>CM026070.1:3615000-5006666 GCA_014839685.1 Anableps anableps
TGAAGGCTCATCTGTTTGGGGAAATGACAAATGTGACCTGTAAAATACGATATTATGGTGTTAGATGGGCTGTAAAACATGACTGACCCCAGTGACTGCGTATTACTGGTCTATTTAAGTAAACCTCGTCTTGAAAACAGAAATATAAGCTGTGTGGCTGACTGGCATCACTGTTGAGAGTATCTTGATTTGCTGTACAGGTGTCGTCCTCCAGCCTGCCCTGTATCTACTGGGGTGACCATCACCCCAGCTTTACACATCTAAATAGCCGCCTTCTTATTTTGGACGCAACCCAGCATTCCAACCAATCAAAGTTGCTGAAGTCTGACAAATCACACAATCCTCCAGCTGGTCAACAAAGGCAGTGTGCAATAATCTTAACCTGCCGCAGTGCTCAGTGGACCTGGTGATCACACACAGAATCCAAAACCAGCTTTTTACTGACTGCTGTGACCTTCACATCACACCTGAGATTCTCAAGCTTCAAGTTGTTTCCATAAGCAGATCTGTGTCTAATGAAAAATTACATGACAGACCTTATGAATCTTTTTTTCCTTTTCATTGAAAAATAGGATGCCAGTATTCAGACTACAGCAGCAACTTACAACTCCTGTTCTCAGCAATCTGTCGATATTTGCACATTTGAGTTGACACACACTTTTCCACAAGCCCTACCAGAGGTAGTTTATTGCATGTTTTGTTTCATGGAGAGTGTCAATTGATCCAGCTGCTTGTTTACATCCTATTTATTGCAGATGGAGCTGCAATCTAACTAGAAATGTGTGCATGATCAACAGTTGTGGAACTGAGTGTAGCGTGAGCCACTGAGTGTGTGCAAACATTCCGCATGTCTGGCACAGACGGTGGATAGTGCCGGGGCGTCTTTGCCGCCTGCTGACAGATAAAAAGATCCTATTGGTGAGAAGAGCTACGTATCCTCCAACATTCCTACTGCTGGGATGAGGAGCAAATCAGACAGACAAACAGAAAGAGGATTTCTCTTTGGTTGAACATCTCAGCATTTCCTATCCCTCATCTACTCCTCCTCTGTCGGTCGTATTCCCTGTTAACTTTAAATCCCAAAAGGAGTTTGGCAATTTCGTTCTCAAACGACATTTAAATCCAGCCACCCAAGCTAAATATCAGCACTTCACGGAGGTTGCACTCGAATGCATTGATGTCATAAAAACAGTCATAAATTATGTCTTTAAATAGTCAATTGTAATCCTGATCCAAGCTATGTGGGGTTTTATTCCCATTTCTTTCCAGGAAACCAGATCAAGGTTCCAGAAAGTTCCATTCCAGACAAGAAGACATTCAGGAACCTGTAGTCGAAACAGATTTATTTGGCTTATCACTCTCAGATTGTTTCATACCAAGTATATTCTAAAGGTACAGTACTGTCACTCCAACTGTCCAACGAGAATGGAATTTAAATCAGCTACGGTGAACCTGACTCATGAAGTGTATACATACAAATGGGACATGATTTTCACAATTAAGGCCGTAACTGTTGATTTTTTTCAGAGCAAATCCACTTTCTAACTTCTGTACAGCCATGCCAAATCTTATGAAAAGATGTAACTAGTAATTTTGAATGTATTTCTGCTTCTTTTAAACGTCAAAGCTGTTCATTACAGACAATTCTAGGGAATCAGGATTGTTTTACTAGTTTATATTCCTAAAAAACCCTTTTGTGCTTTATTTCATTCAGTATTTCCACATAGGTTAACTGGTTTTATTAATGCTTTTAAATGTGAACACTAACACATAGCATTCAACATGAGTGGCTGGAGTTAAATATTGTTTCGCAGACAAAAAAAAAACATAAATTATTCCAGCTGTATCATCTACACTTGAAGGCATGTAAAGGAGCTTAAACAGGGAAATGGGGTAATATTCCACAAGTAGAAAATCTTAAGACCCCTTCGATCACAAAACTCCACCCTTGGTTTAGCATGGATCTGAAAAGTGCAACCTCCCTACCAGGGTCTAAATATATGCCCTTTTTGTCTGATTCGTCTCTGGTTCCTACAGTGAAGCCAGAGGGAGGAGAAACCCCTGGAAACTACCCTGGTTCCTGACAAAGATTCCTGCAACCAAAATGTATTTCCTGTCACCAGCATGACTATCCAGGGTGCACATGTAGCACACTAGCTGCTCTTAAGTATGTTCACACATTTTTATATATATATATATATATATATATATATATATATATATATATATATATATATATATATATATATATACATAGAGAGAGAGAGAGAGAGAGAGAGAGATCAAAAAAATAAAGGGAACACCTAAACAAAACAATGTAACTCCAAATCAGTTACACCTTTGTGGAATCAGTGTCACCAGTTGGGTAGTAACAATTATTGTGAATCAGTTTCACCTGCTGTTGTGCAAATGGAATATACAACAGGTGGAAATGAGTCTGTTCTCGTCCTTTCTGGTTGAACTTTTAGTCACTTTTTCCTTTTGTTAGTGCTGTCACGCATAGAGGCATCATAAGACGTGTTTTACACCCCACTGAAGTTGCTCAAGTAGTGCAGCTAATCCAAGATGGAACATCAATGCAAGTGGTGGCAAGATTAGCTGTGTCTCTCAGCACAGTGTCCAGAGCATGGAATAGGTATCAGGAGACAGGCCAGTATACCAGGAGACATAGAGGGGGCCGTAGGAGGGCTGCAACCCAGCAACAGGATTGCTACCTCATCCTTTGTGCAAGGAGGAACAGGAGGTCCACTCCCAGGGCCCTAAAAAATGACCTCCAGCAGGCCACTGATGTGCATGTTTCTACTCAAACTGTCAGAAACAGACTCCATGAGGGTGGTATGAGGGCCCAACGTCCACATATAGGCCCTTTGCTTACAGCCCAACACCTTGCAGGACGACTGGCGTTTGCTAGGGAACACCAAAATGGGCAGATTCTCCATTGGTGCCCTGTGCTCTTCACGGATGAAAGCAGGTTCACACTGAGCACATGTGACAGACGTGACAGTCTGGAGACACCATGGAGAACGTTATGCTGCCTGCAACATCCTCCAGCATGACCGGTTTGATGGTGGGTCAGTCATGGTGTGGGGAGGCATTTCTTTGGATGGCCACACAGCCCTCCATGTGCTAGCCAGAGGTGCCCTGACTGCCATAAGGTACCAGGATGAGATCCTCAGATCCATTGTGAGACCATATGCTGCTGCAGTGGGCCCTGGGTTCCTTCTTATGCATGACAATGCGAGGCCTCATGTGGCTGAAGTGTGTCAGCAGTTCCTGCATGATGGGGGCATTGATGTTATGGCCTGGCCTGCCCGTTCCCCAGACCTGAATCCAATTGAGCACATCTGGAACATCATGTTTTGGTCAATCCACCAACACCATGTCGCACCACAGACTGTTCATGAGGAGCTAACTGATGCTCTAATCCAGGTCTGGGACAATATCCCTCAGGAGAACATCCACCGTCTCATCAGGAGCATGGCCAGACGTTGTCGGGAGGTTATACAGGCACATGTATGAAGAAATAGTACTACTTGTGAGATTAACTATAAATATTGTCACATTCTTTCGTTGAATACATTTATTACCATTCCTTTTAATCTTTTTCCCTATTTGTCATCATGACAGACGCAAAAAGCTAGCAAGCTCACGAGGGTATATTAGCAGCTAGTTAGTGGTAGCCTCAACTGCCCCAAGTCACAGAATGCAATGAAGACGCCTGCGCGTGACTCAAAGTTTTGCCTGACAGAAAAGGAAAAACTACATAGAATATAGAAGATTAAGTAGTCCTCCCAACAAAATTTAGGACCTGTGATTAACGTTTTTAATGCCAATTCAGGCTGGACGATATGGCTGAAAAACGTATAATGATATAAGGGTTTCATATCGGTTGATCGATAATTATTGGTTAGCTTTTCGTTTTAAATATCTAAAATACTGCCAAACTGATGATGTGACCTTTCCTGTTTTATCCACAGTTTTCACTCCACGCTGTTGTTTATTTTTAAACAGTTATGAGGCATGGTGGCGAAACCTGAGGCTGCTGCTGTGCAAGTTACTCAGGTTGTTGCTCGGTAACCAAAGAGCGAGTGAGTTAGTTGATGCCACCAACCTAGCTTAGCTGGCCATGAGAGGTTGAGCAGCTAAAGCCTTTCCTCTGCTTACATTCCCCAGAATGCTGTGAGGTTCTGGATCAGAGTTCAGTTAAATTATTGAATATTCTATTGAACGCGCAGACACCCTGTACATGTGACTCAAATCCAGGAGACAGTCCCATCATATCCTAGGTATGGAAGATTTGTCTGTCCCAGGCAAAGAGCTCTGTTTGAAAAAAATGTGCTTTTGAAACATTTTTAATGGAGCTTTGCCCACTTTTAGAACACCCCAGGGGAGGTAGAGCTGATCAATCCCTGCTAGATTATGAAACTTCTGTCAAATAACATTAGTGGATATTTGGTCAGGTGAAAAAGAGGAAACAAATCTAATCTGCATTCATACTACAGTGAAACCAAGTGTTTACCTTCTCCATATTGAATAAAAATCTGTAACAACACCAGAAGTATTTTCTACTTCACTACACCTCTCAGTTATGTCCTGTTAGTGACTTGTTACGCCTCCACCATTAAAAAGAAAACTCTACATCAGACAGTCTCTAATAAACTAAATCAAAATCAAGGAGTAACGTTTATTCTATATTTGCGCGTCTTTATTTCTTATCTAATGAAGGAAGACATTTTCAAGCACTGCACTTAAGCCCATTTTGTCTGTCCCTTCACTATTCACAACACCGCCTAACTCTGGTTACATAACCACACTACTCCAACACGCCTCCTGTGTGATTTATTAAGGCCAAGTAATCAGTGTGTCCTACATAGATAATGTGACTCAGCTTGTTGATCTGCAGCTCACCATATTCTTGGGTCCTCACTGCTGTTATCTACTACACTGATAACAAACAAGCAAGTATGGTGTGTGTGTGTATATATATATATACACACATATATATATATATATATACACACATATATATATATATATACACACACACATATATATATATATATATATATATATATATATATATATATATATATATATATATAGATATATATACATCTACACATATATATATATATATATATATATATATATATATATATATATATATATATATATATATATATATATATATATAATGTCCCATTTCATATCTGATTGCTTACATAATGTTGAAGCTGGAGCAACTGTGTGCTGTGTTAGAAATGAATGTAGAGCATTGCTGCTTTCAGGACAGGCCAGGAACTTGAGAGGGAATTTGAGCCGAGGTAGTCAGGATTTTTTGCCTAAAGAGAAAATGAACTCTGGAAAAATCATCAGGGAGAGGTTGAGATCCTCCAGTATCAGTGGCAGTAAACATTTGCAGCTGAGGGGAATATTGAGAAGAAGCTGTTGCTTGGGAAAGGCATAACTAGCTTTCTTTTACATTCTCTCAGCAGGCAAATGTGACCCAAATAAAATTTTTTCACAGCAGTCTGAACGTCCCTGATTCCTATCTTTTCACCCCCCCCAAAAAAAAAATAAATAAAAATCGATTGATGCCACTTCCCTACGTGGTACTAAATCGGATACGCATCTGATAGTTTTCAAAGAGTCTGCAGTCTGAACGGTCATCATTTCATCAAACTTTGACGTCACTGACATGAGACATGCATGTCAGTTCTGCACCAGAAGAAGCCTGACCAGACGTAAACAATGGCTGGGGAAAAAAAAAAAAAAAAAAAAATCATAATTATGAATTTAGGTCCGTGTCAGTGAAGCACATCACAATACAACCACTCCTGGCTCTGACTACACATCCAGACTTCTCTACAGAAGCTGTAGCTGATGCTCCACAAAAGGCTGTTGCTATTAGTTGTGCTTTCTTTTTATTAGCTTCCTTCAACTTGTTATAATACTGTGACAATACTATCGGTCCAGTTGCTGAATAACTTTAAAACTGACGGTGGCATCCATTATTACTTCCATAAACAGAGCTCTGCTGTGTGATGTCTACGTTCTTCTTCTGCACATGTGGCTCTCTTTGTAAACCATTCAAACAGAAGTCTTATGTTTGTCCATGGAGGAGGCTGTCTGCAGAAATGTGTTGTGCTCTCTCCGAAACTGCTTCGTAAAATCAAAACAGGGGATGCAGGGAGGGAGTAATTCCATCTAAGCATGGATTAATATTTAAAATTTAATTTTAAAAAAGATACTTTAAAGTGTATTTGTCATTCTGCCTTGCCTGAAGTAGATCATAAGGATCATTTACAAACCTATAGATTAAAGCTGAAAATGTGAATAATTGTTTTGAATCAATTTGAGGGCCCCAAAAATCAAATTGTGAGATATTGAAAAATCCTCACACATCGTTTCCCAAACAATCAATTTAACATCATAGCCACTCAAACATGCAACCCTGAACCCCTAATTAAAGGTAACCTTGTTCTTTTACAACATACAAGACAATGCACCAAGATCAGGCACTTTAAATGGGAATTACACACACACACTCAAAAAACATCTGTTCACATGTAACATTATCATTATGATAATAAATAAAACAAAACATTCTGGTGAGAAATATTACACTTCGCCCTGTTTTCTGTGCTTGTGGAGAAGAACTGAGAAAGTTCCCTAAGAAGATCTTTCACTTTACAACAGAGGTGGCCAAGTCATTTTTCATGTTTCCAAAGGGTCACATAGGGAACTGGGACTGTTGCAAAGGCCCAGATCAATTAGCTCACTGGGTTTGTTAGTGTGAGCTAACAAACTCATGTCTCCAATGTGTTGACCAGTGCAAACATAGCAGTCAACTTCAAAATAAAAGCACTGCAAAAAGCACCAGCTGCGTTCAAAATAAACCGACATATATGGATGTGCATACAATGATGAATGGATATATTTATATTCTCACAGTTGAATCTGAATCCACAAAAATTGGTTTTCTGTATTTCACAAACAGAAAGGTTCCATAAACTGAAACTTTGCTTTAAGGCATGTTTGATCATTCCAAGTATGTTGAATTTTGAACTTGACTACACAACTGTAGTCCAGTCTCCCCCAAAAGTGTGAAATATCCCTTTAGCTTGGTGCCAATACAAAGGTCCAAAGCAGATGCCAACTTCTGCGGCGTTACTCACTAACAGTTGGCTAGTTGTAGCATTCCCAGAGTGCTTATGCAGAATTCCCACCTTGTCTGTCACTGTTACCACTTTAACAGTGCTGGAGGCTTCTTCAGTGCTTTCATTAGAGCTGTGATGCAGCCTGACAAGAGGCCTTTCACAGCTGAGTCTATCAGCACCACAGGACAAATCAAGAACTGCTTCCTTACTTACAGAAAATGGCATTAGGCCTGTCGCAATTAGCAATGAATCAATCAATTGCATGATCAATTAAAATGAGATTGATAATTTCCCTTCTGATGATTAACATTTTTTGAGGGGCAATTTTGTTTACACAGACATCAGAATTCATTTTATTTATTGTTTCGGTTGTGTGTGGTTTATATTTCTGTTTTATTTATCATTTTTGGTAATGTTTTATTTTGGATATTTAAAATATCTTTAAAAATTACTAAATAAATACGGAATATGGAAAAAATACATAATGAAAAAAGTAACAGTAAAAAAATGACTAAATAAATACAAAAAAAATGAGAAAAAAAATAATGAAATAAAGCCAACTAAAAAAAAACAATAGGATTGGAAATAAAATTGAAAAATAAACAATGATAATGTTAAGTGTTCTTAACAAAATTAGAAAGTTTATTAGTCTTTGAGAGGACAAACTTGCATTATTATGCCATTATCAAGATATCATTTGAAAATGGTCACAAAACAGCAATATTATCGTTTATCACAATAATTTCTGGGACAATTTATGGTCCAGGAAATTTGTTATCATGACAGGGCTAATTACAATGCTCAAACTTCTAAAGCTACACTCTTATAGGTTATTGACTACAAGCTAGGAAACCATGCACAACACATCGAAACAGCAGAAGTTGCCAATACAGTGATTTTGTTCTAGTAAATTGATTTGTATTTGTAATCAGAGCCCATACCCGCAGAAAAATCTTTGTTTTATGAGAAGAGAAACATTCCCCTTAGTCTACATCACAGGAACATCCAGCAACTGAGAAAGCATTAGGTTGGGGCGAAGACTGAAGGGGTGAAATGGGATTTTCACAGATGTGGCTGATTCTAGAGCAAGTAAACGGTTTCCGGTTTACTTTTCCACAGCCAGAGAGCTAGCTTGGTACCACATTATTATGTCGCGGAGCACTGATAAATCAGACCTGATTTCCTTAATTTTTGGAGATCGGTAATCAGCCGATACTTGCATGTGAAACCAATCTTATCTACCTCCACAAAGGTCTGAAAATCAGCTACTGTTCCCTTTCGCTCCATCATAAAAGAAGGCTGACCGACCAAGTCACGTCTGCACGTGCGCGGTTAACAATAATCATCCCACTGTTGCCGGGGTCTTGGCCAAAGTCAGAATCGGCAGGTCAGGTTTTTTAAAGATGGGTGATCGGCCAGAAAACTGCTGATCACTGACTGCAGCATTAAACTATATTATCATCTCAGCCTCTGCTGATGATCGGTTTGCTGCCATGTAATGCGTTTTATAGATGCATTGTGTTTTTTCAGTGTTTCAATTCAAAATGTATTAGAACCAGTCACAAATGCACTATTGCCAGTGTCGTGCCAAGATAGTGTTCCCTGACAGAATTTGGTTCCCTGCGTCAGGAGCACACGGGACCGTCTCATTTACTTCCTTCCTACTTCTTGATCAATGACTTTAAATCTCGATCTGCCAGAAGTAGAAATAATTTTGGGAATAACTTTGTTCAGTTTTTATTTTACTAAATTTGGTATTTAATATGATTCAGTCATGGGTCTAACTATAAAAATGTTTTATAGTGTCCCCCAGCAGATAACATTTAGCGACATGGAACAATCAGAACCAACAGGACTTTTGTAGGACATCTTGAAACGAACACCAAGCCATCTACTTGTTATGAACGACATATATTGGGCGTAAATATTTATAAATCGAGTTTACAGAGACATGATTGTCCTCTTACTCGGCAAATGTTCTTGGTTTGGTGGTTAAAACATCACTATTTTCACATCTGCTTGGTTGGAGGCGCAGTCCACTGGACCCGCACTCCTGCCTAGTGTGCGCTCCCTCGGCACCACAATCTTTACAGTAAATACGGTGCATTATCAGCTTGATTATACTTATTTTCAGCTATAGTGTATCTTAGTAAGACAACGGCTTAACTTTCCTGGTCGAGCCGCTGTCTTCGAAACGTAAACAATTCTCCTGTGTAATTTAACTCCAGTGGCTCTGGCTCGGTGTTGATCATATAGACTCCTTATCCGATATCGTTGCTGAACCACAGCTTGACAGAACCTGGGAGGTTGATAGCTCCGTCTCAGAGCATTGGGAATGATTTTTTGGACAGCTCACACCTTAACTTTTCTAGAGTTTCTCTCCTCAGCTGCATTACCGCCGCTCTGTTTACCTGACTAGTGTAGCCTAGCTGCTCACCTCTAACTGCAGGATACAAACGTAAACATGTAGATGGATATCTGCACCACGGCCAATCAGAGGCGGGGGGTTGTCCCGCCATTTACTTTCTCTGATTGGCTTAGACTGCGATATGTATGTATGTGTGTCTGTTGTGAACCTCAGGGAGACTTTCAGTGTCACAGACATTGATATATATTATGGTTGCGGAGACTTTTTTTTTTTTTTTAACCTGCAAACAACTGGTTGCACCGGTGCGATCTGAGATTTTTTCCAGGTGCACTATCGAGAAATCCAGTCGCACTCTAGAGCCCTGACCCCTAATGTGAAATATTTATCAGGAATGAATGTGCAGGTTAAAAAAAAGTTTTTTATTTCAATTACAGCCCAAACAAATGTCCAAATCTTGCTTATTTTTACCTCGAACAACAAGAACAACTCATGCAACCAAAGGAGTGACTTTTCATATAAAAAAAGAAGAAGAAAAAAATAAATAAATAGATAAAAATTCAGTATCAGCCAAAACCGGCATCAACAGGTCAGGCTGTTCAAAGACTGCTGATCGGCCAGAAAACTAATCGGTGCACTACCACATTATTTCCACAAAAAATTTATTTTTATTGCTCTATTCAGCTCTACTGTAAGGAACAGTTGTTATACAACTCCAATAAACAATATCTACCAGCAGGTCACTTCCAGATATTTTGGATTGATCGGGTCAAAAATCAGTCATTTTGTAAGAGTCAACTGACCTAAAGGATTAGAAACCAAATAAATGGGAATAGGGTGTACTAAAAAGATTACAGAAAATATGTGGTTAACTTAAACTATGTGTGAAATGTAATCATTATGATCATTTACCTCTAAAAGAATACTTAACTACACAGGAAAACAACACATACACAATGATACACAATGGGTTAAATACATGGGCATGAAGTTGTTTACAAGCACAACATGGATTTATGAAACCACAAAATAGCAATGGGTTAGCATGAGTTCGGAAATGAAGAAGGTGCAAACTGACCAAATAATAAAATATTATTTGCCTTGTGCTTTAAAACTATTTATAAAATCAATATAAAAACAGCCATCCATATCTGCTACATGATCAAGTAAGATAAAAAAAAAAACACCCCATAAAAACAATAAATGTGTTTAAACCCACTAGGCTGTGGGTTTAAAACACCTTGTATTACTTGGTAACAGAGTTACAGGTTTATATGGAACTAGTACATTGTGTCACTGAGTTGAGATTCACAAGGTTGGCAAGTGGCCATCTCAGCTGTGTGTGTGTGTGTGTGTGTGTGTGTGTTCACCCCTCCCCCACTGCTCTTACAGCCATCAGCAGCACTGCACTCTAGTAAACTTTCAATCAACCTAAAAGGAAGGTAATTAAGTGGATGATGAAACTTTTTAGGTCAAAGTGCAGCCTTAGTTTAAATTTAAACACAGATTAGGCAGTTTTAAAGCACAAAACAGACAAGGATAACTGTTGTGTTCAAACTGTGTGCTGTTGAACAAAATTCATTTATTTTGACACTTGATAACCTAAAATACCTGACACAGCAATCAACTGACTTGAAGAAAATGCACTCATTAATACTTTGTGGAAGTCATTCAAATCTTAGAAGTGAATAAAAACAAAAAAAGTTGCCAACTTCAAGGCCATCTTGAACACAAGCATTTAATTTGAGAGCAAAACTCCACCAACAGTAACTACATGTTTGAAACATTCTCTAAATGACTGAGGTTAAAAATGACTACAGAGGGTTTCATTTACAGCTAGCAGGAAGGAAGGGCGCGCTCACAAACACAAACCACACTCGGGAACTGCTCAGCGAACACGTGCACAATACGCGCGCGCCTACTCACGCGCTGATGCTGCCCATCCCCCACACAGAAACAACATTTTGAAATAAACACCGAAAACAACGTTATAACCTGTGCAAACCTTAACTGGACATTTATACGCCACTGCTGCACACCGGGTTATAATTTATAACGGCAATAATAAAGCCAAAAGATGATAAACACTCACCTAAAGCTCCAAATCACACAAGGGGGGGGGGTGCCTTCTCCTCTGTGCTCCTAATATGGAATCTCCTCCACTACCACCGCTGTTTTTAAGCTCTAATTAAACCCCGAAAAGAGCGTTATAAGGGCCTTCAGAATCGGCCAACCGGTATCTGGACTCCCCAGTGAGCGATGTGTTTTGAATATACGGGCATATATAGTGATAAATCCCCTTAAAATTGAGCTGGTTGTACAGTCGGGTCTTGAATGTAGTGTTGCTCGCTAGTAGAGAAAAGAGCCAAACGGTTCCGTAGCAGCCAACGGCTTCAGACTGAAACACAGAGCAGCTGACCTGGCAGGCGAAAATGAGGTAGGCCTGAGCTCTTCTCTGCAGGAAGCACGCTCCAGTCACATAAACATCAAAATGGGTGTCGCAGTATGAGAAAGGATTATGCTGTCAGGCTGGGGGTTGGCGTTACCTGCTTAATAATCATTTTTAAAATATTGTGGTTAAAACAATAAGCCTTATTTAACACTAAACAGCCAAAAATCTATTTATTGTATTTTATTTATTTATGTATTGATGTTTTTTTTTTTTTGCGTATTGTAAATTTCTAAAACAAAATCTTCCTAACTATATTGTGTTTTGTCCTTTTTTTTTTTTTTTTTTTTTTACTATGAACCCCATACATTTAGTTTTTTCAGTTTTTTTGTTACACAAGTAAAATATATTTAAAATTTATATGATAAAATCATTATAATGAATTACTACACACACACACACACAAAGATACACACAGGTAAAGTTTTTCAAGTCGGGTTCTTTGAGAGGTTCTAAAAAGTCGATATCTTACCTGTTTTAGATAATATTCTTAAGTCGTTGGCTTACCATTTCCTATTTTGCCTGTCCAGTATATTGGTGTATCAAAAATAAGCTTGTTGGCCAGTTCTTCTAAAAACGTAATTGCTCATAGATTTTTTTTTTTTCTATATTTGATTTTTGACAAGATGTAAAAAAATATATTTTCTCAATTCCAACCTGCTGTGATAATCCTTATAAGCTTGTTTGCATGTTTAAAAAAAATCAGTGCATCATCTGCATACATTTAGATATTAACATTAATGTGTAGACAGCTGATAATTAGTTAATATAAAGTGTAAACAACACAGACCTGAAAATGGAGCCTTGTGAGACCCGTTCTTAGTAGCCACTAATTTACCTTTGACTACTTAAAAAAAAAAGTATATATGTGTGTGTGTGTGTGTGTGTGTGTGTGTGTGTGTGTGTGTGTGTATTTGTGTGTGTGTGTGTGTGTATTTGTGTATGCATATATGTTGTTACAAGAGCAGAAGAAAGGTGGTGTGTTCTTAGACTATTTATGTGTATTCCTGTGTCTGGCTCTTTCTATGAGGGGTAATTTATATGAGTCTGTGGAAGTCAACATAGAAAAATTGACAGCTACACATGTATGCTTTAACTGAAAGTGTATGCTTATCAGTATGCTCGAACACACATGCGCTTACACAGATAAGGCTTGGCTGAGACAAAGAGACACACAAACATCGACAGCATGCCTCGGTCTCCTTTGTAGAGTGATCTATGGTGTGGCTGTAATAGAGGAGTGGAGGATGGGTAATAGCACAGGGACAGAAGGAAATTTTACTTAACTTTTGCTTTACATTCTGAGGGAAGTCTACCATTCAAGATCTATCCATCCAACCATTGTCTTCGTGGGGCTGGTGCCTATCTCCAGTGATTATTGGGCGAGAGGCAGGGACATCACAGACCAATCAAGATGACTTCAACATATTTGATGATGCCAGCATTTACTGTTCATATCTGAATTTATGGTTCAGGAATGGATTAGTGTGGTTTTATTGAACTGGAGATCTTTGACAATATAATCTCACAACAGAACTTGTAATCACAAGTTCAAATGAATGTCTGTATTAGTCTACAGGACAAAACACTGGATTTTTACAAATAAAGCTTGAAACATATCACTAGTTATCATTTTGTTTTTTTCTCAGTAAAATATTGTTTTTACTATTAATATTTCCATATATATTATATGTTGATGTTTTGCAGAAATAAACACCTTGAGACCTTGCCTTATAAAGAGATTGGTGAGCATTTTGGGAACTATTAAAGCATCAGCCTTTTTCACACAACATAGATGTAGATATTAGCCCCTTTCAAAGCTGCCTCAGGTCATTCATTAATCAAGAATCGAGTCAGTTATGTTACATTTAGATCCAAGTAAGCCAAAGGTGACCAACCCCAGCCCTCAAGAACTACTATCTTTTAATTTTTAGTTGGCACTCTTTTTTAAACGCACCTAAATCAAATGGCTGAAGTCCCACATCATCATCATTCAGCTCTGCAGCGACCTGGTCATGAAACATTCATTTGATTCAGGTATGTTGGAGAAGGAAAGCATGTACACATAGCAGGACAGCAGTTCTCAAAGACTGGACTTGGGCACACCTGAACTAAGTAGAGTCAATGTTGAGCACCACACATAAAATGTGTGCTGCAAATCTCCTGTTCTAAAGGTGGAAGATATTGGAGGTGTATGGCTTGAGTCAAACAGCTGTCATAGCCTGTTTGGCAGCAAAACCCAGAGTTGTTGTAACTGGTTCTCAACATCTGGCATTGGATTGGAGGCCAAACTGATCCCAAACACATTTGACGGGGGAAAAAACCTGGGGACTGTCCACAGCATAATCTTAACATGCTGAAGGTAGTTCATAGAAGCTTGTGCAAGGTGTGAACGGGTAATGTCTTGTTGAAAGACTGACTGAGCAAAGTACAGTCTCTGGAGGTTTGGTACAAAGATGCACCAACATGTCATCAACATGCACCAAAGATGCACATGTTGATGACATGTTGATGCAACATGTCATCAACATAGCTCAGTGCTGTCACGATTCCCTATTTACCACCAGCGATGACTTGAAGTCATATATGAGGATTTTCCATGCCACGATGCTTGTAGTAACACAGGTGTATTTCTCCATAGCATTGGCAGGATTGGTTCTTATCCAATCAACACACAAACAATGGTCATATGTATAAATGCAGAACCATGGGAGATCATAGCTGAACATGAAACAGGTCTCCTTTGTCATCAATACATCCCTCCAGTTGATCTGCATCCAGCCATTTACGGCTGGATGCAGGCACATAATGGTCGTAATGACAACAGATACATGGGACAGTGAACCTGTAGTCTACCAGTTGTTAAGAGAAGGATGAACTTCAAAGGATTGCGTGAAGAGTTCAGCACCAGTATCTGAATCATACAAATAAGCATTACAGGACCATTTGGGGTCCTGTAATGCCTGGCATCAAAGGCAACAATATATTGGACCACTGGTGTGGTTTGTCCTGAGTAAAAAGAACCTTGAAAAGAAACATAATGCTCCCTTACATTTGTCTCAGAAGTTGGACCTGGGAATTATGTCACACTAGAGTTGAGGACTGTGATTGCAAGTTGGAAAACCTGTTAGGTGTGCCAATTGTTGTAGTGCTGACTACTATTAGCAACACAAGCCAATATCAACAATGCTTCTGTCTCCATCCTATTCATTCAAAGACTAGAGGAACATGGATAAATAGAGATTGTACAGTACTATGTGTGCCAACTTCTGGGTACACACCATCAGTTACAACATGAGACCATTGGGATACCTACAAACCCTAAATGCTGGGACTGTGGTACCTATCGTACTGCATCAAGTGCTAGCAGTGGTGTTTAATGTGTATTCAAGGCAACTTTTTTACCTGGTGACCTTTACTCTCTTGTTTTGACAGACTGCCAGACAACAGATGAACCAGAGATGAATATTTGCTATGTTGCTTGCCTTGAAGTTCACTTTAAATCCAGGCTGGGGGAAGAGAGATACAGTTAGAGCTCTTCTACTCCTCCCACTACAAGAAGTCATCAATAAAACCATATTATTTTCCCTGATAACATGTACAAACCCATTCAATAAATTAGAATACTATTGAAAAGCCCATTTATTTCAATAACTCCATCACCAAGTAAAATACATTATATAGATTATTTAGACAAAGACTGATGTTTTACCACCTTTATTTCTCTTAGACCCAGTTTTCCCGGAGCCCATTTTTAGTGAAACTATAACCTTTTTGTTGCGATCCTGCCGCTTGTTTACACGTCTCCAGAAATTGGAGTCTCTGACACCGGCACTTTTTGAAACCAGTAGTGAAACCTTTCAGGATCCCCACCACAGAGGTGTGAACTATTCTGCAGGTGTAAAAGCACATGGCTGCAGGGTTTGTTTTACGTGTGCATGGGCAAATAACAACAAAAACAATGGTGGATAGCACTGTGCTCTGTGTGCTGTGTAGTACAACTTGTTACGGAATACATATGTGTTGCTTAAACACTTGATTCATCAGAGACAGGTTACTGTTTTCTAAATGAGATGAAAGCTAAGTGTCAAAGTGCATGTGCGTTTCAACGACATGCTAAAATCATAGCACCATCTAGTGCACTGGGATGACAAGTAAAGCTGATTCAAGGTGTCTTGGCAGGCTCATCCAACTGGGGAACCGGGGAACTTTTCCCCAATCAACATCCGAAAATACCAGCCGTTTCCAAACAGTGGTCTCATGTAAACATAGCCTTAATCATGATTTTATTCTAACAGCTAATGAAAACATGACATTTAGAATATTAAATCAGACCAATAAAAAACATTTTCAAAAACAGAAATGTGGGCTTAATGAAAAGTATGTTTAATACCTGCTTAAAGGTAGTTATTTTCAAAACAATTACTCATTGTGACGTATATTCTAAGTTATTGATTATGACTATAAGTGCAAGATAATCAGCTAAAATTAATCACTACTACTATTCCTTTGAACACTTTTCAGAAGCTGCACATCCAGGAATACCACTTTTAAAAGCGCGGAACAGCATAAACATTCATAGGACAAGCAATACCTCTTCCCTCCTCAGGGATATTTAGTGCTAAAACAATGACAAGGTCTCAACAAAGCATGGCCCTATAATATATCTTTCTAGAGCCTTACAGTAATGGCTGTCCTCTACCTACTGAGTTATACTTTACCCTCTGCAGCAGAGCCTGGAATAGCACGCTTGGCTGTTTCTGTTAACTGATTAAATTATTTAACGCAGCAGAGATGGAGACACAGGGGGAAAAAAAGATATCACAAGGAGTATGTGTTTCCGTGTGATTTGTGTGTGAGCAGGGTAGAAGAAAAACCGAAAGAAATGACTTACTCTTTCATGAGTGTTTTTGTGTGCAGACCAATAAAAAAAGGGAGCTGCACAGTGTGTTCTGCCTCATCAGGCTGATAAGACAAAAGGGGAAGCCAGGCCATTTAATGAGCTCATCGATCGATCCCAGCTTACCCAGTTACACATTAACATTTACAACTAGAAAATCCAGTTTGGATTAATACACAGTCTGCTGAGTGAAGAAAAATGAAGAGTAGCAATAACAACATAAATAAAAATGAAACGTTTGATCTTTTGCTTTATTATTTTAAGATTTTATCTAAATTTGATGTGAATCACAAAAATCTGCTTTTAATCAGATACCAAGATGGTTGTGTAATTTTTTTCTTGAGTCAGTCCTATGGTTTAAAGTCCTTGTTATGGGATGTCAAAGGAAGTAACTGGAGTTTTCTCCAACTATACAGAGCCTAGAGTTTCAAAGCCCCTCCCCCACATGTTGCTGTGCATCACTAGCTGCATTTCCATTGACCATAAAATTGCATAAATTGGAATTACGAAAATAAATTTGTTTAATGAAAACACAAATTTCAAAAAACCTTTTTCGATAAAAAGTTTTTGTGCTAGGATGAGGTGGTTTTTCAGCTGTTATCGAAATTGGAGTATTTCACAAAACTTCAATGAAAACACTTATTTGTAGGCGCATCCTTGGACAATGTGCACCTGGCTCCACCAGAGGTCTCACTGCATCGCACAGTTCATCAAAAGTTGAGTTTGTCATTCGAAAATGTTGAATCCAAAGCTCTTCTGTAAAATTGCAGACTACAATTTCCCAAAGATGCCGCATACGTAGCCGCTCCCAAGTATAAGGAGCTTGTCTGGCCAAGGCCTCAACAAGACGCCGACATCTCCTCTGATGGCTGATGATGAGTGCTAGTGCTGTGGCTGAAATATGAATATATCTCATGTAAGTGTTTACATCTGTTGCCCCCATGATTTTTAATGACTTATTGTGTGAACAAACTTTTTAATGTGTGATTCTAATTGCATTTCTTATTTAATGGAAAGACTACAATTGCCTAGTTGTGTTTTTTCGACATTAGCAGAATATCTACAACCTTTTATGCACATTTGTAGTGGAAATGCAACTACTGCCTGAAAGAGAGCTAATACATTTTCCCCTAATTACAAGAAAAACAGATTTAGCCTTGATTATTTTTTCAGGTGCAGGTACAGACAGAGCAAGACTGCAAATATTGTAAATGGTTGTTCTACCATGTAAATCTCATACCATGCTATACCGACACAGCTTCCAAAGAATTCCTCTTCTCCCATATGACTGATTTTACTATATTAAATATTCAGTTTATTGATGTTCTGTATTAAAATCAGATAAAACACATTCACATTTCATTCAGATTTAAATGAAGTTAAAGGATCCTAAACTAAGCTGATAATCCTGAACAGCAGCTGCAAGGCTCCCTCTAAAACATCCCAGTGATGCCATGTGTCAGGTTGTGGTAGACTTCCGTAAAAGGAAACAGCTCAGTGGGGAACACTGTGGAAAAATAACGCAATGAAGGCATGTTGTGGCTCATCCCTCATAGTGTATTTCTTACTGTATCTCCTTTAAAGAGGTCTGAAGAAAAGTTGCACATTAATCACAGTCCAGCATATACAGTTCATGCACAGCTGTTGTTTCAGTTTGTAGCCAACCTGAGGCAAACTAGGTTGTCTTTGCTTAAAAGTCGATGCAATAAGGCTATAATCATCTGCTGGTTAGTTTGGCATGCAGTCAGTCAGTATCTAGAGAGATTTTTGTTGGTGATATGGTGTGAGATGGTAAACACATGTCCTCAACCAGAGAAAGGAAAGCCTTGTGGATATATCCTGAAATAAAAAGGGCTGCATGTTCCCCAGTGCATGCGTAGGTTTTCCTCAGGGATTCTGGCTTCCTCTCACAGTCCAAAAACATGCATTTTAAGTGTTTTAGTGAATCTAAAATGACTGCAGGCATGGATGTGGGTAAATATTCAAGCCTGCTTCTTTGATGGTAATTTTTTTAACTTTGACTTGTGGAGTTTTCAGATTGTTAGGACTGAAAACAGAAGTCCTGTTTTTCTGTTCAAGAGTTGTGGGATTTGGCTAACCTAGCTGTCACGAAATGAAAGGCAGGGTCCACCCAGGACATATCCCCAGTCCAACACAGAGACAAACAGCAGTCTATTCACCACAGTTTCTGACAGCTGCTGATAGACAGTCAGCCAAGGGCTATGCAACATTACTGGGTACAAAGATGGTGCATGGAAGTGAGTAGATGAGATGTACTGTTTTCACCTCATTGCAAAGATTACAGCAAACCCTAACAGCTATCTATCACTGACTGGTACTTTACCCAAAGAAGATTCCCAACAGTCTACAGGGGTCCTATAAATTGGCTGGAAAGTATAGAATCTGATTCAAGGATTGTCTGGATCTGTATTTTCAGACTCTTTCTGAATGGCCCTTCCTACATATGTCCTTTCTTTTTTGTGTTTTTCTGTCCCTCATTTCTTTTCTTCTTTTTTCCCCCTCGTTTTCTGTCTCTCTTCGAACTATCCTTTCTTCCTTGCATCCTTCCTTTGTTTCATCTCTGTGCCCTTCCTTTATTCCTTGTGCTCTTATTTTTTCATCCTTCCATTCAACACTAGGCTGGCCATTGCCTTCCTGCACAATTATCTAGGATTTTTTTGTCACATATCATGGGCACAGGCCTCTCCAACTGTAACCAAACGTGTCGGCTCTTTATACAATCAGGATGTTAAAATTATGGATAAAAAGCCAATCCACCATCATCACTACTGTTAAGAAATATAATCTAATGAACTTTGACAGATTTATTGCAGAGCTCTCAAGTCTCACACAATGACCATGAGACGCACACATTTCCCTGACTTCACACACACACATGCCACATGACATTTCTCATGTTGAAAAATAAAGCCCATATTGAATAGGCTGTGAGTGATGCGTTCACTGCACTGTCAGTTCAGAGCTCAGTTGAGGCCCCACCTTCTGGGACTGGAGCTGCTTCATCCTTTTTCACAGCTTGGGGGGGAAAGTCCATGCAGGGAGTCCCCATCCCCATTCAGCAATGCTCAAAGAAGACCGTGAAGACAAGCGACATGGTTAGAAGTTGGAACTGAAATAAATTACCAGGTAATAACTACTTTTTCCACTACAGTATACTGGTCGGTTGTTAATAGGGGACAACTAGTGGCATCTCACCCCTTTGCATTCTGCTGTAAATCCTCAGGTAGCAACAGGTTGTTTGAAGCACTGATATTTACAGTCATTTTTCCTCCTCCCCCTCGTATTTATCATGACGTACGTCAGGAAATAGACTGATTTCAGAAAATGGGATCATACTGCATATTAAATCTTAGTCATATGAATGAATTTTCTGACACTTCAGAGTATGAAAACTATAATTTGAACCTGATAAATGAAATTCCCCTGAAATGCAGAGGGTTACATTTTGTGATTAAAAAAACATTAATACACTGGATATCTTTTGATAACACCTTTCAATTAAGCTCCAATTCACACATTTATGTAGCAGCTATTAGAATCGGTGATCTTGTACATTTCAGGGGAACTTCAGACATCAGCAAAATAAACATGTAAATTTCTATAAACATTTTTTATCACTGAAGCCACATTAATTTCAAAAGCTTCAGCATTTTGGATCAAAAGGAGTTTAACTAACAACATGACTGCTGATTCCACCTATTATTCCAGTACCTTCATGGCTATACCACTTTCCCAGAATGCAATGCAGTGTGATGTCTGATACTAATATTCATTAGCAAATATCCAATCCTCATAAAATTTCCATTATATTACCATCATTAATGTTAATAATACTTTAAATAATAGCCCCAGTTTTGTATTTTTGTAGTATGTTCTCATGTTTTTTTTGTCTTCCTAAAGCTGCAGTATATAACTATATATATATATCTATCTGTCTATATATATATATACACACACACACACACATATATATACACACACACACACACACACACATATATATATATATATATATATATATATATATATATATATATATATATATATATATATATATATATATATATATATATATACACACACACACACATACATACACACATGGACCTAAGTAATGGGAATAAGCGGCTGATTGGGATAAAAATGCGTCATTTATGCTTCCCAGTTGGTATATTCTGAATGGATTCAGCTGAATCAGAATGAAATTGTTATCTGAATTTTTTTGGGGGGGGGTAGGGGGGTGTGCGTGATGAACCACCTTGAACAGTGATCATGTAAACACTTGTTCTGCTGAACATGTCATTCTAATTGTAGCAAACTGACCTGACTGGTGTCAACGTGACATGTCTGCCTTCAGTGGCTAGATGATATGTCAGGGAAGCTGGTCTAAAACTGATCTGGTCAAAACTTTGAAGGATGTTTATTTCCTCCTGCTCTCTCATCCTGTAATGCAGGAACACTAACAGTATGTGTTACTTAGACTTGTAGCTTAGTTAGGTAATGCAATAATGTCTCAGCTGTATTAGAACCTGACACAGGTCCATTCTGGGCGCTCAAAAGACACAACGAACCCACTAACTGCTTTTGTTGGTTTCCATGTTCAGCACTGACAAAAGAACAACTTCTGTGTTTTTCTTTTTAGGGACATTTTACAACTCTGTGCACATCAGTGCTTCCATTCTGAATATAGCCTGATGCCTGTAAACACGCATCATGATTGGATTAATTAGCTTTGTTTCCATATAAATGCCACGTTCGCATCATCTAATCCAAATACATTTCAAGGAGTTGTGTGAATGTAGACATAGTTACTGTTGGAGAATGTCTTCCTCCCAATGAATATAGAGGTTGCTGAACTGGGAAGTTCTTCAGTGACAGACTGCTGCTCCTTTGGTGCACAAAGTAGTGTTATCACAACTCCTTTCTCTCAGCAGCTGTGAAGGACCCAGCGTGGTCGAACCGTTGATGTCCAGTCACGTGATTGCACGCGCACACCCTTCAAGGTCCACAACACACACCAAGTTCCTGTGAAACCCCTCTCACTGTAGTTTACATCATGGTGTTCGGTCATATGTGTGGTTTACAACAGTATAGTAAATACAGTGATCATGGCCGAGAGGAACGACTATTACAAGTTCAGAGTAGGAGGAAACAATGATTGACGAGCTGCAACGTCTCATTCCCATGTTATCGGAAGGGGGGGAGGCATCGATGAGATGGTCGCCAGCTGCATTGGACCAGAACCTAGCAGGGGAAGTTCAGTGTTTTAGTCCAACAGTACATACTTCCTCACAGCCTCGGACAATTGTGCCTCAAAATTATCCATCCTGCCTTGGCCTCTGGAAGTTGAGGCTGTTTTCTTCAGAAACAAAACACACCCACAAATTTCTGAGTAATCACTCAATAGATTTCCATGCGAGGGGGGCGAAAAGTTCGCCAGGGAGGTTGTGATGAGAGGGGGTAGACAACATGAGGCCGAGAACAAAATGCAATTTTCGTCATACTACTGCGACAATGAAAACTGATTTTGGCACGTCGGCCTGACCACTCAGAGGCCTTGAGTTTCATGGTTTTAGCCACTTGTTTAACCCACATGCAGATACACTCTCAGGATGCAGATGAAAAGTTAAAAGGTTTGTTTACAAACAAGAATGAGATATATACAAGGTGAATGTTTCGTGATCCGGAGTCTGGTTCTGGAAACGGGTTTTGTCTGATGTTCTGGGGAAACAGGTAAACATTTAATAAGATGAAAAGGTGAACTGATATTCTTAATCCAGAGATGCTTACTGGAGAGTTGTAAGAACTCCGCCAGGGAGGAATGAGAAGGGTCCAGGGGATGGAAAGCTTACTGAGGAACAGAAATGAATCCAGATGGTCAGAATGATCGAAGGTTCCAGTGTAGTGTACAGGCTCCTCTTGTACACTACACCTGATGAGGCCGATTGGAAACACCTGCTGATCACCCAGCCACCATGCTTCAGGACGCCATCTGGAGGATGAATAAATGAACTGCAAAAAGAGATGACCAGAATCTCCCAGACCCTGACATTGAGACTTTATAAGCACCTCTGCTCCCAACAGACGCAGTAAGTTGTTTACATTCCTGCTATCATTTGCACAGTTTTTCCATACTCTTGTAAATAGAATTTTGCTGTTATTTTTTTATTCACAAATATTTAGGCACATTTTAAGAACCTTTAAAATTATCACCTAGAATGGAACCCTAGAAAATCATCCTGCTCTGCTGCATATCACCTTAAAGAGGGGGGTATTATGTAAAATTGACTTTGTTAAGGTTTATATCATGTTATAATGTTATTCCCTCATCAAAAAGAACATAGTTACTTGATTGTGCTACAAAGTGACACTATGTACTTGGAAAACACATAATACTCCCCCTTTAAGTCTGGATATATTGTTTCTAAGAGCTGTACAATATTTTTTCTTTTTCATGTTATGAATTTGCTGTTACTTTATGGTTTCTTTGTTTTGTTTTTTTTTTTCATTAATATATTTTACTGTGTGTGAAAATGCATGCTTCCATTTACCTGTCACTTTGCTGCTGGTCCACCTAAATTTCCCCTTGAGGGACGATAAGGAAAATTATTATTATTTTCTAAATCCATGAACTACTACAGTTTTCTGTTATGTGAAGGTTCCTATCAAGCACAAAACAAAAAGAACTGCTTCACTCCATTTAACCCAGATATCTATATTCATTTTCATTAGTAAATTGTAAACTATAAACCTTCTTTGTTATTTATGGCTGGAAGAAGAAACCTATTAATGTGCACCTGTCAGTGTGCACTGACAGGTCTCAGCCTGTTAGAATGAGTTGCAGCCACAGGAGCTCTTCAAAGTCCCCACCTATGTTTAAATCCAACCTTCATTTGAAATGGCCACTGCACTTCTCTGGAGGCTGTAGAAAATTGTTCTGGGAAAATAAGAAATAGAAATAGAAATGGAATTGGATGTGGTTGCTATAGTTATGATTCCCCCACCCCGGCACTCTTCAGAGCAACAGCAGACTGAGCTGCAGTCAGCCTCAATGACTGATAAAGTTAAGTGTCTGTGATTGAATGCTTGCTCAAAAACAGCATTTTTTCCACAAAAACAGGCTTTGGCATGAGTTTTATTATTTATCAAAACATTTAAAGAATTATTAATTTATATGAAGTGGGGGGATCAAATAAAAAACACAAAAACCCAGCAGCTGCTGCTTTTTTTTTGCAGGAATATATCAGTTAAATGCATAAACGGTGAGAAGTCCTTGGGATAGAGGGCATACAAGATGTGTTTGAGGGAAGGAAGGCAGACTGAAAAGAAGAACTCAGCGTGAATAATAAATGGTGTGTGGGAGAAGCTCAGATGTGTAAATCTTTATGGATCTCACTAAAATACTGAAATATGATGGAATATATAACACTGACTTCATCTGGAAAACATGGGGAGAGTTGTGCTTTCACACGTTCCAGGGAACAGCTTAGTTTCATTAAAACAAACCAACCTCAAAAGTAGCAATGATTACATTGCTTAGAGCAGAGCAGGGGTGTCCAGCGTGTAGCCCGGGTGCCATTTGTGGCCCTCGGAACAACTGTGGGAGGCCTTTGATCACGATTCAAGAATGGCTTAAATTTGGTTTGTGAGGCAGTTGATGTAGATACACAGTTAAAAACAATGTTAGAGTGCATATTCTCACTAATGCCAGGCCTTTTAAAAAAAGATACAGACAAGTTAACATCTTACAATGGAAAATGTAAGGTACAACACAAAGTATTAATCCAGGTTTTTGTTTTTAATGTAATTAATTTTAATAGTAAGAGGGAACTTAAACATGAAGTGACTTTTACTAAAATGCAGACCTGGGCATGGCCATTTAATAAACTTGGCAAAATAAAGCAAAAGTGAGCAATATCCTGTTCTTGTTACCAAAAACACACACAAAAAAATGTAGAAAAAAAAAAAGATCAATCTGAAGAATTTAGGATATAATTTGTTGTTTTTAAAAAATCTGGCAAACCTGCAAGAGCCTTTTTATGACAGAGTATTAGGGTCAGGCTAAGAAAAAGTAAAAAAAACAAATAAAATTACGAGAATAAAGTCGTACAAGAATAAAGTCATATTATTAGGAGAACAAAGTTATAATTTTACCAGAATAAAATCATAGTAAATACATTAGCATCAAATTATTATCCTGCTACTAATAATAATCTGATGCTGATGTGTTAACAGATCAAGTATTACCTTTTTTATAAAACCAATACCAAAGTACAACTTCACAAGATGCTCAAAATTCCTCCTTTTACTGCGGTTGTAAGACTTCTTTTTCGTGAGCTCTCATAATATTATGACTTTGTTCCCATAATTTTATGACTTTGTTCTTGTAATTTTATTTTCTTTTATTTTTTCTTGGCCTGGCCCTAATACTTTGTCATAGCCTTTTTAAGTTTTAAATCTACAATGATTTATAGAGCCCATGTATACAGAAATCTGACTGCTTTGCTTGACTCATGAAAATATTGTGAGTTTAGTTTATAGACAAACAGGTAAAATAATAAATAAAAATACAAAAAAATCCTGAAAAAAATACCAAAAAAACATGATTTTAAAAAGTCATGAAAGGTGATAACATTTGGAAACATTGTGATAAAAATATCAATAGTGATAAAAAGCATATTTTCCACACACCTATCTTTCTCATGTGTGCTTTCATCATTCTCTGTGAGCTTTTATCCTCTTTCATCTGTGTGCATTTTATTGCAGTGAGACTCCATCCAACAGGCTGAGTGTTACACTGGAATGCAAAGGGTGAGCACAATTATGAGGCAAGTTGTATTTTTGCAAATTAATTTTAAATATTAAACAATCACAGAGTTCTCAGTCTCTCCATAGTGTTAATAAATCTCAGACCTGAGTATTTAAGAAAGTAAAAGTGAGGTTTTAGCTTTCTTAGCAGAATATCTGTGTGTCAGGACAATTATTGGTGTGCAGAATTATTACCCAACTAAATGAAAAAGGAATGTTTTCCTGGCTCACTGTATCTGTTGAAGTGAAAATAATGAACTAAAACTTAAGAACCAAACATTTGTGGCTCTTCAAAAGAACAGTGACCCCATACAGCCCCCCTTCTTCTCAGTAACAGTTATGGTACTCAATGCAGTGAGATATTTTGATGTGTGAGATGGAGCTTTGTCTTGCATTAAAATCATGGTCTTCTTGAAAGAGCCAGACTTTTTCCTGAACCACAGCTTGAAGAAAGTGTCTTCTAAAGACTGGTAGAAGATGTTGGGACGAGGTTTTGAGTCCATTTTTAACCTGAACATGCCTGACTAGCTCATATTTAATGATACCAGTCCATACCAGCACTCCAACTCCACTTTGGTGGCATCTGAGTCAAAGTGGAGCTCTGTTCCCATTTCTGATCCAACCATGGGTCAATCCTTCTGGTCCCTCAAGAGTCACTCTCATCTTATCAGTCCATAAAGCCTTTAGGAAATCTGTCTTCAGCTATTTCTCTGCCCAGACATGATGTTCATGCTTCTGTGTTTTCTACAGTAGAGGTGTGCGATACTGCATATCTTGGTATCGATCCGATAGCAAGTAAATACAGGGGTGGTATTGATACCAAACCAATACCGATAGTTATTTAAGTTTAATATATCATCAAACTTCTGACCTTTAGGTGTTGTTTTGGTTTTTCTTTTAAATTATTTTGTTAAAACCGAGGACAGAATTTGGACAAAGTTTATAGGTGTCTCTAAAATACTTTAACATATTTACATGATAAACAGACAGAATATAAAAACAAAACAATATTGTGTGCAAAAACTTATTGTTTGAGAACAAAACAAAGCAAAAATCTTTTTTACAGTAGAGTTGAGGAACTGCAATAAAAAAATAAAATAAAATTTCACGAGTGAATCTGAAACTAAAGTATCAATCTTATCACGTTAATATTGATCTGATACTGATACCGACTTGGTATCGATGTTATCAATATTTTGGATCAATCTGCCCACTTCTATTCTACAGTAGTGGTTGCGTTCAGCCTTAGTTACCTTGGCCATGTCTAAAAAAAAAGGAACATTTTGTACTTCTGGCTACTCCAGTTAGGTTGCAGTTCTGAATTATAACAGTACTGGAGGAGAATGGGTTGTGTTAGCTTCATGTTTGATTCTTTTTAAATCTTTGGCACTTTATTTGCTTCTTTTCTTCTCAACATATTTTTTGTGACCCTGTTTACTGTTTTCTGCAAAACATTTGATAGCTCTGAGATCCAGCATCTTCGCGATTTCAAGAGTTAATCAATGCTGATCTCCTGAGACCACACCTTTCCTTATTGCACAAATGCATATCACATGATGCGCTTAAGTCCAATAAGCATTTGCCAAATAAATCAGAAAATAAGTCATGCCATCAGTTTCCCTTTCAGTTTCATGCCTCTGCATTTCATGCCTCTGCATTGCAAGGTCAAAGAAGCATCTGCAAAGCATAATGCGAGACTAGGTGATGGTAAAATTGGGTCATTGTTGCTACATTTTAGTCCCAGGCACTTCCGCTCAATGTCACTCTATTGAAATGAAAAGCAGATATGTAATAGTGTGGGGTATGTTAGAAAGCCTCGCACTGACAGCTCCAAACATACACATTCTAGCTGTGGCCAAACAGCTCAGTCTTTGTCTCATCTGACAAACAGAACTTCGACTTGCCCATGTGACCAGCTACTTAATACACACAAGCCAGACAGTGTCCGTTTTGGAGAAAGGGTTTCTATCTTTCCTGACAACCTTTTAAACCATATTGATTTAAACTTGCTTCTGTGTGGACAGGGACACTGAGGTTCCAGCACCCTGCAGTTTGTGATTGGCTTGTCCCTTGGTAACCGCTGAAGTGTCTGGGACCATTTTGACAAATTTCCTTTCATTCAAGAATGTCAGTATGGGTCAGATGGTTGGCAGAGTGGAGTGTTCTATTGGGACAATGACCCAAAAAACACATATGTTTGAAAACTGGTGTTCCATCCATTCATTGTCTATACCCGCTTATTCTTGCAGGGTTGCGTGCTTAATGACAATTTAAAGAGACCAATTAACCTAACCCATGCATGAATGCAAGCTCCATGTAAGGATCTGAACTCAGGACCTTTTTACTTGAAGGCAGCATTGCTACCAACTGCACCTCTGTGCAGCCCTTTAAATTGATGTTGCAAGGAATAAAACACCTTTTGACTCTTCTTGAAATACTGTGATGGAGTTTGTTTTTGCTCTTAATGTGTTAGTTTGGATTATTTAAGTAAAGTTATTGAATTCATTACCAGTCTACCAGTAGTAGACAGATATCACATTGCTGTGTTGCAGAAAATTCAAGACATTGTCAAATAATCATAGAAGAATCAGAATAACTTTATTGGCCAAGACTGTGTGGACATATGAGGAGCGTGACTTTAGTTTACAAGTGCTCACAGCATACAGACATTAGGTATAAATAGTTAGGCTTTAGGGAAAATAAAATCAGACTAAAGGAACAATATGTATATGTATTTGCAGCCAAATGTATTTGTTTATTTATTTTTATGGAAGGTTTCATGTGCAAAATGCTTATTTAGTTTCACAGTAGAGTTGCTGATTACTCAGGCTGTCAGGTGTTCATTGTGTTCATCAGCGAGACAGCCTGGGGGGAGAAACTGGTTGGTTACACCAACCTGAAGGTAAAAGTTTAAAAAGTTTGTGCCTAGGATGTGTAGGATCTGCTGAGGTGTTAGCTGCCCTTTTCCTGACCCTACCCAATACAAGTCCTGGATGGAGGGAAGATCAGCCCTGATCATATTCCCTGCAGCTCTAATTGTTCATTGCAGTCTGGTCCTGTCCTGTTCTGTGGATGAGCCTAAACCACACAGTGACGGACAAACACAGGACAGGCTGAATGACTGCAGTGCAGCAAATGACCAGCAGCTGGTAGGTTGCACTTGATTTGCCACAGGAAGTCTAGTCTCTGCTGGGCCTTCTTACAGTGTCTATGTGTGAGAACCATCCCAGGTTCACAGATAGGGTGGTTCCTCGGACCTGGAAGTTATC
This sequence comes from Anableps anableps, assembly GCA_014839685.1. Lineage (NCBI taxonomy): Eukaryota > Metazoa > Chordata > Actinopteri > Cyprinodontiformes > Anablepidae > Anableps > Anableps anableps. Next base: position 3,643,973 of record CM026070.1, read on the forward strand.
CACAGTAGACGGTGTTTTATAGGATGGTGAGGGGAGGCAGTGTGGGCGGTGTTCTCCAGAAGTTAACTGTCATCTCCTCAGTCTTGAGCATGTTAAGCTCCAGATGGTTCTGACTGGACCAGTGGACCAGCCGATCAACCTTCTGTCTGTATGCAGATGATCAATGCATTGCCAGTCCGCAGAGATATTTAATAACAAGACCGGGAAATTCTTTGGAGCTTGACTCAAAATCCTAAACCATGAAGCCCTAATATACTCCTTTGTTTCAGTCTAAGTGAGTCACTGGACCTTGTGGACAAAAATGTGCCCCTATTCATACTATGCTTAATTCAGCAACCTCATTCCTCTCACAGCTATACACTTTTCACCGAAGCCTCCTAAAGGGCAATAATGTAAGAGGATACATTAGATATGTTTCTATACAGTTATCATGCAAATTTTGAGAAAACTTTTAAAATGCTGCAAAAAAGAAAATGTGATTTAGGCGTATTTCCATCTACTGGTTTGGAGCAAATCATCCAGGCTACGCAGAGCGTAGTTTCATCAGATGTTGACGTTACGTATAGCTGTAATAAACAGGAAGTAGAGGTTGTAAACTAGCATGGACAACACATCTCAGAAAAATGGAGAGAGGCTTTCAAGAATGTGTTGCTATCAGGCAAGTTGTAATTGTCCTGTCCTGTCAACTAGCATTGGAGATGTTACATGCTGTCAGGAGACGTAGAGAAAGAAATGCCATTCTAAAGCTCGCCGACAGCGAAAACAGCTGATCAGCTGTAAGGTAAATGTTTGCTCTATCAGAACTTATTTGGCAAATGTGTTTCCATCTCCCCTTTAATGCATTAACTGTTTTTCAGAAAAGCCAAAAATATTCTCAAGCGAGCAAATTTTTTTTTTGCAAAATTGAGTAAGTTATTTTAAATTTTTCCATTTCCATCAACCTTTTCTAATACAATACTTCAAAATGTGCATAAAAAAGTGATGGAAACACGACTAATAGCTGCATTTCCATTAAACATAAAATTGCACTGATTGTAATAGCGAAAAACAAATTTGCTTGATGAAAACACGCAAATTTTGAAAAAACTCACCTTTTTTGATGAAAATTTTTTTGAAAGGATGAAGTGGTTTGTCAGCCATATCAAAATCTGTGCATTTTGCAAAACTGCAATGGAAACATTTTTTTCGCATTATGTGAGTTTCTATCAACACGCTTTTTTGTCGACACTGGCCTCCTTGGACAATGTGCAGCTGGTTCCACCAGAGGTGTCATAGCATCGCACAATTCATCAAAAGTTGAGCTTGTCATTCGAACGTGTTGAATCCATACTAAAAGTTGGCTTTCCCAAGTATAAGGGGCTTGTTGCTCCAATGCCTCAATAAAATGCCGACGTCTTGTCTGATGGATGATGACGATCGCAAGTGCCGTGGCTGAAATATGAATATATTTCATGTGAGTGTTTACATCTGTTTACATTACGTGTGATTTTTAATTGGATTTCTTATTTAATAGAAACAGCGCAATTGCGAAATTGTGTTTTTTTCGACATTAGCAAGTTTTGCGCACATTTGTAATGGAAGCACAGCTACTGTCTCTTCAGAGTAGAAGAAGAAGAAAACCCAAAAAGAAAGAATGACGTTATTTCTCATCAGAATGAGAATGGTTTTCTTCTGCTTCTGATCCAACCAGTTATTTTCTTCATTTGCTATTTGGCACCCCTGTTTGGATAGAATTACTACCATAGCTGTTGGCTTGCACATTCAGTGTGGTCAGAAAACCCCTCAAGTGGATCCTAGTGGGCCAATAGATGACAAGATTTAAGTCACACGGGGTTTGCAGTTCAGTGGAGGCAAGAGAGGGCTGGGGGTGAGAGGGCATGAATTAGGCCACAGAGTGAATTTGCAGAAGTGTATTCATTAATATAGCTTTGTAGCCCCTTGATGTGAACTTTCCTACAATCTTCAATCTTTCTACTACAGGTGGGGTAATATTACTGATAATAACTCCACATGACCTTCAATATATTCTAACTAGCTGACAGAATTTACTAACTGGAAGATAATAAATATTCACTAAAAAATGATAAAACAATATGGTTTGAAATATTATTTACAGTTACTTTATTTTATTTAAAGAACATGGTGAGTTAAACAGCCAACTATAATAGTTAAAATCCCTGCTTCCCTCATTTTCAGTTTTACTGCTTGTGTGTAGTTAATGAGGCACAGATACAAACAGAACTGAGGAATAGTAAGCAGTGAGATCACGAAATGAGGCCATTTTATGTAAGTTTTACATAAGATTTCAAGGTCTAATCTTTACACCTTTATGTCCATATATCATCCATCCTCATTGGAAAAGAGAGAGAGGAATGGAACGAGAGGGAGAGAGAGAGAAAGAGAGAGAGATGGGGGAGGGGTACATAGAGCTTATTGTAAACTGTAAGAGGTGTGCAGCAACTGGGACAGATTATGTCTGCGGAAACGAGGACTGCAGGATCCCACCCATCCCCCCCCCACACACACACACACTACAGCTCATTTGTGCTTGGCTGGTCACCACACTGCAATAGATAGATTCCACCCCACCCCCTATCTTCTGCTCAGTCATTCAGACCTGGGAGAGTCAATAACAAGCTGACATCATCATTGGTTTTGTAGGATACAGTGCTGCCTTTATTCCAGCAGCCATATGTGTGTGAGAGAGATGGGAAGAAAAAGAGCAACATCTTCCATGTTGCTGATGAGGCCGGAGGCTGAGGAGCAGGATGCAGGTCAGCAGGTGGAGATAGGTGGTCATACACACACACACACACACACACACACACACACACACACACACACACACACACACACACACACACACACACACACACAGAGAGAGAGAGAAATAGTTGTCATATGGGGGAAGGGAAGAAGCACCATGAAGTACCCTTTCTTCTGTGGCCTCCAAGTAGCCAAAGCCATTTGACACATGCACAATAATCCATGAAATATTCCAGACATTCTCCAGAGGGGCTGCCTATGGGAATATTAATAACCATGACATTTAGTTAACTATGGTCCAGGTTCATGGGGGGGAGCTGCAGCATTCTATTTCCTTTTTTACCGTTATGCTCTACTGTAGGAAAACAAATGCTGTATATATATGCTAAAGTGGGGGTGTCCAAACTTTTTGTCAGGTGGGCCAAAATCAACAGCTCAAAAGTACTTGCTGGCAAAAAAGAAATATTTTAAAAAACTAAAATCGCCAAGAATGCTGTGAATTTCTTTTTACCCATTTAACAACAAACTTAAATCAAACTTTTTTTTTTTGTAGAAACAGGATCATAGATCCAAAACTTCAAATGGCTTTTGCACATTTTCCTTGTTAAATGAAAGGTGTCCAGTTTGCATGAATTAGGCCACAGAGTGAATTTACGAGTCAGTTTTGCAGAAGTGTATTCATTAATATAACTTTGTAGCCCCTTGATGTGAACTTTCCTACAACCTTTGATCTTTCTACTACAGGTGGGGTAATATTACTGATAATAACGCCACATAAACTTCAATATATTCTAACTATATCTTTAAGCTGAAAGAATTTACTAACTGGAAGATAATAAATATTCACTAAAAAATGATAAAACAATATGGTCTCAGATGTGCTCCTATTTACCATGAGAATAGAATGAAAGCAGAAAGATGATCACTTTGTATGGCATTTAACATTTTTGTAAGCAGATTTTGATTTAAAAGTTGTAAATTTGTCCTAATTTATTCTTGAATTGTGATCTGGAGGCAGCAAAAAAAACAAAAAAACAAACAAAAAAACAAAACAGTCCAGTCCCTGAGCTAAAGGGTTCAAAATTACAGAATAAGAAGCACTGAGAGAAACCATTGTGAGGTGTATAGTGGAAGCAGACTAACTTAATGTACCAACAGAAACCATTATCCAGGTTATGTGTCTGGAAAAATGCCTGAGTGAGACCATGTGGGAAGCTTGTAAGCCAAGAGACAATGTGAACTACACATTTTTTTGCATGTTGTCCTGCCTGCCATGCATTCCTCTTACAAGGCAGGCAGTGTATTTTCAATTACTGGAGCTCATTTCACAAAGAATCTGCTGCCTTGAAAGTCTGTGAACAATCACAGAACATAATTCACTTCATATTCTGTTGTGCAGTTGGAGTGCACAAGTTTGAATTTACTGTGGATTTTGTGGATTTTCTCTAAAGTAAACACTCCCAATTATACATACAGTGTGAAACAGATTTTATATATATATATATATATATATATATATATATATATATATAGATATATATATATATATATATATATATATATATATATATATATATATATATACCCCCACTAAATGCCCCATAGCAAGCTGCAGAGAGGCCACACACTTTTTGAAACCATCCACAAGTGTCTGGCTAGATATTTAACCAGTGTTCTTGGCAGAATCAGTAGAGTTCATTTAAACTGGCTTCCCGGCACAGACTTGGCTTTTAAGCATAGTCAATAAATTTTTATTAGGGTTGAGGTCAGGGTCATTCCAGAAGCTTAATGTTATTCTGCTTGATGCAATTTCTGATGTGTCTTAAGTGGGGTTGGACATTGATTACATTGTATCATTTATCAGTTATCATTTATTGTGATAAACTTCTTATCATGATAAGAATTTTGATTTACTGTTGTCATGATAAATTCCAATTAATGATGTTTGAAAAAAATCCCCAAAACTGTCTTTGTTATTGGGATTGATAGTTTTACTGTTTTCTCCACTGTTTATTCAATGAAAGCATCAATAAATACCAATCAATTTGAAAATAAGATTAAACACAGTGTAGTTGAGTGATAAACTGCACACTTATGTGAGTGATTTAAAAGTGGTAGTTTTGTCCTGAGTGTCCTAAAGAAGCATATTACAAATGGGAATTTTTTCAAGAGCAGTATTTGTGTTTGTGGGCTATAATCGTTGTGACACACAGTCGTAACCATAAAGTTACCTAAAAAAAGAAGAAATTAAATAGTTTTATTGTCATTTTTATCGTTACCACAATAGTACCACAAGATGTTGTGAAAAAAACTTTAAGTCCACATGGCCCACCCCTAGTCTTTAGGATCATTGTCCTACCGCAATGCCACATTGTGTCAACCATCTAGCTGTTGATTTAAGGTTAAACTAAAGGATGTGGAAGGAATTCTCTGACTTGGAACTTCCAACAGCTGGCAGTGAAACAGACTTTTAGCATGATACCACCACCACTATGCTTCACAGTTGGTATGGTGCTCTTAGGCTTAAAACCTTTATCTTCACTCTTCCAAACATGCATGCACAATCTTTGTCTTGTTTGATCATAAAATCTTTTTCTAGGATACATTTGGTTTGTCCATATGGAGAGCTGAAAATTTCAGTCAAGCTGCAGTGGACCCCTGGTATTCATATGGGTTACTGACCACAACTGCCTGTGTATAGCTGAAATCCAGGAATACTTCAGACCCTCTCTAAGAAAGCTTATAACTCCCTGTTTTAATAGTTCAAACACCAAATATATCTTAATATGCATTAATACATGCAGTGGAAAACAGTCTTAGCTTCAATAGCCCCTTCTTCACTGTCAAGTCTCTCTCTAGCTGGTTAATATCCAGTTTGGTTCAGGCCAAGTTGGGTGTGTCTCCATTGGCAGTGTGTTCCTTATCATGTGGGCGTGAATATGGGCAGGGACGTGGGCAGGAATGTGATGACGTGGGTGGGCTGTGAGCATGCAGGAGCTGTGGGCGACACGTGGATGATGTCATTTTCTGCGCGTACCCTTGGGCGGCCTCTGTATATTTGTTTGTTGTGGGTTGTGCCGTCCAGTTGAAGCTGTATGCACTCCTCTGCAACAATTGACACAGAAGTCTGGACTTCAAGGTTTGACCATGAAATTATCAATTTACAGCTTGCCGTCTTGTCAGCGACTAAGATCTCGTCGCAGATAGAAAATGGTGGTTGAGATGTTGATATTCATAAATCCATGGGTTGAACAATGAATGCAGTCTGCTGCCAATCAAGTCACTTGTGCAAAACACACGGCCTGGCCCAGCTTCTACCAACCCTGAGGTGGTTCCAAAAAATGAGGAGGAACTGTGCAGGATCTGCAAATGGAGAGGGATCTGGCAGGGGGTGATTGGGGAAGAACCAATTAAAGTCACTCCCATGGAGAAGGGTCTCAAGTGTGCTCTACAGTATTTGTCTTAGAAATCAAAACTGGCCACTGAGAATGATGTCACACCAAACTGTATTACCTTTGCAATTCAGAAAATCTGTAGGATTTGCTATTTGCAGTACTGAATGACCAGGTTAGCTACACTTAGTTAAAAGTTGAAGTGGATATCAATGTAGATCTCTGCATATCACCAGCACTGTGTGTGTGACAGGATTGAATGATAATCAAACCATCAGACCAGCAAAAACCAGGTTTGTATAGCAGCTATGACTACCTTCTTCTCCCACAGCAGCCATATTGGATTTTGTGGTTGACTCACCTCTCATGAGTAAAGGATTACAACATCTCTGCCCCTCAGTGGGCCTAGTTGAGCTCAAGACAAATGAGTTCTTCAGGTTGTTTTATGCACATCTTTTGTTTACAACTGTTGTGTTTCTAACAGAAACCAAATTCTGAGAAAAATAAAGAGAAAGCCTAATTTTCCACACAAAGACACCTTCAAAGAAGATATATTGTCAAGATTTTTCCTAATAGAACATTTTTTTTAGGCATTCTGTCAGTTGGATGATAAGTTGCAAGCACCCACCTCTACCGATAGGTTACATGGGCAAAAATACATCATTAAGAGAAGCTCCAGCTAATGGCTCATTGTACAGAGAGAACTGTGAGGAAGGAAAGTGAAATATTACCACATAAATTGAAACTTATGAAGCTTCTGACCACGACTGTAGCTTATGTTTCAATGAGTAACCACAAACATTACAGCTGAAGAAAAGTCTACACAAAGAACTTGCTCGAGCTGAGAAAACTTACAGCGAGAAGGAAACACTGGCCAAGGAGAGCAGCATATAATCACAAAGGGAGACTGTAGAAAGTATTAAACATAAAAATACTATGTAACTTATTTACATATGCTGAGCCTTCAAGATTTTGGTATATTGTGTCTAAAACACCTATTGCAACAAAAGGGGAAGACCTAAGTACTGTACCATGGATTGAAGAACATTGTACTAACAACTTTGGCTTCTATAATAATAGGTACATTCAGTTACTTCTAATATTCAAAATCCAATCTTTCACACCCTAAATTGGACACATAACAGGGTTTCTCTTCTCGGTCTTCTATTATTTTATTTATTCATCAAACTCCTTGCAATGTCCCTTAGATACTGGGTGACCATTTAGGCCATTTTAGTTTTCACACTGAACACAATGTTTCCCTTTATGCTGATGAATTCTTACTTTTTATTTTATTCCCCATATTTCTCTTTTCATTAAGTTATAAACAAACTTTTCAGAAAAATTAACAGTTTTTTAAAGAAGGAAGTGCTTAAGCTTGACCACCACAGTGAACACCATGGTAGGTTCAAAAGTGCTGCCTGAGACTTTGAGAAAGAAGATTATAGCAGTTTGTGAGTCTGGCAAGGGATTGAAAGAGGTCTCAGAAGTATTTTAAATCATTCCTCTTTATGGAAAATAGCTGACAAGTTTAGTAAATTCAAATGAACTCCCAACAAGCCCAGGTCTGGCACTTTACCCTGAGAGATGAGAGCAAGATGCAAAAAGAAGTCTCCAAAAACCCTAAAATGTCATCATAAGACCTACAGCTGTGTTTTGCTTCAGTGTTAAAGTGGACAATCTTTTATTGGAGGTGTACGGAAAGAAAGCCTTACTGTCCAATGACTAAATCATACTTCTTTCTTGCTCCACTGTCTGCTCATGTGCAAAGCCTGTGTTATGTAAATTTCATCATCTGTACCTGCCCACTGGGGCACTGATATTCTGGTACCTTTGAGCCTTGATTAAAACTGTATATTTCTAAGTGGCACACTCTTGTTTAGATGACCTAAAAGTAAACAAAGAAGTAAACGTTTGGAGCTCACAGACAGGTGAGCTCCAAACGAGTCATATACACACACAGAGTAGCCAACCTCACAAAAGAATAAACACGAAGGCCGGACTGCAAAACAGAATGTAGACAAAGACCAGAATTCTTGAAAATACTGTGGACCTCTGCCTATTTGAAGTTCAGTATTTGCATATTCACCTATTTGTATATTTTTCTATGAAATGTCACTCCAAACTCCCCTATTGGTGGATCTTTTCATAGAGCATATGCAAAACATTTGAAAGAAAGTGCAGCTTGGGAAGCTGAAATACCAAAGCTCAATGCTACTTGACACGCTATTGTCTGGCGTTGGCAAAGCAGCCAAATTAGGAGCATCATTTACATTCCTTGGCGCTGATTGGCTGTACCCTCAAGAGCCAAGATAAGGAAGACTGTAGATATTAGCCTCTGCAGTAGTGCTAAGAAGGTTTTCGGTGTCTGCATTAATCCATATCTCAAGTATGTGTGGATTTTAGCGACGGTGGTAGGAGTTCGTCTCGTAATTGGCAGGTTGCTGGTTCAAGCTCCCACTCTGTCTGTCTCCGTCGTTGTGTTCTTGGGCAAGAGACTTTCTGCTGGTGGTGGTCAGAGGCCCTGGTGGTGACTGCCCCAGGGCAGCTGTGGCTACAATGTAGCTTACCACCATCAGTGTGTGAATAGGTAAAAGACTGAGTGTAGTATGAGGCACTTTGGGGTCCTCTGGACTTGAAAAAGCGCTATACAGATCATTTGCCATTTAGCTATTTGCAGACGGCTGTAATCCCTAACCCATGCAAATAGCTGGGGTATTTGCATGGGTTCTACTTATGCTTTTAGAACAGATTAATTGTAAGTTTTATTATGTTGACAGCAGAACAGAGGACATGTTTAACATAAAGCAAATACAGAATTTCAGGACAATTAACTTTGCACCAAATGTGACACACATGCTTTGGGGATACTTTGCTGCAGTAGGACTTGGCCAGCTCACCATCATAGAATCCACCATGAACTTTACCAGGTATTAGAGGGTGCTTAAGGAAAATGTCTGACCAACTGTAAAAAAAAATTAATGCTGGAAGTAGAAATGGAACATGCAACAAGGGAATGACCCAAAACATACCAGTAAATCCAACAAGGTCTGGCTGAGAATTAAGAAATGGAAAGTCCAAAGCACACCTCATTGAAATGCATGAAATATTTATGCAGGAAACTCCTCAAACATCTCACAGCTGAGAGTGAGGACTGGAGCCAACTTTACTCAGACTGATATCAGAGACTGGTTTTGTGAAGTATCTCATAAATCACACCATGCAATTAAATTGTTTTCTTTACTGTGGTATACATTTTTTTCACATGAATATGTGTATAGGCCACTCCTTTTGGTGGATGCAGAGGAGTTTTTGTGTTTTAATTTATTTAGTTGTGCTTTTATATGTTTGATTTTTAATCACTAAAATCTTTCAGAGTATAAAAATGTTTGTTTGTTAATATTAAGCAGGTGAATGTACTTCTGCATTGAATGCATGTTTTTTTCAATATATAGCACGTAACCAAAGACGAGCAAATGACCTCCGCTTTAATTCACACCTGTTCTTCTTGCATTTGTGCTGGGATTTTAAAAAAAATTTTCAGTTTGACAAAAACAAATATTGTCAGGTACTTTGCCATGTTAAACCAGTCAACATTTGGTGTAAAGACAAGGAATCATCTCTAAAGGTTACTGACCGCTGCATGTTTTTATTTGCGTTTTATGCAGATAGATACCTAACTGCACCATTAGGCTAGCTTACTGTCACTAACCTTGTAAATGTAACTTTTTTCGCTAAACTATTCACCCATGGATTGAAGAAAGCTTTGTTTTAAAGAATAAAAATAGATAATAGATAATATACTGATGATTTTTTTCTCTAGTTTTGTTAGTTTATGTAGAGCTAGTCTAGCCATTTCTTTACTCACGATGATATCTGCACCATTATCACCACAATCCTCAACTACCAAAAACAAACCAGATCTTTTACAGTGTTGATGTTTTCCTTGAAAGGCAGACATTCAAACAGGCATGTAGTCACAGCCACAACTGCTCTGCACTTCCCCATTACACACGGGCACAGACAAACCATGTACTGTGTGACTCTCTCACAAACACACACACACACACACACACACACACACACACACACACACACACACACACAAACACACACACACACAACACAACACACACACACAGCCTACACAGCATTCCAATCAATTTTCCACACTCAGGTTTAGCATTCCAGCCTTGCAGCTCCTTTCCTTTCACTGAACACAAGAAGCCTTGTGCAGTTGTCTGATGGTGTGTGTATCTGTTTGTGTGGATAAAAAGCTGTAGATGTTGCTATAGTAGGGGGCCATGGTGAGCTCTGTTTCTGATCCATGGGAGCCAACAAGCTGCTCTACCCTCTCAAAACTGAACTCCTATAAAATGCCCTGCAGTATTAACACTACTAAGTATTAATACCCTAAAAACAAGCTTCAAGGGGATCTTATGTGATAAAACAACATAAGGTAATCTTATTTGCAGTGGTAGTGACTGCTAACTAAAAAGTTAGTTGCGCTAACCCGAAAACACTAATCGTAAACATTACTTCCGCTAACACTAAAGCACCACACCAACACGGTATTTAGCGGTGGCTAATGCTAAAGTGCTAACTTCAATTTAAATTATATCTGCCCTTGAAAGACTACAACCCTCAAGCACCAGTTTTATTTTAACATTATAATTTATATGATCTATAATGACCTCAGATATTGTATTTATCTTTATATCTTGTTCTCGACTGTTGGTGTTTTATTTTGTTCATGTATGTTTCTTGTTGAATTAAAGAGTTTTGGAAAAGAAAAGAGAAAAGTGAAGAGAGGAAACGGAATTGCTGCGTAAACAGTTCTCATCCACTTCAAAACAAGAGCATGAATATAAATGTCTAAATACTTGAAGAAATCAGTACATGACCAAAGCCAAATGTTGAACTTCAATAAACTGAACATTAAGAAAACAGCCAAGTAAATTAGCATGTTTGATTATAAGCAGAAACATTTATTTAGGGGAAGCTGAGTGTGCTAAACATTTTCAAAGTTAGCAAAAGCGTGAAAACAAAAAATTAGCTCCGCTATTAGCGCATTAGCAGATTAGTGGAAATGTGCCCTCAATTGCTTATTTGTGAAGTTGAGAAAAAATAAAACAATAGTTTTACATTTTTCCTTACAAACCAAAATTTAAAAAGTGTGTTTGTGTTCTGTCCGCCTGACTATTCTTTGTAAAAGTTAGAAGTTTTTGGGATAATTTTTGCTCATTCTTTGCAAATTGGCTCAAGCTTAGTTGGGACTTTTAGTAGGTCCTTATTTCAATGAACATCCTTTGATTTAAACCAGGGGTCTCCAGCTTCACTTCTAAAAAGCCAGTGTGCTGCAGGATTTAGATGTAGTTCTGCTCCAACAAAGCTGATTCAAATGGCTGAGTTACCTCCTCAGCATGCGCCCTGCTAATGAACCATTCATCACATTCTGGTTTCTTGAATCTCACTCTCCTTGCCAGGCTATTGTAACCCTGGCTGTACTTTTAGGTTTGTTGTCCTGCTAGAAGGTGAAATTTTACTTTAGCCTCAATTCTTTTGCAGCGTCTAACAGGTTTTCTTCCAAAATTCTCCTGCGTGTAGCTCTATCCATCTTCTCATCAATTCTTATTAGCTTCCCTGTTCCCACAGAAGAAAAGCATACCCTAAGCACAGTGTTGCTGACACCATGTTTAAGTGTGGGAATGGTGTGTTCAGGACCATGTGTAGTGTTTTCTGCCATTCAAAGAATTTTGCACGTTGGCCTTTCTTCCACATCTTTGCTGTGCCACCTGCATGACTTGTGACAAAATGAAAATGGGACTGCTTATGGCTTTCTTTCTGTTACTCTTTCATAAAAATCAGATTTGCAGACTCAAACAACAAATAGCTGGTTGATTGACAAATCCCACCCCCTGAAATATGGATGTCTACAGCTCCTCCAAAGCTACCAGGACTCATGGCTTCCTCTCTGATTAATACTCTCTTCAAAGAGATGCTTTTGGTGAAGGTGGTTTAGATCTTGGTAGGTTTGCAGCTGCTACTTTGTGTTGGTTGATCACATAAAACCCAAAGAAAGTTCATTGAGGGTTTTTTTTTGTTGTTTTTTTTTTGTTTTGTTTTGTTTTTTTTACAAAATGGTAAAAAGTTCAAAGGACACGAAGACCTATGTAATTGCAGCTGTCTTGACTTGCAGGAGACATTGCCCACAAAAATCAGTCAAGTTTCCTGATATAATGTAAACAAAAGGGTCGAAAAATTGTCAGCTAACACTATGGTTTTGATAGCTGTGAGAATACAACTGCTGATCCTCAGGCAGATCAATCGAATATTAAAGATCAGTAGGGATAAACAAATTGACAACAGCACATTCCATCCATACACATATGGAGCAGGGTGCATCCTGGACAAGCAAGATGTCCATCACAGGACACAGTGGATTCATTTTGAGTTAAATAAATGACAACATGCACATGGATTAAATTGTACTTATTTCTTTTAATTGTTTTTAACAGAAATTCTCCTGTCTTGCTCTGGCCTCAGGAATTTCATGCAAAGAAGCAATCTTTAGATCACACAAGCAATGTTTCCACCCAATTGTCATACGAATTTTGAGCGAACTTTTAAAATGTCACAAAAGAGAAAAAAAAAAAGAAAATGCAAATTAGGTGTCTTTCCATCTATTGGTTTGGAGTGAATCAATCAGGCTATGTAAAGTATTATTTCGTCAGATGTTGATGTTGTGCATGGCTGTAATAAACAAGATGTAGAGGTTGCAAACTAGCATGTACCACACAGCTCAGAAAACTTGAGAGAGTCCTCCCATCTAAGCTGGAGTTTTGGACTCTGAAGTTTTTCAGAGTTTCGTGTCTCTGGTAAGGAACAGACCCACCAATGGATGGGAGCGTTTGCTAATTCAATTCAGCAAATGTGTTTCCATTTCCCCACCTCAAGCAAGTGTAAAAGTTTTTTTGCGGAAATGAGGAGGGTTTTTTTTTTTTTTTCAGATTTTGCCGTTCCCATCAACCTTTTCTAAATATTGATGGAACATGGTCACAGTCCTTTAACAACACCAAACATGAGTGAAATTAAAAGGCAAAATGTAGAATTGTATAAACTCTCTGTTGGCTGAACACTGAACCTAAAGCCATCTTTGCAAGCCATCCATCTTCATCCATCTATTTTCTATACCTGTTTAATCCTAGCAAGGTCATGGTGAGTGGTATGTATCTCCAGGAGTCAATGGGCACCTTGGCAGCCATGTAGAGAAAATGACTGTGGCCATTAAAAGAGACAAAATGCCATCTATAGTGGTGGTTTGACTCTGTATCTTCTGTTCCTTCAAAATCATGAGAAAAACACATCTGTGTTATGTTCCCCCTTTATGTTAAAACCCTAGAAATAAAATTAGGTTTTATGGAAACAGTTCAGATCCAAAGAAATATCAAGACACCTGTAGGCTTTTAGTCAGCTCTGCATGAAAACATACCTCTGTAGCGGAAAAACCATACATGCGCTTCAAAATACTTCAAAAACCACAGTCAGAGAAGAAATAAACTTGTTCAGTTGGCGGGAGAGGTAAATATGAAGCTTGTATAGATCTTTACATACACTTGGGTATTCTCAGACATTCTTCAGCATCTTGTATGAACGCTGCTCATCAGCACATAGACATGTACCAATGTGAAAACCTACCATCCACACAAATGCATCGCCTCCTTATCTAAGTGAGTGTGCTCAACTGTGGTTTGGAGATGGTGTGCAGTCGGCTACACATTTGACTACAATTCAGGTAATTTCACGGCCCAGTGGTGCTGGTCCCCACCATGCTGTCGCAGTTTGGTCAGTGACATGTAAACATGTAAGTGGAAATGCTTGAACGAGCAGCAGGGAGCACCGCGATGCCCACAATGGTTTGTGATGGTGTTGAACTCTTTGTAGAAATGGATGTAAATACAACAGTTAGTTTGGAGATTTTTAAATAGACCTGTAGAATTGATCTAACTGTGCAATATTAGAGGTACAGATGTAATATGATCTTGAAAAAGAGGTCGGTGTACAACCCTGTAATCAGAAGAACTTAAACGAGGTGAATGCAGTGATCCCACTTCACCCTGTCAAATCTCACGTTTTATGGATGGGACTTCAGAGGCTTTTCTCCCATCTTTCAATATCAAACAGTAACGGTCAGTATCAAATATCTTTCTGTAAAAAAAAAGCAGCATCTTTGCACTCTTTGCTCATTTCTGTGGTGATAAGCCAGAAAAATATTATTTTGTAAATGAAGCTATTTGTTGTTCTTGTTACACCATTCTTGCTGACCTTGTAAATGTACTTTTGCCCATCCTCATAGGCACATTTTCACTGAACGCCTTAGTCTTTAAAGTTTCTTTCAGGCTCAGCAGAGCTTTTCGGCAGAGATACTGTACAAACTGGAATCGAATTGATCCATCCATCTCACAGCTCCAGGTCATACACAATCTAGGTTTCCCAATAACAAAATTTTAGAAGTATATTGGGAAAAATTTAGCCTGGTAAAAACCAGCCCTTTGTTCTACACTTTTCTTCATCCAGAGGGTCTGGACCCTCAGCTATTGAGAAATGATGGCTTCCTGGAAGCGCAGACTCTGTTGAAGTTTTAAACAATTGGGTCTGATTTTACCCAATTGCTAACATTTGGCTGTGACGTATGTAATGCACCAGTTTGATGAAGCTTACTGGTAATTTCATGCGCCTGTAAACAACCCCGTGGTGAGTAGAGCCACAACATCTTTGCCAGCAATAAAATGTTTTAAACATTCCTCTTGCTCCAACTTTAATCAATCAGTATTTGGACCAACATTGACTGACTGGCTTCATTCACTTCCTCCGCTGCCTTGCCAAACTACAACCCCTTATAGACAGAATACTCTAAAACAGCGCAGAAAATCAACGTCATCATTCACAACTCCTTCTATTCGCTGATTGGCCCGATTGAAATTCAATTGGAGAAATCGAGCTCAATGGGAGAAATCTCTGATGGAGCACTGGCAGGGGATAAGAATCAAACAGAACTGTGTAGGAAGGCAATGGCGAGGCTAGGGAAAATTAGGACTCCTCAGTTTTATTTCTTACAAATCTAGTAAATTGGAAAACTCTGCCAAATGGGTGAATGTGTGAACTGCCCCAGAAAAACTGCAACTGTGACCAAAATGTTGCAACAATGACTCAATAAGATTACTTGGATGTGGGTGTTTGGAACTGAAAGTGAAACTTATGCCATTGCTTACTGTCTGATTATTTTGGCTAATAATTATCTGACCATGTCTTTTCTGTTGTATTGACCAACGTGTTCTAATTGCTGAGTACATCGACCCGATTTTCCATTGGATCCATTGGATCAGATGCCAAAATAGATACAGTGGATGGATGGATAGTATTTTGTTAGTTGTTGAACAGAATTCTAATTGGATTTAATATGACTGTGTGAAATCCTTTCTTTGATTCTGACAGTATTAGATTGAGTTTCGATGAGATTCTATTGAAATTAAATGGATTTGCAGGCATTTTTCTGTTGTTCTTTCATATGGGCTTCATTGTAATTAGAGCTACATGTATGGCCTACTTAAAGCAGTGACCCCTACACTGTGACTGTGTGCTTTAACTGGAAGCAGAAAAAAGGAGGGTTATAGAATGTTTACGAGAGAATCCTGTCTGTGTCTTTAAAGAGATGTGTTCCACAGGGTCAGGATCTGTCTCAGCTGCTTCGTTTAGAAATACATTACAGTGGTGTACTAGAGGTGAGGATTATGGAGATGCATTGCAGTACACTGGAGCCTATTGGCTGCTTACTGAAGGATAGGGTGTTCCAGTCACACTAGAACTCTCATCAGTGCAGATGTTCTCCATCTGCAGGGATCATATTGTCATTGGATGTTTTAGAAAAATGTTCTCAGCAATCCTGTGTAGTAGTAAAGTGGCCTGCTACAATCTGACAGGTGACATCAGTATGTCCTATACCACCCTACCCAGTTTTCCATCACCAGTTCTCTGAAAGCTTCCATGTACTATTACTTCATATTCTTCCAATAGTCAAATGATTTCGTGCACTGTAGAGAGAAGTGAAAATATTCCACCCAAGTCTAACTTTGAATTCACTGACCTTCTCACTGCACCATTATCCAACGGGGGGGGGGGCACCCTGCCCCGCCAACAAGTCCACCCGCCCCCCAGGAAGATCTACATGTAGTAATTGTAGGTGTTCACACTTAATGTCATTAATTTTATTAGCCTATCTAAATCACACAGCTCATGTTGTGACCTATTTCTGTTCCTACATAGTTGCTCCTCCACTTTCAGCGCTCTCTCAAACTTCGCTAATAGTTGATGGATTAAGTTAGGTTTATATTTGACGCCTTGAACCGGGTGTGAGGCTGCGCGTGCCAAAGGTGCCGTCGCTGTCTCAGCATGCCGTCTGGTCATGAACTATGGAAGGCCATGTCTGTGACAAATTAGCTCTTTTACCATGTTTGGCTAAAAGGTCACGCAAAAAACAACGGTTTATGACTTAGGACGGCGTAAAATATGGCGAAAATCCCTTCAAAGTGCGATCTTTTTTGTAAGACTAGCTTCTAAATGCTGAAAATTACGACATTTTTTCAGGCCATTGAACGTCATCACGCCTTAAAAAGCTGCGTTCAAAAAAACCCCAAAACATTGTAATTTCCTAAACAGAAACTTCAGTGTGAGGTTTCTCAGCTAAAGATAAGTGATCTAAGTATTTTTTTTAAATGCTTAACTTTTAGTTAACGGGTTTTGTTGGAAGACAACAACAGAGTTGGTAAATTTTTTTTTTTTTTTTTTTTTTTTTTTTTTTTTTTACTGATGTTATGGCTGCCTTATGATTAATACGGGAATAAGTGACTGAGTTGAGTGAAAAATTTCCTCAACCAGTGGGTTGTCGAAAAGAAGTGATGCTGGGTCTGAAAGCCTGACTACATGACAACCACTGGCACAGCCTCCTGAGTTCTCTGACGTTCCTTACTTCTTTTGTCATTTCACCAGCCAAACTCTAGCTTTCAAAAAACAGAGTAGTTTTAATCTCTCATTCACCATGACCCTGTATTGAATGGACCTTACTGTTTCTTCCTTATCATCACTCCTTGATGCTGACCTCTCTTCCTTTACAAACAAGTAGTTTGTTGATTAATTCAACATCTCTAATGTTAATGGTTTACTGCTGGTTCCTAGAATTTCTAAAAGTAGATTGGGAGGCAGGTCCTTTAGTTATCAGGCTCCTCTCCTGTGGAACCAGCTCCCAGTTTTAGTCCGTTAGGCAGACACCCTGTCTGCTTTCTAGATGAGACTTAAAACTTTCCTTTTTGATAAAACTTTATTGTTAGACTGGTTTAGGTTATCCTGAGCTTTTTCTGTAACTATGCTGCCATAGGCTGAGGCTACTGGGGGACAAACTGACCACTTTTTCTCACTTTTTCTTCTACTACTCACCAATTTGCATTATTTGCTGTTATTTCAACTGTTAACTTTTTGTTTTCTCTCAGTTATTTTTCTCTCCATAGCAGCTACACCTGGTCTGGCGTTCTGTTTGGCTGTGATGCCTTCCTGGAGGAGGGCTTCAGCTGAGATAAAGCTATCATCAACTATTGTTCTTCTTCTCCTGCTATTAACTTTTTGCTTACATGAACATAGAAAATAATCCTACATCAGTTCATCTGCTTCTTCTTGTGCATTCTGCTCTGTCTTCTCCAAATGCTATGGACCAAACTTTCATTCTACAGTTAAGGTTCTACAGCAGTATCTTCATTTCATTTATGGCCCCGCACCTCCACAGTTCAGCCCATCTATGGCCGGTGAGGATATGCCTGGTAGTAACCTTAATCTAGAGCAAGTAACAAATCAGCGCAGTCATCAGCATTTAACAGCCTCCAATTGTTTCCTATAGGGTTAGGGTGAGAACAACTAAAACCAGAACAAAGAGCTATAAATCAAACTTCAGGCATACAGCAGAAAGATGTTCCATTTCTTGTTTCTTGATTTTGGTTTTCCATACTGAATCAGATGATCTGCCTGGGATAGCTTTATTGGTCTGACACGTTTGTTCTCCAACTGTCTAGAGTCAGTGGATCTTAATGGCTAAACTGTCTACCACACTGATACTTATATCAAATATTACAGGGTTGTCAAACTCATTTTCATTTCAGGCTGCATCAAGATCATCAATGTCCTCAAAGGGCCGGTTGTGGCAAAATGGAGTGATTAAACTTAACTTCAAATGCTTTTGTTTTCTCTGCATTAGATTAGTACTTCTTAAAACTGATTGATTTTAAAAATCTTTTCACATTGATGTAATTTGGTCCCTATACAAATAAAACTGATTTGATTCAACTGATGAAATAATATTTACGCACACAACTGATCTTATCTTAAAGTTCAATTTATGTGGCCCTCGAGAGCCTAGAGGGCCACATAAATTGTTATGGCGGGGTGGATTTGGCCCGCCGGCCTCGTGTTTGACACAATGCTGTAAATCATTTTGCTAGGACATGTCTATTAAACCAATGCAAATTGTAGGGTAGTTAGGTCCCAGTAAAAATAGATTTAATAGATTATATTTCTTTGCAGTAAATACTAAAAATGCATTGATATTTTCCCGAAGATTTTCATATGTGTTTGCTAGATAATTTTGATGATTTTGCTCGATGAGTTTGATGCTTTTGATGATTTTGCTGTATACTTGATTGATGTTTTTACGATGTGAAGCACTTTGAATTGCCTTGCTGCTGAAAGGTGCTATACAAATAAACTTAACTAAAAAATACCTTAAACTTTCAATTTTTCCTCATCATTTTTTAAGTGACCTCCACAGTAAATACCAATGAGAAACAGATTTTGGAAGAAGTGAGCAGATTCCTTTCCCTCCCTTTGTTCTGTATCTCTGCCGCGCCACCTGTTCTCCCTGTCTGAGTGTTTCAAGTGAAGAGGCTGCCATGATGGGGCTTCTGTTTCAGAAGAGAGGAGCTTAACTTGAGGGAGCTCTGCAGATCAAAGCATTCACTCACACACACACCCAAGCACACACATATACCATTCCTCTTGGAGTAATGTGTGTGCACTTGTGTGTGTTTTAGCATTTTTCACCTTGTAAGGCCCATTTTGCCAACAAATACTATGTTGTGAGGACTCACTGCTCCTTAAGGGTCCCATAGAAAGGGACCCACCAGAAGAAGTGCTGTTTTTGGGGTTAGGGGTGTGTGTAACGTCACAGGGATGGAAGAATGTGAAATGTCAACATCAAACTGGAGCTGGCAGGGTCTTTCCCCTGGCACTTTACACACACACACTCACAGAAAATCTCCATAGCAAAGATGAAATTACTTCAGGTGTTTCAGTCGATTCTCATTCTTTTCTCACATAAGATCCTCTATGAGTCCATTCTGGGTAAAATATGTCAAGTCATAATACATTTAGAGGTGATTGACAGTTTCTCCAGCTGAATGATTGTAGGTTTGATTCATTGAATGCCACCCTCCACTCCTTGGGTGATGCGTTGTAGCATCAATCTATTCAGAGGTAATCTGTTTCGCCATTTGAATACCTTCAATGCAAAGTCTTCAGTATATAATATGCAATAAAGAAATGTGAAATTTGAACATCTTTTAAATGATCTGCAATGATCAATAGTTGTTTGGGTTTGGTTTTCATTTGTGTTTGTTTTCATCATTTGGATTTTTCCATATCAATTCATTCCTCTATGTTCTTTTTTTTTGGTTATGTGGAAATCGGGAGTGAAATGGACAATGAAAATTAAGATTTGTTTAGTTGCCAACAACACCACCTGGGACTTTCACCCAGGAAATCACAATTTAGGACACACAGGTACATTTTTACAAAGAGCAAGAGACACGGTTTTAAAGTAGGATCCACAAATTTATTAAAATAAAAGTAAAAAAAAAAAAAATAATAAAAGCAATACCTGTAATTGGAAAACAGGGAATTACAAACAATAAACTCAGCTGCTGACTCACTTCTTGCAAGAGTATGTTAACAATGAGTTACCAGTAGGGCTGGGAAATATGGCTAAAAAACATATCACAGTATAAGCATTTTATATCAGTCGATATCAATAATTATTCATTAGATTTTTTTTTAAATCCTAAATACTGCCAAACCAGTGACATGACCTTTCCTGTTTTATTCACAATGTCTTCTCGAGCTGTTGCCCTCATTTTCTCCTTTCTCTCCACCCTAGTCTTTTTTATTTTTAAGCAGTTATGTGGCGTGGTTTCAAACATGAAACTTTTTCTCCACAGTGACAAAACCCACTGACTGTGGAACCAGTAAATACATATTAACAATGAAATGAAACTATGGCACTTATTTATGAACATGGACTTGAATTTGCACCGGACTGTGAGTAATCAAATGTCTCGGGGTTCTGATGTTGATTTGGAGACTGAATACGAACTTTGTTGCCGCACTATAAACTGGAATTACAAGCGCCACTTCAGCCAAAGTTTTAAAATCAGTTAATCTTTTCTCCATTTGAAGCAATCAGAAGTCAGCATAACTCTCTAAATGTGGGTCAGCAGGAGGAAATCCCCCAGAATGCACTCCTGCACCAGACGTGCTCCAAAGCCTCCTGTCCATAACTCTTCAATGCGCTGTCATCTCCTGTATTGAGAGAGTCAAGGATTTTTATTGTCATACCAGTTCACATGTTTATGATGCGAAATTTGGACTCAGGTCCCAGTCCAAGAAGCCTAATAAATAAATAAGTAAATAAATCAATAAATATAAATGTATAGATAAATAAGTAAAGTTTAAAAAGTGAGATGAAGCTGTATTTAGTGCATTAAGTGCAGGAGATGCATTTAGTTCAATGTCCAGGTCAGAGGCAATAATCGGATGGCATTTCTTCTTTTATTATTGTTTGATTTAGTTACCTCCGCGATGTTTTCTGTGCATAAAGTCGCGTCTGCACCAAGTGGTCCTATGTGAATTGTAATTCATGAAGGATGGCCTTCAGATTTTTTTGTCACGACCCCTGCTGTGTGCATTCTGTGAACCGTGCAGACTCTACGGTTGAGATTTCATACTTAAGCGCACCGATCGCCTACATTTCTTGTGACAAATCCCTTCATTTCCCACAAACTTTTTTCTCCACCAGGGCAGCCACCGCACATCTGTCAGTGCAGCACCGAGAGCTGTAGTCAAGTTACACATCCTTACTGCGTCAGGTTGCGCTGACTCTCAACATTATCTCAGTGTCGCATACAAAACAGTTTGATGTGAACACTGTTTCGTGCAACGGTCGTAAAAATTTACCTGTTTAGATGTGTCCAGTGGAGGTCTACTTTGACTTCCCATTGTTCTGCCTAGAATAATTGTGGACCTCCAAGTGAAGTAGGCTGGAGTTTGTTGGGGGCAACAGGAAACTGCTGTTGCTCATGTTACACAATACCTTGTTGCTAGGTAACCATAGAGCGAGTTAAATGATGCCACCAACCTTTCTTAGCTGGGCCCTGAGAGGTAAACTAAATTAAAGCCTTTCCTCTGCCTACATCCCCCAGAATGCTGTGCGGTTCTGGATCGCCGTTCAGTGAAATTATTGAGCATTCTATTGGAGGTATTTTCTATTGATATTGATCACGTGTCTATTACGATAGATATCGTTATCATTTTATTGCGCAGCCCTAGTTACCGGTAGCCTCAAGTCACAGAATGCAATGAAGATATCTGTGTGCGACTCAAATGTTTGCCAGACAGAAAAGCGCTGCGAGATAAAAACTCCATATATGAATATATGAGTTCTGCCAAGACGAAATTTAAGACCTGTGATTAACATAGTTAAGGCCAACTTTTTATGAATTTAAGATATTTTAAGGCCTACATTTTAGATACATGAATTTAAGACTTTTTAAAGGATGCAAAGACACCCAGGGAGAGTAGCTAATATGAATGTAATGTGAACACACTTCAGAATGTGGCCCTCTCCGACATGACGGACATCAAAACAACCTATGTGTGCAACTAAGCAATTCATTTCAGTTTATAGGGCCAATTCACAAGAAATGTTGTCTCGAGGCACTTTACAAGAAAAAAAAATCAATTCAGTATATTCCAATTGATCCTAGTTATCAAATAATACAGTAAGGTTAATTAATTATTCAAAGTAGTTCAAAAAGTTTCTAAGGAAACCCAGCAGATTGCATTGAGTCACTGACTTGCAGCTTGTACGCCTTTAACTCTGCTCTAATGTAAGGGGAAACGCTGTTTATGACAGTGGTATAAATCACATAATCATATAAAATTCAGACAAAGTCAACAATTTAATCAAATTAAGAAACATCAGGAGGGAGAAGGTATGGGTGTCATAACTATTGCTGGTGACTCTTAAGCAGACAGTAACTACGGACACAGGAGCAGAGTTTGAGAGGATTTTATTAAAAGGCAAACAGAAGAAATCTGGCAGTACTTCAAGTCTGGAGCAGTACTGAAGGAGGGGGTAAATTATTAATCCAATGCAGAGAATAAAACTCTAAAGTGATGATATGGAGGTGGCTTACAATCTTGTGGCAAGGAGGGAATCTGGAGGAGGGTAAGTAGGGAGTGGTGACTTCTATACTCAGGATTGTGATCTTTCCAGGAATGTTTGGTGGTGGAGACGTGGTGGAGGGTGGACAGGTGGCTGACTGAAGGCACTGGTGGAACAGGTTCTTACCTGGAGAGCCATTGAAGGAGCAGTGAGGAGACCAATGGAGGCAAGCCAATATGCTAGCGAGAGATGATGGAGGTGAGACTGAGAAACAGACTGGTCAGGGAGCCAAGGAACTGGAAGTGCGGAGGAGGAGCAAGCACAGGTAAAGAAATGAACAATTTCACTAGTAGCGCGCTACAGACACACTAAGGTTGGCCAGTTACCACACGAGGTGAGAAAATCCTCTGGTGTCTGGCTCAGGAAAACTGCTCCTTTTTAAAGGCTGCTCCTGATTGCAGGTAACGAGCACCAGCTGGATTCAGTCATGTCAGCCTGAAAAATGTAGGACCACACACACACACACACACACACACCACCACCACCACCACCACCACTCTCTTGCACACAGCTCTGCAGACCTAACAATGGGTCGGTTTCTAAGATAGCTATTTCCAGCTTGTGTAAATATCTATGAATAAATGTCTATGAGCCCCAGCTAGGTGAGCTACTTCCACAGACAAATTATCTTGACTTGAACAAGTAGAAGCCATGGCTATACTGGTAAAAACAACTTGGGAAAACAATTAGAGTTGCTCTGTTGAACACTCCCGTCCCTCACTTCTGACATACATCACGGTGCCTCAACGTGATTAGGTGATGTAGTTGCAAAGGGTAAATAGTAAGGTGTGGTTCACTAAGCTAGAGCCAAATTAGGTGCCTTATTAACAAAACCTTTGAGGAGAATATTTTTAATGATAGTTATTTAGTATGCATCATATGCATCAACTTAAAGGTGCTGAGTCACATCGAGCATAGTCATTAACTTAACACAGGTTACACAAAATATTGCAATAAACAAATTGATTATGAATAACAGCTTTTCCTGACTACTTCTTTTAGCCACCAAAAATATACATTTGGTTTTGGCATCGAGGGCATTTAGAGTCCCTCCAACTGTCCAAAAATGTATAACTGGCATGTAGAGCTTAAATGCAGGACGCTTGTAATATATTATCCTACCACCCTAACTACAGTATGAAGCCCAGAACCACTAAAGGATCATCAACATCAAGTTTTCCAAAAATATCTGTATTGAGCCATTTTTCACATACCACAACAGCAGCTAATATTATTGAGTGTAACTAGATTTAATGTGTGGTAAACACAAGGGCTGTTATTCTTTATGTGCATTTGTTGTAAATATGTGCAATATACTCACCATTTGCTGAGAAGTCTTTGGCTATTTTTACTTACATAACTGACAATGTCCAAGAAAAATGCTATTACCTAACTGCTAAATAGATTCTGTAAATATTTCAGAAGAAAGGTGTGAGAATTCACAGAGGAATCAATCCACCTTTTAATCTACATTATGCCCAGGTCAATGCGTTATTACTCCTGCCAAAAAACCAACAACAACAACAACAAAAAACACTGGAGCTTCCAACTTTTAGTCCCCTTTATCTCAAAAAGCTGACAACAGCAACGACTTCTATAGTCTTCTCAAAATTTCAGTCCAATATACAAATCAGGTTCAAACTAATTATGTATCCCATATCTATCTTTCTGTTTTCTGATACAAGGGTATTACTGGTCAATATTGCTTTCTTAGGATGTTTTCATCACTAAAACCCATTTTAAAGCACAGCGGGCTTTTACTATTACTGAAAATGCTACATGCAAACCAGAACACAGCTCTGATGGAGGAAGAGTAATGGAGACACTATCTTGGAGTGTATTCACCAGTTCAGAGCTTGTGTTTGAAGTGGTACCTGGAAAGGTGCTGCTTCTGTTCTGGCAGGATTGACCCTCTGCCGTTAGCAAGGCTAACCTTCTCAATCCCTAAATAACTTTGAGAAGTCAAGAAGTTTGATGGCTCAGCTCCATCTCTGAAAAGCTGTTTGGAAAAAGAATCATGTCAACCTCCTGTCAGAGTACTCTCAAACATTCTGTTGTCCACCATTATAATAAAGAATCGCTGATGACCCTTTTCCAGGCACAGGATGAATGTTAAACCATCGACCGATGACAGTGTGGAAATCATTATGGACAGTTTTTGCCAAAGAATTCCAATACTTATCATGACGTTGCATCAGTCCACTTGGCAACTGATAAAATTGTTATTTTATCAATTATCAATTAATAAAATTAATAAGGTAATTAATTTATTATTATTCAGGAGCCCTTAAACGCTGGGAACCAAACTGGTCTCTCTAAATTGCCCTTAGGAGTAAAGGCCCCCATATACTTGGGCATACGTCACTCCGCGGAGGTCTATGCTTACTCGAGGCAGACTCAAAGCGGACATTTGCCGGACATGTCCACACAACGAAAACTTTTTATGACTGCGTACGCATACTCTGTATGGTGTTCACGCGACACCGAGCTGATAAGGCTGAGAGTCGGTGCAACCAGTCGCAAGGATGCGTGGCAACTAGACTGCCACTCTGTGCTGCACTAACAGGTGTGCAGTGGTTGTCCTGGTGGAGAAGAAATAGGGCTAGGTTCCCAACTAGCTCAATGAACTTGCTAGTATCCATTCGGATTGTGGGAAATGAAGGAATTTGTCACGAGAAATGTATGCAATTGGTACGCTCCGCTATAAAATCCCAACTGTGTGCGGACAGAGTGTTTGGAGTCCACACGGCTCACAGAATTCACACAGTACGCCCGAGTATGTGGAAGCTTTAAGTGTTTGTGTTTCCTGTATGTGTTGCCCTGTGATGGACTGGTGCCCTGTCCAGGGTGTACACCGCCTATCGTCCAATGACTGCTGGAGAGATGGACAATGGATAGCTGTTTTATTGTAGATCAGTTAGTTCAGACAATAACCCGTTCGTGGTTGATTGTCTAAATGCATAAATAAATCCCAGATTTGTTGCAGATTACATCCTTATTGTACATTCAATTATTGTTGGCAAGATGGTTGCAGGGTTTCATCTAAAAATCAATGAAATGTTGGAAGCATTACATCATCTACTTGTGACTCACCGACATCAGCGACTTGTGACTCACCGATGTAACAAGGAGCGCAGAGAAGTTGACTGAGACCAAGTGCCTGGAAGCTGATTGGAGCCTGTTAGTCACCAAGGAGCTACAGACTGACACTGAGATGATAGAAACAACACCTTATTCCTAGTGGGAGAAAGTCACCTCATAAGATAAGTGTGGATAAAAGAGTTTCAAGTATGTGTGTCATCTGGTGGTTAAATATCCATCTTTAAAGCAATCATTGCTATTATTATGTTGAATTTGTTAAGTACATGCTTAAGAATTTGGCTGTGGCTTATTTTGTACTTCAACAAGGTTAAAAAGCTTGTTCAGTCAATCAGTGAGCTCTATATTTTTCTGCCTTTCAAGCTGTGATGCTGGACTTGTTAGTTTTTTTTAGCTTTGTGTAAAAACTGGAGAAGTACAGACCCATTCCATAAATTAAAATATTACTGAAAAGCCCATTTATTTTAGGAACTTTATCGTTAAGTGAAATACATTATATAGATTAATTACATACAGGTGGATGTTTGAAAGCCTTTATTTCTGTTAATTATAATGATTTTCCCCTTACAACTAATAAAAACATGACATTTAAAATTAGAATATTACAGCAGACCTATAAAATAATAATTTCTAAAAACAGAAAGGTGGGCTTACTGAAAAGTATGTTTAATACCTGCTTAAAGATTATTTTAAGAAGGTACTTTTAATTTGACAAATGGGACTGATCGGGACATATATTCTATTTTACTGAATATGACTGTACACACAAGGTGATTTGAAGCTCACTTTATGTCCATCCATTAATGATCAGAGCAGGATTTTGCAATAAGCTAATGCATCCATTTACACTGCCCCATAATTCTTTGTGACCACAAATTTAACTTTTTTGTTGTTTAGGTTTTAATCAACCTTCTGTTTCTATTTAAACGTTAATATCAGCTCACTATATTATCATGAAAAGGACACAAAAACAAAGAAGGTATGAATACTTGAACTAATTGAAAAAAAGGCAAAATATAAAATGTAATCATCTTTGAGTCATTATGATTATCTTTGAAATGTGTTTCATCTATTCAGCTGACCGGGAAGCAGATTTGAACTTGAAAAGCTTACTTACTCTGACATGACCCTGTGGTACAAGATCTCAGTGTATTAAAATGCCACCTTATTTCTCATCAAAGGGAATTCCATTTTAAGATGGGTTATCCTGTAGTCAGCATGTCATTAAAGGCTTCCACATACTTCATCCAGAGTGTCAAAATCGTATATCATTGACATAGTAGTATGACGAAAATTGCATAATTTTGTCCTCCTCCCCTTCTCGACACCAGTGCCGAGTCAAACTATTTCATACAGAGCTCTGTGTGATGTGTTATGCTACTTTTCTCATCATAACTGAGTTACCTCAAACACTTTTATTGCATTTAGAGTGGTTCATGAATTTAGCCCTGGTTCATGCAATAGAGGTCAATGCTAAAGATGACATAAACTTGTATATTCCAAAGTCATACTATGTGGTTTCTAATGTTTCCCTACTGTTGCAATGTGGTGCACCAGCACTAAAATACTTTTGGTTAATTTCTTTTTAAACAAGCTCCCCAAGTGAAGACAAATAGTTCAGCCTCTACAGTTCAACATTGAGTTTCATTCATTTTTTCTGTTATTTTGTTTTAAATTGTGTTTTTTCTGGATAAAATTGGTGTCAGTCTACAGAATGGAGAATTCTTAAGTATGGCTAATGCTTAAAGTAGGAGTATTTGTTTATATGTGTGTTTTTAATCCACATTTGTTATTTAGAGTGGTTTACTTATAATCTGTATGGCTACAGAAAAACCCCTGAGCTATAGTATTAGGCTAGGTTTCTGGACAATCTGAGCACAAAAAGTGCACACATGAAAGTCATGACTGGAATGGCCAGATTTT
This sequence comes from Anableps anableps, assembly GCA_014839685.1. NCBI lineage: Eukaryota > Metazoa > Chordata > Actinopteri > Cyprinodontiformes > Anablepidae > Anableps > Anableps anableps. The sequence goes on from CM026070.1 coordinate 3,671,750, forward strand.
ATTTTCAATTACCTGATACTTATCGGACTGGGATCTGCAAGACAACCACAACAATAATGGAAAATGAAATAGACTGATGATGGCTCCACCAGAACCTACAGGCTTCACCATAATTGTGTGTAGATCATGATTTGAGGTGCATAGCAAAACAGTAACCAATTCAGTTCTGAACAAAACACAAAATTAAATTCTTAGCTTTGTTTCTGCGCTTTGTGGAGTGTTTATTGTGTACAACAGTGAGTTTGTATGTCAGCTGTATGACTGCTATGCTGTTTTGTCATGTAATTGGGGTGACAGCAGCAGAATACAATATTAAGGCTGCAGTATGTAACTTTTATAAAAATTTGTTTTTTGCATATTTGTTAAAACTGTCACTATCTCCTGACAGTAAAATATGAGACAGACAATCTGTGAAAAAAATCAGGCTCCTCTGGCTCCTTCCAGTGGTGCTAGTGCCATCTGCAAAAATACACTCCAGATCAGAAACAACCAATCAGAGCTGGGAGGGATGTCTTACCATTGTTAATTACGCTTGTGTCCATGCTGCTTACAGCCTTCCCCCGCACAGCACATGCTGTCATTCAAGCTTAAGTTTACCAGTTTGCTGTAGCTGTTCTAATGGTGAAGAACCAACCCAGCATTATAGGAAAACTGTTAATCCACCGTCATCTGTGGGGGAAGAGCTGTGGAGGGATCACTGTAGTGCAGCAGAGAGCAAGGTGGGGGAGAACCTGTAAGGTGTGCACATTCAAATATTCAGGGTTTTCTCAGAATTCTCTACTGCAGCTTTAGGGTTTTGTCACACCTGATAGTTCAGTAGACTCAGTTCGATTGGGGAGCAAAACTGCAACATTTGTTACAATTTCATATATTTTTTGGTGTGGTTCACTTTCACACTGCACTTTGTCAAATGGACCACCCTGTCCTATGGTGGTGCTGCACCAAGAACCCCCCGAAGGAAACGACACAAAAACCTCTGAAGAAGACACTGAGTGCAGCTTCCTTCTTCACAAAATGTAAACAATAATGGAGTGGTGTTAGAGATTAGTGGTAGAAGGATTTCACTTTTGTTATTGGTAAAAGACCACGCGCCATTTTCCTCACTAGCATGTTTGTTTTGGTTGCATTTACCCAGAATGCCCTGAGGTGTAGTCTGCTTCCTGCTTTTGGAGCGGTCTCCAGTCTGCTTGGCATTCACATACGCATTTGAAACCCACCAGAGTTCACTTCAACCGAACCGAGACCGAGGTTTTTAGGCGGACCAGAGTTCGCTTTTTTGGTCCACATCAGAGTACGATTACACATTCACACCTCCCCAAACGGACTGGACTTTCTAGACAAACGAATTAGAGTTTGATTAAATCGGACTACACAGAGCTGGTGTGAATGCACCCTTAACGTGTGGCGAAGTCAATTAAAAAAAGAGGTCAAAATTTAAAATAAGCAGGCTCATTCAGGCTTAGGTTCTGAAGACAATCATTATCAATGACAATTGTTATCACCATAGATGGGAGCCAACTTCTCTGCAGTCCTGCATGGATAAGCAGGAATAGACAAGAGATAGATGGATGGACTGTTGGTTTCAGCATCATGAATAAGCATTAGTAATATTCTGGCTCAAACATATAAGGCTGAATTCCCTGCATCAGTAATCTGTCGTCTGACTGAATGGAAACGCCACAGAATCCACATCAGAATCTGAAAAATCGTTCCTCCAGCAGTGTTTATTAAAACCAAGAAATCACCCTGAAACTCTGAGTGATCTTTGTCTCAGCCCTGTTATTTACAGTTACTTTGCTAGTTAACTTTCTGCACATATGAGCCACTGTAACATCAGGTGACCTGGACCTTCTTTTTGAAATGTAGCATTTAGGGTAAAAGCCTGCAAATGAAATTCATACTTTTTGTACCTGCTGTTTTTATACAATAATTGTGCACAACAGGCCTCAACAATACATCACACAAGACTGGCAATTTATTTTTTTTTTTGTCTTTATATGCAGTTTTATATAAACTGTAAATACTGTGTGGCACAAACTAGACAAACTGCTTATTAAACTGAGAACAGACTAAGAGCAGGTATTGCAGAAAGCACTCCAATCTGTACTTTTACTGTTGATGTAAAAGACGTACTGAAAAATCTGTGACAATAACAAGAAGAAATCGTGAACACTGTATAATATTTCAATATGCTGTGGTCCCCAAACAGAAGCCAAGTATTTGTGTTAGAGAGAGAGCATTGTTATGTTGCTTTGAGTTTTGAGTGTGTCATTGGTGAGATTGGCTGCCTGGATACAGCTGAACCAATGACAGACTTCCCGAGTTTCCTTGGCAACACTATCAACTTTTGCTGTGAATGAAGAATGATGTTACAAAGATAGAAAATGTGTTAAGTACAAATACTGAACATCCAGTTCTTTCTTTTTTGTCTCTACTGTGATTTTGGTTGAGAGATGCTTCTGTGAGGAGCACCGAGAGACAGGGCGTTTCAGAAACCATGAAGCACTCGCTTTTAAAAAGGTTTGCCATTGAAATGGCTATTTTGAATGTTTAAAGCTGGCCTGACGGTGCAGTGTGAGAAATTTTTAACATGTTAGTTAATGTTATTGAGCACCCTGGATGGGGGACAGGAAGCAGGAAACAACTGTCAGTAGAATAGAGACGTATCACAACTGTTCACATCTGTTGAGTAAGCTGTGGAGTGAAAATGGGGAAAAAATCAGCAATTCATGCACTGCCTGAGACAGACACAAACAACAAAGGGAGCACGCCTAATCTAAAGAGCCACAGTAGAGGGTCTGAATCCAAAGGTTTAATCTGAGGGTTTCATTTGGCCCGTCAGCTAAGCCACGTCAACTAATCTGGTCCAGACTGGAGCTGTATCATTTAAAATGAGTGAATTTAGGTCAAATCCATACAGAAGCATTTAACTGCTACAGCTTGGAAATAAACTGAGGAGCAGTAAGTCGTTTAAATGTGAAAACTTTATCTTTATAACAAGATTAAAAGATTTATACCCCATTAAAACCAAAATATATTCTCTTTTAAATAAGAAAGGTTGTAACAGTAAAACAGCAACAACTCTTTGAAATTTTTGGATGTGGTCTAGAAGAAACAAGGTGAGAAGAAGGAATCATACTGAGCCCCTTTATGCCTTTTTAGCAAGTTATAATCTGTCAGAGTTGCATATTTTAATATCTTGTTAAAACGAGAAACTTTCTCGTTATAACGAGATATAAAACTTGTCTTGTTATAATGGGAAAGTTTTGTTGTAGGGTGCATTCACACAGGCCTAAAAAATCCGACCCGGCCTGGGCTGAGCCCATAGGCATTGTGTCCGAGCCCAGTCTGACATGACTATTTAACTCTAAGTAGAGGTCCGAACCCAAAGCATATTATTTTACTTAAGCTTTTACTGCCTTTAGGTAAGAGGTGGTACACTCGAGTATGAAATCTCTTTACTGGATAGTGTGCACGGCTCTCAAAAGCGTTGCGCGAACCTGCTGGCCAGGGGATCCAATCGATTCACAAGGTTTTCTGAGTTGATATTGAATTGGAAATAAATTAATTGCAATGCACTGATGAATCGATATTTTTACCCACCCCTACAGGACAATCTGGTTAAATAAACCCAAACAAAGTGCAAGTCTAGTGCTAGCAGGAGAAATGGCTCGTGGTCATTTACATACGACAAAAGAGAAATCCTACAACCACTAAAATCTGACGCTGCTCCATTTTTCTTTACATTTCATAAAGAAGTAAGTTGCGTTCAGTTTCTTCTTCAGAGTCATTTTCTTCAGTGGTTTTTGGTGCAGCGCCCCCACAGGGGAGAGGATAAACAGGTTGCGCAAAGCATTTAGTTCATTTGACACAGTGCAGTGTGAAAGCGAACAGCACCAGCTGAAAATATGACAAATTTTGGTCCCCAATAAAAATGATTCTACCGGACTATCAGGTGTGGAAACACCCAGGGTTACCCAGTCAACCCTGTTCATTCAATAGAGGATAGCAGAGAAAAAGAGTTTCAAGCTTGCCCAGCTGATAATGCTCTACATCCAGAAAGTATAGCCAAGGGTAGAAATATATCGAAGATGACAGTCTGAGGGTCAGCCTTTGATGAACCCTGTTAATGCTCTGTTGATTTGTTTCAGTTTCTACTGTGGTAACTAGATCATATTAATGACACGCTTCTAGTGTTTTAAAGGATTTAAACAATTTTACACTATATTTTCTGACTAAAAACCTTTTGTGCGAAATCTATTTGATATAGAGTTAATGTTGACCAACCTTAGTAACAGGGACACCAAAAGACGGAGTATTTTTTATAATTCCTTCAATTCTAGAAAGCATAGAGTTAGTATTATGACACACTAGGAAAACTGACTTTTTGCACACATCCTTAGCAGGACTGTGCAAAATACCTTCATCGTTTCATGAATTATTACGGTATTCCACGAATTAGTCCTGGGACTGCAGACGTCTGTGAAGACGTTAGATGCATGTCAATTGTTTTGACATACATAAATAAATAAAATGTACTTTGTTGCTAGCATGTGTAAGCTTCTACAGTGAATGCACACTTTGTTTTCTTAATGAATGTTGGCATCCTTAAGTAAGACAATGTCTCCACATAGTGATATTCTCATCTAGGCTTTATTTTAAAATATTACTTTGAGATGTAAACAAAAAAGTTTGAAAGAGTAATTCTTTATCAGCCTTGATATGATAATGTGCCACAAGCACTCTGTGCCTGATGACATGTGGTAACGTACGCCAGTCCCTTAGTAAGTAGATTGTTAGTGATGTGCCCTGGTGTATCATTGCTTAATTAAACTAAATCTATAGTTGAAACCAAAGTTTACATACACAGAATAAAAAGACACATATACATTTTCCACTCACTCTCTGAAGTTAAATCAGACCAAACTTCTCTTGTTTTAAGTCAGTCAGAATGACCAAAGTTATTTCTATTTGCTAAATGCCAGAATAATGAGAGTGGGAATATGTCTATATCAATGATTTATTTATGAATGTCTTCAAAATCAGAAGTTTACATACATCTCCTCAGTATATGGTAGCATTGCCTTTAAACGGTATGACTTGGGTCAAACCTTTTGGGTTTCCTTCCATAAGTCGTTTCCCAGTTGTTCCTTCCCAGTAGTTTCCAGGAGTTCTGGCCCATTCGTCCTGACAGAACCGGTGGAACTGAATCAGGTCTGTAGGCCGCCTCTCTCACACACACCTTTTCAGACCTACCCACAACTTCTCCATAGGATTGAGATGAGGATGAGGACTTTGTGATGGCCACACCAAAGTGTTGACTTTGTTGTCCTTAAACCACTTTATAACCACTGTAGCTGGACGCTGAGGGTTATCGTCCATCTGGAAGACCAATCTGTGTCCGAGCTTTGACTTCCTGGCTGATGACTGTACAATGTGCTTCAATATTTCCACATAACGTTCTTTTCTCATGATGCCATCTACTTTATGAAGTGCACCACTTCCTCCTGCAGTAAAACATTCCCACAGCATGATGCTGCCACCCCCGTGCTTCACAATTAGGATGGTACAAGCATCCCTGTTTTTCCTCCAAATGTACCCACGATGACCAAACAGTTCCACTTTAGCTTCATCGGACCACAGGACATGTCTCCAGAAATGACGGACTCTGTCCCTGTGTCCATTTGCAAACTACAATCTGGCTTTTTAATGTTTCATTTGGAGTAATGGCTTCCTCCTCGCTGAGTGGCCTTTCAGCCCATGTCGGTTCAGGACATATTGCACTTTAGATAATGACTCTGTCTCACCAGCTTCAGCAGAGCCTTCACGAGGTCTTTGGCTTTCGTTCTGGGGTCAGTCTGCACATTTTGGCCCAAAATACTTTCATCTCTGGAACACAGAGTGGTATGATGGTTGGACATTCCCATCACGTCTATACTTGTGTAGAACTGTTAGAGCAGATGAACGCGGCACCTTCAAGCATCTGGAAATTGTTCCTAAGGATGGACCAGACCGGAGCAGCTCCATGATTCTCTTCCTGATGTCTCGGCTGATTTCTGTTGACTTTCACATCGTGACTAGAAAGTAAACTAGACAGCAGTGTGTTCCAGGTGTGGCCTTAACATACATCCACAGGTGAGCCTCCAGTTAACTCAAACGTGTCGGTTAACCTATCAGAGGTTTCCAAAGCCATGACATCATCATCTGGGCTTTCCTTAATTGTTTAAAGAGACAGAAAACTTCTTATTCTGAAGACATTCATAAAGAAATCTCGGACATATTCTTTCTCTCATTATTGTGGCACTGAGCAAACCGAAATAATTTTGGTGATTCTAACTGACCTAAAACAAGAGAAGTTCGGTCTGATTTAACTTCAGACAATGAGAAAACCCTGTATGCAAACTTCTGGTTTCAACTGTAACTCATGCAACAATTATTTTCCAATTATTTTAACAATCATTGCACATCACAGATGCAGATCTGTGGCTCTCTGTTCTCTTTTGGTTCCATGGTCCATGTTCCTTTTCTCCTCCTTCTCAGCTGTATTTCCCTCCATAGTGACAACTTTTCTTCAGTATGTCAGACTGGTGCCTGACCACGTGTTTAAAATACACTAAACCTCCAACTTCAGAGTTTGTGTCGCACCAAATGCTGCTCTTAGATCAGGGCTAGTAGTAGCAGCGGTGACTGTTTTCTGGGGAGCTTTAGTCACAGCAGAAGATCAAAACTGTGACATTACTGGGGTCTGTTTGTGGCTCTTGGCAGCAGCTTTCTGCTTCTCACACTCTCTGCAGTCTTAACCCCCATAGTGCCAAGCTTTTTGCACAGAATGCGTGTAGCATCATACAGCTTGGCAACAGAAGTGAACCAGTAGCGAAGACGAACGTCATCCAGCCAACCGGCGATACATTTGCACTAACCCTCGACAGATACAAAATAGCTAGCTAGCTAGCAAGAGTATATTAACAGCTTGGTACTGGTAGCTGCAACCAGTACCATAGAGAGAGAGAGAGGACTCTTGGTGCAACTGCTTCGAGTCACAGGATGCAATGAGGATGTCTGTGGGCAACTCCAACTTTTGCTTGACAGAAAAGTCTTGCGAAAAAACCAGCAAAAATCAAGATTAAATAGTCCTGCCACGACAAAATTTAAGACCTGTGATTAACGTATTTAAGGCCAAATTACTTTTTAAAATCAATTTAAGACATTTTAAGGCCTTAATTTTATATATATCAACTGAAGACTTTTTAAGGATACACAGGAACACTCTGTTCATGGCATGAAGAATGTTTACAGCAGGTCATTGGCATAATCTGACGATATTAATCGGCCAGCAGTGTTTAGGAAGTGACTCTGAGATAGTGTTTATGGATTCTGAAGAAAACATTAGCTATGAGCTCAGCTCTATGCAGCGCATTGATCCAGTGATGTTTAAATAAATAACAAAAAGTTAATGGATGGTAACTTTGTGTTATTGTGTTATTGTGTCATTCATTGCTAATGTCAAAGTGTGGTGCTTAATTGACTCAGTTTAGCAGCTCAAAAATCTAACTCTGACGTTTCAAAGAAGAAGCTAACAATGCTTCGATTGGTTGTTGGTCTGTGTGTCTGCCTCGAGCTGCTGACAAAAGCGCTTCCTTCTTCTGACCCAGCTCAGAGTAGTTGCTGACAAAGAACCCGTTTTAGAATAATGTTTGAAAATGTTAGTCTGGTCCTTGAGGCCCACTGTCCTGCATGTTTGAAATGTTTTTTTGCTTTAACACACCTGATTCAAATGATTGCAGATCAGCAAAAGCCTGTTTATCAGCCATCATTGAAATCAGGTGTGCTGAAGCAGGAAAACATCTAAAAGATGCAGCGCAAAAAGATGAGGAACAGGGTTGAAAAAAAAACACCTCTGTCGTAGGAATACATCAAATGTTAGAACATCTGCTGCTGTTTACAAGGTTTTCCTTTTTGGTTCAGCAGAACCGAAGAACTGTTCACAGCTGATCCCCACGCAACCGTACAGAGTTGGAGCGGTTTAGCAGGAAGAATGGAGGAAAGCTGTGGAATCCAGATGTGCTGCCTGACTGAGACCCATCCACACAGACTCCATGCTGTGATTGCAGCCAAAGGGGCAGACTTGAAGGGGGTGAATATTTATGTAATCACTTATTTGATGGTAAATATTTCTATGTAGTTGATATTATTTAGAAATTAGTTTCTTTGATATTACACTACAAAAACATGAAATCTTACCAAGTATTTTTGGCCTAGTTTCTTGTGCAAATATCTTAGTACACTTGAAATGAGACAAAACTAACTTTTCAGCAAGACATAGGAGCTTGTTGTATGTAAATAATTCCTTAATATTAATTTTAAAAAGTATTAGTTCCACTGGCAGATTCTTTCACTTAAAACATGGGGGAAATATGTTATAAGTGAAAAAATATGCCAGTGGAAGTAATACTTTTTAAATAAATTTTAAGGAATTATTGACTTAAAATAAGCTCCTATATCTGCTGAAAATTGCTTGTAAGTTAGTTTTCCCTTATTTCAAGTGTATTAAGATAATTTCGCTAGAAACTAGACCAAAAATGCTTGGTAACATTATGTTTCTGCAGTAAACAGGGTAATTTGGTCAAAAAAGCTCAATGTTGCTCATCATGATTGATTTATAAAAGCAATACAAGGGTAAAACATCCAAGGGGGTGAATACTTTTTATAGGCACTGTACAGTGAAAGCTGGTTTTAGTGGTTTCATCTTTGAAGATGGAAAAGTGACACTCTTCTGTCAGCAAGCTGTGGCTCCTGTTAAAACAAACTGTGCTCAGTTGCCTGATTTTAATTCAGGTTTGCAAGCAGATCTATCAAACTGCTTGTTTCCAAAGAGCTTGGTTCTTGTTCTGAACTTAAACGGATTAGCACTACTCTTCAGCTAAATAACTCGATGAATGCAAGAAATTCTAGCATTGAGATGTTTTGCTCTCTATGTGATTGTAACCTTGGAAAGCACAACATGTTTGCTAAACCTAAACCTGCTTCTTTCAGCCTCTTTTAGAGAGCTGAAGGAGATAAGGGAGAGTTTGGGGATGTAGACAGATGGTAAATACTCTCCTGCTGTAAGGAACCATGGCAGACCGCAGAGCACTACTGCTCTCTGCTTGACAAGACTGAGCAGGCATCCTATATATATGTGTGTGTGTGTGTGTGTGTGTGTGTGTTCAAGTGTGTGAGGCATGCTCAGTGAATGTAGGTGAAAGGGCTTTGCTGTCAAAGCAAGGCAATGCAGACCCAGCAGAGCAGGGATAAGCTATCCTTCCAGAGGGGTGGGGTGGAGAGGCGGATCGATGTGGGAGGAAGGAGGAGGTGCCGCGAGATACAGAAGCCACTTGATTAACTCTTGAAACAGCGCCAGCAGTTTTGCGTGCTGTCTCAACCAACTGTCATTCAGTATTGCAACTCTACAGCCTTGAGCGGAAGCTGTCGGAGAAGAGCAGCTGGGGTCAGCTCAGATTCCTCACTGCTAACCATCTTACCTGAATCTGTCCAGAGAGAAAAGGTGCACTGCAAAAACACAAAATCTTACCAAGTATTTTTGTTTAATTTCTAGTTTAAATATCACTTGAAATAAGACAAAACAAACTTAAAAGTAACTTTTCAGCAAGACAAATATGCTTCTTTTAAGTCAATAATTTTTGAATATAGATTTAAAAAAATACTGGTTTCACTGGCATATTTTTTCACTTATAACAAGACATTTTCCCTGTTTTAAGTGAAAAAAATCTGCCAATGAAACTAGTATTTTAAAAAACAAATCTATATTGAAGAATTATTGACTTCAAACAAAAAAATTTATCTTGCTTTTAAGTTATTTTTAAGTTCATTTTGTCTTATTTCATGTGTACTAAGAGATTTGAAATAGAAACTAGACAGAATACTTGGTAAAACTTTGTGTTTTTGCGGTGCAGTGAGGCTGTATTGCCCAGTTATATTTACTATGGGGTGGATATCTTCAATATATATCATGTCTAAAGGCTAATTATGCTATGTATGGAAAAAAATATGGTAAAATTTGACACTATCAGTAACTTATTTCCACTTATTTACATGAAAAGCTTTATGTTTATGGGGTCAATTAAATGCAGTCACACATACAGACAAGCATCCTCTTTGATTATGGATCTTGTGGTATAAATTACATTTTTTTTCCCCCTCATATCTTTTGTACCTACCACATGTGGCGTTTCAGTATCTAATTCACAAAGCAAATAGCATTCATGCAATGGTATGACTTTCCACCTCAAGCATCATAGAAAGAGAGAGAGAAAAATGGCTTACAGCACAGCAGGGCCTAGTTCAAGTATGGAGGTCCTCTTTCAAATTACAATGTTGGGGTGACTGTGGTTCAGTGGGTGGAGTAGTTGTCTTGCAACCTGAAGGTTGCAGGTTTGATTCTAGCTCCCTTCTCTTATATGTTAATGCACCCTTGGGCAAAGCACTTAACACCTAATTGCCACACTTTCCTGGAAACAGCCTCATCCATGGACAATGTTGCAATTTCTATCCAGGAGTTTCTTTTAATCCATTTTACAGTCTTATTATTATAGTAGCTTTTTTTAGAGAAGAACCGTAAAAATATACATAATTCCTCAAAAGTATTCATGTCTCCTATAGACATAAAAGCCAGATAGTGGGAATGGACTAGTTGAAGCAAAATATCAACTTTGCTGTCCAACCACATTTCTGCATAAAACACAGCAACAGACTTCTGACACAACATAGTTCAACCTGGGCCTGGTGTTGAGAAGGGGAGGAAGGTGTTTCTCTGTGAAAAAAATGATGTAATTTTTCATCTATGTCAATGAGAGCCGATTCCGGCACTTCGGATGAAGTATGTGAGAGGCTGTAATCTAGCTAAACACATTATGCTTTCTGTTCCAGATCCACATTCCACAGGCAAGTCATATTTCCACAGTTGATTTATTTAAGTTATGTTTATTAATCTCTTTAGTAAATGTCGTTTTTAAAATAAACTTTCACTGCTAGCATTCACTGCTATGGCAGGCACAATCAAATTATTGCTACCATAGCAGTGAATGAAAAAGTAATACACTGACATACACATATAATGTTGACTGTTCTTTTTAAATCATCCTGATTATTATAGATCTTTACATAATCATAACAGCTATTAATATATGTCCCTATACATCTATACAAAAGCTTTTTTTCCCTGAGCTATATCTTCTTAAATTCCACTTAAAATGTCCATATATTTCAGTCTTTGTTCCATTTGTCTTCAACCACACCATCTTATCTGCTGCATCCATATGCAGATGATGCACTAGTGTATATTTCTGTTTCCACTGGAGATCTCAGGTCCGTTTGTAGGTTTGCAACATGTATTTGTGGTAGCAACTGACAGATCCTCAGTACTGTTTTAATAACAGAACAGACACAAAACTGAAACACATGTGGTTAATCCAAAACGTCAGAGGCTGGACATGTGTTTCAACTTGGCACCTCTGAAAACATTCTGAGCATGTCGGCAATCTAGGAAACATCTTGAGTAACCTCCGTTTTGAAAAATGACATTTTAAGTGTCATCCGATTGGTCTCCTAGCATGTAAGGATATTAAATGTGTACACACTCTCTGTTTGTGGTGCCTGGTTTCAACTGTACAGACATGAAAGATACACACACTACAGTCAGACAAAATGACACAATGTACCTTGTTCTTCTGGGCTTGTATAAAATAAACACTGTAAGAGAAGACAAAAAAGATTAAATTAACATAATTCATCCACAGCACAGGTGCAGAAAGACAGAATTCAAATAACCCAAATACTTTCCTAAGACAGTTTTGGAGAAGTCTTTCGTTATATAACACAAAGCTCTTTGGGCTGCAGGAGATGTTCACTGTTCACTAGGGAGAGATCTGCTTCCTGTGCTTAACAAGACTGAGCTATAAAAAGATGAAGATTCATCCTGTGAGTGTGTATGTTTGTGTGGGCACCTGCATAAGCTGGCTGCAGGCACAAACTGGAAAGGACAATCAACATTTACAGGCAGCCAAATGCAGGTAGGGTGGAGGTGTGAGGGAGGTGCAGCCAAGAGACGGGAGGAAAAATGAATCAGGGTACGTGTGAGCGCTTGGCTAGGTCAGATAATGAATTGCTGCAAAGGGGGTGGGGAGGGCGAGGGTGTTGCATGGGAGTAAGGCTGAGGTCACTTCAGGCCAAGCTGTCCTCAAGGGACCAACAGATTACACCAGAACAGCTAAACAAAGAAAGCAAACAGGAAGATCACAAAATCTTTCTTTCCGAGTAAACCATTTTCCCACAGACACAGCAGAGCTGGAATTCTGCAGACATTATCTGATAGACTGTAAAGAGTAAGTAAGTGTGCTCATCTTTTCTTTAAACATACAAAGATATACAGCAGGTACCATATTTGCTGGACTCCGGACTGATTTATATAGTCAGTCAGTCCCGAGTATAAGGGTGCATTTACATCAGCCCTTTTAAGTCTGCTTTAATTGAACTTTAGTTTGATTGGCTGGAAAGTCCAGTTCGCTTGGGGAGGTGTGAATGTGTAATCGAACTCGGATGCCTACCAAAAAACTAAACTCTGGTCTGTCTACAGACCTAAATCTCAGTTCGGTTGAAGTAAACTCTGGTGCAGTTCGAATACATTATGCGAATACAAGCGGACCAGAGACCACTCCAAAAACAAGAAGCAGACTATAGAGCAGGCTATTCTGGGTCAATACAACCAAAATAAACACGTGTGTCTAGCTCTAGAGTGAGAAATGGCTTGTGGTCTTTTATCAAAGACAAAAGAGAAATGCTACAACCACTAAAGTCTGACACCACTCCATTTTTATTTACATTTCATGAAGAAAGAAGTTGCATTCATTGTCTTCTTCAGAGGTTTTTATGTTGTTTCCTTCAGTGTTTCTTAGAGCAGTGTCACTACAAGAAAGGGGGTAAACAAGTTGCTCAAAGGGTTTGTTCGTTTGACACAGTGCAGTGTGAAAGTGAACTGCAGCAGCTGAAAATGTAACAAATATTGCAATTTTGGTTCCCAGTTGAACTGAGTCTACTTGACTATCAGGTGTGAAAAAAACCCCAAGTTGCGTCATCAAAAAATGTGTCATGAAGAGGAAAAAAAACATATGTTACACTAGACAATAAGTCACATTTATTTAGAAATTACCAAACATTAGGGGGACCTCATCCATGTTGATGATATAATCCAGTGACGTGTTCGGTTACCTGCTTTTCGACAAACTCATGGAAACTATTGACATTGGCTTAGATGTCTGCTGGCAGTTTCTGATACACCGATGTCTGTGCTCTGATAAAGAGGTGGTTGTGTTGCATGAAGCAGTAACACCAAGAAGGCTCAGCTGAAAAGTCATTTATTTTCATCTTCTTGGCTACTACCAGGGTATGGTAGACACAACTGCACCGTTGATAAGCCTCTTCCAGCAACACGTTCTTCAAGCACAATCTGTGGAGTCGTTCCACCATCACTGGCCATTTTGCTTTCAGCCCACGATTAGCTTTCTTTCGATGGTAATGTTTTATCATTAGTTCATGTCAATCAGAATGAATTAACATTTAATGCATCATTCAAAAAATGTGTAATGAAGAGAAAAAAAAAACATATAGAAGTTGCGCCTGACAATAAGTCATAGAACCAGCAAAACTATGAAAAAAAAGTGATTTAAGAACCCAGAAATTGTGCTATATAGAATACAGAGCAGTTACTTTGTACCTTTCCTTAGGAATTAGTTACTGATCCAGCTGAAAGTGGAATTGCTACAATCAGCCTGCACAACTGCATTTTTGATGGGTTGAGGATTCATATTGTTTGTCTCCTCTACTATCATTGCTGTAAATTACATTTCTATGCTATTGCTACATTTCAATCCCCCCTAGTCTGTTAAAATTATCCTTGCACCTTTCTGCAGGTGTCTCTACCTGTCAGGGGTCCAGCTGTTGCCTCTCTTTTTCTCTATCAAGGCCCAAGCAGACAAAATTTGTTTTCCATTATTCTTACAGAAACTGAATTATTGGTTACTGCAAACCTGCTGTTTTTCCATAACAGTTCATTTATAATAAATGCCCACATATTGATGTATAACCCTTTTATCTACTGGAATCCAAACTGATTAAATTACAGGTAACAATAAAACTCTTATCTTGTTTTTAATCTTGTTTTATAAAAGACGTGTAAACAAAATTAAATTTTCTAGCTGGGGTAAAAAGGTAGAACATCCTGCCTCCTAATAACTAGTCTTAACTTACTATTAGAAGAGGAGGCCCCACTCTTGATTTTCAGCTGTAAGATGTTTGAGGGCTTTTTGCATGTACAGCCTGTGTCAAGTCACCCCCTTGTGAGGTGACTTGACACAGGCTGTACATGCATTTTGGGACGTCTTCGTGTTTCACTTGGTTTTTTCATTGTGGTAAAGGCTCATTAGTTTAGTTAGCCTAGCGCTAGCTTAGCATCAGCGCTCTTAAGGCTACTCCTGTCTCTCCTCCTGTCTCTACTTCTCTGTCTGAGTCTCCTCCTCTCTCCTGCTCTCTTTGTCAGATATTTAGCTACTCCTCTGCCTCCTTTAGTGATAATGGTAATATTTTTTGTAATTTGGAGGCTAGGGTGTTAGAATTGGAAGCCTGGCTCTGCACTGTTGAAAAACCAGCAGTTAGCCGAGGCCCCTTAGCCAGCATGGGGCCTACAAGAATAGATTCTCCACTTAGCGTTCCTTCAGTAGAACCTGTGCAGCCGGGACCTCAGGCTGTCTGGGTGACAGTTCGTAGGAAGCATAGTTCTCGAACCCAACCCATGGGTCACCACCGGGACCACGGTTTCTAACAGATTTTCCTCGCTCAGTGACACACCCGCTGAGAAGCCGACTCTGGTAATTGGCAGCTCCAAAGTCAGAAATGTGTCATTAGAGACACCAATGACCATAGTCAAATACTTGCCAGGGGCCAGAACGGGCAACATCAAATCCTACCTGAAACTGCTGGCTAAGGATAAACGTAAATACGGTAAGATTGTTATTCACGCTGACTGTAATGATACCCAGTTACGCCAATTGGAGGTCACTAATGTTGGTGTTGCTTCGGTATGCAAGTTTGCCCAAACAATCTCGGACTCCGTAGTTTTTCTGGTCCCCTGCCCGATCAGACCAGTGATGACATGTTGTCATTCAACTGCTGGTTGTCTCGGTGGTGTCCTGAAAATGATGTGGGCTACATTGATAATTGGCATACATTTTAGGGCAAACCCAGTCTGATCCAGACAGACGGCATCCATCCCACTTTGGATGGAACAGCTCTTTTCTCTAAATCTGACCAAATTTATTAGTCCTCCAAAACACTGACAACCCAGGGTCCAGAGCAGGGAGCAAAGTCGCAGTTTAACACACCTCTCTGTAGCTTCTGTACTGTCATCCACCCATTACCCTATTAAGACAGTGTCTTGCCCATGGTCAAAATCAAATGGATTAAAGACTAACCTAAAAAGAGCAAATCATGAAAATCTCTTAAAGATAAATGTGACTAACTGGATAGAAAAATAAAACAATTAAATGTGGTTTGTTGAACATATAATCTCTATCTTCAAAGACTTTGCGAGTTGATGACTTGATTTGTGATAATCAGATTGATTTATTCTGTCTCATAGAACCCTGGCTGCAGCAAGAGGACTGTTAGGACAAATGAGTCAACCCCTTCTAATTATTTAAACTTTCACATTCCTCAAAGTACAGGAGGAGGAGTAGCAACTATTATTCATTCAGATTTATTAATTAATCCTACGCCTATTAATAGCTACAGTTCTTTTGAACATCTAACCCTTAGTTTTCCTCATCCTAGTAGCAAAGCAGGAAAACCACTTTTGTTTGTTGTTTTGTATCGTCAACCAGGCCCTTACTCTCAATATTTTAGATAATTTTTCAGATTTTGTTATCTGATTTAGTGTTAAATACTGATGAGATCATTATAGTGAGGGACTTTAACATTCATGTTGACACTGAGGGTGATAGCCTAAATGTAGGCTTTTATGCTATCTTGGACTCAATTGGCTTTACTCAAAGAATTGACAGTCCTACCCACGCGTGTCATCATACTTTACACCTTATGCTGACATATGGCATTGAGTGTGAAGAAATAACAGTACTTCCCCATAATCCTGTGCTGTCTGACCATGTTTTAATAACCTTTGAGTTTATTTTAACTGAGTATTCCAAACCTGAGAGAAAATTTCATTATAGAAGATCTTTATCAGACAATGCTGTAACAACGTTTAAAGAATCGGTTCCATGTTTAATTTCCTCAGAATCTCAGATAAACACAGTAGAAGGCAGCAGTTTAATCTCCAGCCCTTCTCAAATTGATGTTCTTGTTCATAGAGTTACTTCCTCATTGTGTGTGGCATTAGACAATGTAGCCTCCTTAAAAAAGAAGGTAATTATTCATAGGAGGTTGGCTCCTTGGTTTAATTTAGAGCTGCTTACTTTGAAGCAGAACACTAGGAAATTTGAGAGAAAATGGCACTCTACACATCAAGAGGAGTCCTACTTAATTTGGAAAAATAGTCTACTGCTGTTCAAAAAGACCCTCACCAAGCTAGAACATTGTATTTTTCATCATTAATAGAGGAGAACAGGAATAATCCTATGTTTCTTTTTCATACAGTTGCCAAACTTACACAGAATCATAGCTCTGTTGAGCCATCAATCCCCCCAGCTCTCAGCACTAATGACTTTATAGACTTCTTCTTAAATAAAATTGATTCTATTGGAAATAAAATTGTTGGCATCCTCCTGAACGTGATTACTTCATCCTCAGTAAGTGAAGCAGCACTGAATGTAACTCTAGAACCTGATATGCGTTTGGACTGTTTTGAGTCAGTTGAGTTTTCTGAGTTATCAAAAATATTAGCTTCTTCCAAACCTTTGGAAGAAGCTAAGCTAAGAAGCAAGTGCATGTTGGACCCCGTCCCAACCAAATTATTTAAAGAGGTGTTTCCTTTGATTACTGCCTCCATTTTAGATATGATTAATCTCTCGTTAGTAAATGGACATGTACCACAGGCTTTTAAGGTAGCTGGAATTAAACCTTTACTTAAGAAACCTTCTCTCAAACAAGATGACTTAATAAATTACAGACCTATATCTAATCTTTCTTTCTTATCTAAAATCCTTGAGAAAATCGCTGCTAATCAAGTGTGTGAGCATCTAAAAAGTAATATATCACCTGTAATATAGTCACCTGTTTGAAGAGTTTCAGTCAGGTTTCAGAGCTCATCATAGCACTGAAACAGCACTTGTGAAAGTTACAAATGACACTCTCTTGGCCTCAGATAATGGACTTGTATCTGTTCCAGTTTTGCTTGGTCTCAGTGCTGCTTTTGACACAGTGGACCACAATATTCTCTTAGAAAGACTTGAACATGTTGTAGGTATCAAGAGAACAGCATGAGGTTGACCTTTCGGATAACACTAAATTTTCTTCTTTTAAATTCTGGCAAGACAGAAGTTGTTGTTTTTGGACTAGAACCTCTGAAAAACACACTGCTTAGTCAATCACTTGATCTGGATGGCATTAAATTGGCCTCAGATAATAAAGTAAAGAATCTTGGTGTTATTTTTGACCAGGATATATCATTTAAGTCCCATATTAAACATGTTTCTAGAATTCCTTCTAAATATTCTGTCCAGGAGTGATGCTGAAAAACGAATCCATACATTTGTTACTTCAAGGCTGCACTACTGTAATTCTTTACTATCAGGAAGTCCACAAAATGTAGTTAAAAGCCTTCAGCTGATCCAAAATTCTGCGGCAAGAGTTCTGATGAAAATTAAAAAGAGAGATCATATTTCTCCTGTTTTAGCTTCCCTTCATTGGCTCCCTGTTAAATCCAGAATAGAATTTAAGATTCTTCTTCTCACATAGAAAGCCCTTAATAATCCATCATACATCAGAGATCTGATTGGTCCATATGATCCTAACAGCACTTCGCTCTCAGACTGCAGGTTTACTGCTAGTTCCTAGAATTTCTAAAAGTAGACCAGGAGGCAGATCCTTCAGTTATCAGGCTCCTCTCCTGAGGAACCAGCTCCCAGTTTTAGTCCGTGAGGCAGACACCCTGTCTACTTTTAAGACTAGGCTTAAAACTTTCCTTTTTGATAAAGCTTGTACTTAGACTGGCTTAGGTTATCCTGATCTATTTCTGTAGTTATGCTGCTATAGGCCTAGGCTTAGAACAAACTGACCACTTTTTCTCACTTTTTCTTCTACTACTCTCCAATTTGCATTATTTGCTGTTATTTCAACTGTTAACTTTTTGTTTTCTCTCAGTTATTTTTCTCTCCATAGCAGCTACACCTGGTCTGGCGTTCTGTTTGGCTGTGATGCCTTCCTGGAGGAGGGCTTCAGCTGAGATAAAGCTGCCATCAAGTAATCGTTCTCCTTTTCCTGCTATTAACTTTTTACTTTGATGAACATAGAAAATAATCCTACATCAGTTCATCTGTTTTTCTTGTGCATTCTGCTCTGTCTTCTCAAACCCCAGTCAGTCGTGTCAGATGGCTGCTTCTTCTGAGCCAGGTTCTGCTGGAGGTTTCTTTCTGTTAAAGGGGAGTTTTTCCTCTCTGTTGTTGCTACATGCTTGCTCGGTATGAGGGATTGCTGTAAAGTCAACAACACAACGCCATGTGATTGCAACATGCTTGTTGAGGAGTGAATGCTGCAAGTCAATGACTCGACGCAATCTGCTGGGTTTCCTTGGAAATTTTTTGAACTACTTTGAACAATTGAGCTTACTGTACAGTTTGATAGCCAGGAGCGATTGGAATCTATGTATGATTGAACTGAAATTATTATTTTTTTTTTTTTGTGAAGTGCCTCGAGATGACATTTGTTGTGAATTAGTGCTATATAAATGAACTGACTTGAATTGAATTGAATCTCAATAAGATCAAGATGTGGGCTTTGACTTGAGCTGGGACTTTCCATTTCTGAATTCTAAGCCAGTCCTGTGTGGATTTACTGATACATTCTGGGTCATTTTCATGTTGCAGGGTCCATTTCTGCTTCAGGTTTAATTTTTTTACAGTTACTTTCAATTATTCCACAGGTGCCTCCTGGTATATGGTAGATTCCATGGTGGATTCTATGTTGGTCAGCTGGCCAGGTCCTGCTGCAGCAAAGCATCATTTTAGACTTGTCTGTCCAAAAACCATAATTCAAGATGTCCTGATCTTTGTCAAGGTTCTCTCCAGCAGATTTCCACCTGTACTTGATATTTTTCTCAGAGTGCAAAGGTTTCCTTCTTGCATGCCCTGAGGAAAGTTAAACTTGTGCTCTCTCTGCCTGAATGCATGGACACGGAATCCAAATTTACAGCAACAAGGGCACGTTTTAGGTCCTGTGATGACATTTTACGACTTTTTAGAGACTTTTTTGAGCATCTTGTGCCCTGCTTTTAGGGTGAACTTGCTTGGAGAGATTATTGTTCTAAATGTTCTTCACATATAGGCTATTTTTATGCAGAGGAAATACCTGATTTTAAATTCTTTTGAGACCTCTTATCAATCTCATAAGGCACTACAATCTTCTTTCTGAACCTTCCAGATAGCTCTTTTGATCTTACTATGGTGCTTTGTCTGACTTTAATTGTCAGAAGCAAACCGAACCAAATGTCTATATTGGTGTAGTCAAGGCATACCTCTGTCAAAACGCTGTGTGATGATGTTCTCCTCATTTGCACCTAAAGTGTGCTTTTAGCAATTTTAAACAGGAAATAAATAAAAGGGATGTCCGAATTTATTCTTCTGGTAAGTATACCACATTGGACTGACATCAAGCTGGATCTTTAGACACCCAATCTACATTGCTTGCATCGCTGCTCTGCCATGGAATGGACTCCACAGTAATTACACACTCATTATAGTCAATGAGAGTATTTACACTGCCTCCGCATTGCCATCCGGCAAAATTAGAATCAAGTCTGTTTTTGCCGGATGCTGGAGCAAGTGTGGAGTCAATCTTCAAAGATCACACCGCCCCAATAAGAAAACAAACGAGCACAACATCCGTATTTTCAAATTAATTCACCAAAGACATACTGCATTTTCTTGAAATCCTAGCTATGTTAATAGATATAAGGGTAAATTTATACATATATGGTCTCAAAATGTATTTTATGGCAATACATACACACATCATACAAAAAAAGTAGATTTTATTCTGAAACCTATTAAGTCACAGTCTCTCGTTCAAGTCACAGTAGTAGAGTCGGTCAAGGCAAAGTGAAAGAGCGATGGGTGAAGAAAGACTAATTTTGGAAGTTGAAAACTACAGTATTTTATATGACACCACTCTCTCTCGCATCTCCCACACATGCTTCTCAGAGTACCTCTGAGTTTCGCAGTGGAGCAGAGCTGCACGTAATGTAAATCAGGGTGGTTAGGAATGGTGGCGAAGTGCACGGTGGAGCAGAGTGCAGCTGCATGTCGTGTAAATCCTCAGTAATGGTGTCTGAACTCTGAGATATTTTGTATAAATAAAAGTACTTACTTTTGATTTCTTGAGAGTTGGGGGACTAGTCCTCTTTGGCATTGCAGAAAGCATAAAAGTGAAGCTATGAGACATGAGCTAGACTCATCCCCAACATTCCCATTACTTACCCCCAAGCCACTAGGGGGAGTACAATATTCATCCCAACATTAACTATAACAACTCATTGTATTACCAGTACAGTGTTGCAATATCACATTCACAGGCCAGCATGTTAGAGTGATGTAATCGAAAAATAGTAATGAATGCTATTGCTTTATGAGATTAATAAATTAAATGATGTTATGAATCTCATTTGTAATAATTTTCTTGCCCTTTTGTGTTATTCATGTAACCTAAAAAACAATCTTTGAGGCTGATGGTGTTTCTAACTCTGGTTCTGTTGGAAAGAAGGGTTTTTTTCGCCATCACAAACTCTTTGGTAAAACGGAAGGCTGATGTTGCTCTACATGTAAGTAGCTGAAAATGACTATTGTTATGATTTAGGACTGTAAAAATAAAGTTCATTAATAAGGTTTCAGACATTTTTAATGAAGTTGGCAACATCTCTGCAAAATAGGGAGGTTCTCCATCTTCAGTGCAGCACCTCCCAGGATGGCTGCAGCGTCAGACACCTGTCTACCTTGGACGGGCTGCACTGAAATGTAATTTCCACCCTGGGGTACTAATAAAGGTATGCTTCTTTTTTTCAGTGGATGGATGGAAATGGAAGGTATTTCAAACATGTTTGTCTTTGAATTGCATTTTCTTGACAGCTTGTGTGACAGATGGAGGGGGAGCTCGAGTGCTATGTGGAGTTTGGGGGTTGGTACAATGTGCCAAGTGGTCAGAGAAAGTGATTCCCCTAAGTGCAAGTCCCAATAAAACAGGGGGGGTGTCTGTGAGAGGAATGTATTAGACTATTAAATAAATGCTTAGGGCAACGAGGAGAGATGGACTATGGGGGTGGTATAGTAGAGCTGATGCAAACAAGGATCTGAAAACTAATAGAGTAACACTGAAAAAGGAGGAAACAAATGGGAAAAAGAATGAAGGAAGCGTAATGATATTCTAATGGTTTCAGATCATAGACTTGTGTCCAGTTAAATCTTAGTGCTGCATTAGATACAGTTGATCACAATATTCTCCCAGAAAGGCTTGAACATGCTGTAGGGTTTAAGAAAACAGCACAAGCCTGGTTTAAATCTTATTTGTCCCACTGTCATGTTGTGTGGATGAAGCAGGACCAAAATGCAAGCGGAATCCAGGTGGTGAATGATGAAATAAAGTTTTAATTAAAGAAATCGGGAGTAAAACAGGAAAATAATGGGAGGATCCAGCAAGGGGTAAGTGAAAGAGGGGCATTTAAATACTGGGAGAGTGAATGCTGGAACAAAAGATGGGGGCTGATTGGTTAACAGGTTGTAGGTGTTGGGAGAGTGAACAGAAGGCAGACTGAGGACAGAGAGAGAGAATGGCACAAGAAAGCGAGGGAGAGTAAACAGGGGAACTAGGAAAATGATTCTAACTATAACAAAGAATTACTAAATACATACAAATAGAATAAAGCTGATCAAATCAAAATAAGAATAACTAAGGCAAACATAGATTACAAATAATCAAAACTATGAACCCAAAACAAATCAAGATCCTGACACTCACAGATTCCAGCTCAGGTTAATGATAAATTGTCTTCACACTCTGGTTTACTTGTGGAGTACCACAGGGTTTATTGTTTGGGTCAATTCTCTCTCTCTCACACACACATGCCAATGACAACACCCAGAACCATGACAAAGGTGGTCCCACTACTAATGAGGCAATGAAACCCTCCTCTTTGTGCTTTCACAAGCTATGTTTCCATCCAATTCTCATGCAAATTTTGAGCAAACTTTAAAATTTTGCAAAAAAGAAAATCCGAATTAGGCATTAGAATTGAATTAGAATTAGGTTCCACCTACTGGCTTGGAGTGAATCAACCAGGCTACACAAAGCATAATTTCGTCAGATGTTGACATGGCTGTAATAAGATGTAGAGGTTGCAAACTAGCATGGACCGCACATCTCAGAAAAATGGAGAAAGTCCTCTCCTCTGAGCTGGAGGTTTTGACTTAGAAATTTTTCAGAGTTTCATGCCTGTGGAAAGGATGCCTCATTCTCTCAAAACTCTACACACAAATCAAAAAACACACAAAATGGGCAAAACCATTCAATTCTCCTGCAAAATTAAACTTTACATTCAAAGCAATTTTATCGCTTTGTAAAATTGAATTTTGTTTTCAGATGACACACACAAATCTTATAAATAAGAACCAGTTGAATACTGATGTGCTCAGTGTAAAACACTATGATGAATGGCAAACACTTCTTCATTTTTCTTCTCTTTTTGTTCAGTATTACACTTACTACAGACAGTACATGCATAAGTGTGTTGTAAAGTATTTTAGAATATTGTTTTTATACTCAGAAGACACAGATACACAGTAACAAATATATTTTATTTTTCCCACAAAAACAATGTACACTGTACATCCCAACTAACACAAAGTTGCACATACAGTGGTCTACATACAAAACAGAAGAATTTACTGTATACAGTTACAGTAAAAAATAAAAAAATTAAAAAAAACAACAAAAAAACTATGCTGCATCCTCTCTTCTGTTCTGGACTGGCCACAGCACCTCATCCACATCAGAAGCACTGTTTTCCCTGCCCAAGCAGCGGGGGAACGATGGCAAATCCAGCCGTGAAAAGCATCAACTGCTGTATCTCCACATGCATCTTTCATAGCTTGGAGAAGGGGTACACGCGTTTGTGAATTTAGGTCATAAGCTTTCCATCTCCAGGCAGAAAAAAATTCCTCAATAGGATTGAGGAATGGAGAATATGGAGGGAGATAAACAACTGAAAAACATAGATGGGCAGCGAACCAGTTATGAACCAGAGCAGCCTGGTGGAAACTTGCATTGTCCCAAATGATAACGTACCTGAGCTGCTCTGGGCCGTCTGTCTGATCTGGTGGAATGAGTGTGTTGTGTAGGGTGTCTAGGAATGTGATCAGATGGGCAGTGTTGTAGGGGCCAAGCGTAGTATGGTGATAGATGACACCGTGGTGGGTAATCGCCACACATGTTGTGATGTTCCCTCCATGCTGGCCAGGCACTTCAACAATGCCACGCTGGTCGATGATATTCCTTCCTCTCCTTCGTCTTTTTGTGAGGATGAATCCAACCTCATCAATGAAGATGAACTGGTGCTCCACTGCAGCCATCTCTAGCTGAATACGTGAAACATTTTGAGTTTCTTTCCACAGAAAAAGCAAACAGGTGAATCCTCAAGAATACTAAACCACAAATAGGCAGGGGTCCACTGTACACTGTAAATGGTTTATTTACAGCCACGAAATAGAATTAGAAAGATATGAAAACGGGGTACAAAACTGGCAAAAGGATGGACTGGCCCATCGCCCAGAGAGACATACTTCAAGACAAAAAAAAAAACCATGTACGAACTCCCTCACATCTAAAAGCAAGCAGTCAGTTAACTTAACTTCTAGATTTTTGGACTTTTTTGGAAAAACCTCTACAAGCATGTGAGCACCAGATAAATTCCATATGGAAAAGCCCCAGGTGACATTTGAATTGGAAACCTTCTGGTGAGGCGACAGCGTTAACATACATTGTAGCTTCCAAATACACGTATTAAAGCAAGACAACAACCTAAAAATGAATGTGTATTGCTCACTTGTGTGGAAAGAGAAAAAAATATTAGGATGTTAAATAAAATACAAGAAATTAGCATTTTCATTTCTTTTGTTTGGTGTGAAAAAGTAATGTATGCATAAATTATCAAATGTCCTTCATCTGTCTTTTGCCTCTTTTTCTTTGTTTTGGGATTGGCAGAACAGAATCACCTAGAGCCTGAGAAACCCTTAGGGTCAGACTGGAAGGAAAGTACATACTTTTACTGGCAACAGTAAAATTTGTCCCCTCAACTGACTTACTTCAGAGTGAGACCTTCTGCTTTGAAATGCTGTCAAAGACTTGTGTTTTCCGAGAGAAAACATACAAAAATTCAAAATTATTATAGCACTACCTGTTACCATAAATACAAAATAATTCTTGAATAAAAAAGCAAAACTGCTGCAAATGGAAAAGTGTCTCTCATGAAGCCTTTTGCCTGCCTGCCGTTGGTTTGTTACTCAGTGCTTTTTCTATTTGGTCTCATGGGAAATTCTTTCATCTGTAAACAATCCTATCTGTGTGCTGATATTGCTGCTGCTGATGGAAGAACGTGTGATGCTCTGTGTGCTTTAAATATTAAAAGAAACTTTGTGTAGAGTTAGATGAAAGTGATTTTCTAAAAAGAAATGTGTACAAGATGATTTTAGAGGTATTTTGATTCATGCATTGGAAAAACTACCAGCTCTTTTGTGTTGTGTTATTCTCTGCATGTTTTAACACTGGGTGCTCATTTTGACCTTTTGTTGCTTCACACTTACAGTTTTGGTTGTTTTATTCCCAAACCTTTCTGGATACGAGAAGGTGTCAAGCAATTTGTATCCACCTTGGAATAATCTGTTCCTGCTTTAAGAGCTTAAGATTTAAAAACATTTTATAATCTACTCATTGTGCTGTGAGAAAATGTTTATGTGACTGAATCTACCAGCAGGGGGTTGTAGAGATACTTTGGTTTGAACAGGGTTCCTAATACGTCAACGGACCAACAGGCTAAGAATTACAATTAGTGAAGGGGTTAATACAAAGTCAAATTCAGTTCAATTAGACATTTAGTTTCTTTGCTCCTCAGCACTGGAACAAATTCTCTAAAAACTTAAGATGTGCAGAAAGTTGTGCAGAAACCGCTGGTTCCTTTAAATAGGGACTGAAAACATTATTGAATATCTTTTCAAATAGATTAATACAAAATATCGTAATATCGATACCAAGTTGGTATCTATATCAGACCAGTACTGGTGTGATAAGATCAATACTTTAGTTTCAGATTCCCTTTTGAAATGTTATTTTATTTTTGTATTGTAGTTTCTCAACTACACCAAAAAAGATTGTTTTAATTGGCTCTCAAATGATAATTTTTGCACTGTTTTTATTTATAAAAAATGCATGCAAATTTCCTTTGTTTTACTATTGGGTCTGTTTATCATGTTAATATGTCGTTAAAATATTAATTAGATACCTATAAACTTTGTCCAAATTCTCTCCTAGCGTTTAACAGAATAATTCAAAAGAAAAACCATAAAAAAGACCTCATCAAGTCTTTGAAGTATGTTTTTCACTTTTGATCAACCCCGATTTGAATGGTGGGTGTGTATTAGGGTCGTAAGTGGGGGATTTATGGTGTTCAACTTCAAAGGTGTCAGGACAGATTTTGTTATTCTACCTGACATCACTGGGTTACTGCATTATTCCATAATTAATCATAAACTCATAAACTGATTGTCTGGGAATGAAATGTCAGTGCTCTTTGGGTGTCCCTCAGTGTTCAGAGTTGAATTAGTCAGAAAGTAGTTCTTATTGTTATCTTCAGTTTCAAGCTTCTAGCATGCCAGGTTGAGCAAAGCATCTGCATATTTTTCCATAAGTTTATTGCTGTGATATCTGAGTCATAATTTGGCCAAAGCAGGAGTGGAAAATATACATGATGTGTATGATGATGATGGCTCTGACTCTTATGCAATGCAAATTTTCAACATGTCCAGAACATCCACAGCAGCCTATGTGGTGATCAAATTGTGAATGTTACAGTATTAAAGGCATACTATATGATAATTTCCTATGGCGTCATAGTTTTTAATGGCACTACGCCCTGTTTAGTCCGCTTTAGTCAAACTCTGGTTCATTCGCCTAGAAAGTCCAGTCCGTTTGGGGAGGTGTGAATGCGTAATTGAATTCTGATGCAAACCAAAAAAGCGAACTCTGGTCCACCCAAAAACCTACGTCTCAGCTCAGTTAAAATGAGCTCTTGTGCAGTTCGAATGCATATGTGCGTGCCTGTTGCCCAGAGACCGGTCCAAAAGCAGAAAGCGAACTATATCACAGGGCATTCTGGGTAAATACAACCAAAACAAATGTTTGTCTCTGGTGCAAACAGGAGAAATGACTTGTGGACAACCGCTAAAATCTGACGCCACTATTTTTGGGAAGAAGGAAGTTGCGCTCAGTGTCTTCTTCAGAGGTTTTCGTGTTGCTTCCTTCAGTGGTTCTTGGCACAGCGACACCACAGGTGACAGGGCGAGCAGGTTTCTCAAAGAGTTTGGTTTGTTTGACACAGTGCAGTGTGAAAGCAAATGGCACCAGCTGAAACTATGACAACTGTTGCAGTTTTGGTCCCCAGTAGAACTATACCCACCAGATTATCTGGTTTTGAAACACTCTAAAAGGAAAGGCAGATGCTAAACGTTCTAACAGGAGTATCAGAAATACGTGATGATTCTGGTAAATCCAAGGTTGTTTTCTACCTGAGCTGTGAGAGCTCATCAAAGCTCTGATCAGACTAAACTAACTCATCACTCTGGAGTAGGGGTTTGGTTTGCTTGAAAGTGAGCTCTGGTGCAGTTTGTCTGCAGTGACATCTCTGTATGTATGATTTACAGATATATATGTGATCTATAAGCTTATAAATCCTCTTGTATGCTATGCATGCTGGATGTTATTTCGCACACTTCAGGAGCTTTTTCTGTACTGCTGTATTTATCTCATGTACACAGACCAACAAGCTCACTACCTCCCCCAGCTGCGTCTTGTGATAGCGCCCCCGACAAGCAACTGCTGTAACTGCATGATGCTGATGCGTTTTCAATAGTGCATCGTGAAAGTGAATCAAATCAAATGAAGCTGTGAATTTTTTTTAACATTCCCACCCCAATCGACCTGAGTCCCCCAGACTATCCTGGTGTTAAGTCAAAACTCTCCCAGGATCTGAAAAACTGTTTATCAGGTATTTTCTCACTCCGTCCCTTTTGCCTAAGACAGTTGTTAACATTTTCAGTATTTTCCAGTGGTGATTTATGTTCTGAGATGGCACAGTATACATACTCCCTCATGTTGTTTTAGTCTACAAGAGGGAGAAATCCCAAACTTGTTATGTAATCAGAAAGGTCAAAGGTTAGGAACAGAAATTTAAGTTAAAATCTGTTACAGCACATCACCTTTACCCAGTGACTGCCTGTGGTGCTTTATGTATGTGTTATTGATATACATAAAATCAAATACATTTGATGAGGAAAATTTAATGAATGTTTCCATTTTTCCATGCAGAGCAGAAGATAAATGAATTCATGTGATACTTTTGAGAGAAAGATTCTGGAGAGTAACAACAGTTAAAAAGACAAAAGCAGGATAGAAGTGAAGGGAAATTTCTGAGGAAAAACACAAAGAGAGGAAGAAAAAGGGTGGTTAAGTCAAAACACAAGTGTGAAACTGCAGCTGACTTGCAGAGTGAGAACTGTGTGTGTGCGTGTGTGTCTCTGTGTGCCTGTTGCACTCAGAGTCAAGGGAGTTGCTGCTGCCTGATCAGTGCAGGTGTTTATAGATCTAAAGAAATAAAGAGAAAAAAGCAATTCCTGCATTATTTTCTACCCCATTTTTCTCTTAAAGAGCTAGTTAGGATTTTTTAAAGTGAGATTCTTTGAAGTTATCAGTAACAGTTCCCATACCTTACCTACACTCTTAAATCAGATGTGTTCATATCAACACAAATTGTGTCAAAACCCAACACAATAATGTGTCTATATAAGGACGACACATTTTGTGTTCAACTGGACACATTTCCTGTGCTAATAATTCAACACAGTTATTGTGTTACAATTATTGATCACAATAACTGTGTTCCTTTACAGTTATTGTGTGACCTAACAGTCATATTTTTGGACAATGGGAGGAAGCTGAAGTACCCAAACAGAACCCATGCATGTACAGGGAGAACATGCAGAAAGACCCCAAATCCAAGACCTACTTGCTGTAAGGCAACAGTGCTAGCAACTGCCCCACTGTGCAGCCCCACAGATTTACAAAAACAAAACAAAAAAAAAGCTTAAGCTAAATCTGGTATAAAGCATCTTTTATTAATATTTTTTTGCACATTGTCACTGTTAAATAAACTAAAAAACAAACAAAAAAACAACAACAAACAGCAACAATGGTGGTCGCTTGAGCTGATTGTTTTTCCTGTGGAAAGGTCCAGAACTGCAGACATTCCGAGAAGTGACATGATTGTTGAACAGTTTAACACATATTCTGTGCTTCCAGTTGTTGAAATAAAGCACTTAAAGTGGAGAAAACAACACAAGATGTGATGATAACACTGAAAATGGATTTTAAGAGAGTAGATGTCATAGCATGCCCAACTCTGAGGCACTATTTTCATGTTAAAAAAGATCACAGTGACGTCACCTGAAGCTTGAATCACCAAGAATTAAAACCCTTCTCCCATTTATTGCTTGAAGGTAAAAAAAAAATCAGCAAATTCAGAAAGAAAAAGACCAGCTGGACCATAGGGTCCATGAATTAGAATACAGTAAAATACATTTTGCAAACCTACTTTAAAGATCTGACATTCATAAGTAGTAAACGAGGCATTGTCCATCAGATCACAGATGTAATTGAAGATTAAAGACCACAGAAGGACCTTGAGGTCGGGAAGACAAAGGAACTGTGGGTATTTTTTATCAGCAAGAGAGGGAATTCCCAGAACTGTGCCTCTTGAGGAGACAGAGAGGATGGCTGTGGCCAGGGAGGCCTGTAAAGGGCGCCAGTGTTTAGAGTGCTGACGTAAACAGCAGTCGAAGAAAAGGAGGGAAGTGTGGGTCTCTGGGGTGTAACCCGTGATGGTTGTGAAGACGACTGGACAGCTAAGCTAATGTTAGCGGTTAGCTAACGTATGTGTGAGTCTTGCTTGTTTGGATGGACACCATCTTGTTTAAAAAAGGAAAAATGCTCCTAGAACAAGCATTGTTACAGGAAGAACATCCAACATCCGGATCCACTGTACAGCTCCCTCTTGGAACTAAATGCAATTTGGAAGATTGCATGTTTCATAAAATTACTTTCTCTTGCAAACCAACAGAAAGGTTCTGTATTCTCAAAGAATCCTAAAACTAAAAGTAGCTCCTAGTGACATCAATTTAGCCAAATTTTGAGAACAAACAGCAGTGAAATGTGTGAATTTCTTTAGCTTGGTCCTCGATTGTATGAGGATGGTGTGTGTATGTGTGAAAGGAAAGGGAAGCCATGATTGACAAGAATAATCACTCTGTTAAAGTGCCACAGTATGACCACAAGTGATGCATGTATCAAGTCCAGGAAACTGGAAGCTAAACAACTTCAAGATGTCTAGTTATGTATTACTACACAACCCAGACAGCGAGCTAAAAAAATGGTCCAGTGATCCAGGAGTCGCAGGCGCTTTCAAAATGTTTACTTGAACCAGATTTTGTGAAACTGAAAAATACAAAAAACAAGAATACAGTTTCAATCTATTGTGTTCTAATTCTTGAAAATATAATTTCACAGCATTTATATAGAGTTAACAGATGCTTTGGCTAATTTTGTAACTTCACACCACCCATTATAGCAAAGGTAAATGCTCCAGTTATAAATAAAGTTACAGTGGTCAGCTAATCAAAACCACTATATAGCATAGATACTGCTCACCTTGCAGTCTCCTCCTTGGGGGGTCACACTGAGGGCAGCTGCCTGGACAGGAGTCACTGAGAATAGAATGTTGTGTTAAGAGTTCATCATGTTGCTTTTATATTAATATTAATTTGATTATGGTTATGTTCATTTACCTTTGCAAATTAAGCTCATAATTGGACTGTTGTTATCATATGATTTGTACCTTTAATGTATAATAGGCCCACGAAACGTTTTTAAGGACTGTTGTTTGAGAATATATATGTCATGATCCATAGATGTTTGGACTTTTTAGTTTCATTTGTTCTGGTTTGTGATCACTATTATTTACTTAGATCTTCCGTTTTAGTTTATTCCTTGTGTTAGTTTATATATTCTCTTTGTTTGTGCTTTGTATTTGTTTACTTAAAGTAGTGCTTCTTTCTGTTTACTGTTGTCAGTTTCAGGTTTTTTCCCTTAAGTTTTCTCTGCTTTGTTTATCTTTCCCTCAGCCTATCAGTCTGTTCCCCTCCCAGCTGTTTCTTGCTTCCTTGTTTACCCCTACTTTCTCCCATCCCCAGTTGCATCTACTCACCTGTGATTAGCTCTTCTGGTTCTCATGCCATTCTTCACTCCCTCCTCAGTGTATGCATAGCTTCCTTTCTGCACTGTTCTCCACTGGTCCCTCTGTCTTTATCCACGTCTCGCTGCCCATTCCCCGACTCAGCTCCTTGCCAGATGGCCTCTTGTGGTAGTTTTCACTGGAAGATCTTTGTTTGGTTTTTCATTCAGGACTTTGCTTTCTATTATGCTCTGCATTTGGGTCCTACTTTAAACCAAACATGACAGTATGTTTATGATTACGGATATTATATCTTGCATAACATTCCTGTTATACGGTGATGCTTGAAGATCCCTAAGGCTCTTTGTGGGTATTTGTTAACGTTTTGTATGAATTAATGAAATCTTCCAACAGAAGGCTAAATGATTAGAGCAGAAGTTACGCTAGACTTTTTGACTTGTCCGTCGTTGACGGGGTCAAAAAAATCCCATCATAATCTATATTTATCCATCAATTTTTAAAATGATAATAATGTCATATGTAACTGCAGTTGAAAATGTCTTCGCCAAGTGGTCAGGTGTGTGTAATCTGTCAAAATGACGGATGGTCTTCAGATTTTTCCATCACCGATTAAAAAACATGCGGTTAATGCGACCCCTGGATTAGAGACACATCTTCACTGAATACTGTCTGTGGAAGCTGTTGCCAAAAGGTGGAAATGCTCAACATAGGAAATGATTACATTTTTTAAATTTTTTTTTTATCAGACCTAAAACATAGATAATAATATCAGGTTATGGAGTTATGAGGGATATGTGTATATAAATATGCTGCTTGATCTCCAATTTAGTGTTATTTTAGCTTGCCATATAGTTACAATTTGCAGCAGGTGTTACAGTGAACAATTATTATTACCATATATCAGTGAAACATTGTTTTGCCAAAATGGATGATTAATGGTGGTAACCAGAGAAATAACGCTAGTGAAATTCTCTCTGTTTTTCATACTTTAAGGAGCCAGTTTGATGAGGAGCTCTTTATTTTTCATGGATATGTGGTCTCACTGTGGGCATGTTTATGTTTTTGTATAAACAGTATATTTCATAAAACAGTGAAAAGACATCTCCAGCAGAGTTTCTCAGACATCCACTTTCACTTGAAGATGGGAATTGTGACTCTGCAGCCACCTCTCCCAAGATGAAAAGAGTGGTGAAAGAACATGTCAGTTTTTATCAGAGTTACTCTCCTCCTTGTCAGCTGCTGTGCTTTAGTTTAACTTTTGAAACAACAAAATATGCAAATATATCCTCTGGTATGTCGTGTACCTTTGCATATCGTGTAAATAATTATGGTGGGCCGCCAGGGCGGCTTTTTGGTCCCAGTCCAGCCCTGGTGGGAGTCTGTCGACTAAAGCTGGAGTAATGAATTAATCCTTTGCCACCTCTGATCTGTGAACGGAGATCAAATGATGAGGTTTGTTTCCCTTTTCATTAAATGCATCATCAAACTACTGTGAGTCATGTTTTGGAGTTCAATGGAAAGTCAGACCAGAAGACATACAGTAAGTTTTGATACATGGTGATGATTTTATAATTCCTGAATCTCCTGTTAGAAACTGTCACCTCTATTTGACAAGGAAACTGAAATCTTCCAGTGCTTTGTGTTTTCCTGCCCAGAACCATTTTCTGATACATCTTAGCTATCAGCGTTTTGATTTCATTGAAGCATGCACCATTCTGACTGAACATTTGCAAATTCTGCTTTCTCTTTTAAAATTGAATAATGCACTTCCAAAGAAAGTGCTACCACTAAGGTGAATACCTATTTCTGTTAAAATGCTCAATATTCTTTCAATTGTTTAACTGATCTCACTGCTGCCTTCCTGCCATCATGCAATCTGCTGGGTTTCCTTCGAAACTTTTTGAACTACTTTGATTAATTAACTGAACTAACTGTGCTGTTTGATAACTAGGAGCAATTGGAAAGTACGTATGATTGAATCTTTTTTTTTTTTTTTTTTTTGTAAAGTGCCTTAAGATGACATTTTTTGTGAATTGGCGCTATAGAAATAAATGGAATTGAATTGAATTGTCTTCCTTTTCCTGGTTACTTTTCATATATTTCATAACCATATCTGCTTCTGCAAGAAGGAACTCTTTCATAACCTCAATGTGCTAAAGCTTCACTGTGAGGGCTCTAAAAGGTCTGTTTAACTTAATCTTGTTAGCTCTCAAAGTCTTTGAGAGAAATGAATATTTTCCTTTCCTGTTTGTTATATTTTTGGTACATTTTTCCTACTATTTTTCCTTCAACAGGTAAGGTCAGGTGTTCTCTGTGAAAAAGTCTGCAATAAATTGACACCCATCATTTCAGCAGCCTCATCAGCAGCTTATGCTGAAACACTGCAGCTCATTAATAAATACTCCAGGGCTTTTACTAAGTGACTAAGTTGCTGCACTAATTAAAGTCTGTGGCTGTGATGGGTTCTGGGTTTGGCATTCGCCTTAAAAATGTGTTTGATTTTGCTGCATTCCAAAATGATGTGAAAACAGTGTTAATATATAATGATATATTTTAGCCTGAATTTGTACTGCTGTACACAATGTTTTTTCTAATTTACTTGGGACACTTCAGAACACTGTAGAAAACTGCTCTCTCTATTCTATCTAAAGGAAGAAATGATCCCACTAAATGTTTCAGTGATCTAAACTTAAACTTGTAGAATTCTTTTCCAACTTGGCCTTATGTGAGGAAGTAATTGCCTTCCTTCTTAAATTATGGATTAGCTGTGATTAAATTTTTGGAAAACTGAGTTTAATTTCAACAGCTACACCCAGTTCTGCTCACTGTCTGACCTGTAGAATCAAGAACCATGTCAACAGAACCTGTCTGGCAACATGAAGCTGGCTGAAAGATCTCAAAAAGCAACACAGTATGCACTTTCAGATTTAAAAAAATTCAAGAGGTCATTAACATTTATGGATCTGGAAAGTGACTTCAATACAAAGAACCCAGAACAACATCTAAAGCACCTGCACAGTTTACAAAGTTTACAGGAAGACACATCCATCTTTTTTTCCACAGTCTGAAGTTAAATCAGACCGAACTTCTCTTGTTTTAGGTCAGTTAGAATCACCAAAATTATTTCGGTTTGCTCAGTGCCACAATAATGAGAGAAAGAATATGTCCGAGATTTCTTTATGAATGTCTTCAGAATAAGAAGTTTTCTGTCTCTTTAAACAATTAAGGAAAGCCCAGATGATGATGTCATGGCTTTGGAAACCTCTGATAGGTTAACCGACACGTTTGAGTTAACTGGAGGCTCACCTGTGGATGTATGTTAAGGCCACACCTGGAACACACTGCTGTCTAGTTTACTTTCTAGTCACGATGTGAAAGTCAACAGAAATCAGCCGAGACATCAGGAAGAGAATCATGGAGCTGCTCCGGTCTGGTCCATCCTTAGGAACAATTTCCAGATGCTTGAAGGTGCCGCGTTCATCTGCTCTAACAGTTCTACACAAGTATAGACGTGATGGGAATGTCCAACCATCATACCACTCTGTGTTCCAGAGATGAAAGTATTTTGGGCCAAAATGTGCAGACTGACCCCAGAACGAAAGCCAAAGACCTCGTGAAGGCTCTGCTGAAGCTGGTGAGACAGAGTCATTATCTAAAGTGCAATATGTCCTGAACCGACATGGGCTGAAAGGCCACTCAGCGAGGAGGAAGCCATTACTCCAAATGAAACATTAAAAAGCCAGATTGTAGTTTGCAAATGGACACAGGGACAGAGTCCGTCATTTCTGGAGACATGTCCTGTGGTCCGATGAAGCTAAAGTGGAACTGTTTGGTCATCGTGGGTACATTTGGAGGAAAAACAGGGATGCTTGTACCATCCTAATTGTGAAGCACGGGTGTGGCAGCATCATGCTGTGGGAATGTTTTACTGCAGGAGGAAGTGGTGCACTTCATAAAGTAGATGGCATCATGAGAAAAGAACGTTATGTGGAAATATTGAAGCACATTGTACAGTCATCAGCCAGGAAGTCAAAGCTCGGACACAGATTGGTCTTCCAGATGGACGATAACCCTCAGCGTCCAGCTACAGTGGTTATAAAGTGGTTTAAGGACAACAAAGTCAACACTTTGGCGTGGCCATCACAAAGTCCTCATCCTCATCTCAATCCTATGGAGAAGTTGTGGGTAGGTCTGAAAAGGTGTGTGTGAGAGAGGCGGCCTACAGACCTGATTCAGTTCCACCGGTTCTGTCAGGACGAATGGGCCAGAACTCCCGGAAACTACTGGGAAGGAACAACTGGGAAACGACTTATGGAAGGAAACCCAAAAGGTTTGACCCAAGTCATACCGTTTAAAGGCAATGCTACCATATACTGAGGACATGTATGTAAACTTCTGATTTTGAAGACATTCATAAATAAATCTCTGAGATATTCTTTCTCTCATTATTCTGGCATTTAGCAAATAGAAATAATTTAGGTGATTCTGAAACAAGAGAACCTAAACCTAAAACAAGAGACGTTTGGTCTGATTTAACTTTCGACAGTGAGAGAAAAAAAGTGTATGTCTTTTTGGTCAATTTATGTAAACTTCTGGTTCCAACTTAGCCTGATAAAAACCAGCCCCTAGTTCTACTCTTTCCTTCGTCCAGAGGGTCGGGACCCTTGGCTGTTGAGAAACGATGGCTTGCTGGAGGTGTGAACTCTGTTGAAGTTTTACATTTTTTCTAATCGCTAAAGTTAGGCCATGATGTACGTAATGTGCCAGTTCGGTGCTGTGAAGCTTACAGGAAATGATGTGCACTATAAACAACCATTTCCCACTGCAAAGAGAGAAGTGCAGAGCTGAACGATATGGCTATTATTCTCAATGCAGCATTTGGAAGCATGGCCAACATGAACTGAATTGCTTCGTTCATTTCCTCTGCTGCCATCGCTAAAACTACAGCAAGATAGTTTTAATTGTATCCTTGGGAGACTTCCAAGGCTAAAACCTCTTTTTAGCAAAAAGAAGACAAAGGCCCACCTTACATTTGCCTGAAAACATCTGAAAATATTCCCAAAATCTTGGGAATATTTTCCCAAGATTTTTGGGAAAATATTCGGTGTGCTCTTTACTTTAGAGAGAAAATTAGACCATTTGGAAGGCATGCATCTTGTTACACTTGAAAAGCATTTCAGAAAGGTAACATCATACAGACAGTCAAATATGGCAGTCATTGTGTGATGGTGTGGGACTGCTTTTCTGTTCCAGACCTGCATGACTTACCT
This sequence comes from Anableps anableps, assembly GCA_014839685.1. Classification (NCBI taxonomy): domain Eukaryota; kingdom Metazoa; phylum Chordata; class Actinopteri; order Cyprinodontiformes; family Anablepidae; genus Anableps; species Anableps anableps. Next base: position 3,707,801 of record CM026070.1, read on the forward strand.
TAACTGATGCATAGATGAATTTTGCTCTGTAGAAGAAAATCCTGAAGGAGGCCATTGGTTTGCTAACGGTCATGTGGAGTACAATGATCCATGATGTGAAGGCCAGTACAGACATTTGAATGACTAAAACAAGAAAAAAAAGGGAAGGTTTTCAAGTAGCCTTGTTAATAAATGGCTTCTGTTTCCTAGGAGATACCGACCTTTAACAGGCTATAGACAAGAGGGCTATCAGCCACCTGCACTTTCCATCACTGGATACATTTTTTTTGTTATTATTTATGAAGAATCCCATAAAGTCATTATTGCTGTGAGCTGAGGGAATGGATGGCTCAACAGAGCTATGACTCCATGTAAGTTTGGCAACTATACTAAAAAGAAACCTTAGATTGTTCTTATTCTCCTCTATTAATGATGGAAAAATACGATACACAGCAGTAGACTATTTTTCCAGGTTAAATAGGACTCCTGTAGATGTGTAGAGTGTCATTTTCTCTTCAGTTTGTCCTTTAAGTACACAGCTCTGAATTACACCAAGGAGCCAACCTCCTATGAATAATTACCTTCTTTTTTTAAGGGGGCTACATTGTCTAATGCCACACGCAATGAGGCCGTAACACTATGAACAAGAACATCAGTTTGAGAAGGGCTGAAGATTAAACTACTGCCTTCTACTGTGCTTATCTGAGATTCTGAGGAAATTAAAAATAGAACAGATTCTTTAAAATTTGTTACAGTATTGTCTGATAAAGATCTACTATAATGACAATTTTTCTCAGGGTTGCAGTACCTGGTTAAAATAAACTCAAAGGTTTTTAAAAAATTACTTGCCTATGCGCGACTTCAAAGATTCCAACCAGAACCTATGTATGCAAAAAAAGTGACTATTTGCATTATTCTTTTTTAAATCTATGTAATTAATTAATTGAAATTAATGTGGTAAAGTCCTGACCTTAGACAAAATGTGAATAAGTTCATTGTTCATAAATCCTTTTGCCATTTGTCTTTATCATCCATTTTTCTTAAGGAACTCTAAGATGGAAAAAGAGGGAACATAGTAGCTGGAAGCTGTTCAGTCTAAAAGTAGTGCAGGTGGAGAGAAGGCTGTGGGTTGGTGAAGAGGCAGGGTCGCTGGGGCCATGTGAAGGCGAGGAGGAACACAAAGTAATTTGATGAATTAATGATAAACCTGCTGGAAGGAGGGTGTGAATGTGTGAGAAAGAGACACACATATATGTACTTGCACACACACACACACACACACACACACACACACACAGAAGAAGAGATTAATAGACTGGAAGCCACAAACAGAGTGAGAGGAGCAGAAATAGCAAGCGAGAAGTGGAGTGCATACATGAAAGAGGCTGAGATCTGTGCCAGCAGCAGGAAGCACAGGCACATCTACAGCTGCACTAGGTTCCATGAGTTTTATTTATAGAAGTAGATGGAGTGTGTTGTCACTGAATCAATCCCATATTTACCCTTTAGTAAAAACCAATACTACTGCTTCAAATCAAGGATTTTTTTCTTTGGTTCTCTTTTCACAAAGAACCCATCTTATCAAGGTGGAGTAGAAAGGGATGGAGAGGAAGAGTGGTGCTGAAGGTGTTTGACACTTTTTTAACTTGGCACTTTGAGAGTCATATGATATAAACAGAGCTGTATGTTCCGCTTGGAAAAGTCTTAAAAGCTGATCTCAAGTCCTTTGTGTAGTAAAGGGGAAAGACACAAGGAGTAAGAAAACATGAAGAAAAAAAATGCACAAAACATTAAAAGATCAGAAAAATCACTAACATCTGTGATTGAACAAAACAATCCTGCAAATATTAGTGGAAATTAAGATCAGCTGGTTTAGTCCAGATTGAGGGTCTTTAGGGTATTGTGGTTTCAGTGCGCACATGCTTTTTCTTCAGCAGTACTGTCTTGTGTGGTGGGTTCTCATAGAAGCTGTGTTGGTTGAGTGAAAAAACCTTCAAATTCCAAGTCTTTCTGAAGCTCTCTATAAGTGGCTCTGTCAGAAATCTTGACTGGAACACCCACCTCCCACTGAGCTCACTGGAACATTCAGAAGTTTAGAAATATGCCTGTAATCAATACCATCAGCATGTTTTACCACAACAAGGTCTTCAGAGAGCTATTTGCATTTACCCATCATGAAATGCTTCCTATCTGATACTTTTGTAATCCCAAATATTTTTAGTCAAGTAAAGTTTATTTGTATCGCACATTTAAGCAACAAGACAGTGCTTTACACCATACAACAATAATACAGTTACCAATTATGAAACAAGCAATACACATTATTTTTTGTCAAATGCCATAATGAAAATCATCAAGAATAATAATCATCAAATGTATTGATCAATGTTCCAGTTACTATGAATCAAAAGCAGCTCTAAACAGGTGAGTTTTAGGCTTGATTTAAAGGAACTCAATATTTCGGCTGTTTTGCAGTTTTCTGGAAGTTTGTTCCAGATTAGTGGTGTATAAAAACTGAATGCTGCTTCTCCATGGTTCTGGTTCTGGGGATGCAGAGCAGACCAGAACCAGAAGACCTGAGTGGTCTGGAAGGTTGATACAACGACAACAGGTCTTTAATGTATTTTGGTGCTAAGCTGTTCAGTGATTTATAAACTAACAGAAGTATTTTAAAGTCTATTCTCTGAGCTACAGGGAGCCATTACAGGACATTAGTCCTTTAAAATCCTGGAAATGTTCTTCAGGTGATAGAAAGCCAACTTTGTAACTAGCTTTATGTGTCCCTGAAAGTTCAGCTCTGAGTCCATCACTACACCCAGATTTTGGGCCTGATCACTAGTTTCTAGATGTAATAGCTGAAGCTGTGCGCTGACTCTAGATCGTTCCTCTTTAGAACCAAAGATAATAACTTCAGCTTTGCTTCTGTTCAGCAGAAGAAAGTCACGGGACATCCACGTACTGATTTGTTCTAAGCATTTGCCCAGTTTTTAAATGGGGGTGCGGTCGGAGTCACCTGGTGATGTTGCAGTGTAGAGCTGTGTATCATCTGCATAGTTATGGTACCTTATTCTATTATTAGTTATAATCTGAGCTAGCAGGAGCATGTAGATATGAAATAGGAGGGGTCCCAGGATGGAACCTTGAGGTACCCCACAGATGACTTCTATAGAAATATAGAAGCAGTAGTTTTGATTTGACAATTCAAAGGTTTCATGTAAACTCTGTTATGGTAGTTTGTACATTAGTTCTCAAGTTTCTTGCCTTACAGTATTGTACATTTTGGCTGTGGCAGTGTGAACTGTTCTTTTATCCTCAGTTAGCAAAATAAGGTGCTGAATTTCTTCTCTTTAATTTAGTAAAAAGCGTGTCAGAGCTGCATGCTTTTGGATACCTACAAGGAACCACAGATGGTGACAAGAAGACTTGCTGTCAATGTTAGGAACGTCCTAGTTGCACCAGCTTCAATGAACATCTCTTCAATATTCCTGTTACTCTCAAAGATCCTGTAGAGCAACATTATGGAGGATTGTCCTGCAAACAAAATAAGTGTGACGCTTGCCTCAAGGCAAACTTCACCCTAAAGATGATGGAAAATATGATGTCATGGTTTGAAAAATTATACCAATATACTATTTGTCAAAAATACATGGGTGATGCAACAGGGGTTCCAACCATGGCTTGTTCTTGAGTCAATATTTATCCATTGCGACTTTATCCAGATATGCTCGAGTCTTCATGTGTGCAAGCAGACAGTGACATGATGCCATATGACAGATTGAGGCCACCGTGAAGCATAAAAGAGAGGCTTCAGTTATTGATCCAGGGATTAAGCTGCACAGATAACACAATGACGGCAGTACAGGATGCCCATGATACCATATTGGCTTACTTTAAAAAAAAAACCCCTCATATAATTATGGTCTGCTTTTTGTTGAATACAGAATACAGCTTTAGGTTTTACAGATGAAAATTTTCAGCATAATATTAATGTCAAAAAACGTGAGAGCAGCAGCAGGTGATGAAATTCAAAGATTTCTCTCTATGAAATCATGGTGCAAGGCTGTTGCTAAGGGTTTTATCAAACCGGAATATGTCTGTGCCTTGCTGGAGGTCCTATCCTGGCTGAAGTTTGGCAAATTTGGAAAATCTCCTTCAGTGTAAAGTCAGTCATGTTGCACTCGCCACAAAGGTTTTTCCCTGCTATCTCTGAGATGCTCTGTAGCAATGTTTGTTTTTAATTCGCTACAACTACTACCTTTACCCTTACTTACTCCCATCTCAACTTTACTCTAAAAGATTTTTCTTAGACTTCAGAGAACTCTCTTACTCTTGGATAATGAAGATCCCTCTGCATTTTCAACATACCAGAAGATCCCACCAAGAACTTACTCAAAAAGACTGCCCATGTTATAATTGATTTTCCTTGGCTCTTAGCACAGGCTAAGCTATGTGAAGTATGGACCAACACAACAAATATATGAATAGCATATAGGGGTCTTTGAAGAAAACTGATTCACCTTCTAAAAAATGAAATTACAAATTTTGTAATGCAAAATTTGAATAGTGTTAAAGCTAGAAAATAGTCAAAGAATTCTCTGTTAAGTAGCAATATTCAAGTCATTTTATTATTTTTTTTTAATCATCCCCACGGTATAAATAGAAAGGAACATTGCCCTGTATAGAAACACATTGTAAGTTATGCCAGAATTTTTACAACAAATTGTATCTTATTAGGTGATCAGCAGCAAAGGAGCTCCACAGGGCACAATACTTTTACCATTTCTCTTCACTCTGTATTCCTCAGCTTTTGAGTGCAAGTCAGAGTCTTGTCACCTGCAGAAATACCAGAAATTCTTAGATGACTCTGCAGGTGTAAGGTGTATTAGAACAAGACAATAAGAACTGGTGGAACATTTTTTAGCATGGTCAGAGAATCGCCTCATGAATGTAAACATAACAAAGGAGATGATCGTGGATTTCAGAAGAATGGAAGATTCCAAAATTATTTCCAAGTGGAGGAGTATAAAGAGCTTGGAGTTATCCTGTATGGCAGACTTGACTAAAGATGCAGCTGGGGACTGCAGCTCCAATGAGGAGCTTTGTGGAAATAGGTGGTGCTTTGTGTATGCCTTACCTTACAATCTTAAGGTAAAAATGCTGAATATAAGTTAAACAAGAGATTCTACATTTGCATCTCTTCTACAGTCTGTCCTTATGCAACTCAGTGTCCTTACTCAACTCTGCCAATGTCAGCTATAAATAGCAGCAGGGCCTCCAGGCTCACAGCTCACACCCAAAAGCACTCACTCAGAAATACAACTAGACATGTTCAGTATGATAATGACGGAGCTTTCATTTTCAGCTGGAACAGTTCAGTTTGTTCCCAGACTGAATATGAAATGATTGGTTGCTTGGATACCTGTGCATTCATCATTAGAAATAAAACCATTACATGTTCTCTGCTTCCTACTGGGGGACAGGGCACAGATTAAAATGTAAACATGAAGCTGCCATACAAAGTGCAAAAAAAAAAAAAAAAAAAAAAAAAAAAAAAAAAAAAAAAAAGAAAAAGGGACATCTTTGTCGGAACATTTCAATAAAGCTCAAGCTTGGCTGAACCATGCTACTTGAGTAATTATCTTGTTATATTTTCTCTTTAAAAATCTTTCATGTCTTCATCTCTGGATGCTGTGGATAGATTTTTGGTTCTAAATTGGACACTAAGCACCTCTAAAGGCTCTTTGCTTTTGTCTGGAGGGACAGAGAGCCAAAGGGGGTGGGGGTAGGAGGGACTCTGAGGTTTCTGGGATGTTTTGGGGACTGCTGTGATTCAAAAATGAACACTAAGCTGTCTTTCAGGTTTGTAAAAGGCAAATTACTTGAGTTTATAGACAGTGATGCATGTGTACATATGATGAAAACATAGTACTACTCCTTTTTCACATCCCTCTTTAATGCAGGTTTGCCTATTTATTCAATGATGCCTTCACATATGCTGTGGAGCAAAATCTTACAGGTGTCCACATGTCATACTGCTATATTGTAACCAGGTTGTAATGGGTAAAACAGGAGAAAGATGAGATAAAATGGGAAATTTATTCCAAATGACATTTAAACACAAACAGGTTGTTAACAGTTTGAAACTATTAGCCAAAAACAACCTAAGCCTGAGGTAATAGTTTGCAATAAGGACTCAAAAGTGAGAAGCCCCAATGTTATTGCCGTATTTTCCAGACTATAAGTCGCTCAGGAGTCAAAAAATGTGTCACAAAGAGAAAAAAAACATATATAAGTCACTCCGGGATACAAGTAGCATTTATTTAGAAATGATCAAATATGAGGGGGACCTCGTCCATATTGATTAAAGGTTCTGGTGACACATTGTGTTCAGTTGAAGATAAAGATGGTTACCCCACTGCAACATCCCTTTACAGCCTTCCAACCTCTGCTCAACCTGTTTTTAACAAACATATTGAAACTGTCAGCTTTTGGCCTGAACTTATATAGCATTTTATCAAGTCCAGAGAACCCAAAAGCATTTTACACTACATTCAGTCATTCAAGCGCTGATGGTGGCAAGCTACTAGATAGTAACCACAGCTGCCCTGGAGTAGTCTGACAAAGGTGAGGCGCATGCACCGGCACCACTGGGCCCCCTGACAACCGTCAGCAGGCAAGGTGGGTGAAATGTCTTGCCCATAGACACAATGATGGAGACGGACAGACGGAGCAGGGCTCAAACCAGCAACCCGCCGATTACGGGACAAACTCCTACCACCATCGCCCACCATCTTTGTCTTGGAAGTGTGCTGGCAGTTTTTGACGTACCGAGATCTAGTTCAGATTTAGTTCAGGTTTAGTTCATGGTCTACATAAGGGGCATTATTCCCCTGGAAGAAGTCCGTTGTCAGACAGACATTGTGAACTGCAACGTTGTCCTTCAGAATGACACAGTCACCACCATACAGCTGAGAACCTTCAGTAAAGATGGTTACCCCACTGCAACATCCCTTTACAGCCTTCCAACCTCTGCTCAACCTGAAGCTCTATTGTTCTTTCGAAGGAAAAAGCTTCCCAGATCAACACACAGCCTCCTCCATTTTGCTATGTAGAAAACATCTCCAGTAGGATATCCTTGTCATGTAAGTTATGTTGGAAGTTATCAGGACTGTTCAGATTCAGTTTTTTCTGGTCAAAAAACTTTGTTCTGCCTTTCAATGTCCCATGTCTGGTGCTCCCATATAAAGTCCAAAGAGAGACGTTTTTGGTGTTAGAGGAGATGAGGCATTTAAAAATGTTTTTTTTATTCTTTAGGGGTCCAACACTTGATTTTTTTTGTCAAGTCAAGTCAAGTAAAGTCAAGTTTATTTGTATAGCACATTTCAGCAGCAAGGCAGTTCAAAGCGCTTTACATCATAAAAACTTCAATCAAGTGTCCATCAAAATCATCAAGCAAATATCATCAAGCAAATATATTTTGAATTGATATTTTCTATTTCTATTTCACACCATATAACCCACTAAGGATTTATTTAAAGAGTAGCTAAACCCCAAATGAACTTTTTTTTGGAAAAGATAAACTATAGATTAGTTCTTAAGGTTCTATCTTTGTTACTGTGCAAACTGTGACATTTTTGTGTAAATATGTTTAATTCAGCAATTATTGGCCTGAAACCATCTTAGTGCTGCCCTCCTTGAGTTGAACAGTGGCTACTAAGGTTGAATTTTCCTACTGGTTCCAATGGTCCAGCTTGGTTGATGTCTATGTCACACAGCCCCACGTTTGGGTACAAAACCATCCCACTCAGACACGCCCTTGTGGAGAGTCAGAAGTTGGAATAGTGAGGCCTTTATATTGCCTTTGAAGAATGTGAACAGTTGTATTCCTAAATTGTTATTTCTTTTCAAAGAACTCTCAGAAAATGTTCAACATTCTGGCATTCAGATGGCAATTCAACTGGTCCACCAGAATGTTTTACTTCTCTCTGAACATTAATGTGTTTTATTTGGGACAACATTGCACGGATAATGGTGAAGCCACAATTGAGCTCTTCTAAAGAATGGACTCTGTCAGTATTCCTATTTTCCATACTTGAAAGAAGTTTTCATCCTTGCTCTTATCGTATATCCAAAAGAGTCAATCAGCCTTGGAAAGAAATTTTTCCTTTGTCTTAGAACCATGCCCAGCCAGAGGCGTTCTGTAAAACATGTAGAGAAAGGAAAAAAGTGATGATATTTCTGTCCTGTTCCAGAGTTGTGCAGCAGAGAGATACACACACACACACACACACACACACACACACACACACACACACACACACACACACACACACACACACACACACACACACACACACCATCATTAGTGTTAGAGTGAAATATTCAGTAGTAAGCAGACAAGGAGCCAGAAGGCAGTTGAAGGGAGAATCGGACTTCTGAAGCATCCTTAGCCGTTTTCATCTAACTTGTCAAAGCCCAGTTGCAGGTACAAAGGTTTGGGTTCAGTCTCAGATGTCTTTAAGTTATTGATGACCTGATTTAGCTTCTGATGGTACAAAAGCTATTAGAGAATTCTCTCCTCATGGCTGGATGAAACGCATGGAGAAACTATTATCTATTACTAGGTAAGAAGCAGCCTTGCTGATATTTTGGGCCTAACCAAGTGATGTTGCTCAAATTCTGAATCAAATATTCCATGGAGGGGACATTCTATGACTTTTCCAGCTCGAAACTAGAAAGTTGCAGTTTTTAACTTCAAACAGAATTCAGTGTTATCATGTAATATGTGTTACAGACCTAAAACTGACATACTAAACACACAAAAGAAAGGAATGAGTTTTTCATGGCCCGAGCCAGTCTGTGTTTTTAGAAGCTCCAAGTCCATCACTTAAATATGGGAAAAACAACATTTCTGAAGCCAATTAGCATATATAAAAGCCTGTTTATGATGGAATTAACTCCACTTTTTGAAATCTTTTCTGTTGTACACTGCAAACATGGCCCTCACCTTACGACATTTGCCAAACAGTAGTGATTGAAAGATTGAGAGTGTGCTGTTAACCTTGAGCTTTGGAAAGAGGGAAGGAGTCATTGTAGTGATTCAACCCACTCAGTGTTTGTGTGTTTTTATTCCAGTCTCTGAATTTCACATCATCAGACATACATGAGGGTGCTGATAGACGTATAACAAGATGAAACAAACGTATTATGTAAACAAAATATGTGTTATTTTGTAACAAGAAGGGCTGCAACTAACAATTATTAATTATTAATCTATCGAATATTCGGAAGATTAATCAAATAAAAAGAATTGGCTCATTCTGCAGACTTTTCATTTAATCCTATACAATATTAGAAATACATTAAAAGATGCAAATGAACAAATAGTTCAGTTCATTTTTTAAATAAGTAAATTAATGTTTTCTTGACTAAAATGCAACAACACCATTCCTTTAGTAAACGCTTGATCATTTGTAGCAAAGCATGCATCTGCAATTAAAAAACACTTCTAACATCAACATGTGAAAAGCTCAGCCCTTTCTGCTTGACTTAACATCAATACAGTGTAGGACTGATCTGATTATTTTTTGGATTAACCAATTAATAAATTAATAATTGGATAGCAAAAGGTAATAGGTGATTATTTTTTTTTTTTTAAAGAATTTGAACCAGGTGAAGCTAAAACTATGCCATTTGAGTTTTGGGTAGAACATATTTACAGAAAGAAGGGTTTTTAAAAAAAAAAAATCTTGAATGTATATATTTTGTACAGTTTTGGCTTAATTACTGCTCTGACTGCTGTTCTTTCAGCAAATGGCCTTTTTTGAGTCTGGATACTCCAGTTAATGATTAATCGATTACTAAATTAATTAACACATATTTCAGTAATCAATTTGTGATGATTAATCTGATTAATCGTTTCAGCCCTGTTCATAAGACTGATGTTATTTAGGCTGGTTTAAAGAGAAACACAGTTCTGTTGAGCAGATAAAGTAGCTTTGCTGTATTAAACCTCTCTTGACGCTTCAACAGTATCTTCAAATCCAAAAGGTTGCTAGAAAAATAGCTTTGGCCCTTACCGTTTCTGGGGTTTAATCAAATTCATCACGTAGATTATGTTGAGATATTTTCCCCTGCAGTGCTGTTGTTCACTCAGGTAAAGTCCTTTATGAATTACCAAGATATCATTTAAATCTGCATGTGGCTCTCTATTGAATAATTCATTGTTTGGCATAGTTTGTCTCACTGCATTTTTTTAAACACAAATTGCTTATCTGGAATGCTATAGAAATATTTGCAACACAAACTCCTTTGGTGTATCTGAAAATGTAACTGCTGCATTGTCAAATTATTAGTTTGGTTCTACACATGTAATGGCGTACCATGTTACTGTGGATCAGGGAACGTGTTTGATGAGACCACATGTTCTCCCAGTTTTAAGCCAATCTAATGGTCTTTCATTAGATGATTGGTCATGGGTCTAAAACATTTGCCTTTCATTGCAGTACCTGTTTCACACAAAAAGGTTTAGCCCTTAAGTTAACCTCTAACTACTGTAAAGTCCAAAAGTGGCTCTAAGGTTTAAAATGCCATTTATATGAACTGCTAGGTGGCTGAACTTTTTTTAATACAACTGGTCAGTCTTTGCTTTAAAATCAATCAATCTCACATCACATATTGCCTATCTTCAACAAAACAAAACACCACATTGAATTATTCAATTTTTCTATTTTTTCAATAAATCATTTCTTATAATAATTTAGCTTTCCAACAAACCAATTTCCATATTAATTTACAAAACAGAGTAGCACTAAGCGGAATAATGCACTGAAAGTAAGACTATTTGTGGTTTTTTTCACCGTCTTTATTCACATTTGTCCTTCACTGGTATTTCCTTATATTATGTGGGATGCAGAAAGATCTCTAAACCGTATCTGAGAACATTGCAAAGGCATTAAAATAATTTGGTACCAAAAATACAAGAAAATGATTAGTTAAGAATAGCAAGGCAGACTAAAAAAGTTCAGGTTTGATTTTCAAGTACCAACAAAATATCCTGCAAGGGGCTGCTAAACTCCACTCCTACTGGCAGCAATTGATTTAGTTATGCACATGTAAAAATAAAATACTTCCCAGCCTTGATTATGCTTATACATTAGTACTGTAAAACTACTATTCTAATACAGTGTATTATTTTGGATTTAAATGTCATGTGTATTCCTGTTGTACTCCCTGTCACATGACCTACTGAGGCAATTCCAGAAGGATATGGCGATAACGAGTGGGGAACATACCTAGAAAGCAAGCAGTGAAATAAAAGAATATAAATGGATTCGTTAAGTTCTGAGGATGATCATCGTCACCATTTGGTTTCAGCTTAAGTAATACTAACTTCAGCATCCATCATGACTTGTGGATAATCAGAGTCATATCTTGCCTTGCTGCTGGAATGCTTCCTCTGTCCAATGTTTGTTATATCTTATCTGCCACTGTCTTACTCCTCAAAGGAATAAAGAGTCAAACTGGATGAAAATGCTTCAGTATCCAGGTTGTAATCTGTCAGAAGTTGCTCATCTCGCATAAGGTTTACTAAGTACAACAAATCCCTCTGAAACCTGCGTATTTCTATTGATTCACATTGTTTATTGCAATTCTCATGATGCAGTGTTAGGCTTCACACTGCTCATCTGTAAAATTAGATGACTTGGATATTGACACGTGCTAATAGAGCTAATTTATCATTTATTTTGGAAAATATTTTGGAAATAAAGCTCTCAATTTTTTTGAGTTAGAATTATGGTGAATATGATGATACGGTGAAGCCACAATGAATTCTTGCTAGAATTCATTTAATCATGACTGGTACTATGTGATCTATATAGTGGCCTGCACACAACAGTCTGTGAATCCATGGTCAGATCCCATTTTCTGGCCATGATTTTTAACACAGCTATGTTTTTTTTTTTTTAATATAATGAGATTGAGCTCTGTTTAGTGTATTTCTACCCTTTATAAGTCAGGAGTTGTTGTCAGGAGTTCAGTTTGTTTACTTTCTTCTGGTATTATACAACAAAAACAGAATACGGTAATACTGATAAATTGCATGGTACCAGAATGGTGTTCGTTTCTACCAACTACACTCAGTGGCTAATGACCAGTTTTCTGGACCAATCAATATTCCTTCCATCCACATTAAAATAATCCCAGGCTTCAATAGAGCATTTTGTTTTCCACCACTGTGAGCTTCAGCCAGGCAGAACCAACTCTTCATTTGAAGTGGAGCACACAGCCTCTGGTATCCCAGGCAACAAGCCAGGTTTCCTGGGGTAACAAATCACTGAAGCCCATTGGTGGGAGGATAAGGAGCTCCCTGCAGCATTCCCATGGCAACCAGCTCTGTGGTTTCTGAGAAATGATGGCATGCTTTTTTTATAACTCTGTAACACCAGGCTCACCCCCATGCAGACTCTGCACACTGCATACATTTCATGACTGTAAAACTCAACCTCCTTCTCTCTTACTTAAAGACACAAGCTCTTCTTCTCCTAACTGACAGAAGCATTAAAACCTGCTCTTCCTTGGTTTTTCTTTGTTAAACTACTATATGTTCAAGGATTCATAGAACTATATAACCTTGACTGTTGGTTTCTTACCTGACTGACAACAAGGGCAGGTCTCTGAAAACAGCTACTAATGTTTAAGAGCATTTGTGAAGCCTGATTGAAGAAAATGGGGTGCAATGTGACGTATTTCAATGTTGTTTGTTAGGGGAACAGCATTGTACATTGTGATGTGCTATTTTTCACAAGTCATAGCTTAGTGTTCTCACCTTAACACAAGTCTAGTTTTTTGTGTAGTTCTCTTATTCTAAATTTTAATTACATATTTTCTATGGACACTATGAGAAACCATGCATAGTCATCTTTCCCCAACGTTATCTTGAGGTCGTTGTATTATTTCTTCCCTTTATTACTTTGGAGCCGCTTCTTGCTTCCATTTTGGGCCCTTAAACTTAAATCATGACATATCAGCTTATTTTTCATTTCAATGAATAAAATAGTTATAAAATACTAAAATCTCATTAATTATTTAATTTGATATTATACACTCTTTATATTACACCTAATATTGATTTGTTTTGGTTTTAATCCCCATTTGGGCCAGATGAACAATTAGAGCCCCCAAAACAAGCTAATATAACTCTAGGTGATGTCTTGTCGGGGGTTATGACTTATTGGAGTCATATAATCACATTTAACAAAATGGCAGAGGTCCAAAATGAGCAAAAGGACCAGCACCCTATCTTAAGATAATGAGTCACCTGTCCCATTATCTCTGTGTTGTAACAATAGCATATTAATGCTATGATTTCTTTAGATAACAGGATAATGCAATCAGTCCCATGATTTGAAATTAAAATTCCCTGTAATACCTATGCCACAGTGGTTGGTAGTTGTAATTTCAATATTACCAACATCAAAAATAAAAGTAAGATGAAAAAAGCAGTTTTAGGTTAACAGAGTCAACAAAACAATTCTAGCTTGTGTTTTATTTGGGCTTCGTTTACCCTTTTCTACACACCTATGAACTTCTTGTGCTAACTTTTGAAGATTCATGGATTCAGGAGTTTTTGAGTTTGGACCAATCAAGACAGATGTAGAAAAAACCGAGAGAAATTACTTCAATGCTTTTGTGGTCTGCAGTCATAGAAGGCATGCTACATCCAGTCATATTTAATAAATGAGAATATGCGTTCAGAAGTGACCTGTTTTTTCAGATTAAAAGTACCTTTTGAAAATAATGTTTCATTAAGCCCACATTTCTGTTTTTAAAAATATTTTTTTTATTGGTCTGATGCTCACTTTGGAGTCTCACTTTAGGTTCACACAGAAGTCTGATTGTGGTCACACCATTCAGTAATATGAACCAGCATGCAAAAAAAGAAAAAGAAATATTTCAGCAAAAAATCAGATTTTAGCATCAAGACCTGCTGTGTGAACGTAGTAAGTTAAAATTGTGAAATAAGCAGACATTATACTATTTCACTTGGATCTCTGGTAATAAATAAGCTGCTATAGTATTTTTATGCCTGATAGGCTGAGAAATATTTTATTAGCTTTCTTCATTAATTTTTAGGATAGTCACTGAGCCAAACAATAAAGCAGTCCTATGAGTTTTCTGACTTGAAACCATAAGTTGGAGGTTATGGCACGGGTTTAGTGCCAAAATTAAGACTAATGCACACCCAGCGGTGGCTACTTTCTTGTCGCAGGAGGCTAAATCCATTCCGAAGCCATAATGTATCTTTGAGCAAACAAACTGAAGGAAATACAAAAAGACACACATACATGGAGTAGTCAGGGCCCTCTTTCATCACCCTAGTCTGACTCAGTGGTTGCTATGGCAATGTGTGAGAATAAAGCACTGAGCAGCAGCACTGTGGTTTTCATTACTGATGCAACATTTGCCATAACCCCTCCTCCCACACACACACACACACACACACACACACACACACACACACACACACACACACACACAGATCTACACAGGCAGAGAGCACTTTCTCACTTTTATCTCTGAGAGTTTTGCAGATTTTGTATGTAGGTCACCTTTTTCTGGAAGAAGAGATTGAGCAGGAAAAATGCATCCCACTACAGCAACTGCTGTTGAAAGAACACACACACACACACACACACACACACACACACACACACACACACACACACACACACACACACACTCAGAAAGTAAGTACTCTCATGACTGATTCTGAGTCCTCATCTCTCTGTGACTGTGTTTCTCTGACCCCAACCCACACGAGAGATTCTGGGAGACCAGTGGTTGGTAGTGGTTGTCCTCTTTCATCCTTTCTTGTTTTGACTCTATCCACACCCAATTCACCTCCTCCACCTGCCTATCTAGCCTTTGACCTACATTCTCCTTTAATGCCTTTGTCTCACTCTGTCTTGCCTTCCTTCTGAGTGCCAAACACAGTGAAAAAACACACACACACATATTAGCCAACACTGCAGGAGCAGGGTGAGGTGGAGTCACTGAGTCCACTTGGATCTATTAGGGTGGAGTTCCAAAATAGAAGCCAAGCTAAGCCTGAGTGAACCCTGTTCCAAAACGCTGCATGTCAGAGGCTGAAACTATGGAGGATGTGTGGAAATATCACCTCCCACAAACAACCAACACCTCATTCATGTCTGAGTTTTTAAGTTCCACAGTGACCCCTGCAGAACCCTGTGCAGCACTGCAATCCTGATCAGTTATGATTTCACTGTCAGATCAGCTCTGTTGACACCAAGTGGTGAGTCTTATAACAGATTTTACTGTATTACCTACATTGCACAACACATTTCATTCTGTTACACATTATAGTGTGGTACGTGTGAAAGTCAGGGTGTAGAAGGTACACTCAAAGACATAACAGTTGTTAATTATGGAGAGAGAAAAAGGCTCAAATGTCATATGTAACACAAAGAACTGTGAATTATTAAATAAAAATAATTGCATTACACTTGACTTCCATTTATTTTAGTTTAATCTTTGTTATGGTTGACTCAGTCTTTTGACTCCTTGTGGGGTTGACTGAGTCTGATTCAGATTCTGACTCCAAATAAAGACAATAATTCTAAATGGCCTCTTGCTGGGAGATATTTATTGGAGTCATAAAATTTAATTTCCTGATAGTAGACTTTGAGTACATTACGTAAGATTAGATAAGACGTTAATTCTCAAAAACAGGTATGATATATTCCACTGGCTGGTACGAACTGACACATAGTTAGTATGAAACATCCCACTGTGGACACCTCCGTTTGTTACCCAGAAAGATCAGGTATGAAGAAAACCAAAGCAAATAGTACAAAATAGCAAAGGGGCTAAATGACCAGCATTCCACAGGAAACAGAGAAATAACGATTGCCTTTACAGCTAATTTTTGTTAGCCTCGTTACCTTAACAATGAACATTTGGTTGTCCATGTTTCAGGTGGAGCACAGTTAGAGAGGGAGAGAGGTTATTCCTAGTTGTTTTTCTGCACCCTGTGTTGAGTGGCTGTTTTTTTCCCTTCATTTCCTTCCTAACACCCCCCCCTTCACACACACACACACACACACACACACAAGTTTGTATTTCTACTGATAACAGGGCTTTGCACAAACTTTCATTCACTTCAGTAACTGAATTTGTGGCCAACATTAACACCTACGCCAACCCTAACCATTGCCAGTATATTCCTAACCCTAACCCATTACCAAAACCTAACTCAATTCAGTTCAGGTTTATTTATACAGGGCCAAGTCACAACAAAGGTAATCTTGAGGCACTTTAAAAAAAACAGGAAACACATTTCAATAAAATCATCCAGTTGATCCTAGTTGTCAAACAGTGCAGCAAGCTCAGTTAATAAGTCAAAGTAGTTTTAAAAGTTTCTATCTAAGAAAACCCAGCAGATTGTATCGAGTCATTGACTTGCAGCATTCACTCCTCCTGGACGAGCATATAGCGACCGCAGAAAATCCCTTGCATTGTTGTTGACTTTACAGCAATCCCTAATACCAAGCAGGGGCGGACTAAGGAGAAAAAGTGGGCTCGGGAGTCCCTAACAGACCGGCCCACCTACTGCTGCTTGGTTAAAATTTTATTTAAAAAAAAAAAAAAAAAAAAAAAAATATATATATATATATATATATATATATATATATATATATATATATATATATATATATATATATATATATATATATATAGACACACATAGTTACATTGATACTGTGACAATTTTTATTCTGAGATAACAAATATAATTTTTCATGATGTCCAAAATAGCAACCTTTAAGCAGGTATTAAATATGCTTTTCATTAATTGGTTGGATATAATATTCTAACCTTAAATATCATGTTTTCATTACTGTAAGCAGAAAATCATCGTATTACCAGAAAAAAGGCTGGAAAACATCAGTCTGAGTGTTATTTATTCCACTTAGCAAAGCAAGGTGTTCTTCTCTTCAATATAATATTTTTCTTTTCAACAATATTCTAACTTATTGAATTTGACTATTTGGTTTTAGTACATGACCTATCAGTAAAGATTATTGTTATTCTAAGCACAGTGCTTTGCCCTTGTTCTTGTAAATGCTCTTCAGGCAGCTCTTCTCCTTTCCTCATAGCAAAATCTACGCTTTGGTCCCTCTGGCTTTCTGTTGGCTCAGCTGGGTCATCCTCAGCCACAGTCTATGCAACAAATTAGTGTTGTCAACGTGGAAAGGGCTCTGTAAAAACATGCCATATCAACAAAACTATTTTCAGTGATTTAATGTTGCTTATAGTGACAGTGATGGACAGGTGACGTTCCGCGGAGGAATGAGCCGCTGCGCTGCGCATCTCTCTGCTGGATGCCAGAGAGATGCACAGACCCTAACCATTACTAGTGTCTCTAACCTAACCAAAACCTAATTCACACCTTACCTCTAAACCACCCGTAGCCCTAACCCTAGCCTAAACTCAATTCACACCTTAGTCCTAGACCTAACCTGTAACCCACAAATTATATTTTTCCATTGTGTGGGCCAGCAAAATGTCCACACAACACCAGTTTCATGCCAACTTTTGTCCCTACAACTAGATATAATCATGCACACACTCACTGCCCAAACTTTTCAATTAATTAGCTGTCATTATAGCACATTGTTTAGATTTTTTTTTTGCCCCCATTTGTCTTTGGAACATGAACTGGAGCTGGTATTCGGCAGTTCAAAAAGACAGTTCATACAATATTGTTAATAAATAGTTTAATTAATTGAGTAAGAAAATAAAATGAAGTACCAGGAAAAATATTTGTCTCCTGCCTTTATTAAATTAATTGGATGTGTGTGCAGTGGTGGTCTCCTGCCATCAGGAAGGTAAGAAAAGTCTCCACTTCCTCCTATTCTCCGTCTGTTTGCTTATGGGATTCCAGACCATCCTGTGGACCTGAGTGTTGGCAGTCCTCTCACTCTCCGACCAGCTGATACAACCTCATTCTGCACCAGAGGAGCTTCAGGCAAACCATCATCCTCTGCAGCTGAGGGTTAGACTTACAGTAAGTTCTTTTTTTCCATTTTGTCCTCTCTGTTTTTATCCTTCACTTCACCTAAAGGTTTCACACCTTTTACACTGTGACACCATTCAGTATAAAACAAATGGAGATTGTGGCTCTTTTAAGTAATTATTAAACTGGTGGACAATACTGTTTAACATTCAGATTTTATGGTTGGCATGAACTCTTTGGTCCAGTTTTGAAAACTACGTATTTGTTTATGCACTTTACTCAGTTATCCCAGCTATATCCCACAAAAGCAGATTATAGCAGATGTTTTGCCAAATGAAATGGTTTTATAAAAACATACACACATTTAAGAAAGCTATATTTTGTCACATCAAACACTGTTTTCTGGTCTTACTCTTTTCTTTTAATCACTTACTGTCATGTTTAAAGGGGCAGTACTATGTGTTTTCCAGCCACATAGAATCATTTTATAGCACAATCAAGTAACTATGTTACCTTAAGTTGTTACAAAATTATGTATATATCAAATAAAAAAATCTGACTTAAAAAAATTTGACTTTGTAATTTAAGCCTTGAAATTGGGTCTCTGTCTCTTTAAGAAAGCCCTGCTCTTTCTGAAACTCCGTCTTCAGGAAGTCATCATAACAGCTAACCTTTAACAAAGTTTTCACCAAGGTTGCACTGAGAAGTAGCTTGTATAATGAGTTCAGTAGGTGCGCAGTTCCACCAGGTGTTTGCTAGTTGCTGCTGGCTACTGTGAAGGGACTGAGTGGGGAAGTCATGTGGGAGGGGTGCTCTGTGCACTTAGAAACTGCAGCTCTGAGAAGGAGCTGTGTCTGAAAAGGTGGCGCTAGTTCCATCCAGGCGTCTTGCACAGCTGAATGGTTGCCACAGGAAATTAAAGGATTTCTCAAACATGCATGAAAGAATCAAGACAACCCTCCAGGTATGTTTTTGATGAGGGAATAACATTATAACATGATGTAAAGCTCAAAAAAGTTGATTTTACATAATACTGCTCCTTTAAGGTTTTGCTGTGGTTTTTGATGCAGAACGCAAACACTGAACAGGCTGTTGAAAGAAACAATAATGATGTTCACTTACAAATTATGTAATCAACTCTTAGACATCCCACGAGAATCACTTAGGACCCTTAAGAGACAAATGGGACTCTCTGGAGAAAGTGCTATAAAAATAGAATATATTCAATGTTTTTTTTTCAGTAGCCATAACTATAAAATTACTTGTTTTAAAAAGAACGTTTTCACACCAGTTTTGTTTTAACATCAAGAAAACTGCAAAACATCCAGGATAGAATGTTAGGAGTATTTCGGGTGTGTATGGTTTATGCAAGTATTTTTAGTGCCAACAATATCCTTTATTTCTGTGCAACAATGCAACAAAATCCAACTGAGGGGTTCAGTTTAACTTCTACATTAGCTCTGCTGCCCACTAGTGGTTGAATATGTAATTCCCTTAAGAAAAATCCCTTCAAGATATAGCCTGTGGCAGGCCAAGACTGCTGTTTGTCCCCTGACATATACCTTTTAAATTGTAAAGGTGTTATGAACCCTAAAATGGACTTTTTTTTTTTTTTTTTTTTTTTTTTTTAATCTGGATTCAAACCAATAGCTTTTAAAATGTCTTATACCAAAAACAATTCTGCAATTAAGAATATTGACTCTTACAAATCAAAAAAGTGGTTAGAAGGATCCAGTTAGGGTCTGCGGCCTACATCAAATGTATTATTAACTGTGTGATCATTACAGCTGCAAAATTTAAATTCAGTTCAGTTCAATTCAAAAACACCTTATTAATCCCAAAGGGATATTAAACGTTGTTGTAGATCATACAATTTTCTCCATAGAGTTAATGTAGATGGTGATGGCTGTGGGCAAGAAGGATCTTTGTAGTGGTCAGTATTACAGTAGATTTAAAGAAGCATCTGACTGAAAACACTGCTCTTGTATGACAGTCTCATGAAGAGGATGCTCGGGGCTGTCCAAATCTGTCTTTGCATCATCATCTCCAGAAATTTCATAGCAGTCTTCAGACCAGAACCAGCCTTCTTTATCAGGTTGTTGAGCCTTTTTAGCTCCCTGGCTCTGATGCTGCTGCCCAAACACATGATGGCAGAGGAGATGACGCTCTCAACAACAGACTTATAGAAGACATGCAACATCTTGCTGCAAACCTTGAAGGATCTTAGCTTCCTCCAGAAGTCCAGTCTGCTCTGTCCTTCTTGTAGACGCTTCACTGTTGAGTCTCCAGTCCAGTCTGTTGTCTAGATGAACACCGAGGTATTTATATTCCTCAACCACCTCCACTTCTTCTCCCATGATGGAAGTAGGGTTTGATCTGACCCTGTTTCTCCTGAAATCTACAGTCATCTCCTTTGTTTTGTTCACATTCAAGATGAGATGCTTGTTTCCACACCATGACACAAAGCGGTCCACCAGCTCTCTGTACTCAACTTCTTGTCCATCTCTGATCCATCCAACCACTGCAGAGTCATCAGAGTATTTCTGTAAATGACAGGAGTCTGACTTGTGCTGGAAGTCTGAAGTGTACAGAGTGAAAAGGAATGGTGAGAGTACAGTCCCCTGTGGTGCTCCTGTGCTGCTGACCACCTGGCTAGACACACAGTCCTTCAGTCTCACAAACTGTGGTCTGTTTGTCAAGTAGTCATGGATCCAGATGATTGTTGAAGCCTCCACCTGAGTCTTCTGGAGTTTCTGATAACTGTCAGTTGTACTAAATGCACCGGAGAAATCAAATAACATGATCCTCACAGTGTTGCCTGCTTTGTCAAGTCTCCAACTCCACAGCGATAAGCAAACTGCTGGAGGTCCTGATATCTGCTTGTTTAATTACTCAGGTGGGCCAACAGGAGTCTCTCCAGGACCTTCATGATGTGTGATGTCAGGGTAACAGGTCTGTAGTCGTTGATGACTGATGGGTGAGTTTTCTTTGGTACCGGAACCAGACAGGATGTCTTCCACAACAGTGGAACCTTCTCTTGGGTCAAGCTAAGGTTGAAGAGGTGTTGCAGAATCCCACAGAGCTGCTCTGCACAGGCCTTCAGGACTCTGGGGCTGACACCATCTGGACCTGCAGCCTTGTTCCGGTTCAGTCTCTCCAGCTGCCTCTTCACCTGACTTCTACAAACAGAAAAGTGGGAGGGGGAGGCAAAGGGAGCGAATAATTCCTTTTACTCTTTGTACACAAGGGGGCTCACAAAAACAAAACAAAAAATGAAATCTTGAATATTTTTTCCTTGCTTTAAAAGCCATGGGGATGCAGGAGGATGCAATTTTATATTTTGTAGATTTGTTTTAAAGATGTTTTTTTTTTTTTTTTTTTTTTTTTTTTTTTTTTTTTTTTTTTTTAATTTGTTGTTTGATGATGTTCCATCCCAGAAGTCTGTGAGCCCTAAGAAGAAACATTTGTGATTCAGGTTACTAACATAGCAATCTATTTATTACACAGGAAAGTTTACAACAGCATTTGCTAATGTGGCTTGTGCTTCACAAAGCTTTAGCATGTAATCAGGGGTCTGTTAGCAATTAATCAATGACTGACGAGAGGGATCGGTGCTCTGAGATCTACTCTTTAGCTTAGGTTTGCATTTTTCCCCAATGAAATTACTCTATATTCTTAGGATCTTATAATTTAATTTACTGTATTGTGGAAGATCTCATTTAATCTCTGAATATGGAAAACGTTTTATGTTTTTGCTGCTTGATAACCTTTTTGTGAAACTGTTGTGCATATTTTCAAAATTTAGATTCAGTATATTGAGTTTTTCCATGCTTTGCATTGCATTGCTTTACCCATTTGTTGAAATACTTGCCCCTGAATCCCACTGACACTTAATATCACTCACATATTGGTGTACACAGTGGGGGCCAATGATTGCTGCACAGTCTACAGTTTGGGAGGCATGCTGAAGACTGCCAGAGCTGCTCTATTCATGATACATTTACTATATGATGCACATCCTACAGGACATTTTGTAACTGCAGACACCCCTTAAAATTTGTGATTAAATTTTATTTTTGCATTTCTGTTGTTAGACTGAAAATAGCTTTTCCCCATTTTACAGCTGCAGTTCATGCCCTGATAAGTATTGTTTATTGGAACCAGAGCAAGTTATGCTCAATTCAGGTTTTTTAATTTTAAGTTCAAAGTTCAAAGAAAATATTAATTCCACTCATTAACTGGTTATTTGAATGCATTAATACAATACTGGTGCATTAGTCAGAGGAACTACCCTGAGCAGGTGCCTAAAGGCAGGATGGTTGCAAAGTTTACTACATCATAAAGCATGTAAGAAATTGATGCTATCCTTAATGTTAAATAATAATAATAACAGTAGGATGTCTAGAACAATATAATGGGTGTAAAGCATTTCTAGTGTCTGTGACTCCTGAAAGTTTGGTGATCCCAATCTAAGATTTATTTAATGACATTTTAATGTTTCTACTGTGTTTAATGACAGTAAAAAAAAAAGTTGCATCTTGAGACATTGTGATAACGTAATGTTTGAATGAGCCTACCATGGCTACTGTTCTGTAGCTGTACTGCTAATTTAATTACATGGATTAGAATGACTCTTTAGCGAACTGGATTATTTCATTAATGCTACATTGCTGTGAGGAGACACCAAGTCTGATCTTGACTATTGACACCAGCTGTCCTTACTGCTCTACGATTACTCATTCTAACAATCACAGCAGAAGTGGCAGATGGGCCAGTCTCAATCTCACTATCCTTTACTTCCTCCTCTCTTCATCTCTATTTTTAATTTTCAGTGACATTTACAATCTCCTACAAACTGAAGAAAGAAAATAGAAGACTTAAGACTTGCTACATGTCTAATTTTAAAGGTGTCCTCTCAGCTATTTCTTTTTTTTTTATCACTACAGAAACATAAGTTGAACAGAAACAATACAATAGCCAACAGGTGCAAATGCAAAATGTGCTGCAAACACATGAACACATGAATGATGCAAACTCCAAAACACAGAAACACAAAAAACAAATGCGACAGAAAAACGCTGCAAACAAAAGTGCTGCAGTCACAGACAAAGTGCTGCAACCACTGGAAAAAGAAGCAAAAGGGAAAATGCTGCAAATGGCAAAAACAACAGCAAGCATAAAACGCTGCAAACCCGCTCTACAAATTGGAAGTGCTCCAAAACACTAGGGGGAGTCGACCACCAAATCGCATGGGACCAGACCCTCAGTAAATACTGGATGGCATAATTTAATTGGATGTCCAGAAGAAAGTGTGAGAAAGAAAGGAAAGGTGTGTTATACTTCATGTCTTTAACAGTATTATAGAACAGCAGCATATTAATGAATGTAATATTACCTACACTAGAATCCCCATCATGGTCTGGAGCACTGGTGTTTTGTGCAGCAATTTTGCAGCATTTCATATTTGCTGGGTTTTTTTTTGCTGTTTCCAGCATTTTCCAGCATCATTACATGTGTTCACAGGGTGTTTTGCCTTTGTGGATTTACACTTGTCCACCATAGAACAAATATTGTGAACACACTTTGAAAATTTTGCTTAATTTCTACAAAGATATGTACATCAAAAACACATTTTTTTCAATCACATTTTGAGCCAAATGGTGAAAACGTTCATCCCTGGAATCGATGAACCATACTGTTGTGAGAAGGAAACACCTGTTTGTAATTGCAGTGTGATATGTGGAGGAGATGTGACCTTGTTTGTTTTTGTTTGTTTTTTGGAAATATGCCAAAAGCTTGTACTGACAAGTTCTGTTGTAACACACTGAGCGCTAAAGGATTGTGTGAGCATACATGAACCAAGCAAGATTTGTCACATCTGATGCCAAAGCAACACCTCAGTATAGATTCTATGGTTTTAGGTCTAGGATGCTCCATAAATCAAGGTCAGATTTATCATTAATATGCTATATATGCCAGACATACAGCAAAATTGCAATTTAGAGCAATTTAGAGAGACCACTTAACCTAACAGTCATGTTTTTTGGACTGTGGGGGGAAGCTTGGGTACCCAGAGAGAACCTATGCATGCACAGGGAGAACATGCAAACTCTATGGAGTGCCACTAACCGTGCCACTGTGCGGCCCTCTATCAGATCAAGTAAAGAAGTTCAACAGTATACATACTGGCTATGCTAGGAATGGGACGTTCACGAATGATCCGATTCTTTTGAATGGCTCTTCCCCCTGAACAATGAAACTCGAGTCTCAGTTAGTGAGAACTGTTCTTTGTTTTATAAAATTTTGCTTGCTTGCAATGCTCTGCACACACTGCAGTAGCTATTTTTATTCTATTTAACTTAACATTATGGGTGTAATATGTATGTAATTGGCGAAGAAATAAAATATAAGAAAAGGAAAAGGCTTGACATATGAGCTCACAGGGCGCATTCCCATTACCCACTATTTGTTTTTGTCACGTGTCATGGCGGCACTGCGCGTGACCTGGCTGCTACATTGATGCAGGCTTCATGCAGCTGGAGAGAGGATGAGGATGGTCATGGTGCGCTCTCTCCTTCTTAGTTTCTTCTTGCTCCATGGTTAATGCTTATAACTGAGTGGTGCTCACTGTTATTGCATGGCCTTAATTGTTATATTTAATGGTGTAGAACAGGATTTTTGTTTCTGCCAAAACAACTCAAGTCCACTTTTTTCCTGCGTTGTTTGTTACATATACCTTTTCTTATGTTTATAAATTGCAAATATCACTAAAATGGTTTTAAAATCACATAACACTTGTTGTAAAAAACTACATGGGTATTTGACGCTTATAATTTGAAATTTTATATTTTATGAATATATATTATGATAATATTTTTTTCTGCAAGAAGATACTGCAGTTTTTTACTTAATACAGATGAGTCAATTTTTTGGTGAACTTCACCAACAAAAACAGTTAATTTAAAACTATATTAGGGATCAAATGGTTTGTTCTTAGAAAAATATATATTTTCAAAAATGGATCTTTTGAACAGCTCTTGAAAGTGAATCTGATCCTGAAGCTCGGTTCCCTTCAAAGAGCCGTAAGTCCCATCTCTAGGCTACACAATGGATTAAGTCAGGGGTGTCCAATGTGTGGCCCGGGGGTCATTTGCGGTCCCTGGCCTGATTTTTTTTTTGCAGCCCCTGACTGCAGTTCCATAATAATACAAATTTATCCCTCCAGCACAGATGATTGATGCAAATGGAAGCTTTCTATTTTTAATTGGGGAAGAAAGATTACAGACAAAATTGAATCTTATTAAAATACAAAGTATTCATCTTTAAATAACAACACTTTTTGCATTCTTTTGCAAGGACAAAATCTACTCAGTTCCAAACACAGAGTGAACTGCTTTTAATTGCTCTGAAATTACTAAAGTTTTGCTATTTTTTTCTATAAACACCTGGCAAATATTTCTTTTAATAGGGTAAATCAGCAAAACCCTTCTTAAGTTTTGCCTCTACAATAGTTTACAGATCTCTTTCCAACAAAATAATCTGACTACTTCATTTGTTTAATTAAACTATTACATTATCGAGTTGGTAGAAAAAAACAACATCACAGTATAAGTTTTTATTAAAAATATTAAATTTTTTTGTCCCTCAAGTCCTTTTGACTTGACAGTTTTGGTCCACTTGACAAAAAATTTGGACACTCCTGGATTAAGTCATCTTATTTCAAGGCACTGACCAAGTATTAGGCTTTTTAGTTTGAACTGATTTTATAACAGTGATGGCAAAATAAACAAGCTCACCAAAGTCCTCATGATGTCACTTACAAACACATAATTCACTGAAACAGAACAGTGCAGAGAAGTCATATCAAGGTCAATTTTGCAATGATCATCTTGGGTGGTGAAGGGTTGGAGGGTTTGAGATTTATGCAGAATTTATCTTTAGCTTTAATAGGCAAGCTGTTGCAATAGCAAGGTAATAAAGCTGCCATCCAACTAATCTTTCTGAAATATGATCATAATTTTACTAAGACCCGTAAAGCATGTCTGCCTATGTTACCACTGTTGGAAGAGCATATATCTGCTTTCTCTCAAACCAAAGCCCACAACAGTCTTAAAGCATAAGTCATGATGTTAGGCTGAAGGTGTGATTTAAAGTTAGGTTACCTAAAGGGTATCCAAGCATAGAGTTATATGAGCATGAGTTTCCATGTAAAGGCATCATGTATGCCAGCAAGTCCAACCATCTCACACATAGTGGCATCAGCAGTGCCAGCGCCCCACCACCTGCCAGTCCTGCCTTCCAGGAAGAGGAGCACTCAGTGCGTCAGAAAGAGACAAGCATCTTATGACATCTGTTCCAGATGAAGCCAGCATGCGCATGTGATTGAATGCATGCATTGGTGTGGTATGTGTTTATGTAAGCTTCAAAGAATGTAGTGAGGGACCTCTTGGCATTATTTAAACATTTACATAAATATATAAGAGATCAACCTTTGTAACCCTCATACTAATAGTTAGAAATATTGAATTATATGCATATAAAATCACTGGCCACTTAAGTATGCACGCCTTCTTGTTAACACAAATAGCAACTCAGACAATTAGATAGCAGCACCTTAAAAGGGCAGTATTATGCAAAATCGACTTTTCTGAGCTTTACATTATGTTGTAATGTTATTCCCTCCTCCAACACATGCCTGGAGTGTTGCTTTGACTCATTTATGCATGTTTGAGAAATCCTTGAATGTCCCGTAGCAACCATTCAGGGGTGCTTTAAAGGGCTCTGTATGGTCGAGCTGATGTCCCACAATCACTCCTCATTGCTGAAATTGCATGATGAAATTTGTGTCATTTTGTTCTCAGCCTCGTGTTGTCCACCCCTTCTTGTCACAACCCCCCTGGTGAACTTTTCGCCTCCCTCTCCATGCGAAACTATTTTGTGGTTGGTCAGAATTTCATGGGTGTGTTTGTTTATATGAGAAACAGCCCCAACTACTCAATTCCAGATGTGGTTTTTTGTATCCAGGGAGCAGGATGGATAGTTTTGAGGAGCAACAGTCTGAGGCCACGAGGAAGTACAGACCAAACTCCCCCTGCATGGTTCTGGTCCAATACAGTGCATGAAAGTTCCATCGATGTTCCTTGAAAGTTCCTTTTGTTCTTTCTTTTTTTTTTTTGGCTCACCACACATATGGCAAAACACCATGACATATACTGCAGTGGGAGGGGTTTCACAGGAGCTTGGCGTGGTCTGTATTGTGGACCTTGTAGGGTGTGTGCGAAAATGAACATCCCACAACCATGTGACCGTTCGACAGTTCAACTTTGGTACAACCATGCTGAGCCCCTAACACCTGCTCATACAATGCGCCAAAGCTCTGCCTTGGACCTTCAGTTCCCAGCTGAGCTCCTGCCCCACAGAGCACCCCTCCCCCATGACCTCCCCACACAGCTCCACCAAACTAGTGGTAGCAACAACTAGAAAACACTTTGTAGAATGCTCCTTAGAATGGCTGTAAACGGCATAATGGAGGAGGATTGCTGTGATGACATGCTGAAGGGGGAGCATCAGAAAGAGATGGAGGCCAATTTCAAGGCATCAGATATAGATGTGATGCAAAGTCAAATTTTTTTTCAATTATTTTTGATACATATAGCATTTTCATAACAACTTAAGGGAACATAGTTACTTGATTGTGCTATAAAATGGCAATATGTGCCTGGAACATACATAAAACCATGCCTTTAATGCCTCTAGGTGTGCATCTACATGCAGTGAAAATGAACTGCTGAAGTTCAAACTGAGCATCATAATGGGATTTGTTGTAAATGACTCAATGATACATAGTTGTTGGGAGCTGGCCCAACTATTTTAAAAAGTGCAGATCTGCTGGGATTTTCACACAATCTCTCAAGTTTATGGAAAATGGTTCAAAGAAAAGGGAAATATCCAGTAAGCTGAAGCTGTGTGGATGAAAAGGTCTTGTTGATGTCAGAGGTCAGAGCAGAGTAAGAAGACTGGGTTAAGGTGATTGTAAGACATCAAGAGCTCAAATGTCCATTAGTTACAATCAAGGTATGTAAAATACCATCTCTAAACTCCTCAACACCTGGACCATTGAAGCAGATAGGCTACAGTAGCAGAAAACTACAGCAGGTCCCACCTGTCAGCTAAAGAGAAACTGAGGAAATACCATTTTGATAGTAGAGAGTACATGTTCTACAACACTTGGCAGGTAGGTGGTCGAAAGTGACAACCATACTGATGGCAGGACCCAAAGTATCACAGCAGAACATCCTTCCCGCCAGATCTGGCCTTACTCTTTACCTTATGTTTTTTCTTTTTTTCATGAGTCTATGTAGCAACAGTCTATTTGGCCTAGGCCAACAACTGGCCCTGGTGGAAACACACACAAGTTTTCATTCACTCAGCCCTCTCGGCACTCTTTTCTTCATTGCTCTGGAGCACTGTTTGCTGATTTGCACTGAGGACCCTGGCTACCTAAACTCATCTACTTCCTGTATCTCTGCCCCTTCATTGGTTCACCCTTCTCTCTCATTTATATGTCATCTGTCCTGCTACAGAGAAGTGCTTCACTTCTCCACATTTTCTTCCATCTGCTTCCTATTTTTACAAAAATAACAAGACATCATATTCAGACTCCACTCAGAGCTTGTCTGCCAATCTGTTCAACACTGCAAACAAGAAGAGATCCCGGATCTAATCACACCCCTGCCTTGAACCCAGATCTTCGCCTCTCTTCTTACTCCCTTCTCTCTCCCATTCTATTTCCACACATTGCAGATACCTCCCACTTCTATGCTGACAGATGCTGATGTTATCTCAGTTACAATTACCCAACCTCTCAGACAAGAAGACCAGCCAAACACAGATCAGTTACACTTTTCACCTCTGCCACAAAGACACAGGGTCGAAAATGAACTGTTCTCCATTTTCAGGGTTGTTGTGTCAGGCAAATTTTACTTGAGTGACAGTCACAGACAATAGGTGTATCAAAAGGCAGCACACGTTTAGGAATAGTCTATGGATGGACAAGCTATGAAGTGACTGGTCCCATGCTGGACGAAAAATGCTCTGACACATTAACAGTTGATCTTTGTCCAACTCAGCCACGAGAAATCAGGTGAGTTCTGCTTCATCATCACTTCTTACATGGCCTAAAAAGCATAAGATTGTTGCCTATGTGTAGGTCTGTTGGAGTTGGTATCCTATTTAGGCCATTTAATGTTGCATATATTCTGTAGGTCATGACAAGTAATTAGTATTTCCATGACACCTTAGATGAAAAAATGGCAATTCTATCCACCCGGCTGGAAATCACTGGCCAAGAGGTGAGCTCGTATTTTAATTGGGGATAACAGTTATCTTCTCAATGGTGTAGATTTCATTGAGTTAAAATCCTGTGTAAGCTGCAGCTAGGAGTTGTGTTGCCTTAAAAGACTGGTTTGTTAACAGTGTTCAGATGAGCCATTTCTTCAGAATAGAGATACAGGATTGAAATTCTTCTCTGGGACATTCTTCCAGCTATCTTTGTATTTTGCTACCTTGTGGCCTTGGGCTGCACATCAGCTAATAGAATGGTGCTCCGTTGGATTCATGTCAGCACTCTGGCTCTGCCTTTCATCATATTCCACCTCTTCACCCTGAATAGCTTTTGGATTCCTTTAGCCAAATGTTCAAATCATTGTCTTGCTGAATGGCATGTGCTGAATATTGAATTCTATCCATACTTCCCCCCGCCCCCACACAAACACACCACTGTCCTGCTGCCCTTGTCAGCAGTTAATTTATCAGCAAAGGCCACTGTAACTGTCATATTGGCATCCAATTATGTCTAAGCTGCAAACAGAAGCTCCAGATGAGGATCTGTGCATTGATCTATTTGGGGCTTTTTAATTTCTTCATTCTATTTAAAGCTGACAGAAGTTCATTGCAGAATTGGACCAGATTCTCTTTTTGTTTGGAGCAACTTGATTTTCAGTTTCTGAGATCTACCACTCTGCTTTGGGATTATTTCAAATGCAGTGGACACAGAAAAGAAAGTGATAAAGAGAAAGGAGAAAGGAAGAGAGGTGAGGTAGAATTAAGGAGAGGAAGAAGGATAATGAGATTAGAGGAAAACACCCTAGAAGTCTGCTTCTACACCTGCAGAAAGAGATAAAAACAGAGAACCAAGAAATCACAGTGACAAATAACATATACATATACAACAACATCACTGAAAAGCACACAGTATTAATTAATACAAGATGTATTCAGTGGGAAATGCTGCCCGAGATAGAGTGTATCTGTAAACACCTGAGCCCAAACCTGACACCTGATTTTCAATTTCTGAGGTCTACCACACTGTTTAGTGCATGTTTAGTCCTCTAAGATTCTCTTGGGGGTCCTCAAACTTCATAATCAAAAGGTACAAAACTGATTCCTGGACAAGGTCCAACAGCCCTTGTTTTTCAAAATAATCATAATCATAATCAGTATCTAATATTGTTAATGTCTAAAATTTCAACAGTTCAATATAGACAAATGATTCAAATTTATTGAGATTAAAATATGGTTTTTGAAGCACAATTACATGTCTATTTGTCAATTACCTACTTAAGTATTTTGTAATAAAAAGTAAGATGTTTCATATGGAAATAAAAGAAACTATCTTTTTTTTAAAAATAAAACTTGTCAGATTGAACCTATAATTCACACTACAGTTCATCAGCACTACATGGTCTATAGTGGTATTACAATGGTGCTTTACCTTACTCACTCACCAGCAGTTCAAGAGGCTTTTTTTAAACAAACTAATACTTTGTCCACCAGAAACTGGGGGACAAACAAACTGGGCAACCTTTTCTGTTCTTCTATAGGCCTAACTGGGTTTTTAGACAGTTGCTATAATTTTCTAAAAATACTCCCTAAAACAAAGAAAATTCATCCTCTACTTCTAAAAGACCATCTAACGCAACACATACAAGAAAAGCCTCAGTATACATGCATCTCGCTTCTCTGTCTCTGCGTTGTCTTCTCAAACCCCCAAATGGTCATGGCAGATGGCCACTGAGCAAGGTTCTGGTTCTGCTGTTAAAGGGGAGTTCTTCCTCTCCACTGTCGCTACATGCATGCTTGGTATGAGGGATTGCTGTTAAGTCAATGACACAATGCGACAGTCCACTGTTGCTGCATGCTCATCCAGGAGGAGTGAATGCAGAAAGTCAATGACTCGATGCAACGTGCTGGGTTTCCTAAGACAGAAAATGTTTAACTCATTAATAATAAACTGAACTTGACTGCATTGTTTGATAACTAGGATCAACTGGAATTTATTGACTTGACTTTCTGTAGCCCCGAATGAAAAAACATCTTACAGAGTGGATGGTTTCCATCTCTGCCATCGATCCTAAACTCCAAATGAGTATCAGGTATGTGTTGTGGACAGCTCCGACACTCAGATCATTTTAAGCAGGAAACCACAGTAGCCAACGAACTCGTCACACAATAGCCAATCAAACACTGGTTGGCTGCTTTACATCTTAAAGAAGAGAAGAGTTGTTCTATATACTGCACAGAACTCATGGTTAAAGTTAAGCACTGTCAGCTTTATTGTAAGCAGTACTGGAAAAAAAAACCCCAAACAAACTGCAAACACAGACACCAGCATGGTGACTCAGACTGAAGAGGTGATAAACT
The DNA here is from genome assembly GCA_014839685.1 of Anableps anableps. Taxonomy (NCBI): domain Eukaryota; kingdom Metazoa; phylum Chordata; class Actinopteri; order Cyprinodontiformes; family Anablepidae; genus Anableps; species Anableps anableps. Next base: position 3,739,521 of record CM026070.1, read on the forward strand.
ACCACACAGAGGGGTGATCACACCATGAGGTCTTATGAACATTGCCATAAATAGAGAGCAGGATCTAATATCTTGATGCAACATCTTGCATGAATTGTTGAGGTATAAAAATGATCATTCAGAAGGGGGGGTCGAATGCCTATAGAGGGTTATGAATAGTTTTCTAAGTGCCAGCTTTCTCTAAACCACTGAGTCAACTGTGACTCAGTGGTTTAGAGAAATACAACTAGCTGGGTCAGACTGATAATTGCTGATAATTCATAGATTTTTTTAACCTTATGGTGCCACAAGAAAAAAAAAAAAAGGGGATAATAAAGTGGTTCAAAGGTCATAGCATTTAAATTTTAAGCATGTGATAGTACAACTGCACTGATAACCTGTGGTCAGTTCTCAGGAAGCAGAAAGAGATCCATAAGTTACCAAAATGTGATCAACTCCAAGCACTACGACAAGAATCAGCCACCAGCAGTCAGGACTGGACCCACAAGTTGATACCCAGCTTGTCCAAGAGAATGACAGAAGCTATAAAAAAGAAGGATCAATTATGCAAATGTTTCCTTCACATATATTTTATGTATTTGTTTATAAAATATTCTCAAACTTATAAAGTATTTTTAATTGTTCTTTCATCTGTTAATTTGGTGGGTGTTCAGCTAATGCTCTTGGGGGAAAAAACATGTTACTGTAAATAGAAAAGTGATCCTGTTACTGAATTTAATGTAAGCAAAAATTAGAACATGAGCTCCTTTAGTTGACTCATGACTTAGACTTGTTAAATTTAGGATGTGAATAAGTGGGAGCCATGATGGATCAGCTCAGTGATGATATATTCAAATGTAATGTATTCTGAACAGCAGCCCGGGCTGCATTCCACCCTGGTTGTCTCTGGCAATCTGTTCATCAGTTCATGTGGTAAAGAAGAAATATGATCCTTGAAGTCACTTTATATTTGCAAGGTTAGAGCTTGCTGAAGCAGAATTTCTTCTCTGAAATAAATCAAAATTGCTCTATAGCATTTAGTTGCTCTTTAATGATTCACTTAAAATGAATCCAGGTTGTGTGAAACGTTGCTACATTGTTTCTTGCAGGTGGATCACATCTTCCAGCAGCAGCGGTGGACTCCCATTTCCAAACTCCTCAGAAACAATGTTTCTGTGGGTAGGACCTAAAGTCACAGACAGAAGAGATGAACGCAGGTATGACATTTATTCTGACTCAGCTTCGTTTTGAGTTTAAGTTCATTCCTGCTGAAGTAGACGACAAACATATGTGACAAAAAACTCATTTTAACCTCATTCAGTTCTATTTACCAGAGGATTCGGGACCATGAAGTTCTGGACAGAAGGAAGACAGTGACGGCTCTGAGGGCAGGCGAGGACAGAGCCATACTGCTGGGTCTCAGCATGGTCTTCTGCTCCGTCATGATGTACTTTGTCCTGGGAATCACCATACTGCGCTCTTATTCTGACAGGTACTGTCCTGTTTTATATTGATCAACCTCTGAAAAAGTGATCACATCTAAAGTCCCTGAAAGAAGGATTCATACTACTTCCTCTTTTGCACATTTCATTACATGACAAGCACAAGATCAAATGTATTTTGTGTGAATTTTGTAGAGAATTCTAAAATAGAAGAAAAATGCTAAATAATTATCAAAATGATTTAAAACATAAAAATCTGAAGTCTAAAATGTATTATTTTATAGCTGAGTCAACCTTTGGTGGAACCCTCTTTCACTGCGATTAAAGTAGCAGGTCTTTAGGGGTTTGTCTCTACCAGCTTTGCACATATGGAACATTTTTGCCCTTCTTTGCAAAATACATCAAGTCAAGTCAAGTTTATTTTTATAGCCAGTTTCAACAGCAAGGCAGTTCAAAGTGCTTTACATAGTAAAAACATCAAGCAAGTATACATCAAAATCATCAAGATCATATCAAGCTCAGATTTGATGAGGGAGATCTGAGAACAGCAATTACTGAGTCTTGCAATAGATCCTCATTCAAAGTTGTGTATGAACTTTGACTAGACCATTCTAACAGATGAATATGCTTTGGTCTAAATCATTTCATAGCTCTGGCTGTATGTTTTGAGTAGTTGTCCAGCTGGCAGGTGAACCTCTGCTTTGGTATCAAGTCTTTTGCAAACTTAAAAAAAACCCTTTTGATCAACTTTCCTGTCCCTGTTGAAGAAAAGCATCTAAATAACAGGATGCTGTTATCACCATGCATCACTGATGGGATGATATATTAGGGTTAATTGTAATGTTAGCTTTCAATCACACTTAGCGTTTAGCATCTAGAACAGTAAATTCAATGTTGATCTCACTTGACAATGGCATCATCTCCCATATGTTTATGCTGTCCAGTACAAACTGAAAAAGTACTTTTCATGGCGCTTTTTTTTTTGTTTGTTTGTTTTTTGGGGGTTTTTTTTACCATTAGCTTTCTTCCATGAAGAAAGAGTTTGTTCACTAATATTATGTCCTGAAGCTATTTGGCTACATTGAATTTTTTGCTTAAAGTAAGTTTCACTCTCCATTTGCTTAACCACTGTCTCCTACTTTGTGTTGGTCTATCCTATAAAATCCCAGTAAAATACATTGGAGTTTTGTGTTGTATAATGATATAATGTGTTCAAGGAATCTGAATACATTTTTAAGACAGTAATAAAAATCACTGCCCTTGTTTCTCCAGTGTGTGGACAGATGAGGATAGTTGTACCATTGTGAACTCCACCATAGTTTGGGATGTAAACTGTTCATACAGCTGTGGAGTAGAGTGCTGGAAGAGTTCCCGTTACCCTTGTCTCCAAGTCTTTGTCAGCATAAACTCATCAGGAAGGTTGGTGCGATTGCTACACAACGAGGAGACACAGGACAGCAATCCTGAGGTATGCAATGACATGCTGCACACGTAGCTTCATGTAACTTACATTTTCTGTCCTGTTTGGAAAGGAAAAAATCTGGTTTGACCAACAGACGCTGTCATCCAGAACATGTTTCTGTGAAGTGTAGTCTCAGCAGCATGGATATTGAACCCTTAGTAAGTTTACATCCATATCATTTACCAAGAGATTTCACCAGTGTTATTTTGGTAACCACTTACATTCCATCAGCTGTTGCAGACATTGCATGTGATGGCATCCAATCACTTGTTGCTTAGCTACAGATACAACACCCCAATTTGTTTGTTAGCAGCTCTAGCAGAGAAAACAAAAGGTTGGATTTATTTTATGAATGTGTCAATGATTCATACATCTCTAAAGCAAGACTTCACAAATCAGATCACAATTTTGTTTTTCTGTGCTCAGAATATAAATCCCTTGTTCAGAGTCAATCTGTAAGAAGAGAACTGTGAGAAGACGTTCACAGAAAGCTGGAGAAACCCTGCAGGGTTGCTTTGAGGCTAAAGACTAGGATGCACTGTCCCATTCACACAGAGATGATATCATTGCCATGACTGAGTATGTGACTGAGTATATAAACTCCCCACCAGAACACTGAGTTGTTTCCCTAATAAACCGTGAATCACCAGTGATCTGAAGGAACTGTTTAGCAAAAAAGAATCTTTAGGGAGGGAGGCAGAGAATTATTGAAGAATATACAGAAGCAGCTCAAAGTCAAGAGTTGAGACAGCAAGGAGGTGTACAGGAAGAAGCTGGAGAGTAAACTGCTGAGGAACAATATCAGAGATGTGTGGTCAGGGATGAAGAAGACCACAGGCTTCTAGCAGTAGGAGGATCAGATAGATGGAAGTCATGCCAATAAACTACACACATTCTTCACCAGGTTAAGTTCAGGAACAAGCTCACCATCCTCCCCTCCTGCCCACAACCCAAACAAACATCCCACAGCTTTCCTGTCACACCACAAATGTTAAATCTTTTACCTCAGTCATGGACTCCTCTGCTTCCATTAGTTTGTCTTCAACCATGCTGCTGCTCCCTTTGCCTCCCCCTCCCACTTTTCTGTTTCTAGAAGTTAGGTGAAGAGGCAGCTGGAGAGACTGAACCAGAACAAGGCTGCAGGTCCAGATGGTGTCAGCCCCAGAGTCCTGAAAGCCTGTGCAGAGCAGCTCTGTGGGATTCTGCAACACCTCTTCAACCTTAGCTTGACCCAAGAGAAGGTTCCACTGTTGTGGAAAACATCCTGTCTGGTTCCAGTACCAAAGAAAACTCACCCATCAGTCATCAACGACTACAGACCCATTGCTCTGACATCCCACATCATGAAGGTCCTGGAGAGACTCCTGTTGGTCCACCTGAGTAATTAAACCAGCACATATCAGGACCCCTTGCAGTTTGCTTATTGCCGTGGAGTTGAAGATGCCATTATACACCTGCTTCAACAAACCCGCTGTCACCTGGACAAAGCAGACAGCACTGTGAGGATCATGTTCTTTGATTTCTCCAGTGCATTTAACACAATTCAGCCTGATCTGCTTCGTCTGAAACTCCATAAGACTCAGGTGGAGGCTTCAACAATCATCTGGATCCATGACTACTTGACAAACAGACCATAGCTTTTAAGAATGAAAGATCATGTGTCTAAGTGGTCAGCAGCACAGGAGCCTCACAGGGGACTGTACTCTCTCCATTCCTTTGTACTTTGTACACCTCAGACTTCAAGCACAAGTCAGACTCCTGTCATCTACAGAAATACTCAGATGACTTTGCAGTCGTAGGTGTATCAAAGATTGTCATGAAGCTGAGAAAAGAGAGCTGGTGGACTGCTTTGAGTCATGGTGTGGAAACAATAGTCTTATCTTGAATGTGAAAAAAACAAAGGAGATTATTGTAGATTTCTGGAGAAACAGGATGTTTCTAAGTGTGGAGAATCAACACCCTAGTCTGAGCCCCTCAGGATGACCAAGCTTCTCACCCTATCTCAAGGAAAAGCCTGGACACCTTTCGGAGAAAACTCATTTTGGCCGTTTGTATCCGCGATCTTGTTCTTTCAGTCACTACCCTACTTGGACTTTCTTTTTGCTGTTTTTCTAACTTCAGCATACCTTTGTCTCTTAACTGAGATACAAACTGAACTGAGATGTACAACATTACAGCCCTAATAAAAAGTAGACAAAATGTTTAAAATCCCTATTTATTTTTGGGGGTGGGGTTCCTCTAGTTCCTTTTAATATTTCATCCTACATGCCCAACTACATAATGTTAAACCTACAATCTAATTAGTGTCAACTCATTAACCAACTACTGTTACCATATTATCTAAGTTTTAGACAACCACATAGATTAAGAAAAGAAAAATGTGAAGTATAAATCTGTCTCTTATCAGACAAAACACAATGATTCCATTGTTTCTTTTTTGTTTTCTTTTTCAGTGTTTCTACATTCCAAAGTGCCATAAAGACTATGCTGCCACACATGCCATAGTTCGGGACATTTCTCAGCGACTCAGGTCTCAGTATACAGTTCAGTGTTATGTTGACCCAACAGAGAAGACAGACAGTGCCATCATAACCCAGATTTATGGTCGAATCGCTGTCTTCCACTCTTTATTCTGGCCAACTTGCTCTTTGATTGGAGGAACTGTCATCATTGCCATGGTGAAGCTAACCCAGTACCTCTCCATCATGTGTGAGAGACTCAGCCGCATCAAAAGGTGAAGACCTACAAGGGAATGTCAGAGATGGCAGCTCAAGGACAAATTGAGGTTTATATTGCCCCAAAAAGAATATAAAGGGAGAAGCAAAAGCTAAAGAAAGCTGACTGTAGACTGCTATTTTGTGAACTAAAGACATCCATGTCTGATAACATCCATGTAATCCACAAAAGTAGCACATACACTTTTGGAATGAAGTTTTTTATGCAATTCACAACCAGTGGGTGCTGATGGTCACTCATTAGCTGTAGCTGACTTTCAACAGATCTTGCAATGACCCCTTTTGTACGAACAGTATTAGAAACAGTGTTCTACTTCCCTGTAAATGCACTGGTTAGAGTTGGATATTGGGGGTGTCATTAAATAAAACGAGTATTTACACAAATTCCTCATTCACCATCCAAGATACACTTTGTGAGTGCAAAGACCATAAATAAATAAAGTAAATGTCTACACTCCTAATCAAACAAGAACATAAGTGCATGCTTACAGTACAGATGTTCCAGGAAAGTGGATTTAATCAGACAAAAATACATTAGCCACAAGTAATCTCCACTCTTATTACAAGAGTGCAGTAAATGGACTGAATTTATGTAGCACTTTTGTAGTCATACAAAAAACTCAAAGTGCTTCACATTGGAGTGGCATTCACCCAAACTCCCACATGTTGAACACAATCATACACTGACATGCTGAGTGGTAGTCAGCTTAGGGTCAGGTGCCTTGGCCAGGGGCACATCAACACGTGCCAGGGGAGGAACCTTCACATGGCAAGACCACTACTCTCCCTGTTGGGCCACAGTCTTCCAACAACTGTGGCTCAGTGTTCAATACCAAGAAGGAAAACAAATAGCTAAAAAGCACTCTACACCCAAGCAATGCCAGAATGGGTTATCATGCTAACATGCACAAAAAAGAAGACTTGCTTTGTGTTTTTAGTCAGTAGAGCAAAAGGGTTTGGTTTGTGGAAAGTCAAACAACTTCACAATTCTCTTACCTTTAAACACCTTGTGACGTCAAATTAAATGCCCTCAACAGGTGTTAAGTGCCACCTGATACTAAACAAACACCACAATGTCTGGGTTTATTGTATCTATTTAGTGTATATGTTGTTGAGGGTACAGGACATACTCAACATATGCCTATTTGATTTTGTGACTGGTTGTTTTATGTTTTGTTTTCATTTCAGATTTTACTACATGGCATTCATTTTGGCTGACAGTTATTGTAATGAGTGTTTCTTTTCAGTTTTAAAGTATTGGTGTGGCTGAGAACATTACTTTTAAGAGTGGTGACTAAAAGCAATTGTAAAAACAGCTGTTTAATGATTTAAGGATTTTAAAAGCACCCAAAAAATTGTAACTATAAATAAATGTTCACTGTTTCTAGATAAACGTTCACTGTTTCTAAATGTTTTAAAGAAATAGACTCATACTTCCTAATGGGATGTAAGTTTATAATATTTGTTTTGGAAGAATAAATCTAGATTTAGGAGATGTGCAATCAATGCAATTTTTTTGTTGTAAAATCAGATTTGGAAAATCCACCACTGACTTTCATGACACTTTTCAATAGATTGGATGATCTTTTGTGTTTTACTGGAACTTTTCGCAGTCATTAAATGTCTTGTTTTCTATCTGCACCTTTGTGATGTCTCACTGAAATATACAAAATGTCAGTTTTTGTGATCAGATAGGGCCATTGTCAAAACATTATATTTTAGAGTAAGTCAAATCTACAACTGAATGTTACACATTCCACATAAACATTTACTTTATTCTTCAATATGTTGAATTTCTTTCCTGATTTGGAGTCAAGGAAAAGGTAAAATAACTAATAAACGGATGGTCACAATGATAATTTCTGCCTCTGATATCTGTGCCGTATCCTAGCTTCTTCTGTATTTTCTTTTGGCATCTGCACAGGCTAAAATCACCACCTAAGACATTATGAGAATAAGAAAAGGTATTTGTCATTCCTTCAATTTTGCACCTTGAACAATCAAGGTGCCAGAAAGTTCTGTTGATTGATCTTTGCTTCAGTAAAAACAAAAAGGATGGATGACTACTGACCTACGCTAAACTGTATTGCATCTGCAGAGATATGTCTGAACAGTGCTTCAGTTTATTAGTATGGCAACAACATTAAAGAGTGAGCAGGTTGTATGTAGGTAATAATTAATGAGGCAAATAACTGCAATCTGTCTCTCCTTGGCTCATAAATTGATTAGATCATTTGAACATGATCAACACAATGTGCTGTTTGCTCTAATGTTCAAAAAGAACGGAAGATTTACCATGTGAATGAGACTACAGTTAGAGCCATGATGCTCAGGTGGATCATACTGGTGTTTGGTTTTGGACAGGTAAGTACTGTGCATATTAAACATGGACAGGATGACTCAGAGCAGTCAAGATATGCTGCTATATAACTCAAATGTTGGTTTTGAAGAGTTTATTTTATGTCAATTCTTCCTATTTACTTTACAGACAGTAACAAAACTGTCAGGTGAAACAGGTGGGTTAATGAGTTTCTGATGGTGTTAATTCAAAAGTTGGAGAAAGAAACATACATTTAGGACAAGATGACTCTCAATTGTCAATGCTTTGCTTTTTGCTTTTTTACTAGCTTTGAGTTTCTTCTTCTGTCCAACAATGTGATGAGAGGTCAAAACATAAAGTTTGAAATGATATCAAAAGATATCCTGTAGTTGTAAGCTGTAATTTGAATATATAGATCGATAGATAGATAGATAGATAGATATAGATGTATGTATTTCCACTGCAAAACGTACTAGAGCAAATTAGTTGAAATTTTCCTTCTAAGAAGCAAGACAAGACAGCAGTCTTTGCAGCCTGTTTTATTTCAGTGTTTGATTACTACACACAAACCAGCCTCCCATAGATATCTTGGATATGTGACACAATTCTGCAGAATGGGCATCACTGCTCTCACACATGTATACCGCACACATCAACACAACTTTGCCTCAAATGTCACAGCAATGACCCAATCATAACATTCCTTAATCCCACACTACGGTATCTACCTTACTCACCTCAGGATGCTCAATGGACATCCTGAGGTGTCCATCTAGCATCCATCTGTCCATCTAGCCTCAGTATCTTTGAAATTGAAAGTAAAATTTATGCCATTACTTACTTTCTGATTTAATAGGCTAATAATTATCTGGCTTCTTGGGGGAGTTTGTGGAACACTGAAATTTCATTACGAGATAGTCAACTGATCTTTCCCAAGTCATGATGCAACAAAATACATTGACTTCTACATGATCTCAGTATACATGACCTGTTCAGACTGTCAGGACCCTTGGTTATTGAGAAACAATTGCTTTCTGGAGGCATGGACTCTGATGAAGTTTGTAAAGATTGGATCTGATTTTACCCAATCGCTAACGTTGGGTCGTGACGTATGAAATGCGCTTGAAGGAAATTGCGCTATGAAGCTTACCAGAAATTGCGTGCGGTATAAACAACCATCGCTCATTGTGAAGCGAGAAGTGCCGAGCCGAACAAGATGGCTACAGGCTTCAGCCTTTAAACATTCCTCTTGCTCCAACTTTAATAGCTCAGTATTTGGAAGCATGGCCAACATGGACTGAATGGCTTCATTCACCTCCTTTGCTGCCATTGCCAAACTACAATTTTAAAACAGCGCAGAAAATTTACGTCATCATTCACAACTCCTCTTTCTGTTTGCTAATTGACCCAGATGAAATTCATTCTGAGAAATCGAGTTCAATGGGAGAAATGCCAGGTGGAGCACTGAAGGGAGATGAGAATTGAGTGGAACTACATAGGAAGGCTATGACCAGGCTACATCCAAAATAAAACACATACTTCAGAAATGACAGGAACTGATGTTAACAAAATTCTGTTGATTTCCTCATGCTTAGTATCACATAACGTGTTTTTCAAAATGCCAGCCTTCATGACAAGCTAGGAAACAGTGTGACAGCATCTTAAAATTCTAACTTAGCTGTAGAAACTGATGTTGATCAGGGCCAAGACTGGGACATCTTTGACATCAATCAAGGTTTGTTTGGGACATCATTAGTTTTGGTCATTTTCCCTCTGTCCTCAGAGTCTGTGCTTAACCTTTCATCAGTAAATACAATCCTTCCTTGCCACTGACCCAGACTTTCTGGAGGGGGATATTGAGCAGGGTGAAGTGAGTCTTTATGTTAACACGATTCAAGAAACTGTACTTTCATTTCATTCGCTTCATTGTTGATGCAAACCAATTTGTTAAAAATGTGTAGACTATTATATATTATCTGATACTCCCAGAAAGTAAATCATGGCAGCAATCACATGATTTGAATTTGATTACAAATGCTCTGTATTATTTCTACAACATAACAGTATTCCTCATTCCATTTAGATCCTTGGCAGAAACTCCATCATAGGGAATGAGTATTGCTGACAGGCAGTTCACTTACACCAGAAACTTGCTAAAACAGGCTGCATTAACTGTCTTCTGCTCTTTGTGACATAGACATCAATGCAAAGGGTGTAATTCTAAAGGCGTTTGATCAGTACACACTAAAGACTTGCATTGACTTTACACCATGGAAGGGAGAGGAAAACTACATCTCTGTGTTCAAAGGCAGTGGGTGAGTAAAGCTTGGCTGTTACCTTTACTTCAGGTCACTGTTCCTTTTCACTGTTTAATTAGATAAAAATCAAAACTAGGGACATGAAAGTCAAAACTATCACATGAACTATCGTGGTGGGCCTCTTTGCTCCCTTGATTGAAACCTATCCTGCACATTTTGTCATGGTACAAGACAAAGAAATAAGAAATATTGTCTTAGTTTAACCTCTATCTTGAGAAAAAGCCTAATTGCCAGCATTAGCCTCTCACTTCCTTCCCTTTCTTAATTGGTCTATTTCTTGTCCTCCTCAGTATCTTTGCAGTGGTGTCCAAAGTCTGTCCTCAAGAGCTGGTATCCTGCATATTTTAGTTCTTTCCCTGGTTCAACACACCTGAATCAAATGATGGTTCATCAGTAGAACCTCTGCAGAACTTTGACATGCAGGAGGTAGTTGGACCATTTGCATCAACTGTGTTGGAGCAGAGACACATCTAAAACTGGCAGGAGATGAGAGGACTGGAGCTGGACACCCATGCTTCAGAGCAGCCTCCACTTTCCCTTTCTTCCCATACATCAGCCATTCTGTCTCTCTCTGCTTTAAGGAGGACAGACCCCTACAAACTGGATACTGGATTAGCTTAACCTGGTTATAGGACTGAAGTTTACAATCCCACATCGTTTCACTTCATTGCAATCTTCTGGCTATGATGAGTGACCTGCTGCTGTTAACAGTGTGTCTGAAACTTGAGGGTCACATGGTTCATATGTTGAGCTTTGCTAATACTGTTAATGTGCGATGTTGCAGTGATGCTAAACATTTAAGTATACATTTTTGCTACATTAATATATGGGAACAAATTGAACCTGGTAACATCTTGATTTGAAGGCCATGTATCTGTGTGTTTTTATCTCTTCATATTTATTTCTATCAATTCTTTAGTCTTTTTTATTTGTATTAAAACAATGACCAACCTGTTTTTTATTTGACCAATAAAAAAAAAAATCAAAAGGGTGGAGTCAAGCTAAAACTCCACAGAATAGAAACTAAAGAAGTTTGTTTTTTAATATTCATCCATTTATCTGTCCATCCATCCTGTAGAATCCCAATATGTATTTTAGGAAGTAGTATCTGCAATGTGTGGACTAACAAAAATGTCTGAATCTAAATTGTTTATATTCTGTTGTAGACCTTGAATGTATGTATGGCACAGATTGATTTCATCGCATCACTAGTTTAAAACGGCACCATACTAGAGACCATGGCATGACCTGTTTTGGGGAATATTAAAAATGATTTTTAAAAAAGGCTGGTCCAAGATCAGATAAATTCGGCCCCAAGCCAATGGCCTGATAACCTCCAGTCCCACAACCAGTGCTAATCCTAAATTAGTTGCCTTACAGTCCTTGACTGCTTTACAAAAGGTCAAATTACATATCAGAGTGCCTGCAAAGTGCAAAATTTCTCATTTATTCAAAGGAATCACAGCTTATGTATATGGTGGCAAAAACATGTCTCCCTCTCTTTCCCAAATGGGGGATTGGTTTACAATCCAGTGGCAAATCACAAACAGCTGCATCTCACAAGAGTTCACACTGCATCACATGGGACAGTCACATTGTATTCACTACCTAACCTACCGCTGACCACCTGCAGAATGGAAGACAATGGCTGTCTGCAGCATTACCATTTGGCTGGGGAGGGTGAAACCAGGATGAGCTATGTGAATACAACAAAACATCAGTCTCCAATATTCCAATTTGTATCTGTCAGACCTTGTCAGGATGCAGTTATATGATGGATCACACCATGCTAGCTGGGCTCTACTGCTATGATGGAGTAAAATCTTGGACATTCTGTCCAACCAGCCATACTTTAAATTTTTAATGACCATGCCTATCAACATCGGTGTCTGTGTTGTTTAACGCAGTGCCCAGTGGATTTTCTATATGCCCAGAAATCTCAACAAGACCATTACTGATCTGGCTAAATTCAAAGTCAGAGTGCACCTTATCCTGTGTGAAAGGGAATTTAGATTCAAATATGTGTATGAGTATGTGTATTACTGAACTTGCAGCTACTAGCACGTGCATTTTTCTTTTTAACAGTATGTCAGCGCACTTTTCAGTGATTGGCATTGGCTTGTGATACTGTTTTCTGGAAGGGCTGAAATATCCCAGTCTTTTCCTGCCCTCCAGGTAAGGAGCATAACTTTAAAACATATGATGACGCCGTGTCCAACACGCTGGGGGTTCCGTATGACAGCAGCTCTGTGATGCCCCGCAGTAAGACAGCCTTCAACATTGACTCAGAGCCCACAATCGTCACAAAGATCCCGCAGCTCATGGATGTGATTGGTCACTGCCAGCGACCTAACCAAGCTTAACCTTCTCTACAACTGCAGTGAGTTGCAATATGGTGTCAGCAGAGAATGACGAGTGCCATAGCTGCCACTAAATTAAACATATTGTCTTTAGGATTTCGAGTTTATAAGTTGATGAATCCTTCCTGAGAAATTCAAGTTTGTGCTTAAGAAAATATTTGTATTTAACATAAAAAGGTCATATTAGAAATACACAATAGGTATATGCTTAACTCAGCACTGGATGTTTGCTCGCTGTGTTTTTAAAGTAATGTGTGGAAATTCTTTCCCTGCCAAAACGGAAAAAAACTGAGCAATAACAAATGAAAAAGGGATCTAAGAAAAGTTTGTTTTTCATGCAACCTGGTGCTGACATACAATGATAATCTCAGACTTCAGTGTATCAGCTGTCAGGGAGCTGTGAATATCTTAGCTGCAACACAAGCATGCAGAAACTAGAGATCACAATAGGTATTCTATCCCACTTTATTAAGGAGATTAGTATCTCTCATACTCAGCACCTTATCCAGGCCCTCTGCTTGTTTGTTTTCAGCCTTCTGCTCTGTTCATGTTTTACTTTTTGTCCGTTGGGCTCAAAGGCATCTCAGCAGATTTTAGTTGTGTTGATCATAAAGATCTATATTGCAATTAAATTTTGCCCTCATTTCTGGAGGTTTGTTTGATTCGGTGCTGGAGTTACTGAAATAAATTAACTTTTCAATAATATTCACATTTATTGAATGTGTCTGTAGATAGATAGATACAGTTCCTTGATATAGCTGATACTATTTCTTCTCCACAGCCAAGTCCTCCTCCTTTGTGGACAGCTGTGACTTTGAGGAGGAGAACATTTGTAGGATGATTCAGTGTTCCGGCGCGGCCATGTGGGAACAGTGTAGCTCTGTGACCGGAGGGCCTCTGACTGACTTCACCAACATGGGACAATGCAAAGGTGATCTTCAAATTATTAGGCTTGCTTGATTCAGTGGTTAGGCTTTCACAGATAGAAACAATACCCTCAACATTTGGGAAAGTGTGACACAAACTATCGATTGGACCCATCTACAGGAACCTCGTGTGTACCACATATTAGCCTTTTATCTTTTCTCTTGGTATCAACTGCCTGAAACAAAAAAAGATAAATAACGGCTGGGGTGATTTACAACAGCCACTATACAAAGAACAGGCAGGTGTTAGATCATGCTGACAGGTTTTTCAAGATAAATATGATCAAATAGAAGTGCAACAGTCAGTCATGTGTTGGAAAGATAACACCGCTCACTCCTCAGCCCTATAGTGTTCTTGGCCAATCAGATCCAAGCATTGGCAGATGTTTCTGTTGTATAAATAGGTGGTTGTTCTCCTGCACATGTGAAACAGAAAAGTGCTTTGTGACATATGATTTGAAAAGTGCTCTTCAAATGAAACATTATTATTAAACAGTATATATTGTTGATAATGTAAATTATGAATGTGCTAAATGAGAGTGAGGGTTTTTTTTCCTCACAAAGGGATGTCTGAGTGGCCAACCTTCACAATGGCAAACTGCAACATACAGTTTGTGTGAAATATTTGATGATTGTCTGAACGGTGCATAAAATCATGTGATCACTAATAAAAATCCAGTAATTGTAGACTATTTTGACATGTTTATAGTGTGGTGACAAAACCCAACACTCCTCCAGTGGAGACAACATATGGAGCACCCCTCTGTTTCAGATAGGGGTTGCACAACTTCATATTTTTTAAAGTCGACTTCAATATGATAAAAGTGGAGTCGACGTCGACTAGTCACTGTGAAGTCATAGAAACACAAGAGAAAATGCTTCACATTAACTTACAGGCTTTCTTAGCTATATTCACACAGTTGCTTGGACAGAAGTCTATCATGCAGAATTAAAAAAACAAAAACCAGAACATTATCCCAGACTTCTTCAGCAACAGCGGAGCAGACATCCGATCTTCTGTTACTGTGGACCGAAAAGTTGCACAAAACTGAGTCTGAGTCTGAAAAGTCGTTGCAGAGCAAAGAATCAACCTGTCGACCACCAAAAATATTTTTTATTTATTAAGCTAAAAAAACAGACCGTGGGATCATAAGATTGGGGTTAATAGCAAATTCAGGGGAATCTTGGAGGACCATTGCTTTTCTTTTCTTTCATTCACTTGAGAGGTATAACAGCAGTAGAACTGAATGAATGCAAACATAAGTTTATCTCTGTTAACTAACCTTAGATAGAAACAGGCCATAAATCATGTTACTTATGAGTTTTACAGCAGTGTGATTGAACTGAAGCAGCATTGTGGTGTCCAAAGTGTAGCCCAGGGGCCACCTGCAGTCTCTGGATTGATTTTATGCAGCCCCTGACTCCAATTTAAGAATGATACAAACTTAACCCACCGACACAGGCGGTGGATGCAGAAGAAGACTATTTGTTTTAATTGAAACAAAATTATTAACAACAGATTAAAATCTTCTTACAATGGAAAATGTTAGGTGCTTCAGCACAATATATTTGCTTTTAACAACAACACTATCCAGCAAAGCAAATCTGCTTTCAATAATTTAATAAACTTGGGTGAATACAGGAAATGTTTTCAAAGAAACACTGACCTAAATCCTAAGAATTGACAGAATTCAGCTGTGCCCAGAAGAATTTGGAAACTTGATGCCTTTTTAAAATATTTGTCTAATTAAAATATTGCATATTTACTTAGATAGGTAAACAAACAAACAAACAAAAAAAATCATGTATCTTTTTATGACTTTATTTACTTATGTTATATATTTTCTGGCCCACATGACAAACAGTTCGGACACCACTGGTCTAAGGGAGTCATTGAAATTTACTATATTTGTAAAGTAATTTTGATTTTGAAATATTACACAATTACTTGTTCTTTAAAATACTGACCATGCATTGATCTAAAATGACTCTTTTTGGCTCTTCCTGCACAGGTTAAGGCTATTTCAGCACAGAATCTGTTGAACCAGGTCGGAGCGCTTCCCTCCAGAGTCGTTGGCTTTACCCCAAAGCTGGACCTCAGTGTGTACAGTTCTTCCTCAATAACACTGGAGCGGTTGATGATGTTCTGAATATATGGGTCAAAGAGTATGACTCAGCCAACCCCAGCAGCAAACTCAACATATTCAACAGCATTTCAGATGAGAAATAATTTATTTTAACCAGCATGAACGTGATCAGACTGTATGATTAAAAAAATTTGGGACTCTAGTGCCACCTTGTGGTAACCTCATCAATTTTCTCTGAAATGAACTGAGTCATGTTTAAATACAAATATGATAAAGATCTGATGCAAAGAATTGAACAAAAATGATTTGACTAAAAGCATCTTTTGAGGGTTTTCTCTGCTTCCTTCACAGGAGGTGTGATGGGCTCCTGGGAGCTGCATAATGTCAGCCTGAATGTGACCCAGAAGGCCCGGGTGGTTTTTGAGGAGGTGAGGGGAAGAGTCCATCACATGGAGGTTTCTCTCTGGATGATATCTACCTGTCATCCACAAAATGTCCTTAGCACACCTGATACATCCGCAACATGATCCACCTGCTGGCCACCACACCACCAGGAAGGAAAGTGTACAGCCCTCGCTTTCTGGCGCCATCGGGTTACTTCTTCCAGGTAACACAAACCTTCAAAACTTTAGAGAAAATGCATTCTTGATCATTTACTCTTATGTGACCTCTACAACCTCAAGATAAAAAAAATCATCTTCCTGTACTTCCTGAGTAGTAAAATAAATAAAATGGAATAATTAAATGGAACAATAATTATCCAGTAGTTTGAGCACTTTTATTTCACTGAGAATTGCAAGTAATGTTCTTGCGAGGCATCTCAGTCGGGTTAAATTTGGGTCATTGTAAATGCTCATAGTTCTCTGTGTAGTTTTCATCAGACATCTCCAGCATCTCTTCTGTTCAGCTTTACAAACTGCTGCCATATTCTCCTAATAGAGAGGACTCTACCTGATGGCAACCCTACCATATAGGGCTCTGTGATACAAACATTCGGTTGTGACATTATTGTTGAATTTTGCGAGAATCATACTGGTTCTTTTCACTTTTTGCTTTATTTCTTTGTCGTCAAATTGTGCCCACCATTGTGTTTGACCTGTAGAATATCAGACCATGGGTGCACCGATAAATCAGCCCCAATTTCCCTAATTTTGGGTGATCGGCCAATACTTGCATATGAAGCCAATCTTATCCACCGATCTTATCTACCTCCACAACGGACCAGGTCACATCTGCAAGTGCATGGTTAACAATGGTCACCCCACTGTTGCCAACTTCGGAACTTTGCTGCTGTATTTGACGACTTTTCAGACAAAAAAATCGGTATCAGCCAAAACTGGAATTAGCAGCTCTGGATTTTTAAAGATTGTAATCAGCCAGGAAATTGCAGTCAGTGCACCCCTATATCAGACACTAAAGTCAACATCAGGGCTTTGCACCTAGCGCTGTGAAAATCCACACAACTAACCAAATCCAATATGGGATGTAGACTGTGAACGAATGGCACTTGACAGATAATACTCCATTACAGCAGTCCTGTTGCAGTTGTAATTTTGCATGTTGAACATGATTGAAATTCAATATACAGTACTTTATACTGTGCAGGTCGACTTTCAAAGAAGTCATACTTATTGAGTCTTTTTCTAATTGTCTTGTCATGAATTTTGATATTTATTGTTTTAACTGTGGCTTGTAGATTTGAAGATGGAGTTCTTTAAAGTTTTTGTTGTAAATCATTGGAGTGATTGGGGATTTTTTTTTTTTTTTTTTGATTCCTACTTCTGGGAAAACTGGCAGCTTCACTGCATATTTTCCACTTGTAAAAAATCTTTCTCCCAGTTCAATAATGAACGTCAAGCTGTTTGGAAAATGACCTTATAGCAGAACCCGGTGCTCATGGGAGTTAGAGACCACAGCCGCTTGAGAATACTTGAGACACCCTCTAAAATGCGTATAGCTGCCTATTTTAAAGGTACAAATACCAGATATACCGTTATATGCAATATTAAACACATTGGAAACAATTTTGTACTATAACAGAAGCTAATATCTACAGTCTTCTTTATCTCCAGTCTTGGGCATACAATCTAAAAGCTATTGGACTGGCTGCTTTGCAAACACCAGCCAACAGCATGTCAAGAAGCATTGCCCCTTGGTATGTCAGGTTTTTAAGCTGCATTTTCTTTTGAATATTTTAGATATGCTCTGTGATGTCTTTCCGTCCTGTCATGGTATTGGCACACACATGAGCTCCAGACCAGCAGTCTACCAAAACTCCTGCTTTTATTGGTGAGCTCCCAATAAATGATCTGATGCTGATCAGTTAATGAAGTCTATTTGATCAGCAATGTCTTGTTGCTACTTTCTCCATTTATTTCTACAGAGGAAGTACGGATGGAGTATTTCATACACTGCTTGTGACTTTAATGTTGATAGTGGATGTTTTAACCTTTAAACGTGACTCTATCTCGCTCTGACACAAGAGGTTATTAAACATTTACTGCAACAAACTATTTAGAAAGAGAAGGTCCAGTTATTGAGTTAGGTAGTTAGTAAGATCTGTTTAGATTGGTGAAAATGACAACAAAAAACAACAAAAAATCTAGTTTAGAAAATAATTTCCATTCTTCTTTAGAGTACTACAAATTATTCTCACTAAACATGTTTATCTATCTGTGAACCTATAAACCTATCTGTTTACCCATTTAGCTCCATATTTCTCTGTTGTCTTCAGGTGGGCGTGTACCTAAATGGACGGAGTGACCGCCCCAGGTATTTCCACCTAACCTCAGGCCCCAATGACCACAGTCTGAAGTGGCCGTGCCCATGGCAGCAGGCTACCACGGCCCTGATGGATCAGCAGCCTGATGTCAGACAACAGGTGAACATGCACTGCATGGTGACCACCGACCCCAACAAGATGTCCTCAGATGGTATGAAAGTGGTGATGGTGGGAGCTTTTTACATGTATTTTCAATAAGCTGCTTGAGTTTCTTTTATAATGACAGTTATGACAGTTATATTAGTGTTTTGTTTTAACCTTACTTTTAAATATATTTTTTGTTCTTATTGTTGTTAACTTGCTTCATTTTATTGAATTGTACAGCACTTTGGTCAATGGCTGTTGTTTTTATGTGCTATATAAATTGACATTGACAGTCTGTCTCCAGTTTCAGGTTCTGAGTATTACTGGGATGACCCCAGGAAGGTGGGATCTAAAGTGACCATGTCTGATGGCAGCTCCCAGCTATGGGACCAGCACCTTCATCTCACACAGCAGGCTGATGAGCAGGAGCTTCACCAAGGGAGACTACTCTTTCTTCCTACTCAGTCTGGAAGGTGGAGGATCTTTTTGTTATTAGATGATTACACAGGATGAGGATGCCATACAGAAGACTTATGGACACAGAACAGATGAGTGTGTTGGCACCTCTGGCAAAGATGTATGTATTATTTCTGTTAATTATGATGATTTTTCACTTCCCAGTAATGAAGACATGACATCAGACTAAAAAAAAAAAACATTTCTAAAAACAGAAATGTGAGATAATGAAAAGTATGTTCATTAAGCCCACTGGTTAAAGGTTTTTATTTTCAAAAGGTACTTTTAATTTGACAAATGAGACTCATTGGGACATATATTCTAATTTATTGAAAAAGACTTTTGAAAATGTTATTTATCCTGGCCTAGATATATCTGAACTAGTGGCTCCTCAACCTCTGCCCCAGTCTGCAGTCTCCACTGTTGGCGGTCTGACTGGAGCATCGGACCAATGTAAGCCAGTAAGCTCTCTGCAGTTACAGCTGTGGGAGCGTGTGTAACAGCAGCCATGATGTTAGCGGCCATGATGATTGTGGGTAATGCCTGGAGGCTGAGAAGGAGAAGGAGGAGGGAACAACATGTGATGAGTGAGTGCATGGTCATACAGGATACTTCATACATAGTATGAGTTACACAGAATCAGCACATATCCATACAGTTTGTTCCTAAAGTATTCATGCCTTTTGTACTTTTTCACATTTTGTCATGCTATAAACAAAAACGTTGACACATTTACAGAAAAACATAGTGTAACTGTGAAGTGGAAGAACATGCTAAATGGTTTTTAACCTTAAATAAGATGTCGTGCAACCAGCTGCCACTCTGAGAACACAGCTTAGATAATCTGATATCAAGCAGAACTGTCACAAGCTGTTAGTTGGACTTTGTAGAGTGGTATACCATAATGAAGGAACTCGTTTCAACTTGTAGAATCCAGCTGCTGTTCATACTTTTGGCCACCAGATGCCACTGAAGAGGAGTGTGTTGAAAAGCGTCCAGTATATTTTTTTCTTACTAACAGACTTCAAATACTTATAAAAGCTTGACTTAGCTCAAAAGAATTTCATCCTTTGCAGAGCTGGACGCTCCTCTGAGCTGTTATTAAAGACACAGGAAACTCCTCCATCAGCCCAATAACAACAAAATTTGAGAAAAAACAAAGACCAAAAAGAAAGGAAAACCTCCTCTATGGACCACAACTCCTCCCTCCCCACAAAGAGAACATCAAACATGAGACAATGACAAAGTTTTATTAGATGAGCTTCCAATATTAATGGCATGCACAGCAGAAGCTACTGGAGATCTTCTCAATATGGTCCAGTGAAGGAGGCTTTATTGCCAACTGGGAGGTTTTTCTAGAGCTTCAGGTTGTGCAGGGTATCAAACCTCAGCTGGGTAAGATGTTGCACCAACTAGCCGACTTGAATGATGGTGCTGGGTCTTACAACAGGATAGACATTTCAGAATTGCGCTGCTCATGGTAGCGGCATGTTGGAGTAGCTCTGTTACATTAGTTCTGATTTGTTCTTTTTTTTAAAG
Source organism: Anableps anableps (assembly GCA_014839685.1). Lineage (NCBI taxonomy): Eukaryota > Metazoa > Chordata > Actinopteri > Cyprinodontiformes > Anablepidae > Anableps > Anableps anableps. The sequence goes on from CM026070.1 coordinate 3,760,011, forward strand.
ACTTAAGCTCATTTTTTTTTTTTTTTTTGCATGTTTGGACAATTATTCTCTCTGGTTTTGGATCTTGTGCAACTGGAAGGATTTTTGACTCCAACGTCCCTCTGCTGGACTTTCTAACCATACAGCCAGACAGGGATTTAAAGAGGTGTGGTAAAAGCAGGTGAGGTAGATTAGCAGTGCTTGTCACAACTGATGGTGTCATCCAGGATGTTACTGTGGAATATCGTCTCTGCTGTTCGGATATTGAGCCATTAGCATGTCATGACGCTCATGAGACTGTCAACAACAGCCTTCAGTCAGAGTCCTTCATTGCAAGACTGACTGCTAGTGGAGATCCTTCCTGCACACATCTTTGAAGATACTTGGATGAGTCACAACAACATTTAATTCTCCTTTGGAATAAATCAAGTATTTTTGAATTGAAATGAGTTGAAAACTATGGTTCACAACACCTTTGGACGAAGGACTCCATCCAGGAAAATAACATTACTCTTTTGTCAAGTCAAGTTTATTTGTATAGCACATTTCAGCAACAACGCAGTTCAAAGTGCTTTACATCATTAAAACAAAAACAAGCAATAAATATTATATTTTGACAAAAGCCCTCATCAAAATCATCAAGCAAATACACATCAAATATATTGATCAATCTTCTACTGGCTGCTAATCAAAGGCAGCTCTAAATAGGTGGGTTTTTAGCCTTGATTTAAAGGTACTCCGTGTTTCAGCTGTTTTGCAATTCTCTGGAAGTTTGCTCCAGATTTGTGGTGCATAAAAACTGAAAGCTGCTTCTCTGTGTTTGGTTCTGGTTCTGGGGAAGCAGAGCAGACCAGAACCAGAAGACCTGAGTGGTCTAGAAGGTTGATACAATGACAACATGTCTTTAATGTATTTTGGTGCTAAGCAATTCAATGATTTATAAACTAACAGAAGTATTTTAAAGTCTATTCTCTGAGCTCCTGGGAGCCAGTGGAAGGACTTTAGAACTGGGGTGATGCGCTCTGTTTTCCTGGTCTTAGTGAGAACACCAGCAGCAGCGTTCTGGATCAGCTGCAGCTGTTTGACTTTTTGGACAGACCTGTTAAGACACTGTTGCAGTAATCAATGCGACTAAAGATAAATGCATGGATGAGTTTCTCTAGATCTGGTTGAGGCGTTAGTTATTTAATTCGGAAATGTTCTTCAGGTGATAGAAGGCCGACTTTGTAACTGTCTTTATGTGTCTCTGAAGGTTCAGGTCTGAGTCCATCACTACACCCAGATTTCGGGCCTGATCACTAGTTTCTAGCTGTAATAACTGAAGCTGTGTTCTGACTCTAGATTGTTCCTCTTTAGGTCCAAAAATAATAACTTCAGTTTTGTTTCTGTTCAGCTGGAGAAAGTTTTGAACGTTCCATGCACTGATTTGTTCTAAGCATCTGTTCAGTGCTTGGATGGGTTTGGAGTCACCTGTTGACATCGTAATGTAGAGCTGTGTATCATCTGCATAGTTATGGTAACTAATCTTATTACTTGTTATAATCTGAGCTAGTGGGAGCATGTAGATATTAAATAGGAGGGATCCCAGGACTGAACCTTGGGGTACTCCACACATGACTTTTGTCCGCTCTGATGAGAAGTTGCCTATTCACACAAAGAAATCCCTGTTCTTTAGGTAGGATTGGAACCAACTGAGTACTGTAACAGAGAGTCCGATCCAGCTCTCCAGTCGCTTCAATAATATCTTACGGAAACCGGACTGAAAGAAGTCAAAGCGGTTAAGCTGTTTAACTGTTGAAACACAGCTTTTTCAATAATTTTGCTGATGAATGGAAGGTTAGAGATTGGCCTGTAGTTCTGCTATTGTGATTTGTCCAGATTGTTCTTTTTTTTTATCAGTGGTTTGATAACCGCTATTTTTAAAGCCTGGGGGAAAACACCGGATGAGAGGGATGACTTTAGTATTGGGTAGTATATTAATACAGCATGAGGATGAGTTTAACTGTTTTATAATTTCTTCTAAGTTTTCATGGTTGAGTTGATGAAATTTTGCCATTTTCTCTGCATTTGTTGTTTGGGTATAACGTCGTTATTGGATTTGGTGTAGATGTGCAGATTAACCCTGCAAAAATGTTGGCAAATTCAATGCAGGCCCTGGTAGACTGGAGTTCAGGTGTTACAGTCACAGGAGGGTTTGTCAACTTTTCAACTGTGGTAAATAAGGCATGAGCTTTGTTGATGTTTTTGTTTATGATTTCCGCAAAGAATGTTGCCCCTGCATGTTTTAGTGATAGCTCCGCAGCCTCTCTTTGTAGATTTCATAATAAATGTGAAGTCGAGTTTTAGGCCTTTTAGCCCTTCGACAAAGGCTCTCATTTCTTACAAGTGGAGCACTAAATCCACGGAGGTTTCTTCCTACCAGACACAATCTTCACTTTGATGGCAGCCATGGAATCAGTGATGTCTGAAATTTTTTTGAATGAAAGTCATCTACCAGCTCATCTACTGGGTTACAGCATGGATGTGAGGTGGAACTTTACTTTTGGACCATCCTGAATGTTTTCCTCATCTAAATCCCACTGAAAACATTTGAGGATGGATGGGAAGGAAGGGTTGCAAAAATGCACATCAGTTCAAGACTGGATGTTCTTGAAACCATTTTCAAGAACGGAACTCACCATCCTGCTGAAACACTCATCAAGCATGTCAACGCTAATTTCTGAAGTAATCAAAAAGAGCAAGAGTTCTACACACTACAGAGTCCTTTTTAACACCTGTTTTATGGGGGGGACCTATGGTCTTAAACTTCTAATCAGATGAAAAATAGCCTGTATGAGTTTCATTTTCAATAAATGGCCCACTCGGTCTCTTGCTCCAGTTTCTTGCTTTTACATTTAAAGCTCATCTTACAGCCTGGTTAGGATCCAGCAGTATGCAATGTTACATCTACTTACTTCTTCCATGGTCTCAAGATGTTGATCAGGAGAGCACTTTCAGAGTACTCATTAACGCTGGTCCTCAGGACCTTGTCCTGCATGTTTTAAAAGTTTCCATGCTTCATCACAGCAAATGTCGCTGAATGAGGAACTCGGTAATATGCTAGTCACATCATTTAGGATGGAGATATTTGAAAATATGCAGGATAATAAACTAAGATTAAAAAAGAACCAAGAAGAAAGAGTTCAAGTTAGAAGTTTTATTGTGATTTTCTCAAACAGCATGAGTGCAATAGTTCACACAAATAGAGGGCTGGAAAACATGGATAAACTCACACGGTTTCATACATGTTACATGTATATTGCACTCAATGACCTGTGTCCATTGTGCTTCGCTTTAAGTTTCAAAACTAGAAGAAACAATCATTTTACCAATGGGACGTTTCAGGAAAAATGGAAATAAAATGAGTTTCACACGGCTCCTACTCCTCTTACTCAAAACAATCACTGAAAAGGAAGACTTCCATCATTCAAGGCAACAATTGTTCTACAGATTGTCTTCTGTCTCGAATGATTCAAAGACATGTTTGAGTTGCTAACAGTAACAACAATGTGCAATTTCTCCTTTAATTCTCAATCTTTTGGTTTGATCCAGCTTCAAGCCAAGTGTTGACTCTTAGAATTTTGCTGGTTTTTCCTCTTCTCTAATAAATTAGTTTGTCAGAAACAAGATAAAAACAGACATATTTTAGAACAGGGCCTTTGGGTTTGATTTAATACCGACATTTTAAGGCAAGAAACAGGCATTTAGAGAGGTGCAAAACAAGATTTTAAATGACCCCATCTACCTAAGTCGTCACCAAATCTTCTGCTCCCCTAAAACTTTAGCCTACATAGCATCATTCCTTTGGTTTCTTTGACAAAAATAATAATAAAAAAAAAAAGCATGAAAGACGAAAGCAAAGAGAATCATTTTCCATGCAACACTGCATGTTTCTTTCATCTTATTTCACAGATATGCATCACATGAAATTCCAAAAAGAGTTGAGATCTGACATGGTAGGACAACTCCAGCTACAACCAGACTGCTCTTCTGATCACTTTCAGCAGCGTTCTTCCCATGTGACATTTTTAAAAGAGCCAAAATGAAAGCTACCCAAGATAAACTTGGATTCTCATCTAGTTTCAGTTATTGTGCGTGATAGAGATAAGACTGGATATTAGAAATGAAAAGTTTGCAACATTCTCCACTTCACATCAGCAGGTACACACAGCTTCAGGCTTATATGTAAAACACACTAACACACCATATTAAACTTTGTATCTGCAGTCAAAGGTATGGCATACACAACTCTACAACTGGAACCTAAAAAAGCTGTCTCTAGTGAATGCTACACAGTTTGAAGTAAATAGACCATTAGTGCACAACCTTAATGAGGGATTGGGATTTTATGCAACAGATCAACACAAACTAGTGCTTAATGACATGGTTTAATGCGGTGTTCCTCCTCCAACAACCAATCAAACAGTTGACTTATCTCCTCAGGCAATTCTGCAGGAATCTGCTAATGAAAAGTTCCTGTGAATTGGGTTTGTTCAATCAGGGAATCATTTCCTGGTCCTTGAAGATCAGGACTGCCTGTCCTTGGTTTAGACCAAAGCACATTCATGTGTTAGAATGGCCAAGTCAAAGTATAGTCCTAGAAATCCATTTAATTAAGCATCCATGCCAAGACTTGAGAAATCCCCTGAAAGACTCCCAGCTGTAGTGCAGTATAAGGTAGCCTGGTAAAAACCAGCCCCTACTACTTCTACGTTCTTGGGCCTCAACCCTATTGAGAAACGATGGTTTGCTGGAGACGTAGACTCTGTTGAAGTTTGAAATGATTGGATCTGATGTTACCTAACGTTAACGTTAACATTTGACTTATGTAAGGCGCCAGCTTGATGAAGCTTACTGGAAATTGCATGTGCTGTAAACAACCCCGTGGGAGTAGAGCCACGACATATAAAATGTCTTAAACATTCCTCTCACTGACTTTAACTGCCGAATATTTGGAAACGTGGCCAACTGAACGGACTGAATGGCTTCGTTCACTTCCTCCACTACCTTTGCCAAGCTACAACCCCAAATAGGCAGACTGTAATTCTAGAACAGCGCAGAACCATTGTTCACAACTTCTCCTTCTGTTTGCTGAATGGCCTGGTTGAAATTCAACCAAAGAAATCAAGCTCAACGGGAGAAAACCCAAACTGAGTACTGAAGGGAGATATGAATTGAGTGGAATTGCGTAGGAAGGCAATGGCCAGGTTAAGTAAAAGGTGGTTCTACAAAATATTTCCATATCTTCATATTTGTGCACTACTTTGTGTTGGAATTTCACATAAAGTCTGAACAAAAGAGAATCTTTTTTCAACACACTGTCCAATTGATGGACAGAGATTTAAAAACCTGCATTTACTACTTCTTTATGAGGCAGATACCCAATGTTTGCTGTATAAAGATATACTAAATGATGCAGTGCTATGTTAGTGCGTGAAAGACACAGACAAGGTAATGTCTGCTCCAAACCCTGTGTTTTTAGGTTTTCTGAGTAGAAAACATGGAAAGGGGACAACTGAATATTAAACGCAGAATATTGTTGGTGGCCTTCACAAAGAAAGGATATGTGATGAAAGAGATCCCATACCAGACAATCTGAAAAAAAAAAACAAAAACAAAAAAACAGGGATCTCCAGTTGGATAGGGTAATGCAGCACCTCTAGTTTCTAATCTTGTTTTTATATTTTGGGTTAACCTGAAACACCAAAATTTGTGAAGCTGGATTTTAACATTGTTAATTCAAACACATGCATAGTAAGAGAGAAATAAAGACATGCTGGAGACCCCTAATGCTAGGTCTACAAGATTCTTCCTTTTAAACTGCTTTTAAGTGATCTATGGGAAGAAAACTCTCATAATAATCATTACTATATTGTCTTTAAAGTGTAATGACTGGACTGCCATTTTTACAAAAACCCAAATAAGATAAACTTGTCAACATTTTGCATTTTCTTGCAGCACAAACAACTTTCCCACACATGCAAGCAGGAAGCAATCAGTGTTTGTTCCAATATAAAATTTAAGCTACTAGCTGTCCCTAGTACCCACACATTCAATCTTTAAACAAAAGCTTCACATTAAAGGGTTAGTTTGGTTTTGTGAGTGATTTTATCCCTTTGCTTCAGTGCTTTGCCACTGAATTACCGTGGCTTAGTGTTTGTGTGCAAACCTGTTCATCATCTTAAAGACATCCAAAGCCTGTGGTGTTTGATGTTAATGGACACTTGGAAAACTGTAAACCAGTAGGCAGCACAAGCAATTTCAAACTTAAATATACGTAAACTTGCAAAACTTTGGTGGGTTTAAGCAATTCTTTGCAACGGATCTACAAATCTGCAACACTTAACCTCTGCTACACCTGGGAATTTGTATCCCGGCAACTTCAGAGAGTCGAAACTTATCCAGAAACTTTCTCTAAAGTAAGGACGCAAAATTGATATATAAGGGATACTTCCTGTTGTAGAAAAGGTCTGGTGTTTGGTCTGTCAACTACTGCCCAGTTTACATGGCAAGATTTTTATGGCAATTTTTGTCCTGATTTTCCCCTTCCAACAAGCTTAAGGACGCCCCGATTATCGGGATGGCTCTTAAGATAACCTTAAGAGATATTCCTGCCGTCTGTGGTGTGTTAAGAATGATCTAGTCCAATCAGAAGGACGTCAGGACCGCTTCAATCTAAAATTGGGGATTTTCAACATATTGGATTGTCTTGGGCCGGTATCACAGCGTGTGCGGTGTTCCCCAAGGACAAACGAGCATGTAGCTTGTTAAATGTGACAAAGAACTAAAACATGCAGGATACCAGCCCTTGAGGACTGACTTTGGACACCACTGCCTTAAATGGAAGGCTATGACATTTTAAGAGGGAAAAAACTGTTCCGTATCAGGTATGTGACAAAATATAAGGTATAGAATGAAAGAAAATATTCCATGAGATTGTAGTTTTTAGCCTGATACAAACTGCTGTTCAGTAATATCAGTATCTTCAAACTACTCAAAGATTTTTAGTCCAACGACTGCTTTGTGAGGAAACAGGAATTAGCTTCTCAGGCACATAGATATACAATTTATAGAAAAATACACTAATATTTAATAGAAACCTTCTTCACACCAGAACTGCACTTTTCCCATCAATTATAGGCTTCAAGATCATTTGTTGGACAAACCCAATGATTGCTTTTTCCACCTTATGGAAGCACGAGTTCTTTTTTAAAAAAAAAAAAAAAAAAAAAAAAAAAAAGGCTGATTAACAATATAGGTATAAACTTTTCTATTTTTGTGCTTCTGATACCTAAACATTAAAGACAGGATTCTACTCTTAGAAAAAAATAAAATAAAATAAAAAAATATAATAATAATCATCATCATCATCATCATCATCATCATCACTGCTAATATAAGTAATGCCACACTTTTGGTAGCATTTTCAATCAAACCTGTGTAGAACTTTCTGACTCATCATATCACAGCTTATTTAGGGGCGGCGGTGGCTCAGGAGGTAGGGGTTTGTCCTGTAACTGGTGGGTTGCCAGTTTCAAACCCCTGTTCTGTCCATTTTAGTCAATTTGCAGGTGAAGTGTCTTTGGGCAAGACACTTTCCCCACACCTGCCGGTGGTGGGCTGATGGTGATAGCTTACCACAATCACTGTGTGAATGGGTGAATGAGTGAGTGCTTTGGAGTCCTCGGCATTGATGAAGCGCCATACAAGTGCAGAGTATTTACAACAAAGTTTTTACCAAGTTCAATATATGGGTTTTTCCTCCTCCAGCCTTTTAAACTTTTTGAAGAGGAGCTTGGAGGGATTAATGATAAAACCCGTAAATTACCGTGTTTACAGACTACAAGCCGCTACTTCTTTCACAAGCTTTGAATGTATGGGTTTCACCAGGGGTGGAAGTAACGAATTACAAATACTCACATTACTGTAATAAAGTAGATTTTTTGAGTACTTGTACTTTTATGAGTATTTCTTCCAAGTGTGTAATTTTACTCATACTTAAGTACAATTTAGACTATGTAATCTACTTCACCACTTTTAAAATCAGAAATCGCTACCGAGTACGCCCATAACTTAAAATAATATTTGTAGCTGGACTGTATTACTGTCTTTACTGATACTTTGCTTGACTGATAAACAAGCTAGCACTAGGTGGCAGCAGTATTCAAAGTAATCAACAGGCTGCTTGCCTAAGCCAGCCGAAGAAGTAACCTACTCAGACACTGGTGTAAACAGAGGAGGATACAAGCATGGATGTTTTGAAACATATCTACTACCTCCACAGAGGACAGATGGACAAGTTTGTGACAGTGAAAAGAAAAACGGAAACAGAGGTTAGCAAAGCAAGTAGGGTGGAGTATTAGGGCCAGACTAAGATTTTTTTTAAATACAAGAATAAAATCCTAATATTACGAGAACAAAGTCATATTACCAGAATAGTTATACAGTTGGCAGAAGAAAGTTGCAATATTGCCTGAAGAAAGTCGTAAAATTATGAAAAAAAAAGTTGTTTTAAGGAGAAAAGAAGCTTTGATAGATTCCTGATCTGACGTCAGTAGCTCAGCAAATCCGTGGTTGTTTCTTTGAAATAGATTCAGTCATTTAAACAATCATTTCAAAGTCCTGCAGCTCATAATAGTTTGATCCTGATGTGCTAAAAGCTTAAGTATTTACTTATTTGTAAAACCGACACCAACTATAACTTCACAAGATGCTCATCCTCATTTTAACGCAGTTTGGTTTAGAGTTCTTATAAAATTATAACTTTATTCCTGTATTTAAAACAAACAAACAAAAATCTTAGTCTGGATCTAATATTCCATTGTAAGCAAGTAACTGTCGCTCGCAGAAGATGGCCAGGAAATATACGAAGCCTATTTACTGTGAATGCAAAATGTTATGTACTTTTCATCTCTTCTCATAAGCTGAAATATGTTGCAGATTTTGCACAAAAAATGTTAAAAAGCTCAAAAACATTTTTGTCATTCTTTTAAAGCAAAATTCCTGCTTTGCTGGTTACAAAAAATGGCTTTAGTGTAATTTTTCTATACTATATGTGAGTAGTTTTGACTTGACAGTTTTGGCCCAAGTGACAAAAAGTTTGGACACCCCTGATTTATGCTGAAGTGAGACCTCTTGTTTGAATACCAGCTTTGCTGTTCTGATCCTTGTTTCTGTCTACTGAGCCTGATGAGACATTTGAACTTGAAACAATACAGGAAACTATATATTATCACTGGAAGTATTTAACCTGTTCTAACATACATATGCAGAACTTACTGTATTAGTTTAATAAGTATTATTTTGAAAAAAAAATATTTGGAAAAGTCTTTCTTCTGCCATAATTTGCAATAATGTTATTTATTTGCGTTGATTTTTTTTTTCATTAGTCTTTAAAATACCAGAATTTGCAATTAACTTTAGATTTCTTGTTTGTATGATGATGTCATTTTTCAATATTAAAATCAAATGTTCTCATCAGTTACTCAGTACCTGAGAAGCATTTTTACCAAACACTATTTTACTCTTATTGTGTAATTTCTGGGACGGATACTTTTAACTTTTACTTGAGTACAAATTTTGGGTACTCCACCTCTGAATCCTAACACAAATTGGAACCGAAAGATGAACCAGGAGAATTTTGGAACTGCTTGTTATTATTTACCAGCCTCAAAAGATCAAAACTTTCTATTGCTATTTTAAACACAATACCCTGTTCTGAAACTAGCAAAACAGCAGTGCTAAACATCAACCCACTGCTTCTTGCACCAACTAACTAAACACACCAGGAGATTGTCAAACAGTCCTTTTCCTCATGATCACTTCAGCAGCCTCTACAGGAAGGTGCAACATGTAGAGAATAAAAGTGGTGCCAACAACAAAAACTCCACCATTCTATAGCAATGTTGTCTAAATGAGAACGTTTCTGTGACGGTACCCTTCTGTGGCTGACAGTGTTCACTTTAAATTTGGATCTGGAGCAACAATTTGGCTCTGAATGAAAGCAATCGGCTGATGATGGTTTCCACTTCTGGTTACAATAACAAAAAAAAAAAAAAAAAAAAAAAAAAAAAAAAAAAAAAAAAACACACTTTCTGAACACAAATTTTTTTTTCCTATCTTAAATGTTTCACAGGGTTCCAACGTGTTATTTGTGTAAACATTACAGACTTTTTCGGACTTCGATTTCCAAACTTCTTTGTTCTTCATGCTCATTTTAAAATGTAAATTCAAAGTTTCCCTATGAATTTATGGCAGATTTTTCAACAGTATGAACTGGTAACATGTCCAGGATGAAGCCCACCTCTCCCTCACTGGCATCTGGAATAAGCTGGTATAAAAAATGGATGGATGGATGTTTCTAAAGTGGACAGGCTTTTAATATTCCTACTGCAGTAACTATGACAGAAGGCAAGATGAAAGGAAGAAAGCAAGGACGTACACAAAGAAGAAATGGAAAAGAAAGGAAGAGAGGAAGGAGGGATGACCTAAAGATGGACAAAGGAAGCCCAGCAGAGCGACAGAACAGGAAAACAAGGGAAAAAGAAGGCAGGAAGGATGACCCTAGGAAAAAATTCAATGGAAGGAAAAAATCCATATATTTTTCCATAAGGCTTTCTATACTTAACCACAACATGATTATAGAGAAATCAAACAGCATCCTTAGAAACCCAGGATAGAGGATGTGTAATTGTTCTAGTGGGGTTTTCAGTGCTACAGTGAAAACGTGAAGTTTTCAAGAATGGAAGCACATTCAGTGGATACATTCCATGAAACGCTACAGAACACCTTCCTGGGAGCCCTTTACATGCTCAGACAACGCTACAGGAGATATGAGGCAAGTTATCATGAGTTCTCCCTGAAAGCAGCCACAGGGGTGGTATATGCCTTGGTACCACGCCTCTACCCTCAAATACATAATAAAAATAAATAGATAATAATAAACTGCTTTCACAACAGTACCACATGCTAGCTTCCACCACAGTAAATCTTCATATTCTCATTAGGATTATATAGTTTAAAGATCTAACATATCCAAATCACATGACACATGGAACAAATGACATCCCTGACACACGACTTCAAATTAGTTTTCATTAGCGATTCATAATGCACTATTCAAAGGCAATGGAGCACAGGTTCTTTGATGTGTTCACAGTGAAGCACTCGGAGGATGTCTGCACACTCTGGACATGGAAACACGTCACAGCCAGTTTCAGCTACTGCTCTGCATGGAAACCGATCATGGCTGCTGCATTTCAAAATAAGAAGACTCATTCATTGTGCACTTTGTAAGACTTCAGCAATGGTCTAGCCATGCAGATTAAGCCTGAAAGCATTGCAGCTGTGAGTTAAATTGGAATAAAGTCTCAATTTTTACTTCTAATTGTTGCATACAGATAATAAATTCATATCACAAATGCAAATATGTTGTCAGAAGGTCTCCAACTTTAACTCATCTCAGAGTAGAATCAATATTACAATTCCCCTACAGAAGAGGCTTGATGATCTAATGTCTGCATCTGCATCCAGGTGTTGGAAATATCAGTATGGTGGATATCGGCCAAAAAACACAACATCGTATGAGGCTGATCTAGAGGTGCAGACTGATCTTCACTGCACCGTCTGGTAGAGGTAACCTCTTTTGTAGGCGCTCAGCGGGTAGAAGGTGGCTACCACAAACCTTCCGTCAAAGGTGCGGCCCGTCAGCAGCCGCTGGGCTTCTTTAGAGTCGCTGGAGTTGGCGTATTCCACAAACACCTGGTGGGAACAAATGGTTTAAAGGAAGTGAAAGAAAAGCTGAATGTTGTTGTATAAACAGCCAAATACTCATAGAACCGTACTGAACATTAAGCGCTGATTCCATCTCTCTGTCTTAGACTACATTCACACAGCAGGTCTTAATGCTCAATTCCGATTTTTTGCTGAAATGCGATTTTTGTGTGTGTGGTCATTCATACTACAGATTAAATGGATGGATGGAATAATGGATGCCACTGTCTATGAAATCGATTTTAAAGTTATTCAGCAATGGGAGCCGACAGCATTGTCATAAGATCATAAGACAAAGGAAGCTAATAAAAATAAAGCACAATTAATAGCAACGGCAACGGGGGTGTTGTTATATTTGCGTGGCTCAATGTATAAATTTGAAAAATCTAAATAAGCAAAAAAAAAAAAATTTTTAAAAACAACAACAGTGATTTTTTTCAAAACTGGTGTTTTTCCATTTGCACAATTTTATGGTCAACGGAAATGCAACTGCTGTTGGCACTGCTTGCTTCAGCCGGTTTACGTTTGGATTTACCGCGTCCGGCTTCTTCTGGCACAGAATTATAACGCATGTCTCACATCAATGACACAGATGTCGAATAAAATGCAACATGACCATTCTGACGAATATGTATCCGATTTATATATCACATATATACCACATAAGGAAGTGGCACAAATTGGAATTTTTTTTTTTTTTTTTTTTTTTTATTTTTTTTTTTTTTTTTTTTTTTTGGGGGGGGGGGGTGAATAGATCAGATTTGGGCCATTCAGAACGCCATGAAAAAGTCGGATATGGGTCGCATATGAGCAAAAAAAAAAAAAAAAAAAAGTATTTGGATCGCATTTGCCTGCTGTGTAGCCTTGGCTGGGCTAGAAATGCTCTTACCTGCCCTTTCCCCGGGTTTTCCTTAGGAATGAGCAGAGAAACCACTGATCCGTACTTCTGGCACTCCTCTTTCATGTCCTCCAGTATGTCTGGGAACAACAATCAAGTCCAACTGTAAGGTCTTGAGACTCTACTTGCATTCACTCTGATAATATTTTATTATACGTTAGCTTTTTTTTTTTTTTTTTTAATTTATTTCCCGATATAAACCTCTAACTCACAACATTATGACCCCCAATGGGTAGGAGTGACAGTGGTCACCTAATTACATTGAATAACCTGCTAAAAATAATTAAAATGTAACTTTCACATGGATATTGCTTTATTACATTTTGCAAATCCAGTTTATTCAATGATAGACATGTTGAAAGCTGCTGTCTTTTGTTCAGCCATCCTGTTATCTATGCAAAGTCTTGCTCTCTATTGCTGCCTGAATGGACCACAGACAAGTCTTGGCATGTTTAAGAAAATATTTTTTCCTTTTGTGTGCTTCCTCTTCATGTCCCACACCTCACTGATACTGAAAAAGGCTAAGTCTCAGTTTTCTTTACTGATTCCAGTCACCAGCTGATTTCTCTAAGTCAGGGGTCCCCAACTAAAACAGCAAGAGGTCCACTGCCTCTATCGCTCAAACAATCTGGGTCCGAACATTTTTAATCAACCGTCAAAAAATATTTTCATATTTCATTTTTATTTAACATTTAATTAACAATGTAGAATTTATCTTTTTCAGCTACTGATCAATTATTCATATGCCCATTAAATCATCTGCTGAACTGAAACATGCAACCCAATTTAAATACCAATATTAAACTAGAAAAACGGTTAATGATATTATGATCTCTCAGTGAACAATCGTATTATCGGTGTTGGGCCCTTAAGACTCTGTTTCTCGCTCATACTGTCCCCTCTTTTCATTTATCCTCCTCGTCCTACCGTCAGACGCAGGTGGATAGCTTTGGTTGAAGTATGTTTGGTTTCATAGTGTCTCTTTAGATTTCCACTCCTTAAGTCCAACTGACTCAGAACATATGAGGCAGATTGGCCTTACACCCAACCAGGGGTTGCGTTAACCGAAGATTTGACGGGGGGTTTTAAACGGTGATGGAAGAATCTGAAGGCATTTTAACAGATTACACACACCTGACCGCTTGGTGCAAATGCGCATACATTTTCAACTTTACGCACAGACTACATCCCATAGGTAACTAAAATCAATTAATTTTAAAAAATCTCATCTTGACTATCATCTCTGACACTGAACTCAGTGCATCTCACTATCTGGGAGCTGAGCGTGTTGAAGAATTATGGAGGCTTTGGAGCGCATCTGCTGCAGCTGAACCACTGTGGGAGTCTCCTCCTGCTGAGTGTTTGCAGGATTAGGTGGCCCCTCCTTCAGAGAGTCTTAGTGACTTTTGATCACTTCACTTTGAGAAATGTTCCCTGATTTCAAAACTTGTCACTGCAGAGAAAAAGTTAAATATATTCATCTGCTTGATGTGTGATGACACAATGTGGATTCTTGGTACAGCTTGTTGAATATTAATGAAAATTAAATGCAATTGTATATGTCATTATTATCATTTTAAAAACTGACGAGTACATATATTTGGTGGGATTTTTTTTACCCCCGTCAGTCAAAATAATGAACAATAATGAAAAAAAATCTACCACAACCTCTGCACCCGGAGGTAAAATGAATGCTTCTGCACATTTATCTTTAAATGTGCGATTTTCGTAGTTTACGTATTTTTGACAAAGCCATCTTCTTTTACTCGCTCAGCTGTGCACCATCAAGTACCACCAGCTTGCTGGGTGTGAGCTTCCAAGCTTGTAACTTAGCAACCCACTTTAAAAGGACCCCCAGGATGTCGCTGACCCACATAGCTGCCTGTTCAAAAGACAGACACCACTGCCGGCAGGAATAAAATGTCTAAATATAACTGTATAGTAAATTAGAAAAGGCTTTGCAATCTGGACAAAAACCCTCTTGGGGTCTGGAATTGGACCGGAGTCCGGGGGTTGGGGACCCCTGCTCTAAGTGTTCAGGCTCAATTTAGTTCATCCAGTTGTGCTCAGGAATGTTTTCTCTGGAGAGAAATCTCTTAGTTCACAGGAAACTCAAGTGAAGGAATTCTGAGAAGCTCACAAAGCAGGAATGGCAACATAGGCACCAAGACTTGGAGCAACTGATGCCCCTACCACCTTTACTTTTTAAAAATGGGAGAGAAAAGTAATTTCTTTGTTCCTCAGCAGCGTGTACATACTTTTCAACTTTCTAATGTTCTCACAAGTCTTGTTTTTCCTAGAAATATATTTGAAGTATTTGGTTCAAAATTTGCCACAAATTCTCTGCTGAAGCATCTGTTGCTCTCATTTTTTGTGGATTTTTCTGCATTATTGCTGCCAGCACTGCAGCAGGCGCTGATGCATCTTCACACCACTCTCACAGAGCCCGTTATAGCCTGGATGATCCTCCAAAAAGATCTCAAACACTGATTTATATCCGTATAGTAGATTGTAATTTAAAAAAAACAAAACAATAAAAACACCATACCTTCATACTCTTCCTCATTGTGCAGGTGGCTGTCGTCGATCAAGTTGAGCAGACGCAGAACAGGAGAAGGCAGCAGAACCAGATCCTCTATGTGAGGTGCTAACAAATACACACACCTAGGTAAATATAGCAGACTAGGAGCTTCAGTGATGACTGCAGACATGCTAAGTATCTCCACCTACCGAAGGGAATACTGAAGAATGGGCTCAGCAGGGCAGCTTCAGCTGTACATCTTTGTTTTGGATTGTTGAGAAGCATGCTGCACACAGAGCGAACAACCCACTTCACTGCAGACTACATGACAGGATAATGGCAGCGTCTATGAGATGATGCTTACCTTTTAATAAGGTCTCTGAGGTGATAAACTGGGATGGCGGGGCACATCACGCCATTACTTGCAAAGATGTGGTTGACAATGGCAACACTGTTGTCCTACAGCCCAGAAACAGAGACTGTGTGATCTGATTTCATTATCCAACTGAGCTGTATGATTAAACATTTCCTTGCTTTAAACATGCAAAAATAAGGAAGGTTTCAACTGCTAGAGCTTGGAAATAAATTCAGGAGCAGTAGCTTGTTACAAGATAGAAAATTCGTTAAAACAAGCAAGTTTCTAGTTATATCAGGATATGTTTTATGCCGTTATAACGAGAAATTTTCTCAATGATTCTCCTTTCTTCTCACCTTGTTGCCTCTAGATGACATCTAAAAATCCCAAGAGGTGTTGCTGTTTTACTTTTATGATCTTTAGTTATTTAAAAGAGCAGACAAGAGGGCAGCGCCTCCCAAGATGGCTGCAGCCTCAGACACCTGTCTACCCTTGGATGGGCTGTACTGAAATGTAATTTCCCCCCTGGGGGACTAATAAAGGCATTCTTATTCTTAATTTGGTTTTAATGAGATATAAATCTCGTTATCACGAGTTTTTTTAAAAATCTCGTTAAAATGAGAACGTCTTCTTGTAATAATGAGAAATTTTCTCTTTAAACGAGATTTTGCTCCTGAATTTATTTTCAAGCTCTGGCAGTTACACGCGTCCATACAAAAACAGGGGAAAGTCAGCTTTTTTGGGTTTTTTTTTTTTTTTTAAATATAAATCGGGTCCTCTTGGTTCTGTGGAGAGCTTTGTACCTTCCACTCCTGTGAGCGGACGGTGTCTTTCAGTTTGATTCCTGAGAACATCTCCAGCAGGATGACTCCCAGGCTCCAGAGGTCGATGGCAGCTGTGCAGCCAGAGTCTCCCTCCATCCCAGCCTGGGCCAGACTGTTCTGGAGCTCAGCTTCTGGGGCCCGATACCCATCTGTTTGGATGTACTTTACATCCTAACAAAAAAGGGAAAAAAAAGAAACATTTTAAAACTTTAATCCCTGCTAGCCCACCTTCTATTTTCTCACAATCCAACATAAACACCAACCTGGTTTCCCTGTTTGAAGCTCAGCCCGAAGTCGATGAGCTTAAAGCACTCGTCGTCGGCACTCCACAGGATATTGCGTGGTTTGAGGTCAGCGTGGACGTAGCCTTCCCTATGAAGGAAGGCAAGTGCCTCCAGGATGTCTCTGGCACAGTGCTGCACGAGCCACATGGAGTGGCCCTTCTGGGGTCTACTCCAAATGATCAAACAGTGGAAAATCTATTGATTTTTGCAGTTATTGGTTTTATTTACAACTATAAAGGAGAAACAGTGGTCGCAAATCCAATAGCCTTGATTTTATGAATTTTAGGGCTGGGCAATATGGCTTAAAAACAAAATCTCCAATTTTTTCATTCTAGATTCGATTTTAATCGTCTTTTTTCTCGCTTTCTTTTCTAAAAAAGAAATTGGAAAAATGACAGAAAACATTTTCAAAAAGTGGCTTTTATTTCAATCATCCTTTTTTTTTTTTAATGTGTCCTGTCCAGCAGTGTGGCACTCAGAATTGTCATCTGAATGTCAAGGTAAGGTCCAACGGATTTGCTTTCACAAGCAGAGCTTTACAGCTTTCGCCATGATGTTCCACTTGGTATATATATGAAACTTTATTAAAAATTGCTTTGGGTTTGTTTCGAATGTAATGGACACAAAGACCAAAAAAAGGAGAAGGAAAGAGAGAAAGATGGGGAAAAGGTTTAAAGAAAACGAAGGAGATGGAATTCAGATTTCAATCATCCCTTCTATGAGTTGTACGACGGAGTATCAGGGCCAGGCTGCAAGAAGTTTTGTTTAATTGCGAGAATACAGTCAGAATATTAGCAAAAAAAAAAAGACGCATTTTTACCAGAAGAACGTCTTAAAATTACGAGAAAAAAGTTGTTTTAATGAAAAAAAAAAAAAATTTAAAAAGTTTGAATAATTCATTTTTTACATTTATTTTTTGTGTTGGAGTTCTCATAAAATTACTACTCCATTCTTCAAATATTTTGACTTTATTCTTTTTTTTTTTAAATACCTTTATTAGTCTGAATTATTACTGAAATGACATTTTTCAGTACAGCTCAGAACTATAGAAATCCAAGGAGAGCATTGGTGAAAGAAAAACAAAGAAATCCAGATTTTTCAAAAATTAAATCTTCGGGAACCAAAAATTTGATTAATCAATAAAATCGATTTATCGCCCAGCCCTAATGAATTCATCCACTCTGGTTTTTGCATGGAAGGATGATCCCACAACAAAAAAATGCTTTTTAAGTCCAAAAATCGGGTAACAAAGTTTTCATTCAACAGAAAGTTTCTTTAGGAATAAATAGAGTGACAAACATCAATCAGAAAACAACTACAACTGGTTTTTAGAAAAAACAAAACAAAACAAAAAAAACAACAAAAAAAAACTTTGTGACTTTCCTGTTTGTAAGCATTCCAACAATAAGACAGGAGCTTCTGATTTTGAGCACATTCAACAAATATTCTGCCTGCTCCAGCACAAAGTTGGACACAATATGATCAGCAGCAACATGGCTTTGCTTACCTCCCACCTTTGACACCACCGCTGCGTCTCACCAACAGCTCGGACACGCTGACGTCCAGGAGCTCCAGCAGCAGGCAGCGGGTAGCCACGCCCACGCAGTTGTGGTTGGTGAACACTCCATAAAGCGTGACTGAGAAACAGCAGGATAAATGCAACATCAAGAACACTACAGCACCTTGCAACAGTAATCGCAATTTTTTCAGTTTCGGTCATGCTACAAACTTCAACATATTTTAAAGAAAATGTTGGTCTTTGACATGCGCCAAGTACTGTAAAATTGTGAATGAAAGCAAAAATAAAACAATAAAAATCTGACAATTTTGGCGTTTATACTTTGCCCCCATGCCTCTGATACCACTAAATAAAATCCAACCAATTGACTCAAAAAGCAACTCAATTGGTAATTGGAGCCCACTTTGGATGATTTGATCTCGACATACAGTACCTATAAAAAGTATTCAACTCCTTGGATATGTTTTATCCTTTTATTGTTTTTACAAATTAGCCATGATCAACAAAATTCAGCTTTTTTGAGTTGTTGTTTGCAGTCTCTCCTGTCTCAGCTGCTGAAGCTTGGAGCTCCTCCAGCATAGTCATGGTAACCTGGTGTCTCTCACTAGTCTCCTTCTTTATGCTCACCCAGATTGTGAGGACGGCCTAATCCAGGCAGATTTACACATGGGCCAAATTCTTTCCATGTCTTGATGATGGATTTAACTAAACTCAAATGTTCAGGGCCTTAAAGATTTTTTTTTTTTTTTTTTTTTTTTTTTTTTTTTTTTTTTTTTTTTTTTTTTTTTTTTTGCATAGCTGGTAGGGACATACCTGAAAAATCTGCTGCAAAAACTGGTTTTTCAAAGTGCTGACTTGGAAGGGCTGAATGCAACCGCACACCACACTTTTGATATGTTTTCAGACAAGTTTTGAAAACACTCATATTTACCTTCCAGTTCATAACTATGCATTACCTTTTTAGATATAGCACAACCACAACAAAAGAGAGACCGAGGTTTGAGTTTTAACGTGACAAAATGTGAATACATTTTCAAGGGTGTGAATACTTTTGACCAGCACTGTACATGAACTATGGGAAAGAGACTCATGCAATATTTCAGAAAAAATGACACCTTGAGGATTTTTGCAGAAATGTGGCGAATTACTAGCAACAGTTGCAAAAAATAAAAACAGGCAACATTTCTCCAAAAAACTAAGCGACTAAACACACAGGAAGCAACGTCATCTCTGCAATCGAGCACACAATGAAGATGTCAAATGTTGCCCTTACCAATGTTTTTATGTCCCTGGATGTCCTCCAGTACGGCCCTCTCTTTGTGATAGCCGTAGTCCCCTCCCTGGGAGTCGGCCTGGAACTCCTTGACGGCGGCCGTGGCGGCTCTGCCGGAGCTGACTTGGTAAACCGAAGCCGAGACTCCTTGACCGAGCCGGGACTGAACGGTCCAGATCTCGCCGAAAATCTCAAACAGCACCGGCCTCATGCTCTGGTCCACGCTGATCTGGGACGGAATACTTTCTGGAGCCTGGACCTTTGAGGTTGGCTCGGATGGGACGCAGTGAGCCATCGGAGGGTGACGGAGGAAAGGAGAGGAGAGCAGAGGAGAGGAGGCAGCTAGTTGAAAGGTAGAAGCAGCTGCGGGAACATTGCAAGTCAAGATCTGTGTTCACCTTATCAGAGCTACTAATTAAACACCTGGACGAATCAACACCAGCTAACACACAGCGTGGTTACACCAACAAGCCTACTTAAACTGACCACATAGTAACGTCGGAGCATATTAGGAGAAGGTTTGCTGTCAAGGAGTCAGCTGACAAATAAAGTAGCCAACTTAGCTTCTGCAAAGAGTTTGACTAGCCACCGACTTTGAGGACAGAAACACACCGCTCCCATGGCGCATGGCAGATAACGTCATCCATAATGCATCAATAATTCCTAACCCGACCAAACTTTAAACAAGAACTTCAAAGAAACGAGTGTTTCAGACCGCAGCGAAGTTTCGCTGAAGTTGTAAATTCAGGTTGTTGACACTTAACTAATTTCCGTTTCTGCTGGCTCCGTTTCCGTTTTCATTCTCATTCTCATCGTCTGCCCCCTTTCGGTAAGGAGTGCACCAACACTTTGTGTTTTTGTTTTAACTTACGTCTTAAAACAGTGATTTTCATGAAACAGTTGTACATTATGCAAACCATAATAAAATACACAAATATATACTATAACACAGTCAATAAATACATTTACCATATACTGTATGATTGCAAATATTCATGATTTAGAAATGAAACTGCGTCTCTCTGACTGCCAATTCACGATAGAGTAGAATGCACACCCTAATTAGAAATACACAGTAGTATAATAAATTAGATTGATATGAAAAGACTATAAATAGTATGCATATTTGTAGTAATCCAGTCTTTCTCTTTTGTAAAAATTCAATTCAGTTTTCAGTTAAGTTCAGTTTCAAAACCAATGCATCCATATACATTTACAAAAATAAAACTTTTTCAAAATAAAACTCGGGGTTCTGGGGGTGCATTGCTGATGTCCGGCCCTGGCCTGGAGGCCCTCGGTGCATTGGTGGGCCTTGGGCCGCCCCAAGATGGGGGGGGGGGGAGGTGTCTATTAAATTTTAGATATTAAAAAAAAGATAGACTGCCATTAGTAGATGGACTCCAAGTGGCTGTTTGGAAATGGCCTAATAACTCAAGTCTTTCTGTTTCTGTTTTGGTATTGAATTCCCAGTTTGGTGAAACAGCCCTGGCAGTTTGATGGGTAGCAACAATTACTTATCCAAGGTCATTCTTAATTTCTTTACATCTTGACATTGTGTTAACACACTTGTGTGCTCCAGACCAGCCAACAGCCCATTAGAAGCGTCTGGTTGCTAATTTCCCACATACTTCCTGTGAAAACAGCAGAAATGTCGACTACTCAGATTTTCATGCCTTATTTTAACATACTGAATTCATTTTTTGTTTTATATACAGTGACACGGTTGAGTCTACTGGGGTTTCTGTACACTTTAGTATCTAAATTTTTTTTTTTTCTTCAATTGATCATTTTTACTTTTAACTTTTTAGAATTTTGAAAAGAGGTAATGCATAATATTTTTGTAATGTTTTTTTGCCGGAAATCGAGGAATGTACCCTTCCGGGAAAAGGAAGCGTCAGCACAATCAAGGTGGTGTTTTTGAACAATTTGAACACAAAGTGGCAGCTCTGCCCTGGAGCAGTAAAAAGGAAAGGAGTTTTGTTGAAGTAGCAGGTGGCGGTGCAGCCCTTCGGTGAGTTAAACAGCACGGAGCGCCATGTTAATCTTCTGTCATTTCACTGCTGTTATCAAGCAGCCATGCTCTTATTCAGGAGTCAAATCCTAAAGCGAGCATTACCTCGTTTATTCTGTGAGGCCGCTAGGAGGGTGAGTGAAATGAATGCTGGCTTTTCTAGTCTGTGTGTAATTTTCAGCCGTGAATACGGAACAGAAAGATGGGAATAAACCGGCTTATTTACGGAGTGCCGATCTGGATCACCATTAGCTGGCTAGCTGCATTTATTGAATGAGCTGCAGCAGCGACATGGTTTTATATTTTGAGCTGTATAATAAATAGAAGACGACGAGGAATGACTTTGATCACATAGTTATTATATTTAGCGCGAGTACTTTAAACCAGATAAACGCGCTGCGGTGATTTTCTAACATTAGCTAACAGAAGAAGCAGTCAGCTACTATAAGACAAATTCACTTTGGTCACGCGCACAGCTGTTTGCTAGATCCTGGAAGTCACGTGACATTCTGGAGTCAGACAACACGATACATGACTTCCGCTCTGAAATGTTCTGGAACACGTTGTTTTGGGCTAGTTTTCCCCTCCTTTTCGGTCCATTTTCTTACCAATTTTAGTGGAGTTTGTTTTATTAAGTTTAACTCTAACTTGTGAATCATTGCGGCAGAAAAAAAAACCGTCAAATAAAGGCAAATTCACCTTTCAGGTTCCTGTCTGGTCTGCTGAAAAAAGAAGAAAATCTTGTTTTGTAACTTCTTCCTTGGGCACAGTTTGTCATATGTGAAAACCTTAGTTATTACATGATAACCTCTGAAATAATAATTAAAAAAAAAAAAAAAAAAAAAATCCTCTCTAAGTACCCATATTATTATCCTGATAATAAAATGAAAAGTAGCTCCCTATTCATCTTAGTCATAGATCTGCCATGACGCAATTATGTTTTGGATTGTCAGTAACCTGCTTAAGGGACATAACATTTAGATACTTGAACCCATAATGCAAGAGACAGAATCGTTATTAAGTCTGAGTTATGTCTCCCACATCTAAGGAGTGTCATCATTTTAGCTTGCAGTAGAAACAACTGTATGACTGATTGACTTGTACTTGATGTGTGCTTGAAAGGGGCTATCTGAAATATGCAGGCTTTTTGCATTAGTTGTGTTCAGAATAATAGCAGTCCAACCTCAGTATAATTAGATCAATCACTGTTTTTTGTATAAAAGTGCATTTCTACATGATTTTCTAGTAGGTGTAGTAAAAAACTAACGGAGCAACAGAAGGCATGCCGCTGCTGATTTTGTGGCGAAAATAATAGGCTGTTTGTTCAGCTAAAATGATCTCAAATGCTTTAAAATGGAAACCAAACCCAGATAGTCATGAAAGAAAAATGAAAACTAACATATTAGATTGAAGAACAGATAAAATGTCAGTCAGCCAAAGATCAGCTCCAGTTACCGGTGAGTACTGTTGCAGAACCTCCACATAAACTACTTTCTCTTCTCCTTTTAAGGTGCTTTGGAGAGGCATGAATGACTTTGCAGTTCTCAACACTGGGCGTAAGATGCCCCTTATTGGACTGGGGACATGGAAGAGTGAGCCTGGAAAGGTAAAAATACCACATTATCTTGTTATTAATCTTTTTAAGAGATGTTTTATATTCTCAAAAGTTTGTGCTCCCCAGTCCAAATCATTGTCCTCAGGTGGTCCAGATGTATAACATCCAGTCTAGAAATTAATTCAGGAGCTCAGTGAATTCATGATAGATGCCATATGTACAAGTATCCTGTTCATACAGATTTCTTTTTACTAAATACCAACTGTTAGAGCTATTATAACAAAGTAGAAGTGACTTGGATTTCCAGCCATGAGATAGTAGGCCACATAAAATCACAGAGTGAGGTCAGAACTGCCATTGGGCTCTAGAAAGTGAAGTATTCTTTGGAGGCATGAGTAATTTCCTGTCTGTCTGGCAAGCCAATAGATGAGTCTGGGTTTGCCAGTTGCCAGGACAATGGCACTGGCCTGACTGTTGTACCGAGTGTAAAGGTTGGTGCAGAGGGTATTGTGGTATAGGCTGTTTTTCGGGAGTAAAACCAAAAACATACCAGAACAGTTTAGACATTTTCATGTCGTATTCTGAGAATAGTGTTAGAACGGCACCTTTTTGTTCCAACATACGTTTGGTAATATAATATACGGTACATTGAAACAACTTAATGCGATTTTATGGGCTTCTTTAGAATGTGTAATTAAATGCGAATCTGTCTGATTGGATTTATATGAATTCATATTTCAGGATATAAACTTGATCTCTTTTACTTGTAAACGTCCTTGAGATTACTTTTGTTGTGAACTGAGGCTATAAATCAACAGAATTCAGGGTTTCCTTTAGGATTTTTTAAAACCGTGGTGGGGGGTGAAGATGCATCCTTCTGTGCTGCGTCTCTACTTTTCTCTCCTTCACTCACCTCCTCCACTACTTCAGCCTGTGTACTTGTTTAATATAACTGGGAAGTGTTAGATTCGTTTCAATTAGGAATATTTAAATATTACACGTGTCATGGTACAGATCACTATTATTTCTATATTCCTCAGAACTTGAGGGAACTGCATCACAATAAAGAACATTGAGCATCTCCATCTAATGTTACGTCAGTGCGTTTTCTAGGTCCCTTTCTCTTCTTCTGAAAATATTTTAAAATACTGATCTGAAAATGCAAACATAAATGAGTCTCAATAGAAAAATTACCTGACATTAAGCTCTGCCCTGCTGTTCAAAATGTATCTGAAACATTACGCATGAAGGCCAAGCTATATTAAGAAACTATGTTACTGATGTCAGGGTCAGCCCATGGCTTGGGCAGTAAAGGCAAATGATAAGGGCGCTAGGAGTCTAGGGGGTGCAATAACAAGGTGCAAGGGGGAAAAAAAGTAAAGTATTAAAAAATTTCTATATAAAATAGAAAAATCCAAGTATTGAGTGTAAGCGTATGTAAATCGATGGAAAGACTGAAGGGGGTGGGGGGGCGCACACAAAATCTCGCCTAGGGTGCCAAAGTGGCTACGACCGGCCCTGATTGTTGTTCAAGTATGTTAACATTAGGGTCGTTTTCACAGGCTTGAACAAAAAATGCATTCAACTCAACTAGGGCTGTAATTCATCGAATGATTCGAGTTCCTCGATTATTAAGATTCCTCGAGGCAAATTTTCTTTCTCGAAGCTTCGTTAAATTATCTTTTACTATTTCGTGCCATGTGTTTTGGCCACATAATTATTTGTGTGCATCTCTCTCTCTCGCAACCCGTTTATAGAAAATCCCATCAGGCTTAGGAAGTTCTTCATTTTTCAGACCTCCAAATGAGTTTCTGTCTTCATAACTGTTCAAGTCTGCCTATCTGAGCTTACAGGTGAAACAAGCAGTTATATGGGCCTTGGAGGCTGGCTATCGTCACATTGACTGTGCAGCCATTTATGGGAACGAAGTCGAGATTGGAGAAGCTCTGCAGGAGATTCTTGGCCCAGACAAGGTGAAGCAGCCTTTTCCTCATCACACTGGACACTGAACTAATTCTTCTATTTATGATTTTGTCTTTTATCAAGCAGATAAATGTTCCACTGATAAGGCTGTTAAAACGTTGAAATGTCATCAAATGTTTAGTTTTTTTTTTGTATAATTGACGTAAAACTTTTTTTTTCTCTGATTCCCTGCTTTTATGTCACACAGTCAAAGTTATTAAACATGATCTCCTTAAGGTCTTTATAGTATCCCTCCTTTCCAATGCCACCCTGACACACTTGTCTCGTTCCTCAGTCTCTGAGACGGGAGGACGTCTTCATCACATCCAAGCTGTGGAACAACCGCCATCACCCAGAGGATGTTGAGCCGTCCCTCTTGAAAACACTGAAGGACCTGAAGCTGGAGTACCTGGACCTTTATCTCATCCACTGGCCCTACGCGTTCCAGTAAGTGCAGTAGTCGCTTGAGATCAACACAGTCATGGGAAAACGTCCTCACTGTGGTTCAGTGCCTTGTAGAACCGTCTTTAGAAGCAATAACTCTTTCTGTCTGACTTTATCAGTCTGACCACTGTTGTGGACGAATTTTGGCTTTACTCCAAAATTGCAACATTTGTTACATTTTCAGCTGGTGTGGTTCACTTTCCCACTGCACTACCAAACAAACCAAACCCTTTTTAAAAATTAGTGATTAGTCAGAAAATTGCAATCGGTGCACTCCTATTTTTCTCGATTATGATTTTTCTATATTGGCTTCATCTTTAATTGATAAATGAACCTCAGGTTTTCCCCATGAGTTTCCCTGGTAGACCTGAACCTGAAATGTCCCCAGATAAACTCCGCCGGACTCTGCCAGACATGTAACACCCCCTCTGTGTTTGCCAGACGAGGAGACGTTCCTTTTCCTAGAAAGGAGGATGGCACCTTGTTGTACGATGACACGGACTACAAGGTGACCTGGGCAGCCATGGAGAAGCTGGTGGAGAAGGGCCTTGTTCGATCCATCGGCCTGTCCAACTTTAACAGCAGGCAGATCGACGACATCCTGTCGGTGGCCAGCATTAAACCCACTGTTCTTCAGGTACGTGACGTTGGTTTAAGGACCATGAACGAACAACATCAGCTGAGGGGACTTCTGTGCGTTTGTCTGGCAGGTAGAGAGCCACCCGTACCTTGCCCAGGTAGATCTGCTGGCACACTGTCGAGACCGGGGTCTGGTGATGACCGCATATAGCCCCTTGGGATCCCCGGACCGAGCCTGGAAACATCCGGAAGAGCCCATCCTGCTACAGGAGTCAGCAATTCTCTCACTTGCAGAGAAGTATAACAAGTCCCCTGCTCAGATCATCCTGAGGTGATTTTTACTGATAGCTGGATTCATACAGTGCATGCATGTAGCACTGACTTTAGTTGTCCTCCAGTATCAAACTATCAATTATTCTGGAAGAAAACGCTGCTGTGGGTCCTACTGGATGATACAGCAGCACTTGTCACAAAGCACTCATAGTAAATGTTTTGATAGATCAAATACTCTATTTTATTTACTCTCCTCTCTGGAGCATCAGAATGGAGAACAATAAATACTACAGTTGCATGTCAGATTAAAATATGAAAGGTCATTTTAGTAATTCAATTTAAGTTAAACTCATTTTATGTTGGTTTGTTGCTCATGTTAGGATATATTTCAAGTTATTTTGGGTAACCATGGCTTACACCTAAAATTCAGTTTGTTGGTAAATTAGGATATTACATAAAATCAATATAGATTTTAATATTGAAATGTTACGGGATATTATTAAGAGAGTTGTCTAGCAGACAGTCACTGACACTATAAGAACCAAGGTTCTGTATCCAAGCATAGGATTGGAAAGTTTAGTGGAATGGAAAAGTGTGATATGAGGAAAAAAATAGGAGCAGAAGCAAGAGAGCTCTGCAGCAGGGTTGGGCAATAACATCGTATTAAAGAATCCAACAATGTGCATCCAACAGTAGCGACAGTATTGCTTTACATAGGATTTCTAGGAAGACCTAAATCTGTTGACAGTGGTCCTATAAATTGTGACACCCAAACCTTTTAAAACAATAATATGTTGCAAATTTATTGTTGGCGGTCAAAGACAAAGAGGAACGCGCAGTGTCAGCTAAACCCAAAAAAAGTCAATGTGAGGCAGCAAAAAACCCCAAAAACCTCTCCAATGCAGTGGAAGTAAAAGAACAAATAAGAGGAAGCAGCAATGACTGGAGTTTGGGAGAGATCCAGTGAAACCCAGTAATGAAATGTGGCACTGGTTTCCTGCTGGCTGCGTTCCAGTCAAAACATCTTGAAGCCTTAGTTGGAAACATTTTAGCCTGATGAAGAGAAGACGTACAAATCCCGAGCTAAACTTTGACGGGAAAATGAAGTAACAGGCTTCTATGATGAAATAAAACTTGCAGTGTCAGTTGGTAACACAGTGAAAGAAATGAAACGCCAGCTGGACTTCAGAGATTCTGTAATTCAAACACATCTTTGAACTGGATCTTTAAAGCTGCACTATGTAACTTGAAAAGTATGTTATTTACATATTTGTTAAAATCATTATGTTGTGACAGTATAATATAAGACAGATGATCTGTGAAAAAAAAATCAAGCTCTTCTGCCTTCTCCCAGTACTCCAAGTACAAACTGCAGAAATCCACCAGTCAGTCAGAAACAACCAATCAGAGCCAGGAGGAGGGGCTTAGCGCTGTCAATCACCCTCATGTACGCAGCTCACACACTCCCCCTGCTCTCTGCTACACTACAGCTGGTTCACCCCTACGTAGCCTGCTGCTAATGCTAAGGCTAGTTAGCATGGCCACTGATGACGGCAGATAAACGGTTTTCCTGGAACAGTGAGTTGTTTCTTCACCATTAGCACATTTAGTAGCTCGTGCAAGAGGGTGATTGACAGCGCTAAGCCCCTCCTCCTGACTCTGATTGGTTGTTTTAGGTCGGCAGTGGCACATCTCTTTAGATGGCAATAACTATGTCTTTTCTCAGATTATCTGAGAAAAGACATAGTTACATAGTGCAGCTTTAAATGTAATATTTTTTTTTTTTTTTTACTTCAGATTATTTGTCCACATGTTAACTTCCTTCAACATTTGTATTTACTTAACCAAAAACATGGGCTGTTAATGGCACACCAACAGAACATAAGCACAAAAAAAAAAAAAAAAAAAAAAAAAAAAAAAAAAAAAAAAAATCGGTATCGACCAAAATCGGAATCTGCAGGTCAGGTTTTTTAAAGATCAGTGATCAGCCAGAAAACTGCATTCGGTGCAAAAACATGTTACCAGATCTCTGGCTAAAATCTGCTGCATCAAAGAAACTCCAACACTGTTAAACTCTGGTCCTTACAGATGGCAGACACAACGAGGAGTAGTAACAATTCCCAAGAGTGTGACAGAGTCGCGCATCAAGGAGAACATCCAGGTAATCTTTTTGTAACGCCGATTTTCTTTCACATAACTTGTTCAATGAAGTCAGGTGTTTCTGTGCTTCAGTTTTTATCTACAAGTTTTATAAAGCTGTGGAAACTGGTTTTCCTTCAGGTGTTTGACTTTACTCTTGAAGCAGAAGAAATGAAAAGCATCACAGCGTTAAACAGAGGCTGGCGCTACATTGTACCAATGATTGAGGTAAGAAGGTAGCATGTTTTCTTGCTTATTATGCTGATATTAGTGACAGTTCTTCTGCAGCCGTTTGAGACAAAAACATGATCTAGATGTCAAATACCAGCCTAGAAAAAGAAGCGCACTGACTTTGGTTTGGAATGTTTCAGGTGGAAGGAAAGCGAGTTCCCAGGGATGCAGGACATCCTTATTACCCCTTCAATGATCCCTACTGATGACTCGCACTAAAGCCTGAATTTGTGCCTTTAACTTAAACCTCACATCGCTGATCATTGTAGTTGTGCCATCTGTCTTCAGTCTGTTAGATTCTGCACTTATTGTTTGATTGCATCATGGTGACAGTCTGAGAGACTGGAAAAGAATTACTGTAACTGAGTGCACACTTGTTCTTTTTTAAATAAACATTTTGTTACGTCGTACAGTGGCTTTATTTTCACAGCTGATAATGGAAAATCACTGGAAATGAGACAGAACATGTTCTGGTTCCTGCTGTTTGGTCATTTCCACTGTGTAGTGGCTTCATGTTGGGAAGACCTGTTCTAAATATCCAACAGTGACATACAAAATATACTATTTTACGATGAAAACTGCGTTCTCTGATGGTGATTTCATAAAGCAAACCAGTACTATATTAATGTTCTGACAGTTATTTTTCTTTGCTACTGTGTATAAATCCATTATTAAAAATGTTCTTGTGGCAAAGCAGCACATGAATCTGTAGAAAGTCCTCAGGAAGTCTCTGAAGCAGCTGGTACCACGTCCATATCCTGCCGAACCTCCACTAAGTTTCCTCTATGGGAGGTTTGGAACGTCTGTGCCTGCAGATGTTCTGTGAAAAAACAAAGTTTACTCATTTACCTGGTTTGAATATTCATTAATAATTATGTAGTTTAACTTAGGATCATCATAATTACAGTCTTAACTTGAACTTTTAATTGACCATACAGTGAATATTATAAACCTTTGACCTGCAGTATGCAGCATAGGACCTGCTCCTATGCTGGTGCAGTTCTCCTTGACATTCCATTGAATTCTGCTCATTATGAATAGTTTCAAGCCTTGTATACACGTAGCCTGGTCTTTATAAAAATTAATATCTCCACCACATCGTTCTGAAAAAATATCGTACACACAGGAGCAGTTTCAGAAAAGTTTTCATCCACATGAGCCCGCACAAATACACTCCTGAGTGTTATGTTAAACATGCCAAACCCATAGGTGGCAGTGTAGCGCAAAGCTAAAAGCTATGCCAGAATATAAAGTTATATTAAAGTTATATGTAGAATATAAAGTTAATAAAACAAGACTATATCAATTGGGGAACATGTCAAAGCAAGTATGTGAATATATTGCTGCATTATTTGACACAGACTGCAATGCGTGGAACCCTAAATCTCCTGTTTTCCCATGTACACATGCAGACACAAATATGGAGTTTTCTCAAATCTCCACTTTATTGTGAGATTTCATAAATAATCATTTTTAATGATATTAAACAGAGTTTTCATGTGGATAAACGGCCAAAAAGCATAAAAATGTATTCGTTTTCCCAGATATCCTGGACTAGGCCTTCGACTCGCAAACCTTCTAAGTAACAGAAACATCAGAATGACTAAAAGAGCAACATGTAACTGTTACTGTGCTGTTCAAGCACGCGTACCCTTTGAACCTTTTCACATTTTGTCTCAATAAAACCACTAAGTTCTGTGTATTTTCTAGGAATTTGATGTGATACACCAACACAAAGTAGAGAATCATTTAAAACATTTTCACGAATGAAAATCTGAACGTTTGTCATGCATTTGTATTCAGCCCCCCTGAGTCAATACCCTGTAGAAGCACCATTCACTGCTCTGCAAAGTCTTTTGGGGTTGGACTACAGACTGAGAATACTGCCCATTCTTTTTGTAAAATAGATGAAGCTCAGTCATATTGGATAGAAAGAATCTGTGAATACAAATTGAAGTCTTGCCACAGATTCTCAATTGGATTTACATCTGGACTTTGACTAGGCCAGTCTTGGGGTTAGCAGCAGCCACCACCATGTCCTTACTGTGGGAATGGTGTGATGTCCAGTCATGGTTTTATTTTAAAGACCGTAATGGTAAAGTTCAATTTTAGTCTCATCTGACCAGGGAAACTTCTTCCATGTTTGCTGTGTCGCCTACATGGTGTTTGGATAAACTGGGCTTTTTATGGCTTTCTTCTTTCGTCTTGCATCAAGGTGAGATTTGTGGAGTGCAAAAACGATTCTGTCAGCGGGGTTTCCACCCTGAGCTGTACCTTTTTGCAGCTCCTCCAGATTTACTGCTTCTAGGGCTGCAACTAATGATTGTTTTAGTAATTGATTATTCGATCGATTTATTCTGATGATTAATTGGGTAAATAATTGGTACATTCTGCAGATTTTTCATTAAACTACTTAAGCCTTTTATATAATATTATAAATACCTTAAAAGATGGGAATAAACTAATAAACTAATAATTCAAATACCTTTTTAAAATAAAATTAACATTTTATTACCTAAAATGCAACAGCGGCATTCCTTTAGTGAACGCTTGATCATTTGTACCAAAGGATGTATCTGCAGCTAAAAATCCTTCTAACTTCAACATGTGAAAAGCTCAGTCCTTCCTGCTCAACATATCAATATAGTGTAGGACTGATCTGTTTTTTTTTTTTGTTTTGTTTTTTTTTTTGTTACAGACTTTGAACCAGGTGAAGCTAAAATTATGCCACTGGAGTTCTGGGGAGAATGCAGGCAAAGGTGCTTCTGATTAATTAGTTGTTGAGGGTGTTGATCTAAAGGGCAATGCATGCCACACATTGAAGTTTTGGATTATAACAAGACAGAATGTGGAAAAAGCTTTGGGGGTATGAAGACTTTTGTCATGACTCCTTAGACTTTGCATAGTTACTGTAAAATCAAACGAAAACCTAAAACACAACTTTGAAATTGACCTGAATCAGCAATTTCTAAAATGTCAGAGATGACAGAAAGCAAAAACTGCAATTTGGAAAAGACCAAACGTATGTAATGAAAATCATTTTAAGACAAGACATGAATCACCAATAAAGATCCAAATAAGGTAACAGGAAGATGTATGTGAGCCTGACCTGGATGGTTTCCTCCAGCGTGGTGTATCTGTAGTTGGGTGGTTCCAGGCTTCGCAACAGGCAGGAGTGGAGGTGTTCACTGCGCTCCATGAACTGCTTGGTCATGGCCAGCTGCTGTTTCAGCATTTCATTTAGAGCAAATACAGCCGGGTCGAACATGCAGATGGCTAATGGGAGTGAAAAAGAAAACTGGTCAATACTGCTGCTGCAGAACTCACAAGGTTTGATATAGGGGTGCACCGATAAATCTGCCCCGATTTCTTTAATTTTATAAAACTGATTTATCCACTGATCTTATCTACCTCTGCAAAGGTCTGAAAATCAGCCACTGTGCCCTTTTGCTGTGCCGTGAGAGAGGGCTGACTGACAGACCAGACCACCAAGGCATGTCTGCTCATGTGTGGGAAACAACAGTTACCTCACTGTTGCCAACTTAGCGATTTTTTTATAAAAAAAAAAAAAAAAAAAAAAATCGGTATCCGCTAAAATCATAATCTGCTGGTCAGGCTTTTTACAGATTGGAGATTTGCCAGAAAACTGCAATCGGTGCAGCCCTGGTTCGATCTAGTCTTTACCCTGTTTGTAGCAAAAGCCCTGATACTTGTAGTGCTTATAGAGTACACATCTAGTGATATCTCAGTCCCTCCAGAAAGTTGCAATTGGAATTATTAATGCAAATTAAGTCATCATTCGCAAATTTTGTGAAGACTTGCAACTTTACCGCAAATCAGACCAATCACTTTAATGCTTTCTGTATTTCATTCTTTGCTGACTAATCTTTGTGACTCGGCTAAATTTTGCCCAATACCCTTCGCTCCCTTCTAATTTAACTTCCTGTTTCACAATGTCTCTTGAAAGTCAAACCTGCAAGATGAAAGCACGTGTGACGTTAAACACTAACATTTCCTTTTTTTTTTTTTTTTTTTTTTTTTTTTTGCAAAAACCATTTTGAGATGTTTTTTGGATCTGCTTATACTTATACTAACTCCTTAGGAGGACATGATTTTATTTGTATTTAGGGTGATATTTCTAGAAGGTACTTGAAAATAATATTTTCACTTTAAATATTGACAATGTTAAAATCCTGTCTTTTTTGGGAAAGTTGTATGCTGCAATTTCAACTTTTTTGTAAGACCATGTTATGGCAAAAATATAGCTAGTAAATAAATAAATTTGCAACTTTGACTGCAAAATCAGTCATTTTAGGCTGCAACAATCACTAAAAAAAAACATCGCAGCATCCTGGAAGGAATGATATTGTATCACATAGTGGAAGCAAATAAAAATAGGGTGCAACTTTTTCATATATATCATTTTTATACCACTGAAGTATCCAAAGATAAAAGAAAGAAAGACAAAGATAAAGAATCAGAGACTTCTCCGATAGAGGCTTACAGTGGAAAATATTTCCATTCTTTGTGTTTTTCAAAAGACAAAATAATAGCAGCCATAATCTGAGAATATACCAATAACTGAAATTTTTAACATAAAATATATTTTACGTGCTCTTTGCCTTCTGCAGTGGATTTCCTGATAAAGTAGATAAAGCTAATAAAACATACATGAATAGAATATAAGAGCATTAGAAAAAAAAGAATAAGAGCAGGAATCTGAAAGCTGGATGCTGTATTTCTTTCCCTGTAATAACAGTCTCTTATAAAGCAACCTGCAAATGCAATATTCCACCCATAGATGGGGAGGCAGCACCACTTTAGATTCAGAATCAGCCAGTCGGCAATCAGACATAAACTTTCTGCAATTTTCCCTCATCTTTTTGAAAACTGATAATCTCTATATTAGTGATGTTTTCAAAAGCTCGAATTGAACCTCACAAGAAGAGAGCTCTCTGTGGTTTGTGACCCCCTCCTTCTGCCACCAAAAACTCCCCTTAATTCAGCACCAAAGGCGAGCTTGAGTTTCACTTGTGGTGCATCGCAATCCGGCTTCTGCCCGGGGCCAGCGGACGTACCTTCTAATCTCTCTGCACTTAAAGCGGGAGGGACAGAATGTGTGGGCCTCATGTAGATCCTGCCAACTGTGGGGTCCAGTGGGGCCATACCTTCAGAATAATGAGAGAGCCCCGGGTCAGAAAAAGCTTCATGAACATGATCAACACTCGATCTGGCAAATATTAATGAAAACACAGACTAACCGGCTGACCAGGAGTCAGCCAGTGGATCAGGCCGAGTCTGCACTGCTGCGTCTTTAAAACTCCTCCTGACTGAAGCGTGCCTTCTTGACTGCTGAGAGGAGCTCCGGCTGCTACGTGTCGGAGAAGTTCTGCTTCTGCTGAACGATTCTGATCTGTGACTGCATTCTGAGACTCTGGCGAAAGTACTGGAATAATCATCTTCTGTCTTCTTGTGAGACCCGTCTGTCCCGGAAACCTCCGGTCTGAGCTCTGATCGCACCTCTGCCTCCTCACCATCATCATCTCCCAGGTGCTCTGAAATCTGCATGGCACTAGAATCACTGTCAAAGTCACTGTGATAGTCCGCCACCACCTCCTTCTCCTCCTGTGGCAACTGCTGGTGTCTGCTTTGGGATTCAGGAACGGTGTCGGCCATTTTGTTTTGATTCTGTGTAGGCACCAAGAAGAAAATCAGTAAAATCAGTC
Organism: Anableps anableps; assembly: GCA_014839685.1. NCBI lineage: Eukaryota > Metazoa > Chordata > Actinopteri > Cyprinodontiformes > Anablepidae > Anableps > Anableps anableps. The sequence goes on from CM026070.1 coordinate 3,794,395, forward strand.
TTTTAGTAATTTGACAAGCTCTGGAACAAAAAGCAAACGTGTTAATAGAAAAGCTATTTTTCGACCATCTATTTTGTAATAATCTTACATGATGAGTCCAATCATGTAAGATGATTAGACTCATCTTACATCATATCTTTCATTCCCAACCTGTTTTCCTGGCATTTCTGAAGCAGTTCCAGCAGGAATCAGCTCATCCAGTGTCATCACATTGATCCTGAACTCTGCAGAAAAACAACAAAAACTGTTTGCACTGCAAAAACTTATGGGAAGTGTGCAAAATCTTACAAAGTATTTTCGGTCCGGTTTCTAGTCAAGCCAAGTCAGGTTTATTTGTATCGCACATTTCAGCAGCAAGGTAGCTCAAAGTGTTTCACATCATAAAAACATCAATCAAGTTTACAGCAAAATCATCAAGCAAATATCAATGCATCAAAATCATGAGGATCATCAACCAAACATAATCAAGCAAATATAATTCAAAAATATTTATCAATGCTCCACTTACTACAAATCAAAGGCAGCTCTAAACAGGTGGGTTTTCAGCCTTGATTTAAAGGAATTTAGTGTTTCAGCTGTTTTGCAGTTTTCTGGAAGTTTGTTCCAGATTTGTGGAGCATAAAAACTGAAAACTGCTTCTCCATGTTTGGTTCTGGTTCTGGGGATGCAGAGCAGACTAGAACCAGAAGACCTAAGTGGTCTGGAAGGTTGATACAATGACAACAGGTCTTTAATGTATTTTGGTGCTAAGCTGTTTAGTGATTTATAAACTAACAGAAGTATTTTAAAGTCTATTTTCTGAGCTCCAGGGAGCCAGTGGAAGGACTTTAGAACTGGGGTGATGTGCTCTATTTTCTGGTCTTAGTGAGAACACAAGCAGCAGCGTTCTGAATCAGCTGCAGCTGTTTAACTAATTTTTTTGGGCAGACCTGTTAAGACATTGTTGCAGTAATCAATGCGACTAAAGACAAACGCATGGATGAGTTTCTCTAGATCTTGTTGAGACATTAGTCCTTTAATCCTGGAGATGTTCTTCAGGTGATAGAAGGCTGACTTTGTAACTGTCTTTATATGTTTCTGAAGGTTCAGGTCTGAGTGCATCACTACACCCAGATTTCAGGCCTGATCACTGGTTTCTAGTTGCAATAAATGAAGCTGCGCGCTGACTCTAGATCGTTCCTTATCGTTCCTTAAAGTTTAAATGAAAAACCTGCTAAATGTACCAATTTTTAAATCTGATTAATCATCAGAATAATTGGCACAATAATCGATTACCATTAGTTGCAGCCCTATTTTAAGAACAAACCCAGCTGTCCTGGTAGAGAGAACTTCTCCAATACACTGTGTAATAATCAGACAAGGATAGTGTTTGTTCTGCAGAGGAAAAACAGATGTACCTTCTGGGCCTTCTGGGATGCATGAGAGGAAGAAGGACAAGTATAATGTTAAACCCTACCAATCTTTGATCTAAGACACTTTCACGCAAACTCAGAATGAGAAAAGCTGTGTTTTCTGCCTGTGATGAGCACCTCACACCTTCTGAAGAAACTGAACTCATGTGACTGTGTGGATCTTCAGAAGCAGGCTCCACAGGGAACAACTCCTCCAGAGAAAGTACTTCAGCACGACCTGACGAAGATGAGTGAGAGCGCTGCGGACTCTCTGCCTTCCGAGAGGAGCCTCGCCACTCAGAATGCGAGGTGGGGAAACGGGGAGGACTGAACTGGACCTGGGCCTGGCCGGTGAATCGAAATGGGGAACTGCGACATGAAGGAGAGGCAGGAGAGCGAGGCGGTGCGCCGGTGGAGGGTGAAGGAGGGTGGGCAGCAGCTGGGCTTTCAATCTTCTCACTGGGGCTGCTGAGTGTCTGGATGAGTGGAAAGAATAGCCAGGATTTTCAAATCTTTTTAGGTTTTCAGAGCAGCAAAGCGTCTATAAAAGCCCCAATATTTTCAGTTTAAAACACAACCTCACTAGTTTGAGCATTTTACCGTGTAAAACAAACTAACTCAATGCATGTGGAATTCTCACCGTCTCCTGTGCGACCTTGTCAGAATGTCACATCACTATGGAGGAAGTCTACAGCTCTCTTTCTAATGTTGCTTCAGGTAACTGAGGTTAGCAGACCCCGGTTTATGCAGAATTGTCTCCACGTCCCCCTCCAGTATTTTAATAAGGTTGAGGTCCTGACCTGGGCCGGGTTATTTCAACAATCTCATTCATCTGTTTTATCCTGTTCCCATGGAAATCTGCTGCTGTGCTTGGCATCAGACTCTTATAATTTTGCAGACTGACCTGGCATTGAACCCACTCCAGGAAAGTCTTCACTTTTAAACAATATTTTTCACTGAAGAATGGCTGACTTCTAATTATTTGGAAAATGCCTAATAATAGAGCTTAATTAATAAAATTAATTGTTCAAGTTTGATCTGAACTCTAAACAGTCACAAAAAAAAAAAAAAAAACTCAATTCATTTCTATTATTAGTTTGGCATATTCGCTGTCATCCTCCTCGCCGCTCGAATGCTGAGCAGCAGGAGGAGGATCAGGTTATTATTTACATAATAATCTGCCTTTGAATAAATACAACATTAAACAGGAACGTCTCGAAGAACATGTAATGTTTAAGGCAATTCACTGTTTCTCAAGTGCAATAGATACATTTTTTCAATAAGAAATTATTTTAATTAATTTCAGTAAAATAATTGGGATCATAATATTTTTTCCATCTCAGAAGAGTCCTATGGAGGCCCAAAAGGGACAAAATGAAATAAATACATACATCATTAAATCATTAATTAAATGTACCATGAAATAAATACATTTTTAATAAAATGGTTAAATAATTTAATAGCCAATTAATGTACTAAATGTCACTAAATTATTAAAATGCAAACTTATAATAGCTGATGCAGATAATTAATTAAATGTATAATTAATTATTTCATTGTTCTTGTTCCTGCAGTGTCACCATGACATCATTTTATCTATCAAAATCGGCCATTTAAAGCGAGGGGCGGGGCTCACTGTTCTGCGCAGTCACATATTTGAAGTGGAATTCTTGTTTGACCATAAAAATAAAAGGAAAAAAAAAAAGATTTTTTTCAGAGGGTTTTATAGTTAAACTATCTCAAAGAGATGGAATTATACGAAGTAAAAGCAAACCTACCCTGTGTGGCCTTTTCATTGATGAAAGTCTCTCAGGTTCTACTATGGAGATTGAGTCTACTGAGTCACCAAGCAGTTCCTTTATGTCTTCTTCATCACTTTCCAGACTTATACCACTTATTACTCTCCTTGGCTTCCTCTCCAACCCTCCAGAATGTGCAACCGGATCCCCGGCTTTTGATTTGGACCTGATGCCAACAGCTGCACGTTTTGTTGCCTCAGGGGGAGCAGTACTGGTGCGTTCAGCAGCTCCTGCTTTTTGCTTTTTGAGGAAACGGTTTTCCCTCTGGCTCTGGTCACCGTTGGACTGTGCTGACAGCTCCACCGTGGCCTCCATGTTCTGGATGGTTGCTGCTGGTGAGATTTCCAAGTCTGAGGTTAGGCTGAGGACAGTTGCTGAGGCCTGTTTAGCCTGTTCCAGCTCCTGCTTGCGGCTCCAAACACGATTCTCAATTTCAGCCAGTCTGCGCAAGGCTGGAGCCTGAGAGCCAAGCTGGGAAGATGCCACATATCTGACCAAAAAACCCCAAAATAGATAGATTAATCAACTACCATGTCTCTTCATTTGTGCGTCATTATTCCATAACACTTTCAAGAAAAAGCCTTAAAATCTACAGCGTGGAAGCTTGTTTTTTTACTGTTTTAAACAGACAGTGGTTCTGAAAAACAGCCCTGTCTCTGGAACCTCCTCTAACTAGACCCATTTCTTTCATAGGAACAAAAGTTCACCTTGGTTCTGCTACAGGCTGTGCTTGGTTCCTGCTGACTGGTGAGTGGCTGCTTAAGGCTGGTTTTGCAGCCTTCTTTAGGAACCGGCTCCTTTCACCCAGTGAACTCTGAGGCCTGAGATCCTAAAGGAAAAGAATTAAACCAAAGTTTAGGACTCAGTTACAAGGTAAATAATCTGAAATGCACTCATATAGGGTTTATAGGGTCTTTGGAGGAGAAACAGGCCCACAGCGTCATAAACCCTTCACTACACTTACCAGAGAGTGTGAGGCGCTGTTCATGCCAAAGCCACCTGGAGAGTTTATTGCCTAAAGTTTAATCTCATCTGACCAAAACAAACTTTACATGTTTACATTTGTAATGGTAGGACAGAAAATTCTTTACTCTGGCATCATTAAAAAAAAAAACAAACAAACAAACACAACACACACACACACGGTTGTTATGGATACCTGGTGACCAGAGGAGACCTTTATTTACAGCTGGTCTTTCAACATAGTACTTTTTTCTACTAGCTTAGAAGAGGTACCAATAATTATGAGACCTGTTATTTAGGCTTTATACACAGGGGAACCAATAAATGTCCCTTCCACTGGATATTCAATAAAATCCACCAGTATGTAATGATGACATCACTAACTTACCTCGGTTGAATCTCCCTTTCTCTCAGGGTTTTCTTGTGTATTAGCAGGTCTGGCAGCTTCAGCACGCTGCTCAGAGGCAGAGCTCTCTGAGGAGAGGTCACTCAGGCCAGAGAATAAGGTGTGGCTGTTTGGAGGAACACGTCTGGTTTTGAGGGAGCCGCCCTGCACAGGAGGAAAGTTTTAACACATTTGTTTAAGTACTAAACACTGGCAAAAAAGCAGGTCAAAGGTTTCTGTGGATTTGATTCTGCTTTACAGCACAGAGGTAGTATGAAATATAACTTTTTGTTTTGTTTTTATTGTCACAAATAAAATATTAAGTTTACAGTTAACATGACCAGCTTGATTAGCAAATCCTACGTCTCGTTACCAGCATGTGGAAGAAATTAAACACACTGACAAGACGCCCTTCAATTAAAAGCACTGACTTCCAGTTTCTGCCTGTTTAGACAAGTCCAATCAGCTGCATGGCATCAGTTGATTTCAAACTGTCCTGCTGCTAACAACACTAGCAATAGTAAAGTTGAACAAGAACTTAGTCTGTACTTGTTTTCCATGTCATTTCAATTCCTAATAGTAACCCAGATAACCACTGTTCCCAACTTAGCGACTTTGTCACCATATTTAGCAACTTTTTGTTTAAAAATCAACTGGCAACAAATTCTTTCAGTTATTGGAGACTTTAGCGACAACACGAGTGCACCAATCACCAATGGATTACAAAGGATGTAAATACTGTTACGACTGTTATTTGTTTTGTTTTTTTCACTAAAACAGTCGCACTAAAGTAAACCCCTGCATTTGACTCACACAGTCACTGACCCACCCCCTCCACTGTGTGTGTTTCTGATAACTGTTTTGGTTAAATCAGATATTATGCTAAACTGATTTATGTAGTGTAGGTTCAAGCAAATTATTTACAATATTAAATTACTTCATAAAGTTGATTTGTAGTTCACAACATATCTAGAGTATTTTTAATCACTTTTTGTCTGGCCAGCTTAGATACTCCTCTCTTCTACTACCCAGATCACACGACCAAATATGCAAATTAGGTTATGATGTCATCCAGCGACTTTTAGGACAGCCAACAGCTACTTTCCTTGCTGAGGAGATCTGAATTTTGAGGCCAAGTCAACACCTCTAACTTGCTGCACCCTTCAAAGCATTCCTGAACCATTTAGACTTTGTGGTCGGGTGCATTATCCTAAAAGAGGCCACGGCCATCAGGGAGAGTTTTCATGAAAGGGTATACAGTCCCTAGGAAAGTAAAATGAATAAATAAAAGTATTCACCCCCTTGGATGTGTTACCCTTTTTAATGCTTTTACAAATCAGTCATGGTCGACAAAATGTGGATTTTTTTTTTGACAAAAAACAAACAAAAAACACCCTTTAATTTCAAAGTGAAAATTGATTTCTACAAAACAATGACAATTATATAAAAATATGGAACATAAAATAACTGATTTCATAAATATTCATGATAATCATGATTGATTTGTAAAAGCAACAAAAAGTGTCAAACATCAAAGGGAGTGAATACTTTATGTAGGCACTGTACATCAGGAGTTTCCAACTCCAGTCCTCCAGCACTGGTTTCTCTGGTGTGATGGACCTGAACCAAATGGCTTAATAGTTACTGCTGATTCTGCAGGGACCAACAAATCAAAATGCTGCAACAAGCTGCAGACATTTAAAACAAAGAAAACTTAATACAAGAAATACTTGAATGTTGCACCCTAAAAATATTTAATTAAGCATATAAATATATATCATTGTTCATTTAAGGAAGAATCGCTTTTATTTATTCTACTTTTAAATGTGACCAGGGCTGGGCCAAGATTTTATGGGGCCTGAGACATAAGGCCCCTTTTTCCTGTTAAGAACATCACCACCACTTACAGTGTTTCAATACAGACTTGGTGGAATCTGGGAGAGAGAGCCAAGACTATTTGGCCAAGTTTAAAGCAATCAGTGATAATTGGTTATTTGCTGGGATGCATTTGGAAACAAACCGAGCTCAAACACAAAGATTAAACTGATAGTATCAGATTGTAGCCATGGTAACAGAACAATCATACCATGTAGATTAATTTTTTTTTACCCTTTTTCAAAGTAAACTTGCCAACGCCTTTAAATCTTAGATTTAAATGTTAAACAATTTAAAACAGTTTAATTATCTCTGCTGAAACCGTTAAATCTAATTTACTAGCATTGGCATTCTCAGTAAACAAATCTTAAACTTCTGGATCTATGGTCTGTGTTAAAATAGGAGCATTTATGGGGACCTCTGAAATTCGGGAGGGCCCTAAGCAGCTGCTTGGTTCACTTTTGCCTTGGGCCGGCTCGGAATGTGATCAGAATTACATAGTGTTTTTGTTTTAAGATCCACTGGCTGATTACTTAACTGAGATTTCACTGAAGTGCAAAAAAATGTATATTATGTATTTTAATTGTGTTTTTTTGTGTTTGCCTTTTTTAAGACTCTGTAGTTGTGTGTTTAATTATTGTCAATAATGTCTTCCAGTAACATGTAATTACCTAGTCATATTTTTAATTTCCTTTCAACTTTTAACATTTTTTAAACACAAAAACACAGTGGGCCGCTGGTGGACTGCCCTAGCGCCCCTACAACCGGGCCAAGCAAGTTTTCTGGGGGAAATCCTGCTCTACTTTGCAGCACAAAGGTTGAAAAAGCATCCAACAAAGTTCTAGAGAGTTCTTGTAATAACCCGGTTATATGATTCAGATGTGTTGAAGCAGATCCGCATCTAAAAGCTACAGGGGCTACATATTAAAACAATGTTCACATGGATGAAAGAAACCCAGGGTGTCCCAGCAAAACATTGCCCAAAGCATCACACTGCCTCTGCTAACTCGCCTTATTTCCAGAATGAATCCTGGTTCTCGTGCTGTGTTCCCCAGGTTCCCCTTCCATGTGGTTCATCAGACCAGACCACCTTCTACCACTGCCCTGTGGTCCAGTTCTGATGCTTATGTGCCGCTTTCAGCAGTGGACAAGGGTGAGTATGGCCACCACCCCATATGCACGGCATACTCTGACACCTGTCCATCAGAAGCTGCATAAGCTACCATAGCAATGTGAGCAGTTGGATTGGACCCTGTGGGGCAGCCTCTGTTCCCTGGACAACATCGGATAAATACTTGCTGACCTCTGCAGAGTGGAAACAGCCATGCTCTGACCTGGTCATCTAGCCATCACAGTTCGGCTCAAATCAAGCTCGATCAAATCCTTAAGCTTGTCCAACTGTTGTTCTATTTTCAGCTCCCCTTGATAACAGAAAAATCTACCGTATTCCAAGACCTTAAGACAGGGGTGTCCAAACTTATGGTCACTTGGGCCAAAATCATCAAGTCAAAACGACCCACGGGCCAAGAAAATAAAATAAAATAAAATTCACCAAATAAAGTCATTTGATTTTTTTTTTTTTTTTTTTTTTTTTAAGAAAGGGATGTTATTCATCATAAATCTGAAACCTTAAAAGGATTTTGCATGTTTGCTGTATTAAAAGAACAGTACCAGGAAGAAGGGAGAGCAGCTGTCTGTTTTTAAGCCATCATTCAGAACCAGTCACTGTGCACTTTGGGTCAGAATAGATCTGCTAACAATAACACGACTTAATCTGTTTATAAATAGCTTTTTTTCTCATTCTGAAATGTTTCTGAACTGTCCGTGCAGTGCTGGAGCCTCAATGCTCCAGCCTTGCTTCTCTCTCCTCGCAGCTCGAAGCTTTCAATAACCAGCCTTCAAAACGTTCACCGCTACGTTTAACGTCTGTCTGCTTGTGACAAAATGTCCCAATAAAAAGTCAACAGAGAGCAACTAGTTGTGTTTCATGTTATTTTGCTCAATTACAACACAGCTCGAAAAAACTGCTTATGAGCTTATGACCGATTTCACCTATATTTCACGAGAGCACGTGGCCAAAACACAGTGGTTGCTGAGGGGATTGGTGCGTTTGATTTAAAGGACTGGACGTTTGAGACAGGTGGTCCAGACATAAAAAGACATCGCTTGCAACTGAACAGGACGAAAAATAAATCGCTTATCATCTACAGACCTTTAAATAAAAATCGGGAAAACACTGTGGAACAGTGAATTTTTAATTTAAACAAAATCAAAACTGGATAACAATGCAGAGAACAATAACTAATTTGTTCAAAAGAAAAGTCAGGGATATCGAAGAGGAAAAGTTAGCCCAGACGCTACAATACATCAGAAAATTGTTTATCAATGTTTCAGACACGCCAGCAGAGGTGGAAAGAGTACAAAAATAATGTAGGCTACTCAAGTAAAAGTACAGTTATTTTGATAAAACTTGCACTTAAATACAGGTAAAGTTGGTAATATTTAAAGTAAAAAGTACCTCATTAAAATTTTACTTTAAGTAAAAGTTACTTTTTTATGAGCAGAAGGAAGTTCTGCTCATCACAAAGGAAATGAGAAAATATTGGTCTCAAACTGTTTTTATTTAAAGGAGCACCTTTATAAATAAAATGCAACACAAAATAAAACATGTTAGCATATGACATGAATATTTGGGATATATAATGTGTAATTTTAATTGGGTATAGATTTCAAATATTTTGTATCAGCTGTTCTCTGTAGGGATATCTACAGCTGATCATCGCTGTCACACCAAACCAAACCCTCTGCATCCTTTGCTACATCTATGAAGCTTCTCTTCTTCCTCATCCAATCCTTTGTCCAATATGTCCACTGTCCCTCCTGTCTAATAGTTTAAATAACTGACTCCAAACTAAGTACCTGATCCTCTGTTTTCAGCTTTAGCCAATACAAATTATGATCACAAGCACCAGATAAAACTGATTTTACATTTGTTTGTAAAACATTATTCAGAATATTCACATGCTCATAGTGTTGAACACAAAGCAAACTAAATTTACACTGTATGATAAAGCAGTTGCCTTGCTCATACAGCTAAACTGGTCCATTAGATACAGCCACAGGTTCTCTTTTTCTCAGAGGTTATCTTGAACTATACTTGATGGGTTGTCCTAGAACCTCTGTCTTCCAGCTGATGCAACACCATGAGATCTTAATACTAACCCAGCAGAAGAAGCAATGCTGTTTTTTCTGGTGTTTTCTTTTCACTCATTAACAGATATGATTTCAAATATGATGGAGTAAAATACTTTACTCAAAACAAATTCAAGTAAAAGTAAAAGTTTAGGTTTTGTAAACAACTTTAAAAAGTACCGACAAATTGTAATTAATTACAGCAATGTGAGTAAATGTAACTTGTTACTTTCCACCCCCTGTATGCCAGTACCTTAACAATCAAAATATGGGATTGTTAAAGTGCTTCTATTTTTTGCATTATCCATACAGGTAGCCTACAGTACAGTACAATATTGATGTTTATTTGGGTTTGGACTTTGCTGAGAGAGAGAGAATAACATCTTTTTAGCCACAATATAGCAAATAGCAGTTTTTGTCATAGTACCAGCAAGAATTTAAAGCTACTTTCACCCCTGGTTATAAGAACAGGATTTGGGTCACTTTCTTTTTAAACGCTCACTATATTTAGCCAAATTTAATAAATTAAATAAAAGCTGATTTGGGTTCAGCAAAGTTGGCTTTTCAGTAAAAGTCTCTGAATAGACGTTGTACTACTTATAAAAGTTTGGTTGTAAAAAAAAAAAGGGAATACTTTGTGTTGTACTAAACAGTTTCTATTGCAAGAAAATTATGTCAATAATAACTTTACTTAAATATAAACTTTACTTAAAAATATAATGTTATAATGTTATAAATATAATGATACAAATAAAATTTGTATCATTCTTGAACTGCAGTGAGGGGGGCAAAAAAGCAGTCCAGGGGCGACAAATGGCCCCCGGGCCGCACTTTGGGCACCCCTGTCTTAAGACAAGAGTTTCTTCGTGTGGTATTGCTTCTTAAGTTCCCTCAGATGTGTCTAAAGTTCTGACCTGAAGCAACCATGATATTCAAATAACAGCAAAAAATACACATGAAGGATGATTATACTAAGGGTACAAAAACACAGATATGTTCATACTGACAATTATTAGTATGACTGTATACTTTACCATACAATCCAAATCTTTCCAATACGAATGTCTATATACTTTTCTATCCACCGTGTTTCCGATGATTAGTAAACACACTTTAAATACGCTTCATACCCGTGTTTTGGTCGGGGAGTCCTGTGTGGAGCCTCCTCCGTCTCCTCTGCTGCTTCTCTTGGCTGACAGCAACGCCTGAGCTCGGTCCAGAGCCGAACTCCGACCGCTTACCTTCCACATCTCTCAGCTGGTTCTCATTAGCTGTCCGGAGCGTTTCTGGCGGTTACGTCTTATATATTCCTTTCCTTTGGCTTTTACTACACCGGAGAAATGTTCTCAGCTAGCTAGCAGCTAAATCGATAGTAGCTAGTTTTAGCTGCATATTGCGCTTTCTTTAGATTCATTCGGGAAACTCCTACGTCTCTTAACAATTCAGCATTTACCGAACACCACAATATAAACAGTCTTATCTTTTCACTATTCACTCACACCAGCAGACTGGCGTCCTGTGTTTCCATGGAAGAGCTTCTGTTCTTCTTCCTAACATCGAATGGAAGACTGTATCAGATTGGTTGCGCCACCTACAGTTTGAACGGACAATGCTTTTTAACCCTCTATTTTTTCCCCAGTAAGTTTTATTTCGTCTTCAGGCATTGGAAAAACATATAAAGCTATAAAACATTTTTTAAAGAGTTTTTTTTTTTTTCACTGTCTTGACTGTCTTGAGCAAATCTATTGAGTAACTTCCTGACTCCAGGAAGAGTAGCTGTACTTGTTACAGCTAATGGAGATCTAAATAAATAAAAAAATTAAAACAATTAACATGTAAAAAATGTTAAAATATTATGGCCACATACATATTTAACTATTTTGTTTATTCTAAAAGTTGCTAAAAAGAACTCTATAGTGAGTAGCCCCATCATTCTTGATGATCACTTCAGAAGATGAAATAAAAGGCCTCCACTGACTTTTCACCATTTATCTTCCTCATTGTTTCATGATGGAAACTCTTCCACTTTGCCACATGGAAAGTGTGGCACGGTGGACACACATAATCAGATGGAGTTATCTTGTCATGCTTGTTCTGTTGGAAGCCATCAGGACATTCAATATTATTATTTCTTTTTTGGCAAAAATTAAAACTTTCCTCCACCTTTTAACATTCTATCTTTGGTGCTCCCCTGGCAGTCCAAACAGGCATAGTTCACTTCCTCCGCTGCCATTGCTAAACTACAGGCAGGCTACAATTCTAAAATAGCGCAGAAAATTGACATCATCATTCACAACTTCTCCTTCTGTTCACTGATTGGCCTGGTTGAAATTCTACCAGAGAAATCCACCTCAGTTGGAGAAATCCCAGATGGAGCACTGAAGCGAGATGAGAATCGAGCAGAATTGCATAGGTAGGCAATTGCTGGGCTATGACAGTGTAAATAACTGATGGAAAATCAGATGAAAGACAGATTTATAGGTTAGGTTTACTTTTCAAGTCTATGGCTTTAAATTTCTGATTAGCTGATGAAGCTGTTTGAGTTTAAATTAATTTAATTTGCCTTCTAAGTGCCTAAAAAGAAGGCAGCTGGGCTTCTTTGCTTGAAGTCCATTTGCCTTCTATGTAAGCACTTGGGATGGTCAAATATGTTATACACCCTGAAATCAGTCGTCTAAGCCCACCTTGTGAACTTTTTTTTCCTCACAAAATGGTGTGTTTGGGTTGGCCGGGGGATTCTGCTGTCGTTCTGATTATGTGTGTCCAGAGCTGAGTGAGGGATAAACAAAATAATCCAATGCGTAGGGCCGCCAGGCCAGCCGGAGAGTTGGGGTTGTTGAAACTTGGGAGGCTGTGGGTGGCTTAGTCTTTGTGAGTTTCTCAAAACTCACAGAGTTTAACACATATGGAAGCTGTTAAAATTCCACCTTAGTATATAAAAAAGTTAGAAATTCATTACTTATTAGTCTATTTTTACGTTGCTAGTTTTGTTTTTCAGTTATTTCTATCTCTGCAGCCTCTTGCTCTCAAGAGGGGGATGGCGTACACACAAACACACACAGAATCCATATTTTCATCATATGCTTGTGCAGCCACTGAAATAGACATGAAAAGCTTTTCTGTTTTTTCCAGACTTTAAAAAAGTGTCTGAGGAAATGTCTATCAATAGTTTGCTTATAAAGGACAGAAAGAGACGAGCTGTGGCTAAAAAATGTGGGTGGTTAACGTACTCTCACCAAGTCAGAAATTTAGAGAGCTTGAGGTCATACAAAATCTGCACCTGTGCGCTGGCTGTTTCCAGCTCTACTTTCCAGCTCAGGAAAATCTGTTGAGGACTGAAATTAATTCCATGCAGTCCGTTAATCAAAAATATTCAGCTTCTTTTTGGTACCCTGTTCTGCAATGTTGTCAAATATGAAATAAAGGAACCTTGACAGTATACAGTAAAAATAAGCTAACTGGCCACTTTACTAGAGACATCTTGGTATTAACAGGTTCAACACCATTTTCTGCCCTAATTCTTTGTGGCAAACATTTGTCAAAGTGTCGTAAACACAAGTGTCCCAGAAACTTTGGTCCAGATTGACATGATGGCATCATGGAGTTGGTGCAGATTTGTTGTCTGTGCATCTAAGATGCCAGTCTCCCATTTCAACAGATTCCAAAGATGCTCTGTTCAGTTAAGATCTGGTGACTGTGGAGGCTATTAGCATACAATATATCGTAGTGTTTGAGAAACCAGTTTGAGATGATGCAAGCTAGAGCATTATCCTGCAGGAAGTCACCTTCAGAACATGGGTACACTGTAGCCAAATGGTCTGCAACAATACTCAGGTAGGCTGTAGCAATTAAATCACTACCCATTGCTACTAAGGGTATTTTCAGAGTGCCTAGAAAATACCCCCTTCACCATTACATCAACAAAAGCAGCATGTTTGCAGCTCCTGCTCACCAACCAATGGTGGCAGGAGTTCTTCCTGTAACCGGTGGATTGCCGACTCGAATCCCTGCTCCGTCCATCTTAGTTATTGTGTCCTTGAGCAAGACACTTCACCTGGCTTGCCTGCTGGTGGTGGTCAGAGGCCCCAGTGGTGCTGATACAGAGCAGCCTCACTTCTGTCAGACTGCCCCAGGGCAGGTGTGGTTATAATTTAGCTTACCACCATCAGTGTGTGAATGTGTGCATGAATGGGTGAATGACTAAATGCAGTGTGAAGTGCTTTGGGGTCCTCTGGACTTGATAACGCGCTATACAAGTACAGGCCATTTACCAAACCCCCCCACTGCCAAAGCATACACATCTTGGCACAGTCTCTGTTTTCCATTTTTGAGTGACTGCATGGTATTTAAGAACTTCATCAAGGCCAACCAAAAGTCTTTCTCCACAGCCTCTCCAAATTCCTCCCATACCGGAGTATTTACTCCTGCAACCCTATAAGCCACAGTCCCTCAGGCCACCTGGTACCTGTTAGCTGCTTCAGAAGTCCCCAAGGACAACCAAGCCCTAAAAGCCTCCTACAGCCTGTCAGCTTCTGTTACCACTGGTGTCCACCATCAGGCCCTCTGGTTGCTATTGTGGAAGACACGGCTTCTAGAAGCTGCATCGGCAAATGAGGTCCTAAACATGGCAAACTGAGATTCCATTACCACCATCTGTTTGAGTTTACCAGATCTGTGCCGCAGCATCCCTGGCCAGATCCAGCACTCTACCAGGTGGTGATCATTTGACAGCTCTTCCTCTCTCTCTTCAGCCGCAGGTCTGATAATACTAGCACAAAAGTGATCATCAACCTTTGGCCCAAGATGGGCCTGGTACCACTTATGAACCACCTCGTGCTTGAACACGATGTTTGTTATGAACATCCCATGACTTGAATTAAAGTCCAGCAACTAAACACTACTCAGGTTTTGATCAGGGAGGCTGTTTTTTCCACTCACATGGGCAACGATGGTGTGAAATACTTTAAAATACTTATCAGCAGGACCATCATAAAATCCACAGATGGGAGTCATTTCAACACACCATCTGGGAAATCCAAGTTGGTACATGATGTTTATTAGATGCAGACATATTTGCCGCCATATATCTGTCAACAACAAAAAAACAGCATTGACAATTGGCAGCAGATAAAGGACAGATTGTAAGAGGATGAAAGTAAGCAGCTATTGGACGCATCATTCAGAAGTTTGTTAAACTATTCTTGGAGTGGCGCAATGCAAATGTATGAATATCAGGTCAGCGCATCTAGTGATGAGTGCATAAAGCTGCTCATAAATGCCAAAGGATATGGTTTGTGCAGTGCTGGCTGCTTGTCTGTGAAGTTCTGATTATCTGCTTAGAGTTGATGTGCAAAAGAAGCTCAAAAAGACTGACGCTGAGATGAAAAATAAGTCATTAGTGACATTTTCTGCTCTGTATGCTCTGTATGTGCTGTGTATGTGCTTTGATTAAGTGAGCTGTGGAACAAACACGCTGAAATAGGAAGTTTCAGTTTGAAACAGAATCAAATAAGTTTTGATGCTTTAACGAAAAGCTGTAAAACAGAAATAAAGATAACTGCCAAGGCCTTGGCTATTAAAGATGAAAAGCTGCAGGAAGAACATAAAGTTGCTGTGAACAAAATTAAAGAACTGATTCATGGAATTAAATCACTTTGGGGAAAAAATGTTTCTCATGTGCAACTTCAGCTGAAGAGTTTGAACATCCGAGAATGTCACATAACATTCCAACCAGAGGAGGAACAGAACAAACAAAATGCATGGTTTGCCAGCATAATGAAACACAGCAATACATTTAGAACGGATTTACACCAGCTCTATTTGGTCCACTTGAATCAAACTTGCCTGGAAAGTCTGGTTTGTTTGGGGAAATAAAAGAAAAGCAAAGCAAACTGTAGCTAAATATGTAGGTCTCGGTTTGGTTGAAGTGAACTCTGGTACAGTTGGAATGCATATGTGAATGCAAGTGGACTGGAGTACATTCCAAAAGCAGGAAGCGGACTATAGCGCAGGGTGTTCTGGGTAAATACAACAAAAACAAACAAAACAAACACGCAAGTCTAGTGCTTGCGGAAGAAATGGCGCATGGTCTTTCAGCAAAGACAAAAGAGAACTCCTGCAAAATCTGATGCCACTTCATTTGTTTATATGTCCTGAGGAAGGAACTTTTGCTCACTGTCTTCTTCAGAGGTTTTTGTGACGTTTCCTTCAGTAGTTCTTGGTGCAGTGCCACCTTCAGCCAAGGGGGTGAACAGGTTTTTCAAAGTTTTTGGTTTGTTTGACACAGTGCAGTGTGAAAGCGAACCACACCAGCTGAAACTGTAACAAATGTTGCAACTTTGGTTCGCAATCAAACTGAATCTGCTGGACTTAAATTCACTGTTCAGCAATGGCTGGATGGACCTGATGATTTGCTTCAAAACAAAAGCTCTGTGGAGCCTTCCTGTTTAAATGAAATGCCTTCCCTTTGAACTGAACTCATCAGAATATATTTGACAAGTTTATATAAAAGCTTTTCACCAGTTTACATGAAAGCTTTTCAGTAGTATGTATGAAAGCTTTTTGCCAGTTTATATGAACAGTTCTCACTACTTTATATGAGAGCTTTTCAGTAGCTTATATGAGAAGTAAAGCTCTTCACTGGTTTATATGAGAACTTTTTACTAGTCTTTGTGCAGGGTTTTCAGTATAGTATGTGCAAGAGTTTAATTTCATATTTGTATATGGAAGTTAATTGTGATAAATGTTCCTGGTTGCACAAGGAACATTTATCACACCCCATACAAAATCATTTGTTCAACAAATAACAATGAAACAGAGATATGAAAAAGGAATCTTCTGATCCAGCAGTAAGGCCAAAAGAACTTCAGTCATCTTAACAACTACAATGTATGCCTGCATCTAATAAATGTCATGTCCCTCTGCCTCAATATAATGACCAGCGGAGAGTAGTGGAGAGTTGGTGAGGATAGCCCATAGTGGAGCTGGGAGCTGTTGGAGGAATAAATGGATGAAGAGGAACCCACCATCGTCTGTACTCAGCAGGGATAACATTTTGTCCATCAGCTCAAGAGCTGCGCCATCACCCAAGCCAGAGAATGAGAGAAACTTTTAGGCTAGTTTTGTGTCATAGAAGGGAGTAGCGCCGTAGAAGCAGGTGCTTCCATGGGGTGGGGTGTCCCTTAGCAGGGTCATCGCTCACTGGTTGGACAGCAGATCCAGCGAGGTAGTCTCATATCTATGTTTTGTGTCATCCGAAGAAGTTCCACAAAGAGCAAACTGTGCTTCAATGTAGATAAACCATGAAGAATAATCTTTTCTCCTCTTTGAGTTATAGCTCAACTGTGAAGCCAAGAATTTGGAGCAAACAAGCCCTATGAACCAGTCACAGGTGGCATTTGGGATGTAAGGGCCCACTTAGCATTTGACAGTCAAAATAAAAAACAGAAATGGATTATTTTTCACTACCTTGTTTAAAACTACAGATATTACTATTCCTACCAGTGCTGTTATGGATAAGAGCTGCTGGTTGGAGCAACTTACTACTTCAAGGTTTCAGACATGTGGTCAAGAAGAAGGAAAAAAAGGCTGGTATGCATCAATACACATCAATAGCTTTAATTACTAATCAAGGGGTAAAAATGGAGTATCTAAAAAGCTTTCTGAATTTCCTAAGAAAAATGTTTATCTATGAAACTGCTTCTGAAAAAACAACTTTGCACTTCAGAATGCACTGATGTATAAACAAGTCAGGGACACTACCAGAATGCGTTAATGTATGTTGGTCTGGATTTCTCCTTTAAATTCACATATTTTTGTAAACAATTAAGAAAAAAAGTGCGTCCACATGACAGGATGCAGCACCACAGAAAATGCTGTAGTAGCTATGCTGGGCCAATTGGTGTCGCTGTAACACTGCCAGAGAATGACACAAGAAGCACTGAACAGCAGCATGTTTGTTATTTGTGAGACAGAGGCGCATGCAGGATAGATAGAGAGGTGGAGCTTCGACGTCATCATTTAAAAAAAATACTCAGGTCGCATGGCCACACAGAAACATGAAACAGGCATTTTGAAATTGATCTACTCTGGAACCTGGTTTCCAAAGATGCCAAATCCATGTGGTCTACATGACAAAAAACTTTTGCAGATACACTCAAAATTGTCTCCTTATGGACAGGATCTTAGGTGTTTTGTTAAAGAGGTACTGTAGGATACTGCATTTTTTGCAGTAATATAGAGAAAGCTACATTGATTAACCAGTTTATCTATATTCCACCCATCACGTATGGCCATATGGTGTGGATCATGACTGCAAAAACAATATCTGAAGTGGCTGAAATGAAAATTCTCCGTATGGTGGCCAGGTTCAGCCTTAGAGACAGGCTGAGGAGTTCTGTTATCTGGGGGAAGATAGGCGTAGATTTAAGTAAAGTAAGATTTAATGAAAAAAACATACAATATCCTCAGAATGTTTATAACACTGGAAAATATATACATAACAGCAAGAGGTACAGCAGCAAATAATATTCTCCAAATACAATAATATCAAACAAACATTTGTGTAAAGATCAACTATATTGAAAGATATTTACATTCATGAATATTCTTAAAACCTGCATTTGTGGCATTGTTCCAAGACATGAACATCAAATTGACAGCTGGGTCTGAAATTCACCCAGATCCTTTCCACTATGGAGGACCGAAACTGACATAATTAAAAATAAAAGCAGAAATATCCTCTTTTTACTTTACCGTCTGCATTTTTGCCTCATTATGGAAATAAGGAGGGCTGCCTTCTTGGTCCAGCTCCTCTACTATTGCTGAAAACTTACCACCGTCTAACTTGTCCAGTCTATTTGCAGCTTCCCTTAACTCCGACACAGACCGCCTTTCCGCTCCCTCCATAAAGATACTTTGGTTGCTAAACTAAAGCCAAAGGTGCACGCATGCACAATCGATCCACACATGGGTCCTGCTCCTTCCTGTTTATTGACCAGTAGTAGATGAGCTGGACCAAGAAGGCAGCCCTCCTTATTTGCATAATGAAGCAGAAATGCATATGGGAAAGTAAAAAGAGGAGACAACGAAATGTAAAAAGAACAAACGCTTGCATAAGGAAAAGGAAAAACAATATATACATTTCTTGATGAAAACACGTGTAAGGAAAAGGAAAAACAATATATATATTTCTGCTTTTCTTTTTAATTATGTCAGTTTCAGTCCTCCATATTCCACAGCCATCATATCAGAGTGGAAAACAGGGTCTGTTACTTTGTGACTGCACAACACAATGGGACAACAAGGTTAAAGCAGGTAAGCGAGGTTGAAAAATTGCACCACACAATGTGGCAGCTTGTTCCAGTAGCGTTGTTAAGAGTTGCTACATTTAAACTCATTTTTGGATTTACTGTTCAATATCAAGTACCAAATTAAAAGCTTGAATGAAAACTGTCCATTGTTAAATGCAAGCTAAAAGTTTTAATTAATAAATTCCTTTAGGCACCAAGGGGTGTCCATAGTGCGGTCCTTAGGATGATTTTGTGTAGCCCTCGAGCACTATTCAAGAATGGCTCACGTTTGTCTAAGGCAGTTCATGCCGATAGACACTTGTCTGTAATTTGTTTGGGAAAAATTTTCTTTCACAAATTAAAAGCTTCATAAAATAGAAAAAAGTGTCCGATACAACAAAACATATGTCTAATATTTGCCACACTTTATGCTTTTATTTAAATTTGATAGTAAATAGGGCCACAAGCATCAAGGATTCTAGGATCATATCTGCTTTGGCAGACAATTTAGGTACCTTTCTATATTCTACTCAGTCTACTGTAAGGAAATGTGGTTCTATGAAGTTGCCTTGAGTTATTTTGTTTGGATCAGGGCTCAGAATTTCTTATGAAAATGTGGATCAGAACCAAAATAATGGAAACAGGGTAGAATGTATTTTAAAAAATACAATTCTATTAAATCATACAGAATGTGAGATTGTGCAGTTCTAAGGAATGCAATGATTTTAGTAAGTGGGTCCAAAAATGGTTTATGGGTACGAAATAAAATTAAGGTTTATGGGTACGAATGGTAACATGAAGGAACAAAATAGCACTATTAGCACTATAAGTTGCTAAATAATGCAAAACGTAACAGTTTCCAAAATCCTTACAAATTATTTTTTAAAATGCTTGTTTAAGACACAACAGCTAAGTTAGATGTGCTTTGTACTGTTTCTGTACTCAAGTACAGTAATCGTTTGAGCTAAATGCTAACAGGATGGTTAGAGGCTCACAAAGCAGTGCTACTAGCTTGTTTGCTTATTAGCCCAAGACATGAAATCACTTTGTTAGCATGTGTTACAGGTCATATTTTCAAGTGTTAGCTGCACTGAACAATTTACATCACAGATAAGGACACATAAAGCCACTTCTTTTTATATACAGCTAAAAACAATCGCCAAAGTTCAAGGAGACATTTTCTGCTTATTTTTAGATATTGACACAAGTTCCTGAGATCTGAATCAGACGGCTGACATTCTTTGGTCAAAAAGCCAACGACATAGAACCAAAGCTCAGTTTTCAGCCATGAATGTACAGCTTTGCCCACAGCAAAGATTTAGAGAATGGATTGAGGCACTTAACTTCATTCCACTCTACTCTTCTATTGGTGAATAGTTTTCTATAACTGATTCAACAACCCGAAACTAAGATCCATCCATCTATCCATTATCCATCACGCTTATCCGTGCACGGCCGCAGTGGGGGGACCGGTGCCTACCTCCAGCTGTCATCGGACGAGAGGCGGGGTACACCCTGGACAGGTTGCCAGTCCAGTCCAGGGTGGATTGGCTGTGAAGCCCCCAAAACTAAGATGTAAATGTAACTTTAGGCTGAAAAAGCCATGAAAAATGTTTTGCAATCTGAACAAATGCAACAATGATAAGCTTACACTTCAAGACACCACACATAAATATTTGAGACCCATAATAACCTTCTAATATTTAAATTTCCCTCATCTTAGGTTCAACCTCAGACAGCAGCCACTGGTCTCTCTATAAAGGAGAGCCCCATTTATATTAATGAAGTGAACGGGTGAAATTTGGGAAAACAGACAGCAGGTACTACTCTTGTTAAAAAACAATAAAATTCGTGTGCTTCAATGTTGCTCAATTTATCAGTAGTGTGTTCAGTTTTGAGGGCCCAGATTCTATTAGTTTTTTGTTTTCTTGCACTAGTTTCTGATATACTTGGTGAAATAGCTGTGGGCAGTGAAGATATTTAATTGTCGAATTAAAATGGTCTACTTCTAATTTGTAATTCCACTTTTAAAATTGGGATAGACTATAAACAATGGTAAATTGTATAGCTGGCTAACTACACCAATCAACCAAAACTTTATGAACATTCTCTAAATATTTAGTAGGTCATTTTTTTTGCTTGCAGTGAACACTGTGGGTTTTCCTAGTGCATCAGGTACTGGCTCCATCATGAGTCTCTGGTGGTTTAAGTGGTCTGCAGAAATATGTAAGTGGGTTTTCTCAGCAGAACCTTTCAATGCTTTAAAGAACTGGTAATGTATTTTTAACTTTTTGCTTCATTTTTAAAAAAACGAACCACCACTTTAATAATCGCAGTGGAAAAAAGGGGTCTGCTAGGCACTTATATTCTGAGCTGAGAGAGTGACATGCATTGCTCTTTAAAATTCCTCAAAATTAAAGACCCAAAAAAGATTGTCTTTACTAGACTTGGCCAAAATACATATCTAATGCAACAAAATAATGAAGTTACTTCCTGTTTTGAAATAAACCACGTTTGACTGACTAAAGCAGAAATGCTTGCAAAACCTTGATGCACTAAGAAAGAAAAAAAAAAAAAAACAATGATTAGGCTCTCAGACTGTCGTGAAAAAGTCGGATATGGGCGGGAACAAAAATCATTTAAAAAATAAAATCGGATTTGGGTCCCATTTGCCTGCTGTGTGAGCGTAGCCTACGTAGATGTAAAAGAGGTTTAATCCCACCAATATTGTTAAGAAACAGACCTGTATTAATCCTTGCATTATGATATGGGGACATATAGAAACTGAGTTAAGACCAGCGTTGGTGACAATCTGGCACCCAGTTACAACAGCTGTGGGCCAACATACTGTAGAGATACAAATACTGTACAAATACACTGCTCAAAAAAATAAAGGGAACACCTAAACAAAACAATGTTACTCCAAATCAGTCACTCCTTTGTGGAATCAATGTCACCAGTTAGGTAGTAACACTTATTGTGAATCAGTTTCACCTGCTGCTGTGCAAATGGAACATACAACAGGTGGAAATGAGAGGCAATTAGCAAGACAACCCCTATAAAAGAGTGATTCTGCAAGTGGTGACCACAGATCATTTCTCTGTTCTCGTCCTTTCTGGTTGAACTTTTAGTCACTTTTTCCTTTTGTCAGTGCTGTCACGCATAGAGGCATCATGAGGCGTGTTTTACAGCCCACTGTAGTTGCTCAAGTAGTGCAGCTAATCCAAGACGGAACATCAATGCGAGCGGTGGCAAGAAGATTTGCTGTGTCTCTCAGCACAGTGTCCAGAGCATGGAATAGGTACCAGGAGACAGGCCAGTACACCAGGAGACATGGAGGGGGCCGTAGGACGGATACAACCCAGCAGCAGGACCGCTACCTCGTCCTTTGTGCAAGGAGGAACAGGAGGTCCACTGCCAGGGCCCTACAAAATGACCTCCAGCAGGCCACTGATGTCCATGTTTCTACTCAAACTGTCAGAAACAGACTCCATGAGGGTGGTATGAGGGCCCAGCATCCATATATAGGGCCTGTGCTTACAGCCCAACACTGTGCAGGACGACTGGCGTTTGCTTGGGAACACCAAAATTGGCAGACTCGCCATTGGCACCCTGTGCTCTTGAGCAGTCTGTGGTGCGACCTGGATGAAAGCAGGTTCACACTGAGCACATGTGACAGACGTGACAGAGTCTGGAGACACCGTGGAGAACGTTATGCTGCCTGCAACATCCTCCAGCATGACCGGTTTGGTGGTGGGTCAGTCATGGTGTGGGGAGGCATTTCTTTGGATGGCCGCACAGCCCTCCATGTGCTAGCCAGAGGTGCCCTGACTGCCATAAGGTACCAGGATGAGATCCTCAGACCCATTGTGAGACCATATGCTGCTGCAGTGGGCCCTGGGTTCTTTCTGATGCATGACAATGCGAGGCCTCATGTGGCTGAAGTGTGTCATCAGTTCCTGCATGATGGGGGCACTGATGTTATGGCCTGGCCTGCCCGTTCCCCAGAACTGAATCCAATTGAGCACATCTGGGACATCATGTTTCGGTCAATCCACCAACGCCACGTTGCACCACAGACTGTTCATGAGGAGCTAACTGATGCTCTAATCCAAGTCTGGGACGGGATCACTCAGGAGAACATCCGCCGTCTCATCAGGAGCATGGCCAGGCGTTGTCGGGAGGTTATACAGGCACGTGGAGGCCACACACACTGCTGAACCTCAATTAGACTTGTCTTGAGGAATATTCACTGACGTTGAATCAGCCTGTCATGTTACTTTCCACTTTCATATTGAATATGAATCCAAATCCAGATCTCCATGGTGTAATAATTTTGATTTACATTGATCATTTTTGTGTTATTTTCTTCTCAATCAATTCCCGTGTTAATAATAAAGTTTTTCAATGAGAATATTTAATTAATTGAGATCTAGGATGTGTTATTTTAGTGTTCCCTTTAATTATGTGAGCAGTGTATTTCACTCCATTTAATTCAACCAAGCTATTTGTGGGCTTAATTTTAAGTGTATTTTTAAAACTTAAGGTGCTCTAATAAACACTATCATACTTTTTTTTCTAGAGCTTTAAAGATATTAGGCACTTTGATCAACAAAATTTATGCACTCAATCATCATCATAGTGAGTTCCTATTAAATATATCCCCAGATGAGCTTATAACTAATTTTGACATCTTCAAGTTGTAAAAGTTTGTCTGCTTTGATACCAGGGCTATACAGACAAACAAACCTGCCATCCCTGAATCCTTAATATAGAGCTAAAAATACACACAACATTAATATGGTGTTAATGTGGGTACTACTGAACAAAATTTGTGCAACACTGCTGATGATGTAAAAGAAAAGATGAGCACAATGTGCTAATAGATTGTGGATATAAAACCTTTTCAGATCTCAAAAAATAGTGACAGCTTTTAAATATTTCTGACAGTGAATCTGGATTTCTAGTGCAGAAGTTTATTGTGTGTATTGTGTGTGGTATTTTTTTTTTAGTAAAAGCACAAACAATTAAGAACAAGCTCCAGCAAATCATATACCAAATAAGGGTAAATACGCTGGTTTCCAAAAAAGCAGTCCCAAAAAACATACAAATGTTCAATTTTCTACTATTGGAGCAGTAGCTTTCCATCTGCTTGTTTAGTGCTGATAAATTGAGCAAAAACATAAAGAAATCTCAATCTTGATTTTTATCATTTTTGTTCACTGTATTGGGTAATATAACCTTAGAGTTTTCAGTTAAGACATATTACAGAAACATTTACTTGAATGTAAACAAATGTAACAGCTACTAAACTAAAGCTCAGAAATTCCAAATGTTACTTGTCAAAAATCTGATTTGCGATTCAGGTTTTCAAACAGATGGAACCACATTAAAGTTTCTGCACTTGCAGCTTGGTTCTGTTGAATTACATAATAATAATTTGGTAGTTGATAAAAACCCCACAAAGCTCAACCTAGAATGGAAAGATGGGGAAAAAAAGACACATTAACACAATTCCAAAATGAATAGCTGAACATAATGTTTGCCCTATGTAGGGTTCTCCACGTTGATGGATGTGACAGTGGCCATGAAACAGCGCTGAAAAAGGCGGTCAGGGTCTGGTTGCTGGTTGTCGCAGTCCAGCTTGCCTCTTACAAAGTGTTTCCTGAGGCCTTGTGGAGCAGCAGGGGCACTGCTGTGGCTGGCTCCAGCTCCTTCTTGACTGATGATAGCATCTGAAAAGAGAAAAAGTGAGCCTGATTTAAGCATGAAAGATGTAATGCTTTTTCTGCAACAAATTTATCAAAGCAACTTAACCCCTTTAAGCTTAAATGGCCTACTGTGAGGAACATGTATCAAGCTAGGATTTAGATATAGTGAGGAAATGGGCCCAAGATAGGACATGACATAAATGGCTCAATGGAAGTAGTCTAGGTATGATACCGAAAAAGTGGGACCTATATGGGTTCAAGTTGTGTTTTTACAGAATAAAATGATTTCCTTAAAACCCAACTGAGACTGAGCTAAAACCTATATTTTAAATGATAGCACGTTTTGGACCCAAGATGGAGACCACAACCCAATAAAAGTTAAACAATTTTTATTGACAATAACTGAATGTTGTCTTAAAGTTTCTTTTATTAGACTTTCACTTCCTAATCTCCACCGCCTCCATGGTCCAATGCTGATGTCTGTTGTCTTCCCTCCAGATGATCATGGCTCTTTCCCAATTCATAATGTGGTTTTCCCGTTTACGGTGGTCCGCTATAGCTATAGTTTTCTTGCAATGCCTGTTCATTTTTTGGCTTGTCATTAGGGAACAACAGCTGTGACACCTCTGACGAAGATGGAAGCATACAGTCAAAACATGTCAGGTATGTCTGAAGAGACAAAGTAATTTGAGTGTCTAATAACAAAAGAAACTGAGACTTTATAACATTTTATTATTAGAGTTTTTCATTTTTCAAAATTTATTTCCTGCTTTTCTTGGAAAAAAGTGCTCTTTTGGACAACTGTTCCTTTTAGTCTTGGATGCTGTGCAGCTGCATTGATTTTTCCCAATACTTTTTTATGTTTTGCTCTTTTGTCATGATGTGAAACCATAGCAAAAGGGTGTTTTACAACAGGGAGCAGCTGATTAACATTGCAAAAGTAGAAATAATCTGACAACTAAAGCCAGAAATCCCACAGGACTTGAAAAGGAGGCGCTGTGGATGCAGAGGAGGAGCAAAGAGGAGAGAGAGGAGGAGGAAGTTCAAATCATCTCCTCCATCCATCATAATGGGCAACGTGAGATCGTTAGCTAACAAGTTGGATGAACTTCAAGCACTGACAAGGACTCAACAAGAGTATCGGGAATGCAGTATTATGTGTTTTACTGAGACATGGCTGCAGGATCATATCCCCGACTTCAACATCTCTCTGCTGAGCTTCCTGACTATACGAGCAGACAGGAATTTAAAGAGTAGCAGAAAAAAGAAAGGAGGTGGATTGGCAGTGCTTGTCAACAACAGATGGTGTCACCCAGGACACGTTACTGTGAAGTGTCGTCTCTGCAGTCCAGACATTGAACTATTGGCAGTAAGTTTTCATCCATATTATTTGCCAAGAGAGTTCACCAGTGTTTTTGGTACATTCCACCCTCAGCTGTTGCTGAGAGTGCATGTGATGTCATCAGTTCCGCTATTGCTAGAATACAGACACAACACCCTAATTGTTTTGTGGCAATATCTGGTGATTTTAATCACACCTCACTCTCTGCTACGCTGCCAACGTTTCAACAGTTTGTCAGCTGCTCTACCAGAGAAAACAAAACAAAACATTGGATTTGTTTTCCACAAATGTCGAGGATTCATATATTTCCAAAGCAAGACCTCCTCTGGGTAAATCAGATCACGACCTTATTTTTCTCTGCTCAGAATATAAACCCCTTGTCCAGAGACTACCTGTAACAAAAAGGACTGTGAGAAAGTGGTCACAGGAAGCTGAAGAAGCCTTACATTGTTGTTTTGATGCTACTGATTGGATTTCTCTTTGCAGGCCCCATGGAGAGGACATTAATGCCATGACTGAGTGTGTGACTGACTATATAAACTTCTGTGTGGACAACACCATCCCCACCAGAACAGTGAGATTCTTCCCTAATAATAAACCCTGGATCACCAGTGACCTGAAGGAACTTTTAAAAAGGAAAAAACCTTTAGGAAGTGAGACAGGGAGTTATTGAGGAGTACACAGAAGCAGCTCAAAGTCAAGATTAGAGACAGCAAGGAGGTGTACAGGAAGAAGCTGGAGAGTAAACTACAGAGGAACAATATCAGAGATGTGTGGTCTGGGATGAAGAAGATCACAAACTTCAGGCAAAAGGAGGATCAGATAGATGGAAGTCTGGACAGAGCAAATGAGTTGAACACATTCTTCAACAGGTTCAGTTCAGGAACAAGCTCACCATCCTCCCCTCCTGCCCCCAGCCAGACAGACATCCCACCCTCCTTTGACCCACAGCTTTCCTGTCATACCTCAGAGGTTTTATCCTCTACCTCAGTCATGGACTCTTCTGCTTCCACTAGTTTGCCTTCAACCAAGTCGGAAGATGCTGCTGCTCCCTTTGCCTCCCCCTCCCACTTTTCTGTTTCTAGAAGTCAGGTGAAGAGGCAGCTGGAGAGACTGAACCGGAGCAAGGCTGCAGGTCCAGATGGTGTCAGCCCCAGAGCCCTGAAGGCCTGTGCAGAGCAGCTCTGTGGGATTCTGCAACACCTTTTCAACCTTAGCTTGACCCAAGAGAAGGTTCCACTGTTGTGGAAGACATCCTGTCTGGTTCCGGTACCAAAGAAAACTCACCCATCAGTCATCAACGACTACAGACCCGTTGCCCTGACATCCCACTTCCTGACGCCATTATACACCTGCTTCAACAAACCCACTGTCACCTGGACAAAGCAGGCAGCACTGGAGGATCATGTTCTTTGATTTCTCCAGTGCATTAAACACAATTAAGCCTGATCTGCTTCGTCTGAAACTCCAGAAGACACAGGTGGAGGTTTCAACAATCGCCTGGATCAATGACTACCTGAAGGCTGCTTCTGTTCTGGGGACGACTGTGGAACCTCTGGAGATGATTATGCAAAGAAGAATTTTACATGAATTTCAGAAAATTATGGACAACCCTGACCATCCTCTTCATGAGAAAGTCATGAGAGAAAACAGAGTCTCTTCAGTCAGAGGCTTCTTGAGATTGGTTGTAAAATGGACCGGTACAGGAGATCTTTGCTGCCCAAAGCCATCACAATCTATAATGACTCCTTAATTAAATGAGTTACATCAACATTTAATTTCCCTTTGGGATAAATAAATATTTTTGAATTTGAATATGAACACAATGAGTTTTATTGGAATAATAGAATGTGCAAGCAGTAACAGAACTGCTTCTTGGGGGCGCCTTTCAGGTCAAACGATGCCAAAGAGACAGGATGGTGAGTGACAGGTAACACAACCAGGAAAGAATGTTAAAACAAGGTTTTAACATTAAGGTTTACCCAGCGGAGGTGGTTTCCCAGGTTTTCCACTGGAATCCTTGGAGCATTAAAGCTGCAGTATGTAACTTTTATGAAAAATAGATTTTAATATGTCTTTTACATATTTGTTAAAATTATCATTATGTCGTGACAGTATGAGACAGATAATCTGTGAAAAAAAGTCAAGCTCCTCTGCCTTGTCCCAGTACTCACTGCAGAAATACACTACTCAGTCAGAAACAACCAATCAGAGCCAGGAGGAGGGTCTTAGCACTGTCACTCACCCTCATGTACACGCCACTCACACACTCCCCATTGCTCTCTGCTATGCTAGAGCTAAATCATAAAAATTTAGCCTGCAAAGGCTAGTTAGCATGGCCACTGATGACCGCACATAAATGGTTTACGAGAATGGTAACTTGTTTTTTCACCATTAGCACATTTAGCCGGGTGTACAGGAGGGTGATTGACTAAGACCTTCCTTCTGTCTCTGGTTGATTTTCAGTCAGGAGTGGTGTATTTCTTTAGATGGCAATAGTCAAAGTTACATACTGCAGTTTTAACAGTGAAAGACAGAAATGTGTCTGTTTACTGGGGATTGTTTCACCCACAGGACTGTAAAGAGAAGGGTATGCCCTGGAAAATGAGGGTGGTGAAGTTACGGAGAGCAGGAACTCCCTTTGCAAGGTAAGATGGTATATAGTCACTGATACAATGATCTGGGAAGGTGATCACTTAATCCATAATCCTTAGATCAATGGTCTAAGTAATCCTTAGATCATAGGTGTCAAACTCTGGCCCGCGGGCCAAATTTAACCGCAGTGTAATTATATTTGGCCCGCGAGGCAATACTAAATGACTAGTAGAGCTGGCCTGCCGGTATTTTACAGCACATTCATCACTAGTACTACAAATCTCATAATGCCCTGCTTTTGTTTTGCCACGTCAATCAGGACAGTGCCAAACAACGCCCTCTCCTCTGTGACACTAGTCATAGCAACCTCATACTACAACTGTCACCATGTTACCCCTTCCCAAAAATGGCGAAAAGAAAGGCAGAAAACAGGAACTTTCTGGACAGGTGGGAGGCAGAATATCTGTTTACATATGTAAAAGACAGACCTGTTTGTCTTGTTTGTGGAGTCAACGTGTCTATAACCAAGGAGTACAACATTAGACGACACTATGAAACGAAACATCAGGACAAGTACAAGGACCTGGACATGACTCAAAGGGGCCAGAAAGTAGAGGAAATGAAAAGAAGTTTGGTTTCACAACAGAATATGTTCAAAAAAGCCACATCACAAAGTGAAGCTGCTGTAAAGGCTAGTTATATTGTGGCAGCAGAGATTGCAAAATCAGCCCGGCCCTTTAATGAGGGAGAGTTTTTTAAAAAAGGGCATCAAAGTTTGAAAGTTTGTGACCTCATGTGCCCAGAAAAAAAGCAAGCTTTTTCAAACGTGAGCCTGAGCAGAAACACAGTAGCTGATCGCACATGTGATCTTGCCACCAATCTGTATGACCAGCAAATGGAAAAGGGAAAAGATCTCGTGGCATTCTCCCTTGCTGTGGATGAGAGCAGCGACGGGTCAGATACTGCGCTGCTGTCAGTCTTCATCCGTGGAGTGGACTCAAATCTATGTGTTACGGAGGAGCTTTTGGGATTAAAATCCATGCATGGCACAACCACAGGAAAGGAAATCTTTGAGGAGGTTTCCAAACGTGTAACTGAAATAAAGCTGCTGTGGGATTAACGACAGATGGTGCGCCAGCGATGCCCGGTCAAAAAAGTGGACCAGGGTTCGGGAGAAGATGCGGGAAGAGAACTGTGCAGGTGAACTAACTGTTTATCACTGCATCATACATCAGGAATCACTGTGTGGCAAAGCCCTACAGATGGAACATGTTATGACACAGTAACAAAAGATGTTAACTTTATAAGAGCCAAAGGTCTGAATCACCGCCAGTTTAAGTCTTTTCTGAAGGAGTGTGGTTCAGTATCATACCGTTATCATACCGTTATTGTTATCGTATCATTCGGTATCATGCTGTATCATACAAAGGTGAGATGGTTAAGCCGAGGAGAAGTACTGCACAGATTTTTTGAGCTGCGGGAGGAAATATGTCAGTTTCTGGAAAGCAAAAGGAAGGACACAGCAGATCTCCGGGAGCAAAGGTTTTGTGTGAGCTGGCCTTTCTGTGTGACATCTCAAGCCATCTCGATGCGCTAAACCTGCAGCTTCAGGGGTGGGGCCGCACCATCACAGACATGCACGCTGCAGAGAGAGCTTTTAAAACTGAACTGTGACTATGGGAGAATCAGATGGTGCACGGAAACCTTGGCCATTTTCTCTGCTGCCAAACCATAAAAACGCAGATCTCTACCGCCGTGTTCCCATGCACACAGTTTGCTGAAAACTCAGTGTGCTCGGTGCTGAGTTTAGCCGGAGATTTGCCGGTCTTGATGCCCAGAAATGTAGGTTTGAACCGCTCAGTAATCCCTTTGCAGTTGATGTGGAAAACGCACCAACCATCCTCCAAATGGAGCTGATTGAACTCCAGTGTAATGACATGCTGAAGTCAAAGTATGATGCTGTGGGTGCCGCACAGTTTCCACAGCTCATCCTTGACACGATGCCTCAGCTCCGCACCCAAGCTGCTCAGAGGCTTTCCATGTTCAGAAGCACTTATCTATGTGAGCGACTTTTCTCCACGATGAAGATGACCAAAACATCTCACAGGAGACTCTGACTGATGAACACCTTTGATCGATACTGAGGATTTCCTCAGCTCAGAGCCTGATCCCAGACATCAATGAACTAGCATCCAAGAAGAGATGCCAGTATCTGGCTAGGGCACATCAGATTAGACCAGTGTGTAGCAAACTGAGCAATAATTAACGTTTCCTTTGTGCTCTTTTTCTTGCTACCCCAAGGCATGGGCTTGAATGGTGATTCATTTATTATTGTTATATTTTTAAATTTATTAGCCTGTGGAAAAAGTTTATTTTTATATTTAAATAAGAAGGCTGCAAATAGAAAAGAGGCATACAATTTTTATTTCAATTTTATTTAATAAATGAATGCCATTGATGTGTTTTTTTAATTTGAAATTCAATTTTGCATGTCTGCACTATTTAGTTATATAAGTGTTGCTTGTTCCATATTCAATGTTAAAACAAAACTTGTTTGGGTCCATATTAAAAGGTTCATTTGTTCAATGTTGGCCCGCGACTTTGTTCAAGTTTTAAATTTTGGTCCACTGTGTATTTGAGTTTGACACCCCTGCCTTAGATCAATGGTCAGGTAAACAGTCCAGGTCGGCAACAGAGAAGGGTGATGAGGGAGAACAAATGCAGAATCCATGAGGCTGTGATCGATATCCAGGTACATGAAGCAAGGGTTGAAGGCACAAGCAGAGAAACACTCAAAGCAGACAGGGAACAGGCTCGAAGGCTGTAATCCATGTAACTTCGGGATTCAGGGTCTGTTTTGATTCTTGATCATTTATTCTTAGACCAATTTATCTAAGTGCTTAAATCACAGGAGTGCCCAACCTTTTTATACATGAGATCTACTTTTAAACATTACACAATCAAACGATCTACAGGAGGAAAATAACCAATAATATACAAAAACAACATTTAACTCAGTGTTTTATTAACCTTAATGAGATATTTGGCACTGGGAAGAGGATGCTAATTTGTCAGTCAGGTGGCAAATCTCAAGCAGGTGGCAAGGTGCTCATCTGTCATGGTGGACTTAAACCTGTTCTTTATGATCTTCATATGGGAGAAGGCCACATCACAAAGGTATGTGGAACCGAAAAAGAAATGACAGGCTCCCTATTGTGTTAGGGTCCTTCTCTTCAGAGAGCAGGGACCAGAATGTCCTGTTGATGTCTGAAGAGCCTCTGGCATTGATTTAAATATCATTTTGTAAATAAGCCTGCCTATCTGTAAGCTCGTTTCAATCACCACGGATGGAGCCCCAGCCATGATAAGTCACACAAACAGCTTTATGGCATTATGTAAAAAACATGATGCTTTCCTCAACTTCATTCACTACCACTGCATCATCCACCAGCAAGCTTTGTGTAGTATGATTTTGAACATGGATGATGTCTTAATGTCACTATGAAAATTGTTAACTCTATCCACGCAAGAAGTGTTCAGCAGAGAATAGTAAGGTGGAACACACGGATTTGAAAGGATAGTCCCACTTCATCCTGTCAAACGCTTTTTCATCATCAAGTGAGATTATTACCTCACAAGATTTGCCAGTGGATGTTGGTGGGCAGTATAGAAGTTTACACAGGCATCTGGTGTTAAAAAAATAGTGACCTTTTATAAATCCTGTCTGATCAGGGGATATAACGGTTGACATTACCTTCTCAAGATAACACGCCAATACCATAACAAGAATTTTTGCGTGAGTGTTCAGCGGATTTTTGCGTTTTTTTGACCAATAAAGATGCTTGACTCATGGATGGTGGTAGGGCCTTTGAGGTGAGAGATTCTTCAAACACTGACAATAGCCAGAGGGAAAGCTGATCAGACAGTATTTTATAAACATCTGCTGTGCAGCCATCCAGACTGAGTGCTTTCCCACTTGGGATGTTTCTGATTGCCGATGCCATTTCTGTGGTTGTCAGATCTTTCTCAAGCTCATTAAAATGATCAGCAGTGACAGAAGGGATTTGCAGAGATCTAACAAATTTCTCTAGCTCATCAGTGCCAGTGGGCGAGTCAGAACTGTACATTGATTTGAAAAAAAATCTCTAAAGCAGGAATTAATTTCTGCATCATCAGTGTGTTGTCCCCCCCCCTCCCATGTTTTATCACTGGGATTGTTTGTTTCACTGACTTTTGGTGGAGCTAATGTGCAAGCAATCAACCTGCCTTCTCACCTTTTTCATTATAGTTAGTTCTTGTTTAGAGTAGAAGACATTCAGCCTGTTGTGTTGAAAGAATATCAATTTTGCAGTTTCAATCAACATTCTCCAATTAAGAATTATGTATTCTATGCATGAATATGTTTTATAAACCCAAGAGAAGAAAGAATACATCCTGAAAGTGAGATTACAAAAGCAGCCTACCGGAATTTTCAAGTAGTGATTTATTCCGTCTATTCCACATCAGGGGGGTGGGACCTGTCAGTATTAGCGTAACAATTTTGAAGTCACTTCCCTTCATCTGAGGTTCAGAGGGTCATCTTCACATAGTCCATGGCTTTTCCAG
This sequence comes from Anableps anableps, assembly GCA_014839685.1. Classification (NCBI taxonomy): domain Eukaryota; kingdom Metazoa; phylum Chordata; class Actinopteri; order Cyprinodontiformes; family Anablepidae; genus Anableps; species Anableps anableps. The sequence continues at coordinate 3,827,543 of CM026070.1, forward strand.
GATCCCTAAACTCCTTATCCTGCCCTCTGTGCATGATACGGAGCCGAGCCAGGAATAGTAATCCATAGCGAATACCTTCACGTCCACGGAGGAGCCCCCGGATCTCTGAATGGAGCTCTGGCTATTCTCATAGAGTAGTCAGGAAATATGGTGACCTGTACTCTGTGTGCTAGCGCAGGATCTCTACCCATTACTGGTAGTAATGTAGTTAATAATGACCCACGGGTCATTATTAACTACATTTCATAATTCAGGCCTTTTGCCTGTAATCCTCTTGCCAAAACCCCAGTTGGAGTGGTCAGTCACCGCTTCTTTCTCAAGCTGGAGCACCTGGCCTACAATAACTGCCGAAGAGTTGGAGCCAGGCTTCTTTGGGACACCAAGGATTCTGGTGTTGCACGTCCTCATTCGCGCATCCATATCCTCACACTTTTCTTTCAATTTGACCAAATCCTTCTTCAAACTGGTCACGGTGCTCTGCAGCTAAGTCACACTGTCGGACCAGGTAGATAAACCATCCTGAACTTCCTTTACCTCTTCCCTCACCTGATCAACTTTCCTTGGAGGGCTGTTGCACAGCTCTAGATTTCATTTTTCACAGCTTGGGGATTGCTTTTTAGAGAGCTTAATTCATCCACCAATCCATTCTTTGTTCCAGTTTTTAATGACGACTGAGATATCCGCTTTCTCTGGCTCGAGGGAGACGCAGGCCTAGTTGATTTAGCACCATCCATGTATTTAAATTTCTGCAGATTTGATGCCATGCTCACCTTCTGGAGGAATTTTATCCATCTGGAGGAATGTTATCGAATTAAAGTGTTACTTTATATCTTTTTTTTTTTTTGTAAAATATGCTGTAAAATTCACTGTAAAGGATGAAGTTGATGTGGCTGAGAGGGAGCCCGCACCAAACACTAACTACTCTATGGCTGCCATTCACTTTTAGATAAACTGGTTTTCCTAAGTTTTATTTAGTCATTAGCCCAGGTCTACTTAGTTACCATCCAGCTGGAGCAACATCCACATGAGGCCAATTTACACATCTTGTAATTTTTATTTTAAAAAAATTTTACTGCTTCCTGTATGTTTTAGAATTCCTACTTTACCTGAAAAATTAATGCATTGTAGGTGTTAGGTGTATGGCAGAGGCTCTGGGGGTAGCGTGGGCTTTGGTTCTAAGGAGAAAAATATGAATTACTATGGCAAGATACGTGGGATGATTTATGGACACTCCTGATCTAAATCTTAAGACTGGTGAAAAAGTTTTAAACATGTACATGCTGACATGTACTGGAATGATCACACAGCAGCCTTATCTGTGACTTTGACTTCTGAACAGCTGTGTTTCTTTCAAGTTTCTGGTTCGGTGCCGCATGTGCCATTGGCTAAATCTCAACTACATCCTTCCATTCCATATTCAAGAAATATGGAATAGAAGGATGTGGGGTTGTTTGCTAGGCGTTGCCTTAATGCTACAGATTGGAGGGAAACTGAGGTTCCATACATGTTTGTATCTCTTTCTCAAAGTGCTTTCAAAACACATTGCCCCACTGTTGCCTGCACTCGCACAGTGCAGCTGATGTCACACTCACATGTGTTTTTGTCTGTACCGACTCCTTCCTGTGCAGATGCTGATCTTGCAAAGCTGCCAAGTTCATTGTGAGCTCCTCACAAATATGATGTTGGTCTTATTGTTGATTGTGAACCAGTTGTAATTACTCCAAAATCAAATTACAGACTGTGTCAAAAACAATACCCACTGAAAAAGGAGGCTTTGGAGGGAATCCGCCCTGTTATTGACTCCCTCCTCAAAGCTGCAGTCATTGTACCCTGTCCAAATTCACCTGTGAGAACACCGGTGTTCCTTGTGAAGAAGATTAGGCCTCCTGGAGTCCCTGACGAATCACCATTGTCAACCTGTCTGTTGTGGCCCACGCACCATCAGTTCTGAACCCTTCAACAATTCTCTCACAGATTCCGGAAGAATCAAAATTTTTCTCAGTAACAGATCTTGCAAATGCATTTCTCTCTGTTCCTGTCCACCAAGATAGCCAGTACTGGTTCCCTTTTGAGTTTGATGGCAAACCTTATTGTTTCAGCCGTCTCTGCCAGGGTTTCACTGAGAGTCCAACCATTTCTAACACCGCACTGAAGGAATCTCTGGCTGATTTGATTCTAACTCCTGGAACTGCTCTCATCCAGTACGTAGATGATTTGCTCCTTTGTGCAGAATCAGCTGATCAATGTAGGAAAGACACCTTAAAACTGCTTCAACATCTCTATGAAAAAGGTCACAGAGTCTCAAAATCTAAAATGCAGTTTGTGCAGGAGGAAGTAACATTTCTGGGTCATGTTCTCTCACATCAAAGCAAAAAGTTGTCATCTCAGCAGATCGAAGCAGTTCAGAAGATCCCAAAGCCGATCACCAAGAAACAAATGATGTCATTTTTGGGTATGACAGGTTACTGCAGAACTCACATTCCAAATTACTCTGAGGTGGAAGCCCCATTGGCTACTTTAATATACGGGCGAGGCTTAGCAACTGCAGACAGAATTCAATGGACAGTCTTCAAACACCATGTGCCTTTGAATAAAACTTATAAAGACAGAGATCGATCTTTCTCTGATTTACTGAGTAGTTTTCTCTCCCTCTTTGAAAAAGAAAATTCCACAAGATCAATAGATGGATTCATGCTGGGTCAGAACCTTTGTATTTGTGTTTCTGGTACGCCCGTAAATCTGACACACAAGCAGCATTTGCAAACAGCAGCGAGGCACAACAGAGCTGCTTCGCTTGGCCCACTGGATTTAATTTTTGTTTCAAAAACAATTTGATGGGACGCTGGAAAAGACTATTGTTGTTTGCAAGTTGTACAAAAAGCAGTCGGCCAATCACCAAAGCTATTCAAGCCTAAAATAGCATCTCAATGCTAAACATGTTGCAGCAGCACAGACATCCCCAATGCTAATGTCAGTGTCCACAGTCCACATTTCTAAAGAACAATTTTTGCAAAGAAGTTCCATAAATTATCAGGGGTTTCTGAAACACTTGAAAGCTGAATGGGTATAATAGCACTTTGCACCAATCTGATGGTTGAATAGCCTGAATAACAGATTAAAAACAATATAAATCTTTGTTGTTGAGCTCATATGTCTATTCAATTTAGCAGCAAGAAATGTTTTTGAATTGAGAAAAATTTTTATTAATATGATTAAAAATAAAAATTTTAATTGAGTCCCACCACTAGTTTCTACACTTTCACATGTTCTTTCTATTCCAGTAGAGCAACATCTGTAGCAAACTGTTTTATTAAAATGAGGCTGTGATCCGTGCTTGGTCACACATTTATTGATTGTTGTTAAGGGAGCTTCACTGGTGTTTCCAAATTTTATTTGTCCCTCAATAAAGTTGACATTATCAATAAAGTTAGCCCTCTGGTTCCATCTCTCCTATAATTCACAAGCTGTTGTCCTCCATTTTTGCTGCAGTTTGTAGGGCAACCTTTTGATTACTACCATCATGTCAGCTGGGATGTCCAACTCAGTGCAGGTTGTATACTTCCTCCATTGCCATGGAGCATTCTCGAAGGAAAAGGCTGTAATCCTGAAGTAATTTTGCATCATCAGTTTTTACTGGAGGCTGTGAGATAACTTGTTCCATGTAAGCATGTGCAATTTTCTGCTCATTCCCGAATTGCTCTCTTAAAAATGTTTTTGCTTTCATGTATCCTCTTTCAGGGTTGAGATGCTGGCAACTTCAAACAAGCTCCTTTGGATGCCCATTAGAGTTCAGGTCTGGAAAATCAACTCAATCACTGTAGCTCTCTGTGTTTTTTTCAACTCCATTCTCAGTAGTCTTCAGAAATCCATGATATGTCAGTTGATCTTTATTGAAAACCGAAGTTTCTCTTTTTGGCAAAGACTAAAGTCATTGTTGTGTCTATCATGCTTTTTGTCCTCGTTATGTCCAGCATATTGCTATGATCTTCATTTCCTGAGCTGTGATTCATGTTTTGAATGCTTTCATATTGATTTAGTGTTCTCTCTTGGTCATTGTATTGAGGCAGCGGGACATGACGTTTATTAGATGCAGACACACAATGTATCGTTAACATAGCTAGCTCTGAATGATGAGTCCAACAACAGAGAAACAACAAGCTGCTGACAGGCTTCAGCAGCTGATGCGCTGGTTTAAAAAAAAAGAACCACTGAGATTAGATAAATGCCTTCTATTATTTTATGAGGGAAAAATAAATATCTTGGAACATTACAGCAATCTCAATACCAAAAAATAAATAAATAAATAAATAAATAAAATAAAATACAGCAGCCCACACACTTACTTTCTTCCCTGCTACTCAAGCAGATGGGTTAATATGTCCTAATTACAAACTCTGCCTGTATTTAGTTGACTTTCACATTGATAAACAAGTAATAAGAAAACTAACATTTTCAAACCCTAATAAATGAACAGCCAACAAATTATCTTAAATTATGTCATGGTGCCTACAAAAACATTTACAGGCCTTAAACTGTACATCTGTATTTCACATGGATTATAGGTTTTCAGATGCTTGAAGGGAGAGTTTCGTACCTTCTGATATCTGTTTATCTTACGTCACTTTCCGAGCTTGGTGAAAGGAATAAAAGCTGTTTTCTCACACATATTTAACTGTACTGCAACTGAGAGTGCGAGAAATGACAATGCTAAAGTGTATGTAAAAGCTGGAAGACTCAAATGTGAAAATCAGATATTTTACCCCAAAAAGTTCTATTGTATAGCAGAGAGCAAAAGAGAAACTCCCTTCAAATTGTCTTTGGGTGTTCATAAATTAGGAATCAAGTTGACCATAAACCTATGAAGATGTGAGCTTTCATAAATCAAACTGGCATAGTAGAACCATATCAAGTCAAGAGTAAAACTTAACAGAATCAATACAGAGAATTTCCCATAAAATTTATCCCAGACATCTCCTGTTCTTTAAAGTGAAATATTAGTGGTATGTACAAATAAAAAAATATGCCTCTATCATTTTTAACCATAACAACCCACAACAGGCGCGTCTGGCCACTGTCCAACTGCTTCACAGCTCCACAAACTGCTGTGATCAGTTCAGTCTCAGCACGCTCTGGTCCATTTGAGTCAATGAAAAGAAGTTATGAGTGACAAATACAGAGCCGGCCCAAGACCCAAGTCGCTGCTAACGGCCCCAAAAACCATGAGGGGCCTCCCACAAATGCTTGAATTTAACGACACAGAATTTATAGATCTAAAATTTATTTATTGAGAATGAGATGATTTTAGTGTACATGCATGAATGTTTAAAATGAACATTTAAGATTTAAAGGAAATGGCAAGTTTACTTGGTAAAAGCTCAAAGACTAATCACTGACTGTTGTGTTACAATAGTTACAATTCAATTACAATTTAATTAAAGCTATGACTTTAATCTTTTCTTTGTGTTTGTCAGGAAAGGCATTCGGTGTAAAGCATCTGTCAAGTCCGAGTGGAGCTGTGGTGGGAGTTGCCAGAAAGAGAGAAATAACAACATGGAGTGCTTGTAAGCTTAGCCAAATAAATTCCCAGATTCCGCCAACACTGTTGGTGGTGGAGATGTTCTTAACTGGGAGAGGGGCCCCAAATACATTTCTGCATAAGGCACCATACATCCATGGGTCATGTATAATGGCAGGTGTATAATGGTGTCTTCAACTCCAACTCCATGGCGATAAGCAAACTGCAAGGGGTCCTGATATGTGCTGGTTTGCTTACTCAGGTGGGCCAACAGAAGTCTCTCCAGGACCTTCATGGTGTGGGATGTCAGGGTAACAGCTCTATAGTCATTGATGACTGATGGGTGAGCTTTCTTTGGTACCGGAACCAGCCAGGATGTCTTCCACAACAGTGGAACCTTCTCTTGGGTCAAGCTAAGGTTGAAGAGGTGTTGCAGAATCCCACAGAGCTGCTCTGCACAGGCCTTCAGGACTCTGGGGCTGACACCATCTGGACCTGCAGCCTTGTTCCGGTTCAGTCTCTCCAGCTGCCTCTTCACCTGACTTCTACAAACAGAAAAGTGGGAGGGGGAGGCAAAGGGAGCAGCAGCATCTTCTGACTTGGTTGAAGGCAAACTAGTGGAAGCAGAAGAGTCCATGACTGAGGTAGAGCATAAAACATCTGAGGTGTGACAGGAAAGCTGTGGGTCAAAGGAGGGTGGGATGTCTGTTTGGTTGGGGGCAGGAGGGGAGGATGGTGAGCTTGTTCCTGAACTGAACCTGTTAAAGAAAGTGTTCAGCTCATTTGCTCTGTCCAGACTTCCATCTATCTGATCCTCCTTTTGCCTGAAGCTTGTGATCTCCTTCATTCCAGACCACACATCTCTGATATTGTTTCTCTGCAGTTTACTCTCCAGCTTCTTCCTGTACACCTCCTTGCTGTCTCTAGTCTTGACTTTGAGCTGCTTCTGTATACTCCTCAATAACTCCCTGTCTCGCTCCCTAAATGTTTAACATGTTAAACAGTTCCTTCAGGTCACTGGTGATCCAGGGTTTATTATTAGGGAAGAATCTCACTGTTCTGGTGAGGATGGTGTTGTCCACACAGAAGTTTATATAGTCAGTCACACACTCAGTCATGGCATTAATGTCCTCTCCATGTGGCCTGCAAAGAGAAATCCAATCAGTAGCATCAAAACAACAATGTAGGGCTTCTTCAGCTTCCTGTGACCACTTTCTCACAGTCCTTTTTGTTACAGGTAGTCTCTGGACAAGGGGTTTATATAAATCAGAATATAAATCCAACAGGATCATGTTCTTTTATTTCTCCAGTGCATTTAACACAATTCAGCCTGATCTGCTTTGTCTGAAACTCCAGAAGACTCAGGTGGAGGCCTCAACAATCGCCTGGATCCATGACTACTTGACAAACAGACCACAGTTTGTGAGACTGAAGGACTGTGTGTCTAACCAGATGGTTAGCAGCACAGGAGCACCACAGGGGACTGTACCCTCACCTTTCCTTTTCACTCTATACACTTCAGACTTCCAACACAAGTCAGACTCCTGTCATCTACAGAAATACTCAGATGACTCTGCAGTGGTTGGGTGGATCAGAGATGGACAAGAAGCTGAGTACAGAGAGCTGGTGGTCCGCTTTGTATCATGGTGTGGAAAAAATCATCTCATCTTGAATGTCCTCTCTTCTGCCATCATCTATTGGAGCAGCAGCATCAGAGCCAGGGACCTAAAAAGGCTCAACAACCTGATAAAGAAGGCTGGTTCTGTTCTGGGGACGACTATGGAACCTCTGGAGTTGATGATGCAAAGAAGGATTTTGCACAATATCAAGAAAATTATGGACAACCCTGACTATCCTCTTCATGAGACTGTCATTGGAAAACAGAGTCTCTTCTGTTTCTGAAAAAGCCTCTGACTGAAGAGACTTCTTCAGATTGGTTGTAAAAGGGACAACCAATCTGACTACAGGAGATCTTTTCTGCCCACAGCCATCACCATCTATAATAACTCCTTGACTAAATGAGTTACATCAACATTTAATTTCCCTTTGGGATAAATAAAGCGTTTTTGAATTGAATTTATTACCTCAGCCTTATCAGGCAGATATTCACAAACAATAACTTAGACATATTTGCCTATTATTTCCTGATAATGGTGGGGCTCTGACTTGAAATTTTTCATCTAAATAGCTGAATTTGTTAATAACTGTCTGGCATTTATTAAGTCATTCATAACCAAACCTGTTGTTGCACAAGAGGGGAAAAATGACAAGCACTCAGCAGGGGTCTTGTAAGTATCCTCACCCCTGGAGTTGAACAGAGCCCAACTCCTCCCCACGAGCTGGGTTCCAGAATACTGTGTGGTGGTAAGTCTAACTACATATATCTCGTTAGTACAATCAATCTTATATACCAACTCTCCCTATTTTCTTGTAATTGAAAAACTGAAGACATTCCATCTCATCAGAGCCCCACTGTGATGCCTGGTATTAGCTTTTTAGGCCTAGGGTTGGGCGCTAAATAGATTTTATTGATTAATCAAATTTTTGGTTTTTGAAGATTTAATTTTTGGAAAATGTGGATTTTTTTTTTTTTTTTTTACACCAACGCACTCGTGTTTCCGTAGTTCACAGTAATGTTTGCACTCCCAGGGCAACCATCTTGTTTGACAAGCAAGTTTTCACAGTTTCTATTTTATTTTTTTAAGATTTTTTTTTTTTTTTTTGCCACTATTGGCCTTTGGTAGTAATCCGACAGCAAGGTGGCAGAGAAAAGGTTGGGGGTGAAGGGGGAAGAAATGCAGCAAAGGTACAGGAGGACGGGAGTCAAACCTGGGTCGGCCACGTTGAGGTTTGTAGCCTCTGTATATGGGGCACCCACTCTAACCACTGCACCACCCCTACAGTTTCTATGGGGAGGCAAAAAACAGTCTATTTCGAAGAAAGAACCACAAAAACCAAGTTTCTCACATTAGATCTTGATAACTCAAGAAGCTTTTTGATTAAAACAACTTTTTCTTCTTCTTTGAAAATTGCGCCTTTATTTTGGTAATATTATGACTTTATCCTCATAATTAACCAAAACTTCTTGTAGCCTGGCCCCAATACTCCGTCATACAACTCACAGAAGGGATGAATAAAATAAAAGCCACTTTTTAAAAATATTCTCTCTTATTTGCAATTTCTTCTTTAGAAAAGAAAAGGAGATAATAAACCAAAAAAAAAAATTGTAAGTGATGCCCCCTAGACTGGGGTATCACTTACAGTCATGGGTGTGAAAGCAGACAGGCAAAAACTATTGACATTGTAGAGTACACTAAGCCTAAGGCTAAGCTCAGTTTACAGCTCAGTCCATGTTTTTTTCAATGTTATTACCAGTCAGAGGACTCCCAAGTAATTTAAAGTGTATCAATGTTTTAGGAGACTGGGCCCTCCACAGACATGGATCTAGAAACAGTACCTGGTGCTCGAAGAGGCAGTCCACTGTCCAGACCTCTGGGTTTAGTGGTGACAAACAGATAGCAGAGGACGCACAGAGTGATGACAAAAGCGAGAAGGACCACAGCTGCAACAGAGAGACCCACGAGAGCTCCGAGGCTGGAAGGCAAAGCAGAAGGAAGCCCTTAGTGCAGAAAATAAATGAGTAGGTTCCTTCATCTCCCCTCACAGCTGCAGCAATTCAGCTACTACAGTAGGTAAAGTACGTTTAGCTCATTACCATTTTTGCAAAATAAAAGCTGCACGTGGGTGAAGTCAGTGGCCCAAAAAGTGGGTATGCATTATATGTGATGCACAGGGGCACCATGCTGGAGGGGGCGCCAAAACGATGGCGGTATAATTGTTTCTAATATTATTGATAATATTCTAATATAATTGAAATATAAAATATCACAGCTAAATATTCTGTCAAACAAAACACGAGGTGTTGGAAAGAGGAGCATGAAGAAGCTATGCCTTATCCAGTCCTTTTTGCAAGTTTTCATTTAAGTTCTTAATCAAACTAGTGATTCAATACGCAATTATATATGCATATGTATGCATGGACATATGCATGTATAACTACACATACCTATCTATGTACCAGCAGATACAAATTTCTTTATGACCTACAGATCAAAGCTTAATATACACATATAAATTAGAAACATAACATTTTGTCATTAATTTTTATACATATTTATGTACACCTTATATTTTCACTTGAATTGTGCAATATTTTTACTTTGCTTAAGGCTCCAGGTTGTAACTTTTGTGAAAAATGTTAAGAATTTGGTTCAAATCATCATTATGTTGTGACCATATATTATAAGACAGAAAATCTGTGGGGAAAAAAAAAAAATCCAGCTCCTCTGCCTTCTCCCGGTGCTCCCAGTACTAACTGCAGAAATACACCACTCAGTCAGAAACAACCAAAAAATAATTTTAAAAATTTTGAGAAACAACCAATCAGAGCCAGGAGGAGGGTCTTAGCGCTGTCAATCACCCTCATGTACACGCCACTCACACACTCCCCCTTGTTCTCTGCTACGCTACAGCTGGTTCACCCCTACGTAGCCTGCTGCTAATGCTAAGGCTAGTTAGCATGGCCACTGATGATGGCAGATAAACAGTTTTTCTGGAACGCTAAGTTGTTTCTTCACCATTAGCACATTTAGCAGTGCATACATGAGGTTGACTGAGAGCGCTAAGCCCCTCCTCCTGGCTCTGGTTGGTCGTTTTAGGTCAGGAGCGGTGCGTTTCTTTACATGGCAATAGTAGCTCAGGGAGGAGGCGCTAGATCTTTTCACAGATTATCTGTCTCATACCAAACTATCACAACGTGGTGACAGTTAACAAATATGCAAAAAACATATTTTAGTAAAAGTAACATACAGCAGCTTTAATGGCCCAACAAGCTAGTAATAATAATAATAGACGACCCACAGACCCACTCTCTGGTAGATCATCAGTAGAGCAGGTGTTTAAATTAGTTAAGCAACCACCGCTAGTGTTCACTCAACCACTTATCAATAATAATAAAATTACATCAAGCTTGAAAACATAATATTTTAACAGACTGAAAGTCTCAAACCGGTCTTGATCCAATCGGTCGAACGAGACCAAGACACAACAATCCAAGACCAAGATCGGGAAAAAACACATTGAGACCGTCTCAAGACCTCCATCCCTGGCAGACGGAGAGGAAGAGCGTGTAAACAGGCAAGAATGGTTTTGAGTTTTTGCTTACCTGTTCAGCGCACTGCAGCCACTGTAATTTCTGAAAGTTCAATAAACAACCAAATTGGACTAACTGCCTTGTTCGTTTGTGAATATACGTTGTGATATTCACAACAAACATTGGTTATCAAATAGGACAAAATATTTTATTTAGTATTTAATCAGCTATGACTCCCACCGTGACAATTGTGTAATATTAAATTAATTGTCCGATATAAACGAAAAAATATTATGGTGCTCTCTCACATCTTGCCTTGAGCACAGAGTTTGAGAGGCACTTCCCTGGCTTTTCCTCTATCAAAGCTGTTGCTAACTATTTGCGTTCCCTATTTAGTAGAAATACTGATGTTGAGACTTCCTCCAAAATGACGGCCTTTTTCAACTTGGATAGCTCTGCTGTTAAAAAGGAGGAGCTAACATTTACAAATGACACTGAAATAAAATCCAGTCCACCTCTGGATATTTTTGTTGGAGGAAAAATACATCAACTTCAAAAGATATGCTTTTAACTTAAAGCTGCAGTTTGTAACTTTTACTACTGCTGAAAGAAATGCACCGCTCCCGACCTAAAACAACCAATCAGAGCGAGCAGGAAGCTATAAGTGCTATCAATCATCCTCATTTATGCTAAATGTGCTAATGGTGAAGAAACAACTTGCCATTTCAGGAAATCTGCTTACCCGCCGTCATCAGTAGCAGGCTGTTGTTATGCTCCAACTCTAGCATAATTGATTGACAGCTGCTGGCCTAAGGTTTGCAACCAGCTCCTATTGGCATGACGATGAGAAACTAGCAACCTCATCCCAGTGTCAGAAGTCCCACTAAGAAAGGAACTGCATTAGGTTTTCCTTCACTTTAAAATTTCTGCTACAACTAATGTGTATTTGCTTATAAAATAAGTCAGCAGAGTTTCATTTACAATTTTTTCATCTTTGTGTCATGCAGTAGCTCTTGGTCTCAAAAATGTACTGCAAACACATGATTGCATTCAATTCCATTTTCTCTTCCCCCTTTATTAAGTAAATTTGAGCTTTAAACATCACCTGTGCAGTTTGAAAGTACCAAATCCATAAATTTCATGTGATTTGAAGAAAAGTGGATTATGTTCACGATACCAAACATTGCGTATCATTCTTACTGCTCATTTTTGGATCGTGCATATTTTTTGTAAAGAAATTTTGTATGTGTTACCCAGACTTCAACACAATGATCTAAATATGGCAATAACATTGCATGTAAAGAGTGTGCAAAGCTTTGTTGGTCAAGCTAGGCCCTGTTATTCCTAGTATCCCTGTGGTTTTTGCCATCTTATTATGAAAGTGTTTGATGTGGGGTTTCCAACAGAGCTCGATTCAAATGAATGTGTCCATTAAAAACATGCTGGATAGTTTGGAACAATGTGCTGGTTCTGTTGGGATCACACAAGATCAAAACAGTCAGGACACACCAAGTGGAACAGGATGAAGCTCATTCAGTAAAAACAGAGCTGAAATATCTGTGGTCATTTGGAACATGGAGATTCTGGTGTGCTTCCCATGATATACATTATGCAACATCAGAGTGCTGCAGCACAGCCACTGGCTCATTATACATAATGCCACATAATGATGTGTAGTGGCCAGCTTATACAGCCCAGAGCGAGGCGATTCTACTGGACCTCAGAACCATTGCAGAGATGACTTGACTTGTCAAAACACAATAGGGGAGTCAGACTGGAACTGAAACCGCATATTTATTTCACTAACACATAAAAGCATAGGTACTCAGTGACTGTTCAGCTCATACATAAAGCTTGACAAAAGTTTCATACACAGAACTATGCGGAAATGCAGAAGCTCAGCTCAACTTCCGTCAGAGCAGACGCCGTTGCCTCGGTTGATCCAAAGCTGCCTGCATCTGCATGGGATTAGAGATGTGGAATGAAATAGCAACATTAATTTTTAGATAAATAACATCTCTTTATGCGTGATTTTAGAATCTAGCAATAATCATAAAACCGGATGACGTTTCCTGGCGTCCGGCTGGCAAAAGAAATTCTAACTAGGTCGTAATTACATAGATTTTAACACGTAAAAAATTTTAACGCAAATAACACATTTTTTGGTACACACAAATTTCCGGCTGGAGTCTTTGCGCATTTCTGGTGAACCTGTGAATCTGACATGCAAGCAACATCCGCAAACAGCAATAGATGACAAAGCCACTTATCGTGGCCCACTGGGGGTTAGTTGTTGCTTCAAAACACGATTTGATGAGACGCTGAGAACAGACTATTGTTTAATGTTTAGCATTGACGTCCCCAACGTTGATGTCAACGTCCACAGTCCTCCTTTCTAAAGAAGTCTTTTTTTCAAAGAAGTTCCATGAATAATCAGGGGTTCCTAAATAGGAAAGATAAATAGATAGAATAGAACTTTGCACCAATCTGATGGTTGTATAACCTAAATAACAAATTAAAAACAATAAATATCTTTGTTATTGTGCTCATATGTCTGTCTACTCAATAATTTAGCTGCAAACAGAGTTTTTGAATTGAAAACGTTACTTATTTTGTCGCTATATAGTTTGATTAATTGTAATTAATTAATTACAGATACTGCAATTAACGCAATTAAAATTTGAATGGAGTCCCACCACTAAGTCTAACAAAATAAAACTTTAGTGTCAAAAATATTTTAAGTAGGCCGATACGCAGCGGTACACAGAACACCACTTCTAAATTGTACCCCTCAGCAGACTGGGGCTTTTTCAGCGTTCAGTGGGTACTGGGACTTTTTTCGGTGTTACATCAGTCTGCGTTTCCCTATCAGTATGCTCCCTGCACATACAGCTCTGCACCACCTAATAGGCTGAGGGGGGAAAATTACACAGCCCGTAGTCGCGCACAGAAATGGACATAAGTCAGGAACAGAAAAATGGGAAACAGAGTACAGCAAATAAGACGTGAAAAAGCGTATGAAAACAGAGAGTCTGGTGCTGAACAGCGCAAAATCAAGAGCATGAGTGGCAGATCGGTTGAAACACACCAGGATGATGAGGTATCGTAGCACCAGAAATGCAACAGAAATGAGAAGCAGACTAAAAATGTGAGAGAAGCAAAAAAAAAAAAGACTAAATAGAAAGCACAAAGAACAAAATCCAAATTAAAATTTAAAAAATCCAAGAATAAACTAAAAAACTAAATACAAAAGGGAAAATACTTTATGGCAAGACTCTTTGATCAATAATTAATAAGGGGGACTGAACAGACGCAAAACCATAACTGAAAATATAAACAAACAAACAAAAAAAAACCCCACAGCAGATCATAACAGGAAAAAATATTCAGGAAGTGGAACACAACAATAAAGGAAAGAACTAATATGGCAGAAACGATGAAGCATGAACGTCGGTAGAGTACCCAAAAATTGTACTCAAGTAAGAATAGCACTACTTCAACATTCAGCACTACTCAAATAAAAGTAAGAAGTTGTCATCCAAGAAATTTCTCAAGTAAGAGTAAAATCAAAACATCAGATTTAATATTTAAAAGTGATGTCATCAGAAAGACAAAAAGTTTAAAGTTATAAGTGAAAAAATCTGCCAGTGGAACAAGACATTTTAATTTGCCTTGTTCCACTGGCAGATTATTTCACTTATAAATAGTTCTTTTTCATCAATATTAAGGAATTATTGACTTAAAACAAGCTTCTATGTCGTGCTGAAAAATTACTCTTAAGTTAATTTTGTATTCAAAATATTTGCACTAGAAACCAGACCAAAACTACTTGGTAACATTTTGTGTTTCTGCAGTGTAGGCATGTTTCTGTCCCATATTTTTATGACATTAAGGGGAGTACTAGCACATTTTTTTCCACTTAAAGCACTGAGTGTGACTGTAACTCCGGTTTCATTATCTGCTTGTCAACACTGGGAACAGACACAGACGTCTCAGTACACACGTTCATTTAAATACTTGTTGAAAAGCTGGTCTTTATTCAGTTATTAAACCTTGCATGCATTCATCAGCTCCTGCGCCTTGGGGGGATACGTTTCCAATTTAATAATCTTTCATTGTTTGCCCATATTTTAATCTGCACTTAAGCAGTTTGGCTGTTATTATCTGACATAAAACAATAAAACATTCGAATTCCTCACAATGCAGAAACTCCACAGCCTAAATGTCAGCAGCATCTTCCTGAATGACCGTCAGCCTGACTGGTGCTGAGCGCCAGGACAGCCAGGTACACTCATCACGGTCACGATGTGAACATGCGGGGTGCTGATCTGAACAACACAGCAGTTTGGCCACCTCCTGAACCTTCACTAAACTACACCCAGCACACAAGCAAAGTGATCTCTCACCTCAGCCACCACATGTATCCATATTCGTATGGGAAGAAGCTGTTCGGGTCATCGCAGCAGTATTTCAAGTCACTGAAGCCGCAGCAGAACACCGCCGTGGACTCGCCCCCCGCCTTCGGACACGTGAAGCTGTCCACGAACGCCTTTTCCCTGGAGTGGTAGCTCTCGCAGACCGCGCTCATGTCAGGCGCACAGGACGCGCAACCGGTCAGCGGTAACAGACTGCTGTCATTCCGCCCGGATCCAGCTGCTGCAGCTGGGCACGAGCGTCACAGGGAGAGAGAGGGTGACCCACGAGCTGCCCGCACAGAACCCCTCCCTCACTGCCTCACCTGTTCCACATCGGTGCTTCGAGTGGGGGGGCATTAAGGGATGACTCCCTTAATGTCTTACAATAAGGACAGAAACACGGGTGAAATTGTTGTATTCTTCCATTAATCTAGACCAGCAGTTTTACTGTATAGAAATTAAAAAGAACAAAGCCAGTTCTAAATCAACTCCACACCAGCCAAATTCAAAGTGTAATGGAGCCATTTTAACTTCCAGTTAAGGTGGAGATGAAACATAAAGTGGTGGGGGGTTTTAATCAAGCTAATTGCAGGGTCTGTAATTAATTCATACAATGAACAAAATAAGCAACATTTTCAACTCCAAAAAACTTCTTACTGCTATATCATTGAATAGACCTATGAGCCCAAAAGCAAATATATTTATTGTTTTTAATCTGTTATTCAGGTTATTCAACCATGAGATTGGTGCAAAGTGCTATTCTACCCATTCAGCCTCCCAGAGTTTCAGGAACCCCTGATACCTCATGGAGCTTCTTCAGAAATGTGGGGACCTCTGTGCTGCTGCTACATGTTTAGCATTCAGATGCTATTTCAGGCTAGCATAGCTTCTCTGATAGGCCGACTGCCTTTTGCACAACTTGAACACAACATTAGTCTTTTCCAGCGTCCCATCAGATCATTTTTTGAAGCAAAAATTAACCCTCAGTGGTGCCAAGAGATGTAGCTTTGTAGTCAATCACTATTGTTTGCAGATTTTGATTGTGCATGTGTATATATGTATATCTAAATTATGTTAGAAAAATTTAACATGTTAAAATCAATGTGTTTAATTAATCAAAATCAACGCAGTTAAGTCCCAGCCCCAAATAACATTGAAAATGATAGATATAAAGAAAAAAGCCCGCTGAAGAACATGAAGAAGTAATAAGTCCCATTTAGACTTAAGCTTATTACTGTTACAGTTTCCTTCTGTAAAATTTATGTTTCCTCTGTACTCAGCATTAGGCCTGGCAAACAACAAACCCATGCCACTTTAGCAACGTTATCTTAAGTTTTATTTTTAAAAAAATCTCTCACCCTCCCTTTCCCCTCTAAATTAGTATATATATATATATATATATATATATATATATATATATATATATATATATATATATATATATATATATAATTTATCATTATTTTTCCAGGATTCAAGGATTTTTTTATTGTCATACCACTTTCCCATTTCCATGTTAATGGCACGAAATTTGGACTCAGGTCCCAGTTCAAGAAGCTTAATAAATAAATAAATATAAATATATAAATACATAAGTTACCAAAGTGAGATGAAGCTGCATTAAGTGGAGCTTGAGTTCAGCAGTCTGACAGCTGCAGGGTAGAAACTTTCTGAGCCTGGTGATCTTGCTCCGAGTGCTTCTCAGCCGCCTGCCTGAGGGGAGGGGCAGAAACAGTCTGTGTGTAGGACGGGTGGGGAGTGCCCCCCCCCCCAATCAGCGTGATGTGTAGAGGTCCGAGGTGGAGGGTGGGCTGCTCCCCACAGTCCTCCATGCAGCCTTATCCATCCTCTACAAAGCCATCCTCTCAGCAGCAGTGCAGCTGCTGAGAGGATGGCTGTCTGGTCAGGGCCTTCCTGACCAGACAGGAAGTGTTGGCACTCCAGGTGAGGTCATTGGATAAATGCATACCCAGGTACCTGTAGGTGGAGACCACCTCCACAGGTGCTCTTCCGATGTACAGGGGAAGAAGAGGGCATTTGTCCTTTCTGATATTCATCACTATCTCCTTGGTCTTCTTCACATTGATGCAAAGGTTATTTTCTCTGTGCCATGTGTTCCACCTCCTCTCTGCATTTGGGCTCATCATTGTTTGTGATGTATCCCATTAATACTGTGTCGTCTGAAAACTTCACCATGACAGCTGAGATGTGTTGCGGACCAGACGTGTCAGCAGAGTGAACAGGACGGGACTCACCACGCAGCCTTGGGGCAAGCCAGTGCTGAGGATGATGGGGGAGGAGATGGTGTCTCCAGATGGATGAAGGCTGTGTGGACCACCAATGAGATGCTGTCAGCAGTGTGGACCGGTTCTTCCTGAAGGCATACTGATGGGGGTCCATAGTGACATCGATGGAGTCCTTGATGCGGGTCATGACCACCCTCTCGAAACACTTCATGACTACTGAGGTTAAGGCTATAGGTCAGTAGTCATTTAGGCCTGTCACTGTGGAGCACTTGGGGACGGGGACAATAGTGGCAGTCTTTAAGCAGGCGGGGACAGATGCCAGTGATGAGGTGTTGAAGATGTCTGCCAACACCTCAAACAGCTGGTGTGCACAGTCCCTCACACCAGCTGGGATGTTGTCGGGGCCTAGAGGGTCTTCCTCATGTCTGCTATGGTCACACAGAGGGGAGTGTCACTGAGTACTGGTATGAGTCTGGTGCTGGGGGGGCTGTTAGGATCCTCAAGGTGGGCATAGAACCTATTGAGTGCATCTGGCAATGAGAGGTCCTTCAGGCATTGTGCAGCCCTGATGTTGTAGGCCATGATGCACTTGATGCCCTTCCACATGCACCGGGGGTCGTTGGTGGTGTAGTGACCCTGAATTTTCTTGTCGTATGTGGCTTTGGCCCTCGCAATGGCAGCAGCCAGTCCTTTCCACACCTGTCTGAGTGCTGATGCCTCACCTGTCCTGAACGCAGCATCCTTAGCTTTCAGCAGAGCTCTCAACTCAGCACTCAGCCAGGGTTTCTGGTTCGGATAACAGGTCACTGTCCTGGTGGTGGTGACATCATCAGCACACTTGGAGAAAAAGCCCAGGGAGGTGTTTTCCTTCAGGTCCACCTCCTCCTCATATGTAGCCACCTTTCTGAAGACCTGCCAATCTGTGCACTGTCCTGGAGCACAAAGGTTACATCCCTGGGCCATACAGTGACTGTCTTCTTTGTTGGCCTAATGCGTCTCATCAGCGGACAGTATGCTGGTTGGAAAGGCCAAGATAGGGGCAAGAAAGGGCTCTGTACACACAGTGAATGTTAGAATACACACAGTATAGTGTTGTCTCCCCATGTGGGAATGGTGACATGCTGGTAAAAACTGGTCAGGGGACTGTCCAAAACCTTTTTAGCCAGGTGCAGTTTAAAGTCAAGGTATTGCTGGGTGTCTTTGTGGGCCAATTGAGGACTTTACTGTCAGACTTGTATTAGTTCTAAGCATTTGTGATGGAAATGTCAAAGAATTGAGTGATCACGTGTGCTGCCCATTTCTTGGTCCTGTTGTGCAATAGAAGCTCAGCATGTGGTCACACAGGTCTAAGCCACCCATGTTGTCACTGTATTCTCTGATCACTGCTGTTCATCTCAACAAGCTTTTTCTTTGTTGGACAACCTGCAACATATGTTCTCTGGAAATTTCCAACAAATGGTGGAAGCCATCACCACTGGTTTATTGTCAGACCATTTCGTGACTGCCAGCCCAGATCCCCTCCGGACCGATGTCACTGATGTTCCTCTCCCTTCTTTTCACAGTTTTTTATACTTTGGTAGCTGACATGGCTTTTGTACTCTGTTCTTCATAATGGCTCTAGTTGGTAGAAGACCCTCTGAGAGCAATCCATCCGTTAGATTGATTGCTGTTTTGTATCGGTACAGACTTAACTAGTCACAACACTGCTGCAGCTCCAACCTTCAGTTATTAGCCCCTGACTGTGTTCTTTACTTGATTCACCTCAAGATCCAGAACCAAACCATTTGGAGAGGCAAGGGTAAACACCTTTTGGCCAGTAGGGTTTGGCTTGCCAGAAACATACTGTCTGACAGGACAGTCGCCTGTGAAAGAGATGATTTGTTCATCAATGCAGATCTTGTAAGTCCTTGGAAGGCTGAGACAACCTTGCCTCACACACAGTCAACCAATGGTCTGACTCTCCAAAGAATGTCTGACTTCTTTGTCTCTTTAGTTATATCGGGATTGCTGACAATCTTGAAAGAACTTCTCAGCTTGCAGAACCTATCCTTTGAAATTTTCCTTCTAAATAGATGGCACTTTGGGTTTTTTTTTTAGCCTAGAACATTTTGACTCTGGGATAGCTAAGAGAGGCCATGTGTGCTGACACTCTTCAGAAAATTTTTAGATTTTCTGGCTAACATACTGTAAAAAGTATTAGACTGGACTCCAGTAATCATGGATTCTAAGGTCATCTTGATGAACAGGAAGCCCGGGTGGCACAGGCGTGAACTTATTAAGATGGAAGTAAAATGCAAAATAAATTCAAGACAGTAACAGTTCATTTTTATCTAGCCTGGCCATTGCCTTCCTAATCAGTTTCACCCGCTTCTCATCTACCTTCCGACTGGGTTTTCTCCCATTGAGCTTGATTTCTCTGGTTGAATTTCAACTGGACCAATCAGCGAACAGAAGGAGTTGTGAACCTTGAAGTTAATTTTCTGCTTTCTGTTTCAGAATTGTAGTCTGCCTATATGGGGTTGTAGTTTGACAATAGCAGCGGAGGGAGTGATCAAAGCCATACAATCCTTGTTGGCCACGATTCCAAATATTGAGCAGTTAAAGTTGAAGCAAGGGAATGTTTCAAACTTTTTACTCCTGGCAAAGATGTCTTGCCTCTACTTCCCACGTGGTTTACAATGCACTCAATTTTCAGTAAGCTTCATTGAGCTGGCACATTACATATGTCACGGCCAAATGTTCGTGGCTGAGTAAAATCAGATCCAATCATTTAAAACTTCAACAGAGTCCACACCTCCAGCAAGCAATCATTTCTCAACAGCTGAGGGTCCAGACCCTCTGTATGAAGCAAAGCGTAGAACAAGAGGCTGGTTTCTACCAGGCTACATTTTTACCATATCTATTTGGAATTAAATAAATCATACCAGTTGGTCTGGGTCCACAGTGCAGTGACTTTCCTGCTCTCACTCTGACTCTGAGACTGTCCCTTCTTCAGATTCTTCTGCATCTTCTTCCCATCCTTCATCATCTTCCCACCCTCACCATAATGATAGTGAAGCACACCATAGAAAACAGTGGAAGCACCGGGTTACTGCAGTGATTAGGCTTTAACTTTTAAATTGCATTTTAGCTTACAACACTGTTCCTGGTCACGCTCCAGTTCATTTTCCAAGCAATACCACAGGCAAAGATCTGCTCAGCGCTATCAGGTCAGGCAGCACACACACAAGCCACGCTCAAGTAGACATCACGTACTAGTGAGGGGAACAACCGTTCATTTGACTCTACTGAATCTATAGGATCGGTACATTAAAAATGATCCGTTCACCTCATCAACTGGGCCAATCAGCGGACAGAAGAAGTTGTGAACGATGACGTCGATTTTCTGCGGTGTTGTAGAACTGTAGTCAGCCTGTAGTTTTAGCAATGGCAGCGGAGGAAGTGAACGAAGCCGTTCAGTCCGTGTTGACCACGCTTCCAAATACTGAATTAACGTTAACAGCCGTCTTGTTCAGCTCGGCACTGCTCTCTTTGCGGTGGGGGATGACTGTTCACAGCGCTGGCAATTTCAGGTAAGCTTCATAGCGGTGAACTGGTGCATTACATATGTCACAGACAAATGTTAGCAATTGGGTAAAATTTGAACCACAGAGTCCACGCCTCCAGGAAGCATTCATTTCTTAACAGCCGAGGGTCCAGACCCTCTGGACAAAGATACATTTAGATACCAAGTGAGCTAGGTAACATATTCATATGCTACTACCTTTAATAAACTTCTGTTCCACAAAAGTGGGGCATGTAGATTAAGTTGTATTTTCTATTTCTGTGTGTAAAAGTTTTGAGGTGATGATCAGAGTATTCTAATATGTAAATATCAGCAGACATTCGATCAGTTTTCAGGGCTTGTAGTTAATCTCAATAATTTTAACTCTTTAATAATAATTTCTGTCATATATCACACTGGCTACCAGCAGAAGTGTAGATCATTCTTCTTATGGCCATATTCTGTGCTGTAGCATCGTTATACTTGTTCCATTGTTGCCTGTTTGTTGCTTGACAAACCAACCTGTTGAGTGTTGAATACTATCAAACAGAATATGGCTATTTATTTAAAATGGTTGTATATCTGTCTATCTATCTATCTATCTATCTATCTGGCGTTCAAGTTGTGCTTGTAATAAATCTCACATTACTAAGGCAGCCAGCGGTTGTATGTGTTGCACAAGGTGCTGTTTTTTCATCTTTGGCACCTGCCCCCCAAGAGGTCTGTGCATGCCACCGATGTAGCCTGCTGCAAGATAGCTTTGCTATTAATTAGTAATGTAAGATGCTAACATTTGTTTACGTTTTAGCTGCTTTGGATGACATATTTGGTTTGCAGCAGAAAATATTATAGTTTTGAAGATTTAAATTTTTCTAAAACTAAACGACAACATGGGAAAGTAATACTATAATTACTAATGGCAATGATCTTGCAATGTAGCTTCCATTAACTGGAAGAGGTGTGAAATATTCAGAATAGGAGATCAAGCAACAAGTTGGAAGTTTATGTTGGCCCATTTGTTTTTGTCTTAGTTTTTAGTTGGTTGCTATGTCAGTATATCAGTCCTTAATCAATTCACATTAGTTGCGAAAGTTATGTTAGCCTACTTAAATTACTCTGTTGCACTGGGGGGCTTCTCAAGAATGGTTTCTAGCATATTACATAGGGATACACTGATCCCTATGTAAAATTTAAGTCAATAACCAATATTTACCAATATCATATAGATTATATGTATTTCCTTCCACTTTAGACACTGTGTATAAGTGGCCACACTGCCTTCATTCTCTGCTTCAGTTAAACACCCCCTTAAACCTGTGCTGCATCACACTTCCACATTTTTCTAAAAGTACTACAAGGAATTTTTACCAGACATTTAAATGGGTCACCGCTGAACATTGTTCGCCAGGTTGCCAGACAGGCTGGGACCACCCTTGCCAATGCATATGAGTTATGGCCATCCCTACAGCATTTAGCTGCAAAGCTCTTCAAAGTGCTTTACCCCCTAAAAACATCCTGCAGTTAATGAGCAAGAAACATTACATTATTAAAATCATCAAGCAAATACACATCAAAAATATTGATCAATGTTCCACTTATGACTAATCAAATAAAATAAAAAAAAAATACAAACAAAATTGCCTTACCTTTTAGGCGTTAGTATCTCAGCTTTAAATACCATGAATTAAAGGTAGAGAAATGTTGACATATTTTAGGATAGGCCTGTAGTGGAAAGCAATTCTCATTGCTGTGTGATGAAAATCGCATCATTTTGTGCTCAGCCTCATGTCGTCCCCCCGTTCTTGTCATAACTCCCTGGCAAACTTTTCACCCCCTTCTGCATGTAAAACTACTGTGTGATTGGTCATGCCCTTTGTTTTTCTGTTTTCTCTTTGCACTTAGTCAGACCTAAAGGCTTCTAATTTATTCCCTCTGTAATTAAAACAAGCTAAGAATGGTTGCTAAGGTGAGGTGAAACCGTTCAGCCCATCTTTTAATAACCTTAGAAATCTGTGAAACCAAACTGCATTTTCTGTCTTTGGATGATTTTCATGGACTGCTGTTTGAGCTGCAAAAAAAACATTTTTTTAAATTGTATTTTATAGTCTCCGTTGCATCAGCCTATTGAAACTATTTGTTGCATCTCATTCAGTAGATTGCAGTATTACATGAATCTGGATAAGGGATCAGAAGAGCAGAAGGAGACTTCCAGGAAGAAGAAGTGGTGGTTACTCTAGCAGGTATGTTTGCCAGTGAAGTGACAGACTCTGAATGAAGGGGGAAAAACCCAAACAAGAACAGGCTTACTTTACAGAAAAATGAGTAGCTACGTCTGCGCTGCTCAGTAGCTAATTGTACTTTCATGTGTAGGCCTACAACAAAATCCTTTTAAAACTAGAAATATTTTGTTGCCTGTTTTACAAAACAAGTATGTAATTATAAGAACTTCTTTTAAAATTTGAAAAATATGTTCTTAATTATTCGCAAAAAGTGCTAGCAGGTCCAGGGTTTGAATCCTGCCAGGGGATGTTTCTGCATAGATTTTGTATGGTTGACCAGGCATGTGTGTGTTCTCTCCAGGTTCTCTGGTTTCCTGCAACAGCCCAAAATCATGAAAGCAAAAGTTATCTGCGCCAGCTCAGCCACAGCGGCCCTGAGGCAGACTGACAGAAACCAGGCTGCCACTCAGTCAGGGCTACCAGGCCCTCTGGTGGGTGAAGTGTCTGAAGTGAAGTGTCTTGCTTGAGGATACAACGGCTGTCTCAAAATTTGTCTCTAGATATATATAACAGGTATAACTCCTACCTCCTGAGCCACTGCCACCTGTCTGTTATTGGACTGGAGACCCTTCCAGAGTGTACCCCACCTCTCCCTCAATGACACCTATGACCCTGGGTATAGACAAGGGAGGGATAGATGGATTTTAACCTTATAAGTATATAGTATTTGTGATATAGATGTTAAAATCTGAAGTTTTAGTATGTTTTTATTTAACCATATGTAATTTTAAAGGATATTTATCATGTTTCTGCATACTAGTTCTGATTTGTTCTTTTTGTAAACTTTTATTCATAATTTCTTTGGTTGAGGTATTGCATTTTTGGAAGATTATTCTCTCTGGATTTGGATGCTGTGCAGCTGGACTGATTTTTGTTCTTTTTTTACTTTTTGACAGTTGTTATGATGCATAACTGTGGAGAGAAAGTATTGTTTTTACATCTGTGAGTAAAAAACAAATCTCAAAAGCTCAACTGATATCTGAACTATGATCCCAAAACCCAAAAGAGTTGAAAAGGAGGCTTCATGGATGGAGGGAAGGATAAGAGTAGAGCGAGAAGGAGGAAGTTCAAACCATCGCTTCCATGCAAGGATCGTATCTCCAACTCCAGCATCTCTCTGTCCAGCTTTCTAGCCATATCGCCAGACAGAGATTTAAAGAGGAGCGGCAAAAACAAAAGAGGTGGATTAGCAGTTTTTGCCATCGACTTATGGTGTCATCAAGGACATGTTACTGTGGAATATCATCTCTGTTTCATGACAGTCATTGGAAACAGCTACAGTGTGTTTTGTTAGAGGTCTCTTTAGATTCTTTAAAATACTGACTTCTACCGGAGGTAGAAGTCAGTATTTTAAAGTATTTACAAATACTTTGATGACATGAGTTATGACATTTAATTTTCCTTTAGGATAAAAATGAGAAAGAGCAATTTAAAAACTTTGTTGAATGGTAACTTGCTGGCCAGCGCCTGTGTCCTTTTAAAATATCAATCTGTTATACTGCTTTTGCTATATTGTATTTTTAAATATGTTTTCATGTATTTTGTATTGTGATGAAACTACTGACAAATATCTCCGTTGGTGTACAATAAACCCTTTCTATCTGTCAGTGAGGCTCCACACATGAAAAGGTTCTCCCAGTGTGTTTGTAGCAGAGCTCTGGATGATATAAGAGTTTTGCTTACTTCTGCATTTAAAGTTTAAACAACATAATTGTCGATAATCAAAGATAGCGGTTGTCCATTTCCACTCTTCTGCAGTTTGTGGTCTATAACTATACTTTAACTGCAAATGATATAAATAATAAAGTAACTAACTGAAGTCTAAATTTATTGTACTTTTAATGAGGTGAGGGTATAAAGATACATAGCAAAACACTTAGAACATTACCATGGACATTACAATTGACCCCCCGCAATTTGTGGGGGACCATAACCACCCACGAATAGCTAAAATCTGAATATCCCCACTACAAATGCATATGACTATTTTAATAGATCAAACAAACATATCTTAATATGCATTAATACACACAATGGAAACTGTCTTAGCACTACCACAGAAGCTAACATCTACAGTCTTCCCAATCTATTGGGGGTGCAAAGGGAAATGAATGGTACTCCTGGATTGGCTGCTGCAAATGCCAGTCAATGTCGTGTCAAGCAGAATTGCGCCTTGGTGTTTCAGCTTCCTGAGCTGATACGCTCTCCGAACAAAATCCACAAATAAGTGGAAATTGTGCTTATAATTTGAAGTCATGTTCCACAGACAAATACATGAATCCATGAATACTAAACTGCAAATAGGCAGGGGTCCACTGTAGTAGTATATTCCCTACATGTTAGTGACACTAAAGATATTTACACAGTTTTGACCCAAGACGAAAACACAACCCAGAAAACAGATGTTATTTACAAGAATATGATTTTGCGGACAGGAGTGTAACGGCTTTAGAGGGGTGGCTTTCTGGTCAGACTCTGAGAAAGAGACAGGGTGGTGAGTGACCAGGAGGGGGAGTCCAGTTGTCCCTGTGGGGTGCTCCTGGAGCTCCGTGCTTGGGGGGCCACTGGGTGTCTGTGGCTCCAGTCTTCCTCATGTCGTCCACATGTCCTGGGGGGTGGATCTGTGGGCCCCCACACCTACTATCAAATATTCTTAGGGAGAAACCTTATAGACACAAGCACACACACACACAAAGGTGTCTAGATTCAGGTGATCCATTCTCAGTCAGGCTGGGATTGCCACGAAATATATCTTGTATTACCTTGTAGTGTGTACTTTCCATTGAAGTTATAACTCTTTCCCCTTGTTTTCCATCTTTGTGTCCATTACATTTGAAACAAACCCAAAGCAATTTTTAATCAAGTTTCATATATATACAAAAGGGAACATCATGGCGAAAGCCGTAATGCTCCACTTGTGAAAGCAAATCTGTTGGGCCTTGCCTTGACATTGAGACAACAATTCTGAGTGCCACACTGCCGGACAGGACGTGTTAAAACAAAATTGAAACAATTGAGCTCCTCCTAATGCTGTCTTGATATCCGACCTACAACCTTCCTTAAGAAAGTTCTGCCTGTCATTGCATCTGATTCAAATAGTAAACTCATCCCTCTCATTTGGTGTTTTTCCCCAGGCTCTAAAAACAGCAGTTATGAAACCACTGATAAAAAAGAACAATCTAGATAAATCACTTCTGCAGAATTACAGGCCAATCTCTAACAATTCATAAAAGCTGTGTTTCAACACTTAAACAGCTTCTTAACAATGACAAACCACTTTGACGTCTTTCAGGTTGGTTTCCGTGCTCACTACAGCACTGAGACTGCCCTCGTCAAAGTTTTCAATGATATCCACACAAATACAGACTGTGGAAGAACCACAGTGCTGGTTCGTTTGGACCTCAGCGCAGCATTTGACACTGTTGACCATGAGATATTATTGAAGCAACTGTGGAGCTAAGTGGGACTCTCTGGTATAGTACTCAGTTGGTTCGAGTCTTACCTAAAGAGCAGAGACTTCTTTGTGTCAACAGGCAACTTCTCATCGGAGTAGACAGAAGTCACATTTGGAGTACACCAAGATTCAGTCCTGGGACGCTTCCTTTTTAATTTCTACATGCTACCACTAGCTCAGATTATAACAAGAAATAAGATTTGCCACCACACATACGCAGATGATACACAGCTCTGCATTACAATGTCACCAGGTGACTCTGAACCCATCCAAGCACTGAACAGATGCTTAGAACAAATCAGTGCATGTATGTGCCATAACCATCTTCAGCTTAACAAAAACAAAACTGTAGTTATTATCTTTGGACCTAAAGAGGAACGATCTAGAGTCAGTGCACAGCTTCAGTTATTACAGCTAGAAACTAGTGATCAGGCCTGAAATCTGGGTGTAGTAGTGATGGACTCAGACCTGAACCTTCAGAGACACATAAAGACAGTTACAAAGTCGGCCTTCTATTATCACCTGAAGAACATTTCCAGGATTAAAGGACTAATGTCTAAACAAGATCTTGAGAAACTCATCCATGTGTTTTTCTTTCGTCACATTGATTACTGCAACAGTGTCTTCACAGGTCTGCCTTAAAAGTTAATCAGACAGCTGCAGCTGATCCAGAATAGTGCTGCTCGCTTCAGTTTTTATGCACCACAAATCTGGAACAAATTCCCAGAAAGTCCTGAGAAGAAAAGCTGGCAGTCATTACAGATGAAGGGGGATAACAGCAGGGGGGACTGGGCTGGGGGAGGGATGGGTGACTGGTCAAAGCTGTTAAAGAACTGGCTCAAGTCTTTCACCCACCCTAAGTCTCCTACAACCTGAGGGTTTGGTTTGTGGCCTGAAATTGACTTCAGACTTCTCCAAACTCCACTGATGTTGCTCTGCTGCAACTGATCCTCCATCTTATTCCTGTAGATGTTTTTTCCATCCCTAATTTTCCTTCTCAGTTCCTTCTGCACTGCTCTCAGTTCTTCCTTGTTTCCTGATTTAAATGCTTTCTTCTTCTCCTTCAGGAGAGCCTTCATTTCAGGGTTGATCCAGGACTTGTTATTGGAGAAACACTGTACCATCATGGTGGATACAGTGTTGTTGATGTAGAAGTTGATATAGTCCGTGATGCAGTCTGTGATGTTTTCAATGTCCACACATGAGAAGCATAGAGCTCTTCCTGCACAGTGGAGCTGAAACAGTCTCTCAGAGCTTCTTCAGTCTCCTCAGACCATCTCTTCACTGTATGTGCCACAGCTGGTTCTCTGTGTACCACGGGTTTATACACAGGCTGAAGATGAACCAGGTTGTGATCTGAGCCCCCCAGGGGAGGGAGAGGTGATGAACTGTATGCCTCCCTGGTGTTGGCATAAAGTAGGATTTTGTCATCATGGTGTGGCAGGTGACATATTGGGTGAAGATTGGCAGAGTGAAGGTCAGGGAGACATGATTAAAGTCCTTGGAAATCAGAAAAAGGGCCTGTTAGTGCTATGTTTGAAGTTTGCTGTTGGTAGTATGAAGGACATCACAGCCTGCAGCAGCATTAGCATAGAGCAGGATAAACACAGTTATTACAATAACGTGAAAACTGTGAGGAAGATAGTGCAGCCTCATGCTAACAGCTAGCAGTTCAATGTCCTTACTGCAGAGCATCTCTTTGAAGCCATCCATGTTTATATAAGAGTTCGGAGTTAGCACGGTTAGCCACATCTCAGTAAGGCAGTTAAGGCTGGCCTCCAGGTGGCTCCTTTGATGTCGCACTAGCTCCTCCACGTTGTTGGGAAGAGATCCCATGTTTCCCATGATGATGGACAGGATAACAGGCCTGCACCTTCTTCCTCAGGTGAGATGCCCATGCACATCCCATGCGTCTTCCTTCTCAGCTCTTGTCAGGTCTCTCGGTGGGAGGCAGAACAGTGGAGCTACCAAGAGCTAGCAGCTGATTCCTGGTGTAAACAGTGATCTCATGGCCGCTGGCACCTTCTCTGAACACGAAAGACTTGAAAAACAAAAATAAAAACAAAGTTGTCCACAAAATGGTCAGTTCCATTGTGTGTACCAGCAATATGAAAAAAAGAGAGCAACAAAAAAAGAATATGCAGCACATCTAAATAAGATTTTAAAGGAAAATGCTCTTAATCGAGTCAGAGCTGCTGTAGCAGGCTGCCATCTTGCGCAGCGGAAGGTTTAAAAAAAATGAAGTAGCATTATACGGTATGTTTTAAAGCTTCTCCACAAAGTTAATGCTGAAGTCCTTGTTAGTACCGTATTTTCTGCACCATAAGGCGCACCGGATTATAAAACGCAGTCTCATTTATGGCGCCCATTTCTGTACTTAACCCATACATAAGGCGCACGCTAAAACATACGGTCTACAAAAAAGTCACGGAAGCAAAACAGCGAGTTTTGTGTGAACTTTATTCTGCAATGTAACAATACACTCACATTATTTTTTTAACATTCTTCTTCCACAAATCCATCAAAGTCCTCATTTTCAGTGTGTGAATTAATCAGCTGGGCAATTTCGCCATCAAACATGCCGGATTCCCTTTCATGGTTGTCAGAGTCAGTCTGGTTGCCAGGTGACTGTTCAGCAATGATGCCGGCTTTCGCGAAAGCTCGGACAACAGTTAAAGCAGATACCTTCGCCCAGGCGTCCACAATCCATTCGCATATGATGGCGTAACTCACCCGGCGCTGCCTCCCTGTCTGAGTAAATGTGTGTTCACCGTCTGCCGTCCATGGCTCCCACGCCGCTCGCAGCTTCACTTTGAACGCCCTGTTTACGCCAATGTCCAGCGGTTGGAGTTCTTTAGTTAATCCTCCCGGAATTATGGCCAGCTCCGAATTAGTTTGCTCTACTTCTTTTTTTCACAGCATCGGTGAGTGCTTCCTCCACTTCCGTTCCATAGATTCATTGATGTTGAATTCTTTCGCAGCTGCTCTATTCCCATGAACAACCGCGTAACTGATAGCCTGTAGTTTGAATTGTGCCTCGTAAGCATGTCTCTTCACTGGCGCCATTTCCGGGGTCCTGAGAAAAACAATGTTGTTCTGCAGCATACCGGTGGTATACCTGCCAGCGATAAACCTCTGATTGGTTTATCGCTGTTAGCGTACGTACTGTACGTATTACGCAATGTTCTCTGATTGGTTTATCGCTGCCACCGTACGTACCGGTACCGTACATATTACGTCCCTGTGTCGGACAGATTTTGGAATTCAGTGCACACATAAGGCGCACCGGATTATAAAGCGCACTGCCGTTTTTTGTGAAAATTGAAGACTTTTAGGTGCGCCTTATAGACCGTAAAATACGGTACATTTATGAAAAGATAGTCACATTATTTTCACGTTGGAGCAGATTAATTAATTAATTAATTAATTAATGCAGTCAACGTTTTTAGACAAGCTTGTTTATGTATGATTACATTCCTCTAAATAATAGAACAGAACTGTTTTTGTTAAACTTAATCTTTGATTTTTAAGGATTCTTCACCACAATCACAGGAAGATTGTAGGCTTAAGTATTGGTAATTCTCAAGCAAGCAGAGAATAGCACTGTCCCTGGGTGATTGCATAGCTTGAAATGTTCTGTACAATCACACTAAAGTCAACAATGCTCAGTGGAAAAGATCCCACCAACCTCTGAATTTAATTAGCCTCCCTAGGCCACAGTATGACAAATAACAATTGACCTTGGCACTGTTTAAACACGCTTTACTCAGCTAGAACTATTTTCCAGCTTCTGCTCTGATTACTCTTTTACACAGTCTGTCACTTGCCATCCCAACCAGGTTGCCCACAATGCCACTTAGTTCTAAATCAAATTCTACTTAGTGCAAAAATTAATTTTTATGACCGCATACAGGTCATAAAAATGCCTGTCACACAGGAAACTGCTCAGAGGGAAACAATGTTCACATCAAACTGTTTTGTATGGGACACTGAGCTAATAAGGCTGAGAGTCACACAAACAGTTGCGAAGACACTGTGCCGCACTGACAGATGTACGGTGGCTGCCTTGATGGAGAAGAAACGGGGTGAGGCGCCCAATTAGCTTATCAAACTTGCTACTATCTATTCAGATTGTGGGAAATGAAGGAATTTGTCATGAGAAATGTAGGCAATTAGTACGCTTGACTATGAAACCCCAAGTGTGCGCGGACAATGCACGCAGAGTCTGTGTGTCTCAGATTACACAAAGCACGCCTAAGTATATGGAAGCCTTTAGTCTGATGTGAAGGTGGCATTAAGACTAAAAATGCACATTTCAAAGACCAGACTTTTGTTCAGAAGAATACACTATTCTTTCTTTCTATATTTTCCCTGGTAAACTTGATGGTAACAATAATTTTGTGCTGTTTTCAAGGCTTTTGAACTCATATGAAAAGCCACAGACACCCCAGACTGAAAACATTGAACTGGTTGAGGAGTGGGGATGTTTCTTTGAGAACAGGGAAGTATGTAGATTTATTTCCTGGGGCTGCACAGTGATGCAGTTAGTTGCACTGTTGCCCTGCACCATGAAGCTCCTGGGTTTGAATCCCAGTCTGGGGCTTTTCTGAATGGAGTTCGCATGTTCTCCCTGTGCATGCATGGGTTCTCTCTGGGTACTCCGATTTCCTCCCACAGTCCAAAAACATGACTGGTAGGTTGATAGGTATCTCTAAACTGCCCTTTGTAGGTGTGCGGATGATTGTTTGTCCTGTGTCTTCATGTTACCCTGCAAAGGACCAGTGACCTGTCCAGTGTGTATCCTGCCTCTCGTCCAACGACTGGTGGAGATAGGCACCAGCAAGGATAAACAGGTATAGACAATAAACGGATGGATTTATTCCTTTGTCTGCATTCAGAAAGCAGAAAATAACAAAAATAAATAACCAACTTCTGCTAAATTAGCTGTGTTTGCTAAACAGATTTGATTTGATAATGCTGAAAAGAGCTTTGCAGAGAAGATATCTGAACGAGAACAAATGTTACTGATGATAGTATTGATTTACTGTATAAAAAGGTGCATGTTTTAGTCAGTTATTGTTGCACCATGAAAACTGTTTTCAGTGAGCCTCTATTTATCTGCCTTATAGTTCAAGTGAAAAAGACATGAATTTAACACTGATCTTTTGTTGCTGCCTCTTAAGCTTTTACAACTGTTTGTATCAATACAAATATGATGCATTTTAACCACACTGAGCGAACTTGAAAAAATGATTACTACTTTTAGATTGTGACTGAATTGTTGAAGCACAAAAGCAGAAAACAGCAGGGGTTCCATTTTACAGGCCAGTTAAAATGATCTTGTGTCATTTTCTTGCCAGTCACTGAGTCAAACATAAACTCCTGGTATTTTTGAGTGAGATATGAGGCAATCTGAAAGCTGAAGCATTTGCTCCAAAATTAGTGGTTAACGAGACAGTGATCCCAATTACAGCAGCAAATCTACAACAGATTGGAAGGAAAAAAACATAGATGATAGTGTTGACATGGCCCAGGTGCTTTCAGTTTCCCAAGCTCCATTTTATGGGATATTTTAGATATGCTCTTTGAAAAAAAACATGAATAGATGAATTGGCGGACCTGGAGTGTGTGTCCACGTTGCACATTTTGTACATTGATTTTCTGTTTGGCAAATGCTAGCTAATTTCTCTCTTTAATTTTGTCATGTAATTATTGCTTCCTGCTTTTATCTTCTAAAAATTACTTTGTGTTGCCTTCTCTATTAATGAAAAGGTCTCGATAGATAGATAGATAGATAGATAGATAGATAGATAGATAGATAGATAGATAGATAGATAGATAGATAGATAGATAGATAGATAGATAGATAGATAATCTTGCCTGTTGTTTCACTGAATACATTTTCTCACCAAGTCATATCTAAACTTAATTCCATTTAAAATGTTTTTTTTTCACTGAACTGACTGTAGAATCATACAAGGACAGGAGACAAAACAGAAAGTAAAGCCAAAATATTTTCATTGGCACAAATATGTTACATTTATAAAATCTCATTATTTCAGAAATTGTATTTAATTCTCGATGCATCTTCTCTATTTTGTGCATTGATACAAAATTGTAAGCCTTCTTGAGACACCTGCTCTATATTTTACCAAAAAGGTTCTTCTGAGAGCTACTATTTCACACTACAGCAGACAAAACGATGAATAATAACAGGGATGATGGTTTGCTGCTTTTCTGCAGTAACACAGGTCAGCCTGATGGGGCCACCATACCTTAAGGGGCAAAAAAAAGGTTCCCAAGAGAATGGAAATGTATGGAAACCCACGCCACCACCACCAACCCCTAACCTCTAGAAGTTATCGCAACTTTCTTTATGAAGCAGTCTGTGAGTCCAGACTTTGATGGTTGCCTTCCAGTGAAAAGCTTTTAAACAAAGAGTTATGTGACTATCCCACCTTTAAATGTACAGTTAATTTAGCGGGTTAAAGAAAAAAGCTCAATATCCTCCCCACCAAGGATTTCTTTTAGAACATATAGGTATGTGATGTGATTTTACTTATGGCACACCAAGAAAAGGCTCAACTGAAGGTTTTTAAAAGCCTCTGTAGACTTTTCACATCTCACTCATTCCTTTCCTCTGCCTTCATTAAACCACTGCTGTTTAGACATTGTCTCGTAGTTAAAGTGCAAAGAACTGTCCTTAATGAGCTGACAAGCCTCATCAGCGGCACCCATGTCCCATTGCCTCTCAGACTATTGGAGCTATTGATTAAAGGGAATCACAACTACACTGCAAGGCAAAAGTATTCACACATTTTGGCTCACACAAGGCATCCAGAAAGTATTCACAGCGCTTCACTTTTACTACATTATGTTATGTTACAGCCTTATTCCAAATTCTATTAAATTAATCTCTTTCTTCATAATTTTACACACAAATACCCCATTATGACAATGTGGAATAAAGTTATTGAGTGTTTTGCAAATTTATTAAAAATAAAAAACACTCCAGAAAAATAAAAAATATCATTCACACAAGTATTCACAGCCTTTGCTTAATACTTTGTTGATCCACCTTTGGCAGTGATTCCAGCCTACAGTCTCTTTTTGAATATGATGCCTCCAGCTCAGCTCACCTGTCTTTAGACAGTTTGACCCATTCTTCTCTGCAGTTCTTCTCCAGCTCCACCAGGTTGGATGGGAGACGTCTGTCGGCCGTTTTCAAATCTCTCCAGAGATGTTCAGTCTGGACTCTGACTTGGCCTCTCCAGGACATTCACAGAGTAGTTCTGAAGCCACTCCTTTGTGATCTTGGTCATGTGCTTTGGGTCGTTGTGCTGCTGAAAAATGAACTGTTGCCCCAGATCAGAAGCTTTCTGGAGCAAGTTTTCATCTCATAGCATGATGCTGCCACCACCATGCTTCAATATAGCGATAGTATTGGCCTGGTGATGAGCCGTGCCTGGTTTCCTCCAAACATGACGCCAGGCATTCACACCTAAGAGTTCAATCTTTGTCTCATCAGACCAGAGAATTTTGTTTCTCATGGTCTGAGAGTCCTTCAGGAGCCTTTTGCCAAACTCCAGACAGGTTGCCATGTGCCTTTTAGTAAGGAGTGGCTTTTGTCTGGCTGCTCGACCATGCAGCTCTGATTGGTGGATCGCTGCAGAGATGGTTGTCCTTCTGGAAGGAGGAACGCTGGAGCTCTGACAGAGTGACCATCGGGTTCTTGGTCCCCTCCCTGACTAAGGCCCCACTCCCCTGAATGCTCAGTTTAGACGCTGGCCGGCTGGCTCTGGGAAGAGTCCCGCTGGTTCCAGATGTCTTCCATCGACCAGTGATGGAGGCCACTGAGCTCATTGGGACCTTCAGAGCAGCAGGAATTTTTCTGGATCCTTTCCCAGATTTGTGCCTCAAGACAGTCCTGTCTCAGACGACCCCTTTGATTTCATGCTTGGTGCACTGCAAAAACACAAAATCTTACTAAATATCAATTCTAAGTCTAATTTTTTGTACAAATATCTTAGTAAACTTGAAATAAGGCAAAACTAACTTACAAGTCACATTTCAGAAAGATATGGGAGCTTATTTTAAGTCAATAATTCTTAAATATTGATTAAAAAGTACTAATACCATTGGCCAATTCTTTCACTTATTACATGGAAAATATGTCTTGTTTTTCTGTATTTCTTAGCTTGTTTTGAGAAGGGTATTTTTTGACCTCTGACCTTCACTGTCAGCTGTGGGACCGTATATAGACAGGTTTGAGGCTTTCCAAACCAAGTCCAGGAAACTGATTCCACCACCGGTGGATCCATTTAAGTTGCAGAAACATCTTGAGGATGGTCAGTGGAAAAAGCTCAGTTTTGAGCTTCATGGCAAAGGCTGTGAATACTTATGTAAATGTGATATCTTGGTGTTATTATTTTAAATGAATATGAAAAATCTAAAAAAAAAAAAAAAAAAATCCATATTGTAATTATGGGGTATTTATGTGTTGAATTTTGGAAAGAGGAAAGAGATTAATTTCATACAATTTGCAATAAGACTATAACATCACAAAATGTGGAAAAGGCAAAGCGCTGTGAATACTTTCCAGATGCACTGTAGCAGCCACAAACTTCTTTAAAAAGCAAAGAGAATGGAACACCTTTTTTTTTTTTTTTTTTTTTTTTTAAAGAAAGAAAAAGAAATTATGAAACAAAAATCATTATTTTCCTCCCACTTCCAAAATACTTTGTGTTGGTCTAACATGTAAAATCCCAACAAAATACATCGAAGTCTGTGGTTATAACATAACAAAATGTCACAAAAGAAATCAAGAGCAGCTTTTGTAAGATGGTGTATAACAGTTGTTTTTATTTCAAATCCACTGTAACTTTAAAAGGCAAAAGGTTTGCTTTTAATAAACTGCCATTTACAAAACTCCACCTCCTTGAAGTAGCTCTCGTTTCAGTGAATATGTGGATGGGTTTTGCTCCAGAGCCTCTGGTACGATCAGCTCTCAGAAATATTTTATGGTGAATTTTTTCTTTATTGCATCTGTCACAAAAATAAGTCGTTGGAAAAGAAACAAACAAAAACACAAAAATGTCTAGTTGAATATAGTGTGTTGACCTACATGAGTCCTTTTCATTTGCTAACCAAAACATTTTTTGTAGTTTAACACAAATGTGAAATCAAAAGACAGTTTCACTCTTTTCACCGGAGCACCTTCGGGTCTGATCACTACAGCAGAACTGCAGGCCAATCGCTAACCTTCCATTCATCAGCAAAATTCTTGAAAAAGCTGCTTCAGCAGTTAAACAGCTTCTTAGCAATGATCAACCGCTTTGACGTCTGTCAGTCCAGTTTCCAGCTCACCGCAGCACTGAGACTGCCCTCGTCCAAGTGTTCAATCACATCCACACAAATACAGACTGAGGAAGAACCACAGTGCTGGTTCTGTTGGACCTCAGCGCAGCATTTGACTCTGTCGACCAGGAGATATTATTGAAGCGACTGGAGAGCTGGGTCGGACTCTCTGGTACAGTACTTAATTATCCAGAGAATCACACATGCATGCCATGACTCACACTTACAAGTCCTCTCCTGCTGGTGTGCCATGGATTTGAATGATGGAATCAGGTTTAACACACACCCCAATCACCTTGTGAAATTAAGTCGTTATCTCGAGAAAACCATCGGGGTAACTTGTTATCTCATCAGAAAAATGTTTATGCGTGACACGTCCGCTCTCGGCTTCCATACTTCACAGTTTACTTTTTTTGTTCTGTTTTGTGTTGTGAATCCAACACCACTGCCTTCTTGCCACGATGCTGGAGACTCCTCCCACATTCCCAACCGCTTTCATTTTCTACAGCGAGAGTTAGAAACGCTTATTGACCAAGACTGAAAAGTTGAGCGAGGCTGAAGACAGCAGGATAATGCGCGTTTGCCTCGAGCGCCATCGGGGCACCTGGTCATGCTCCTCCGAATTTTTGCGGGGATCGCGCTGCACGCGCCACCGTTACCTCAAACTGCAAGGTGCTCTTGCAGAGCAGGTGCGCCGTACCAATATTTATATGCCTCCTCTATGAGAGTTCATTTTCAGGGACTACTGCACCAACATGCGCGTCACATATAAAAGCCACACCGCCTACTCGGCTCGCGCATGCTCAATGCGAACTTTAAAAAGCGTGACTGGACTCTGGCCCATCCTGCGAGCCGCAGCAGGAGTAACTCTCTTACTCCTGGTATATATGGTGAAGGTACATGTATACAAACTAGCCCAAGTACTTCATGCCCTCCCCCTGACACGCAGCAAAAATCCAAATAAAATGTTTTGACCTGGTTTGGATGTCAGAGGGGATGTTTGTCTATGCTCTGCACTGTATATCCCTCTTTTTTGTTTTTTAGCAGTGTTTGCACTTTATTTGTTGGTCAACACAAAGTTTCACGTTATTTGTCTAATTTTTTTCAAAAATGATTGAAATCCTGAGGAAAATATTGTTTAACAGCCATTGTTTATGTTCAATAAATTCATGTTATCAAAGTTAAATAATCGAGACCTCAATTTCAATCAGAATAATCGTGATTATAATTTTTGCCGTAATCGAGCAGCCCTGCAACACAGCACACTTTCCTGAGATTGAAAGAAAAGCCCATAACCCGTGTTAAAGTATGGCCTACATATGCATTTAATTTGGGCATCAGGGGTGAATTTTGGCTTAGTTGGAGGCATGTGAGCAACTGCATATGGGTTTTTAATGAATGACTGCATGTCGGCCTGGGCATGGTTGTCTAATCCTGTGTAATCCCTCCCTGATGAAATGAGACACAGTTGAAATATTGGCAAAAGAGAAGGATTAGCGATCATGGAGTCTGCCAAAGCATGTGATTCCAGCATGAGTACATGCTTTACTCACATCTGTACAGCTGTCTGCTAGCCCAGAGAGGCACTGCAACGACTGACGGCACGGCTTTAGAAGTCCTCTGTACAGGATGTGCACTGCAGTGTGAAATGTGCTTTCTCTCTCAGCAGCAACAGTTTTTGAAATGAAAATTATTAATCAAATAACAGTCAATGTCCAGTTGGATGCACCTACGGTCATAAAAGGAACGAGGGGATTAATTGGATAGCTTATTAATGTGACCTGACCACACCCCGCTTTGTGATCTCACTGTGAGGACAGAATGTGAAACAAATCGATTGGACTCACTTGAGCATACGGAGGATTAAACTCTCCCTTCTGGATGAAATAAATAAATTCAATCAAATCTCTGCTGCAGATACAACAGGTCAGGGATGGAGGAGAGAGGGGTTCGGCATGCTGGATATCTTTCATAATGTGGACTCGAATAAACAAAGTTGAATTTACATAACCCCCCCATTTAAAGTTGAAAAATGATGCCTTGAGCTTAAGTTGTTCCCTCATTACCTCAGCTCAGTTCTGGTTTCCTCTCACCTCCTTATCTCCGTCACTCTGCTCAGAGACAAGATGGAAACAGGATATAATTCCCTCTCACTGATTTGATGTTTATTATGCTTGGACATAAACAGAGCCATCCGTTTAAACATGGCCTGATGTAAAAGTTCTTCTGAGAAAATTTATACAATTTCAAATGTTTTATTTTTTTTATTAAGGTGTTTCAAATGGTTAATTTACATTTTACTCTTTTATTGACTACACAAGAATTTGTGATGCTTTGATTGTGGCAACCAATAGTCTGATGAAGCCAGCAATGTAATAATCTTGGCCACCTTAGAGATAGTGAAGCCAATAACATCATAACTTTCAAATAATATCCTAAACATAGGAAAACTTTGACAATACTGTAATAAATTAAGATATTGACACATTCATTAAATATATAATAATTATTTACGTAATAAGTAAATATTTCTGCAAAATATGTTTTTCAGCTTTTTAGCAGTTCCCTTTTTAAAGTAGTGACAGTGGATGGCAGTCATTGTATTCATTCAGGACTCTAGCTCTTTAATTCACATTGCAAGACCATTTTAAGAATTATTTGTTGCAATATGTTTTCATAATATCTTTGACACTATTCATCAGAGTAGGTATGTAAATTGAAAATGTCATATATGACCCCCCCCCATTGGTTTGTATTTCCTTTGAGTCCAGCTAAGTTCCCTCTGTGATCATTGATCTCCTGCCCTCAGCCTCCCTGTTTGCTTCTGCCTCGGCTGTTCCACATTCCCCTGATTAGTTCACCTGGATCCAATCTCCACTCCTCCTTCTGTATTTGAGCTCACTGGTTTTCATTGTTTGTCACTGGTTCCTCGTGTTGCTCTGTCCGTGCTCCAAGTCCTGTTAACCTTGTTCAAGATCTGTACATTTTCAGTTTAATCATTAAACCTTCATCATGCTCATCCCAAAGTCCTATCTGCATTTTGGTCTCACTCACAACATACAAAACATGACAAGAGTTCCACAATTACTTTGTGATCTGGTTACAACATACGCTGGTTTACAAGACTGGATCAGTTCTGGTAAAATTGGAATATCCTGACCCAAAATAACTTTGTGAGCAAGACCTTCCACAACACCAACACTTAAAAGATAAGTTTGGTTTGCCACCTCTAAATAAACTGCAGCAGTGGGATAAGTTTTATGATCACCATGAACACAGGAAATATCAAGGCCTGGGCCTTCTAAATAGACTTTGTTTTTCAAAATAGATGGGTGAACTAGGGTCTGTACACTTCCTGTGTCTAGGAGAGCAGTGGCTGGTTTTCCATTAACTCCAACCTCAATGGTTTTATATGCCCCTCTTGACCACAAAAATAGCAAACAAGAGGTCTTGCTTCTGATTTAGGCTTAGTAGATGAAAAAGTTATCCCTCTTTGCTTCTCTACACCTGCCATCTGGCCTGGACCACCACCCAAACCAGACCTTACAGACTTGCCCTTCATGAAATAGGCTTTTGGTCCCCATTTTGGAGCCAGAAAGTTTTCAACAAACTCTGCTGCCTCTTGTTCTGATGTTGGATTCCTCTCTTTGACCCATATTCTGAGCTCCGGTGACTGTGAACTGTAGAACTGTTCCAAGATGAGAATTTCCCCGATTTCTTCCTTTCTTCTGTTTTGAGGTTGCATCCATTTCAAATAAAGATCTTTAAGGTGATTATAGAACTCCCGAGGGGTTTCATTCATTCGAACCTCGGGCTTTCTAAATTTTTGTCGGAACACCTCTTCATTAATCTCATACTTTGTTAAAATGGCTGCTTTTACTTTAATGTAGTCACAAGAATCTTCTACAACCATGGCTACGTACGCTGCTCGGGCCCTGCCGGTGAGATGAGGCACCAGTCTTACTACCCAGTCCCTCTCAGGCCAATGATATGCTGTTGCTAACCTTTCAAAGGTTGTCAGGTATTGCTCAATATCATCTCCCTCCTCAAACTTCAGAATATCTGATTAAGTCCAAGCTTGTACTGGCTCACCTCTGGATTGATTCTGAGAAGCTGGCTCTACATTTGCTCATGAAGAGGAGCCTGGTTGAGGACAGGATTCATCTTTCTGCTGCATCTCAAAATCATCTCTCAGGTTGTTAGCTTGCACTTGCATCTGCCGCCATCTCCTTTCCTGCTTACACTCTTCTTTGTCTCATCTGTCAGCAAAGTCACTCTGGAACTGCAGACATTTTTGTAGCATGGCAGCAATGGAGTTCATGTCCACTGATGTAGTTTCCCACTGGACTGCCTGACTATAGTCGGCCGACCTGTAGCCTCGTTCTCCTCCACATCCTCTACTGGCACTGCTTCCACAACTTTGAGGACGCTTGTCTGCTGCTTTGGACCCATCATTAGTTCTTACGGTGCTCATCTGGACATCAGCGCCGCATCCTGCTTCTGATACCAAGTGTAAGGTTTGAGGGCAAAGTCAAAAACCTTTTGTGCTTAAAATATGGCCAGGACAGCAGAAAAATACAAAAGAAAAATCAGGCAGGATCCAAAAGTTGCAGAGCTCTGATCTTTTATATATATATATATATATATATATATATATATATATATATATATATATATATATATATATATATATATATATATATTCAGACTTTCATTCCATATATTCAGAGTTTCATTCGTAGGTTTAAATATATGGAATGAAAGTCATCAAGGAATTATGGGTAATGTAGTCCATGGTCCTAAACGGAGAACGGGAGGGCAGAAACTTCGCCTTTTTATACTATTATGAAGTTGTCACAAAATTAAATAGTTTCCAGATGTTTTAAGCAAGAAGGCAGACCTCAATAAGTCATCTGACCAGTCAGTTCATCAATATTGCGCATAATTTGAAATATAGTCTGGGATTTTGGGATTTTCGAAACAGCAGATCTCGGTTCACAGATCGGCTTGGCTGCTAAGCTAACCAAGCGGTTGGAGCGGGGCTTCCCCTCTCACCCCACTCTTATCTCGGATAGGCGCTCTGTCATTTCCCGCTACCCGTTACTCGTTAGTGGCAGTTAAATTTCAGTTTTGTGGTGAATATCTGCAAGTACCAGAATATAAAATATATGATTTTTCTCCTGAATTTTTCGAAAATTTATTTTAATTTTCACATTTTATAATCGCTCGACACAAATTTATTTTATTTATTCACCCTCCTGTCTTTACTTTGTAAACATTTGTAGACATAAGCAAAATCAAATTTAGTCTCTACCATCAGATAAGTGAGTTTGCAAAAGACTCGTTCTGGATGTTTGACACGTGACATATTATGAAATAGGTAAATTGAGTAAAAATATTTTAAAAATTAGGAAGAAAATTATATATTTTATAATTTGGTAGTTTTAATTAATCACCATATATCTAAAGATGTGTTTTATCTCATTTTCTGCCGCCACTAACAGATAACCGGAAGCGGGAAATGACAGAGCGCCTATCCCAGATAAGGCAGGAGTGAGAGGGGAGATCCCATTCCAATTCCGCTTAGCTTAGCTTAGTTTAGCTTCGTAGCCAGACAGGTTTGTGAACCGAGCTGTGCTGCTCCCAAAACCCAGAGAATATTTCAAAGAATGCTCAGTGTCGGTGAACTGACTGGTCTAATAAAAATCAAAGATATACTTTTATGCTTAAAACATTTTTAAACTGCTGGCGACCTGTCCGGGGTGTAACCCGCCTCTCGCCCGATGACCGCTGGAGACAGGCACCAGCACCCCTCGAGACCCTAAAAACAAAAAAAGGATAAGCGTGTTGGATAATGGAGGGATGGATTGATGGAGGGATGTATGGAGGGAGGGACATATTGAAAGTTTTTGTGAGCAGCTCAGAATATTATGAAAACGCTAAGTTTTCGTCCTCGCCGTTTCTGTTTACCTCTGCTGGTGGCGCAATACATTGTGGGATATGTTGCTGGCTGGATTTTATGGAGGATGGATCCTCCATAAAATGGGAGAAATAAGAACATATCTGGGTTCTTTTAGAGTACTTGTTTTGATGCGTACTTAGGATTGGAACAGTAGTTGGGCCACTGTCGATGAAGAATCAAAAGCACGGGAATACACACCAACAGAGAAGTATTCATGTTTTGAACCACATTACCCACAATTCCTCGAGCCCAGTCCGACTTTCATTCTATATATTCAGACTTTTGAATATATATATATATATATATATATATATATATATATATATATATATATATATATATATATATATATATACACAATGGCATGCCGTTCAGGAAATTATTGTGTGTATATATATATATATATATATATATATATATATATATATATATATATATATATATATATATATTCTATCAACAAGTGAATTTGCATATTAGCTAAATATTTAGTTTCAAACTAAGAATTTAATTTACAAACTAGTGAGCAAGCTAAATACGGTAAATATTTAGTTAGCAAGCTAAATATTTAGCCTACAAACTAAATATTTAGTAAGGTAACTATTTAGTTTGCTAACTAAACTAAGTTTGTAAACTAAATATTTAGCTTATTTGGCTTCTAACAAAATATTTAATTTGGAGCTAAATATTTAGTTTGAAACTGTGACATGTATAAAGAAATAAAAAACATGGTGAAAATATGTCTTCCCATTTTTTCCTTTTATAACAGGCTAAGTAACCCAAATTATTGCTGTTAAAATTTCACTGTGTAAAGTACAAATGGCACCCCATACATGTGGGCTTGTTGCTAGTATCAGGTTTTACCAATGTTACGCTAAAAAATCCCTACAAACATTTTCTTCCTCTGCATGAAGCACAGAGTAAAGCAGAACTGTCCCTCCCCCAGCCATTGCAGGCAGAAAGTAGGCTTTTATGTTGTTGGGGGTTTTTTTTTCCAGACTTATTGCATTGTTTGGAAATATTTCTTAAAAAACACAAATTTTCAAGGTCTGATATTCAGCTTTGAATACCATTAAACCATGTAGAACCATGCCTTGTCTTCGAAGATTTTAGCCACCGCTTTGTGTTCTCTTCCATACATTACTATAAAATTTATTGTTCTCCAACCAAAGCTGGAACAGTCATAAAGCCCTGCTGTTTAACAGAGAAAGGTTTGCTTTTAAAAGCCCCATAATTACCCTAAATGGGTTGATAGACTGTTCCTATAGTGCTCTTACTAAAGAGAAGAAATTCTGTTTATCTGAATTTAAAAAAAATAGCTATTAATGTCTGATAAAAACCCACTGTTCCCTGGGAACTCCTTTGACCAATTAAACACCTCTAAGAAGAATTATTCTAATGACTAAATGGAATAAGTCATCTGTGGAAAGGGTGAGAGTTCTGAAAGGACTGTAATTTTACTGGAAGGAAGTGAAAATACTGCAACAGCAAAACCATTAAAAGTATTTCGCACAGTGGTAGTGCTTCATCTTCATAATCTTAACAATCTTAACTCACATCCTGGGATAGTAGAGCCAGAACCATTTCCTGTTGAAATAATCATTCAACATGAAGGACTGCAAAAGTGGACAAACTGTCACAAAGGAAATCTCAAGAATAGCACATAGAAATGACTGAAAATAGGTAATAATGCACATACACAGAAAACATATTCTAATGAATGACCAAGGCAACATTTTTTTGAAGTTTTAATACAAAAAAAGACATAACAATGTAGCTATTGAAAAAGTTGTACTTAGTTTGTACTTGCTTCTCTGTTTTATCTGAATGTTTTTCCTTCCTCCATAAAACTCATCTCCCATGGTCATAAAGTTTATAAGAAAGTACTTGGCATAATTCCATGTGTAGACCTGTCTTCACTGTATAACCTCTAGCTCTTATGCTGCAGGCAAAAGTGGTGCAATTCCAACTTTTCTGACCTTTAGTGACTCATATTTAAGTTTTCATGACAGGCTGAAGAGCACAAATCAAATTTTTTTGAGATCAAAGCTGACCCGTGTGGCCCCTAATTGGATATATATTTAATGTGGATCAAAGCAATCTCAATCTGAACGGTTGTGTCTCTTTTTATTTGACTTTTACGGTATTGAAGTGTGACAGAACAACAGCGTTGCAATTAAGGAGGAGGAAATCTGCAGAATCGGTTGTAAACAACGGACAGCACGGTAGAAGTTGTGATTGCTGTTCTATGAATAATTGCACATAACGGCCACACCTGCAGCCACACAGTGGACGTAGGTAACCCCCTGTGCATTACAGAATATCTTATTTTTCATATACACCAACATGGCACAATCTTTCTTTACATAGTAAATATTTATTTGATACTGTAGAAATGCATTAGCTGTATTTCTTGCTTTGAATGTTAGTGAATATGTATTTTCCTATTTTAGTGGTGGGGAGTTGGGGGGGGTTCTGAGGGCTGGCATTGTAAAATTTGAAATTTGTTCCTTGGTGTTCAGTGTTTCTACATACAAGAAGTGCTGACTGGGGAATACCAAGTGCAGCTCCATTAAGAGGACGACAGAATGGCCAATTGTTTTAAATGTTTTTAATTTTCTTTCATGTATGAATTGTTAATTTTACATGAAGTCACTTAACAGTAACGATAACTAATTATAAGCCAGCTGTTTGTATTTGAGTTATTTTGAGAAGTTATATCTAACTATTTTGTTTTTATTTTGTGTCAAACTGGATTGATCAGTCAGTAATTTAATTTAAATCTGTTGGGTTGTTCACTTATGTTAAGTTGTTGAAAGCTAAACTTTGT
Source organism: Anableps anableps (assembly GCA_014839685.1). NCBI lineage: Eukaryota > Metazoa > Chordata > Actinopteri > Cyprinodontiformes > Anablepidae > Anableps > Anableps anableps. The sequence continues at coordinate 3,872,297 of CM026070.1, forward strand.
CCTTTTCATTGGACCTCTTTTAAGGACCATGTTATTATTTGTTTTTGGAATTTTGGGGTATATACACCCACTGTTTTTCTTTTTTTTTCTTTTTTTTCATGTCCGGTCTTTGGCATTTCAGACATACCATATAGAGAAGATGGTTGCCTATAAAAGGATATCTGGAAATGGTGTTCTAACTGCCTGATTGACTTCATTAAATCCAGACTGCACATTGGTTTAATAGTAACAAAAAAAATCGATTCACATAAGAATCATGATTCTCAATTACTACTATTCAGAATGTTAGTGTCGAAAATTGATTTTAAAAAAACAAATACAAATCCACTCTGTCGACCTCCATTTTGTAACTATGCGGGAAGTTTTGACGTCACCACGCAGCCGGTGTACGCATGTGCGGACCGCACCAAAACAAAGAGGGAACTACAAAAATGAAAGAGAGAGAGATTCAACCAGCCCCGTCTTTGTTTAAGGCAAACATTTGGACTCATTTTGGTTTTTCCCGAATGCCCGGGAAGACGAAGCTTGACATGAGCTTCACCGTGTGCAAGGTTCGCAAAATGAAGATTGACCACTTCGTAATTCACAAATAGGCAGAGCCAACCTACAGCTGAGCCAAAGTACGCCATACCCTGCGGTACAGAGCTCTGTGTTCTGTGATTGGTCAGAAATTTGTTGCGACGTTTTATGCGAAAATGCGCTCAGACAGCGATGTTGATAGTCTGCTTCCACCATCCAGTTTTTGTATCCACGGGCAACATGAATACTTTTAAGAAGCGTTTATCTGACACAGTGAGGAATTATGTACAGTTGTACGATTCTTCACAATTATAACAAAGTTACTGTCAAATGGCTAAAAACTCCTGGATGGAAATTGCAGCGTCGTTGTCCACAGATGAAACTGTCTGCAGAAAGGTGTGGCAGTTTTTCACTTGGCTGTTCAACAGTTTTACCAAGAGACCAGTGCCTGAACCAAAGCTCTAACATGTGATGCAGCTGGCAACAATTCCATCTAAGCATTAATTCATATTAAAAAAGACATTTTAATGTCTCCATTTGTCATTATGCCTTGCCTGGAGTAGATCATGAGGATCTTTTGCACATCTATAAATTGAAGCAGAATCTTTACGAATTATCGTTTGTAATTAAAAAAAATTAATTTGAATTGAATTGTGGCTCTAAAAATCAGAATTGGCATTGAACCGAATTGTGAGATAATACCCTTCTCACCCCTAGTGAGAAGGGTGGAAGCCCCTGCAACACGCAGTACCCAAGAGCAGCAAAAGATATGTGGACTCTGCTCTGGAAGGCTGCTACAGCCCCAGGCAGATAGACAAAAGATACGGCCACGGGGCAGCTACACCCCCTGCACTGAGGTCGGTCATTGACAAAGCAAAGGAGCAGCAGCCCCCCGGCCAAAGAGGCACGACTGAGACGAAGAGCGCTGAGCCACACCGACCCAGCCACACCTCCATCTCCCCCAGCACAGGCCAAGTTCAGGACCCAGCCACCCAGGGCCCCCACCAACACTTGGTAACAAGACCCCCCCACACACCCCCAACATGCTGGCTAGGCAGGCCAACATGTATATATGGGATCAACTTGGGATATGCTCAGGCTAGATGGGTACCATCTGGGCATGGACTCAAACTAGGCTTTTTGTATGGGGCTCATCAAATGAAACACATACGGGAAAACCCAAGATACATCGTAGGTCCAAGCTGAGTCAAAGATGAGAAATGCTTAAACTGGTTCAACATGGGAGTCACATGCAGGACCCACTTGGGACATGGGCAAACACGATCATTTAGAAACTAGCTGTTGGTGAGGGCTACTGATATATCTATATATAAAACATGTCTATGTGGGCCCCACATGGGTTATTTTAAGTTAAAATAGGCAAATATTTTATATGGGATCAAAATTGTTTAGTATATATGGGGCCCACTTGAGTAACCAAATGAAGCCCATATAGGCAACCCAGGTGGACAGCCCTTGTAGGTCCGAGCTAGGTCAAAGACAGGAAACATTTAGTTCACATGAGCTAGCCCCTGGAGGTCACAGGGATCCCCAACAAATCTCTGGGGGCCATAGGCCTCCAGCAGAAGCCCACCACTCCAGGCGCTGCCAGAGCACCAGCACAAATGGCACCCCACCAAAGGGGGTCTCTTGATTCGCTTTTGATTCAGTCTAACTGTGTGAAGCTAATCATACCAACATGCTCCTAATTACTAGAGCCAGTCTCCTTCAAAGTAAAGGTCTTGCCTCAGTATTTTCTGACATTGCAGCATAGTTTATGTTTTACTACAGCTGCAGAGACTAAATTAGATCTGGATCAGGATGCTTTCCTCTAACCATAATGATAATTTGTTATTATTTCAGTCGTTTTATGTGCAGCTGATGAAAAACCAGATTTCCTGGCACTCCACACTCCCTCGTTTTAAATGAACCAGTTGAATTCCTGCTAATGCCTCTTGAATGAAAGGCTTTCAAAGTCGTGTGTGGCATACATCAGGCATTCAATGCATTTACTTAAGTTTAGAGAAGATCACTGTTGGTGTTTTAAATCAACTGCAAACAGTTTAGGAATTTAGTTGTAGTACCTGGAAATGTCAAAAGTGGATTCAGTCCCATAGAACCCTGGACAATGATGTCTCGGAGATTACAAAACAACGCGACAATCATTCTTACATCCTATTTTACCCCTTTGTTGTTAGGGATAATCAGCCTAATGCTGCGCATATAATGCATGCTTTGTTAATACGTCTTTTGTAATCAGTGTGATATTAAATGTAAAGTTTGTGCATTGTGCAGCTCTGTGAAAAGGTTTTCTTACTTATGAAACTTGTGAGTCAGAACACCAGAGAGCTAAAACATTTTCCAGTCAGTATACCAGGCTCAGAATCCCCGTGAGGTTGCTCTGATAACCTCTGTCAAATCGCTCACAGATCTTTAATCCAGCTTCGGACCTGTTTAATACAGCGGCACTCTAACAGGATTGTGGATGTTAACCCATCGGGACAGGGTTTACCGGCTCTTCCCTCCCCCAGGCGGAGGGTGAGTGCACACAGGGCTGCTGATGGGTGGAGCAGAGTGGGCGGTGATGCCTGGAAAGTGAGAGGATCCTCTTAGCTTGGTGCAGACGGACGCAGCGTGAGGACAACAGGGATGCTGATCCCAAAGGTGCTTTAGAACATCATTTTGCTTCTCTTTTGACTCTGGAGTTTCTCTTTGTTTGTTTACTTTCATTGTCAAACCCGGAGTTCAAAGTTCTGGAAGAGCTACATTTATGGATTACTGAGAGGACAGGGACAAGTAGCTCACGATGGCCGTGGCGTTCGACGCAGTGTGGGTGAGGGTCAAGAATGTCCTCAAACAGAACGGTCTCCTCATCCTGTCCGTGTTGGCTGTGGTCATCGGGTGTCTTCTGGGGTTCTTCCTGAGAACACGGCGCCTCTCAGAGCAGGTCAGTCTGTCTCCTCCCCCTGACCCGGTGTGACGTCACCCCGAAACATCCTGTCCTCGGACCTCTAACACACACAGCACTGTGTTATTCTGTTAACATGCGCTTATACATGTACTCTACTATCCTGCTCTTAGTCTGAGCTTCTAGTTTATCTTTCTTTTGTCCTCTTACGGAAGCAAACAGGGTGTCAAGTTGCAGTTAAACCCAAAATTATTCATACCCCTGACACATGTAGATTTTAAATTATTTTCATTCAGCCAAGAAGTTTGTTTCTGATAGGAAGTGAGACAGACATCTGTCGAAAGGTAAAACAATGTAAAAGGAATATCAGTTTTAAAAAATTGATATTTACATTTTATTTTTAAAAATGACATTCTGAAAATTCCATATACAGACTCATTCAATAAATTTGAATCATCAACTTACTGAAACACATTATTTAGATAAATTACACACATATGGATGTTTGAAAGCCTTTATTTCTGTTAAAGGAGTGGTGACATCACTGTATAAACTATATCATGTAGTTGATAATGCTGCATATGTCAATTGTCCAAAGAATTTCATTAAAAAAGTAACGTGACCTTTTTGTAGGGGCCTGTTTTGGCAGGCCAGATTTCCCTCCTCGGTAAAAGGGTTGGGGACGGTAATGATATGTGGCTTTTCCTAGTTGACTTCACTCTGATTGGCTGCAACCATATATGGGAAAGTCTTCAGTAAAATGCGTTGAACCTCGTCTCAGATTGGGGTTATAATCGCGTGGTAACCCCATCAATAAACTTCAGCCACTCTTCTCCCATCCTTCGGGAGTAAAGTGGAAACTTCCATCCGTTTTCAAGCACCTCGGACAGAACAGCTCCGCTTTTTAGCAGCCATCCTCTTCTCAAGTGGAGTAGCCAGACATGCTAGCGCGACTTAGCCCTTACATTAGCTGGGGGGAGGAGAGAAGGGGTGGGCTGTTTGCTTGATGGCGTGCTCTAATTGGAGAATATGAATTACGTAGAAAGATAAGCTGTTCTCTGATTCGTCCGTTTTTGAGCAAAGAAAAAAAACTGACTGCCTATGATCAGGGCTTTGATGCCAACTCTTGACATTCACACGGCCTCATCAGTGCACAACAGACCATATTATACCCCCAAAACCACAGAAAAATGAAATTTGTTGTCATGACCCCTTTAATTATGATAATTTTCCACTTACAGGTAATGAAAACATGACATTTAAAATGAGAATATTACATCAGACCATTAAGAAAAACATTTAGTACAGAAATGTGGGCTTAATGAAAAGTATGTTTAATACCATCTTAAAGGTTATTTTCAAAAGGTACTCTTAATCTGACAAACGGGCCACATCTGAACACATATTCTGATTTACTGAATATGACTGTATATATCTTAATAATCAGTAGAAAGTTTTATCTTATTGACATTTCAACAATTCACTCCTCATAATTGCTGACCAAATTTTTGCATGCTTCTGTTGGTATTTTCATGATTTATCTTTAGTTATGAGCTTCCACTCTTTCAGGCTGAAAGGCCACCTTGCCATCATCCCAATCTTTAAATTCCCTCCAGAGACTCTCGATCACTTTCCAGTTGGGACTCTGGCTTTGGCACTCCAAACGTTAATTTTACTTCTTGTCAGAAGAAACTTTTTGGTCTAATTTAAAGATTACACTGCAAAAACAAATAAATAGTAAAAAAAAATAAAATACAGAAAACAATACATATTTTCCTTGTTAAAAGTGAAAAAAATCTGCCAATGGAACAAGTACTTTTATCAGTATTTAACAATTATTGACTTAAATTATTGATTTAGCTCATATCTTGATGATAAGTTACTTGTAAGATAGTTTTGTCTTATTTCAAGTGTACCAATATATTTGCACTAAAAATTAGACAAAAATACTTGATAAGGTTTTGTGTTTTTGCAGTGTACATTCAGCTTAATTCTATCACAGGGATGGATAATTTAACCGTATGTTAATTTGAATCATATCCGGGATTTTTAAAACCTCGGGAAGAAGACATAAATCAAATTCAAATTAACATTTGACAAATACCAGATTATCTGTACGTCCACGAAAGAAAAAAATCATGCTACGTAAGACTTGCTACGTAAAATTTTAAACTAATAGCACATCTATCCAGGTTATTTATGTTACTATCTATGCAATAATCTATCAATTGTCTCCTTCTGATTTAACATATAAACTAATTAGAAATAGTATTAATACTCGAGGTGAGTTGAAAAACACAGGTTCTCTCTTCATCTCACCTGTTAGTGGGTGGAAAACATTTTGTCCACAAAGCTGGTGTGTTGGAGGCAAAAAGGAACCAGCGAGGAGTGAAAGCAGGAGACGAGTGTCAATACTGGGGGTGTGAATGCTGAAACCATGGACTGGGGCTGATTGGCTAACAGTTTGCAAATGTGAGGAAAGAGAGCAGGAGGGAGACTGAGGAGAGAGAGAGAATGGCAGCAGGGGGCGAGGGAGAGTAAACAGGGGAGCAAGGGAAAAGAATCTAACAGTAATAAAGAATAATTAGAGACAATGAATGAATAAACAAACTAGAATAACTAAGAGAAGACTGAACTAAAGTAAAACAGAAACAAGGCTGATCTAATCAAAACAAGAAACTAAAGAACACAGGAACAGCAATCATCCCAACGAGAATCAGAAGCCAGCCAGGTTCTGACAACCTGGGCCTTAATGGGGTCTCAACCGGGCTAGAAAACGGGTAACAAATGGGTTTGAATGCGGTTTCCACGACAGTCCAAAGGGGTTTGCCCACATAGATTTTAATGGGCCCCAACTGGGCTTTCAGTGGGACCCAACTGGTAAGTCCATGATTATCTCAACTAATCTGTAATATGAACTGAATTACATTCATAGGTTGGTTTGTCAATTAAAACTGCCTAAATCCTAAAGTGCTTTAATCTAAAACTTAATGAAATGGAACATGTCTGTTGAACAAGGCTTTTATGACATTGCTTTCACTATTTATTTGGCTAACGTAAAATACTGGCAGTAATTTATTTTTAAATTTGCTCCGGCTTTTCCGGTTCCGCCTCTGTCCGGATCTCGGGCGAACCGCTGAGAGAGGGCCTTCTCCACATCTTTGAGTGATTCCTTGGATGCATCCAGTTCTTTTAAGTGTTCCTAAATAACAAGCAGAGGCAGAAGTTTTATTACTGTTTGACCTTTTGTACCAGCTGATTATCATTCAGAAATTTTCCATGATTTTTACTGGGTTTGGAACAACATACAGAAAGGGAAAGAGTTGATGGATACCCAGTGTTTCCCTCTTAACTGTATAAGCAGGGAGCAGTGCCCTACCAATGGCATCCTTTGCCTAACCCTTCCTCCTTAATGTGGACCTCTGCAGCAGTCCAGTCACAGACAAGTTTCACTCACATTTGCTGGCTTCTTATTACATATCAGGATCTTCTCAACAATCTCAAGTCCTGGGGAGTTTATTAAAAAGGGGGAAAAAAGCCCGAAATATTTTTCTCTGCTTTCAGGTGGCAAAAGCTTCTCTATCACAGCAGGAACTTCTCTGAAAACTGTCAACCTGCTAATTCATTTTTGTCATCAAGCTCTGAAGTGACTGTTAAAGTAGTTTGTAACCATCAGTTGGCTCTGTGTGAAAGGGATTTAGCAGAAAATACAAATGTTTTTTTAATGCAAGGCAAGCTGAAGTAACACTGGGCTCCCCCTTATAATAGTTTTCAAATTATGCTAGTCATGGCAGGTAACAGCCATCTGGTGAGCCAAGCATCTGTCTAACTTAAAACTCCGAGGAGCTGAATCAAACTACAACAAATTCAAATTTAGAAATACTTTATTTATCCCAAAGGGAAATTAAATGTTGATGTAACTTAAGGAGTTATTATAGATGGTGATGGCTGTGGGCAGGAAAGATCTCCTGTAGCAGTCCGTTTTACAACCAGTCTGAAGAAACCTCTGACTAAAGAGACTCATTGGAAAAAATGACTCATGAAGAGGATGTCCAGGATTGTCCATAATTGTCTTGATTTATGTAAAATCCTTCTTTGCATCATCAACTCCAGAGGTTCCACAGTCGTCCCCAGAACAGAACCAGCCTTCTTTATCAGGTTGTTGAGCCTTTTTAGCTCCCTGGCTCTGATGCTGCTGCCCAAACACATGATGGCAGAGGAGATGACGCTCTCAACAACAGACTTATAGAAGACATGCAACATCTTGCTGCAAACCTTGAAGGATCTTAGCTTCCTCCAGAAGTCCAGTCTGCTCTGTTCCTTCTTGTAGACGCTTCACTGCTGAGTCTCCAGTCTGTTGTCCAGATGAACACCGAGGTATTTATATTCCTCAACCACCTCCACTTCTCCCATGATGGAAGTAGGGTTTGATCTGACCCTGTTTCTCCTGAAATCTACAGTCATCTCCTTTGTTTTGTTCACATTCAAGATGTGTGAACATAGGTGTTCTATCAAATATAACATTCAAAGTGGAGATAAACTAGTCTGCAGAACAGCTTCTGAACATGAAAATTTAGAGAAAAGGTAAACGTGGAGTTTAGATTATATATAACAGATATCTGGCTTTAGAGAAGTGCAGCATTCGTTCGCCTGTCGTGCATCTGAGGTCCACCCAAATATCTGAAAAAGAAGAAATAAGGAAAAAACTTTTAATAAAACAATAAGGCTGAAAATTCAAACAAAAGGAGAAAGTAATGATGATGAATATTGTTAAAAATGATAAATAAAATATCAGTTTATGTTACTCTGTATAATCAAATTATTTCAAAAAATTATTTCAATCATTTGGATGCATTTCTTGGCAAAGTAATTACTTTATCAAGTCATTCATTTATTTCTCAATATAAGTCCTCTATACTTAGTTGACAATGCTATTACAAAATTGTGACAAAAGTGTGAAAATGTATTCTTCCTAAAATCTTGTTCTCAAGATTGCCCCGATGTATTAACCTTCCGTTTTCAAATCTTCAATCCTCAAACTCTGCTTGATGCTCAGAAATCTGCAAATATGTTACAGGTGAAGTTAGTGGGATATTTGGGCTTTTGCTAATCCTGTATCAGCAACTAACTATATATAATTACAATATAACCATGACTATATAATGGGCCATAACTCAGAATTATAGTATAATAATTATAAAAACATCTTCCATTAAAAAAATCTTTTCTAGGAAAAATAGCCTTTGAATCATAGTTCAGTCATTGAGGTGCCATAAATTGCAAACCCTTCACAGTCTTCTAATGCATCCTCATTTATCTCGGATTGTGACTGGAGTAAGAAGACACTAGTTAACCACATTTTACAAATGTAACCTTTTTCTATCAATCAGTATCAGTAATTTAGAAAAACACTATGAAGAAAATCACGAAAAAATTATGTAGCTATAATTTGTGTTTTCACAAACCCTCGGAGAGCTATTCTTAAATAGAAGTCTGTTTTCACATTAGTTTTAGTAAAGTATTGCTAATACAACAAAAACAAATTATCCATAGTCCAAAACTTTAATATTGTGTGACATCTTAAAGATGTGGATCACAGCAGCTTTAAGATTGTTTTGGAAAATAAATATTTCCAAGTTACAAGTCATCCGGAGTGCTTCACTCTCTGCAGTTACTTGCTACTTTCTGGGGTCTAGCAAGAGGTAAAGAATACTTTGATTTCATATTAGTATATAATATTCAGTCTGGGCTACCACCTGGTTCTTTTTGAGTTGCTAACTGAGATTCTGCTGATTGTAGTTTGACATAGGCACAGGCAACATCAGACCTCCTGGTGCCTAATAACAAAACAGAATATGTGACAGATGAATTTCAGAAGAGCACAATTTTTTCATAACAATATCAGAATAAAAGTCACTTAACAGTTAAACACAGAGGAACTGGCCCACATTAATAAATAACCTTATTAATTAAATCTCTCACGAGTCTCAGCCACTCCCTGATAAGGTAGCAGCTTTGTTCTGTTGGAACCCACATCCGGAGTGCATGGCCCTGCTCGGTCTGTGCAGCCTCAACGCGGTGCGCCTGTTGAAGCAGCACCACTTACTGCACAAGCTGGACATCTGCTCGCAGCTGAGGTTCAAGCACGGAAGCAGCGAACCGCGGTGCCAGTCGACGCTGGCGCTCACCACCGTCAATAGTGGTGTCTGAAATTGCTTTACGTTAAATGTTCCAACATTAATGATGCCAGTTGCCTCATCTTAACATTTTACAGTATGTGGGAAAAACAGATATTTGCCCCCCCCACCCCACCCCGTAATTTCAACTATAAGGAGTCCAGAATGTTTTAAATGGCGATTTGCAATCTAACTTAAAATAGCAGTAGTGAAACAGACTCAGTGAATGTACTTCCTGGGCTTCCATAGACTGACGACATCCAACGTACGTTGCAGAGTCTGCGCCAAGCGACTGAAGAAGTGATCCTGTGTTTGAATTTCAAAATACATATTCATCTGCAGATAATTTCAATGTTTTCCGAATAACTCCAGCTTGATATATGTACTAAATCGTCTTTAAGCATTTATTGTTACAAAACTACTCAATCAAGAAACAAATTTTCTTGTTCTTAGTGTGTTTTGAGACTATTTTCTGCAGCGGATGTGGAACGTGCCATTTCAGTTTACCATCCTTTAATGACAGGTAATGTCAGAGCAAAAATGAACTCTGAACAATTGTCAGAACATAAAACAAAATGATACTTTAGTGTTCCACGTGCAACCACAATTTTAAAGCAATTTGGGCTGATGCCAAATATGACATGCTGTTTATTTTTTATGTTAATATATGAAATTCATCATGACACATTAACAGAACTGTTTTTTCTGTGATATTAACTCAAGACATTTACAAGGAAAATAATGTTTACTTTAATCTTTAAAGTTCCCCATGTTGGGTCTATGCAACTGAGAAGATATGGGCCCCATATCATTTTTCCTAGTTCTAACCCTACACAGCCAACACAGAAACGGACTCGGCCCTATGTAACCTTACCCAGGGCCAAACCATGCCCATGCCAGGTGGGGTAGACAAAGTCAGCCCATGTGGCTTCCCATGCTACTACAACCACATGGGTGCCATAACACCTTTCCCACTTCTACTCCATAGGCAAGGCAAATTTATTTCTAAAGCACATTTCAGTAACAAGGCAATTTAAAGTGCTTCACATGAGGAAAACAACAAACAAGTAAAAATCATTCATGTGCAGTAGGGAAATAAAGAAAAGTGGTGAAAAGCTGGAATATGGACTGCAATCAGTGATGCTGCAGTTAATATTAATCGAGGGCAACTCTAAGCAAATGGGTTTTTAGGATAGATTTAAAGGAACTCAGTGTTTCGGCTGTTGTGCAGTTTTCTACCAATTTGTTCCAGATTAGAGGAGCATAAAAACTGAATGTGGAAGGACTTAGAAATGGGGTGATGTGCTCTAATTTCCTAGTTTTAGTGAGAATGTGAGCAGCAGGATTCTGGATCACCTGTCAGACTGACTATTTAGGCAGACCTGTGAAGACACTGTTGGAGCTACCCATTCAACTAAAGACAGACGCATGGAGGGGAGACAAATTCAAATTTTTCATTTCATTTTTAAAGAGATCCATTTTATTTCTGGTTTTAGATTTTAAAATAAAGAGCAAAATAAAATGTTTGCAAAAAAGAAGATACATTTACTTCTGTACGATGTTGAAATGTATGGAAAATGAAAAAAAAAGTTCATAGTTTCCAACTTAATGTCAACAAAAATATTATCCCAGGTATTTTTAGTCTCATTCTGTCTTTGAAAATCAGTTTGTTACATGAAAAAAACAGCTTAAACCAGTTTTTGTTATTAAATTTATGTTTAAAACATTAGTTGATTCTTCAGCATTTTAAAATGGCTCTTCGGCCCCTCCACTGTGGCTCTTACAAAACCAAAACGGAAATGTTTTTAATTATGTACACAATAAGAAATTGGCATTTTAGGGTTTTTCTGTAAATATTTATGGGTTTTTTTTTTTAAAGTAACTAGTCTCAAACTTTGCTACCTGTCTGAATTCATTTTCCATATTTATAGAAAAGAATTCTACAAAATAGTTTTTTCTTCTTTTGTAACAGAGAAGAAAAAATTTTGTTCTAAAATCTGAAAATAGAAGTTATTTTTAGTTCAATTAGTTAGCTTTCATAATAAAACATGCAGTACATATTTAGAAATTGTTTTTTGTGGCTCGAAGCGAGTTTTATTTTGTGGCTCAAATGTGGCTCTTAGAATGGGAAAGGCTGCTGAAGCCCTGGCCTAGGGCATCCACACACTGTGAAGACAACCTGCTAAAGTTCAAAGTAAGCATCAGAAAGGGAAGCAAATGGGATTTAAGTGGCTTTGAATGTAGCATGGTTGTTGGTGCCAGACGGGCTGGTCTGACTATTTTAAGAACTTGTGATCTTCTGGGATTTTCCTCTGAGGTTTACAGAGAATGGTCTAAAAAGAGTTAATATCCAGTGAGAAGTGGCTGTGTGGACAAAAATGCCTTGTTTATATCACAGGTCAGAGGTGAATGGACAGAGTGGCTCAAGATAATAGAACAGCAGTAGCTCAGAGGAACACAATAACACTTGTTATTACTAAGTTATGTGGAATATCATCTCTGAACACAACCGTCCAACCTTGTAGGCGATGGGTTACAGCACCAGAAGACCATGACCCTGGTTGTACCTAATAAATTGGCTGATAAGAATAGTTTCAGAGCTTGACAAATTTTGTGGCTGAAACATGTCAAACTGCATGAAAATAAATCCTGTATTCTGTGACAAAAGTTGTCAAACTATGGAGAAAATGTCTGAAGTTTTAAAACATCGTGATCAGCTAATTCAGTGTCCTGGGCCGGCCCCACTGCTTCGTTTTTACAGAAAGCCTCAGCAAGTACTGCACGGTATAATCACTTCTCTGTGTCTGTGAGGATCGCTTGAGGTTTTTAATCATGAAAGAACATAGAAAAAACCTCAAGGACAAGATTACAGAAATCCACGAAGGTTCTGCCCTTTAGCCCCATCAGTGCATTACCCAGAGAGCAGCTCCATAAAGTAAAAGCAGCCCTTTCTTTCACATCGCCTCTAAAGGCTAAAGCCTCCTCCTGTTGTCAAATACTCCTAAAAATAGGCCATGTCTCCTTTACTCTCACAATAGCGGATTACAGTCCAATCAAACAAATGCTTTCTGTAACTGCACATCAAATAAAAGTGCCTGTCTGTGGGATTCAGCCCAGGGTACACCGAAGGTACAGAGCTTTGTGTTTCCAGACACCCTGTTGAAGCCCAGACCCTCCTGTATCTGACGATTTCGGGCTTAGCTACCCTATTTCGTGCCATTTCTGGCACATTTACTAACCTAATGAAGACCATTGGCCTTATGAGGACCAAAGCCTGGCCCTAATACCGCAGACCCCCTTGTATAGGGTTAGGCAGGCCTGGATTGGCTGATTGGGAAATTCTGGACATATCCAGATGGACGGTCTTAAGTTTGGGCCACAATGGCCATTTTATCTTTTTTTTTTTTTTTTTTTTTTTAATCCAGCTGGTGTGTAATCAAGGCACTGGGCAGACTGATCAATAGATTAGGAATCAATTGTCCAGAAGGTTATTGATTTCAAATGCAAAAAATTATTTTATGAAGCATTACTTTCTTAAAATAATGTTTTATCTTCACCTTTGCTGTGCCTTCTGAACTGGTGGTTTTGAACACATACAATGTTGAACACAATCATTAAACTAATCTTAATCAGTTTTGAGCTAACTTGGCCTCATTTCCATATCCTTCTAAACAAACCTTGATCTTTAAGTTTACATATTGATACTAGACTGTGAAAATACTATGGAATATTCTATGAGTAACTTAATGACTTACATATTTTGGTGCTGCTGTGAGTAATTCATAACATCTTTTTGGTGGACACTAGTCTTAATTAGCTCTTCATTAGTTCCCCTAGTGAGAACTCACATGCGTAAAATAATGTGCCAAACAGCAGTGGTCCAAATGTGTTTTATTGCAATGAAATGAACCCGTTCAATGTGGGCCCACAGCACCATGGTGCTGGCGTTGAAGCTCATGCATTGCAGTAGCCCAACCACTGAAGTAGAACCCAGTTTTGCTCAGTCTGCCTTGAGCAACCAACAATCCTGGCAGACAATGGAGACCATACTGACCCCACCAGTACCCGCTGTGAACTTCTGGTATAAAACACATCACTGAGGTTTTTTTACGACAGTTTTTACTCTGTGTTGTTGATCATACATAGAATGTTTCCTTACTAATGTATACAATTTTATTTCACCAGTTACTGTTCCTCAGTAATTGATATTTATCTATTTTTTAGATCTTGATTGTTTTATTATTATTTGTTTTCTCTGTTTACTTAGTTTGATCATTTTTAATATGTTAACCTGTATAAATACAGTTGGCTGTGTAAAAAGTTTGAGGGCAACTGAGATCCCACAGCACTTCAGTACAAGTAGATGGCTGAATAATTCACAAACACCCTCCCTGATAAAAACAGCTAAGCATCAAGTGCAGAGAAGGAATGGTGGAGTCTCCACTTTGAACTTAAATCTATACACATGCAGCCCTGCGACAGGTGTGTAACTGTTCTGGATTGCAAGGAGCTGCTTCATCTATAATGGGCCCCAGTGAGCACAGGTTGCTTCATGATCAAAGAAGCTTGCTAGGACCTGGCATCCACTATGTGGACAATAATGCATGTCATACAAGAGTTCAGGTCTTAGGAGTTTAAAGTGTGTTCTTTTTTTTTTTTTAAATGGTAGGGGACTGACTGAAATACTCAACATCAAAGTCAACACCATTGTTCCTCTCTGCCCAGCCACATAGAAGTCTGCATACTTCGAGAGAACAATGGTTTCTAACCTCACTGCCTGAATGTTACTACAGTTCTGATTGGTTCTTTCTCATTATTACTTCCAAAATGACTCCATCCCAGTTAGTTCTCTTTGTTCCCCCAGCAACATAGCCACAGCACATGTCTAATTTTCCTGGCAGGACAGTGCTCCCTAATGATTGTGATCAAAGTGTTCCACACGTGTACTTTTATCCTGACACTCACAGTGAAGGAGCAGTAACAGAGAGCATTTGTCGTTTGCTGCCGCCCTTTCTGCTTTAAGCGCAACGCTGCCTGGCTGTCGGTCTGACCGGAGCATACCTGTTTATTCATCTCTTCAACTTGCAAAGCAAAGCGCTTAGTTTATGAAACAGAAAACAGCTCTTTTGTTAAGTTTTGTCTGCACATGGAAGAACATGTTCTGATCCATGTTACCAACCACAACATGTCATCAGAGACAGAAAACTAGCATTAGCCTGGCATTCATGTAAATTTGTCCATCAGTAGAGATCCTGAGTGGAGTGAGACCATTTTTAGCCACATGTGCCAAGTCAGGTCTTCTTTTAGAAGTGAATGTCGACCTGACTCAGCATGTTATTCAGATGATATAGTAGCTTATAAAACCAAGCTACTCCTGTCAACAAAGATTTGATCACTGTCAAAAAATAAAAATGAAAATAAAAAAAAGGATACAAATATCTTGATCACTGATGTGACAAAACACATTTACTAAATTGTTGTGGATCCAGTTTAAAATTTAAGTTCTTTCAGTTTTGATTTTAAAGGAATGTGTGATACTATTTTTAATCATAAATTAATTAGAGTTAACCAGCATTTTTTAAAGCTTTGCAAAACCATTAAATTAAATTGTAATACACGTAATTATGAAAAATGACAACAGAATTTGGGAAAATATCTTATTAAAACTTGGAAAAAATGAATAAAACTAATTTTGTTTTGTAGTAATTTTACTAATTTAGTTTGTGATATGGTAAGTTTTGCCTCAGCTGTTTTTATGTTATTGATTCTTACTGCAATTTTAAGTTCAAATAATTTATTTGGTTAACTGTGAGTAAAGTAAGGTACTTATATTGAGGCATGAAAAGTAATTAACTTGTTCAAGATAAAGTTAAAAAATCTTATACAATTATAGAGCTCATTACATGTTATAGAAATTAGAGCGGCTCAGTCACACATAACAGCTGAAGGGTAATAGTGGTTCTTCTGGACCTTCAGCCTTTTTCAGAAATCAGATCCAGATCAGTGAAAACAACGTTTGAGAAACCCTGGTCTATATAGCCGAATTAAATTGACATAACATTTTTGTAAACTGGATTTTTAGTATTTTTGTTAAGCGCCTTGAGAAATTTTATATAAAATGGAGCTATTTAAACAAATCAAAATGCAAAAAATTTTGAATTCCAATGTATATACATGTAAGCAGCTGCTTTCAGTTTACTTTTAGTTTAATTCAGAGATGGTCATTTGAATCCAAATTGTTCTAAATACTTTATGTCAGACAGTAGGGGAAACATTTGTCTTTTTAAAGAGATTTGATTTGATTCACATGTCTTCATGTGATTTTTTTTTTTTTTTTTTCTCATTTCTGATTGGACAGAAGTCATTAGAACTATGCTGTAGATGAATATTGAAATAAATCTTTCAAATTGAAGAACAGGCATGAGAGAAACTGGTGTGTCTGATGAAAACAGCAAAGTGATGTGAAAGGAGCATAGGAAAAGCTGATATGAAAAGTATAGAAAAGGGTCAGATCTGACAAGCAGGTAAAGAAATTGACTGACTTTTAACTGCTGGGGAGGGGATTTAGGGTCAAAAAGTGCCACTGAGTATTATTGCCAACATTTTCTACATCTCTTACATGTAGAAAGATATTTATTTCATATAAACTCCTGATCAAAATTTTGAGGACAGTTGAAAATGGCAAGAAATTACATTTTGCACTGTTGAATCTTTAGAAGGTTCTAAGTAGAGCTTCAAAATGCAAAAAGAAGAAATGGGAGTGAGACAAAAAAACTGAGTAAGCATTTTATGGCAAACAACCATTAAACTGAAAAAGGCTGTTCATCAGCTGATCAACAGTTTAAGACCACTACATTTAAAAGCCCATAGCTTTGCAAAAATGTGAATTCAGTGTCATTTTATGTCAGGTTTCCACACTGTCATGACCTCCTGATGGCAAAGGCAAAAAAAAGCTTTCCTTCTGCGAACGCAGTCGGATTATCGAGCTGCATAAGCAAGGCCTCTCACAGCGGGCCATTGCTGCTGAACTTGGACGTAGTGAAACGGAAGCTGGCTGAGTGGAGATGTTGCAGGGGGCACCCTCATGACTGAAGGCCACTGTCTGTGAGGTTCTTCAACACTGGGTTCTTCAACAGGACAATGCTGCAGTTCACAATGCCCGTCTGACAAAGGACTTCTTCCAGAGAAATAACATCACTCTTTTGGACCATCCTGTGTGTTCCCCTGATCTAAATCCAAATGAGCACATCTGGGGCTGGATGGCGAGGAAAGTTTACAAAAATGGACACCAGATCCAGTGGATGCCCTCCATTAAGCTACCTTCATCACTTGCAGCAACATTTCCTCTAACCTCCTGGAAACACTAGCATTAAGCAAGCAAACTATTTAAGTTTAATTGTTGTTTGCAATAAAATGCTTATTCAGAATTTCTTCTCTCTCACTCCCTTTGTTTCTTTTTGCATTTTGATCATTTACTTAGAACCTTCTAAAAGCTGCAGTATGTAACTTTGCACCGCTCCCGACCTAAAACAACCAATCAGAGCCAGGAGGAGGGTCTTAGTACAGGCAGTCAGCTTCATTTACTCGCTGCTAAATGTGCTAATGGCGGAGAAACAACTGACCGTTACAGGAAAAGCGTTTATCCGTCGTCATCGGTGGTCATGCTAGCTAGCCTGAGTATTCACTAGTCTCTGCTACCTGCAGCGCAGCAGAGAGCAAGCGGGGGATAAGAAGCGCCAATCAGACGGCGATTGACGGCGCTAAGACCCGCCTCCTGGCTCTGATTGGTTGTTTCTAGATCGCACTGGAAGAAGGCAGAGGAGCTCGATTTTTTTCACAGGTTATCTGTCTCATACCATCTCATACCATTTTGTCACAACATAGTGACAGTTTCAACAAATATGTAGAAAAATATTTTCTACATATTTAAGATCCAACAGACTAAAATGTAAATTCTTGCCATTTTTCAACCTGTCGTAAAATTTGTATCAGGGGTGTAGAGGCTGGTTCAGTCCTCGCAAATCTTAGTTGTACTTTTGTGTTTGTTGGCTTTTGTTTTGTGTGAGAAGAGGTTTGTTTTGCTCCAAAGAAGCCACCCATGTTCATCACTTGACAATAAAGCAAGGAAGAGAAAATCTGGTTTAACTCACACTGTAATCAAATCAGTATGTTGAAGACAGACAAGGCAATGCAAGCTTAATTGTATGGCAGCACTGATGCATTACAGAAAATAAGACATTAATATAAAAATTAAAAATATTTTTGCTTTAAAAGAAAGCTTAACAGCATAGCACAAAAAGAACCTGTTAATGTTGAAAAATGTATCTTTATTGAAATTACAGGAATCAAACTCTTTGAATTACCGCAGAGCAATTTTTTGCATGTTTCCACTGGTATTTCTTCTGGGTTGATGAGCTCCAAGTCTGTGAGGTTGGAAGGACCCCTTGCCATCACTTTAATCTTTAGCTCCCTTCACCGGGTACTCTGACAAGTCCCTCCAAAACTTTCATCCTGAAAAAGCATGTTGGTAGGCCCAAACCTAATTCTCCAAGGGGGCGAATTAATTTAAGGTTAATATGGGGGAATTTTGCTGCCATAAGTCAAGAGCTTACATTTTCGATTTGAAACGGGACTTCTTCTCTTTGCTCTCAGTTCTTGCACTCAAAACTTCTGGGCTCTCTCAAAAATTCTCTATTCTCTCAGATTTTCTCCTCGCGTGCAAACTTCTCTCTCTGCACGGGTCAAATCTGCGCTCGCAAACCTCTCTGCTCGCTTGCGAATTTTTCCTTCTCTAACGCGGATCAAGGAGTACCGTCGCCTAGCAACCGTTCCAGCCAGTAGAATGGCAGCGTTCCTCTGGGTGGCTTGATACCTTCTAGTGTGGCTACACTAGAAAGCTGCATCTCCTCTTCTGGCGCTGCCCACTAGATGAAGGGAAAACGACTTAAGTTTTCTACTCCGTGTTACAATTGTCAGGAAGTCATGGCATATTTACGAAAGAATAATCGTTTGTTTTTGTCAATTTAATGGTTTTCCAACTAAGCAAAAGAAAGATTTTGGCCAAGCTGGATAGGTGTACGGATTGACAACACCGGCTGCGATCTGTGTGGCGTTAAAGCAAAACTGATAGCAGATCTGTGTTCTCCATAGTCACTAAACATCTGCTAAACTCATCTTAAACACCTGCTCCTTGTTTTTCTGACACTTCAAGCCACATTTCTTACTGAAATTTAACGTCTGGAGCAGGTAGCAAAGGATTTGATGATGTAGCAAGTTAAAAGGTATCTAATTTTTTACTAGGTTTAAATATTTTTGTTACAGCTATCAAGCAGAGGGCAGCATATTAAAGGCTTTTTCCCCCGTTTCCAGAAAAGAAATCTATTGATTTTATTAATCTCTTTTACAAGGGTGTCAGTATACAGCAGCACACGCGTAATCATCTGAATCAGGCGTGTTCAAGCTGGGGAACATCTCCAACATGCTAGCCAGTGCCTTGAAGACCAGGGCTGGGAAACACTGGCCGAGATCACCTGTGACTATGAGGCCATTGCTGGACGCCAACCTTTCACAGAAAACACTAATGATGGGACGTCTTCTGCATGTGTGAAACTTTACAAAAAAAATGTAAAGACCGCTGCTTCTTACTGGTGCTGTGCTGTTCAGAGAAGTGGGAACTTAATCATTAGCTCCAGAAGCCCCCGTTCCTCTACTCAAGCTATTCCTACTATCACAGTATATTATTGGGAACAGGGCCGAGGTCCTGGAGGTGTAGAATAAAATATCAGGGATGAAGCAAAATACAAAAGCTCCCTTTGGGTTTGCATGGGACACCTCAGACTCACCTCAGACAATTTTTATTTTAAAGCTGAGATGAGAATCTGGTGCAAATACACTTTTTTTTTTTTTTTTTTATAAAATACCAAATGAAGAGATGTGGAACTTGAAGTTCTCTACTGTTAAGCAAGAAGTTCAAGCTTAAAGTTATCCTCATATTTCATCATCCACCCTGATGGTCCTCAGACTGGTGCCAGTCAGATTAAAGAATGTTGGACCCAAACACAAACCCAAACACACTGCAGCATCCTAAATCAAGTACAGGCCGTTCAACAAACTATGAATGCCAATGTTTTAATATAAAAGTGAGTAATTCGGAATATCTTTGACCGCTGGATGAAATATAATCCTTATTGCATTTATTTAGAATAATTCTTTCATACTTTTCTTGTTCAAAAGGACTTGATATTTGTTGAAGTTTTCAGGCAAAGGATGTGAAGTAGCCTGGTAGACTGGGACACTGGTGAAAAGCTTCAACCTTCTCTCTGCAAAATACAAGCACAGAAACATATCTGAATGTTAGCAATACAAACATAGAAACTGTCGAGACAGATGATGTGATCTTCATTCAGAAACTGTCTCATCTAAAGCTGAAACATTAATAAAACCCAGAATAATTAGTAAAACTAGTTGGGGAAGTAGATCAGCTCCAGTTTAGAAGTGAAGGCCACCAGGAGAAGGTTGATTAAACTGTCTTACAATAACTGGAAATAACCATTAAAAAAAAAAAAAAAAAAATATATATATATATATATATATATATATATATATATATATATATATATATATATATATATATATATATAATGAATCTTTAAGCAGCTTTACAAATAAATCTATTTTTCAAGACAATGGCCATTACCAGAAATAGAAAAGCTGCTGGATCCAACAATGGTCTAGAACAGGAACGGAAGCCTGGCGATCAGGGCTGAAGGAGAACTCATGGCCAGACACCAGGTCCTGTATTTCCTCCAGATCTCAAAAACAAAGGGGAAAATGTTCATCAGTAAGTTAAAAATGATGGATTATTTTCAGAAAACAAAAAACAGCATTTACTTTCACATGAAAATAAATATTATATATCCTAAGATCATCTAAATAATATTGGGAGATTCTAGAATTCCCTGAAAAAAATATATAAACAGATGTTAAATGCATCTGACAAGTTGTTAACCAATGTGACAATAATTAGCCAACCAGTTACCTTTAATTAAAACAATTTAACAATAACTTACATTAATAACACGCAATTCCGTCTGAGTTAGCCTTATTTTAAAAATAAGAAGGTCTCCCTGTATCTGTAAAATATCTGGTTGGAGGTTAAACTGGATCCTACTGACTGGTACATTTTCCACAATAAGTTCGGACTAAAACAGAAGTGACCACACAGAGGAGGACTGGGACTCAGCTGCTGTCGTCTTGCAGACAGTCAGGTTTACAGTAAAGATTTGTGACATCACTGCTGTCAAGAACAACATTTTAATTGTTTTTTAAAACATTTGTGTGAAAACAAAATGTGCATATACAGCTTTAATCAGCTGGTTTGATCTTGGATAGAAAAGTAAGCAGCCCAGAAACGGACCACAGCTTCACTGAAACTTCGCTCGTTGGCTCGATCTGTAGCTCCTGTCAGGATCAGACTAGAAACCAGCAGCAATCATCCGACAGACATCTAAATACTGCTTCTCTTCTTTCACCAGCAGACGGAACGGTAATACACCGCAACAGTTCAGTCTCAAAGCGACTGATGTTAGCAAGCCATGTTGTTTATGCTAATAGCTTTATATCATTTTACAGTAAACTGCTAAATAAACACTTCACATGCTTTCATAATCAGCTCCTTTTGAAAACGGGATACTGGTATAGATTTATTTTGATTCTAGAGAACAGCTAAACTCACCTTAAGGACGGCTTGAACCAGTCGTGCTCCAGCTAGTTAGCATCAGCTGGACAGCAGCACCCCGCGACCCTGCGAGGATAAGCGGGTTTACACAATGAAGGGAGGGATGGATGGTATACAACTTATTCTATACATTGACTTATAACTGCTGTCGGATTTAACCCCAATTACTGCAATAAATCACAAAAAATAAGGGGGGTGAGGGGGGGTATGGGCTTCGTGATGTTAAATGAATAAACTAAGGCAAAATGAAACAGCTGTGTGAAATAAAATGCAGCTGCGAGCCGTGAAAATGTACTTACTTGAGGATTTTTGTTGGTTGCTTCAGATCAGCGTGCTGGGTATGCGGCCACACAAGCGCACCCACTAGAAAGTATCAAGCGCACCCAGAGGAACGCTGTCATTCTATTGGCTGGAACGGTTGCTAGGCGACGGTACCCCTTGATCAGCATGAGAGAAGGAAAAATTTGCAAGCGAGCAGAGGTTTGCGAGCGCAGATTTGATTTGAGAGAGAAGTTTGCGCGCGAGGATAAAACCTGAGAAAGAGCAGAGAATATTTGAAAGAGAGCAGAAGGCTTGAGTGCAAGCATTACAAGTTTTGAGAGCAAAGAGATGAAGTCAAATCAAAATGTATGCTCAATGATTAAAAGTTTTGAAAGCAAAAAAAAAAAAAAAGAAATCCTCTTTTCAAATTAAAAATGTACTCTGTTGATTTATGGCAGTAAACTCCTCATAGGTTAACTGTATTTGTATGGAAAAGAATTCAAATGTAAAAAAAAAAAAAAAAAAAAAAAAGTGGGATTTGTACATTTTTGAGCAACAGACAGGATAAAACAATGTAAAGGTGAACTTGGAGTTGCGGTAGCTTATTGTCCTGTTCATAAAAAACAGAAGCCACTTTGCCTCCCACACTGTGATAACTGATCAGAAGGAGGTCGTCAGTTTAGCTAGGCATGTCATAGAAAACCTTTCTGACTGTACAGAAAGGCTTTTTATGGCTCTGAAAGCTGAAAGAATAAACGGTTTGTGTCTCATTATGAACCTGTATTACAGTGTTGGAGTAAACTAAGTTCAACTCACCAGCTAGATGTCACTCTACTGACTGATCAGTGGCCGGTGTGACCAAATCAAGGAGCATATCTGAAAATGGTCGAGTGTTAGATCTCAGCATCCTTCTGAGCCAAAACAAGCTGGTCCAACAGAAATAAAATTCAAACATGGCCTGTTATGAAAAAAATAAAGTTCTGATAACCTAGATGAAAAAAACATTGGAAAGGTCTGCAGATTGGGTCATTTTTAAAATTCTACTAAGCCTTCATAGCAGAATAAAACAATACCCTTTATCTATACAGACTTGTAGTCTTAAATGGTACTATTAACAGTGTTGTAGTACTTGAGACCGATCTTGGTCTCCAGAACACTTTTTGATAGTTTCGTCTTGGACTCCACTGCATTTGGCCTGGGTCTTATCTCGGTCTCGGACATTGAGGACCAAAGATTTTAATTTAAGACCAGTCGACGACAACTGTGGAAATATCACTAAATTGCCAGAATACTGTCCAATTTCTTTGTTGACATCCTTGTTTTCATTGGATGCAAAACATATTGATTCAAATTCAAGCAACAATTTGACACATTACGTGTTTTTGTTACCACTGTCACCCATCCCCACCTCCTTTCACTCGCATCCGGCACTCCAAGAGAGGGAGCTGTTGTTGCCTGGGAGCAGGAGATGTCCGCTGAATCATCAGTAATAAAATTCGGCTACATAAATCAAAAAGACTATCCATGTAAATTCTGCAGTGCTTTGCTTTCAGAGACAGTGGGGATTACGTGCAGCTTTTATCGTCACTTAGAAAGGAAGCACATAGAAAGGTTAGCTATGAGTAAGTGATGTTAAAAGACTGCCTCTGTGCTGAATTATAGTGGGACGTGTTGACTGACGTGTCACATGTCCGACAACGCTGTCACTAATATAGTGATGTACGAACGATCTGATTCGTTTGAACGGCTCTTTACTTTGAACAATAGGACTCAAGTCTCAGTGAGAGCTGTTCTCTGTGTTTGTACTGTTCTGCACACGCTGCAGTAGCTATTATTATTTTATTTCTTTTAAAATTATATTTATTTAATCGGTGAATAAATAAAACACAAGACGTAAGAGCACACAGAGTGCATGCTCGTTGCTCTCTGTTTCCGTTACCTGTCATGGTGGCAGACGTATGTAGCTCTGCGCTACCTGGCTGCTACACTGATGCAGGCTTCATGCAGCGGAGGAGAACAGTTACGGTGCGCGTCCTTCTTGGTTGCTTCTTGCTCCTTCGTTAATGTTCATAGCTGAGTGTTGTTTACCATTAGTCCGTTGCCTTAATCGGTATATTTAATGGTGCAGAAAAGAAATTTTCTTTCTACTAAAGCAACTCAAGTCCATTTTTTCCCCTTTTATTTTGTTTCTATACTGCAAATAGCTCTAAAATTTTATCAGTAGGCCTACACACATCACTTGTAAAAACATTACATGGGTATTTTACATTTATATTTTGAAATTTTATATTTTATAAAGATATTTACATACTTTTATCTGCAAGAACATACTGTGGTTTTTCACTTAATACAGATGATTCAAATTTTTTTGTGAACTTCGACCACAAAAACAACTAATATAAAAACCATATTTGGGATAAAATGGCTTGTTAGATATTATTCTAGGTGTTTTTATGGGAATGTGACTCTTTCAGATCAATTTGAGAAGCAATTTTGATCGTGTTTCATATTTTATTGTGTCGTGTAGTGTGGGCACTGGCCTCGGTCTGGACTCGGTCTCGGGTTAGCTGGTCTAGACTACAATACTGAGTATTAACATTAACACTATTGTCATGTTGGGTGTGTGAAGTTAGACCGAAATCCAGAACAGGTGTAGGCAGCAAGTGAAGTGATCAATTTAGTTAAAAGCTGGTAAAGAAAAATTACAATGAACAATGGAGAACATGAGAGCCAAAGCAGGAACAAATGGGGACCGGGTGCATAAAGAGAAGCGAAGAATAACGGAATAACGGGGTATAACAGGAGGAGCCGGCAGGGAGTGAGAGGAGGAGAAGATTTTAAATACAAAGAGAATGCGTGCTTGAACACTAAACCTGATATATCGGTTTCTTCTTTTTGGGGGGGCCGGTGTATCATGGCATGAGGTTGATCTGCTGTCCCATGCACCGCGTCCGCTTTGACTGTGGTCAGCTATGTTAAAAGTACAAAGAGCAAGGGTGGCGTGTAGAAGAAAAAACACGAAAGCTCTGGGAACAAATAGCAGTTCGTAATATCAAATGAGGATGATGAAATGGGTAAGGGAAAGCACCGTTCAATCATGTCAAATTGTGTTCCGTTGTGGCATTCAAATTAAATTCAAAATTCAAAAGTACTTTATTTATCCCAAAGGGAAATTAAATTTTGATGTAACTCATTTAGTCAAGGAGTTACTATAGATGGAAAATTTATGGCAGAGGTGGTTTGAACGTCCTCCTCCTCTCTCTCCTCTTTGCTCCTGCTCTGCATCCACGACGCCTCCTTTTCAACTCCTCTGGGATTTCTGGCTTCAGTTGTCAGATTATTTCTGCTTTTGCGATGTTAATCAGCTGCTCCCTGCTGTAAACCACCCTGTTGCTATGGTTACGCATCATGACAAAAGAGCAAACGTAGAAAGCATTGGGGGGAAAAAAATGAATCAATCACAGCATCCGAGACAAGAAGGAACGGTTGTCCAAAAGAAGCAATTTTTCAAAGAAAAGCAGGAATGAAATTTTGAAAAAAAAGAAAAAATCTCAATGAAAGTTACAGAGCTACTCCAACGTGCTGCCACCCTGAGCGGCGCAATTCTAGAATTATATTACATAATATAATTATTATTATATTATATTATATTATATAATTATATTACATAACATAATATAAATCCAATAATAATAATAACATCATATAATTTTGATATTTTTATGATGTGACTCTCAATAACATATAGCCTCAAGAAAGATGTGGCACCAAGCAGTCATGACCCCACAAGTCCAGAGTGGAGGTAGCATTATTTATTGAGTGAATATTATTAGAATATGAGTATGGTGTAGAACTGGTTTTTGTGAAAAGTGCCCTGAGATGCTAGATGATTTCACTCATTACAACTGAACTGAATTGATCAGAGGACTTTGTAAAAGCAGGAGATAAGCGCTGTGAATTAGGACTATTTTTGAAATGTGATTTAGTGTGAATAGCAGAGCCAGGGGCTGAGAAAGAAATTCCCATCTCTTTTAACAATGATCCTGTGATAAACAAAGTGAAAGACTATGGTTGTTTCTTTAAAACTAACCTTATGCAGAGCAAAAAAAGACAGTAGGGTCATTAGAAAATTATGTCATACTGTGAATGACAAACTTGCAGAGAACAGTGCAATATATTATTTATTCTTTTATCAGAGAGATCAGATATCCAAGAACACTAATTTGCTTGATATTTTGTACTGCAGAAAAGGACATTTTGATGCTAAGAATAGTGTTGGAGATATACCCTTTAACTCATTCTTATACACTGCAAAAACATAAAATCTTACCATGTATTTATAGTCTAGTTTTTAGTGTAATTATTCAAATGTAATTGACACAAAGATGAAAAAAAGGGGAAAGGAAAAAGAGAAGGATAGAGGAAAGGTTTAAAGAGAAAAAAGGAGATAGAAGTAGAGGAGAGAAAAAAGCGTAGAGATAAAACAAGTCAACACCCTTGACGTCTGCCTTGAGACCTGCAGAAAGAGAAAACAAAACAACAAACATCTGCATATATAATAATAACAGTTATAACTTCAATGGAGAGTACACAGCACAAGGTAATAAAAGATGTATTTAGTGGCAACCGCAGCCCACCTGAGAGTGGATCTAACAAACACCTGCACCGAAACACCTGTGTACGTGTGTGCGCGCGCGCGCGCGCGCGTGTGTGTGTGTGTGTGTCTATAAGGTTTCTCCCTAAGAATATTTGATAGTAGGTGTGGGGGCCCACAGATCCACCCCCCAGGACATGTGGACGACACCAGGAAGACTGGAGCCACAGACACCCAGTGGCCCCCCAAGCACGGAGCCCCAGGAGTCCCGTTAGATAACAGAAGTAGTCTGTTATCTGGCATGTATGGCCTTTCTCTAAAGGACAATGACAATTCATAATGACCTTGTTCATTTCTTTTAACTTCAAGATACCTGACGTTTCTTGAGAAAAATGACCACCCCACGTGAGGCAGGTTTTTTTTCTTTTTAACTTCTTTAAAATCCCTCTTTAATGCACAAATGGCTTCAAAAGGAGTCATTGGTAGCATCTCTTTTACAGATACAAGATAGGAGAAGCAGTTTGATCTGCCTGTTTGTCGAGACCTGTCTGTTTCAATCCTAAAACTGTTTGAACAGAGTATGGCTCTTCCCCCTTGCCCACCTGGCTGGGAGCTAGTACTCTTGAACAGTTGTAGCCCAACAACAAAGCCCCTCACAGTGAGGAAGAATTTCTTACATGAGTGTTGAAAGTGGCTCCAAGGTTTCTTACGTCAGTGTTAAGTGGCTTCAAGGTTTCGCTGTGTAACAGGTTGGTATGTGTTCACAGTTGGCAGTAGTATGAACCTTTGTGCATGCAGGAGGAGGGTGGATGTGAGTTGCACATCTGTAACCATGCACTCTGAGACCACTTACTCTCTTGCTGTTCACAACTAATTTTTCCCCACCATTCTTGTTAGTTTTAGTTTTAACGGGGGCCATTTTCACTTGTAGTTGATGACTTACTTCTTCCTCATTAAAGACACATTCTGTGTCTAATAAAACATACACCAGTTTTTTTTTTTTTTTTTGGTGTCAGTTTGCAGCAGATCACACACACACAGTCTTGTGGGTGTGAAAAAAACCTGCCTCATATGGGGCATAAACTAATGCCACTTTTAATTTGTTCAGTTTAGAGTTGCAGGCGCTACATGCAACATTGATTTTAGACGCACTCTTACATGCATGTCTTGTAAAATAAACATCCTTCCACCACAGCTTACTATTGTTGATGCAAGGACCGGCGATATTGAAATGTTAAGTCAGCCTTACAAGACATAACTGGGGCTAGTTGGAGTTGCTCCCACTTTCCCAGTGGGAAATCTGACTTTGGAAGGTGTTCCAGTTGACTACAACTGGAAGGCAGCATTATTCTGGATCAAATTTCTTTCAGGTATTTTGATAAGCGGATTCATCATTTGTGAAAAAAAATTCCTAGGAGTAATTTAAGAGCCTTACCACTGAATTTTTTGTCCAGAAAACACGTATTTGTAGCAGAAAAGCTGCCATGAAGGATGTTTTCCAGTCTGTGAAGTGAGGTGGTTTACCTGTGAATTCTGATGTAGGTAATCTGTTTAATGTTATATTTTTCTGCAAAGCATCAGCCAGTTCAGTAACATTGACTGGTTTGGACAAAGGTGACTGAGAAGCAGGCCTCTGGTCCACCTGATCGTGCTGTGCATCAGCCGTCTGTCTTATCTCTCTATTATAGTCTTGAAGTCTGGCCCAAGCTGTCTTCACTTCCTTTCGACATGCAAATACTAGCTCAGATCATTGAACTTTAAATTGGTTGCCTGACGATCTTGTATAGCTTTTATTTTTTTCCCTTGGCCTTCTTTTTTCTTGTGCTACTCAATATTCAGTCTTCTTTGCTGCCACCTCTGTGGGTAGGTCATCTTGTTTTCATACGATGTGAAAAGTTGACAAGCAATAAGAGATGTGGGATCGGGCAGCAATTGAGTCATATATGGAGAATGCAAAGTCTCAAGCAAATAACTTGAATGTGACACTGTTCATGCTCTGCATCAAAATCTCCATTGATTCCTGTTAATCTCTCATAGATCTTGATGTCATATGATACAGTGTCACATGCATCAATTTTCAGTCTTAAATCAGGTGTTGGTGTAACTTCTTTTCTCTAGATTGTCTGCAGGTATTGACATATCTGCTCCTGTGATGTCAATTTTTTTTCTGTTGTCATTGTTGTACATTCAGAACATCATGGCTTATCTGACATAATTTGGATTTCTCAGTGTGAGTCAGCAACAATCTTTTCTTTGCAATTAACCATTTTATCCAGGTCCTGCCTTGTGTTTTTATTTCTGTTTTAAAAGGACCGTCTAATTGTCTTATGTGTTAGACTTGGGATAATCAGTAAAATGCAATCAGTTCCATCATGTACAACTGCCAAACAAGAAGTGAGGCGATAGCCTACACCGTACTCATTAGCTTTTACTATTATCTTTTTTGGTCTTTTTTGTTGCCATGATTGTTGTTGTTTCTCTGGTTCCCTCCATAGTTTCCATTTCTGCTTTTAACATAGTTTCTACTGTTACCACTTTGCCGCCCAAGCCAAAAGTAGCCTGGTATGCATTCATTAAATGAGGTCAATTATGCAAGAGGGGAAATACTTCCACCACTTTACATTGAAAAAGATTGTTCACAAGCGGAATACATTTGTAAATTCCCCAATAACTGGATGTGACAGCAACTTCAAACCAAGATCAGACCATGATCTTTGTGTGAGAAACTGCTAATTACCCATGAACTTCATCTCAGACTCCGTAGCTCAGTTACCATGTGACTGTTTATATTTAATTGTAAGAAAGGCTGAACAAATATGGCTTTTTCTATTGCAGCATCTTCTCTCCAAAAACATGGAAGGAAAAATTAGGCCTGCACAGTTAAACTACAAGACTTTTACTGCAATGTCTTTTGCACAGATGAGACTGAATTAGAGATGTTTGGCCAGTATGCACTGTACCATGTTTCCCAAAGATCAAACAAAGCATAACAGCAGAAACAATTTATAACGGTTGGCAAGAACAGGGGTGACCATAGCACTTAATTTAGACTGTAAGATGCTCTTGGTGCCACAAGTATTGGTTGACAATGGATTTCAATGAACTGATCTCCTAGAAAGCAACCACACTGAGCTATTTCATCATTTTATCCTACATAAGAATTTTTGCTTTGCTCTGCCCGATCATGCTATGCTGCATCGCTCTAACAAGTGACTGTCAGGTTAGGAATGACAATTTGTTGAATGCTCTTTGTTTCACTGCAACTTGCAGCTGAAAAAAGTTGATAAAATGTGTCACGGGAATTATATTCTGTCCACAAAAAGGACTACTGATAGCTAAAGCTTGTGGTAAATCAATGGTTTTTGTGGAAGGTAGATGTAAAAGCCATCAAAGAAGTAACTGGTTACCTGTCTGGGGAGAAAAGACTTAAACAGGAATAGATTTTCTTCTGCACAAAGAGAAAAACTTGTCACATTGGCCATTTGTTCAAACAGGTAAAATGTATTTTATGTCTGAGCAAAGAATACGCTAAAGCATGACTGCAGAAACCTTCTGAAAAGCAAAAAAAAAAAAAAAAAAAAAAAAAGCAAAAAGGTGGTATAAGATATTGAAATGTTTAGTTTAAGTCTATTTATGATCGCATGAGCCATTCGAGAGAAAACAGTCTACTTTGCTTTTTGCTGTTTAAAGCCCGAGTCACCTATACTTGAAAAACTGGTATATACAGTAAACTTAATTACAAGAACTTTTCCCAACTTTAATCCCCAACCCCTGTGTATGTTCAAAACTAGTGAATAAGAAAGCAGATTTTATACAGCAAAGGAGAAATGTTCTCATTAACGAGCTTTATGACTTACTTTGTCATTCCTCAGTGTGGAAATACGTTCCTCTGACAGATTATGACTTCTTAAAAAGGCATAAAGGGGCTCCTTCTGACTCTGACTCATCTTTTCACTGTGTTTCTTCTAGATCAGGGGTGTCAAACTCATTTTGATTTTGGAACATATCATCAGAAATGTCCTCAAAGGGCCAGTTGTAGCAGAAAGTATTCATAAAACTACAAAATAAACTATTAAAATATTAAAGCTTTCTCTGTATTCAGTGAGTACTTTTTAAAATTAAATAACATTGAACATCTTTTCACATTGATGTAATTTGGCATTACACAAATAAAAACTGATCTGATTTGACTGATAAAATAATATTCAAACACACAACTGTTATCTTGAAGTTCTATTTATGTGTCCCACCAGAGTTTTGAGGGCCACATAAATAGCTATGTCGCTATCCCACGACATGTTGCCATTTTACTGTTACAGCCCTTCTTGTTTAAACGAGAACATATTTTGGTTTTAATGGCATATAAATCTCATTATAACTGGGGGCTTAATTTCCAAATGAAATGCAAACTGAAAAGACAACTTTGGACCCCCGAGCAGCAGTCTAGCTTTTTTTCCTCCTTAAGACAGGTTAGATGCTTGTAGCCCATGTGTAGGACTGGTTTGTGTGACTCTTGATGTGCTGACTCAAAGTCAAATTTGTGAATGGATGTTCTTGACAATCGTCTCAAGGCTGCAGTTATCCCTGTTGCTGGACCATCTTTTCCTATTAACCTTTTTCTTTCCACTCAATATGTTATATATATGATTTTCACTTTCTAAAATAAGGGACCAAAAAAATGAACTTTTTTACAATATTTTAATTTCTTGAGCTGTAGGCCTACTTGTAAATTCCTCTTTTTGGATTTATATGAAGAGCATACTGTTAGGTGTTAGAATTCCCTGGTAGTACGCCTGAAAGGCTAATCCTGATGAAGCAAGTAATTTCAGAAATGGGAAAATCATTACATGAAATAATTCTGTATATAGTGAAGGTTAAAGGGAGGAGGGTTTGAGCCTGCAAATTAAAGTTTGGATCCCCCTAAAATAATTTTTAAAAATGACTGATTACATATATTGTCATGTTACCTGTTGCCACACGTTACAATTAATTTATAATAAATATGTAAGAAATGCAAATTAGGTTTTGAATATGGTTGAACATTAACTATTGAAGGAAAAATAGTTTGTGTGTTTAGCCTTTATGCAGATAGCAGTTACAGACTCAGTTATCCTAATAAACAATTATGTGCAGCAGAAGGTAATAAGGGAGTTGTATTATTTTTATACTGCTGCATTGTTTTCTATTGTAGTTAGTTAATAAAATCACTTATTGGCCTAAAATCATTGTCCTGTATTTTATCAAATCCATAATCAACCAACTGAAGTCGAATCACCAAATTATTCATTGATAGTGAATTTTTTTTTTCCAAAAGTATCGGTATCGGTATTGGTATCTGCAATCTGCCTGTATTTACTTGGTATGGGAGCAATTTTAAAATTCCCAGTAGCGAACACCCCTATAGATCTGTCTCATTCCTTTCTTTGACATATGACTTTAAGGCTTCCTGACTAAGAACGTTTACTCCTTCAGAATGATTTTTCAGACTAATAAGAAAATAATATTATTTATTTTGTGAGACTTATTAAATCTCACATATAAATACAATTGAGTAGCTTATCCATTACAGCAAATGATCAACCATTTATGAGGATTATTTTTTTTCTCAGACCCATGATTAGCTGCAGCTAACAACTAAAATAATATCTTTTGTGTAATTACCATTTTACGAGTACTTGTAAGTGTGAAACGCCATTCCTATTCTGAACTAGTTAAAAGTTTTAAACTTTTTGATCATTTAGAACTTCTGACTTATCTATTATCTGTCCAAAAACATGTCATAATACACTGTATTTATCTGTCATTGAAGTATTAGTAATAGCTGAGTCAAATGTGAAGTGAAAATGTAAAGAATGTAGATTTTTTACATTACTCCTTAAATTTTCTTAAGAAAAACAAATTACAGGGTCTTTCAAATGTCTTCACACTCCTTGAACTCTTTTATTTTCACTTGTATTACCACAGATTTCAGTGTAGTATATTGTGTATTACTTTGTGTTTTAGACCAACACAAAGTAGTGGTGAATTGTGAAGCTGAAGGAAATCGATACAGGATCTATTTTTTTTTTTTTTTACCAATAAAATTAGTAAAGCATGACAAGAGTATCAGCCCCCCACAGTCAATGCTATAACTTGTGGAGCCAGATTTTGCTACAGCTGCAAGTCCTTTATGGTGAATTTATGTTAGCTTTGCACATCAAGACACTGAAATCAGCTAAGGAGCATCTGTAAACTGGAATTTTCAAGTACCACTACAGATTCTCAGTTGGATTTAGGTATAAACTTTGACTAGGCCATTATAACAAATGAACATACTTTGATCAAGCCATTTCATTGCAGCTTGGGCTATATGCTCTGGATTGTTGTCATTCAAAAACACCATATTTTTGCAAGTAGTCTAAAAAGTTAAAAATCTGTCTCCCCCAAGCAGAGCACCTTCCTTGTCCTGTGTCCCCTACATTGCTTGTGGCTAAGAGCAACCAGGGCTTCCTATGGCTTTCTGTAAACAATGGGGACTTTCCAAGAGTTCTGCAGCCATGTTCTTGTGAAGTATGAAATGTCTTGTCCAGACCTAACTTTGTTGGTCTAGTAAAAGAGCAGGTTTCTATGCTTTCATGCAGGCTATGTATTGGCCTTTAGTCTTTTGCTTTGGTATGGCAAGATCCTTCCATTTTCCTTTCACTGCTTTTAGTGATTTTCCCGCAGCTGCTCTGTTTAGTTTCTCAACCAGCTAATTTGCATTCCGCAAATTTGTCTCACCTGGTCTACATGTCACTCAATCACCTCCCTACCAGTTAAACATCAATCAGTCATTACCTCCTTGTCAGACTCTTCTGTTGTCTGTTTTGTTGTCTATTTCCACACCTTTCCTCCTGTTTCCTTGCCTCACTGTTCAGTCTGTATTCATCCCCACAAGTGTTTAACATTCCTCTCATGTCTCCATCTGTCTTGCAGGTTGCAGTTCAGTAAAGCATCATCACCTGCAACAAGAGGTTGACATTTGCTTTTCTGGCTTTGGGTCCAATTTCACGACAATCCATGACAGAGTTATCCTTTAACCTATTGGCTGCTTATCACTTCTTATCTCTTTGCTCAACCTGTCAATTCAGTTGGATAGTCATGTCTTTGTAGGCTTGAAGTTGTGCCATCGCCTTTCTAATAGAACTGAGTACTTCATGTGAATGAACAAACTATATAAGAATATTCATGAAATAACCCCTAGAATGATATATAGTAATGCCACAGTCCAGTTTGAATATGTATGCTTAAAGATCAAGGTTTGTATTAAAGTCTTTTGTAAATAAAGGCTGTTTACACATCTGATAGTCTGGTAGACTCGGTTCAATTGTGGACCAAAATTGCTACATGTTACATTTTTAGTTGGTCCAGTTCATTTTCATACTGCACTGTGTCTAATGAACTAAATTATTCGAAAAACCTCTTCAACCCCTGTTTTGGTTGTTCTGACCCAGGGTGTCCACTTCCTGCTTTTGGAGTGGTCTTTGGTCCACTTGCAATTCACATATGCATTTGAACCGCACCAGAGTTCACTTCAACCCAACTGAGACCTAGGTTTTTAGGCAGACCAGAGTTCGCCCTTTTTGTCTGCACTGGAGTTTAATTACACATTCACACCTCCCCAAACGAACCGGACTTTTCAGGCAAATGTACTAGAGTTTCATTAAACCAGACTAAATAGGGCTGGTGTGAATGTACCCTTAAATTAATTAGGAGTAGCTTAGAGTAACTTAACAGAATTTGGTATTTGTTCCGAACAACCAGTTCACAATGCAAAGCAGAAGTGAATACAAAACATTATTTTGAGAAAGTAATGTTTCATCAGTTTGCTCAATTAGAAATCAGTGACCTTTTGGACATTTGAATCTTATTTGCAACAACAACAGTCAACAAGTTGTCATGACTCATTTAATGAAAAACCAATATTCCTTTGCATGCTGTGCTGTCTCACTAAGTTCTGTTATATTAGACACTGATGTCTGTTGAAGAGATATACTGTGAGATCAGACAGGTTTGAAAAAAGGTCCTAAGAAGCTTTTTCAAAGCCCTGATCCGTAGCCAAGTTTGTTTTGACAGAGTGAAGAAATGAGGTCTGTTTGCAGAGTGTGGAAGCAACCCAAGGGATGAAGCAAAATGCACAAGCGCCATGTTTGCAGGAAACAGATGAGCTCTTTGCTATGAATTATGGATTATGTTTAAGTGGAAATAAATCCAAGTACTTGAATAACAGAGGATGGCAAATGAAAAGCTATGTCTGTCATGATCAATGCAGTGGTATCTTATGCTTGTCTGCAAAGCTGGAGCTTCCAAATGACTTTAGTTCCGTAACTTACATCCTTCTTGCTTTCATGTTTGTTTCTGTTCAGATCAGGTGATTGATGCCTGATCGTGCAACGCAGTTAAATAC
This sequence comes from Anableps anableps, assembly GCA_014839685.1. Lineage (NCBI taxonomy): Eukaryota > Metazoa > Chordata > Actinopteri > Cyprinodontiformes > Anablepidae > Anableps > Anableps anableps. The sequence continues at coordinate 3,906,917 of CM026070.1, forward strand.
TGCAAACCTCTGCTAATAAACCAGTTGAAGCTTTTTTGTCATGCTTGGATTATTAAACTTGGCAAATCTAAGTAAATACAAAAGGCAGTTTCCAAATAATTATTTCATTTATTAAGGAAATAAAACCTATTTTAAATTAAACTGGCTCGTTGTGAAGAAATAACTACTCCACTTGTTACATCATAAATTTACCATGATTATTTTCTTTTATTTGGAACACTAGGATAAATTTCACTTGCTGAACCCAGGCCCGATAACCACCAGACCTTTAGAATAAATTAAATAGCTAACCAGAAGTAGACTAAAATGTGTAAAACTAGTTGCAGATGCAGGTACATGAAAGCTAACACCAAAACACTGACGGTAACTGCTTGTATAGAGATGGCTGTGACAGATGGAAGAAATAAAAATGAACAAAGGTAATGATCATCATGGAAGTGCGCAAAACCTTCTACTGTTGGTGTTTAGTTCAACTCTAAAGTATTTTTAAAAGGGGAGATTTTCTTTTTTGTTAAAAATAAGATTCTTAATTTTTCACATAAGATTTGAGTTCTTTAAAAAAGGAAAAAGAGGGGGGAAACACTTTTTAACACCATGTAAAACCAATATTCTGTTGAACCACAGCAGTCTGTTATATTTGTGAAAAAGAATAACAGTAAATGTTGACCTCTAGCTCTTAATTTGTTCATTTTATTTCATTCACACCATATTTACATACTTGTTAGGTTAATAAATATGGTTAAAATGGAATTCGGAAAAATAAAAATGGAAAAAGTGGAATATGAGAAAATATAAAACAGAATTTGGAAAATAATAAAACAGATTTCATAGGGCCCTAATTAGACATGTAATTTTTAAAAGAAAACTTTATCAAGAAAATGGTTGACATATATCTGTAAGAGTTTGTAAAACTTGTCAGCTTTACAGTATTATTGTGTATAAATGTTTTAATATTCATGCTTAATGTCATGTTGGATTACGGTAAATTTGGTCAAAAGGAAACATGTTAATGCATCTAATCCATGTCATTTAAAGATATTGTATGTCAACCATTTTTCATGATAAAGTTTTCTTTAAAAAAAGAACATGTCTAATCCAGAAGATGAACAGCCTAAGCATGCTAGTCATTAGCCTCTTAAATGCTAAAGCCAGCCTATCCGTGCTAATGGACAGAGTAGACATTCCAGGGGATGACCCAGCATGCTAGTCACTAGCCTCTCCTAGTCTAACGCAAGTGAGTCGTCTCCTTCTCATTTGCCAGCAACGCGAACTCAGTTACCGATGCCAGCCTGTCATTAATCAGATCAGTAGCTGGCTTCAGAATGGATAAGTACTCCTGCAATCAGGATGTAGCCACTGCTGGGTGTGGAATAGTCTTAATTCTCAGTCCACAACATGTCCTGAGCTGAACGTTACGCAAGCCTGCAGGCCGATTTCATTCTATCCAAGTGGCTAACCTGAAAACGGTTAACAAATCTAGGGCTGAAAAACAGCATACATTACGCAAACAACGCCTGCTTTTATGGTTTAATGATCTTGAAAAGAGGAAGAACTAAGAATACACAGAAGTTTGTATCCCCCTGGAGGCAGAGGTGAGTCGTCAAAAATTGTACTCAAGTAAAAGTAGAACTACTTCAACATATTTTTACTCAAGTAAAAGTAAAAAGTAGCTATTCAAGAAATTACTCAAGTGAGGGTAAAAAGATGTTTGATTAAAAAGGCTACTTAAGTACTGAGAAACTGTTATTCAAGTAAGAGTAGTGATACTTCATAATAATATTACGATCGTAAAAGTAAAAAGTGAAGTGTAGTAAAACTACTCCTAAAAGTACATTTTTTCCAACTTACTCACATAAATTTAACTGGTTATTATCCGCCTTTCCTTGAAGATATTTTCGGTGTTTTGGAGCATCTGTCACCATCAAGTTGAAAACCTCGGACTGCTGAAGGAAATGCCGACTGACTCATAATCAAAATATGAATAGCTGAGCAAACCGTCAGTCAGAACATTTCCTGCTGTTCAGTTTAAGGCTGAAATATTCAGAAAAGAAAACCACATCCCCCGGGGATCAACTTTGCCTAGTGATGACGGGGAATAAATTTTGACTGGTTTATTTTTTTCTGATATAAATACCTGTAAGTCACAGAACTCTGGTTCAGAAAATACATATTACAGAATCTTACCTCTGATCACTTTGATTTATTTTAAACAAGCTGTCTCATAAAGTTCTTATGTTTTCATTTATCGGTATTTATTTACTTGTTATTGTTTTTATTTCTGGAAAGAGGGCCTTCTCTGAATACCCTAAAGCCCCTGATGGCTCACCACCGGTGCCTAGTAGACTCTGATCCTGATCCCCCTTTTCGCTGCTAAAACAGCCTTGACCTGCCAAGCCATGGTGCTCCACTCAACCTCTGAGTGTGTGCCGCGGTATCTGGCATCAAGATCCTCCTTTGGACTTTGGACCTTGGCTAAGATGACAAAAAAAACAGCTAATGTTTTTTAAAAAAAATAGATATAACAACAACAACATGCAGATTTTACATTTTTCTTCTCAATGTATTCAACCGTGTGGTTTTTTAAAAATCATTTTTCACAAATATCAACATCATTTTTTGCATACCTCTTGTTTTTAGAAACATCTTTTTGTTTTAATAAACCTAAAAATAGAAGTAAAATGTTTGAAAATCACTGCACTACAGTAGATATTCATAAGAAATGAGAAGTTGTCTTTTTTAAAAAGGTAATGTGGCTCTAAATGAGTTTTTTTAGCTTCACGGAGGGTAAAAATGACTCTTTGGTCTATAAAGGTTGCAGATCCCTGCCAGAGTCTCATTTGGATTGAGATCTTGAGAATTTTTTTTCTTTACCAACATCTCAAACCTTGCTGTGTTCACTAAAGCATTCCTGAAGCACTGTTGCTTTGTAGCAGGACACATTTCTTTGCTTAAAACGGCAGTCAGGTTTCCACCCTGATTGGTCTGCAGCTATGTCGCCACATATGCAACAAACTGTAATCCTCTTTGTATTCTGACACCTTGCTATCAGAACCAGCAGTTTGAGCTCCAGCAGTTCGTCTGACCACATGGGACAGCATTTTGCATCCCATATGGATCAGAAAGCCTTTCCAGCTCATGAGCCATCTGCTGCTCATCCCTATTCCTTTCCTTTGTTGAACCAGTTTTGATATTTTCTTCAATACCTGTCCCTTTTTCTTTGCCAGCTTCTCACACATTTAGTTTGATGACAAAATTATAACTGTCCCTAATGTATCTACTGACACATCCCTCGATGGTGAGAAAGTGTAATCCTACTTTTTTGTCTGATTGGTGTGTACTGACATTGATAAACTAGGCTGAAATGCACCTGTTTTATAAATATTGGCAATGGATTTCACCTGAGCATGATGGACTAATAGCAGGCACAGTGTTGTAGTGCCAGTATATCCTGCTGTCCAACAGCTGCAGCCAGGAGGGTTAGCATAGCAACAATCTCCATGTGGCTGACAGCAAGCTTTTGGTCATTAAAATAGTTTTCCTATTAGAACTCATACGGTCATGGCATTCTTGTGAGCTCTCCATTCCTCCTGTCAGTATCTGGAGCAGCATTGGGGTAGCACTGCAATTCTTGTCATGAGCGATAAGTTCCAACCAGCAGCGGGTGTCAGAGCGAGCAGCTCCAATGTCATCATGGGAGCGAGTCTTTTCTTTTAGAGGCGTGTAAATCACAACGCATGAGTCAACTGAAATGTCGCTGCTACCAGATTTCGAGAAGCCAAGGGTCACGAATGCACCAACCCCATTCCATCCAGGAAACTCTGCCCCCATGCTCCTCTCTGAAGTTGGCAATCCTGTGTTTCTTACATAAGATATAAAAAAAAAAAAAAAAAAAAAAATCTGTTTCCAACTTAAAAAAAAACCCACAACATACTGGCTAAATAAATTAAAAGTTATTCTGGATTATCTGCCCTGATTTTGTTATTTTGGTATATCCAATAGAAAACCCACACCAGTCCAAAATTATGACAAAAATATTTTCTTACTTGACAAACAACCATGATTATTGGCAGATGCAGACCCTTTGGTCCATATATTTACTCTGCAAATCTGCCATGACTTACAGTTTCAAGACTATAACAACACATATGCTGCTTGGCTGAAAACATAGTAACAATATAAACAGCTGTTCAATAAAAAAAAGGTAAGACACTTAAAAATATGTGTTTGCTTAAACAAGCTGAAACACAGTATCTTGACTGGGAATGGCTTTCAATGGAAATATTCTTTTGAAAAGGCCTTGCGTTAGGTCAGATCTTGGGTTGTTTAGGGGTTTTGGGTTTTTCTGGGATCGTAGATTAGTTCATTTGTTATCTGTTCTCCTTGGTTATTCTTATTTTCATTAGTTCAGTCTGCTTTTAGTTATTTTAGTTAAATTATGTTTATTATTATTTATTTGTTGTGCTTGCCTTTTTTTCTTTAGGCTTGATTTCTCACTTCCCGTTTGTGTTTACGCCTCCTCGCTCCCTTGTGTCATTCTCTCTCTCTCTCTCTCCTCAGCCTGCCTTCTGTTCTCCCCCCTCACACCTGCAACCTGTTAGTTAATCAGCCTAAGTCTATTGTTCCAGTCACTCTCCCAGTATTCAAACACCTCTCCTCACTGGTACTCCTGCTATCTTCATACACCTGCTCCCTGTTTTAGTTCTGCTCTTGATCCCAGTGTTCTCCATGTTTTTGTAAGTTTTGTTGAACAGTTATTTCTTTATTAAATATTCCTCAGTCTACTCAGCCGCCTCACCCTGTCTGTATTTGGTCCACTCACCACCAAACATCATGACACCTTGTTCAGGGTGGTGGTTAATCTGAGGACTTCCCCCTGATACCCTAAGCTTAGATGCCTTTGACTGTTATCTATTCCAGATATGAATAAACTATCTTTAATGTCCAGAAGGAATATAATCTAAGGCAGTATTTTTCATTTTTCTTTTTCTTTTTATACATCCATTTTATTTATTTATTTTTCTTTTCCATGCAGTAGGGTCTAAACCATAGGTCTCAAACTCCAGTCCTTGAGGGCCTGTGTCCTGCAATGTTTAGACGTGTCCCTTGAATCAACGGCTGAGCTGCCTCATTGGCATGCAGTCCAGCTCTACGGAGCTCTGCTAATGAGCTGGTATTGGAGCCAGGTGTGCTGTAGCAGGGAGATATCTAAAGGTGCTTCTCCACCAGCAAGTCTCACTGTAACCGCTTAATGTGCGGTTCGGTTCTGCCCCAGCTGTGAGGTCTCCATTACAGTTTATTCCTGGATCTTGTGGGCGTGCAGAGGGAAACGGTCAGCAAACCACAGCTCCGACAGAACGCAGACCAGAGCTCAGCCGTGTTCCTCTTCTTCACTGCCGCCTGCAGGGCCACGAGGTCTCGGTCCCTCCACTCCAGAACTCATGCATGTGATCCAACTCGTGATTACACTCCTGCACATGGTGGACGCACCAGACAGCTTGTCCGTGGGTCCAGTGCTATACTATATGAGAAACGCTGTTTGGAGTTTGCAGTGACATAAATCACGGGCCAATCAACGAATGCAGTCGGCTGTCAATCAAATCGCTGCTTGCGCTGGTTGGACTACCCCTGCAGTAAGAAAAACTGAGAACAGCCGTGCAGAGTTGTGCTCGATTTGCTAAAGGAGATGAGTCTGGCCGGGGCGGGCTGAGGCAGAACCGGTTCGAGGTGTTCTCGTGGAGAAGTGGGTTAAAAGTTGCAGGACGCCGGCCCTCGAGGCCTGGATTTGAGGACCCCGGGTCTAAAGTGTACCAGTAGCATGTTAACCATAGTTTGCGGCATTATTTCATGTGTTCTTCAGAATCATCATCCTCAATAAGGTGAAGCAAGTTCAGTTGTGTACTTCTAATTTAATCCATTTTATTAAAAAGGATTACATTTATAGAGAAACTGCCTTTTCAATTACCTTAGCCAAAAATAAAGGTGTGTGATTACCTCCTGTGGCATCCAGATTAGATGTCTGATCACTGAGGGTACTGAGGGTGTTAGGCCCAGTGGGAAATGACCAGGTTAAAGAGACATACTTTCTGTGATATTTCAGGTGCAACACAAGTAAGGACCTTTTATACAAATAAAAATAAAATAAAAACTTGTGGAAACTATATTAGGAAAGCAAATTGCAAATTTTACGTAGTTAACTGTTTAAGTCACAGATACTTAACTCAGTGGATTAAAATAAGTCAGATGCACAAATACTTCTGAAGGTTCAGGAGACAATTTGCCAGAGTTGGAACAGCCTATGGCTCATCTTGTCTCTGAATGCTGTTTCTTTTTTGATGATTTTTGAGAATTAAGACTTTCTTGCTTTTTTTAAACTCAAGATTATAGGCATGAAAACTTTGTCAAAATGAACCTGGAGCTTAGCTTTTTTAATCCTGTATCCAATTTGTCTGCGTGTTCCTTTTTTACTTCAGTTGCATTTCCTTAAAATAACTTTTCCCCTCCACCAAGAACTTTAGTCTTTATTAGGAACAATTTCATCTAATAGAGTCATTACATTGGTGCAGAAGCAACCTAAAAGGCCATAAGGAGAGCCTGAAGACAGATTGGGTGATGGTTTTGAAAAAAACCTGGGTGTTAATGTGGTAAAGCCCCTTGTCTACTTTTGCTAGTATTAATAAGCACATTGGTCTCAAACACAGTAATGTTCATGGCTACATCCAGAATATTTTCTCATAGTTGGCTGTGCTAAATGCAGCAACAGTTCAAAGTAATCTAAAATGTTCAAGAGCTGTTTGCACATCTATCTTTTAGCTTATGCACATAAATAGTAAAATCACACAAGAATGCTCTCATAATCAATCTACATATATTAATTGTGATTTAGAAAACCTATCAAACAACTCAACACTGTACTTTGGAGGCCTTTAAATGGCTGAAAACATTCAGTGATAGAAAAACATGGATTGAACACTAACTTTCTCAAATCCACTTAAGCAGGGGTGTTTGAAGTGCTGCCTGGGGGCCACAAATGGCCCCCAGGCAGCACCCTCATGCACAGAAAAAGAACGTAAACATCACACAGCAGCGCACCGTTTATGGAAGTAATACTGAATGCTACCATCTAATGATCAGTTTTAAAGTTGTTGAGTAATGTGAGCTGACAGTATTATCAAGAGATTATTACAAAACCTTTTCAATTGTTGGATTTTCTGCCACAATGCTCCAAATTTTCCTTTTATGTCTCATAAAAAGAAAGCACAACTAACAGCAGCAGCCTTTTGTGGTGCATTGACTGCAACTTCTGGAGAAAAGTCTGTATGGATGCACAGTTGAACTAAAAGTTCAGCTCTTTCATAATTTCATAATTATAATTTTCAGACATTGTTTAAATCCAGATTTGCCGTGTCCGGCTTCTTCTGGTGAAGAATTATGATTCATGTCTCACTTCAGTGATGTAAATGTTGGCTGAAGTGCGACATGACCATTCAGACTGCAGACACTTTGAAAACTATCAGATATGTATCCAATTTAGTTCCACATATATAAGTGGCACAAGTTGGATTTTTTGGGGGGGTGAAAAGATCGGAATTGGGCTGGTCAGTCTGCCGTAAAAAAATTGAATATGGGTCAACTATGGGCAAAAAAATCTGATATAGGTTGCACTTGTCTGCTGTGTAAACGCAGCCTAAGTCTAGTTGAAAACAAAGTTTAATTTTAAGCCACTTCTACCATCTTTGTGCCTTTATGAAATATGAATTATGAAATAGTTAACTATTAGTCTTCTTCTTTCAGTCACAGCATCTACAGTGAAGGGTGTTGATCACAATATTTTGTGATCAACACAATATCACACAACATGAAGACTTTTTAAAAAAAAACCTTTTATATATTCCCATGAAGATCTAAATGATCTTTGCTTTTCATTTTTCAGTGGTTAAAATACATGCCAGTTAGCCAACTTGTAACTGTTCTTTTCTTTAGTCCTGTTTGACACTACGGATCATATATTGTCATATTTGAACCATTTCAAAACCCCAAAGAAGTAGATTGTCTTCAATTAAAAACATTTTAATTGCAGTATTTTCAAAGTGAACATTATGATTAAATTAGAAAGTAAGGGGAGGGGATGACTTTCTCATGTCTCAGACTATCAGTTGATTCAGCTGACCTTCAGTTCAAACAGATTTATCAAACAGATTATTTAGTTGAATAAAAAATTACTCTGCTTGTGTTCAGGTAAAGTCGACATGGTTATATCCTGCCAAAATTGAACACATCCAAGCTATGTTGCTTATAGGAATTAAAAATGGAAATCAAAGGATTTTTTGAGTATGTCTATGTTACTCTCTGAACAGAAATTCTTGAAAATCACAAACCACAACAGCAAATAGAAAGCTGTATTTGAGCAGACAGTCGCCAGTAGCGGAACCATCGAGACTTGATCAAGAGAACAGAGCGCTGTACAGACTGGCTGATAGGGGAGTGTGAGTAAAACCTGCAGAGGGCTTAATTTCAAAACAGTCTTTTGATGTAGTTATTGAGGGTGCTACGTTGGGCACTGCCAGTCGGTTTGAGATGATGTCGAAATAAAAAGCTCCTGCAAGTTTCCAGACAGAACTATTTAAAGTTGCAGAAACAAGTGAGTAAAAGTCAGGGGTTTCTAGCAGCAGTGATTTAATTCTGAGCTCTGTCTTGAATCTACTGAAGCCAGTCTGATATTACAATAATAACTGTTACTGTCTAAAAATTAGCATATGGTTAAGAAACATCATCATCTTATATCAAATGCTGTCAAATATTTATTAAAATGAACCTTTGTGGGGTAAGGCGTAACACTGTTACAGCTTAGCCTCATTCGAGTTATAAAGTTATCATATTAGTAAATAAAGGAATTAATAACATGGGGGAAAAAAAATCACCAACTGAATATAAAAATTTAATGGATGAAATTATATAAATTGAAATGCCTGAAAAGTTTATACATAATTGAATGAGTGTTTTAAAACTGTAGTAATGATTGCTTAGATGAAAAGCATTTTATCAGTAGATATGCACAACAAATCTGTGCTTGATGAACACAGAACAGGTGAATGGTGGTATACTATAGATCTACAAAGAGTGTCTATCTGTAGACTGCAGATAAAGTTGTACTGAAGATTATTTTTTCAGACACAATATTTTAGCAAGTATAACAACTAACAACTCAGTTAGTGACACATTACCTCACCTATGTGTTAAATTGTAATATTTCACTGCCATGTTGTAAAAAAGCAGCGAGTCACTGAAATATTCCTTGAATGTTCATTTGTAGCAAACATGAGGATGACGTTCAAATAAAAGAACAATTACGCCGTTTCTGTGTTCTTTCACGCATTTCGTTAAAAAAAAACAAAAAAAACAACAGAATTGTCTCCTCTAATTATTTACAGTTGGTCATCTAAAGTGCACTGTCAGCTTTAACACAGTGGTCTGTTGTCATGGACAACACCTCCTTCAGGCTTAGACCCCATCCACACGAGAACGTTTCTTTCTAAAACAGGTTGTTGGTTTCAAAATCACCCACATTTACACAGGACCGTTTCCAGAAATGTTTTCATCCACACAGAAACTCAGAGAAGGGTCCAAAATGCTATTTTTGCTGACTGTGTGGATGCGAGTCACAAATTGTTAAAAACTTTCCAGTTTAACAAAAAAATAAATAAAAATCATTCCTATGTGGTCGGGGCCTTAGTCAAAAAAATTCACTGGTGTGCCTGTCAGGAAGGTGGAATGTCTGCAACTCTGTAGTGAGACTGGTTAGTTGTGGCACCATCTGTCTCAGCAACTGGTTTTACTCATTACTGGCAGATTAGGCTGGTTTATCCAACGTCTTCCCTTTTGAAGCCAAATTATCGCCGTACTGAAAATGGTCAATGCTTTATCACAGATGAAGAAGGCAATGTCTTCTTGCAATCAACTAGCTTACAAGCTAACAACTTTGGAGCCTGTTAGCTTGTTACTTGGACGAAGCTTAGCAATAGAATAGGTTAGCTTTTACCGACTCCGCTACATGCTACATGCTCCATGCTATAGTGGAAGCAAGTGCGCTAGTATGTCTTCTCCTTTTTATCTTTTTTTAAATAGTTTTATTATTTATTGTAAAAAGTAAAAAGTGAAGGAGACACTTCATAATGTCAGCTACCTAATCATTAAAAATAATGTGTAAAAAGAAAAGACAAAGTTTGATTTTCGTGCAGTGCTTTGCCTCAGTTTGCTACATCAAAATGCAGACCCACTCAATGAATTTGAATATTAGTAAAATATTAATTTATTTCAGTAACTCAATTCACTAAGTAAAGCACAATATAGATTAATCATACACACAAGCTAATGTTTTCAAGCCTTCGCTTCTGTTAATTATAATGTTTTTGGGTTTTTTTTGCCTATAGCTAATGAAAACAACATTTAAGATTAGAATATTACATCAGACCAATGAAAAAAAAATTTTAATACAGTAATGTGGACTTAATTAGAAGTATGTTTAATACCTGCTTAAAGGCTGTTATTTTCAAAGGTTTTATTAATCTGACAAATGAGCCTCATCAGAATGCAGATTCTAATAAATTGGATTCAATTCAATTCAGTTTATTTATATAGGGCCAATTCACAACAAATGTTGTCTCGAGGCACTTTACAAAAAATCATTTTAATACATTCATACATATAGTCCAATTGATCCTAGTTATCAAACAGTACAGTAAACTCAGTTAATTATTCAAAGTAGTTTAAAAACCTTCTATCTAACGAAACCCAGCAGATTGCATCAAGTCATTGACTTGTAGCATTCACTCCTCCTGGACGGTTATGTAGCAACAGTGGACTGTACGTTTTGGAGAGGCTCAACTACAGTGGCCAAGAAGTCCAAACGCGCAGCAAACTGCGAAACACGCTACAAATACGTAAATGATGCAAACTCCAAAACACAAAAACACAAATGCAACAGAAAAACGCTGCAAACAAAAAATGTTGCAATCACAGAAATTAGAAGCAAAAACCTACAATTAACCAAACAAATGCAAATGAAAAACACTGCAACCACAGGAAATAGAAGCAAAAGGTTAAAATGCCACAAATAGCAAAAAACAACAGCAAATATGAAAAGCTGCAAACTTGCTCCACACCACAAGGGGTAGTCTTGAGTATGTAATATTATCTATGTAAATATCCTGATATTCAATATTAGAAAAGACTACGTGTTTCAAAAAGACATAAAGTATAACACACCTTTCTTCCTTCATCTTTCTTCTGATCATCCCATTAAATCATGAGAACACGCCTTTACCATAGACATATACACATTTTATATATATATATATATATATATATATATATATATATATATATATATATATATATATATATATATATATATATATATATAAAGAGAGAGAGAGAGAGAGAGAGATAACTATGGTCTTTACTGAGAGTCTGGTCCCATATGATTTGTTGGTTGACTCCCCCTAGTGGTCTGGAGCACTTCCGTTTTGTGGAGCGAGTTTGCAGCACTTTCACTGTTCAGTTCAGACCCAAGGTTCCAAAACCTTTCAGCTTTTAATTCACAAAATAAAACTGGAAAAGGCTTCTCATTTCCATCTATCTGTTGAGTACGCCACTAAGTCAGGTACACAGTGGTATGACAGCAGAAACAGTATCAACAGCCATAAAAATGTTTTGTTCCGTTTGTAAGTACAACTTTTTTGTCTTTTGCAATATTTGTGGCATAAACAGGCTTTCCCATTCACTTTTTTGTTACTTATTTTGTTTTCATATGATCTCACATAGAGAAATAAAGCGCTGGTTTAGACAGGTATTAACATTACTTTGTTAAGATTTAAGTGTTTGTTTTAGCTGATATTTAATTGACTGCTTTTGTGTCAGAACAGAACAACTGTTATGCCCTGATTATCTTCTTTTGGTGTAGAAATTAAAACTACTTTAAGGTTAGAAAGCAATTCTTGTTTGGCAGGTTTTTTGTGTGACTCTTTTAATATTTGTCTGTTCTGTTCATAAAGAAAAACAAGTGTGAAAGAGACAGAGACAAGACGAAGCAAAATGAACTATTCATTTTTCAAGTGACACATTAGCTTTGTCTCACTGAAAGTGAAGAGGCCTCGTAACCTTTTTTGCAAAAGTTTTCAAAAAAGGTGGGTAGCCTAACTGAAATGTAAACCACAGAGTCTCTGTGGCCAAAGTGATTAATAACAGATCAAAAGATTGATGCCGCTTTCACACTAGGGTTTAACAAATGGGTTGCCGTGTCTGTTCTGTGCACCAGTGTCATCAATAAAACATGAAAAACATGGTCATGTTTGTTCACTGGTCTGATTGCTTCTAATGTGGAGCATTTGGAGACTATTGAAAAATGATTTCACCATCCTCTATTCTTGTTCATGTTCATGACCTTTTCTTAAATAACAGATTGCTATTCATTTCCTGCCTTCATGCACTTCCTTAATTAACCTCTCCCTGCTGTCTCTTGTTCTCTGCTCCTGGCAGGAGGTGAAGTACTTTCAGTTTCCTGGTGAGCTGCTCATGAGAATGCTGAAGATGCTCATTTTACCTCTCGTCGTGTCCAGGTACCTGCAGTTCGTTACAGCCCTGTCAGTCTTGTTCACAGTGGTATAAGGTTGTAACATGACCACCATGTTTATGTTTCTTTTGAATAAATAATGTAATATGTAAATTATGTTGAAACTGTTTGGTTTTTAGGACAGTTCCAGTTATTTGATTTTACGCTTTCTAATGTTTTCACTGGTTAAAACTGATTTTGGGCAGGATCATGGATGATTTCAGGTGTAACAGAGGCGTGAACAGAAAAAGGGGTGTGTGGGTCAGCGCGCAGCAGGTGAGACACACACGATCAGGTCCATGCAGTGGGAGGATATTCTTCAGGGATGTTAAACAAGCATAAAAAGAAAGGAAAGGGACGTAAAAGGCTAACAAGTGCCACGCTTCGTGGATCAGAAAGTGTTTGGATCTTTGCAATCCAGGTAAACGCCGCCCTGTGAAAGACGACGCCACCAAGGGGAAAAAACAAAGCTCTCTGTGAGATTCGGATCTTATTCATTTTTGACTGTTTTTTTGTGGTACCACTATTTTTTCTTATCTTTTTGGGGAAATTTTGCTTTTTTGGAATTTTCATTTTGGATTGGGAATTAAAGCTAACAGCGGGGAAAAAACAGATAACCTCTCTTAACAAATTAAGAGAGGCTATCAAATTTTGCCTGACACCTGGGACAGAACCCCCTTGTAATGCTGTAAGTTCCACTTTGGATCAAGCTGAACGTTACAAGGTGACCTGCAAGAGTCAATATCCCTGGAACTTTTTTACATTTTGTCACCAACTTCAATGTATTTTCTTAAGATTTTATCTGAGAAACCATTTAGAACACAATGAGATGGAAAAAAAAATTATGGAGGTTTTTTTTTTTTTTTTTTTTTTTTTTTTTTTTTACAAATAAAGATCTGAAAAGTGTGGCATGCAATTGTGTTCACCCCCCCTGAAAATGTTGTTTAACCAGCTTTTGCTACAATTACATCTGCAAGTCTGAGGTTTATCGCTACCAAGTTTGCATAGTCAGGAACCCTAATTTTTTTGCCCATTCTTCTTTACAAAATAACTTAAGCTCAATCAGGTTGGATGGAAAAAGTCTGCAAACTGCAATTTGCAGGTCTGGCCACATAAATCAATATGGATTTAGGTCTGAACTTTGACTTTGGCCATTCTAACACATAAAAAATGCTTGAATTTAAATCATTCTGTCAGTGCTCTAGCTGTATATTCAGAGCTGTTGCACAGAAAGGAAAGTATCACCACAGCATGATGCTGCCACCACCAAGTTTCACTGTGGTTTCATTGTTGTTCAGACTGATGAGGAACGTTACCTTTTTCCCCACATAACATTTTGTGTGTGTAAGCTAAACAGTTCAAGTTTGTTCCAATCTGTCCTGAGCACCTTCTTCCACATTTGCTGTGTCCTCGACATCGATTTCAGAAAACTGAAATCAGAACTTCTTATGGCTTTCTTTCAACAGCATTTTTCGTTTCGATGTTTCGATTTGGGGATTACAGGAGTAATAGTCGTCTTGTTGATAGATTTCGTTACCTAAGCTGTGAATCTCTGTAGCTTCTCCAGAGTTACCAGAGTTTTGGCTGCTGCTTTGATTAATTCTCCATTTTTTATAATACATTGCAATAGAAATAGAAACATATTCCTGCTATGTTGCTGGATTTTCTAATCAGTCTTCTCGATGGAATCTCTGTGGTCTTAACAAGGGTGAAACAGTGTTTGTTTTAATGATTATTATAGTAAAGATTACCAGGGTTTGTGTTTTTATTTAAAAGTGAAATTAACATTGAAATCCTCTTCAGTTAGGTTATGAAGTTATTTAAAATTAAGGCTGTGATTTGTTACCAAAGCTCTATCAAGTCTTAAAAATATCTGTGCTTTGGACTTGTTAATAAAATTATGAATGTTTCGTGAAGATGTTTTTGTCTACATTCAAGGATAAATTAGTGCTCTCCCTGCTGTGAAGATGGGCACTTCAGGAAACTTTTTTACCGATCAATGATGTTGGAGTTTTACTTTGAATCGAGTTTTGAGTGGCCCTGCGACGGACTGGCGACCTGTCCGGGGCGGACCCGCCTCTCGCACTATGACCGCTGGAGACAGGCGCCCCCTGCCCCGCGACCCTGCAAGGATAAGCGATGGATAATGGATGGATGGATGTTTTTGACTGTTAATTCCATGAGTGTGTCAAAAGAATTTCTTTATGCCCAAACAGCCTGTAGTCAATTATAAAATGGTTTTTATTTTCATCATTATTGCAGTCAATATATAAAAGGTCAAACTTTTACCTATCCTGTCCTATCCTAGCCCCCAACAGGCGAGCTGCTACCAGGGGCGGACCGGCATACGAGGCTACCGGGGAAATCCCCGGTGGGCCCCTGGCTGAGTGGGCCGGTGGTTCCCGGGCTGAACCACCCGCAGGCCGAGTGCGACAGGTTCTGGGCGCTGCTGCTTTGCTGGGCCATGTGTTACATGTTCACATGTGTCGTTGTCTCGCCGAATGGTTTTGGTCTGTAAATCACGGGCACCTGTGACGGCTCACCGGTGGGGTGGAGCTAACCCAAGCTTCACACTGGGCTGGAGACACGCCCGAGATGGATGCGGGTGATGCGTGGCTGCGTGTGCAGCTGCCGCAGCAGAGCTGTGGTCGAGAAGAAAAATAAGAGAATGGACGGTGCGGGCAGGAACCTTCTTCCGGGACGGACCGACCAGAGGGGAACCTTCTCCCGGGGACGGACCGACCAGAGGGGCGGGTCGGATTTTGTGCCGGGCTTAAGTTTATTTTTCTTTCATTGTTTTGGTTTTTTGGAAACAAGCCGGCTGGGCGCTAAGGAAGTGTTGCACCGGGGAGTTCACACGCCTGCCACTTTTTTAACCACTGGGAAATCACCTTTGGTGGGGTTTGTCTCAGGAAAAAGAGAAAAGCTACTGAACTGAGCGTCTGACGTGACGATGCACTGGGTGAGCTGGCCCAAACCAGTGGACTGCAGCTTCTCCTGGAGCTCTGAACTGACATCGCCAGGTAGGCACACCTCACTGTGTGCTGCCAGGGGCCCGTTTCTGCTTTTTCCCTCCTTTTTTCACATACCAGGCCTAATGCTGCGGCCGAAATCAATCAAAGACGAAAGTCGTAGAACAAACGAGTTGAAGGGGGTAATAGGACCGTGACACATATCAGACGGCTTCTCCAGTCAGGCCGCGGAGCTGATCTGAAGCGCAGGAACACGCCTCAAGCGCCGGGGGCCCCGCGGAGCTCATGATGAAGAGCGGGGAGCAGGAAAAACTCGCCCCAGTAACCCGGGCTACTAAAACAAATAGTGGCCCTTATTAAAAACTAAATATTCACAAAATAACAAGTGTCTTGTCCCCATTAGTGCCACATGAATGAAATCTGTTTGTGCCTGGCATCCAGCAGAGAGATGCGCAGCGCAGCGGCTCATTCCTCCGCGGAACGTCACCTGTCCATCACTGTCACTATAAGCAACATTAAATCACTGAAAATAGTTTTGTTGATATGGCATGTTTTTACAGAGCCCTTTCCACGTTGACAACACTAATTTGTTGCATAGACTGTGGCTGAGGATGACCCAGCTGAGCCAACAGAAAGCCAGAGGGACCAAAGCGTAGATTTTGCTATGAGGAAAGGAGAAGAGCTGCCTGAAGAGCATTTACAAGAACAAGGGCAAAGCACTGTGCTTAGAATAACAATAATCTTTACTGATAGGTCATGTACTAAAACCAAATAGTCAAATTCAATAAGTTAGAATATTGTTGAAAAGAAAAATATTATATTGAAGAGAAGAACACCTTGCTTCGCTAAGTGGAATAAATAACACTCAGACTGATGTTTTCCAGCCTTTTTTCTGGTAATACGATGATTTTCTGCTTACAGTAATGATATTTAAGGCTAGAATATTATATGCAACCAATTTTTAAAAACATTTTAACAAAGCAATGTGGCCTTAATGAAAAGTATATTTAATACCTGTGTAAAGGTTGCTAATTTGGACATCATGAAAAATTACATAAAAATTGTCACATTATCAATGTAACTATGTGTGCATCTATATATATCCATCTACATATATATATATATATATATATATATATATATATATATATATATATATATATATATATATATATATATATATATATATATAGGTCTGAGCACCTTCTGCGTGTCTTCAGCAGCTCTAACCTTCACATCCCTTGAATCTGTGCATGAATGTGTGAATGGATGAATACCTGAATGCAGCGCTGGAGTCCTGGCCCTGATTGAAGATGGAATTGGAGCTCACGGTTCATAATTTCTCTCTGCTGATAGAGATTTGATTCATGCCTCAGTGCAAAAAGACTTCATTCCAGCTTTGACTCTAAGGAAATCTAACTTCTCCATTCAGTCATGGAAGCTGGATGTGTGCTGTTATTGCTATGACCAATCATGCTTACAATGGCTCCTGTTCAAGCCTTTACAAAGCAACAACAGGAGGTCTACATTCTGAAGCCTCTCACCGTCTGTGAAGGAGATACTTTAAAACACTGTGTTTAAACGACTCAGGTGTTTTGAAATTGGTTCATAAAGCATTACTAACCCCATAAAAAGATTGACTGGAAACTGTACAAATGGCTCTGATCTCTCCAGTCATGGAACTGAACACCTGGACACTTTGCACAGTCCTGTTTTGAGTCAGCCTGGCTGTGAATCAGCAGCACACAGTAGGAATGCTGGAGGAAAAGCTTTCCTGCTGAGGCTGCTGCCTCCGAGACCCAACCCTGGATTAAGCAGAAGATAATGGATGGAAGCTCTTGCCCCAGTATATACTGTATAATGAACTACCTTTACCTTTTTAACTGAAATAAACTTCCTCATGACATGAAAATGCTTTGAGCTGCACCTGCAGCTGGAGGGATGAATCGAGGAATGTCACAGAACCTCCCTCATAATCTAAAAATGAAATGAAGATTGATTTTCAGCAAGACTTGACAGAAACAGGAAGCGTGAGTTTGTTTTCTGTTAAAATGGCCCAGTCTAAATTCCCCAGAAGACTCAACGCTCAAATTGGAAACCTGGAAAAGAGACCTCGGCAAACAAGCAACGACCCCACGCTGAAGGCTGCTGCAGTACGACTGGCTCATCTGAATCCATGCTACACCCGTCAGCTTGAGTCAGTATAATGCTAACATACCAGACACATGCGCCAACTGTTCAGAAGAAAGAGGGACACTATTTTATTGTGTCTGGCAGTGGAGGAAAATTAAAAAGGTTTGAAAAGAGAGAAAACAATCCATAGAACTTGATCCAGGTTGTCTTATACTGGGTCTGTATCCCAAAAAAACCTTTCTTTACCAGATGTGCCCAGCGACTGATTGATACGTCTCTGCTACAGGAGACATCGATGTCTCCTGTAGCAGAGACGTTGATCAGTAGTAGAGACTGATTGATATGTCTCGACTACAAGCTAAAAGACTGATTTCACTTTTCTGGAAGAAAACAACAAGCCATTTTTAAGCAATGGATCAGATTAATACTGATGACTTTATCTCCAAAAAGGGAAAAGCAAGTTGTTTGAAAACATATGGAGACGCCTCAGGACATGTGGAAAGTGTGGAAAGTTACTTAATTAAAATGATTAAGAAAGGGATGTTTAACATTTAATTTTCAAAAGATATCCTGGAAAAAGTGACCAAAATTCATTTTAAATGTCCAATTTGAAAATTAAAACGTATTAGCAGAAATACTTTTTCATTTCCAGGTCAAAGCTGCATTTTTTGATTCATAAATGAAATTGCTAATAGATCATCCAAACTGCGTTTTCATTTTTGTCTCCAAGACTGCTCATTGTGCGACACAACTACATAGAAAACTAAGAGGAAACTGCGTTTTCGTTTTCATGCTCGCCTCTGCAAAAACTGCTCCATAAATCAATTCGAATTCGCAATTCCAAGCGGCGGAGGAGTGACGTCAGAGGCAACTCTTCCTCTGCTTTGGAGCTGACGTTCGGCGCGGCCGCCATCTTGGATGGGTCCCTCTCGCGCCTCACCTACCTTACTTGCAATAACTGGCGCAGCATTGAATGTAAATCATGTGGGATTCCCTTTCACAAGTAAGTTTAAACCAAATTTTTGGTTATTTGACCATTTATAATTTTATCTCATCGTTGCTGACTTTGAAGATTTCCAAGTAACACAGACTTCAGGAGGCAAAGCGAAGTTTCAGTAAGAAGGGGGGGTCTTGTTGCTCCGCAGCGAACATCTCAATCCAGAGCACTTTGACTGGAGGTGTCGTGTCGTCAGGCTCAGAGATGATGTGACCCCATTTGTCTTCAGCTTCCCATCTCATCTCCAAAGGGTGGGTGTGTTTGTTTTTATTTTTATTATTTTTTTTACTGTTCATGTAAACAGATTTCTATGATTTACATGTAAAACAAAAGTTAGTATTACACCTTGCTAAACTTGTTTTTATATTTTTTGCATGTTCAGCAATTAGTGATGTATCGTGTATTACAATAAACTGTGGGGTACTAAAACCTTTTCAAGTTGTTTTTAAGTGTCTTGTGTTTTATATGTGTTTTATATTTTAACCCGTAGCAAAAAGGAACAAAAACTTCAATGAAAGCTGAAGACCAGTGGTCCTTTCCAATGTGAGTATTTGATATGTCCCAAACAGCTGTGAGCATCACGGCTCTGGTCATAATACAATCACTTCCTTGCTCTCTGCAACTATTTTTAGAAATACGCACACTTTTTAAATGTAAAAAAATTAATAAATGAACACATACACACTCCCTATCACTGACACGCGCACCCTTTCTCTCATACTCATAGTACTTGCAGTGATATTACAGGTATGAAATTAAGATCATGTGCCTGCACATATGCAGCGCTATGCATCAAACAGCTGAGAGTGGTATGATGTAAACGTCACTGAAAACATTTGCATCCTTCTTTCCCCTAGGACCACTCCTATGCATTGCCCAGTTCACATGAGGCCAGACTCTGTGGAGCTTTGGGTGGAGTGGAGAGTCTAGAAAGGGAGAAGTTAAATGATGAAAAGCCCCGAGAACGGAGATTCTTCTGGAGGATCTGAAGAGAAAGAACCTTCTAAATGAGGAGCTGAAAGAAAAGCTTGACTTCCACTCAGGTAAAATAAATTGACCACACTTTGAATATATTGCTGTGGGAAAAAATGATTTGCCAAGCACTGTTGGGTGAAAATCACTCAGTCAGGTTTATTTAAAACCATGAGCATGGTATGAGAGCCACAAGATGGAAAAACTCATGAACAGGTCAGATTAAAGCTCCAAGTAAGTTCTGTGTGGACTCAGAGTGGCTTGGAGTTGGCTCTGCCCACAGGCAGGCAACATAACCGTTTTTATCAGGGATAAGAGATCCAAAACAAGGGAGAGACAGTCTGGTTCCCATGCAGCAACACAACCTTGTGTGTGGAACCCAAACAGGTTCATTTGGTGAGAATTCATAAGCACTTAGAATAAAGACATAACATCACATGACCAGCAGATTACTACAGTCATCCTGTGTTACCTTGTAATAACATTTTCCATCACAACGTTATGTTTAAACTCTTTGTAAGACTTTATAAAGGTATTGTTTATAGGAAACTAACTAGCTTTACATCATCTGAATTTCAGCTCTTCAGATAGCCCTCTTTTCAAAGTGGGACCCTGAATAAACAAGGACCAGAGAGAGGTGGCCCTCACACTGCACCTCCAGGGTCCCAAAGCCTACAGATACCCGAGGGATTCTCTGCATCTTCCCCTTCCACATCCACACACATTGTGAAAGTGTAGTACATGTTTTTGGTTCAAATACTTAAAACAGTTCAGCCTACATACTATGTTGTACAACAAACAGAACTTATGTGCAAGTTTTGAGCATCTATGTGCTATTCTGACTAGGTTTGAAAGTCTGAAAAAAGAACAATCCTAGAATAAATAGAGAAAGAAAAAGTGTCCAACATATGGATCCAAGGGTCCCCACAGACTGGATATCAGTCCCACAGACTGATATCCAGTCTGTGGGACAGACCAGTTATCCACTGTGTGTGGACAGACTGGTTATTGGTACCATCTGGGTGGGTAAATTCTAGTACAAATGATGTTTTTTATACCAATGCATCCCTAGTTTACAGTATGTTTTGATGTGACAGACCTCTCCAGACACCAGTGCATATCTTTATAGCCTAACTATGGTTAAAAATAGATAGTTTCCTTATTCTCAGAGGATGTGTCTTTTATGGTTCTGACTGTCCTAATTAGACATCTCTGTAATCTATGTGTGTAAATGTTTTTTGTTTTTTAGGAGGCTGGAATAAAAATCCCTCTGAAGGGGCGGTTCCAGGGCATTTTCCCCCGTCTGATGGTCCGTTGTGGCATCTCCCCAAGTGGGTCTGGCAACGTGGCAGCACAAGATGAGACTGTGTTCCTATCAGCTGCAGACATCCACTCTGCTTTAATGGATGAGGAAGAGCTTCCGTCCCCACCACAGTTACCTGCCCACCTGCTTTAGTGGTCTTGAGGACAATGCCCTGGTCTACATTTCAGGGTTTATTGACAGAAAAATTGCAAAAAAACTGTCCTGTGAGGTGTGCTGTGTACCACCTGCTTCAACCATGGTGGGAACAGTGAAGGTGGTCAGAGCAGAAATTATTGTTGTTGGTGTGTATCGAGAGCTCAGGACTGATTGTGTGAGAGAGTGAAATAAATTCAAAGAAACTATCAAACTTGTTTCTTTATTAAAATAGAAAATTTATACACTTATTAATTAGCTATATCATAAGTCTGTCTTTGTTAGTTTATTTGTATTGCACATTTCAGCAGCCAGGCAGTTTGGGGAGCATAAAACATAGTATTTCATTATAAAAGCACAATTTATTAATGTGTGACAACGTCCTGTATCATAATTGCATCTCTGGCATTTCTAACAAACCAAAACTGTGAAAATCGGGTAACAATTTGGGGAGCTATGATTATTTTAGTTGGGCATAAAGCTATCCTCAGTACAAATAGATGCAGTGGGAGGCGCGAGAGGGACCCATCCAAGATGGCGGCCGCGCCGAACGTCAGCTCCAAAGCAGAGGAAGAGTTGCCTCTGACGTCACTCCTCCGCCGCTTGGAATTGCGAATTCGAATTGATTTATGGAGCAGTTTTTGCAGAGGCGAGCATGAAAACGAAAACGCAGTTTCCTCTTAGTTTTCTATGTAGTTGTGTCGCACAATGAGCAGTCTTGGAGACAAAAATGAAAACGCAGTTTGGATGATCTATTAGCAATTTCATTTATGAATCAAAAAATGCAGCTTTGACCTGGAAATGAAAAAGTATTTCTGCTAATACGTTTTAATTTTCAAATTGGACATTTAAAATGAATTTTGGTTACTTTTTCCAGGATATATTTTGAAAATTAAATGTTAAACATCCCTTTCTTAATCATTTTAATTAAGTAACAGAATAAGCAGTCTTGAAGAAGAAAATGAAAATGCAGTTTGGATGATTTATTTTCATTTTATTTCTGAGTAAAAAAAAAGTGCTGCTTTATTTTAAAAATGAAAAAGCATTTCTATTAATCCATTTTAATATGAAAACTGAGACGCATTTGCTTTCATATGTTTTCAACAAAGACTTTTCTGTTTGGTGAAAAATTACTGATCCTGTTTGATAATTAGCAAGCACATTGCACATTTAAACACATTCTATGGGATTACTTGTTTTGATTTTTTTTTTTTGTTTTTTATTTTTTTTTTTGGATTTGCTGATTACTTGGTTTGCTGGCAACACACTGTATGAATTTAATCACACCAGGAACCACTTGAAATATAATTATGTGGAAAATATCGTTGTTTGGGTTTCCTAATCAGAGGATCAAACAACATCAACAGTCTCCTGTCATTTCAAATAAGCTGATGCTCCCAGGGCTTCCTGAATGATGTTTGACTCCCCCCTCAGACTATAATTTGCAATAGAAAATTATTAACCAAGACAAAGTAGTTAATGAAATGCAGTACAACTTTCTGCATTTATTCATTTATTTTGACATTTAATATGAAATTCATGTTTGATAAACTTATGGCAAAAGACAAGAAAAATATAAATCTTTATTTGAATGGCAGGTTTCGTAAAACACTGTGCAACACAAAGTACTTTGCACAAAACCACATATATAAAATTAGATTTTTTTTAATTTATTAAATAAATATAAATCCAGCAGCAAAATACAATGATATATACTGAGAAATAAATGATAAAAAATACAAAAGTAAAAAGAGAGCATAAGATAAAATGGTAAAAGGATAAAATGATTATGTTATTCAAAATGAAAGCCATCACTGTGAAAAATATTTGTCTGTGAATAACTGAAACTCAATGAGGAATTTTGAAAAATAAGACATTTTCTTCACTGCAATACTTGCCCAGAGTTTACAAAAGTTTAATTTACTTGAAATCAGCAAGAAAAAATATGTCATTGAACTGTAGAGTTGGTAGGAATGTAAATGTGCAATCTATTTTAATTGCTTATGCTGTGTAACACAAAGATGAGCTGGTTATAAGCATCTATATGTCCAGTGAAATAATGTCCAGTTTTTTCCAATTTTGTTCAAAATTGTTTGAAGCAGCCAACTTTCTTCTTTCTTCCAGTTTGATGTCTGGCCTGGCAGCTCTCGATGCCAAGTGTTCCAGTCGACTCGGGCTGATCACCGTCTCATATTATCTGTGGACCACATTTGTGGCTGTCATAGTGGGGATCATGATGGTGTCCATTATCCACCCGGGCGGCGCAGCTCAGAAAGAGGACTCTGAGGACAGCAGCAAGCATATCATGAGTTCTGCCGACGCTCTGCTGGATCTAATCCGGTAAGATCCCAATATCACTGGCTCAAATGAGTGCAGAGAGATGTGTGCAGCAAAGCACAAACTCAGGCGTGGCTGCATCAGAAAGGACAACTGTTTTTGTTACGTTATTCTGTCCCAGTGATGGGCCCTCCTGATGACATGTGATTGGTTCACATCCGAAAGAGGCACACAAACCAGAGAACAAGGAGCACTTGGCAGAGTGTTCTCAGACCAAAAATCATGCACTGCAAGCAGCATGCAGATCATTTCAGTGAGTTTTAAAGTGACGTTGAGGGAGGATACAGCCTCTCATTCTTATCTGGAGGAAGAAACTTACAGAATGAGGATATAGGAGGAGGAAATGTGGACACTGATCGAAGGGGTCTCAGCACCAGTCTGAGCACTGGTTTTTTTTGAGAGTTGGTGGATTCTATCCTACGATCACTACTTCAGAATAGGCCTGAAATGATTTATCATGATAAATTGATTATTGAAATAATCGTCAACTAATTTAGCAATCAATTAATCATGAACAGGAGTATACAGACGTAAAAAAAAAGTCAATTTGTTGAGAGAATGACACACTTACAGCAGTAATTAAAACAAAACTGTGCAATATATATATATATATATATATATATATATATATATATATATATATATATATATATATATATATATATATACACACACACACACACACACACACACACACACACACACATGTGTATGTATATATATATAGCCGACTGGAACACTTGGCACGAGAGCTGCCAGGCCAAACATCAAACTGGAAGAAAGAAGAAAGTTGGCTGCTTCAGACTATATATATATATATATATATATATATATATATATATATATATATATATATATACATTTTTTTTTTTTTTT
The DNA here is from genome assembly GCA_014839685.1 of Anableps anableps. Taxonomy (NCBI): domain Eukaryota; kingdom Metazoa; phylum Chordata; class Actinopteri; order Cyprinodontiformes; family Anablepidae; genus Anableps; species Anableps anableps. The sequence continues at coordinate 3,931,267 of CM026070.1, forward strand.
TTTTTTTTTTTTTTTTTTTGCATTTAAGATAATAACAAAAAAACTTTGTCTGTAGATATGTTCTACCCAAAACTCAAATGGCATAGTTTTTGCTTCACCTGTTTCAAATTCTGTATAAAGAAAAAAATCTCCTAATAAGCATCTTTTGCTGTCAAATTATTAATGGGTTAATCAGAAAATTATCAGGAGATCAGCCCTACACTGTACTGATCCAGCAGAAATGGCTGAGCTTTTCACATGTTGATGGGAGAATCTTTTTTTTTTTTTTTTTTTTTTTTTTTGTTAGCTGCAGATGCATCCTTTGCCACAGATAATCAAACATTCACTAAAGGAATGATATGTTATTTAATCTAGCCAATAAAATGTTTATTTTATTATTTAAAAAAGGTATTTGGATTATTCATTTGGATATTTTAATGTATTTCTAATATTGTACAAAAAAGATTTAAGTGGTTAAATGAAAAATCTGCATAACATGCAACCCACCGGTGGGTCACCAGTTGAAGTCCCCGCTCTGTCCATCTCTGTCATTGTGTCCTTGGGCTAAACACTTCACCCACCCTGCCTACTGGTGGTCAGAGGGGCTGACGGCGCCAGTATAGCTGCCCCAGGGCAGCTGTGGCTAATCAATTCCTAAAATAATCATTCGTTGCAGTCCTACTGCAGATATGCCATTCACAATTCTTTTATTGTGGCTCAGTGGGAGGAATAGTTGTCTTGAATTCCAAAAGTTGTGGGTTTGATTGATTTTTCCTCCCCTGCCACATGTACCCCTTGCCACCTGGGCAAGGCACTTATCTCCAAGTTACCAACCAAGCTATCTATAGGCCTCTGAACAATGTACCAAGTGGAGAAACTGCTCCACTATTTTTTTAAATGAATCTGAAAGAAATCTGATTACTCAGTACATTATGACGAATTTTCAAAGTCTGGAAAATCACTAAATTTTAATTCCTCCCCAGCAGCACAATGGAACAGCAATTTGGACTATTGCCTAGCAGCAAGAAAATTCTAGGTTTGAATCCCAGCCTGAACTCTTTCTGCTTAGAGCTTGGATGTATTTCCTGTGCATGGACTAGTTCTACCAGATGTGGATCAGTCAAAGTGACTGCATGAAGGTCGTTTTCTCTCAATATGATCCTTTCAATCAGATATTTCACAGCCATGCAGAGAAAATTATAAAATGAACAGAATCAACTTAAGAGTTATTACAGTGCTGCATCTCTTTTAATGGTCATAAATGATAGAAAAAAAACAAAAACTTTTCTCCAGTATTGCAGGTGTTGCAGGTAGAGTTGTGACCAATTTACAACACAGCTGCCTGTCATCGACATGCAGAACAGACAACACATGGAACTCAATTTGCACCGAAACCAGACATTGTTTTTCAGAAGTGTAATCATAAAGTTGTGATTATCTATAAACTTCATGTTTATCCAAACAGTTGTCTTAAAACTGATCATCAAAATTAAACAAATGCCAGCCTTTGGTAATTAAACTAGATGTAGTACCGCAATAAACCATCTGTATGTTAAGTCTTGCAGTGATTGTTTAAAATGAGGTTCATAGATAGGCTGTCTTAACAGTGTTATCTCTTTCTGCTGTTTGTAATCATCACCTACTTTTACTCCCACTTTTTAAAGAGACTTCCACCCAGTGCGTTAGTAATGACTGTCATTGGTAATTCTTGAATCGCTCCGCTCATGGTGGCAGCATGTTGGAGTAGCTCTGCTACATTAGTACTGACTTACTGTTTTTGTAGACATTAGCTTTTGATTTTTCTGCTTGAGGTGTTGCATGTTTGGACAATTATTCCCTCTGGTTTTGGATGCTGTGCAGCAGGATGAAATTTTGCTCTTACTTTTTTATTTTTGACATTTGCTGTCATACAAAACTGCGGCAACAAAGTATTGTTTTTACAACTGGGAGCAGCTGATTAGCATCTCAAAAGCTCAAATAATACCTGAACTATGACCCCACTTCTCAGAGAAGTTGAAAATGAAGCTTCATGGATGCAGGGCAGGACCAAAGAGCAGAAAGAGAAGGAGGAAGTTCAAACTATTGCTTCAATTGATCATTGAGCAAGGATCAAATCCCCGACTCCAACTTTCTAACCATACAGTGAGACAGAGATTTAAAGAGGTGCAGCAAAAGCAAATGAGGTAAATTAGCAGTGATTGCCAACAACTGATGCTGTTATCCAGGACATGTTACTGTGGACTGAGCTGTTAGCATGTCATGACAATCATGAGACTGTCACACAGCAACAGTCTTCAGTCAGAGACCTCTTCAGATTTGCTAAAAGACTGACTGCTACCGGAGATCTTCCTGCCCACAGCATTACCATGCATGACTGATGATACTTTGATGATTTGCATTATGACAACATTTAGTTTCCCTTTGGAATAAATAAAGTATGTTTGAATTGAACTGAAATATGGTTTTGTGGATTGATTGTATTAATGTCTTAATTGATGATAATTCTGTTGTCTTCCACTTGGTTTAATAAGAGAAATTACACCATTACACCATGCTGTAAAGGTTTGAACAGGGATGAGGTCTCATTAGCTTTTATTCTCGCTGTTGCCTATGTTTTCTGTAATTCACTTCCAGTGTTCTATATTTTTATAGTGTAGTAATTCCTGACATGTTGCAGGGTGGCGTCTTGCAACAAGATGGTTCTGGGTAAATCCCAACTGGGGCCTCTGCATGGAGTTTGCATGCTATATGTTAGCCGCTTTCATGCATGGGTCCTCATGCACAGAGTATCTCATCTCATTCATCTTACAGCCGAATTTCCCAGCGGTATTCCAAAATTAGAAATCCCATTGTGAAAACTGCGCTGTATAAGCAGCTCGTGAAATTCAAAATGGTATTACACAACAGAAATGCAGAACTTCCGAAGTTTCTTTCTTCTGAGTCTGAGCTCTGTCTCCCCCCACCACCCCCCCGTCGAATGGGAGCAATGATTGTTTTCAAATTATAGTCTGCTTTCAAATAAATCATAATGTGAAAGCAAACCGCACAAATCTTGAAAATAACAGCCCCTTCTTCTACACTTCACTTCGTACAGAGGGCCTGGACCCTCGGCTGTTGCAAAACGATTGCTGACTGGAGGCGTGGACTCTGTTGAAGTTTGAAATTTTACCCAATTGCTAATGTTTGGCTGTGACGTATGTAATGCACCAGTTCAGCGGAATGAAGTTGACTGGAAATTGCTTGTGCTGTAAACAGTTATCCCCCACTGTAAAGAGAGAAATGCCGAGCCAAACGAGATGGCTGTTAATGTGAATTCAATATTTGGAAGTGTGGCCAACACGGACTGAACGACTTGGTTCACTTCCTCTAGGGCTATTGCTAACACCACAGCTTGACTACAATTCTAAAACAATGCAGAAAAACGACATCATCATTCACAACTTCACCTTCTGTTCACTGATTAGCCTGGATGAAATTCTACTGGAGGAATCCACTTCATTGGGACAAAGCCCAGAAGGAGCAGTGTGTAGGAGGGCAATGTCCAGGCTAAACCCGCACCAAACGAAAAAATTAAAGTCAGTTTTTGGTCCGGACCAAGCAAGCAGGCCAAAGCACTTTCCTGGTGGAAATACACCTTTAATAGAATAGAATAGAATAGAAGTATCCTTTATTGTCCCACGATGGGGAAATTTCTGTGCAACAGCAGCAAAGTGACAGTGACAGGCAATTACAGCAAACAGACTCACACAAAGATATAATATAAAATATAATCTATAAAGGGCTAAATTTCAACATAAATACTGTGTAGTTATAAAACAATAGGAATGTGCAACTGAGTTGGTTAATTAAAAAATGTACAAGCTGTGCATTTCTCTGAGTATTAAAAATACAAACTATTTATAGATAGTGACAATAGAAAAACAGTAGAGTTGTACAGATACTAGCATGGATATAAACACTTATTGGTTTTGTTGGGAGCTATGATGGTTATAGAGTCTACCAGCTACTGGGAGGGAATGCAGCAGTCTGTCATCGAAGGAGCTCTCCACCTCAGCAACAGCTTCATGCATGGGGTGGGAGACAATGTCCATCTGTGATGTTATTTTACCCCGAGTCCTTCTGTCTCCCACCACCTGCGCTGGGTCGAGGGGGCATCCTAGCAGAGAGCTGGCCTTCCTGATGAGCTGATCTAACTGCTTCCTCTCAGCTGTAGATAAACTGCTGTTCCAACAGACAGTCCCACAGAAGATGGCTGATGAGAGTCAAAGAAGTCAGAGTCAAAGAAGGTCTTCAGCAGCTTCCCCTGCTCTCCAAAAGACCTCAGCCTCCTCAGCAGGTAGAGTCTGCTCTGACCCTTCCTGTAAAGCGCATCAGTGTTATGAGTCCAGTCCAGTTTATTGTTCAGGTGAACACCCAGGTACTTAGCAGAGGGCGGGACATACACAGTTATGACAATAACATGTGAAAACTCCACAGAAAGATAACGTGTCCCCATACTAACAGCTAGCAGTTCAATATCCTTAATGCAGAGCATCTCTTTGATGGTTAAATGTCCAGAGTTACACAATCTATCATTCACAAACAAAGGCTGCCCCCCTTCTCTCTTCTTAACATTCTCCTTCATTCTTTCGGCACGGAGTAAATGAAAGCCGTCCATGTTTATATGAGAGTCCGGAGTTAGTGCGGTTAACCACGTCTCAGTTAGGCAGATAAGACTGGCCTCCTGGTAGCTCCTCTGATGGCATGTTAGAGCCGCCAGCTTGTCCACTTTGTTGGAATGAGATCTCACATTTCCCATGATGATGGACCAGATGATGGGTCTGTACCTTCCTTCTCGATTGCGATATCCGCGTGTGTCCCACATCTCTTCCTTCTCAGCTCGCAGGGAATATTGGGTCGCTTGGTGGGAGGCAGTGCAGTGGAGCTACCGAGAGCTAGCAGCTGATCCCTGGTGTAAACAATGGACACATGGCCACTCACGCCTTCTCCTAACACAAAATACTTGAAGGGGTGGTGACATCACTGTATAAACTATATCATGTAGTTGATATTGCTGCGTATGTCAATTCTCCAAAGAATTTCATTAAAAAAAATAATAATAATGTCACCTTTTTGCAGGGGGTTGTTTTGGCAGGCCAGATTTCTCTCTTCGGTAAAAGGGTTGGGGACAGTAATAATATGCGGCTCTACCTAGGTAACTTCTCTCTGGCTACAACCATATTTGGGAAACTCTTCGGTAGAATGCGCTGAACATCGTCTCCAGCTGGTGTTATAATTGCGTGGTACTTCTCCATAAATGAACTTCAGCCTCTCCTTTCTGACTCTCTCATCCTTGGGAGTAAGTGGAAACTTTCATCCATTTTTTGAGCTCCCTCTGATGTAACAGCTCCCCTTTTTAGTAGCCATCCTCTTCTGAAGTGGAGTATCCAGACATGCTGGCACAACTTAGCCCTTAAATTAGCCTGTGTATCAGCTCGGGGGTGGAGGGGAGAGGGGAAGGAAAAGGCTGTTTGCTTGATGGTGTTATATAAATGGTGAATATGAATTGCATAGAAATACAACCTATGTAGAAAGATTAAGTGTTCTCTGATTCATCCGTTTTTGAGCAAATAAACAAAGCTGACCGTCTATGAGCAGGGCTTTTGATACCAACTCTTCACATTCACATGGCCTCATTAGTGCACAACAGATAATATTAAACCCCCAAAACCACAGAAAAATGACATTTGTTTTCACGATCCCTTTAGAAATCAAAAATAAAAACAAAGTTGTCCACAAACGGTCAGTTCCATTGTGTGAATCAGTAATAAAAAAAAAAATAAAATAGTTGTAACAAAAAAATATACAGCATGCCAAAATAAGATTTTAAAGGAAAATACTCTTAATCAAGTCAGAGCTGCTGTAGCAGGCTGCCTGCTTGCGCAGCTCCGGAAGTAACAAAAAAACCCCAACAACCTCCTACTCGCATTTTCAACACCTTGTCCTCTACCTTGTTCTCCTCTTTGGTATATGTGATACTTCTTTGACATCCTGACAAGGGCATTCAACATGCAGCCAGACAAAAGCTCTGTGACCAAGCCATGTCAATATGCATGGCCCAGTTCATGGATATGCTGTCATCTCTGACACAAGGGTTTCCATTCCCTACTCAGGATTCTGATTTGCAGCCAATATGATAATAAACCATAAACCAAAAACCTTGGACCTGTTAAAACTTATGTTTTATCATGCATAACAAGAAGCCCACTGAGTTTTCAATCCCCCTCTGAAGGCCTCAGCAAGACCATCCATGTTCAGGCTAATCTTCTGATACTGCTGCACTATTTTTACCAGTGGGAATACCACCCAACACAGAGAAAACCAAGACCATTGTTTCCTTCCCCCAAGAGAGTTAGCTATATGGATTTGATCATCTTACCAAAGGATCAAGGGAGACTTATATACCAGTCTAAATCTTTGTCAGTACTTGCTTGTGTTACTGTTTCAGTTGCCACATCAGAGATTGTCTCTAAATATCTTTTTTTGTTGTCTGACATTAATCTGTGTGAGCGCACCATCAATACAGCACTAAAGATTAAGGTCGAAATCCATGAGGGCATTACTGTCCATCTGCAGTGTGCTTAAGAACACATGGATAAACCAGAAGGCAGATGGAACTAGATGTTGTTGATGCATGAGCTCATATTTTGGGTTATTGTTGGCAGTAAGAACAGTTTGTTGTTTAATAAGGCCATTTTGAATTGATGAAAGGAATACTGGTCACACACTATACACAATTATTTGGATGCACAATGGTGAGAATGTAAAAAGAATCACTTTTTAGATAATATTGAGAAATGGGAAACACACAACAAACCCTTTCTTACAAACAGTTGATACCAGATATTTATATACACTGAATAAAAAAGCACATTTTTTCTCACTGTCTGAAGTCAAATGAGACCAAACTTCTCAGTCAGAATCACCAAAATTATTTCTGTTTTCTAAATGCTATATAAAACTTAGTGAAAAACATTTTTTAAGAGATTTTTTTTTTTTTTTTTTTTTTTTTTTTTTTTTTTTTTTGTAGCTTACTTCTAATTCAGAAGTCTACATACATTTGGACAATGTCAGGGATAAATGTCTTTTAGACTTGGGTCAAATCTTTTGGATTTCCTTCCACAAACCTCTGATAGGTTAGCTGACACTTTTCAGTTAACTGGAGGCTCAACTGTGGATGTATTTTAAGGCCACAACTGGAACTCACTGCTTTCTAGTTTAACACGATAGGAAAGTCAGAAGAAATCAGCCGAGACATCAGGAAGAGAATCATGGAGCTGCTCCAGGAAGAGAATCATGGAATAATTAATAGTCTGGTTCATCCTTGGAAACAGTTTGCAGATGCTTGAAGGTGCCGCGTTCATCTGTGCAAACAATTATATGCAAGTATAGACAAGATGGGAATGTCCAACCATCATACCGCTCAGGAAGGAGACAGATTCTGTGTCCCAGGGATAAATGTATTTTGATCCTAAATGTGGAGATTGACCCCAGAACGGGAGGAGACCTAGGAGAATATCCAAGAGACACTGGAAGGACTATGTTTCTAAGCTGGCCTGGGAACACCTTGGGATTCCTCCATAGGAGCTGGCCCAAGTGGCTGGGGAGAGGGAAGTCTTGATCTCCCTGCTTAGGCTGCTGCACCCGTGACCCGACCCCAGATAAGCAGAAGAAAATGGATGGATGGACCCAGAACAAAAGCCAAACAGCCTGTGCAGATGCTGCTGCAGCTGATAAGACCATGTCATTATCCACGTTGAAACGTGTCCTGTACTGACATGGCCTGAAAGGCCACTCAGTGAGGAAGAAGCCACTACTCCAAAAGAAACATAAAAAGCCAGATTGTAGTTTGCAAATGGCCACAGGGACAGAGTCAGTCATTTCTGGAAACATGTCCTGTGGTTTGATGAAGCTACAGTGGAACTGCCATTGAAGTTTCATAAGTATAAAAGGTTGGAGTGCAAAAATGATTAAATTGTCTGTGTTTAACTGTTAAAAAGATGAATATAAAAAACAAACTCCACACAATAATCTTAGAGAAGCAAGTTGCTTTGGGGTGTTTTGTATTTTTTCATTTCTTTCTTTCTTTGCAGAAATATGTTCCCATCAAATCTGGTTCAAGCCACTTTTCAGCAGGTAAGATATGATAGAGAGCACTTTTAAAGGTACAGTCCTGTTACAAATGTTCCTCATTCAATTGTAAATTTTTAGTTTTGTTATATACATTAATAATAAGTAGCTATTTTGAACAAAACTCCATAAAGATGTGAGAGACTGGTAAAGTCAGACTGAAAACGACTTTTCAGTTATCTTTTCGGCCACCATGGGTATTATTAATAAATAATAACAGCCCGGAATGTGCGGAGTTGTTTACACAAGAGGTGAAATACAACAAATGAACTTTGTAAAATCAAGGTTTGCAAAATTTTGGGACATTTCCAAGTTGCAATCTTGAAACCATAGAAATTAATTGGAGTTTACCAGAATTATTATAAATTTGTGGGAATAAAAGGGAATAAACCTGGAATATAAAATACTGAAGAAGGGTCTTTAATAGGTATTTTAAATATCAGCGGGGATAATATAGTTAAGCAAATTCTTGACTAAAACAACCAGGTTTCATGGTCACTCATACACTTGAGCATATCCATGTTATTCTTCAATCACATGCACACACCACACTTCTAAGAGCAGGGTAATCCAAGCATTCTCTACACCGTCAAAACCCTCTCAGGGCTGCAGGGGCTGGTGCCTGTCTCTAAAGGTCAATAGACAAGAAGAGGTGCACAGACCAGACAGGTCATCTATCCATTACAGTAGTGAGCAAATATCATATGAAAATGTTTTCAGACAGTTCATAGCTATACCTAGCACCATTTTATTGACCATTTAAGAGGTGAGATCAAGGGACAAAAAATATCTTACTCAATATTTATGTTTTTTAATGAAGGATTTCATTGTTCAATAATATCTCCTTACTGGTTTAATTTTTCTGTTTTAGAAAAAAATATAGATTGTGCATTTGCTGGTAAGCAGATGATCAATTTAGAGATTATTAATTTAAGCATTGCATATGTCATCGAAATACATTTATGGTTATTAGCATGCAAATGTCGCATAACTCTAACTACCACATGACATCAAAGTGCTTCAAAATTAAACTTTAGTATGTGTTGAATCTGGATCATTGGATCTACCAGCCACCTTGGATACATTAAGACCTCAAGTGGTTTGAAGTGAATCTGCTAAAATACTAAAGAAGGGGTTAAAACTTTTTTTTAATTCCACTGCTTAGCATGAGCATCTGCCCATCACTAAAAAAAGTATTAGTATGTTTGGATAAGATATGATTGTTGAAATATTGCCTTAATTTCCAGGTAATCCCAATTAAACTCCTATAATTTTCAATGGAATGTTTCAGGAAATTTCCCGCAAATCTATGTTTATGTTCTGGTTCAAAAAAATCCTCAAACTGAAAGACAGTGAACTTTAATTTTAACATGATTTATTCAAACTTATGAAAAACATCTTTGTCTCTCCTGACAACAGTACCAAACAAGAAGCCAGCTCATTGTGAAGCCGAAGCCAACGGTGAGTCAGGCCCAATCAGAGTCTACCACGAGGCGGCCACTCATCTATGGCATCCAGGATGAGAATGGCAGTGACATCCAGAACTTTGCGCTTGACCTGACCCCACCTCCGGATGTGCTGGTACGCACTCGTGAAGGAACGAGTGATGGAATGAACGTCCTCGGGATTGTTATCTTTTCGGCCACCATGGGTAAGCGTTCCAACCATTTTTTTTAATCAAATGCTGCAGAATGACACGCTTTAAATGTTGCATTTTTTGACAGGTATTATGTTAGGAAGAATGGGCCCCAATGGAAGCGCCTTGGTGAACTTCTGCCAAAGTCTCAATGAAGCGGTTCTTAGAATCGTGGCCATTGTCATATGGTGAGAACTTCTTTAAAAATACTTTGTCCTTGAAGAGGACAAAGTTTTTTTTCAATGTTTTGCTCAAATTTCAAAGGAAATAATTTGATCATATAGATGTCAGTTAATAAAGCATCAAGGACTCAAAGATAAAAGTTATTGTGATTTTGCCCTGTGTACATAAGACTGAAGTGAGCTAAATTGAATCTATAGCTTGAATCAAGCTATAGTGGACATCGTGCAAAGCACAATCAGATAATACAAACTGCAAAGCAACAACTGAGAACAATAGGAGGAGAGAAATTTGGTCCTCAGCTGTATAGTATTGAAATGTACTTTTGTTTCTCTGATTATTCTCTGGAAACCCAAGAAATGATATGATTAAAATAAAAATTCCAGCAGATCAACAGTTTCTTAAGCCCTCAGACTAACTACAAGCATGCCACATCCCCCTTTTTTCTTGAATCTGATGCTTGGTTTAAACTAGTGGTGGGACTCAGTTAAAATTTTTAATCAGGTTAATTGCAGGGTCCGTAATAAATTCATCGAAATTCATTGCATTTTAATCGAAAACCCTATTTCGACAAAATAAATATTTTCATTTCAAAAAACCTTTTTGCTGCTCAAATATTCAATGAATAGACATGAGTTCAACAACAAAGATATTTATTGTATTTCATCTGTTATTTAGGTTATTCAACCATCAGATTGGTGCAAAGTGCTATTCTATCCATTTAGTTTTCAAGTATTTCAGTATGTGGGGGGGTGTCAGGGTTCGGGGCATCGGGGGGGCCCTCAGAGGTGGGGCAGCAGGGGGTGGGGCTGAAGAAGAATGGGCCCCAATAGGCCTTGGTGGTTCTGGTTGATGACTTCTGGTGGCTCCATGCATGCCTCTAGGAAGTCTTCACCAATAGACAAAAGTTAATGACCTGGTGGCCGGACTACTCCTGGGTGGGTTTGGGCTGGGCTCTGGGTTTTGTGCGCCACCCCCAGGCTTGGGTCCTGGCTGTACCTGGGGGACTTGGGTCTTGGTGGGTATGTTGCCGGGATTTTGGGCCGGGGTTTTGGGCTGGTGTGTGCACCGATGCCCGGCCCTGGCCTGGGGGTTCTCGGTGCATTGTTGGGCCTTGGGGCACCTTAAGCTGGTTGTTTCTTTGCCATCTCGTTGCAGGTGCTCTCCCATTCAAGCAGGGCATTCTGGTGGCAGGGGGAGCGGTCCATGGGAGGGGTGAACTCTGCCTGGGTGTCTTATGTGGTCTGAGAGCTGTCCGAATGTTAGGGTGGTGATAGCTTTTCCCTTTGGGGTGGTCCTGGTTCAGATTCCAGTTCCCCTTGGAGTTTCGGTACCTGGCGGCTCCACTTTTGTTTGGAGGCAGGGTCTGTGTGGCTTCTGTGAGCTGGCTGGGCTGGTTTGTTTTGGGGTGGAATGGTCTCGACTTCTCAGTGGGTTTTGGTTTTTGCTCCATGGGCCTTTTGCCCCTTGTGGGTCTTGGTGTGGGTTTTCTTGGTGTGCTGCTTCTGGCTGGGGTATGGATGTCAGGCATGTGCACCTGGACGTGGATGTGGTGGGTTTTATTTTTTCCGTGGGGGTGTGCTTTCATGAGGGCACTCTGCTTTTGCAGGGCATAGGGCGTGTACTTTGCGCGCAGCTTTTGTTTTGGGGTGCTTATTGTCACATCTTGCCCTCAGCTGTGTCGTGGCTGCAGTGGTGAGGTGGTGGTCGTGGGTGGTGCTGCTCTGACTGACATGTGTGGGTGGCGGGGCTGGCATGGCTGGGTCCTGTGATTGTGCTGGTCTTCTCAGCCTTGTGCTGGGGGCAAGAGTCGACTTGTTTGTTTGGTGGTCCCAGGTGGGTGGTGTGTGTGTCTGGGGGTTGATGGTTCTCACTGTGTTCCTGCAGATGCATTGTGGCATGGGGGTGTCTCTGTGGCATTTGCGTTGGGGGGGTTACCTCCTTCACTGTCTGCGCTGTGGCTGTCTGTGGCATTCCTTGGTTGGCTGCATTGGCATCCTTCTCTTCAGTGGTGTGATGGGTGTGGTGGCACATCATGGGGTGTGCATGGCCCCATGGCACGTGGTGGTCTCAGTCTGTTTCTCTGTGGAGTGGTGTGTGTTTGCTGCATTGACTGAGTGCCTCCATTTGGGTTGGCCCACAGTTTTGGGTGTGGTGGGACTTGTTGGCTGCTTTGGTGTTGGCATGGGGTGTGTGTAATTGTTCTGCTTGCCTGGTTGTAGCCAAAGTCCTGTCCTTGGCTTGGGGTTGGGGCTGTGTGGCGGACTGGGGGCTGTCGCTCTGGTAATTCTGCACCAGGGATCGAGGTCTTGAGACCGATCTTGAGCTGTTTTTTTCCCGGTCTTGGGCTCAGTCTCAGATTGTCATGCCTCGGTCTTGGTCTCGTTCAACAAATTGGGTCAAGACCAGTTCAAGACTCAGTAGTTTTTGTCAAAATTAAGAAAACCTGGGGCATTGCATGGCTTAGTGGGTAGAGTGGGCGCCCTGTATGCAGAGATTATAGTCACTGTCGGGTGGGTGGAGCAGTGGAGTGCACCTTGTGGTGGCACAGGGTGACTGGTGGGTTGCACTTCATCCTGGTGCAGTGGGTAGGCTTGGATGCGGGTTCCTAGCTGGTGTGGGCTCATGTGTTGTTTCATACGCGACCTGGGGTTGCTGGTGTGGACCAGGCAGCTTGGTGGACTCTGTGGATTCCTGCCATCATGGGGATGTCGGACCTGCTGGTTGGGGGGTGCCACGGAGTATTGTAGAGTGTGCTGTGGAGGGGTTGCATACTTTTTCGGGTCTCAGGCCACTGACATTTTGGTTGGTTGAGTGGCGGTGATGGGGCTGGGCTTGGTGATGGTTGTCCCTGGGTTGACGTTGCAGGGATGGTGACAAAGGTTTGTTTATATGGTTGAGGGGTATGGTGATCCTGTCCTAGTGTTGGGTCAGGGGGGTTCAGTGTGGCTGTGGGGCTCAGCGGCATCTGCTCGGTTGCATTTGTGTAACTGAGCAGGGGGTCTGCGAGGTTGAGATTGGGGCTAGCTCGGTGGGACTAAGTGGACTCTTTCTGGCCCCATCTCTGGATGGGGTCGAGGCCGGCATCTTGGCCCAGGTTGTTCGGGTGGTGTCTGGCTCTCATTCTGGGTGATGGGCTACTCTGCTGCTGCAGAGTGTTTGGCTGTCTGCTCTTCTCCACCCAAAAAAGAAGGGATGGCTCTATCTCCAAGGTCCGGGGACGGGTTGCCCCTCTGGAGGGATGTTACCTGGACCTTGGAGTATAGGGGTGTGTATGGAGAGTGCAAGTGGGTGTATGATGTCCATTTTTTGTGTGTGTGTTTATGTTGGGTGAGTGGGTGTGAATATCTGTATGTGAGAATGTGGGTGGGAATGTGTGATTGTGTTTGTGTGTGGCTGTTTATCTGTCAGATAGGGTTTTGGGCTGCCCCCTCCCTTGGATCATCTTAGGCCCCCCACTGAAAATGTGGGGCCTATTTCCCCCCTGTCACACTCCCCTCTGGTGGTTGGTGCCTCTGCCTGCCAGTGTGTTGGTGGGTCATGGTGTCTGGGGGTGGGTGCTGTGGTATGTGCCGGCTCACCCTGGTGGCTGCTTGCTGGGGACTGGATGCCCTAGCTCAGTTGAGCCTCTGTTGTGAGATGGTCTGCTCTCAGGACTCGGGTCTCTTTGTCCATGGCCATGCTTGGGGGGCCGCTGGGTGTCTGTGACTCTGGTCTTCCTCGTGTCATCCTCATGTCCTGGGGGGTGGGTCTGTGGGCCCCCACACCCACTATCAAACATTCTTACGGAGAAACCTTATACGCACAAGCACACATACACAGGTGTTAAGATTCAGGTGATTATCAGATACAAGTCAAGTCAAGTTTATTTGTACACCACATTTCAGTAGCAAGGCAGTTCAAAGTGCTTCACATCATAAAAAACATCAGTCACGTATACAGCAGAATCATCAAAACATCAAAATCATTTAGCTAAATTATCAGAATTATCTAGCAAATACACATGAAAATGATCAAAATTATTGGCAAAAACATTGATCAATGATTTACTTACTTTATTTAACTGATTTACACTCAAATTTCCACCCTTTGGAAAACCAAGCTTATCTTACCCAGATTTGTTTCCAGATTTATGGTTCAGACTACTAATCAAAGGCAGCTCTTAAACTAAACAGGTGCAGTTTTCTGGAAGTTTGTTCCAGATTAGCGGTGCATATAAACTGAAAACTGCTTCTCCATGTTTGGTTCTGGTTCTGGGGATGCAGAGCAGACCAGAACCAGAAGACCTGAGTGGTCTGGAAGGCTGATAGAATGGCAACAGGTCTTTAATGTATTTTGGTGCTAAGCCATTCAGTGATTTCTAAACTAACAGAAGTATTTTAAAGTCTATTCTCTGAGCTCCTGGGAGCTAGTGGAAGGACTTTAGAACTGGGCTGATGTGCTCTGTCTTCCTGGTCTTAGAGAGAACACAAGCAGCAGCATTCTGGATCAGCTGCAGCTGTTTAATTGACTTTTTAGGCAGACCTGTTAAGACACTGTTGCAGTAATCAATGCGACTGAAGATAAACGCATGGATGAGTTTCTCGAGATCTTGTTGAGACATTCATCCTTTAATCCTGGAAATGTTCTTCAGGTGATAGAAGGCCGACTTTGCAACTGTCTTTATGTGTCTCTGAAGGTTCAGGTCTGAGTCCATCACTACACCCAGATTTCGGGCCTGATCACTAGTTTCTAGCTGTAATAACTAAAGCTGCGCACTGACTCTAGATCGTTCCTCTTTAGGTCCAAAGACAATGATTTCAGTTTTATTTCTGTTCAGCTGGAGAAAGTTTTGAACGTTCCATGCACTGATTTGTTCTAAGCATCTGTTCAGTGCTTGGATGGGTTCGGAGTCACCTGGTGACATCGTGATATAGAGCTGTGTATCATCTGCATAGTTATGTTTACTACTCTTATTATTTGTTATAATCTGAGTTAGTGGGAGCATGTAGATATTAAATAGGAGGGGTCCCAGGATTGAACCTTGGGGTACTCCACGTGACTTTTGTCTGCTCCGATGACACAAAGAAATCCCTATTCTTTAGGTAAGATTCAAACCAACTGAGTACTGTACCAGAGAGTCCGACCCAGCTCTCCAGTCGCTACAATAATATCTCATGGTCAACAGTGTCAAATGCTGCAATGAGGGCCAACAGAACCAACATTGTGGTTCTTTCACAGTCTGTATTTGTGTGGATGTGATTGAACACTTAGACGAGGTTCAGTCTCAGTGCTGTGGTGAGTATGGAAACCGGACTGAAAGATGTCAAAGTGGTTTGTCATTGTTAAGAAGCTGTTTGACTGTTGAAACACAGCGTTTTCAATAATTTTGCTGATGAATGGAAGGTTAGAGATTGGCCTGTAATTCTGCAGAAGTGATTTATCCAGATTGTTCTTCTTTATCAGTGGTTTGATAACTGCTGTTTTCAGAGCTTGGGGGAAAACACCTGGTGAGATGGAAGAGTTTACTATTTGAATCAGATCAGATGCAATGACAGGCAGACCTTTCTTGAGGAAGGTTTTAGGTAGGATTTCAAGACAGCAGGAAGAAGAGCTTAATTGTTTTAAAATCTCTTCTAAGTTTTCATGGTTGAGTTGGTGAAATTCTGCCATTTTCTCTGCATTTGTTATGTTTGGGCATAGCATTGTTATTGGATTTGGTGTGGTTGTGCAGATTAACCTTCTAATTTTTTTAATTTTCTCTGTAAAAAAATTAGCAAATTCATTGCAGGCCCTGATAGAGTGGAGTTCATGTGGTAAAATCACAGGAGGGTTTGTCAGTCTGTCAAAACCCTCCGCAAAGAATGTTTCCTTTGCATGTTTTAATGATGAGTGATAGCTTTGTAGATGTCATAGTAAAGATGAAGTTGAGTTTTACGCCATTTACATTTATCCCTTCGACATAGGCTTCTTTCGCTTCTTAGAAGTGGAGCATTTATCCGCGGAGATTTCTTCCTACCAGACATAATTTTCACTTTAATAGGTGCAATGAAATCAGTGATGTCCAAAATTTTAGAGGAGACAATATCTACCAGTTCATCAACTGGTTTAGAGCATGGAAGTGAGGTGGAGGAGTGAATTTGTTAAAAAGTTTCAGCTGTGTTGTCTGTAAGAGAACGTTTTGTAATTATATCTGTTTTACTAAGTGAGTCAACAGAGATTGTACTTTCAAAAACAACAGAGAAATGATCAGACAGAGCAACATCAATTACAGAGACCTTGGAGATATTTACACCCTTGCTGATAATCAAATCCAGAGTGTGTCCTCGATTATGTGTCGGCTGTTTAACGTGTTGAGTCAAACCAAAGTTTTTAAGTACATTACTCAGCTTTTTTGTCCCTCTGTCTGTTGGGTTGTCAACATGGATGTTAAAGTCTCCCATAATTATTAAACTTTCATAATCAATGCATATCATCGATAACAGCTCGCTAAAGACATTGAAAAAATTGGCCACATATTTAGGGGTTTTGTATCGTTAGTGTCAGAGTTCATTTGTGGCCTTTTATCTCAATTCCCAGATATTCAAAAGAGTCCAAATTGCCCAGGGAAACCTTGTTACAGTTTAGTGAATCATGAAATATTGCAGTAACCCCTCCATCCCTCTTATTCTTTCTATTCTCACTTTAAAAATTGTAATTAGGGGGTGCTGATTCAATGAGTACAGGTGTTTCATTGTTGTTATCTAACCATGTTTCTGTGAGAAACATAACATTAATATTCTCAGTAATGAAGTCATTAACTAAAAGTCCTTTTGCTGATAGTGATCTTATATTTAGCAGAGCCAGTTTAAGTGTCTTAGGGGTGGATAATTCTACAGCTTGAGGTTGCTTAAGACAAGGGATTGATCTGAGATTTGATTTTAGACCACTGCATTTCTTTGCTATTTTTCAATTAGTAATTCTGACAGGGATGCTCCTGTATCTTACTGCCAGGGGGCCACAGTCAGTTGGGCTGCGACTGCCACTAAATACATCTTATATTACCTTGTACTGTGTAATTTCTATTAACATTATAACTGTTATTATTTATTATTTATACATATGTTGTTTGTTGTTGTGGACCTTTTCTACATCTTTCTGTCTTTCCTTTCCCCTTGTTTTCGTCTTTGTGTCCATTACATTTGAAATAAAACCAAAGCAAATTTTAATAAAATTTAATATATATGTATATATATGTGTATATTTATATATATATATATATATATATATATATATATATATATATATATATATATATATATATATATATATATATATATATATATATATATATATATATATATATATATGCCAAGGGAAACATCATGGCAAAAGTTGTAATTCTGTGCTTGTAAAAGCAAATCTGTTGGGCCTTACCTTGACACTCAGACAACAATTCTGAGTGCCACATTGCTGGAAAGGACTGATTAAAATTTTTATTTTAGGCTTTAATAGCTTCAGTGATGGGCCGACTGCTTTTAACACAACTTGCACACAATATTCTTTTCCAGCGTCCCATCAGCTTGTTTTCTGAAGCAGAAATGAATCTCCAGTGGGCCAAGAGAAGCGGCTTTGCCGTCCATTGCGGATGTCACTTGTCCATCAGACACACGAGCATCCCAGAAACACACAAAAATAAAGGTTGCTGCCTGGGACTTTTGGATGTAAAACAAGAAAAAGCGATTAACTCTATTATCATTTTTATCATGTTAAAAGCTATATAATTAGTTTATCAAAATTAACGCATTAAAGTCCCAGCTCAAGTTTAAACATCAGCAAGTCAACATTACCACATGTAAATCCCTAAATGCATTATGTCGCTGCCGTTATCAAATGAACATGTGGACCTAATAAAGTGTCATGTGTGTAAATGAGAAAATTAGAAAACTACAAAATTGTCATGGAAACAACTTAGTTGAGGTGAGATGTCCCACCCACAGCAGTGGCGTCATAACAGCACAGCCTTAAACTTTATCTTGTAGCTTCATCCTGACATGGTTAGGAGAGAGGTACATGTGGAAAAACACCCTGCTGACTTACAGAGCTTGGTGATGTTGCAGGAGAATGTCTAGACATACAAAAAATTCCACGAAACAATCAAAGTGTCCAGTACTAAGAGATGAAAACCAAAATTGCCTAAATAGTCTGTGTAGGTTGTGGAGACTATAAAATTGTCTTTATTTTGTAAGAAAGGGTCATAAATATTTACGTATATCAGCTTATGAGTTGTCCTAATGTTTGAATTCATAAGTAAACTGGCTGACTTTAAGATGTACACTTCGTCCTGCCAGGTACTTTCCATTTGGCATCGTTTTCCTGGTGGCTGGTAAAATCCTGGAGATGAGTGATCCTTCTGCAATGGGGAAGAAGCTTGGTTTTTATGCCATCACCGTGGTGTTTGGTTTGGTGTTGCATGGCTTGTTCATTCTGCCTGCCATGTACTTCTTCATCACCAAAAAGAGCCCCATAGTTTACATCCGAGGAATCCTGCAAGCCTTGCTTATTGCCCTGGCAACTTCCTCCAGGTAAATAAATAAATAGTACAGTTGAAAACATAAGTTATTTTTAAAATAGTTAAAGTTTTTAATGGAAAACAATCCAAGTTGTCTGTATTCAGTGTTTTCTGTGATCAAAATACATATCTTAGATGCTAAAGACTTTCTAAAGTGACACATTTGTATCTGGTCGTCTTTCAAAAGGATTCCTCAGTTTATCTTTTGGAAACTGAGATTTAATCTGAATTTGGATTTTTGTTTTTCTGATATTATGACCTCTTTTCTGTCTTCCTCAGTTCTGCCACTTTGCCTATAACCTTCAAGTGCCTCTTAGAGAATAATCACATTGACCGGCGCATCATACGATTTGTGCTCCCAGTGGGCGCTACCATCAACATGGACGGTACTGCCCTTTATGAAGCTGTGGCAGCCATCTTCATCGCACAAGTTAATAATTATGAGCTGGATTTTGGCCAGATCATCACTATCAGGTCAGTGATGTCACATCGCATCAGCTTTATAAGCACATTTACATGATATTAGTAGGATCTGAAAACAGTGGTATGTCCAAAGACGAAAACCTTAATAAAACCTCAATAAATTAAAGTTCCTTCCTTTTTAGATTAATAATATAAAAAATAGAATCAATAGTTTTATCCAACCATTAGCTTTGATAAAGGCATAAAGACTTAAAGCCAGATGCAGTATTTAATGTTTCTTTTTCTGACTGTCCAAACCATTGACTTTGTTGTCCATAAGCCACTAATATGTTTGCATGCTTAGAGTCATTGTCCATTTAGAAGACCCATATGTGGCTGCCTCTTATTATTTCAGAACTTTTGATATTTATCAGTAGAAGTATTTTTATATATAACATATATTATATTGAATCAAATTTATATTTTGATTTACTTGGAAGCGCATTAAAAAATTCTTTCTCTTGCCTTTTAATGGTCTTACTCTGAAAGTAAAATAACAGTGCTAAGAAAGAGATTGGACTCCTGGGCTTTTTGAAACATGGTAATTCAATGGAGAAGAAAGCAAATTTATGACAAAATTTGTAAACAGATTGCTTAACTGGCGATAAAATATACAATTTGATTTACCAAGGAATTATAAGGCACTATAAAATTTGTGCTAATTTACTCTACAGCCCGTTTGCCAATACGTCTGCTGCTGGTTCTATCAGCAATACCTTTACTGTCTTTGGGTGTTCAATGGATGCCACTTTCACTGCTGTCTCCAGTAGCCATCTCTGCTTCTTTCTGTGCCTCATTACAAACTCTTACAACCACAACCACCACCATCTTTGGCCATTTCAGTTGTTTCTGTCACTAATGAGGGGGTCAAGGTTGGCCTGCCTTTGTATGAAGTCCCTGTTTTCTCTTCTGACCCTTATCGAATAAAGTGTAATGTTGATCTCTGCAGCATTATGACATCCAACCAAGGTCCGACATGGGTCTCTAAAGCGCTGCTTTTGTATCTCAAGGGTTCTTAAATCTTCTTCTCTATTTGTGTTCTACACTTCTAGTTTTGGTTTGGGCTCCATCTTAGGTTTCTGAGTTGTTCAAGGAGGGGTCTTATGTAATGTCTACTTTTTTGAGCTTTATATCATGTTATAATGTTATTCTGTCATCAAAAACATACCTGGAGTGTTGCTTTGATTATTTTATGCATGTTTAAGGAGTCCTTGAATCTCCTGTGTCACCCATTCAGGAGTGCCTAACTGCTTGGTCATACAAAGTGCCACCTATTTACCCAAAGCTCCATCTTGGAACTGCAGTCTCCAGCCGAGCTCCCCCTCAGAGCACCCCTTTCCTACACCCTCCCCACTCAGCTCTGCCAGACTAGCAGCAGCAGCAATTAGCAAACACCTGGTAGAACTGCACATCTCCCAACTTTATCATACAAATTACTTATCAGTCCAACACTCCTAAGAATTATCCTAACACAATAATGCTCCTCCATTATGAACGGCATAATGGAGGAGCATTATTGTGATGACTTGCTGAAGGCGGAGTGTCGGAAAGAGTAGGAGCTTCTTAGGCTATGTTTACACGAGACTGATGCCTGGAAACTGCCGGTATTTTCGGATGTTGATTGGGAAAAAGTTCCACGTTTAGATGGCACCACCAAGACACCTTGACTCAGCTGTAGTTGTCATGCCAGACTACTATGTGGTGCTGTGATTTTAGCATGTCATGGAACGTGCATGCGCTTTTGACCTTTAGCTTCCTCCTCACTAGCTTCCACCTCATTGTAAACAGTAACTTGTCTCCGTCTCCCATGAACAAAGTGCTCACATAACATATATATTTCTTATCAGAAACGGTGCTAAACTGACTAGGTTAAGTAGCACAACATAGCAGCATGCTATTCTGCATTGTTTTTGTTGTTATCTGCCTGGGCATGCGGAGATTAAACCCTACACCCATGCATTCTGCACATGTGCGCTTTCACAGCTGCAGAGTACTTCACACCTCTGCAGGGGGTGTTACAGAAGTTTCACTCCAAGACCCGGTTTCAAAAAGTGATGATGTGAGAGACTTCGATCACTGATGTCATGTAAACAAGTGGCTGGATCGCAACAAAAATGTTATGGTACAACTGAAGAGCGGCTCCATGTAAACGGGGTCTTTAACAGACAGAGGCCAATTTCAAGGTATCAGATTGTGAAGTGAAATTTCCTTTAAAGTTATGTTTGATGTATACAGCATTTTTATAATAACTGAAGATAACTTGATTGTGCTATAAAATGGCACGATCACAATGTGCCTGAAAAATACATAATACTGCCTCTTTAAACTTGAGTTTGATGTTTTACTGCAGTTAGTTTGGTCCTTTCTTTTATGTGTTCTTTTTACTTTCTGTTCTCTCTCTCATCTGTTTTGGGTATGGCCTGTAAGTCCCTTAACTTTGGCTTTGTTGATAAGTTCAACTTGTTCTGGGAGTATTTTTCCTTTTCATTGCCCATCCAAACAAGCAAGGCTCACATAGCCTATGCTAACTTCTAACATCAGGTACACTGTACAGTTGTCATAACAACCATGACCATTTATATCTCAGTGATCCACATCTCTTTTTTCTTCTATGGCTGCTGCTCAGACTACCACTCTGAATGTTAGCGCCCTCTACAGGGTTCTCTTGGCACAACTATTATCTATATGTCTTCCTGTCTTCCTGGAGCCATACTTTACTCCACAACTACCTCTTATGCTTACACACCTGGAATTCCCAACATTGTAGTTCATTTGTCAACATGTGAAGATCTGTCCACAAACAGCTAGGTGAACCTCCAACCAGACACATTCAGTACAATGTGCTCTGTTAAATAACCTTTCTAGTTCTTCCAAATTCAACTTTTAATCAGGGATGATTTTATATTTGAAGATTAGTAACTGGATCCAGAGAAATAAAATTGTAATCAGATGGAGAACGGCTCCTTCACTTTTGAATGTCAGGGCTTTAAAGTGGGTATGAAAAATATATTTTATCGTATTGTAATTTATTGACCCCCTGCTGACCCTTTTCATTCTGAATTTAGAGCCTTTTTAGCATCAATTATTAAATGGGAGGTTTTAACTGTTGATGATTTTAACTTTCACATTGATGAACCCACCTGTGATGCAGCTGCAGTCTTTTAACCCTGAATAACACTTTTCTGGGGCCACTCATAAAATGGGTCATACATTTGATCTTCATTTCTATTTAGGACTAAACATCTACTATTATATTTTGAAGAGATTTTTTGAGTGACCACAGGTGCATTTTCTTTAATTCCTGTTCTAATGTTGATCCTGTTCTTTCTGAATTAGCAATTGATATTTTCTGCATTTTTTAAAAAAGTTTTTTTCAGGCTCTGGAGGCCTTTTTTGACTTTCTGACATTCTTTAATAGTATAATTTGGAACATCAGGGCTATTTTTTCACCTCCTCTCATTCCTTATTCTTCTGTTTATTCATCATCTTTTCAAACATGTTCATCATGCACATTGGTACATTTTCAGCAAGACAGCATTGCTCTAAAAAACATAAAACTTTATTCAAGCTCAGTAGACATCCTCCCACTTTAGTTTTTCTTTTTTTTTTTTTCTTTTAATCCTTAGAAAAATGGCTTGGGTGATTTTCTTTTCTACACAAAACTTTTTTTTTTTTTTTTTTTTTTTTTTTAAATACCATTTTGGTTTTTCAAAAATGCATTCAACAGAAAGGGTCCATTTTCATCATAATGGCTTCAGACACTGGAGAATTTATTGTTTTTGTCTTGACCTTTTACGAGCCTTTGACATTGTCGATCACACCACCTTAATTAACAGACTTCATAGTTTGGTGGAGATTTCTAGATCTGTTTTCAAGTGGTTTAGATTTTACCTTTCAAATATAAACCACATCACGTCAGACTCCATTGAGCTAATATGTGGTGTACCCCAAGACTGTGCTTTGGGGCAACTTCCCTTTTTGCTATATATGATATTTTTACCCACTTAAACAGATCATTCATGAATTTGTTGTGGTTTTTTTGTTTTTGTTTTTGTTTATTTTTTTCATGTGTCCTTTCCACCAGTGTGGCACTCAGAGTTGTCATCTGAATGTCAAGGTAAGGGCCAACAGATTTATTTTCACAAGCGGAGCATTATGGCTTTCGCTATGATGTTCCCCTTGGTTTATATACGAAACTTTATTAAAAATTGATTTGGGTTTATTTCAGATGTAATGGACACAAAGACGAAAAAAGAGGAAGAGAAAGAGAGAAGGATGGAGGAAAGGTTTAAAGAGAAAAAAGGAGATAGAAGTAGAGGAGAGAAAAAAGCATAGAGATAAAAACAAGTCAACACCCTTGAAGTCTGTCTTGAGACCTTTCGGAAAGAGAAAACAAAACAAAACAGAGAATCCACAACAACAAACAACATATGCATATATAATAATTACAGTTATAACTTAAATGGAAAGTACACAGTACAAGGTAATACAAGATGTGTTTAGTGGCAACTGCAGCCCGAGTGAGACTGGATCTAACAAACACCTGAATCTAGACAGCTGTGTGTGTGTGTGTGTGTGTGTGTGTGTGTGTGTGTGTGTGTGTGTGTGTGTGTGTGTGTGTGTGTGTGTGTGCGTGCACGCTTGTGTCTATAAGGTTTCTCCCTAAGAATATTTGATAGTAGGTGTGGGGGCCCATAGATCCACCCCCCAGGACATGCGGACGACACGAGGAAGACCGGAGCCACAGACACCAAGTGACTCACCAAGCACGGAGCCCCAAGATCCCCCAACAGGAACAACCAGAGCCCCCCAAGAAAGCAGTAGAGGCAAGCCCTGGGTGACCCCCCCAACAGCCACAATGCAGAAGCCGGCCAAGTGCACCAAAGATCATGCACCCCACCAATCCCACACCACAGACCCGGAGGGGTCCAAGCATGCTGGCAGCAAACCCCCGCCCACATAGCACGCCCCCACTGTGAACGCAACCCCATGGTGACTGGCCAGCCCCCACCCACGCTAAAGCAGAGCCACACCTCTGATCGCTGCCACACACCACCAGCTGCCAGGCACACACCCCCAGCCAACCATCCGCCGGAACCCGGCTGCCACCCCGGCCAAAGGACCAGCCACCACAACCAGGAGCCATGATAGAAAAATCCAAATAATCCCAGGAGAACCAGAGCCGTGCTCTGGGTCCAATACATCTACCCAAGGGCAGGTGGTAGCAGCACCATTGGGGACCATGGCCATGGATGGGCACAGAGCCCCAAGAAACAACCGGGACCGGGGGACAGCAACCCAACCCCCCCCAGAACCATCCAGACCCCTAAACCCAACCCCCAGTCCACCACCCAACCCTCCGGCCAAAGAAGCCACTGAATCCCAACAAAACAATCATCCGGGAGTGCCTGCACAGACACAGACAACGAAGGAACAAACCAGCCCACTCAGCCCAACTACCACAACCTCCACAGCCAGAGTACACCATGCAAAGGAGGGTGCATGTCCAACACACCCAGACACCCCAGGACCAATGGTGCAGAATCACCACACCACCCCCCACAGCCCCAACGCCCAGCCAAGCACCAGACCGCAGTTCCAACCAGGAAAGCAGAACAATGACATACACTCCATGCCAACACTGAAGCACCTAACAAATTCCACCAGATCCAAATTTTATTGTATTTTCTGTGGGCCAACCCAAACAAAGGCACCCAGTCAGTGCAGGCACACACACCACTCCACAGATAAACAAACTGAGATCACCATGCGCCATGGGGCCCCGCAGGCCCCCCGACTATGAGACTAAATGTTTGATCCTAGCCCTGGAGAGCACAGATCTGCTGATCAGTCAGATGATTGGATTCAGCTGTCAGACCAAATTTACAGAATTTAGGACTTATGTGCAATCAATGTCTCTTGAAGAAATCCGATTCAATGGGAGAAATTCCAGACAGAGCAGTGAAGAGAGATGAGAATTGAGCTCTGTGTGTGTCCGAGCAGAATTCAGGCTCTTCTAAATTATTGTGACAACTTGTCACGTGTACAAATCAAAAGGGGCTACTTACCTTCAGTCGGTCCAAAACCCTGCAGAAGGACTTCTAATAGCCCTTTTTCACTTGTACTTACTCAGCACAGCCTAACTCGACTTCACTGAAACAAAAGGAAGGGCTCACATCAGTCCTGTTTTATTGTCATTGCACTGGTGACCTGTTGTGCTTAGAATTAATTTTAAAATCCAGATGTTAACTTTCAGGGCCCTACATGGTTAATCTCATCCTAAATCACAGAATTCTTAAATACTGCAAAAAAAAAAAAAAAAAAAAAAAAAAAAAAAAAAAAAATCTTACCAAGTATTTTTGTTCCAGTTTCTAGTGCAAATATCTTACATACACTTAAAATAAGATAAAACTAACGTGCAAGTAACTTTTCAGCACAGTATGAGCTTATGAACCTAATATTGATGAAAAAGTTCCCGTTATAAGTGAAATAATCTACCAATGGTACAACACGTTTTGGCTTATAATGTAGGAAATATGTCTTGTCCCATTGGCAGATTATTTTACTTATAACTACAACTTTTTCATCAATATTAACAAAATATTGACTTAAAACAAGCTCCCATATTATCCTAAAAATTTACTTGTAAGTTATTTTTGTCTTATTTTAAGTGTATTAAGATATTAGCACTAGAAACTAGACCAAAAATACTTAGTAAGATTTTGTGTTTTTGCAGAGAAGGCACATACATTAACTTGAGCCCTCAGGTCCTTAACTCAAAATCTATTCATAGTCTTAAGGACAAAGTAAAAACATCTTCTCGCTCCACTGGTATACCTTACTTCTAGATTTTGGACTTTGGGTTTGCATTATTCAAACCTTTTTATTTTTGCTTTACCTTTGCCTTTTTCTGTGTTTGGATCCTCCTTGCCAACAGAACTGACATGGACGTTCATAATTCTCTTACTATCTTACCAGATTTTCCTAAATGTTTGATGTCATACTAGCACAAGGTGTGTTTGAAGTGTTGCCTTAAAATAAATCACTGTTGTGCCTTCAATGAACTCAAATGTTGTAAATTAACCTATCAGACACTTAAAAAGCCATGACAACATAATCAGAAATGCCTACAATAATTTAAAGGCTTAAGGTCCCCACATACTCGGGCCTACTTCACTCCGCGGAGGTCCACCAGACACGTCTGCGCAAAGGTCAGTTTTTATGACTGCGTACGAGTAATCGGTGTCACACAGTAAACTGCTCGGTGGGAACAGCATTCAGATCGAACTGTTTTGTATGCAACATTGAGCTGATCAGGTGGAGAGTCGGCACAAGCAGTCTCAAAGATGCGCAGCAGCTTGACTGCCACTCTGTGCTGCACTAACAGCTGTGCAGTGGCTGCACTGGTGGAGATGACACAGGGCTTGGCGCCCAACTAGCAAACTTGCTAGTATCCATTCAGATTGTGAGAAATGAAGGAATTTACCACAAGAAATGTAGGTAATCAGTATGCTTGACTATGAAACCTCAACCGTCCGCAGACAGTATTCGTGGAGTCCATGTTGGGGCCTTTAGTGCATGTAAACTTTTGACATTGAAAAAAATGAGCAGTTTTTAATTATGTTCTTACCTGACGTTTAGCAAATAGAAATAACTTGTTATACAAGCTGATTGACTAGAAAGGCTATGTGTCTTTTTACAGCCTTTCAAAAGACTCTTAAATTATATTTACAGGATTTATTTGGATTAAAAGTAACAAGAAACCTTTACAACATATTGTTATTGATAATAATACAGTTGTATTACTGTGTAATATCTGCACATTTCAAGGATTCTCATTGGTGTTCAGTTCTGGGCTCTGTGGTGCTTGATTAATATGTGGAGCACCTCTCTAACATTTAGTCTGATGAAAGCTGACATCGTTCTTCCTTGAGTATGCCCCTGACACAAGTGGAGAAAATGTCTATTGATGGAAAAAAAATCCGGTTTCTCAGCATTTTTAGGTAGAAAGTGGAACCTTGATCATTGTTAAATAGTGAGGGAGAGCAAACTGCAGAAAAATGGAGTCTAAATGTCTTCTACAGCTTCTTTTAACAAGCACTTTTAAAGTCCCATGGTTTGTGCCAGTGTGAGTTACTGCAGTAGACTCTGAGGAGCAAAAGTAAAATTATATTGTATTACGAAGGTGTTGAAAAGAGGCTTACATTGACAGTCGGATTCTAACTAAAGTTGAAAAAAATCTGCCTTGCTCAAGCATTAATGGAAGACATTGTATTTAACATCTCAGATCACAGTCGGGTAGAGTAGCCAAAAAATGTACTCAAGTAAGAGTAGCACAATACCCATGTATTTTTACAGTAGGTGATATATACGTATTAGTGAAACTAGTTTACCGAGCAGAAGTCTCAGCACAGACAGGTTTTTATGTCTAGTTTTTGGTTAAAACATGCCTGTTTGTCAGTCAGTGAAATAACACAAGGTGGGAGGAGTAGACAGAAATTGTATTCAAAAGAGCAGCATTCCTTCATAATAATATTGCTGAAGTAGAAGTAAAATGTGTGGAATAGTAAAACTATTCGTAGAAGTACATTTGTTCTCAAAAAGTTATTCAAGTAAATGTAACTAGTTACTACCCACCTCTGGCTAAGACTGGTAATACTTGCCTCTACTTCTGGCAAATATGTGATGTTTTGCCAATGAAAATAGCTGTTGTCTAGTTTCTTTAAAGGGAGCATATTATGTATTTTCCAGGCACACAGTGCCATTTTATAGCACAATCAAGAAACTACGTTTCTTTCAGCTGTTATGAAAATGCCGTATATATCAAAAATAACATAATAGAAATTGACTTCGCATCATTGCTGTATCTGACACCTTGAAATTGGTTTCTCGGAAATTCCGACTTTCCGGTCGGAAAAATCAACTGTAACACCTTCCAAAGTCAGACTTCCCACAAGGAGAGTGGGAGAAACTCCAATTACCCCCAGTTACGATTTGTAAGACAGACATCACATTTCATTATGGCCGCTCTTCGCCGCAACAATAGTAAGCTATGGTGAAAACATGTTCATTGTACAAGACACACATGTAACAGTGCGTCTAAAATCAATGTTCTATGTAGCGCCTGCAAATCTAGACTGAAGAAATTAAAAGTGGCGCCATGTTGAAATCCTGATCTCTCTGACTGTTAACTGGAATGTTGTTACCTCGAGCTGTGAAACCCAGCTCCAAGTTGGGACTTCTGAGGTAAATGGAATGCAGCATAATTGCTGCTGCTGCTATTCTGGTGAAGATCTGGGGTGTGAGCTTGACTTAGAACTTAGAACTGAAGCAGAGGTTAAGTCGATTTTGCATACCCCGCCCCTTAAGACCTCACCACCTCTTTACCTTCGAAGGAAGGTTTATGTTACATTAAACAACAAATTTCACCAAACATATTACAGGCATAGAGAGTCTAAATACATGGCTCTTATAATTAGTCAACATGTATTGCAGTGTCAATATGTACACCAGCCTGGGTTTTGAACCCAGGACCTTCTTGCTGCATGGTAACAGTGCTAGTAACTGCTCCACAGTGAAGCTTGAAATAAAATATTCTATTATCAAAACTAAATTTGTCTTTTTACCTTGGGATGACTTCTGTTGTGAATTGGCAGAATATAAGTAAACAGTACTTAACCAACTTCAGTACCACATTGGACTATACTAACCTTCCAAATCTCTACCAGCATCACAGCAACAGCAGCAAGCATCGGTGCAGCAGGGATACCACAAGCTGGACTGGTCACCATGGTAATTGTGTTGACATCTGTTGGGTTGCCCACTGATGACATCACCCTCATCATTGCAGTGGACTGGGCACTGTAAGTCATACTTCTTTTTACTACTGTTCTCTACAAAGTAATTAATCTGAACATACCTGTTTCATTTTTACTTAATGACTGCTGCATTTCTGATCCAGTTTCCCTTTGTCTCCTTTACAGAGACAGATTTCGAACAATGGTAAATGTAATGGGTGATGCTTTGGCCACAGGCATCATGGCACATATCTGCAGAAAAGATTTCATCAAAGAGGGAGATGGGGTTGGTTCTAATTTACTGATTCTGCAAAATTCAGACTTATGTTTCAAACCTTTCTTTCTATAAAAAAAAAAATCAATGCTGTGTCATGAAGACATAAATGTTAGCTTTTTAAACATGGATCAAGATCATTTTTACACATTTTTAAAACTTTGTCAAATGTCCCTCTAAAAACAATGATTGAGTCAAAGTCTGGTCATGGTTTTTAAGGATCTTTCTGTTGAGTGTTGATGGTAGATTCTGCTTTTAAAGTTTAAAACATAACTTTACAATTGGACTTTCATTTTCACAATATTAAACTTTCTTTAGGTGTTTAGTCAAACAGAAAGTAACCAAAAACTAAAGACTTTATCTTTGGTCTACAGGTACCTCTGGTTTGTGAGGCTAAAATCCCAGTGAATCCTCCACCGACAATGAACTGCCACAACAACAATGGGAACGCTCGGCTGCCTTCCTCAGGAGTCAAACACAAGCTCATCCCACCTGATGTTGCTCGACTAATGCAGCTTGAGGAAGGTGTTCAGCAGATTTCAGACAAAAAGAAACCTCCAATTCCTCCAAGATATCTGAAAAAAAGCAAAGAACACTGCACTATTGACATGAATGGCCTTGAGACCAATGTATAACCTCCGAGTGCAATTTAATTTGATAATAGTGTATTTGGACTGATGGGTGCCCAGAAGCAAAGGAAACTTGTAAAGGCATCTGTGTGGTATTTTATATTCTGCAGTAGCAAAATCTATTTATCTAGTTAGCTAGCTATATGTCTGTCTATCTATCTAGCTAACTAGCTTGCTAGCTTGTTTTATACTGCAGCACTGATGATGTCAAAAGAAATGACAGAAAGTTGATTTTTTTTTTATCATTATTATTATTATTTGAAGAGGGCTGGTTAGAGCTTGTCAGCAGTAGACAGCGGCCAGAGTCTCAGTTTGGAAAAATGTGGAAAAATTTTATCAGGCTGAAAAGTTTTTATGTAGAGGAAAGATCTAGTCCACCGGCACCGATATACTTTAGTTGAGAATAAACTGATATAAAAGTGTTTCATACAAATTAGACGTGTGATGATTGGAATTTGTTGTGCAGCCGTGATAGTCTTTTAATTCTGACACTGTTGAATTTTAAAAACTTCATGTTCGCATTCGTTTATTGTTAGGAAAAGAACTACAAAGCTGTTTCTCTCCATTGCCAGTATATTTAAGCATTGTTTTTCTGATCCAGGACTGGTTTTCATGGTCACACAAGGATTTGCTTCCTGTTCCTCCTAATTTACAGCTTCCTGAGCAACGACTGAGGACTGAGTCCTGAGTCCTGTTCACACAGTGAAAACATGTTTTATAGAATGAGATATAAACCAAATAACAATGATTGGTTGGAACACATGGTGAAGTAACCTGTCTCTGTCACAGAGTCAGATAGTAACTGACAAGCAATATTGTCAATTAAGATAGTTTGGACACTTGTCCGAGAGATGCACCGAGAGAAAGATTCCATAAACTCTGTGTGTGTCTGATGAGTTGTTCCTCACCAGCATTATCAAACTGGCACTGCAGCGAATACTGTTGAGTGTCAGAAATGCTGTCATACACTGACTCCATTACTCTGGCTTTTTATGCAAGGCCCATTGGAAATAATATTCACATCTTGGTAAAAGTATCCAGAACTCGGTTCTTAAAAGGGTTGAATCTTCTGTGGCATCATTATGCTCAACTTCTTGACCAGTTTTTTCTTGAGCAGTTATCAGATTGTACACTATGTCTGTTTCAGTCAGTTGCAGGAATAACAGTGACTGTCATGGAACCTCATCCATACAAAACATACATTCAAGCTCAGTGATGAAAAGGTAAACTAAAATGGTTTTGCCTTATTATATTCCTTTGCTGACAAGGGTGGGAACTCAAGTGAATTTTTTTTTGTTTCAACTAATATGTGAACAAAACGGATGCTTCCATGTTGATATGATCTAGAACGGCTTCTAAAGCACTTGGTTTTATTAAACTGTCTCTCATGGATGTTTTAAGTGTCTCAAACTATTTTTTAAAAGACAAATTAGCATTTAAATACAAAACAACCTGAAAGTATGGCTGTTTTAGTTATAGAAGAACTTCACATTCATGTGGTGCAGAAATGAGCAGAGGTGTGGACTCAAGTCATGTGACTTGGACTCGAGTCACAACTTTAATGGTTTTTGGCTCAACTTGATGAATTCCAAAGACTTTGGACTTTACTTGGACTTGCGCCTTTAGACCTGGAAAATATTCAATGTCATAACTATTTCTTGAATGAACTATTAACATTACCAATTTCCAGCCAGCTTACACAATTACTCAGAGTCCCTAAAACTACCACAACATCCAGCAAAGTTGCAGAAGATAAACATGAAGCAATTTGGAGAAAAAAAAAATGAAATTCGGAGAAAAAGTTCAAAATGTTTCCAGAAATAATGAGGGTGTGAAAAAGGAACAATATCAAGTGTGCAAGACTGGGTGGAAAGGCAACAATATCAATCAAGGATTGGGACTAATGTTCACTAAATGTTAATTTCACAACAAAGTTTTTTTTCTCTGTCTCTCTTTATTTTTTGCTTGCTACTGACATCATGGAGGCCAGAAAGTCATTTGTTTACATGACCTGAAGTGTTGGCTAGTGTTATTTTTTCATCTGAAAAAGAAAAAAAAAAATCATATTTACACCCAATCTAAAAATGATACCTTTACTTGTTTTGTCTGATGAACAATCCAAACCTCAAAACTATTAAAAGAAATAAAACTTTTTACAATGCATATAAACTCCTAACTGTTGTCTATATTCTTTTTGTGGCTAATTATTTGAGTTGCTGCCTTTGCTGCTCACACACTAAAGACTGATTATGTCCACAGCCAATGCTGTTTCAGAAAGAATCAGAAATGCATTTTTGTGCATAGTTATTGTGGATGTTGCACAGTTGTGCTAATCTTATTACCTGCAAGGTGTGTATGTTCACTTCCCATTTGTCTTTTTCCCCTATTTTTTCCTGCCATCATCTTTAATCTTGTTCATGTTGTTGGACAGCAACAATTATCCGTGTGAAACATCGTTCAGCCAGTCAGTGGTGTCCAAACTTTTTGTCATGTGAGCCAAAATCAGCAAGTCAAAAGTACTCGCATCCAGAAAAAAATTTCTAACCAAAAAAAAATCACAGTATTTTTTTCACTGCTCAACAGCATATAATAATCTAATTAAACCAGTAAAGAAGTCAGTTTTAGAGGTGGGGATGGGGGTTGTTGAAAAGGGAAATTTAAATCATTGTAAATCCCACACTTAAAGAGTTTTTTTGGAAATAGTTTTGTGCTCAGATGAAAAACTAAAATCATTCAGCCTATTTTTAGCAATAACAGGATTTGAGTCACTCACTCTTTAAAATGCTTGCTGTAACAAGCCAAGTTTAATAAATTAAATAAAAGCATTAGGGTTCTCTAAAGTATTAGTCAGTTGATAAATGTACAATGATAAATTTACAATAAAATTAAATAGAAACAAAAAGCATGGTTGTTAAACGACAGATACTTTGTGTTGTACTTAATATTTTCCATTGTAGAACATTTTAATTTGTCTGTAGTAATTTAGCTCTAATTAAAGAAAAAAA
The DNA here is from genome assembly GCA_014839685.1 of Anableps anableps. Classification (NCBI taxonomy): domain Eukaryota; kingdom Metazoa; phylum Chordata; class Actinopteri; order Cyprinodontiformes; family Anablepidae; genus Anableps; species Anableps anableps. The sequence continues at coordinate 3,963,928 of CM026070.1, forward strand.
AAAAGTCTCAATCTGCATCAACCACTTGTTCTGGTGGGCCACATGGAAACAGTCAAGGTTGCCGCAAATGGTCCCTGGGCTGCAATTTGGGCACCCCTGCTTCAAGTCAAAGTTGTCAAGGATTTCTATGCAATCAAGTAATTTGAGGAATTGTTTCAGCCTTAGTTTGTAAAGCATCAAATAGTGTGGCTATACTTCATCTAACTCACATGCTTTAATTTACACAAAATATTCAACCCTCCAAAAGTTGAGCTGTGTTTGAGGGACCCTAGAGCTCTTGGTATTGTCAAGGGGTAGAGATCAGACCAGAATGTGCACCCTGGGCCTCTACAACAGGATTCTGCATATAGCTAATATTCCATTCACATAAAAACCAGAAACACCTACAAGAAAGACAGGTCTTCATGTGTCCTATGATACACTGGTTTCATCCCACTGCATCATCTGACTTCTTATATGCAGAAAGATTCTGGAGGCTAGAACCAAGCATGAAAATGAACATTTAGACAGATGGAACATGGATGACGCAAGAAAGACAGAGATGAGGAAATACAACCTTGTGAAACAAGTGACCAGTAGTATAAAAACCACTAAGTATAGCCGGTGGCAAGAGAACATCAAATTCTCATTTTACCAGACCTTCACACAGAGAATGTTGTAAGAAATAACAGATTGCAAATTAAAGATATTTTATTTGATTTCCAATTTATACAAAATACCCTGGACCAAAGGTAGGGCTGGGCAATAAATAAATAACAATATATATTGTGATAGACACATAATAGATAGATACATCCAATACAATGTTCAATAACTTCACAGAACTCTGATCCAGAACCGCACAGCATTCTGGGGGATGTAGGCAGAGAAAAGGCTTTAGCTGCTCAACCTCTCATGGCCAGCTAAGCTAGGTTTGTGGCATCAACTAACTCACTCGCTCTTTGGTTACCAAGTAACAACCTGTTGAGTAACTTGCGCAGCAGCAGTTTCAGGTTTCACCATTGTGCCTCATAACTGCTTAAAAGTAGACAACGGCGTGGAGTGAAAGGAGAAAATGAGAACAACAGCTCAAGAGGAAACTGTGGATAAAACAGGAAAGGTCATATCACCAGTTTGGCAGTATTTCAGATATTTAAAATAAAAAACTAATCAATAATTACCCATATCGACTGATATGAAACACTTATATCGTGATACTTCAGCCATATCTCCCAGTCCTAATCAAAGGTAAGTATGGTCACAAGGTTAAAAGAAATAATAAATATTTCAATGTAAAAGAAGGGAAGGCAAAACCAGAGGACTATGCTGACCCTGGGAAATAGTTATTTAATATTTGTTAAAAACTATTCAATTAAAGTAGACTGCCTGGAGGGAAAAATTGTTAAATAAATAAATAAAAACACCAAAGTGCTTCCAAACAGACTCACACAAAACCCTGATGAACACGACAGCTACATAAAATTCCCCTTCAACTGGTCCCTTAGGCACTAAAAACAGCTTTGGTCTCAGGGACAGCATACATCTACTTAAAGTAACTTAGAGGACTGGAATCCTGGGATGTCCACTCTAAAAAGAAAAGAAACTAAAAAAAAGAAACAAAATCCCTAAAACAGTAAACTACATCTAAAATAGTAACAATCCAAAGCAGCAACTGAAACAACGCAATAACTGTCTGAAGCAAACAATAACTGAAACAGTAGCAAGCTAACCTACACAAAAAGATAAATCAGGTTAGCCAAGTACCACAAAGCAGAAGGAGCCAGTTTCCCACCTACTGATACGCAATCACAGACTCTCCTTGCAGGGGAATGAGATGCTGCCATTTAGCTGGACCACTTTACTCCAACTATTGGAACAGCTCTAGGACTTGGAGACAAAGGCTCCTTTCTGCCCGATCTGGACGTCTGTGTCTTCCAGAACATTGGAAAATCTCTAATTGTGGGATCAGCTTCCTGAAGTACGATAAGGTCATCATGAGTATGAGTGGGAAAAACAGACACAGCTGCCTGTATCACCCATTGGGTCACATTCACATTTCTCCAGCCTGATCTGTAATGGATAGAAAAGTTAAAATATGCCAATTGTGCTGCCCAGCGCTGTTCAGTTGCCCCCAGTTTGGCTGTGTTCAGGTGACTGAGTGGATTATTATCAGTCTATACAGTACATTGATGGCCCAACAGATGTCAAAATGTCTCTGTCATTGCCTACTTTAGCGCCAGGAATTCTACTTTCATGGAACTGTCGTTGGACATGTTCCTCTCTGAGTCCACAGCTAGCAAAGGCAATGGCCAGACCCTCCCTTCATGCTCCTGAGAGAGCTCTGCTCCTAGGACATTGCAACTGACATCTGTTTCAAGAATAATGACTGGGAGAAATTTGCATAATCCAAAACGGTTGCACCAACCAACCTGGCTTTCATCTCTTTAAAGCCTTGCTCAGAATCATTTGGCCAGTGGTCACAGAAGTGCTGTTGCCACAGCTAGCTGGTGGAATGGAACTGCCAGTTTTGCAAAGCCTTCTACAAATCATCTGTAGTAGCTAGCAAACCCCAGGAAGGATCGCAGCTCTGAGACACTGATTGGTCGAGGTTAGTTCTTCACAGCAGATATTTTATCTGAGTCTGTGGACACCCCATCACTGGAAATAACATGGCGTAGGTATGGGGTCCTCAAATCCAGGCCTCGGATGTCGGTGTCCTGCAATTTTTAGATGTGTTTCTACTTCAACACAACTGAGTCAAATAATGAGGTCATTAGCAGGAGTCTGGAGAACTTGACTGCATACTGAGGAGGTAATTCATTCCATTTAGGATGCATTCACACCAGCCCTGTTTAGTCCATTTTAATCGAACTAGGCTAATCCGTTAGCCTAGAAAGTCCAGTTCATTTGGGGAGGTGTGAATGCGCAGTTGAACTCTGATGTGGACCAAAAAAGTGAACTCTGGTCTGCCTAAAAACCTAGGTCTCGGTTTGGTCAAAGTGAACTCTAGCGTAGTTCGAATGCATATGTGGATGTAAGCAGACTGGAGACCGCTCCAAAAGCAGAAAGTGGACTATACCGCAAGACATTATGGGTAAATACAACCAAAACAAATGCGCATTTCTACCACTAGCAGGAGAAATGGCTCATGGTCAGATGTGGAATGAAGAAGAGGTAAAAGCCCTCATACAAATGTGGTCAATATGGTATGTGGGGGGAACTAGTTGCTCAAAGGGTTTGGCTCGATTAACTCAGTGCAGTGTGAATGTGAACTGCACCACCTGAAAATGTAACAAATGTTACAAATTTGGTCCCCAATCGAATCAAGTCTACCAGACTATCAGATGTGAAACATCCTCAATGAAGGAAGGTGTGGTGAACCAGGGAGACATCAAAATGTTGCAGAACACTGACACTCGAGGGCTGGATTTGAGGACCCCTGGCCTAGGTATTTTAGCTTTTTCCCTAAGAATGCACATTTGTCGAGCCTCACTTTTAGTCCCTGTTGTTTCAGGCATCCTAGCACAGTTTCCAAACAATGCAAATGTTCATTGACTGAGGAAGAGAGAACCACAGCCTCATCAAAGTATAATAACACATAACAATGTTGAGACCCAAACATTAGTATTAGTTGCTGAAACGTGCTGGGGGCATTGCATAGTCCAAATGGCTTTCAGATAAGTTCAAACAAGCCAAAGGGTGTACAGAAGACACTCTTCATCTTATCAGGTTTGGCCACAGGCACCTGATTATAGCCATTTGTTAAATCAAGGGTGGAGAACCACTCCTGACAAAGTGTCCAAAGATTCCTCAATTCTTGGTAGAGGACAAGCATCTTGGCAAATCTTACTGTTGAGCTGCCTGTGGTTAACACAGGCGGATACTCTCATCATTCTTCTTAATGACGATGGGTGAGGCATAGGGGCTCACAAACCTTGAGTTCTTTTTAACATATTTAACTCTGTTATTAATCCCTGTGATGTTGTTTCCATGGTGGCTTCCCATAAACATTGTGACACTTTCTTGGAATTCTTTGTTGGAAATGTTTTGGAGGTAAGGTCTTCTCAGTGTCAGCCTGTTTTAGATCATCCTGTACACTCTGATTGTGCTGCTGTTTTTCATCAGTTTGAGTCTTTGTCTGTTTCAAAGGAAAGTTTATTTTTATTTGAGACCTTCTAGTTTCCCATAAGACATCCTCCTCTTTGTCTTTTCAAAAAGACTTTTCACGTCATTGGTCCTTGCATTTTAGACATTTTAAACACCTCTGTCATCTGGCTTTGTACCAGCTACATTCAAGCATGCTGTCATGCAGCCAATCATCAAAAAGACGAATCTTGATCTTAATGTTCCTTCTAACTACAGACCAACTTGTAAATGACCATTTTTGTCCAAGATTTTAAAAAAGGCTGTCTGGTTTTAATCAACTGCAGACCTTTTGAAATGCTCATGGTGTTTGTGAAGAATTTCAATCTGATTTTATATTCTGCCATAGCACACAGACAGCACTTGTAAGAGTTTTCAATGACCTTCTCTTAACTGTTGACTCAGGCCACTCAGTTTTTTAGTTCTTTTAGATCTAACTGTAGCCTTTGATACGGTCAATTACACTATTCTTTTATCAAGACTGGAACCCATTAGCTGCGTTTCCACTACAAATATGAGCAAAACTTTGTCGATATTCTGCTAATGTCGAAAAAACACAGTGTCGCAATTGCTATGTTTCCATTAAATAAGAAATGCAATTACAATCACAAGTTAATGAGTCTGAACTCACAATAAGTCATAAAAAATCATGGTGGCCATTTTGGGTCTTATTTTGTTTTCTTTATACATTCTTCCGTATTTTTAGAGAGTATGACGTTTTTTTTCCATTGCTTAGCCAATGACATTCAAATATAGTTCCCTTTTAATGTTATCTCTGACCCACTGCATCCTGTGTTAAACTAATTGCAGGATGTTAAAGGATGATTAACTCAAAACTATCTGAACCTAAATAAAAGCAAAACTTAAATTATTGTGTTTGTTGTTCACACCCCTCCTGGGCAAACTGATTTCCTGGGCCCCTGAATAATCCATTGCTCCTCCACTGTCTGGAATCCCTGAGTGTTTTTAGATAGTTCCTTTAAAATTTAGAAACAAGTGTCCACATTAGTCAGGACTTTTTTATACCAGTTATGCCAAACTGCCAAAACTAAATCTTACATTCCTCCTAAAAATCTTAAAACTCTTGTCCATGCTCTTAGTGCAGCTGATGGCCAAAATAAAGCGTAGTGGGGATCGAGCCTTTGCAGCTTCACCCCGTAGACTCTGGATCCACTCATAATGACCCACATTTGTGTGACTTCATCGAGACTCATTACCTTGATGAGCAGGTGAAGTCAATCAAAGAACTGGGAGACTGGGTGAGCAACCTGCGCCGCATGGGAGCCCCTCAGAACGGCATGGCGGAGTACCTGTTTGACTAAGCCTCTTGATCTTCGTGCTGCACAGTCTGTACAGTCTTTAAAATCTCACCTGAAAACTCTTCTTTTTTTTTTTTTAAATTGGCCTTCAAGTTCAGTTTGAGTTCCATCAGACCTGTTTGATTGTGATTCTGTTCTATACTCCAGCTTTTTATTTATTTATTGTACATGTTGATTTTTCAGATGCAGCTCCTTTAGAACTTTGACAATTTTTAACCTTCATGAAGGACTTTGGTCAACTTTGTTGTTTTTAAATGTGCTAGATAAATAAATTTGACATTGGCATTGGTTTAACCTTAACCTTGGTCTACATCTTTTTAGGAAGAAAAAGGATTGATTTTTTTCATTAAATGTACTTTTTTAGACAAAACATTTTTTGGCTAAACTGTTTTCATTGATGTGACTGCTGCTCTGTATATATTCCTTTTTTAACTCTGGTATTCTGTGCCAGATGTGAACTTAAAGTAGGTGGTAATTTGCTGTCATGTCATCATACTTTTTTAAAGAAACATATACCACAAGTTTTGATCTCATTCTTTAGTCCATGAAGTAGGTGCAAATACTGGAGCTCCAACTCAACCTTTGTCAAAAAGAATTGCATAAAATCTCTTGGAAAATGTTTCTAGAAAAATTCCTGACTTGTTTTTCATGAACAAGCAATTTCATTATGTTAGAAATGCATGCATCTACCATTTAGTCACTCTGCTCAGTGTTCATATATTGGACATGATTATGATTATTATAGGGAACGCTTGAAAAGACTGTCTTGAAACAGTAGAAAATTACCCTCCTACATGAAAGAGTTCAGTTATTTGGAGTGATTGTCACGCATGAGGTCAAACTGCTTTCATGTCTTCAGTCTTGTGACAAGCAGTAGGTTTCAGTTTCAGTCTTCCTCATAAACTCTCAGATTTTTCTCTCATGGTGAGAATTGCCTGTCATTTCTTTTGGCAATACCCAATCTTCCCCCCCCCCCATATCGGGCTTATTAGCACTGGGTGCATATGGAGGCCAAATCATTGCACATCAAATCATATTCAGTTTTTAGGACAAGCTGCAGCAATTCTAACCAGAAAAATTTGCTGACTCTAAAGAAACAGACAGTCATTTTTATTTTTTTAAATGGTTTATTGCTTTTTTGAATGACTGTAATACTTGAAGTGACAATACAACGCTACAATATGTGAAAGTGATACTGTGCTCATACCAACATGGTGAAGGTTATAGCTTAAGCATTTTCATTTGATAGAAAATTGATATCTTGGTGGACAACAGGCTGGGGCATAAAGGAACAGCAGCAGCATGAACTACTTCCTCAGATATATTGATAAGGATTTTTTGACTGGAGTATTTTATTCATAAACATATGACAATGTAATAATAGAAATAATAAGAACATGCATAGCTCATTAATGAAGACTTTTTAGTACTACTCTACACATAAATTAGTCACTGGCTGCATTTAGTGTGACATTAAAAAAGCTTCAGTGTTGAAACAGAATCTTTAATCCAATCAGAAATGTTTCCCAGGTAAAATCTTTGAATGTATGACAAAAAATTGTAATAATTTATCATTTTAACTGTGTGTGGAGAATGTATGAAGCTGAAAACTTTCTGATAAAGGTTGGGTAGGGAATGTTATTGACTTTGATTGGTGATCTCAGGGCTAGGAACACAGGTTTAGGATTAGCACAACAGCACAACATTATGACTACACGCATGATCACACGTTAGTCTGAGCATATGAAGTCGGCGCAACATATCCAATATATCCATTTCTCTGCTGGCCAAATTGCTTGCTTGAAAAATGAGACATTTTACCGAGGTAAATGGTTGGGGCAGCAGGGGGTGTAATGGTGCGTAAGTTCATACCATCGCGGCACAGATGTCACAGGCTGATGCAAACTATCAGCTGAAGAATATGTCTTTGAAAGGCGATTTCCACTGTCATCCAGAAGAGGACTTGCACACTTTTGATTGTTTCCTTTCAATTACAGCAACAGAAAATGTGACGATAGAGAAACAATCTAAAAGAACTCCACACCGAAGCAGTGCATGATTGACTGATAATAATTAATAATGACATCCAGGGAGCCATGTTTGTTTTAAAGGGGCATTACGAAAATATCTTTGGATTCAGAAAATGTTTTCAGAAGGATAAGGTTAATTTAACAAAAAAAAAAAAAACAATTGTTATAATTTATTTTGTACTATTTCTTCAGAAAAAGAGATGCCGTTCAGTTTTGCACTTATTAAAATTCACTGAACATAGTCTGTAGAGGACTCTTGAGATCAATTTAAATAAAGACCGTTGAACTGCTTAAAGTGTTATTGAGAAATAAGTAAGCAAATTATCTTTCCTTGTTGCCCAAAACCATTTTCCTTAGAATTAGCAACTTAGTAATAGTTTTCTGTTTTTGAAGGTTAGTTAAAGGTTAAGTGAAATGAAATCTAGCATTTGGTGTCCCTTTCTCCTTTGTTACCAAACTGGGATTTCAAAGCAGAGGTATGTATACAATGAATTAGAATATATGTCCCAATAAGTCTCGTTTGTCAGATTAAAAGTACCTTTTGAAAATAAAAACCTTTAAGCAGGTATTAAACATACTTTGCATGAAGCCCACATTTCTGTTTTTAAAAATAGCTTTTTAATTGGTCTGATGTGATATTTCAATTTAAATGTCATGTTTTCATTAGCTGTAAGTGTAAAATCATCACAATTAACAGCAATAAAGGCTTTAAAACATCCATCTGTGTGTAATTAAACTATATAATGTGTTTCACTGAGTGGTAAAGTTTCTAAAATAAATGGACTTTTCAATAATGTTCTAATTTATTGAATGGGTCTGTATCCCTGATGTACTATTTCCTGCAAATCAAATGTTCTGACTTAAAAAGAGGAAAAATGGAACCGTGGACAGAAACATATTGAGAACATTTGTTACACCTTGTGATCACAGAACTTTTGACTGGGAAAAACTCCACCAGAAACCTGAAGTTAGTAGCTCTTTTAAAGGCAAACCTTATCAGAACATCAGAGTTTGGCAGTATAACGAAAGGCTACTGGTCAGCCACAAAAATCTTGCTTGATAGTTTCTTTGTTTTTGTTTTTTTTTTTTTTGTTTTTTTCTAAATTCTGGCTTTAAATAACTTTAATTCTTAAGACTTATTATGTTGCAAAATAACATGAAAACAAAATCCCTTTAAGCTTGTTCGTCTGTAATTAGTTCTGTAAAATATCCAAGAGCAATAACATGGCACTGTATCCCTGATTTCTGTTTGATTCAACTGTTTCTGTGGGTTTAATAACAGAATGAGAGCTTTGCTTGCTATATTTGCTTTAACAAATCCAAGTAGATTGCACTGGTAATATTGGAAACTGGGTAGCCATTTTCAAAATGACATAAAGATTAACAGAAAAACAGGAGGCAACTTTGTCTTTTTTCATGTTCCTTCCAAGGTTGTTGTTGAGTCAGACGTATTTATGGGATATTCCATGTTCGTTTTTTGTTTATTTTTAAAGAATAAAAACACAGATTGCATATGAACAATCAAAAGCAAATTTTAAAGTTTGGCTTTAAACATATACAACACCAACTGTTCCTCAAAATAAAATTCCATCCGGTATCCTGCACCAGAAATATGTGGCTCTGCATTGTAGCATGATGCAAAGATGGAGATATATAAAAAAGAAAGCCTTCACAGGTTCAGTCCTTGTTAAAAGCCAAAGTTGAGCACTCTATGTTTCCTGCTCCATCACCTCTCCACCTTCCTTCTCATCTTTTTTTAAGGACAGCTCTGTGTTTCCCGTCCCAAAGTCCAGCACTTGCAAGTTGACGAGGTGGGCGAAGGAGCTCTCGTCTATGGAGTCCACTGACAGCCGGTTAAACCTTGGAACAGAAAACAGAAGGGAAGGTTTAACGTGTGCATTTGGCACTTCATCTACAGATTTAAAGACCAAGGTCTTTAAATCAACATTCAAAACATGCAGAGGATTCAATTAACAGACGAACTTAAATTTACAAATCTTTTAGGTTGACGCTGGTCCAGGATCAGTCTGAAAGGGTGCATATTGTGAGCATATGTTGAACAAAATTAATTTTAGTTGTGTTTTGCATTACTTTCTCACCCAGGTGTTGACTTTAGCTACATCAAAGTACTATTTGAGAATTGATTAGCTCAGCTGGACTTGCTTGTATTAAAAATGCCTGCAAATTCTATCCATGAGTTTAATAATCTGTCACCATGTGATTTCTGTGCAATTACAAACAATTATTTCCATTTCTCTCCTGCTCCAAACATTCCATGACTCTAAATTGGCAGAGACCATATGCTTTATTCTGCTGTGTGGGGGGGAGGGAAAAAAAAGAAGAAATGGGGCTGATATGATAATCATAACAAACCCAACATCCTAGAAGGGGTCAAAGCCCATAAGCACTAGCTATAAACCAACAAGGTTAAGGTCACACTGAAACCAAACCAGAATAAAAGCTTTGAAAGCACATGTTGAAAACCTCTTAACTCTTGTCTGACCGCCACTTTCAGCTGCAGGGCTTGTGGCGGTAAGCCTGCACTACGTGGAATACACCAAAGTAGAACATTTGCTGAATGCACTCAAGTTAGTGGAGATGGAGAGATTAGATACCATGCTGCAGTACTCTACAAAATGATGCTAAGTCTGAATGCCCAGCAGATAGTGTTTTCTTCTGATCTGCAACAGAACGGAGCACACCATACACTTGGAAACAAGTCATTCATGTAAGGAAAAATTTCATTTCATATACACTAAAACACATCTTTTTAATAATCAAAAACAGCTGCAAAAATGAAAATGGATCAAGTGTAAACACTGAACATTGTAGATCTTACAAATAAGTGTCAACTTGTGAAAAATCTACACAGTAACTGTACTACACATGACGCAAGTTCAATCTTTTGCTCATCTTTTGCATTCACGATCTGATCTATCTCAGTATATAATTCACAAAGCAGAAAGCACTAATGACCTGCCAACATTAGTGATAGACATTAGTTTAAATCACAGTTGTACATATAGACCAGAGGAAAACAAACTGAAGAGAAAAACCCATTCCTCACCACAGACAGGACTGAGGCACTCTTCAGAACTGCAACAGCAACATCTAATCAGATTAGGGGTGGAAACCTTTAAACTACAGATGATATGAATGTCTTTAAAGCCCAGGTGGTGGTCTGATCCATTTTAGTAAAGTAAATGAAGGGTCTGTGATTAACAAATCACAATTCAATAGAAAACTGTATATTGACAATATATGCCACATTTTCTGTTCAAAACTCTTTTTGCTTCTAAATTATTGAATAAATACACATATGAGCTCAACAGCAAATATATTTATTGTTATTTTTCTGTTTAGATAATTTAACCATCATCTTGTTGCAAAGTGCTGTTATACCCAGTCAGCTTTCAAGTGTTTCAGGAACCCCTGATCATAAGTGTACCTTCTTTAGAAATGTGGACTGTGGACGCTGACATTAGCATTGGGGACGTCTGTGCTGCTGCAACATGTTTTGCATTGAGAAGATATTTTAGGTTTGAATAGGTTTGGTGATAGGCTGACTACTTTTTGCACATCTTGAACACAACAATAGTCTATTCCAGCATCACATCAGATCATTTTTGAAGCAAAAATTCACCCCCAGTGGGCCAAGGGAGGCAGCTTCATCATCCATCGCTGTTGTTTGCAGATGTCGCCTGTGATTTATGGGTGTATCAGAAACGCGCAAATAAAAAGGAACCTTTGTATGTAAAAAAAAATACGCAATTAATTGCTAACACGTTAAAATCTATGTAATTAATCAAAATTAACATGTTAAAGTTTCGGCCCTAATATATATATATATATATATATATATATATATATATATATATATATATATATATATATATATATATATATATATATATATATATATATATATCAGAGATAGAGGTGGTCAACACAGGCAGATTCTTTCGTCATTCTTCTTCGACCTGCAATAAGAATGACGACAATATGGTTTTTGTCACCAAATATTTCAGACACCTAGTGCTGTTTGCCAGCATTTGGCTCAGGAATTTTTCAACAGCCATACAGATTAACCTACAAGTAGACCAACTGAGGTACTTTTCGCTGGCTAGTTGTGGTTCCTGAACTTGGTGGTGGGAGAGAATAGACCTGGGAGAAGTTGTCTTCTTCTTTTATGAAGTATTTTTAATTTTATCCAGTTAAAATCACAATTTACAATAAAATATTACGGCAAATTGAAAAACAGAATGTTTCATTGCATTTCAAACAGTTCTTTACAATGTTATGATGTGTACACTGACAACGCAGTCTTAATAATGTGTCCTTCAAAAATGTTTTCATTCAGCTTCGGATTTTTTACATTTTGTCACATTACATGCACATATTTGAATGTACTTAACTGAGAGTTAATGTGACAGACCAAAACAAAGCAGAGCATAAATGTGAAGCAGAAGAGTAAGGACACAGGGTTTTTAAAATGTCCAAAAAAAAAATAACAATCTGAATGGTCTGTGTGCATTTGTATTTGTGTAAGGTTTAAAGCAATATCCCATGGCTTAAACATCTTACAGAGCTCTTTCCAATCCATCTGAAAATAAACAGAGTGTAGTACAACTGTAAAACCAGCAACAAACTGACAGTCTGAGTAAGGATAACATTAAGAAGCAGCCAAGAGATTCATGGTAGGAGCAGAAAAAATCTGGGAGAATCTGTTGCAGGAAAACTACTACTGGAACACGACAAATCTGGTGTTTATGGCAGGGTGACAAACAGCAAACTACTGCTGAAAGAAAAAGGAAGCCTGTTTGCACCTTTTTTCACAGCAAACATGTGGAGTAGTATTTCCAAGTTGTGGCACATGGTACAACATGGTGGTGGCAGCATCATGGAGTGGGGATGTTTTAATTCTACAGGGCCAGTGAAGATCGTTGGAGCCAAATGCATGACAATCCTAAAAGAGAATCTGTTAGAAGCTGCAAAAGACTTGAAACTGTGCCAGAGGGTCAGCTTCCTGCAGGACTGTAACACTGCATTATGTAATAACGTTGCAATATGTAATCATGTAATAAAATGGGGTTTCAAAATGTAATAAAACCTCATTGAAACTGCGTTATGTAGTAATAGTAGCAAAATGTAATAAAATCCTTGAACATATTTTGTAATACTTTCTTCACCGTTATGTAATAATTATTACATTTTGTGCTGATTATTGCAGAATGGAGGGATAGCTCTTTTTTAGAAACGATAATGTAATCATGTGGCGCATTACGCAATAAACGATCACAAACAACTGTTTGTGTTCATCCTAATCAATATACTTCTAATAACAATGCTGTAGATCCGATACACATTTAAATATTTGAAACTTTGGTCAACAAATGCCAAACTTTTGGTCATTTAGTTGCCTTTTCAGACTCACAGCCAGAACCCTCGATATTAACCTACATATCGTTTAAGGCAAAACAATCAAGACATGTAAACAGCTTTTTTAAAACACATATAAAGCCTTGCCACTGCGTGTTAAAGCACATCAGAGAGTGCGCTGTGGCCGAGGCGCATCGACATCAGGGTGACAGCTCGTGGAACAGCATGCTGGCCGAGAGGAAAGCCTTCATCGGCCTCTTGTATATCCAAGGAGCACAGGAAGCAATAAATATGCAACTGGACAGTCTCTGGTCAGAAAAATGGGGCTTCCCGTTTTTCAAGGACACGATCTCCAAAAATAGATTCAAAGAAGTTATGAAATTTCTCCCTGTTCATAAGGAAACCCGACAGCCATGACTTGTGGATGAGGTTTGCACTGATCTCAGCTAACCCGAATAAGTTTGTGGAAACTTTATTACCTGCTACAGGCCCGGTGCCAACATTACCACTGATGAGCAACTTTTTCCCACCAAGGCCAGGTGCAAGCATAATTTCAAGACTTTGTATCATAAAACAGGATCACCAGCAGAAACCACATTCAGAGAACGCCAGAGTGCTTTTGAAATATTTTTATTAGCTCAACGACTTATCATATATTCAAGTAAAATATAATACTATAGTAAAATGATCTATAACACTTGAATAATATTTAAATTATTTATCCATTATGACGGCAAAGACATGAACTTGTCACAATTAGAATTCTACACAGGGTCAATATGAATGCTGAACAGCAGGGGGCGCTTCTTTAATTAAGACTGGCTTCAGAGCGCAGGTATGTCTCGTTCACCCGAAATGTTCATTACAGTAGTTCGATGTCCTGTCAGAGACATGAGCCGCAGTCTCACCTGTAATAATTCACATGTTTCAATAAAGTGAACTTTATGCTATCTGGAAGTAGCCTATAAAGTAGAATAATTTATGTAACAGGGATCAGGACAGAGAAGCTGGCCTTTATTGACCAAAGTTTCAAATAGTTAAATGCATACAGGATCTACAGCATTGTTATTAGAAGTATATTGATTAGGATGAACACAAACAGTGATCTGTGATCGTTTCTTACATAATGCACCACATTATTATATTATCTTTTCAAAAAAAAAAAAACGGCTCCCTCTGCATTTTGTAATAATCAGCACAAAATGTCACCAAAAAACTTGAAAACTTGCACTGTCCAGTGCATTTAACACAATTCATCCTGATCTGCTTCGTCTGAAACTCCAGAAGACTCAGGTGGAGGCTTCAATTATCGCCTGGATCCATGACTACCTGACAAACAGACCACAGTTTGAGAGACTGAAGGACTGTGTGTCTAACCAGGTGGTCAGCAGCACAGGAGCACCACAGGGGACTGTACTCTCACTATTCCTTTTCACTCTGTACACTTCAGACTTCCAGCACAAGTCAGACTCCTGTCATCTACAGAAATACTCTGATGACTTTGCAGTGGTTGGGTGGATCAGAGATGGACAAGAAGCTGAGTACAGAGAGCTGGTGGACCGCTTTGTGTCATGGTGTGGAAACAAGCATCTTATCTTGAATGTGAACAAAACTAAGGAGATTGATTGTAGATTTCAGGAGAAACAGGGTCAGATCAAACCCTACTTCCATCATGGGAGAAGTGGAGGTGGCTGAGGAATATAAATACCTCGGTGTTCATCTCGAAAACAGACTGGACTGGAGACTCAACAGTGAAGCGTCTACAAGAAGGACAGAGCAGACTGGACTTCTGGAGGAAGCTAAGATCCTTCAAGGTTTGGAGCAAGATGTTGTAGATCTTCTATAAGTCTGTTGTTGAGAGCGTCATCTCCTCTGCCATCATGTGTTTGGGCAGCAGCATCAGAGCCAGGGACCTAAAAAGGCTCAACAACCTGATAAAGAAGGCTGGTTCTGTTCTGGGGACGACTGTGGAACCTCTGGAGATGATGATGCAAAGAAGGATTTTACATAAATCAAGACAATTATGGACAACCCTGGACATCCTCTTCATAAGACTGTCATTGGAAAACAGAGTCTCTTCAGTCAGAGGCTTCTTCAGATTGGTTGTAAAACAGACTGCTACAGGAGATCTTTCTTGCCCACAGCCATCACCATCTATAATAACTCCTTGACTAAATGAGTTACATCAACATTTAATTTCCCTTTGGGATAAATAAAGTATTTTTGAATTTGAATTTGAATTGAAATTACTTGCAGACTGATGTTTTTAAGCTTTCATTTCTGTTAATTGTTGTAATTTTCATCTTCCAGCTAATGAAAACATGACTTTAAGAGTAAAATATTACATCAGACCAATAAAAAACATTTTTAAAGCAGAAATGTGGGTTAAAAGAAAGGTGTGTTGGATACCTGCTTAAATATTATTTTCAAAATATATTTTAATCTGACAAACGAGCCTCGTTGTACAACATATTCTAATTTACTGAGATGTACCTGTAGACAAGTCAGTTCCATTATTTTTATGGTTTTCTATTTTTACAGAATGATGTTCACATCTTCTTGTAATAAGAGCTTACTTGTCAGGGCTGTTTTGTTTATTGAAATTTATTAGAAGTAATATAAAAAAGTGATGAAGATGCTGCAAAAAAGAAAATGCTGGGTATTTGCAGGAATCTTAATCGCAAAACTTAATCTGTCTTTCTTTTGTTACTTTGGTTTTATCACAAAAGTTTCATATTTCCCTCGTTGTTCATTTCTCTAAACATCTTTTTTTATTTGCCTGATAGGTGGTAATAAATATGAGGTAAGATAATAAACAAGATATATAAACATGTTTTGTTCAGTTTCTGAACAATGACAGGAAGTCATGACTAGACGTGGAGTTCTTGCTGAGTGGACAGTTTCCAGTCCTTTGTGCCCGAGCATAGTTTCACAACTGTTCTTTTAATAAAATGAACTGAGGGTAAGGCATGTTTATTTCTCCAACACCATTCACACAGAGAGAGATTCAAAGTGCTTTACAGGGGAACAAAGGAACAGAAATTAATCAAAACACTACGGAGACATCACATTAAAGGTTTAAAATATAAGACATAAATGGAAATAAGATTGAAAATGACAGAATTTAGGTTAATGCAATTCTAAGACATGGTAGAGATGATAAAGCTATATTTGTCTTTACAGAACAAACATGAATGCCTTCATTACTGGTTCAAAACAGGCAACATTTTTTGCACATCTCAGGTTTTTAGACAGTTGATTTTAGAGGAGTATAGAAACTAAATGCTGCCTTGCTTTGTATATTCCTAGTACTGGGGACCCAGGATTGAAAGGTCTCCACTGACCTGAGGGGTCTACATGGTTTCTATCTGACCAGGAACTCTGATATATATTTAGGCCCAAGACCATACAGTGCTTTATAGATCATCAAGATTTTAATGTGTATCGTCTGAAAAACATAGCCAGTGTTGTGATTTAGGTTTAACGTCAACTATTTTGGTCAGGACTCTAGAGGCTGCACCAGATGCTCTGTGGTCTTTTGTCCCCTATGGGGTGCTGTTTGTAAAGTTACACAATCAAAAATTAACAGTAATAATAATAATTTCAGTTATTTAGCCAGTCATAAAAAAAAAAAAAAAAAAAAAAAAAATGGTGATCCATTTTGCAAAGTTACATTTTCACTATTTCATTCATACATTTATAAATGTTACAGTCCCAAATTAAATATTTAGTTAGCACATCCCTGTTTTTTACAGTTTTTGTGTCGTTTATTGTAAATAGGATGTTGCTTTTAATGCACAAATACACATGCACATTTTTTTTTACATTTTTAAAGTTATTCTAACCAGTTAAGCATTCCTTTGGGTTGGATCATTTTTAGTAATTGCACAGTATTTTATGTTGTAATTTTGACCTTATTGTACAGTATGTTATTCTTAACTCTGTTTATATATATATATTTATGTTTTTATCAGTGTGTAAATCTACTTGCTTTGATTGCATGTCACTTTGCCGCTGTTGCACTGGAATTTCCTCAATGAACAGAATCAAACAGGCTACTTTGCTTTTTTTTTTTAAAGTTGAACATTTGTTGATAGACTGACTTTTTCTTTGCTTTTGTCAGAGAATGTCAGAGTAGATATGGACCTTTAATTACTTATTATTGAAGGATCCAGATTAGGCCATACTTCAGGTGCAGCACAACTAATGTCATTTTTTATAAAACCCGTGGGAATCATATCTCGGCAGCAAGTTGTGGATTTCATGTGATGAACCAGAGGTACATAACTCAGCGGCTTCAAATAATAAAGAATACTGATGTTTGTGCCTCCCTTACCGTAGGAAGATGCCTTTAATGTTTGGCGTGCCTTCAAACGCTGAAGCAGGAACACTGGAGATCCGATTGCTTTGCAGGTAAAGGTACTCCAGAGACTCAGGAAGGTCAGATGGGATGTGTGTTAGCTGGTTGCCAGAAAGGTCTAGAGTCTAAAATAATTCAAGAAACATCATCAACAAGGAGCGTTGTGAAACAGTGTCACTCATATACCATGGGTAACCTATTTCATGCATGGATGGATGGATGGAGTTTCTGCCCACAAATTTCTTCTATTTTATCTATTTTGTCACACTTAAATGTGACAAATGATCATCAAACAAATTTTAATGTAAAAAAAAAATATAACTTTAGTAAAAACCAAATAGTTTTTTTTCAAGTGATTTTATCTTTTTAGGGATAAGGCTATCCAACCAACTTGGGCCTATGTCAAAGAATTGATTTTAAATCTAAGAACTTGTTGTGTAACCATTGCCACAATTCTTTGCAGAATTGTTTTATTTCAGCTAAATTTGAGGTTTTTTGAGTGACTTGTTTAAGTGTTAATGCAAAGACTCCAGTGTGTACTTTGACTAGGCCACTCCAAAGCATTCAAAGGTAGGCTTGCTGATGTGCTCAGGATCATTGTCCTGCTGCCACCGTTTTGCAAGAGCTTCTTTAAAATAAATGCGTTTATACACAGAACTCACATTTTTCAGAACTTTGATCTGAGCGATGCTAAAATACTGGGTTAGTACTACTACACTGTACAATAGGGACACATCCGTTTTCTCTTCTCTGTTAGCCTACTTCATGTTGTCAGACAGGTTCAGTTTATGTGATTATTGACTCTGCAGGTCTGACAGTAATCCATTCTGGGCGTGGCTGGTGAAACTGAATTCAGTTTTCAACAACATGTGCTTCATTAAAGATAATTGATCAAATAAGAAGGAGGGTGATTATATTTTCAGATATATTATAAATACCAGAAATGTTTGGATAGTTCAATTTTTCTCTTATTAAATTAATTCATTTAAACTGCAGTTTGTATTTACTCAGGTTACTCAGATTTGAAACATCTGGCGTGGGATAAAAGCAAAACCAGAGGAAATCTTTGAGGAGGCAAACACTGTTTCACAAAACTGTATGTATCAGTATAGTTCTGTCTACAAACTAGCCATATTGTGTATGTTGTGACTGGTAAAAGCTTGGATCTGTTGCAATATGCTGCAAGCAGCTGAAATGATCAGGTTCTAAGGGGCTCAGTGTAAATCTTGCAGGTTAAGAAAGTAGATTAGTGTTATCAAGCATAATCTGAGCAGTGTCTCTGCAGGTCACTCACTGTGAGTGCACTGAGCTCCATCCAGGCTCCTTGGTAGGCAGAGTTGAGTTTTAGTTTGTTGTCACTCAGGATCAACTTTTGTAGCTTCTGCATTCCAGTCAGGGCACCGTCTGGTATTGAATTTAGTTGGTTGTTCTTGATTTCTAGAACCTTCAGACTAGGAGGAAGACCCAGGGGCACTGCATGAAGAGCATTTCCTGACAGGTCCAGAGTTTCCAGTATGCGTAGCTTTCTGAAGGCGTCACGGTGAATCTTGGGGTTGGTCAGTTTGTTGTAGCTGAGATTGAGCTCAGTCAGGGTATACAGCAAGGACAGGTCATTGCGGCCAATTTCAGAAACATAGTTGTGGAGTAGCATGAGAGTCTTAGCTCGTCGAGGTAAGCCCCTGGGAACTCGTTCCAGCAAATTATTATATAAATGAAGAGTGTGCAGCTTCTTCAAACCCTAGTGAAAAGAAGAACACTGTTGTTTTTCAGTGAATTTGAAGATATGGACTGCCATCACACATTTGTGCATCGTACCTAATATGTAATTAACTTTTTATTTTTATTTTTTTTTTTATGTACCTGGAAAGCCATTGGGTGAATAGAGCGGGAGCGCAGCTTGTTATTGTGAAGAAGCAAGTATTCAAGGTTCCGCACAGAGGTGAGAGCATCTCCAGGGATGCTGCGGATGGAATTCTTCTCCAGGTGCAGGATCACTAGGTTGCGAGGCAAACCCTTAGGAACAACGCTTAGGTTGTTATTTGACAAATCAAGATACTCAAGGCTACTCAGCTGGCTGCAAAGACAGAAAAGGAGAAAAATCAGTTCTTTGATTCTGCACCAGGTAATTTAACACTATGTGCTTTGTACATTGGTTGAAGCTGATTTTGAGGTACTTATAATCTGTATAGAGCAAATTCAAAGGTTTGCATTTAAAGATAAGTTTGCAGCACATTAGCAGTTGAGAAAATAAAACAAAACCATTCAGTCTTCAATTAATTATATTGTTTAACTGGTCCAAACATATTTTTTGGATGTAGCCTTTTTTTTTTTAGAAAGATCTGAGAAAAATTTATTTCAGATATAAAAACAATAAAGTAAAAATACTTTAGGTTGTTTAGTTTTTATAAATTTAAATAAGATATGGATGTCGCTATGTTGTTTACGCTGCAATACATTCTGTGTAGATGATGGATGCTAGGGGCTACGAAGCTAGCTCCGATCAGGAAGAACAGTAATATTCGCGCATTACTTCAGCCCTTTTAATTTGAACTAGAGCATGCTGAAATAGAAGGCAATGCTGAAGTGACAAGTGGAAATGAACATGAGGAGGACCAAATGGATGAAGAGACGGTTGTGAATACTCAGGCTATGAAGAGGGTTGGCCAAAAAAAGCTGTTTTTTGTGATGCTACTGCTTGGAAATGCCAACACAAAGCTGAAGCTGGCTTCCGATTCAGGAAATGGCTAAAAACAGTGAACTACAACACCAGAACACATCTAGCAGCAAAAAAAAAAAAAAATATATATATATATATATATATATATATATATATATATATATATATATATATATATATATATATATATATATATATATATTAGTTTTTTAGAGCAGCACATTAAAGTTCAAGGTAGTGAAAAATTAGGTGGAATCGTCCTTTAGCCATTTCCCGAATCAGAAGTTGCAGTCAGAAGCCAACTTCAGCCTTGTAATGCATACCCAAAAGGGTCCAGTTTCTAACTCAAGCTGTTTAAGGTAAGCATCAGAATCAAAACACTATCTCAGATATATTAGAATTCTGTGTTACAAAGACTTCTGCATTAAACATCGATTCACAGATTATCTGACTCATACCATTCTGTCACTACATGGTGACAGTTTCAATAGATATGTAGAAAAATATTTTTTTATAAAAGTTATATACTGCAGGCAGACTTTTCATTGTTGTCAGTGAAAGAAGATAACATCTATCAAACATTCCCAGGAATTTCTACAATTTATGTAATCTTGGTTATATCGAGCGAAGATGAAAGTTGACCAAAATGTTAAATATCTGCAGCTAGTGGTCATGATTTTACAAGCAGATTGATCCATTTTTAGTCAGCTAAAGTCGATTGGCCCCCAGTGCTGTTGATTTAGGAGAATCTGTTAACCACCATTACCAAACTATCCATGGTATCCCTTTGGCATCATTTGAAGCCTAATTCCATAGACTTGTTAGTTGTGTAACCCATTCAGGTTTTGGGCTATAATCTGCTTCTGTGATGTGAGAAAACATACGTTTGTGTTCTTCATTTTACTTATGAAATAACAGACAGTGAAATATTTTTAATTGCTTGGTTTTGTGAATATTATGTCAAACCCACCTGAAAGTCTCATTGTCCATCCCATCATTGGTGAGGAGGTTGTTCTGGAGATAAAGTTCTCGAAGGTTTCGCAAATCCTCAAAGGCCCCTGTTGGGATTTTTTCCAGCCTGTTACTCTGTAACATAAAGGAAATATTTTTTATTAATAAAATGTAGCTGCGGTAATAATAGACCCAGATATGCTCTTCACAACCTCTATGATCAAGTCAAGGCAAGTTTATTTGTACAGCCCATTTCAGCAACAAGGCATTTCAAAGTACATCATGAAAGCATAATACAGTAACCAATTACAAAACAAGCAATAAACACCAACTTTTGTCAACTGCCATCATCAACATCATCAAGCAAATACACATCAAACATGATGATCAATGTTCCAGGTATTATTAATCAAAGGCAGCTCTAAACAGGTGGCTTTTTAGCTTTGATTAAGAAGAAGTCAGCGTTTTGCAGTTCGCTGGAAGTTTATTCCAGATTAGAGGAGCATAAAAACTGAAAGCTGCTTCTCCATGTTTGGTTCTGATTCTGGGGATGTAGAGCAGACCAGAACCAGAAGACCTGAGTGGTCTGGAAGGTTGATACGATGACAACAGGTCTTTAATGTATTTTGGTGCTAAGCCATTCAGTGATTTATAAACTAATAGAAGTATTTTAAAGTCTATTCTCTGAGCTCCAGGGAGCCAGTGGAAGGACTTTAGAACTGGGGTGATGTGTTTTATCTTCCTGGTCTTAGTGAGAATGCCAGCAGCAGCATTCTGAATCAGCTGCAGCTGTCTGATTAACTTTTTAGTCAGACCTGTTAAGACACTGTTGCAGTAATCAATGCGACTGAAGACAAACACATGGATGAGTTTCTCTAGATCTTGTTGAGATATTAGTCCCTTAATCCTGGAATGTTCTTCAGGTGATAGAAGGCTGACTTTATAACTGTCTTTATGTGTCTCTAAAGGTTCAGGTCTGAGTCCATCACTACACCCAGATTTCGGGCCTGATCACTAGTTTCTAGCTATCAGCAACAAAGTGCATGCAGACCTCACATCTTTATTGTATCCTTCATTTATTTGGGTAAAGTGTCTGAATGGGTTCAAAATCTCTTTCTAAAGAGAGTCTTGGCCAAGAAAGCACTTGAACTTACAACAAATAAAAGTAATAATAACAATGAATTGGAGAAATGTGAGAAAAATTCATTAAAATGCATTAACAGAGCCAGACCCAGTTCCAAACATTTCAGGTCCTCTTTTTTTTTTTTTAAACCATTCCATCAAACATCTGCTGCATATTTAGAGGCATTTTTCCCTAATTCTGTCCTGGCTCATTTCACAGATGTTTCTAAAACACCGTCAGAGCACATGATTACTAGCTGGTATTTTCATAAAAGCCCAAGCAGAGATTTACTCTGAATCTAAAAAGTCTACAGATCCAAGATAGAACTGCCAAATCAGATCAAGATGTGTCATTACTAAACTTTTTTTTCCCTTTCATCTAATGTATAGCACATAAAATTATGTAAAATATTCACCGATGAGGAACACCTGGTGACATGAACAGTCAATGGGGAGTTGGCAGACTGGCAAAACCAACCAATGAGTGGATGACATGGAAAAAGATTTAAGATTTTAAGAGAAGAGGGAAAATGTGGTCTCCCAACACGCAACAGAAGGAAATTAGCATAAAAAGAACAAGAAAAAGAAGAACATTAACAGAACAAGGAGGTGCAGCAGCAGCAAGAAACAAGAAGTGGCACCAGTCATGGCTTGGGGATGGTATAACGATGGGAAGGAGGAAGTGGATTTTAGCTTTGACTTGGTTTTCTTTGAAGACTAACTTTTAGACCTGGGTTTTCATGCGTCTTGCTGTTGGTCATGGCAGTGCCTTGTTGGCCTGTTTCAAAGAAACATGTACCCCAGCTGACTCATATATCTAAAAACCAGATTTCTACATACATTATTTTAAAAAGACAAAAACATTTTTCTTACTGTCTGACATAAATTCTGACTAAGAATCATTTACGATTACCGAAAAACGTTTTATTTGTGAAATTTCTAAATAATTAGAGTTAGAATTTTCTTAGTTATTTTCATACTCCTTGGGTTTTCTTCTACAAGCCTCTCACAATAGTTTGCTGTAATGTGGGCCCATTCCTCCTGACAGAACTGGAGTAGCTGAGTCAGGTTTGTAGGCAGCCTCGCTCACACTTCTTTAGCTCTGCCCACAAATTTCTGGTTCTGGTTCTGGGGATGCAGAGTAAGCTTGGACCTGAAGACCTGATTGTCTAGGACGATTGATACAATGACAACAGGTCTTTAATGTATTTTGGTGCTAAGCCGTTCAGTGATTTATAAACTAACAGAAGTATTTTAAAGTCTATTCTCTGAGCTCCAGGGAGCCAGTGGAAGGACTTTAGAACTGGGGTGATGTGCTCTATTTTCTGGTCTTAGAGAGAACACAAGCAGCAGTGTTCTGGATCAGCTGCAGTGGTTTAATTGACGTTTTAGGCAGACCTGTTAAGACACAGTTGCAGTAATCAATGCGACTGAAGATAAACGCATGGATGAGTTTCTCTAGATCTGGTTGAGACATTAGTCCTTTAATCCTGGAAATGATAGAAGGCTGACTTTCTTACAGACTTTATGTGTCTTTGTAGGTTCAGGTCTGAGTCCATCACTACACCCAGATCTCAGGTCTGATCACTAGTTTCTAGCTGTAATAACTGAAGCTGTGTGCTGACTCTAGATCGTTCCTCTTTAGGTCCAAAGATAATAACTTCAGTTTTGTTTCTGTTCAGCTGGAGAAAGTTTTGGCACATCCACACATTGATTTGTTCTAAGCATCTGTTCAGGGGTTGAATGGGTTCAAAGTCACCTGGTCACATCGTAATAGAGAGCTGTGTATCATCTGCGTAGTTGTGGTAACTAATCTTATTATTTGTTGTAATATGAACTAGTGGGAGTGTGTAGATATTAAATAGGGGCTGTCCCAGGATTGAACCTTGGGGTACTCCACATGTGACTACTGTCCGCTCCAATGAGAAGTTGCCTATTGACACAAAGAAATCCCTATTCTTTAGGTAGGATTCGAACCAATTGAGTACTGTACCAGAGAGTCCAACCCAGCCCTCCAGTTGCTTCAATAATATATCACAGTCAGCAGTGTCAAATGCTGCACTGAGGTCCAACAGAACCTCTGTGGAAGAACCACAGTGTTCTTCCACAGTCTGTATTTGTGTGGATGTCATTAAACATCCTGACAAGGGCAGTCTCAGTGCTGCGGTGAGCATGGAAACCAGACTGAAAGACATCAAAGTGGTTTGTCATTGTTAAGAAGCTGTTTAACTGCTGAAACACAGCTTTTTCAATAATTTTGCTGATGAATGGAAGGTTAGATATCGGCCTGTAATTCTGCAGTAGTGATTTGTCCAGACTGTTCTTCTTTATCAGTGGTTTGATAACCGCTGTTTTTAAAGCCTGGGGTGAAACACCTGATGAGAGGGAAGAGTTTACTATTTGAATCAGGTCAGATGCAATGACAGGCAGAACTTTCTTATGGAAGGTTGTAGGTCGGATATCAAGACAGCAGGAGGAGGAGCTTAACTGTTTCAGAATTTTTCATGGTTGAGTTGGTGAAATTCAGCCATTTTCTCTGCATTTGTTATGTTTGGGCATATCATCGTTATTGGTTTTGGTGTGAATGTGCAGATTAACCCTCTAATTTTTAAAAAAATTTCCGTAAAAAAGAATCAGCATCGCAGTGAGTCTAAGCATACATCGGAATCAACAAAAGAATGGTTTAAATAGAAGATTTAAATTAAAGTTTTGGAATGGTTTGACCAAAGTTCAGAACCAACTCTGACAGAAATTCTGTGGGGTTACCTGAAGAGAACTGTGGACAAGAGATGCCCAAACAAAGCAAGGCAGTGTGGATAAATATTACCAAGTCAAGACGTAGGATACTAATATATTTCTACCAAAGAAAAAACAAAATACTTCAATAAAAGTTTAGTTTAGGGTGTACAGACTTATTCAATGAGGTTGTTGCATTTCTTTTATTCTTTTATATTCTTTCCTCTTACAGAACTGCTTTTCAGTGAAAAACTTTTCAAAAGGTCATAAAACCCTCATATTGTAACAGAGGTATGTAGGCTATCCTATGTATCTATACCAACCAAAAGGAAACTATGTGGAATTAAAGGGTGGTCATTTACCCGGAACTAGAAGAGTGATGTGTACTATTTCTACAGTGAAGAATAAATGCTAAGCACAAAGGTAGACAGACTACAATGTTTTTACATACAGATCAAATGCATTTGCAATGAGAAAATCACCATCATGCCTAAAGGCAAAAAGTTATAAGAATCAAGTGTGAAAAACAAATTATCAAGATTAGGTGCAACAATTTTGATTTACAAAGTTTAAAATATTAGTTTCCCTTTAGGATATAATGAATTTGTAGTTTTCCTGCATTTAACAACTACTGTGCTAAATGGACAGAAAAACATGAAATTAAAAATTTTGGGCTAGATAATTGTGTCATCTGCATAATAACGATTCTGAATTTGCTGTCACTGCTGCCGTCACCTCCCCTCACGTAAGATCCACAATTTCTGCCACCACTATAATAAATTACTACTACTACTAGATTAAATGCATGGTTAAACAGAAATGTGCTCTAGTATGTTATTTTAATTGGTTGTGTTCAAATATCATTTTTATTGTTGCATCTGTGAGACCTTTAGATGAAGGCGGAGTAGACTGGATGGCAGATTGCTGGGAACAACCCTCAGAAAGTTGCTGGATATGGTGAGGATCTCCAATGTGTCAGAAGCATTGAACATGTGATGGGGAAGTCCTTCATCTGTCAGCTTGTTGTTATGGAGATACACAGACCTATGAGCCATGACACACATAGAATATGTTTTTCTAACAATACCTCAAATAAAAAGGGGTAGAATCACACAGTCATGCATGTCGGTACCTCAGTTTTGGTTTATGACCAAATGTGTATGGGTAGATCCTGGAGAGCTGATTAGCAGCAAAATCAGCACTGACCAAAGATGGTGGCAGGACTCTTGGTGCAGAGGTGAGCTGCAAGCACATCAGAGAATGAATGAAAAATATAGCAACAAAAATCATTCCATTGATGTAATGTAGTTCAGGGAGTTTTTTTTTTTTGTAAAAGATTGTTTTGTGATTATGCTTATAATGGTGTTCTGTCTCAGACAGTGTTGGACAGTATTGTAAATACAGAGTGATGTTCTTTAATTTTGACAGTAAAATCACCTTCAGCCTCTTATTAATATTACCTTTATTTTTCATTTTATTGTTAATAGTTACCCTTCCTAGAAGTGCTGACCACATTCCAAAGGTTAAAGAACCCCACAAGGGTGTAAACTCAAGCTAGAGCCTAGAACACCCACCTTTCACCTATATAGCAGTTATGTGGTTACACATCTAGGGGTAACAAGAAAGCCACTTGTTGAGGAAAAAAATGAGAAAAGAATTACATTCTTCCCTTCACAAGACTTGGGTGTAAATTTCTGGAGGTCCACCAGAAAACCTCTTTGCCAGACTCGGAGTTTCTCTAACAAGCTTACTACATTAATACTAAAAGTCTCATGATACATTGGCTTTTGTGTTTTGTACATCACCTTGGTTGCCTTTTGAGGTTGTGATTATTTTTTGTTTCCTTCACTTTCCATACTTGGCTTCTTATATTGTTATGTGATTTTTATTTCTTACATTCTGATTTTAGTCTTTGGTTTTAGCTTTTGTTTTACATCCTTTTGTTTCCTGTTAGGAACCTCTGTGTTAATTAGACATTTGCTTTTCTATTCAGGGCCTTACCCAGCTGTACTGCTTTCCACTGATTAGTCTTATCCTACTAATCTCCACTTCACAATCTTAAAGCCAGTCAGTTTCATCTCTTCCTTGTCAGATCCTACTGTTACCTATTACTTTCCATGTTGGTCATTTGTTATCCCGTCACCGTGTTTGTGTCCTTTTCAACCACAATACATGACATTAATCTTTTCTTTTATACATGTCTAATACTGACATTTTTAGACCATTCCTTCATTCAAACATGCAGTTGTTCAAGCCTAAAGGGTTATCTTTGATGCTTAAACTATCTGATTGTCAATGTTGTGACAATGCATTTCCTCCCAGGCATTATAAACTACTTTCTACTTGCTTTTTGCAACAGAAGATGATGTGTGAAGATGATATTCTGGTGTTTCCAAATATATATTTCAGTAGTATTGTATACTACTGAAATATATATTTGGAAACACCAGAATATCACCAGTGCTGAAGACTGCTGGTATTGAGGCTACCTTATTCTGGCTAAACTGTTGGAGACATATGACTGTAAATCTGTTGTTGTCAAACCTTCCTTCCAAAAGTACATGAGGCCATTGGTTTTAAAGGAGGAAATAGAAGAGCTTGTCTTAGTTTCAATTCAGAGTGGCTTTAGGAATCTACAAACCGAACTGCGACAGACAAGACTTGAGCACAGAGAAAACAAATAGATATAAGAAAGGAAGTTCTCTGAAGATTATCATAATTAAAACGTAAAACTAATCCCTGCATGGAGGAAAAATTCTTCCAGTCCCAGTCTGAGTGCATTTACTCTCCAAGAAGTCATTCTCAATCAAATTCTGACTGATGATGGCTAGGAACATGCAGTTTCTAAAAACAAGTGGTGCATATCACATAATATAATCATCCTTTCATTGTTCCTTTCACATCTCCAGCATGCATCATAATCTCCCAGTTTCTTTCCTGCCATGTTATTGAAAGTCCAACTACTCGTGCATCCTCCATCTTGCCTAATATCTTACATCTGAAACCAAAAGTCTCTTTCCACATCTCCTTTTCTATTTTTCTGAACTAAATTATACCCCAGGATACTTGGAGACCTCTGAGGGCTCTGATTAAATTACATCAGCAATCGAAATGTTGCACCTCTAAGTGATTAATTACCCAGACAAGGATCCTGTGTTACAGTTTTTCCTGTGTTGAGTTTTTTGTTGAACAGTTTCTAATTTTGAAATATTATTTATGTAATTTTTGTCACTTGCTGTTTAGATATAAGGATGGATATGATGGATGCCGCAAAGCATGTGATATGTGAAATTATTTATTTTAATGGGTTTTTTCAGGCAAAAGAAACTCTTGTTTTGTCAAAACTTTTCTTGCTTTTATCTATAGGAGGTTAGAATATTAAATACTATCTATAAAAGGATATTTAAACAGAAATGTCAGGCTTCTGAAAAGCTCACCATCCTCCCCTCCTGCCCCCAGCCAGACAGACATCCCACCCTCCTTTGACCCACAGCTTTCCTGTCACACCTCAGATGTTTTATCCTCTACCTCAGTCATGGACTCTTCTGCTTCCACTAGTTTGTCTTCAACCAAACAAGGAGATGCTGCTGCTCCCTCTCCCTCCCCCTCCCACTTTTCTGTTTCTAGAAGTCAGGTGAAGAGGCAGCTGAACCGGAACAAGGCTGCAGGTCCAGGTGGTGTCAGCCCCAGAGCCCTGAAGGCCTGTGCAGAGCAGCTCTGTGGGATTCTGCAACACCTCTTCAACCTTAGCTCGACCCAAGAGAAGGTTCCACTGTTGTGGAAGACATCCTGTCTGGTTCCGGTACCAAAGAAAACTCACCCATCAGTCATCAACGACTACAGACCCGTTGCTCCTACATCCCACATCATGAAGGGTCTTGGAAAGACTCCTGTTGGCCCACCTGAATAAGCAAACCAGCACATATCAGGACCCCTTGCAGTTTGCTTATCGCCATGGAGTTGGAGTTGAAGACGCCATTATACACCTGCTTCAACAAACCCACTGTCACCTGGACAAAGCAGGCAGCACTATGAGGATCATGTTCTTTGATTTCTCCAGTGCATTTAACACAATTCAGCCTGATCTGCTTCGTCTGAAACTCCAGAAGACACAGGTGGAGGCTTCAACAATCACCTGGATCCATGACTACCTGACAAACAGACTACAGTTTGTGAGACTAAAGGACTGTGTGTCTAGCCAGGGGGTCAGCAGCACAGGAGCACCACAGGGGACTGTACCCTCACCATTCCTTTTTACTCTGTACACTTCAGACTTACAGGGTTAGTTCAAAAAAATATTTCCATCATGGCAGAAGTGGTGGAGATGGTGGAGCCACGGTGTTAATCTGGACAACAGACTTGACTGGACAGTCAACAGTGATACCGTCTACAAGAAAGCAAGAAGGAACAGAGCAGACTGGACTTCTGGAGGAAGCTAAGATCCTTCAAGCTTTGCAGCAAGATGTTGCATGTCTTCTATAATTATTTTGTTGAGAGTGTCATCTCCTCTGCCATCATCTGTTGGGGCAGCAGCTTCAGAGCCAGGGACCTAAAAAGGCTCAACAACCTGATAAAGAAGGCTGGTTCAGTTCTGGGGACGACTGTGGAACCTCTGGAGATGATGATGCAAAGAAAGATTTTACATAAAATCAAGAAAATTATGGACAAACCTAGGCATTCTCTTCATGAGTCATTGAAAAACAGAGTGTCCTCAGTCAGAGGCTTCTTCAGACTCACTGTAATGCATACCTCTACAGGAGATCCTTTCTACTCACAACCATCAGCATTTGCAAACATTCTTTGAAGAAAATTGTGTAATATGAGTTACAACAACATTTAGTTTCCCTCTGGGACTAACACAGTATTTTTCAACATGAATTTAATTGAATATTTCATAGATTCTCAATGGGGTTCAGGTAAGGCCAGTGTGCTGGCCAATTAAGAACAGGAACACCACGGTCATTGAAGCAGGTTTTGGTACTTTTAACAGAGTGGGCTGGTACCAAGTCCTGTTGGAAAATGAAATCATCATCTCCATAAAGCTTGTCAGCAGAAGGAAGCATGAAATGCTTTAAAGGTTCCTGGTAGATGGTTTTGATGACTGTGGACAGCAGAAAACCCAGTGGGCCAGAACCAGCAGGTGATGTGGCACCTCAGATCATCACTGACTGAAAAACTTTACACTGGACTTCAAGCTATGTGGATTCTGTGCCTCTCCTCTCTTCATCCATACTCTGGGATCTTGATTTTCAAATGAAATACAGAATTTAGTTTTATCTGAAAGAAGGACTTTGAATCCCTGAGCAATAGTCCAGTTCCTTTTCTTCCTAGCCCAAGTAAGACACTTCTGACATCGTTTCTGGTTCAGGAGTGGCTTGACACGACCTTTGTAGCCCATGCATAGGATTCATTTGTGTGGTGGCACTTTATACTCTGACACCAGCCTCAGTGCACTCCTTGTGATGCTCCCCTGAATCTTTAATGGATCATTTTATACCACACTTTTTCCTTCCACTCAATTCTATGAATATGCTTGGATACAGAACTCTATAAACAATGACGTTCAGCAATGACGTTTTGTGGCTTCCCCTCCTTGTGAAGGGTGTCGATGGTTGTCTTCTGGACATCTGCCCAGTCAGCAGTCTTCTGACCCACCCTACTGACCCAGACTGAGAGATCATTTAAAGGCTCAGGAAACCTTTGCAGGTGTTTTGAGTTAATTTGCTGATTAAGGTCTGAAGCCATGAGTTTCCATTATTTAACTGTTTCACAATATTCAAATTTTCTTAGAAAAGGAGCTAAATTTTGGATTGTCATTATTTGTAAGCCATAATCATCAAAATTACAAGAAGGAAAGGCTTGAAATATTTCACTCCATGTGTAGTAAATCTATATAAGTTACAACTTTCACTTTCTGAACTGAGTGACAAGGCTTTCAGTATTGCTAAAATGTGTAAAATGATAGAGAATATCAAAAGCAGAGAAGCATTTTTGAGATTAGATATTCATTTAGAGCTTTTTCCTTAATAACATGGTTTATGCATTAAAGTAACACGGGATGTCTTTGAGGCTTAGTGAGCACTAAAAAAATCCCCTATTCTTCCTGCATGCTTTTTTCCTGTTTGTCTCTACGGACACAGAAATCTGTCCATCCTTTCTCTCTCACTCGTCATGTCCAGAAAGGTCAGTAACATTTTTAGCTTCGACCAGTTGAATCATGGGACATAAGTTATCACTGTCTGCCTGTCACAACAAAATAAAGACAAGACCTTTTAAGGACAAAGAAGCAAAGATGCCATTGTGCTGTGTGATGAATCAGGACATTTTAAATTCTGGGGTATGACTCACCTTGTTGTTTGCCAGGTATAAATAAGCCAGCTCTTCAAGCATCTCAAAACCTTCATCTGCAAGGCCTATAAAAATATACAAAATTGTGAGGTAATATAGTTATGCATTCCACCTGCCACACAAATTCAACATATTGTCATAAGGAACAAAAAAAAAAAAAAAAACATAATAATAATATGACACAATCTGTCTACCTGCAGATCAATCACATCATTTATGAATATGATGCTTGGTCAAAGGCTTATCTAGAGCTGGACATATGTATCACTCAGCCCAATTCCAGTCTTTTCACCCAAAGAAAAAGAAACACTTCCACATGTGGTACTAATTCAGACAGGTATTCGATAGTTTTCAAAGCCTCTGAAGTCTGAACAGTCATGTCATATTTTATCCGACTTTTACGTCATTGATGTGAGACATGCATCATAAATCTGCACCAGAAAAAGCACACCAGAGGCAGTAAGTCTAGACATAAACAATGGCTGAAAATGATGATTATGAACTTATGAAAGACGTCTGTGTCACTGAAGCACATCTCATCACAGTCCATCCACTCCTGGTCCGACTACTCATCCAAACAGACTTCTCTACAGAAGCTGCAGCTGATGCGCCACAAAAGGCCGTTGCTGTTAGTTTTGCTTTCATTTTATTAGCTTCCTCCATCTTGCTATGATCTTGTGACAATACTGTCTGCTCCCATTGCTGAATAAACTTTAAAACCGATTCATAAACGACTCCATCCATTATTACTTCCGTAAACAGAGCGCTGCTATGTGACGTCAACATCCTTCTTATGCGCATGCAGGTCGCTTTAGGCTCGTAAACTGCTCACACAGATGTCTCATTGCGGTCGGGTTTAATTAATAGTATGAACGATCACACACGAAAAAAATCGGATTTCTGCAAAAAAAATCTGAATTGAGTATCAAGACCCTCTGTGTGAACATGGCCTTAGATGTTTCAGATCAGCCAAATTTCAAAATCAGACAAAGATAAATACAAAAACATAGTTTTCAAGGCAATTTCATTCATTAGAGGAAAAAACCTGCCCAAGCTGACCTGACTCTACATGAAAATGTCATTTTTAAATTATTAATTAAATGTGATAAACCACATTTGTTTTGTTCAGTTTCCTTTGCCACACCGAGGCCCAATAACTGTCACAATTAACAAATCCCTTAAAACCTGCCTAACAACATGAAGTAGGCTAAAAGATCTCAAAAAGCAACACATCAAACCCCAGAAAAAAAACAAGAACAGATGAGAAATGAAGTCTCTGACATCTATCTGTCTAGAAAGGGTTACAAAGCCATTTCTAAAGCCTTGGGACTCTAGTGACCCACAGTGAGAGGCATCATCACAAAAAGAAAAAAGACGCAACAGTGGTTAACCTTCCCAGAATTGTCTGGCAGACCAAAATTACTCCAAGGTCTCAAAAGAACATCTAAAACACAATGTCCTTGGCTCACTTAAGGTAAATGATTATGACTGAACAAAGAGAAAGAGACTGGGTAAAAATGGCCTCCACATGAGGGCTCCAAGCCCAAAACCACTGCTGACAAAAAAATACACAGAGACTTTAGGAAAAACATTCTGTGGAATGATGAGACAAAAGTGGAAATTTTGTCAGGCATGCATCCTGTGACATCTGGAGTAAACCTAGACAAACACAACACTATCGAAAAAGAACATCATACTGGGAGTCAAACAGCTGCTTTCATTTTTTATGACCTTGATGACATGCTAATATGTCATTACATTATTAACCTCAATCACGTTATGTCTTAAAGCTTATGGACTTTGTAGAACACACTTGTCTGAGTCATCACTGAAGGTTGTTTCTCAGGGATGTTGTTTTGAGAAAGTCTGAATGTCTCCTCAGTGTTTTTTGTAAATCTTCTGTCCTTCAGTATAAAACTCGTGTTGATTCTGTCTGGCAGAGCTCTTCACTTTGACCTGAACAACAACGTTTTAGGGACAAAGCTCTCATATGTTGTATAGGCAATATTTCACATGGTGTTCCTCTCTGAGAATAACATTTGTCAGCAAGTCATATCAAGTTCTTGATGTTTTCATCATTCGTTCAGAGCTGCTCAGGGGTGCCGTTAGCACTGTTGTTCCACAATAGAAAAAGCCCTGGGACCCACCTCTTCTCCTTGCCTTTTGATCCAGTATAAGTTGTTCATTTAATTCAGATTTTTTTTTTCATGCATATGTCATATGTTTTTGTTACTAGTTTTACTTGTATTTTATTTCTACTTTTCATCACTTCATTTGTTAAATTTTAAAGTTTTATCCATTTATTTTATCAGTTGTTTTAAGTCTGGTCATTTTGTTTTTTTTGTTTGTTTGTTTGTTTGTTTTTATGTAAGATTAAATAAAGTTAGTTTGAATGAATTTGAATCCTGGTTGGGGCCTCCCTGTGGTGAATTTGAATGTTCTCCCCATGCATGCATGAATTCTTTCCAGGTACTCTTTCACCCACAGTCCAAAAACATGTGTTAGGATAGGTAAGGCTATAAATTATTCTTGATTGTGTGTCCTGTCTCTCATGGTTACCCTGTAACCAACTGGCAGCTTATTTATGGCGTGCACTGTCTCTTGCTGAATTTATCCTTCACTTTAATGCCAGGTATTAAAATGAAGTAATCTGGGTTGTTTTATTCTTTTCAAACCCACTTTTTGGTGGACTTAATATTGGACATTAATCTTTTTAACCCATTTTTGGCTTAAAAATCTAACCCAGTTGGCTGGGTTAGACCCATGACCCAACCTTCTTGTGTTAAATCAGCTGGTTCTGTCCATATTTGTTCCAGAATTGGTCATACAAAATACCCCAAACCATGTTTTCACATAGCAGTTTTAAAAGTGTATTTTTTGAAGAAGAAGAAATGCGCTTGAAGAAAGTTCCTTCTAACCTCAAGTATTACAGAGTTCTCACAACTCTGTGTCATTTAAACAACACTTCAAAAACGTTTCTGTCAAAAAATAAAAATTGATTCTTTTGTTCCCATCTATTGGCATCTATTTCTTGTATGAGACTATTTTCTGGAATTGAACATGTTGGGACAAACAGCTGAACCAGGCGAACAGTAACAGTGAGTGAAATAACAGCAATTCCTCCGTCACTGATAGGTGCATATTGAAGATATTTACTTCAATCAGAGCAGCTCTGATAAAACTTTCTCTCTGTCTCTCTAAAATGCCCTTGGAACCATGCCTGCAGTTTGCTTCCCCAGTGAACGCAGAGTTCCTGCATAGTGTTGTGAGTTGGTTGCTGTGTTTACCCTCAGTGGTGAGCCAGTTGTTTTGGAGGTTTAGAGTCTCGAGCTGATGCAGATGGGAAATGTGCTCCACTGTTATTTCCTTGATTTTGTTGTTCTGCCATCAGGGAAGAAAATATGCAACGTTTACAAGGGCAGACTTTATATTCTGAGCAATAATTTCAAACTGTGAATGGGTAGGTGTGTTTCTGATTGTGGTGCGCAGTGTGTGTGTGTGTGGGACCTGTAGAGAAAGTCGGCGGATCTTATCAGGCAGCTCCTCGGGGAACTCTGTGAGGTCAACTCCTGCACAGTCCACTGTTCCGTCTGTTGTACAGCTGCATTCTGATGGGCATTCAGTTGCTCCCAGTGTTGCGGTGTCATTTTCCTTTACCGCCTCTTCCTCCTCTTCTTCCTCAGGTTCGATAGGGGTCTGGCAGCGCACCAACATCCACGCCAAGAGCATCACACTGAAGGCCTGCAAAATGGAATGCTTTGGAAAGTCCATGTCTACTGTGGGTCTGTCCGGCTGCAAAAGCAAATACACAGCAATAGTTATCTTCACAGTACAATGAAAAAGCAACAGTCTCCTCTGTATTTGTGTTTTCTTATTGTCTCAGAAAAAATTTAAATAAATGAGTAAAAAGCAGTTCCCAAATGATTTTATTCATCTACAAAAAAATCAGTGCAAACCAACTTGACTCTATGTAAAATGTAATTGACCCCCATCCTAATACTGGTTGTGCCACCCTTAGCAATGGCAACTCCCATCAGGCTTTTGTAAAAACTCACAATAAGTCTTTTTTATCACTGTGGAGGAATTTTGGCCAACTCTGCTAATTCAGCAACATCAGAACCAAGATGGTACGGTTTTCAAGTATTCCAAGCCCATTTAAGATCATGCCATGGGATATCAAACATTTTTACATCTGAATTTTGACTAGGCCGCTTCAGAACCTACATTTTTTTTTTTTTTTTTCATTCATAGTTGGACTTGCCTGTGTGATTTGGATTATTTCCCTGCATATCCCATGCAGCAAGACAGTAGGTGCACTTCAGTGGGGTTATCCTCAAGTGTGATTGAGCTTAAGGTCACAAACCGGACATTCATCTTCTAAATTTTCTGATAGGATTCTGTCAGGATGCACACATTCCAAAATGTTCAATTCCTGTCTCATCACTCTGCAAAATACTTTTTCCTAAAGTCCGAGAGGTCTTCAAGATGTCTGTTTGAAAAATGTTAGTTAGGATTTTGTGTTCTCTTTTTGATTAGCAGTGCTATTTTGCTTGGAACTCCCTCAGGATTCAGTCAGTCAAGATTAAATTCACAAATTCTCCTTCCAGCTGGGAGTTTCCAATTGATTCTCCACCAAGAAATGTACTTTGTTTATCTTTGGGTTGGTAGGTACCGACTACAGAAATCAGCCCTCACTGATGTAGTCACGTGATGAAAATTGTCATCTTGGGAGGTGTCTTCCTCCCCTTCTCGACACCAGACCCGGGTCGGACCGTGTTGCACAGAGCTCTGTGAGAAGTGTTGTGTGACTGGTCAGAAGTTTGTAGGCGTGTTTTATGCAGAAATGGACAGCAATGTTGATTTTTGCTTCAACTAGTCAGCTTCCACTATCTGGTTTTTGTATCGGCAGGCGACATGAATACTTTTAAGGAGTGTTTATCAGACACGGTGAGGAATTATGTACATTTGTAAGTTTCTTCACAAAATACCTACAAAAATTGTCAAATAGCTAAAACCTCCGAAAAGGAAATTGCAACATTATTGTCCACAGAGGACGCTTTCTGAAGAAAGGTGTGGAGATCTCTCTGTGACCATTTTATTAAAGCAAAATGGAGGATGCAGGGACAGAGTGGGTAACTAGGAGGGGTGTTAAAGGTGTAAGCAAATACAAACGTCCCACAACCATGTGACCGGGGGGGGGGAGAGGGGGGGGGGCGACTGTTGGCTTTGGTTGAAGTATGGAGGAACCTTGAGTCTACTTCATGTTATCTGACAGGTTCTATTTAAATGAATCATTGCTTCTACAGGATTCGCAGTGATTAGTCCTGGGGATGGCTGGTTACACTGAACGAAGGTCCAAAAGAAATGTGGTTAACCACTGCTGACTCTACACTTAGTAAGCACTTTGATTGCTTCTCACATAGTACCAGGTTTATTGGGATACCGTTTAAGAAACAAAATCATCATTTGAAAACAGCTTTTTGTATTTACTTAGTTTATCGCTGTCTGATAATAAAATGTGATTACCTAAAATATTTGAGTGTGACAGTAAAGAAAAAAACAGAAGACATGATCTGTAATGAGGAAAATATTGACCGATACTGTCTGCATATAAACCAGGTTTGTTGAAAGTATTTCATTTAAAATCTGTCCAGATATCTAACACTAACATATTCCTACTGTATTAAACTAATTGCTATGCGCACCAGTCCAACAGTAGCAAAGCTTCAGTTTTGTGTGTGAAACTTCAGTCCCCACCAACTGTAAAGTCAAACTTAAAGAAACAAAAGCATGACACATTAAGATCTTGCTCTTTTTTCTTAAAACATCGATGATTTGCTAAGAGTTAAAGTCATGTAAAGGTTATGAGAAGTCCTAAGTATGTGTGCAGACTTTTTCAGCAGCATGTTTGTGTTTGAGCAATACCAAGAAAAAAAAAAGAGTTTTATTACGTCCTCTGATGTTGACAGAGATACTACTGTTATGCACTTAGAACAGCTCTCAAGGCAAACTTCTAAAAGCTAGCCATCAAAGGAACCTTTTCTGCTGGACGCAGTGCAAGAGCTAATAGAAATACCATAAAAAACATGGGCTGAAGTAGACTCTGCAGCAAGCATATACACTCACTGCAGGGGTACTTAGTTCACACAGACGACTTCATAAAAACATCACAGCAGCCAAGGGTCAGAGAGAAGTTAAAAGCCATCTCTAAGAGAACAACAATATCCTGCAAAGTTGTCATTTCTGGGCTTAAAGTACTAAACAGAGATGCTGTGTGCGTTTAAGGTTCTGGCCTGTGTTTTCATGCTGTTTCTGAGCAAAGCAGACGTTATGAGGAGGCTCAGTGTTCATATTTAGCTGTCTGGATTGTCTTAACACATACCAGAAGGCAGAACTGTCATGCATAAATGAATTACCTTGACTCTAAAAATGCAGTGCAAGCTCTGTCTAACATAACAGCCAACTGTAAAGCATGCAGCAGTTACTACAGTACTTTACCCCCTCGGAACAACATTTGCTGAAAAGAACTGAAGTGGGATATCTGGTCCAAACTCAGGCTGTCCCATAGCAGGCGAGGAGTCACCGATCTGCACCAGAACCCCTCCAGATGTGAAGTGAGAGAGGGAAGGTTAAAGGGAGAAAAAAAGGCAGGAAGAAATGAAAGGAAGTGAGTTAGAAGGAGGGTCAGCCAAAAACTCAAATTCTTTCTTGTTTTCACTCTTTTTTTTCTTTCTAGGTTCACCATATTCTTTTAGTTTAAACGTGTAATTAGAACATGTTGAACAAATGATTAAAATCACACTGTGGAATTTGGGTTTAAATGGTAACTTCACAAGAATACCTTCACACAAATTGGATACTCAAAAGCAGTCAAGTTTCTCAGGGCCGCATATTCGTAAATCGCAATGGTACCATTGACCTGAAAAATCTGCTAAAATAATTAAAAATTATCTTAAAAGTTCCTTTCCTCTCAGGTGTTTCTGATAAAAAGGGGCTTTCGGAAAGTGAGAAGGTTCATTATCCAGAAGAAATTTTAAAGTAAAACAATGTGTCAATGTTGTATTTATTTAAGCACATTTAATTTTTTTAATACAGTTTAAACAAATGCTTGACAGAATAAATACAGAATAGATAGTAAAATGTGACACAACACATGAAATGTAGGAATAAGTCAGCAGAGCAGAAATAGAGAACAATGATAAAAACCACTAATTTCTGAGAAAATAGTGATTTTTGTTTTGGGTTTTTTTTATCCTCCTCATTTTTTTTATTTCCGTGTGTTAGACATCATTGGGTAGCTTAAAATCCACACTTTCAGAATCTTTAATTAACTCAAAACGCCCACAATGAGACTTGTTCCTGCTTTTGTTGGGGCCAGTCACAAATATATAGTAAAACACAATGAAAGAAACAAAACTGGATAAATTGAACTAAACTTGAACTTGACTCATTAAAACTAAACTGTTTACAAAAATGGAAATCACATAGGAAACAATAAAAACAAGATGAAAAGATGGGAAGGTTGATGAGGATGACACCAAGGGAAGTGCTACTGCCTTGGGAGGTGAGTGACTGGGTGTAGTGCAGGTGAACTGCGTTTCGAGGTTCTTTGAGGTTTCCCAGCCAGACCACAGAATAGCAGACAGACAAGTAGTGATTGTGGATCAAAATCAGGATCTACATCTTTTTTTCAGAGTGTTGTGCAAAAATATTTATTGCCATTTCACTTTTCCAAATGTAATAACTGCAAAGATGTTTTTGCTAGACTAACACAACAGCTCATAACTGTGGAGTAAAAACTAAAAGAAAACAAAACCTGTGCTGGGGGCCCAGATTTGTATCATTCTTGAACTGAAATCAGGGGCCACACACAATCATTCCACAATACGTTCCAAAAGGCCCCCAGGCCGCACTTTGGGCACCCCTGGTTTACAAGAAAGCGCACAAATGTGATGTTTGCCTCAAAAATGTTGATGGAAACATTTGATAGGGTGCCAAGAGAGGAACCATGGTACTGTATGAGGATGTCAACAGAGAAATGTGTGACAGAGTGCAGAAAAGGATGGAACAGCAAAGCTGCAAGGAGTTGCTGTGCAGACGGTGGATGAGTTTAAGCACCAGGGGTAAACCATTCAAAGCAGCGAGCAGTGCACTGGAGAGGTGAGGAGCGCTGGGGTAACTTGTAATGGAAGCATAGCTGCAAGAG
This sequence comes from Anableps anableps, assembly GCA_014839685.1. Taxonomy (NCBI): domain Eukaryota; kingdom Metazoa; phylum Chordata; class Actinopteri; order Cyprinodontiformes; family Anablepidae; genus Anableps; species Anableps anableps. Next base: position 4,003,178 of record CM026070.1, read on the forward strand.
TGACATGGGAAAGTTTACAACATGGTAGTGAGACCTGTGACCTATTGCGGTGCCAGCGAATAGACAGGAGGAGCTAGAGACTGCAGAGATGAAAATGTGTTTTTTTTAAGTCCTGTCTTTGTTTCTGATTGTTTTGAAACTTTTAACAGTTCCACACTATGGATGCATGGTTCCCACACCACTTGAAATCAGTGTATAGATGCACAACAGCTGAAATCAAGCTGTGAGAAGCACTAGTCTTGCTTGTTATTGCTCTCTGGTGTCCACCCTGAGTTAAAACAACACCCCAGTCCCTCTGCAAATACTTTTCTGTTTCTTTAGGAAATGACTTTCAACACCCTCACTCATCATCACCTCAAGCTGTTACATATGCCAGTGGAGCAGTATGGAGTGCCTCGCACCCTTCTCTGACACTATGGCCTACCCTGTGTGTCTTCGAGGCAACTAAATAGAATGTGTAGCGTAATAATGGAGGTGGAATATGTTTTCTTCTCAACAACATATTAATGACTAAATAATAGATAAAATAATAGGGGTTTTTTTCACCATACTCACGACATATCTGTTCATACAAGGCCACCCCCTCACTACCCAACCGCATGGTGCTTGCCCCATACCTTCTAAAAACAAGGGTTTAAGGCTCCCACATACTTCACCCAAAGCCAAACAGTCAGCACGCAGTCACATGGTTGCAGACTGTTCGTTTTCGCACACACCTTTCATACAACGGCACAGACCACGTTGGAGACACCCCTCCCACTTCAGTATACGTCACGCCCCTATCCACTGGTGTTCCCACTCCCTTCCTCCTCTGTTTTGCTTTTATGAAGCGGTCACAGAGAGAGAGCACCACACTTTTCTGCAGGCAGCGTTCTCCATGGACAATGACGTTACAATTTCCATTCAGTTTTTAGCCGTTTGACAGTCGTATTATTATGGTCCCTATTTAGTGAAGAACCATACTAATGTACATAATTCCTCACTGCATCAGATAAATGTTTTCCTCAAACACTATTCATGTCTTGCATGGATACAAAAACAACTAGTGGAAGTGGACTAGTTGAAGAGAAAGCACACAGCCCTGGGGGGAGCCAGTGGAGCTCAGTCCATGTGTATTGAGTTTTTAAATCAGGGTCTGTAGTGTTATTTTCCCGAATGTGGATGTGAGGTCTACAAAGAGCAGAGGAGCAAGAGACTCCATGTTTTCTAAGTGGGTGAGTGGTGTGTGAACAGAGGACGTACCATCCTCTGTGGATCAGTTCTTCCTGTATGAATATTGGTGCGGGTCCACAGTGACACCAATGCAGTCCTTGATGTGAGTCATGATCAGTCTCTCAAAGCACTTTATGACTATCGGGGTGAGGGCTACCAATCAATAGTCATTCAGGCTTGTCACTGTGGACATTTTGGGGATGGAGATGATTGTAGAGGTCTTCAAGCAGATGGGGACTGCTGCCTGTTGAAGAGAGTTATCTAAAGTGTCCGTTAGCCCCCCAGCACCTGCCCAGAGATGTTGTCAGGGCCAACAGCTTTGCAGGGACTGACCCGTCCTACTCACTCCTGTTGGGGTCACAATGAGGGGCTCTTCTCCTGGTGGAGGTGTAAGTCTGGTGCTGAGGGAGAGGTTTGGTTCCTCAAATTGGGTATAAATGTTGTTGAGTGCATCTGGCACAGAGGGATCCCTGGGGGATTGTGGATCCTTGATTATGATCTGTGATGCACTTTCCAGAGATCGTTGGACGTGAAGTGTCTCTGGATCCTCTGGGTGCATACGGCCTTTGCCCTCTTCACGCCTCCAGTCAGCTTTCTGCTAGCCACCTTGAGTGCCAGTCTGAACGCATTGTCTCTGGCCTTCATCAGAGACTGGACCTTCGCATTCAGCCAGCGTTTCTGGTTTGGATAATAAGTAGTGGTGACATTCTCTGCGTACTTCTGGTAACATTTATATTTGTTAATATATTATATTGCTTGCCGTACTTAATTATAGTAAGCAAGGTTACTTATAGAGTTTCTTGAGTGGCATTACAGTGAGTGACTTGTGAGTGTGAGAGTTTCAGGTAAATTTGATTAGTGACTCTGTTTCAGAAGTGAGATACTTTCACGAGGGGCGACCAGAATTTTTGATTTTTGTGCAACCGTACAATTGCTGATTGGGAGCAGGTTGTGAGGTGCTAACCGCTGCTTGTTGCCCTCTGTATAATACCTGATGCACAACACATGATTAAGCTGAAACTTGGCCCAATCCCTAAAATTACTGCATAACTGCAAAATTAGCTGAAAATGGTCTAAAAATCCCAATTTAATTTGCACAGGGAATGGATGAGAATAATTCTCTTTGCACATTCATGCCTCTGTGCAAGGGGAATATGGAATAGTGAATATTTCTCCAAAAGCTAAACATAATTGAAACAGATGGAGTATGCTTGTGTCAGAGTGATCTAGATGAAGAGGTTGAAAAGGTTATTGCTTGAAGGTTGAGTACCTTAGTTTGATGAAACATGTTCATGTTTTTAGGTGAAACCAGTAATTAACCCTAACTCTTCAGTGGCCATCTGTCATGATTGTGGTTGGTTGTGGACCCAAATGCAGAGAGGCAGAGGCAATGAGTAGTTTTGAGTATTTAATGAAAAAAATGAAGAACAAAAAACTTACAAAAACCACAGAGAATGCAGGGAGCCAGAGCAGAACAAAAGCAGGAATCCAGGGAGAAAAAACAACAGAGAACAACAGGGAAATAACAGGTAGGTAACAGGAGGATCCAGCGAGGAGTGAGAACAAGAAAGGAGCTTAAATACTGGGGGTTTGAATGCTGAAACCATGGACTGGGGCTGATTGGCTAACAGTTTGCAAATGTGAGGAAAGAGAGCAGGAGGGAGACTGAGGAGAGAGAGAGAATGGCAGCAGGGGGCGAGGGAGAGTAAACAGGGGAGCAAGGGAAAAGAATCTAACAGTAATAAAGAATAACTAGAGACAATGAATGAATAAACAAACTAGAATAACTAAGAGAAGACTGAACTAAAGTAAAACAGAAACAAGGCTGATCTAATCAAAACAAGAAACTAAGGAACACAGGATGACAACCATTTAACATAATCTAAAAATAACTAAGGGCAAACTGAACAGAACATGGCCGAGTAAATGGTAAAACTGACTGAGAAAATAAAACAGAGATGAAACAATAAGAGAGTACGACATCTAATAAGCAACTGGACTAACAGAAGGAAAAAAAGAAATAAATACAAAGAAAAGACAGAAACAAAAGTCCAAAAGAACAAGGGATCATGACACCATCAGCTTTGTCATTTACATGAGCTGTATGGTTCCTTTTCTTCACTGCAGTAAAACAGACAATGTGAAATCATCAAATGCAAGAAAAATTTGGGGGTTTTTTTATCTTTGTTTTAAAAATTATTTGAATTAATCTGGATTCATAAAGCTATCCTGTAAACATTAAATAGAAAGAAAGAAAGAAAGAAAGAAAGAAAGAAAGAAAGAAAGAAAGAAAGAAAGAAAGAAAAAACTTCTGGCACCTTTTGTAGATCATGTCTGACTTTATCATCTCACAGTTTTTTTCTGATAAAGTTTTTCTTCTTACAAATTTCTGACCTTACATTAACCTTGAAATTACAAAATTTGAAATAACGAAAATAAATTTGCTTAATGGAAACATGGCATTTTTGAAAAAATGCTCCTTTTTCAAGAAAAAGTTTTGGCGCTAAGATGAGGTGGTTTTTCGGCCGTATCAAAATTGGTTTATTTCGCAAAAATGCAGTGGAAACACTTTTTGCACATCACACGAGTCACATGATCAACAACCTGATGTTGCCACTGGCGCAAACCACGAAGAAGACGCCAACAGGAAGTAGCTGTAGGATCATGAAGCGGCATGTTTTTAACGACTTATTGTGTGAAGAATCTTATTCACTTGTGATTTTAATTTCACTTCTTGTTTAATGGAAACACTGTAATTGCAAAATTGTGCTTTTTTTACATTAGCAGAAAATCAACAGAGATTTGCGCACCTTTGTAATGGAAACGCAGCTATTGTCAGAGAATATTCTTGATTTATTGTCATAAACGTATGCCTTCAATCAGATTTTTTTTTCCAACATCAGAGAATATTATTATTATTTATTTTATTTTTTTTTTTTATAAATTAGTGAAAATAATTGACAAATTTCTGTGTTTTTTGCTGGAAATTGACTCCTGCTTGATCTACATTGGCCCTAATACTCCTTCCACTGTCTGGAAGATGGTGACCTCTTCAGACCTTCTCAAATAAATGAATTTCCAGAAATCTGAACTAAACCTTTATTTAATAAAACAATGAGTTGCACAACCTGCTTTCAGTTGAGAGACTTGTGCAACTTTTTTCTTCTGCTCTCTGCTGAGTCTTGTCAGCAATATTATGTTTCTCTTTCTTTTGTTTTGGGAAAGATTCCTGGAATTACATGTAAAAAGAACAATTTCCACATAATCACGATTTTAAAAAAGAAAGCATATTCAGTACTGAGAAAACAATTTTGCTTTTAGGAATTCCAATCTGCCTAGGTTCTGCCTTGAATTGATAACATTCAGAAAACCAGTCCTTAAGTTCAGTGTGAGTAGAATTATGATGCATCATTAGCTGCCAGTTAGCAGAGTGAAGTAGACGGCTCACTCTCTTTATTTCACTACATTGCCATGAGGCTGTCACAACTATAGACAGACAGACAGACAGATAAGACTTCACAGTGACATTCCATTTTGTGTAAAATCTCTCTAAAACACGTGGAAATTTGTGGTTGAGGCCAATGTGAAACCATCCAGATCAACAGATTGACGAAGCAATTTGTTTTTCAGAGGTTCTGGTCCAAAGATGATAACTTCCGTCTTTTTAGAATTTAAAAGCAAAAAGTTTAGTGTTATCGAAATTTTTATGTCTTCAAGACATGCCTGTATAACATACCTAACAAACAAGTGAAGCCAAAGTTTAAAACAATACAGAGCCTCACAGAGCCAAGTTGTATCTCTCCTGCCTGTACTGGAACACACTCAGCAGACACTGCACACGTACCTTCAGGGGAATGTTGCATCTCTAATTTCTGAGAATTATCCAAAGTTTGTACCTAAAAACCACAGAGTAAAACCTTTCGTTAACCCCCGAAACAGTGTAAAATGACAAGAAGATGAGCTGCATTACCTTTACATTCCTAACTTACAGCAGAGTTCAATTCAAAGTTCTAAAAATTTGAGCTCCACTCATGAGCTCACGAACTCGTGCATTTGAATACATTCATGCACATCAATAAATGTGGGGGAATTTTGGCCTCATTTTATTGACTTTGCTTCATTGAACTGATCTTTCTTTCTTTTTTCTTGATGTCCCACCACAAAAATCAAGAGTGGATGTCTACTAACTTGTTTCAGCCCCAATTATTATGTTTTTCAGTCAGTATTTCTGCCCAATAACACAATTTGGGTGAGAAGACACTGATATTTTTGTAAAAGTACCATTTAGTACCATGTCAACAGCTATTAACATTTCTCTGGGAGCCAGCCCAGCTTGACCTTGACACATCATTTCTTGCAGGACGTGGAGCTCCTGAATTGCTCGAACATTTCTGCTGCTTATTTTCATTATTGTCTTTGTGTCTTGTTAACCTTTTCCAAAAACTCCAAAAAAAGGAGACAACAATCATCACAAGTCTTTCTGAAAGCTGAGCTATATGTCCTTCCTAACTCAAACTGCTTTGTACAGCACTTGTATGCAGAAAAGAATTCTCGTTGCCCTGCACTGACCAATCATTCTCAGTGCAGCAGCTGCTGCTCTTCTGAAGGTTTGCTTCTTTATGACATTGCGACTGTGAACTCTCACGGTTGCAATGTCAGAATTGACGGTCAAGAGGCTTTTCTGCTAGTGTCATTTTGCCGTTGTCACAGTCAGTAATATTTCTGTTCTTGATTAATTCAACTTCCAAGGCTCCATGTTCATACTGAGTAATAAAATGTCATAGAAGTATTATTAAGATATTTTTCAACCTTTAACTTAGTTCTGTGAAGGATAAAGAAAAAAAATCACAAACACTTTCTCCAGTTAATTCTGAAAAAGCAAATGTTCTTCATACATATACATAAAAAAAATCATCCTACTCACCTATTAGAACATGAGCACGATATTTCTATTTCTGACAACTGTACAGTATTTTCCATGGTATATTCTTGCACATTGTATTATTATCATTATTATTGTTGTTAATTTTATTTGTTTCTATATACAATTTTGATCTTTTGTGTGAACCTACATCCAGATGCTGCTGTTACACCTGAATTTCCCCAGTGTGGGACAATGAAGGAAACGTCTATTCTATTCTCTTCTATTCTCTTCTATGCACTAACCAGTCATTTTGTTGGGTACACCTTGTTAGTGCAAGGTTAGGTCCTCTTTTGTGATCAGAACTGATGGCTGCTAGTGGTTTGTCAGCTGCACATCCTTGAACCATCCTAACCCTTTTCCAACACATCCTGTGTGATGGAAAAGGGTTCTGCTGGATTGGGATTGGGATTTGGTCACTATCGCGAGGCATTTGGAGTTCAACTCATTGGCATGTTCAGGAAACGAGTTTGAAATGATTTGGTGCATTATCCTGCTAAAAGTATCCACCAGTGGTCGTAAAGGCTTGGACATGGTCACCAGTAACGCTCCGGTCAGTTGTGGCATTTAAACAATGCTTTCGGTTCCTTCGTACCAAGCCACATAAAATTTTCCCCACACCATTTTACAGCCACCATCAGGCTGAACTGTTGATGCAAGTGCAGTTCTTAACTGACGGAAGAGGCCTTGTGCTGCTCTGGATCGTCTACAAAGTTCTGCCTTTGGAGGTGGTGTTCGGCACACCTTCCTTGGAACAGGTGGTTATTTGAGCTTCTGTTCTATTCTTCTCTGAGCTCTACATCAACAAGACATTTTCATCCATGCAACTGCCACTCACTGGATATTTTCTCTGTAAACCTGAGGGACGATTGAGCATGAAAATTCCAGTGCATCTGCATTTTCTAAGATGCTCAGACCAACCTGTTGAGCACCAACACACATTTCCTGTTCAAAGTCACTTTAATCCCCTTCTGTTCCCATTCTGCTTCAGCAAGTGAGATTCACCACACCACCTAAATGCATTAAAGGGCCCAGCATGCCTGGTGTGAAGTCGAACTGTTGACTTGTAGTCACGTGGTTTCGGGACATTCGTTTTTGCACACACCCTTCAGAGTGCATGAGGCACACTGAACCGAGCTCCGGTGAAACCTCTCCTGCTGCAGTATATGTCATGGTGCTTTGCCAAATCTGTGGTTTACAACAGTAAAGTAAACACAGTGATCGTGGAAATAATGATTGATGAGCTACAACATCTCATTTTGTTTTCCATGTTATCAAACCTAAAAGAAAGAACAGGTGTCGGTGGGACGTTGGCCAGCTGCATCAGACCAGAACTGAGCAGGAGGGCTTCAGTGCCCAACAGTACGTACTCCCTCACAGCCTCACACAATAGCTCCTCAAAACTATCCATCCTGCTCTGTGGCTGAAAAAACAGCTTCTGGAAGTTGAGTAGTGGGTAGAGGTGGACGGATCAATCCAAAAAATCAATAAGGTCGATACCAAGTCGGTATCAGTATCAGATCGATACTAGCATGAGAAGACTGATACGTTAGTTACAGATTCCCTCTTGAAATGTTGCTTTATTTTTGTGTTGTAGTTACTCAACTCTACCATTAAAACGGATTTTGCTTTGAGTTGCTCTCAAATGATCATTTGTTTTGTGCTTTGTTTATTTAGAAAACAAATTTGTTTTGATTTTCTACTGTTTCTGTTTATAATGTTATTAAAGTATTTTGTAGATACCTGTAAGCTTTATCTAAATTCTGTCCAAGGTTTTCACAAAACAATTCAAAGGAAAACTACAAAACACCTAAAAGTCAAAAGTTTGATGATATACTTAAATAATTAGTATTGGCATCGGCGATACTGGGCCTGTATTTACTTGATATCGGATCAATACCAAAATATGCAGTATCGCACAACTCTAGATGTTTGGGCTGTTTTCCGCTTCAGTAAGCACGCTCATGAAATTCTTACCAATCACAAAATAGTTCTGCATGCAGAGGAGGGATGAAAAATTCGCCAAGAGGCTTGTGACCAGAAGTGGCGGACGACATGAGAAACAAAACGACGCAATTTTCATCACTCCACTGCCACAGTGAGTACCGATGCAGGGTCCTTGAGTTGCTGTGAGATGACTGGTTGATTGGTAAGCTATTTGTGTTAGCAACCAATGAACAGGTGCACCTATTAAAAACAATGCCTGCCTTTTGATGCTTTGCTGTACACAATCATTTTTTTGTAGTTGCCATATTTTTCTACCAACTACAGACAAATTAGGTCAAGTGAGAAGTTTATTAAGTCCTCCAGCCTGCGGCTCATAGAAGTAACACTCAGAAATCCTTATCTTTGCTTTTGGAACTCAGTATCCGTGTTTAGAGAAGCAATAGCGACAGGAGCACAGAGTTTCCAGATAAAGTTGTTTTTGTAATTATTCCAGTGCTCTCAGGCAGGCCTCGCTCCAGGAATCAGGATGGGCATCACTGATAGACCAAATCCTGTTCCACTACAATTAATCATACCTTTCTTTACTAATAATCTTTCTCCTCTCATTTCTCTGTGACCTGGCAAAGAACCATTTGCAGTACAAGTCAGTAACCATCTTGTTCTCTGCAAATTTTGAATTGAAGCATTAAAGGAACATATTCACAAGGACATGCTGTACAGGACCATGTATGGCTGATTAAAAACACTCGAGAAGATCAAGTAAACAGTCTATTTCTACAGCTTTTCCTTTTTTTCTAAACACATCATCTAAATAACATTTGATGGAAGTTTTGCTGTCTGATCTCCAAATTTCTGTCAGATTTTTTTTTTTTTTTTTTTTTTTTAAGTTTGAAAAGGAATAGACATCATGACTGAGTTGCAAAACTAATGTAGAGTTTTGTGATTCATCAGACAATACCTGGGTTGTGGCTAAATTTTTCACCACAGTTATCACTCAAACTATCAAAGGCTTAGTGGCTAAGAGAGATAATATGAAGTTGTTGTTTTTTTTTAAATTTACAAATAATTGTCCACAAGCTCCTAACAAACCTTGCACTAGCCTATATAGCAATTCATTAAAGATGTTTTAGAATTAAAAAAGGCATAAAAAAGAATGACATGGCTTAAAAGAAGAGCTCATGCACAGCCTTTATCTGACATCATAACCTTTACATGACAGCGTTTGATCTATGTATTGTGTAGCTGAGAGCTGTGTTACATCAGAATTAAAGTATTAGACTGAGACCCAGCAAACATTGAAATGATTTGATAATCCCAATCAAGGTGTCTTTATAATATGGAAAAGTATGGACAAGCAAAAAGCACATTAACAAAGTCAAGGTTCATTTGTTTGATGAGCAGTGATTCACCACTCACTGTAATGATGTTTCATATTTGATGCATATCCGCATTTCAACATCAACGGAATTGAAAAGGAGGTTTCATGGATGCAGAACAGGACCAAAGAGCAGAAAACGAGGAAGTTCAAACCATATCTTCCGTCGATCATAATGGGTAAGGATCATATCCTCAACTCCTGCGTCTTTCTGCCCGGCTTTCCAACCATGTGACGAGACAGAGATTTAAGAGGAGTAGCAAAAGCAAACGAGGTGGATTAGCAGTTCTTGCCAGCAACTGATGCCGTCATCCAGGACATGTTACTGTGGAGTATCGTGTCTGCTGCCTGGATATTAACCTGTTAGCATGTTATGACAGTCATGAGACAGTCATACAGCAACAGTCTTCAGTCAGAAGCCTCTTGAGATTCATAGCAAGACTGGCTGCTACTGGAGACCCTTCCTGCCCACAGCATCACCATCCACAACAACTCTTTGAAGATAATTGGATTACATGAGTTACAACAACATTTACAATTTTCCTTTGAGATTAATACAGTATTTTTGAATTTATATTTTAATGAGAGGCACTAACAGAAGAATATTACTGTCAACAACAGGATGTTTGTATTCTATCACACGACATTACAGGGTTCCCATGTTCCATGTGCACATGTGGGTTAAACAAAATACATACAAAACACATCAAAAGATTATAGAGGGAGTGTGGTATTTTTAACATGTTTTGCCTAGCAAAAGTGTTCACACCCTGTAAACTTTTCCACATTTTGTCACAGTACCTCTTCACACTTCAGTGCAGTTTGTTTTGATTTTATTTCATTTATTTTGTGCCATATGATTTCTTTCAGATGATGGAAAAAACTGTGTTTTGTGAGATATTTAAAGATGGTCACTGCATTTTTTTTCTGGCATATCAAAGTAAAAGGCACAGAATACAAACAGACGCAACACTTTTATGATTTTTAGCTGTAAAATAAGCAAATGAAAACCATATATTATTTATTTCCACCTCACAATAATGCTTTTGCTTGTGTTGGTTGTCAAACTCAAGGCCCAGGGGCCAAATCTGGCCCACCATAGCTTTTTAAGTGGCCCTTTAGACTCCAGTGGGACACATAAATAGAACCTCCAACATAACAGTCATGTGTGCAAATATTATTTTCTCAATCAAATCAAAGCAATTTTTTATTTGTATACTGCCAATTTACATCAGTCAGTCCCTCCAGTTTTTCAGGATCGTGGAAATTCACACAAAATCAACAGATCCCTGCATTTTTTCCAGCTGATGCATAGTTGTAAGTTTATTGCAAATTTTCAACAAAAATGGTCAAAAACCTTGGGTTTAAGGGACTGCTAATTCCCTCCTGCAGGTGGCAGTATTTCTTACTTTTACTGCACTGCTGCCTGAACCTTACTTGATCAAGTTATGGTCCATGATCGATGTGGCGAGTCACAATAAGTCACATTTATCATCATACATAAGCACACATTGCAAAATTCCTTGCAAATATTTCTAAATTAGCATCACAAAATATGATTTTTATTGCAAAAAAAATCACAAAATCAGTTGTGGAATCCCGGAAGGACTGATCAATGTGAAAAGATGTTCAATATTATTAAATTTAAGGAGAACTTATCGAATGCAAACACCGCTATTTATTAATATTTTAATGGTTTGTTAATGGGTTTTATTCATGCATTCTGGCACAACAGGCCCTTGAGAACATTCTTGATATGGCCCAAAATGGAAATGAGTTTGACCCCCCCTGGTCTATGGCATATGAAATACTTTTGTTGGCAACGTTACCTCGCCTTTTTGAACTGGGGAACGAAGCTGGAAACTCAGTTCAGACAGGACCTCACCAACCCGCCGGATGGACGGACGGACAGATAGACGGATGGACGGATAGATGGATGGAGTGTTCTTTTTAGCCTGAGAAGAAGAAATCAGACCTGGTTTCTATCCCAGACTCCTTTTCCAAAGCTGAAGAAAAAAACACGCATGTCCATGCTCTCTTCATTAGTCATCGTAGTATTTGGCAGTCTGTTTTCCCTTCGAGGGGCTCTGTTTGCTGCTATGTGTTTTCAGTAACTTTCCACTGTTCCAGATGTATAGACAGCGTTCTCACTACAACAGATTCATTGTCACTGCCACACAAGCTGCCCTGGTTCCTCTGCTTGATGTCATTTCGCAGATCAGTGCACAGAGCATCAGGGATCATGTGCGACAGATCAGCAGTGTAGAAAATAATGAAACCACGTCGTCTTGTTGCTCCTGCTGTTTTGAATCATAGACACACACATTCAAACACGCTCAGCATGAAGTTTTATCAGTTACAGCCAGGCTTTCTCCTCCTCTCTTTTCTCACAGCAGACTTCCCAGCTGCATTCTTCCCATCTGATCTGTTTCATCTTTGACTTGAGGAAACTGTTTCTCTGAGCAAAGTTGTGTAAATGTTGACATTCCTTTAAACATGTCCCCAGAAACAACGATGTCTATGTTCCTCCAAAAATAGCTTTGTAAAGTAAACCTTATAAACCACATACTGTTATCATATAAACTTTATAAAATCCCAAATGGCACAGTTATCATCCAACATTTTTTTTGGAGGATTTATTTTTCCCTCTGAGGTGTTTCCACAGAGCTTTACTTTTGCTCCACATCCCATCGCTGAACTTGTTTCCTCCAAAACAGTTTTAACAATATAGCTCTAAAATGATCTTGTGGCAGATAATTACGTCCCAGTGCAGAAGCTGAATCACTGAGCAGGAAACAGTTTCTTCAGGTCACAGTGACGAAGTAAGCAGGTGTGTCAAGAAAGTACAGCCTGGCAGAACTTTCAATGCTACTTTGCTTTCTTTCATTCAGAGCTGCACTCTTTTATTTGGTTTATGCCAAAAGGCTAAAAGGACTGCTGGGACAAGTGTAGAGCTTCTACATGTGCATCTAACTATGTGATACAGGGACATGTGTTCCTTATTAGGCGGAGAAGGCAATGCTATGACTACAGATAAAGAGGTGGTAAGAAATGTTTTACTATATACATAAAAGTCTTGCTGCATAAAGTCTTTTAAAAACCCTAAAAGTCCAAGCTTAAAGTCCAGTAAACTTAAGAATAAACCTCCAGGTCTCATGAGCACCTCCTTTCTGGTTACATTCCTTCTCCTAAAAAGAAGAGGAGGGCACTAGTACTTATGGATTGGCAGGGAGGAAATGGTTTTGGCAAGCTCTGGGTTCTTACTCCAGGGCCATGGTGCTAGACTCCACCCTTCCCCTAGTATAGGCCTCACCTCAGGAATGACCGGTTCAATTTCCGGTGACTGCTGCTTCTCCCGCCAGCCCTTCCAAGACCCTCCTTTCCCTATGGGGAAGAGGTCTCCCTCTTGTTGCTCCTCATCTTCCTGAAATGCCTTTCCTGTCCACCATTCATCGGTTTGTGGCCCCCTGCTGATTCCTCATTGGTTACTCAAGGACCAGTAGCATGTTTCCACTGAAAGAACTCTGGTTCTTGAACTGGTTTGGTGCGGGTGCCTTTGAATCTTGGTGCTTTGTTGAGAACTGACTGCCTGTTTCCCCCAGTTTGGGGAACCACACTCGAGCTGTGCGCGTTCCTTCTTTGTTCACGTATCTTCCTTTAATTAAAAATCCAGACCTTTCAACTGATCACCAATACCATATTCTCGCTTATTGCTCATAACAGAGACGCTTATGTCATAAAGCAACAGAGAAGTTGATCATTTAGTACAGAGGAACACTGACCAGGTGTTAATAGAGAAGGTGTGTCTCTGCTGTCCAGCACTCCAGTCAGCCCAAAACAAAATCAGCTGCTGGGTTTCCTTAACAGACCACTGCACATTCTTTGCTGCCATGCTTGCTTGTTCTTTCTTTGTTAAGTTGACCGGCTTTTTTCTCCAGCTGTCGACCAGCCCATGGGTGACGTCATAGTTCAACTATTCTATTATTCTGTGGTTACTTTACATGATTACACATAACTTAATTTCTGAACTTATTTGTTTTGGTTCTTTCTATGTATGGATTACTTGGGTTGTTACCAACACCTGGTGAAAATTTCATGTCAATAGCACCTTTAGAAATATGCTTGCTATGAAAAATTGCAACATGTTCAATACTTATTTTACCCGCTGTATGTAGACCAGAACATTCCTGTTTTAAAAGGAGTTTCACTTTTTGAATTGAATAACTAAAATAAACCAACTTTTCACGTACATTTTAGTTTTTGATATCTTTTTATGGTGCATAAAAAAACTGAAACAGAAACATAAGAATGAAGTACATATTACCTCATACTGTTCTTGATGCTAGGAAATCTTTAGATACAAAGTGTTGCATCAGTTTGTCCTTCACAAAACTGTGTTTACAAAAGCAGTGGAAGAGTTTTACATCTTATCTGGGTCACCTTTTCCTCACATGGCTCTGTTTCTATTGCTGGCAAATGTTACGCAGGACAGATGTGGCCCAAATGTCAGAAGCTGCTTTTGAACTGGGTCACAGCAAGTGTTTAAAGTGCAAGAAGATACCCAGAGGAGGATTTTGGTGTATTTCTTATGTAGCTGCATTTAGGCAGCTATTTTTGGCCTGGCTCTACAACATCATTCCAGAATGAATGTCAGTCATACAGTTAGCTCCATAAATATTTGGACAGAGACAACATTTTCCTAATTTTGACTTCGTATGTTACCGTAATGAATTTTGAACAAAACAATTCAGATGCAGTTGAACTTCCAACTTTCAGCTTTAATTCAGTAGGTTGAACAAAATGATTGCATAAAAATGTGAGGAACTAAAGCAGTTTTCAAACACAATCCCTTCATTTCAGGGGCTCAAAAGTATTTGGACAAATTAAATAATTGTAAATAAAATGTTCATTTCTAACACTTGGCTGAAAACCCTTTGTTTTCAATGAACTTATGGACATCACCAGACGCTGCGTTTCCACCACACCTCAAAATCAACTCCAGACCTTGTATCTGTTTAATTGACAATGACATAAAGGAATTGCTTACACCTGCCTATGACATAGCCTTTAAGTCAATTGTCCGATTACTTTTGGTCCCTTTAAAAACAAAGTGGCACAAGTTTAGGAGCTGAAACTCCTACACCCTTCATCCAATTTTCATGTGGATACCGTTAAATGAAAGCTTAAAGTCTGGACTTTATATCCATGTCCATTGTAGAACTATAACTTAAATATCTGTCAGTAAACAGGTAAAAAAAAACAACTTACATTTGCGTCAGCATCCAAATACATATATATTTGTGTTGACATTTATCTGCTAATTTAATCGACTTTTCTGACGATTAATTGCAAAATTGGATAAAAAATAAATAAATAATTGGAACATTCTGCAAATTTTTCATTTAATTACTTAAAGTTAATTGATTTGATAAAGTGAACTGAGTTAAAGCTGCAGTATGTAACTTTTACAAAAATACGTTTTTTATATATTTGTTAAAACTGTCACCATGTCGTGACAGTTTGGTCTGAGACAGATAATCTGTGAAAAAAATCGAGGCCCTGCACCTCCTCCCTGAACTACTATTGCTGTCTAAAGAAACGCACCGCTCCTGACCTAAAACAACCAATCAGAGCCAGGAGGAGGGGCTTAGCGCTGCCAATCACCCCCAAGTACGCGCCGCTAAATGTGCTGATGCCAAGTCAAGTTTATATGTATAGCACGTTTCAGCAGCAAGACAGTTCATGAGGATCATCAAGCAAATATAATTCGAAAATATAGATCAATGTTCCACTTACTACTAATCAAAGGCAGCTCTAAACAGGCAGGTTTTTAACCTTGATTTAAAGGAACTCAGTGTGTCAGCTCTTTAGCAGTTTTCTGGAATGGTGAAGAAACAACTCACCGTTCCAGGAAAACTGTTTATCCGCCGTCATCCATGGCCATGCTAACTAGCCTTAGCATTAGCAGCAGGCTATGTTGTGGTGAACCGGCTGCAGGGTAGCAGAGAGCGGGGGGAGTGTGTGAGCACACCAGGGTGACAGCACTAAGACCCTCCTTCTAGCTCTGATTGGTTGTTTCTGACTGAGAGCTTTCTACAGTTAATACTGGGAGCACTGGGAGAAGGCAGAGAAGTTTAATTTTTTTTTTCTTTTGTCTTATACTGTCAGGACATAATGATAATTTTACCAAATATGTAAAAAACTTTTTTTTTTTTTTCACAAAAGTTACATACTGCAGCTTTAAGATTATTTTATAATAAAAATACATTTAAAAAAGCAAATAATTCAATTGCTTTTTTCAAACAGGAAAATAAACATTTTACTGCCTACATTCAATAACATAGAATTCCTTTAGTGAACGCTTGATCATTTGTAGCAAAACATGCATCTGCAGCTAAAAAATCCTTCTAACATCAACATGTGAAAAGCTCAGTCCTTCCTGCTGGACTGAACATCAGTACAGTGTAGGACTGGTCTGGTGATTATTTTTTAGTTAAACTGGAGGAAAAATGGATAGGCAAAGGTGCTCAATAGGACTTTTTTTTTTCTTTTCTTTTTTTTTTTTTTTTTTTTACAGAATTTGAGCCAGGTGGAGCTTAGACTAGGCCACTAGAGGAGCTCTAGTATGTAAACATATTATATTTACAGAAAAGGATTTTCATCCTAAATGCAAAGTGTACAGTTTTGTTTTTTTTTTTTGTTTGTTTGTTTTTGTACAGGTTTGGCTAAACTACTGCTCTGAATGTGTTGTTTTTCAGTAAATGGCATGTTTTAGAGTCTATATACTCCAGTTAACGATTATTCGATTACTAGTTGACGATTGTTTCAATAATTGTTTCATCATGATTAATCGGATTGTGATTAATTAAAATGATTAATCCAATTATTTCATGGATTAATCCGATTAATCAAGAATTAATTACAGTAACTACATAATTACAATTACATTATTAATAATTACATAAATAATGACAATTACAATTACATTCATGGTCATGATTAATCTGAGTAATCGTTTCACCCCTAACTGAGATAGCGGACACTTATAAGTACTTGGGTGTTCACCTGAACAATAAACTGCTCTTACAGGAAGGGTCAGAATAGACTCCACCTGCTGAGGAGGCTGCAGTCTTTTGGACTGCAGGGGGCGCTCCTGAAGACCTTCTTTAACTCTGTGGTGGCATCAGCCATCTTCTATGGTGTAGTATGTTGGAGCAGCAGCTTCTCTGTAGCTGCGAAGAAGAGAGAGAAGCTCATCAAGAAGCCCAGCTCTGTTTTAGGATGCCTGCTCGACCCAGTGCAGGTGGTGGGAGACGAAAGGACTCTAAGATAACGTCACTGATGGACAATGTCTCCCACCCCATGCATGAACTGCAGAGCTCCTTCGGTGACAGACTGTTGCATCCTAAGTGCACAAAGGAGCGTTACAGGAGATCCTTCCTCCCAGTAGCTGTTAGACTCTAGAACCATCCCTGCTGGTATTTGCACCATTTTACTCATTTTAAATAACATTTCTTCTGGTATTGCACATCTCAGTTGTTTGTACAGTTTCTATTTTTCATATGTTGTAAATAGTTTGTGTTTTAATTCACAAATACACATTTTCTACATTTTTCAAAAAATTATCCTACTCAGTTGCACATTCCTTGGATTGGAGTCCGCTATTTCTGTTAACTGCACAGTATTTTTATGTTATAGTCTTGTCCTTACTGTGCAGTTTATTATCCTTAATTTTATTTTCTTATACTCCTTTTAATCTTTGTGTGAACCTACTTGCCTCGATGCCACCGTTACCCCTAAATTTCCCCTCTGTGGGGCAATAAAAGATATTTCTATTCTATTCTATTCTTAGCCACTTTGGAACTAATATGGAAGCATGCCTCGGGTTATTGCCCATATGGAAGACCAATGTGAAAGCAACCTTTCACTTCTTGGCTGATGTCTTCAGATGTTGCACCACATAATATTCTTTCCTAATGATGCAACCACTCTCAGTCATGGTCCTTATGGTCAAAGACACCGATTTTAGTTTAACTGGTCCACAGACTATGTCTCAAACAATCAACATCTTTGTCTTGAAGGGCACTCACAAACTAAGCTGGCTTTAAATTGCTTTTGGAGTATTGACTTCTTCTCTGAGCAGCCTTTCATCTCATGTAGGCCTAGGACTTGTTTCACTGTGGATAACACTGTCTTACTAGCTTCAACAAAAAAGAATTAGACTTGTTGAGGTCCACAGTTCTATTCCTGGTCTTTATTTTTTAATTATGTCACACAAGAAAGCAGTCTATTGCCTTAAAATATCCACAGGTGTACTCCAACTTAACTCAAATCTTTTGAATTAACCAATCAGCAGCTTAAAAAGCCACTATATTTTCTGGGTATTCCAAAATTAGTAAACTTCTGGCTCGCTAGTTAGCAAGCTAGTAAGCAAGAAAGAAAATCTCACATTATTCTGGCTTTTATCAAGTAGGAATATTTTTGCTAATATGATTTAGCCAAATGAGAAAAAAAAAATCTATATTTTATATATTGCGTTTATATCTTGGTTTATTTCAAACATGATAAAAAACATTCACAATATGAACAAGCCACATCTTTACATGCAAATATTTGGTTTCAAATGTACCCTGAAGTAAAAAAAAAAAAAAATTATAGCAACTTAATTGAAGCTATTCTGAAATATTGAGTCCAGATTCACTGAAAGCAAAACTAGAAATTGCTTTTATTGGCAAAGAACTTCACTCTTTCTCAAGCACTCTGCTCTCTTGTCTTTATCAAAATAAATAGAGATGCACAACATAAACTTCAACACAGTGCTTGGTTCTACTGAAGAATAAAAAGACATTGCACTGATTAAATTATTTAAAAATTCAGTCATAAAATAACCCCAGTGTGACACCAGAGTAAGAGCCAGAAAACTCCAAGCCAAAGCTGCAGAGGAATCTGGGTCAGAGCTAGATTTGTGTGTGAGCCATGCTCCTCCATGTACGGCATGTCACTGTGCAGAATCAGGTCGCTGTAGTGTTGGAAAAAATGCAAGTGAAAATAAAGCCTTGTTCTGGGTACGCTCTCAGGGGAGTAGCTATGTGCACAAAAAACATGAAGTCACCGGCAGCAAAGGGTGCAAATTAAGTTCAGCAGATGGGGAATAAAAATGGACCAAAGTCAAAACTGTTCAGCAAAGACAAGTTTATTTCTAACAAATCCGACAGAGATCCACAGTGGGCTGAAAATGACGACAAAGGGAGAGAAAATGTTAGCCAGCCACTGTCAAAACCTGCTCCGTGTTGGTCACTAATTACAAACATTGATTTGAGATACTGAGGGAGGCACTTACACAGCTGCATTCATGATTGTGCAACATATTACCAATCAGTTCTTCTCAAAACACCTGCAGTTATAGTGCACTCAAAGTTAGATGTCATTATTGGTGAAGGTTACAAAAGCGGGACAGAAATGCAATTAGTATCAAAGTAGGGAGCAACTGTCTGAACTCCAGACTGACGCTAAAAAGACAGTGTGTGCAGACAGGAACTCAATTAGGAAATTAATTATCTGTCCATTTATCCTATTTCCCAGTTAGACAGGCGGGGCTCTGACTAATCCCCCCCGCTGGGTGAGTGAGATCACCCAAGAGGAAAAGTTGTTCAATCTGTCCACAACGGTTTCTTCCAGACCTCCGGCATTTATCCGTAACCAGACCTTAAACTCGCCACGGTCGAGCGTTTTAGCGAGGGCTTGATCAAGCATCTCCTCTACAGCTTGGCTTTGCCCGGCTGCAACTGGAGGTTTTGGAGCTTCATGGCCAGGCCCATGTTCCCTGTGATCTTCAGCTTGCCCTGGAAAAATGCCTGGGAATCAGAGGGAAGAGGAGGTGGGGATGGGTAAAAATGAAATAAATAAATAAAACAGCTTGGAATTGGTGTTTGAGTGAACTACGCACAGGCAGTTTTAAGAGTTACCGTGAGAGATTAACTCAGCCTGGGAGAAAGTGGGGCAACGGCAATAAAGGCTTATGACACGGCAGGAAACTGCACGACACACACACTTGGAACGGAGGAATAAATGTTGGTAAGACTAATGTAATCTGGAGAAAAAGAATAGAACTGTCGACTGAAATGCAGGCTCTGTTATCTATCTGAATTTTTAAAAAACGATGGTCATAATTAAAAAAAATCAAAAAAGTTCTATTGTGCCTTGGTATTGAGGAATAACTACATTCAACAAATCGGAGGCTACCTGAGGACTCAAGGTTTGATTTGGTCATTTTTCCAGCTTAAATTGGATGAGGTACTGCTATTACCCACAATAAACTGGAGTTACAGATTCTTGCAGCTGAAAAGCTAAATGCAGCGAAAATATAAATAAACAATGAAAATGAAAGGATTTCATGGTATTGCAGCAACAAAATGTATTTGGAACAAATATTTTTGCAAATGTCTGACATTTCTTTTGCTTTTCAAAGCAGACTCCATTGTGCTACCCCCTCCTATCTGTGGCTCCCTGCTTAAAGCCACAGGTCAGTTTCCTTTGACTGTCCCAAAACCAGAACCCAGCACATTAAGGCTAAACAAGTTAGCAAGATAAAAGTGCTTTACATGATGAAAACTGAGGGGGAAAACACACAGGAGTACACTGCAGAAGCATAATAAAGGAAAGTAAAGAAAACTTGGACTATAGATTAAAATGAATGATGTTTTAGCTATAATGAGGTTCATCTGGAAGGCATTCAGTTTTTCCACATTTTATTATGTTGCAGCCTTATTCTAAATTGTTTAAAATAATATCTTTCATCAACACTCTACTCACAAATACCTCATTATGACAATACGGAAAAATGTTTTGGAGTGTTTTGTAAATTTAGTAAAAAACAGAAAACCAAGAAAAGGTAAATAGAACAGTCAAACGCAAACAGGTGGGTTTTTAGCCTTGATTTAAAGGAACTCAGTGTTTTGGCATTTTTGCAGTTTTCTGGAAGTTTGTTCCAGATTAGGGGAGCATAGAAACTGAATGCTGCTTCTCCATGTTTGGATCTGCTTCTAGGGATGCAAAGTTTTAGTGAGAATGTAATCAGCAGGAGCTAATTGAGAATTATCTAAACATTTGTCATTATTGAAGAAATATTTTGCTATTAAAACTTGTGTTATAATGATCATTTCAAATACTAATTGATGCTTTGGGTAAACCCCAAGAGCTGCCTTTTGTTTCCTGTTTGAACCATATTTTCCTCCATCAGATCATCAATACAGATCACTGTTTTTAAAAAATTAATGAAATTAATGTGTTCCATTTATTAATATAATCATAATCATTGGTGCAATCCATGAAGAAGCCTCTTCGGTGATGGGTACGTTTTATTTTTAGAGCAGCATTTGAGTTTGACGTCTAAGATTGTATGCAGCCACAGACATGGACTGAGGCTATTTTTTATTTTATCTCATAATCACTTATTGTTATTGCAATAAATGCCAGAAAGTATGAGATATTTGAAGTCCATATCTTCCCATCACTCAGTGGGAAGGTCTTAACCCTCAGAAGGTGAGTGGACCAAAAATGTGATAACCTCCAAGCACTGATAAGACAAGAACGAGTCCTTATCAGTCAGGATTCCACTCAGGAGATCCAACATCTCAGAGTGAACTGAGCAAGTCTTAGAAAACGAAGCTTGACACTGTAAAGGTTGACACTTTGCATGAAAGTGATGCATTTCCTATTAAAAGCCTTTAAAACTTATTCAATTAAATCACACCCATTAAAGCAGTTACAGGCTTTAAAAGTATATCAATTGGAGAGTCAGAGGTAGGGATGGGAATGGAGAACTGGTTCTCAGTTGTTCAATTCCTTGGAATCATTAATCTGCCTGCCTAACAACTCCACTTGTCAGTGCCAATAACGCCAGATGTATTTGCGTGATAACTTATTGTACACACTCCGGATTCTGACTTAAAATATATCCAAGATGGCGTTGCGACAGAGGTGCTCCAAAGTATTGTTACATTTTATAAAAAAGGCAATACTAGGGCTGGTTGCAACATCTAATCACAATAAACAGATGAAAGACCTCCAACATCCTCAAACAGCTGACCACACAGCAGGCATCTGATTGGCACCAAGGTAAATTGTTTGATACGTTGCTTAGCGACAGCGGTGACTCTCAAGGAGACGGGGAGGGGGGAGCTTCAAGCACAGCGTCTCCTGCCATAGATATCCCAGGTAACATATGGATATCCATCTCATATTAACATTTAGAGTCATATTCAATAAATTACAATATGGGTTCTGATGAGAATCCTTTGTCAGATTAGAAGCACCTTTTGAAAACAACCGTTAAGCAGATATTTAACATTTTTCATTAGACCCACATTTCTGCATTGTTTTTTTTTACTGGTCTGATGTAATATTCTAATTTTACATGTCATGTTTTCATTACCTGTGAGAAACAAATCATCATCATCAACAATAAAAAGCTTTAAAACATCAGTCTGTGTGGAATTAATCTATGTGTGTTTAACTTGTGAGCTGAGTTACTGAAATACATGAAGTTTTTATTAATATTCTAATTGACTGAATATGACTGTAGTTGATGTGGCCTGCCAGAGTGATGCTGGCTCTCACACACTTTTAGCTACCCCTTTCATCGAGGCAGGGAAGAGTAAAATGACAGAGGTGAAAATAAATAACATTTGAGAGGCTGTTTTCCACAGCTGGAGACACTTCAAGTCTTGAAAGGTCCTTCCTGAAAGGGCAAACATGCAGATTTGTCTGCACCAAAACTGTTTCATGTTAAAATGTTCATTTGACAGAGAGATTCTTATTTTTTAAGCCAGCTTTCTTTTTTCTTTTTTATCGAATGCCAGATGGTGCATATTTTGAATTAAACCGGTTATTTAGTAACTCAATAAGAACTGAATCGATAAGTGAGATCGATAATGGAAACATATCACTAAATTCTTATCAATTCTCATCCCAGGACAGAGAGCAAAGAAGGAAACTGGGGAAACCTATTAGCAGCAAAACGATCTATAAGTACCTAAAAACTGTTTCGAGATGGAGTATTTTTTAGACAAGTGGTCAAATGAGGTGTCATCAATATAGAGTTCCTTAAAGGGAAAGTATTATGTAAAATTGACTTTTTTTAGCTTTACATCATGTTATAATGTTATTCCCTCATCAATAACATACCTGGAGTGTTGCCTTGATTCTATCATGCATGTTTGAGGAATCCTTTAGTCTCCCATGGCAACCATTCAGATGTGGGCTTGGATGGATACAGCTCCACCTTCGAGGATGCAGCTCGTCTTAGGAGTTACAGTTTCAAAGCCCCTCAACCGCAACTTCCCCATTCAGTTCCTTCAGACTAGCCAGCAGCAATGAGCAAACACTTGGTGGAACTTTGCATCTGCTGAGCTCATTATATGAGCTACTTCTGAGCGAAACGCTGATAAAACCATTGTTAAAGGATTAATAGAGGAGCACTGTTGTGATGACTTCCTGAAGGCTGAGTTTCAGTAACAGCAGCAGTTTTTAAGGCCCAATTTCAAAGTGTTAAATTACGAAGTCAAATTTCTTTTAAGTCAAATTTGATATATACAGCACTTTTATAATAACTGAAGGTAACATAGTTACTTGATTGTGCTATAGAATGATTCTATGTGCCTGGAAAATGCATAATACTGACCCCTTTAAATGATTTAATGCCCTGTTCGGACCAGGCCACAAAAGCACGACCCATTAAAGATGGGGTTATTTTTAAACTCTCAGACCAGTTTTTATCTGCTGTGTTCACTCTGAATGGTCTCAGACTTCCCGTTTCACATTAGCGTTCGAAATGAGAGTCTTCACCAAGCTTGGATTATTTCTATGGAAAGACTTTGTTTTTTCCATACAAGTCTGCGACTGAAGGTTCCCTCTTTCTGCTCCTGCAGTTTTCCTCCTCGGTGAACAGCGCTCGCTGCTTGACACTGATAGCAGTTCTATTTACACAGGCTGCGTCCTTGAGGTCATCGTCTCATTGCAGGATGCAGGTATGGACAGTGAGATTGGAAAACGCTGCTTTTTTTTTCTTAAAAGTGTTCACATTTGTTCTGAGATCATCCTGCTTTCATCAGTTCTAGAAGCAGCCAAACACACTTCATAACAATGATGTGATTTAATGAGCTGGAATGCTTTCAATCTTCAAGTGCCTGCTATCTTTTCTCCACGCTTTTCACATTTCCATCTCTTCAGAATTAAAAAAAAAAGAGAAAAGCATCTACTGTGGTGAGATGTCTTCTAGGAAATTATATGGTTTGCACACTCACCGTCTGTGGGTTCATTTTCCCAGTCATCAAAGCCAACAGGTCTGTATCTGACATGGAGATGGTGCAATCTGCTTTCTTGTCTGCAGAGCGGAGATAAAAAAGTTAAAGATCAGACATATTTGCTGAGTTAAAGGTAATGTACTGAGGTAAAGCAGATAACTGTGCAGACCTTCAATTTTAAACTGAATCTGTAACTACAGGCAGCTTCTGAGTTTTCCCACCTGCGTCGTTGTGAACGCAGCCGTTGCCATTCTTCACGTCCACAATCCAGGTGGCTTCCTGTCCATTTGGGCCGTCTTTCACTTTGAAGGCAAAAACTCCCCCGATTTTCTTCACAAACTGCTCCCCTTCCTAAAAACGACAGAGACGGTTAACATTTAGAGAACCAAACACAAGCAAAGCCATCTCTGCACCTTCAAACTGCAGGAGCAACAGGAGTTGGGTGTTTTCACTCCTGATAGTCTGGTGGACTCGGTTTGACTGGGGACCAAAATTGCAACATCTGTTACCTTTTCAGCTGAAGCAATTCACTTTCACACTGCACTGTGTCAAACAAACTAAACCCTTTGAAAAACCTGTTCCCCTCCTTGCCTGTGGTGGCGCTGCACCAAGCACTACTGAAGGAAACAACTTCGAAAACATCTGAAGAAGACACTGAACGAAAATGGAGTGGTGTGAGATATTAGCGGTTGGATTTCTCTTTTGTCTTTGGCAAAAGACTGAGAGCCATATCTACCGCTAGAACGAGAATGTGCATTTGTTTTGGTTGTATTTACCCAGAATGCCCTGCTCTTTAATCTGCTTCCTGCTTTTGGAGCGGTCTCCAGTTTGCTTGGCATTCACATATGCATTCAAACCGCACCAGAGTTCACTTCAACTGAACTGAGACCTAGGTTTGTAGGCGTTTGCTTGCTTTTCTGGTCCACATCAGAGTTCAATTGCACATTCACACCTCCCCAAACGAACTGGACTTCCCTTAAAACGGACTAAACAGGGCTGATGCACATGCTCCCTGCATGGAATGAATTACCTCCTCAGACTCCTGCTAATAATTCCTCATTATTTGACTCAGTTGTGTTGAAGCAGAAGAACCAGAGTTCGCTTCTTTGGCCCTCATCAGACTTCGACTACACATTCACACCTCTCCAAATAAAGTTTATATTTCCTGAATGCTGCTAAACCAAGGTTCCTGCAAGTCTGCAGTAAACGCAACACTTTTGAGGTTCTTTTTAAGACAGTTTTAATATCAATTTTAGAACCACATGAATCATGAAAAATAATTTAAACTTAATTTACTTGACAACCAGAGCAAGTAAGATAAACTAAGTTGCTTTGATACAGTCAAAAGCTTAAGAGCAGGGAATAATGACTGGCATTTTACTTTGCTCTGTGTAACCAGGCTCCAAGTTGAGCTTCAAATGCAAACAGAAAAAACAGGAACAAGACACAGAGAGTAGTCAGTTTATTGAAAACGAGATTTAATGTTGATCAGCAGATCAAAAATTTAAGATTACAGCTTTAGAAAGTTAAAACAGAGCTAAAGTCAACAGAAGGACTCAGTAGTCAGTAGAAGCCCAATAGCTCTTGTTGACTGTCGCAAAGCAAAACATTCTTTGCAAAGGAGCACCAAATATGGGACAATATAGAGCAGGGATCCTCAAATCCAGGCCTCGAGAGCTGGTGTCCTGCGGGTATAAGATGTGCCTCTGCTTCAACACATCCGAGTCAAATAATCAGGTTGTTAGCAGGACTCTGGAGAACTTCACTGCATACTGAGAAGGTATTTCAGCCATTTGATCGAGGTGTGTTTAACCAGGGACACATCTAAAAGTTGTCTTTATTAAGTGGAGATTGCTCACGTGTGTGCTCTCATAATGTGTCAACTATTGTCATTTAGTCATTCTTTGTGTTTGGCATTAGGAGTGCACCGATTGCAGTTTTCTGGCCAGTCACTGATCTTTAAAAAGCCTGACCTGCCGATTCCAATTTTGGTCGACATCAATTTTTTTTTAATAACTGACACTGTGACATAGTTGCTAAGTTGGCAACAGTGGCGTGACTATTGTTAACCGTACACATGTAGACGTGGCCTGGTGAGCGGGTCTGTTGCTCAGTCCTCTCACAGCAGAGAAAAAGGGGACAGTGGCTGATTTTCAGACCTTTGTGAGGCAGATGAGTTTCTTGGGTATCAGCCAATTGCTGATCTCCCAAAATTAAAGAAATCAGGGCCGATTTATCGATGCAGCCCTATTTGGCAGTTAAACATTTAGTGCTGTGGGCAGATTTGGTGGGAAGCATTTGTATTTCTCCTAAACATCAGTAACTGGTTGTTTTTGTAAAAGCATTTGCCAAACTAATCTACCGTTTATAAAATGAACTTCCAAACTGCACATTAGTGGAAATGAGTGGAAATGTCCTTTTCAGCAACTATAAAAAAAAAAAAAAAAAAAAAAAAATGAATATCCAATGTAGGATTTGACCAAAAAACTAACTTTTTAATATTGATTCAATTGATATTTCTATCTCTATATCTCATTGGTTTCACAGCCAGTCCTGCCACTGAGCTTGAGATTAATCTGCCTTTATTGAGGTCACATAGAGGTAAGTGCTTCAGAATAGCAGAGTCAATGAGGAAACCATTTGCTGATTGAGTCAGCATAAGCTTGAAATTATCTGTGTGCTGTGAGGCGGTCCCAGTGTGCCACCAGGAGCTGATGCAGCAGGCTCACACGTGAGCAGAAACACAACTGAATATACTAATATTCTGATTATTTTTCTTATAAACAGAATATCTGTTGCTTCCTAAACAGCCATGGGTTGGTTACCAGTATTGAGGTACACTGAGGTTTTAAAGCTGATGTTCTGTCACACTGTTCCTAGGGTTATAATGCTGCCAGAGAAGTGCAGGGGTGCAACAGTTCATTTCAGCCGTTTAAAGCTGATTCAGTGTATTTGGGTAGTCAGCTGACCTCATAATGTTGCTGAACTTTGACCTGACCAATTGCAGCAACCCCAGATCATAGCGCTGCCTAGGTCTGTCATGATAACAAATTTTGCTGGACGATAAATTGTCCCAGAAATTATTGCGAGAAACATTTTGAGCCATTTTCAACTAACATAATAATAACTGCATATTAATGCAGATACACTCTCTCAAACACCAAAAAACTTATTTCTAAAGAAAATTTAAAACTCGAACTGGAAAACATGTTAAATATCCAAAATAAAGAAATAAAAACAACCAAAACAATGATAATTAAACTGAATTATGAAGTCTCTGAAACCAAAATTCCATTTCAAAAACTATTAATCATTCAGCTTAGACAGGGAAAACAGGCAAAAGTTCCAGGTAAGACTTTTGTAAAAAAAAAAAAAAAAAAAAAAAAAAAAAAAATTTTAAAAAGTCTAGAGTACTTCGTGCTGGGTGTCAAATGTTTGTAGGATTTTCCAAAATGAAGGCTTTTCAACGATATTAAAGGGGAGCATCTCTTTAACAATTATTATCCAAATGGAAATTATCAAGTGCATTTAAATTTTTCATGTGATTGATTGATTTATTGTTGATCGTGACCGACTTAGTGCTGCCCCCACAAGCTGGTACAGCAGACACCAGGCATGATGGCTGCATCATTACCTCTGGAAGAGGGTCAATCTGGACTCATCAGATCACATGACCTTACATCGAACCCAATCTTTATGCTCCCTTGCAGGTTGAAGCCTGTCTCTCTGGTTACTCTCATTGATTAGTGGTTTTCTTATGGCAGCACAGCTGTTCAGTCCCAATCCCTTGAGTTCCCTTCATATTGTGCATGTGAAAACGCTCTTACTTTCACTATTACACATAAACCTGAGTTCTACTGCTGTTTTTCTTTAATTAGATGTCACCAGACATTTAAGTGGTCACTGATCACGGTCATTCGGGATTTTTTCAGACCACATTTCTTCCTCAAAGAAGATGGTGACCTGCTATCCTTTTAGTTTTTCATAATGCGTTGAACAGTCCTCAACCCAATTTTAGTTGTTTCTGCATCTCCTTAGATGTTTTCTCTGTTTGATGCCAATATTGGGCATCCATTTACTCAAAGAACTGATCGGACCGCATTCCCCAGCATTCATTGCACCGGAGACATAACTGCTGAAACTCACCCCCTGCAGCAAAACTCAGAGCTGGACAGATAAGAATTGTCTTTGGAGTTCAGCCTCTGACAGAGACGCGTGCGAACTGTCCCTTCCTATTCTGTCAGACAGAGAAAATTTAAAACCTTCAAAGTGCAACTGACACTCTGAGATGGTCCATATGGCTGAAGTTGGAACCTGGGAAACTGGCACACCGCAGAAGCCTGTTGGCAGCGGCCTCTGCCTAAGTTGACTTGTGGCTCTTCCCAAAGAGCCATCCAGCTGTTCTAGCTATTGAAACTTTCTCTTGGACTGATCCCCAGATAATCATTCTGAATCTGAGTAAACCTGATCACTTCACAAGTAAGAAATACAGTTTCGTTTAAGTGTCTCGGCTGAAATAGGTTAGTTAAAAATGACATCCTTTATGTAACAAAACTGCTTCACTTCAGGTTCTACTCTGTTGAACTTCTCCGTGAGTTCGTATTTCAAATAGCCAATATTGGTTCCAGTGAGTGTAATGCAATCACCTCCTGAAGCTTCTTGTTGATCTCCTGGAACACAGCGTGAGCCTTGAAGCCCTCCAGTCCAGTGCCAGCACTGGTTTGAATGGCTTGAATCCTTCACATGAAGATGACGAGCACAGGAGAACAGAAGGGAACAAACAACATCATCATTAGTCCATCACAATTCTTTCATCTCTGGAGTCACTCTGGTGTGAGGCCAGTGTCAGGAAAGATCAGGGCACAGTTCTTCAGTGGTTTCATTCATTACATGTGATAGCCCCCCCACTGGCCACAAACCCTGAGGTGATGCTCTCTCATCACTTCCATACGGGGATCCTGGGGACTACTTCAAATAAGCTTACCAGAACTAGTTCAGGGTAATGACTGTAGAACTCTACCTGAGCTACCATTTATGGCAAAATGCACAAACATGAGGGGTGGTTCAGCACCTGTGATGTAGTCCAGGCTTCTCTAGTTCGCATTTTAAAATTTAAAAATTCTCAAGATTTCCAATTAGGCTTTGCTTGATTGGTAGAGTGCCCTAATCTAGGTGAACTGCTGTGTGTTAGGAAGGAACCAGGTGAGCACTGATGTGATGATACACAGCAGTATCACTGTATTTGTGTCTTTGCTGTGCAACATGTGTACAGTTAAAACCAGAAGTTTACATACACCGAATAAAAAGACACATCCATCTTTTTTCCACAGTCTGAAGTTAAATCAGACCGAACTTCTCTTGTTTTAGGTCAGTTAGAATCACCAAAATTATTTCGGTTTGCTCAGTGCCACAATAATGAGAGAAAGAATATGTCCGAGATTTCTTTATGAATGTCTTCAAAATAAGAAGTTTTCTGTCTCTTTAAACAATTAAGGAAAGCCCAGATGATGATGTCATGGCTTTGGAAACCTCTGATAGGTTAACCGACACGTTTGAGTTAACTGGAGGCTCACCTGTGGCTTTGTGTGTACCTTAACATATTAAGGCCACACCTGGAACACACTGCTGTCTAGTTTACTTTCTAGTCACGATGTGAAAGTCAACAGAAATCAGCCGAGACATCAGGAAGAGAATCATGGAGCTGCTCCGGTCTGGTCCATCCTTAGGAACAATTTCCAGATGCTTGAAGGTGCCGCGTTCATCTGCTCTAACAGTTCTACACAAGTATAGACGTGATGGGAATGTCCAACCATCATACCACTCTGTGTTCCAGAGATGAAAGTATTTTGGGCCAAAATGTGCAGACTGACCCCAGAACGAAAGCCAAAGACCTCGTGAAGGCTCTGCTGAAGCTGGTGAGACAGAGTCATTATCTACAGTGCAATATGTCCTGAACCGACATGGGCTGAAAGGCCACTCAGCGAGGAGGAAGCCATTACTCCAAATGAAACATTAAAAAGCCAGATTGTAGTTTGCAAATGGACACAGGGACAGAGTCCGTCATTTCTGGAGACATGTCCTGTGGTCCGATGAAGCTAAAGTGGAACTGTTTGGTCATCGTGGGTACATTTGGAGGAAAAACAGGGATGCTTGTACCATCCTAATTGTGAAGCACGGGGGTGGCAGCATCATGCTGTGGGAATGTTTTACTGCAGGAGGAAGTGGTGCACTTCATAAAGTAGATGGCATCATGAGAAAAGAACGTTATGTGGAAATATTGAAGCACATTGTACAGTCATCAGCCAGGAAGTCAAAGCTCGGACACAGATTGGTCTTCCAGATGGACGATAACCCTCAGCGTCCAGCTACAGTGGTTATAAAGTGGTTTAAGGACAACAAAGTCAACACTTTGGCGTGGCCATCACAAAGTCCTCATCCTCATCTCAATCCTATGGAGAAGTTGTGGGTAGGTCTGAAAAGGTGTGTGTGAGAGAGGCGGCCTACAGACCTGATTCAGTTCCACCGGTTCTGTCAGGACAAATGGGCCAGAACTCCTGGAAACTACTGGGAAGGAAGAACTGGGAAACGATTTATGGAAGGAAACCCAAAAGGTTTGACCCAAGTCATACCGTTTAAAGGCAATGCTACCATATACTGAGGACATGTATGTAAACTTCTGATTTTGAAGACATTCATAAATAATGAATCTTTTTATGTGATCAATTTAAACTTCTAGCTTCATCTGTATTTAAACCAGTTTGGAAAGAAACCAGGTCAAAATCAGAGCTCTAAGAATGCAACATTTGTACTCTTCACTGTTGTTTAAACAGACTTTTAGCCACTAGCCTAACTAGGTATGGGCTAGTTATCAGCATCAAGGTATACCCAGGTTTTCAAACAAGGAATATCAGTATTCAAAAGTTATGACTGTTCAGATTTCCCATCATACAGCTCCTATGATTTAGAGTGTTTTTTATAAGATGTCAGAAAGAACTGAATTTTCATTCAGCTGCATGGAGCATAAAGTAGTTTCAACAGCCCACTGCTGAACTTTTTCTTGCTTACAAAGAAGTCAGTGTGGAAACATTCCTTAGCAGACACGGTGTGGAAACTCAAGGAGCACCAGGTCTGCTGCACAGCAGCCGGCAGGGTCTCACTGTAAAGAGCCATAAGTTCTCAACCTGCTAATGTCAGCTGGTCTTACAATGTTCATGCTACGCTTTTATGCAATTTATGGACAAAAAGTTGATCAACATTTAATAAATTACATATAAATGTTTTACATAACATTATTCTAACTGTAATAATACATTGTAAACTTTTAACAGCAGTAGGGATAATTGTTACCCATTTATTTTAAATAAAAACAATCAGATCAAATTATGCATTAGTTTTATGTTTTGCTTAAATACCATGAAATACAGAGTCCGCTGCATTTTTGCTCAAGGTCAGAATATCATAATGTATTTTTATTAATGGGTTGGCAAAACAGCAAAAATCAATATCAAACATAGAAAGAGCATAGCAAAACAATAATGCCAGTATAGCAAATATAAGTAGACAGAAAGGTAAAGCAATTAATTCACAAAAATATTTAAGTGAGTACAGATGTCAGGGGTCTCAATAGCTTTAGCATTTTTGGAATGTCGAAGTGTTGCAATATAACGTTTGACTTTGAAGGAGGAAGGCTTGTGATTTGAACAATTAGATTTATGTATATATTTTTTGCAATTAGTAAAATGAGGTTGTTGATATAGAATTGGTGTGTTTTATTAGTGGGATAAGAGAAGAATCCAAACCTCATGATGCCTTATTAAAACAAGGCATGGTGAGCAAATGTTTCTTAGGTGACATCAGCAGGTTACTTACATTAGACAGGAGAGCCTCTGTTAGATTAAAATTATGGTGACATTTTCTAGAGACAATTAAGGCTCTAGTTTATTGAGCTGCGGTGTATTTCCACTATATATCAGCAATTTATAGTAAATATAGTCTTTACTTAACATGAGCAGCAGTTAACTGAAGCCCAGCTGATACACCTGACTGTCAGCTTTTGCTTGACATTCGTCCCAGTCCCAAGCTAACCGGGATAAACCGGAACCCTGTAAAATGCAGCAAAACTAAATGAAAACGGTATGAATTTAACCTGCCTTACCTCGGTGTGTGAACCTCAGGCATTCTTCTGTAAGAAATACAAAACAAAAAAGTACTTCTGCTTCAATAAACAAGCAGAGCTGGAGCTGCACTTTCTCCTTTCTCCTGCTGATGTTAGCTAACTACAGCACTTCCGGGTTTTTTCCCGTCCTCCCAGATGCCCAGACTTGATGTGTCGAAGTCAGATAGCAGCAAACGGTCTTAAGCTTCTGTAGTTTTACACCATGAAATGTGGTTTTAACACCTGCAGAATACTGGTTTTCAATACTGACATTTCAATATGCTAATATTTATTTATTGTTACAATTTTTCTCGGCAAACATTCATTTTTCTGAGGCATATAAAGTAGAATACCATGGAGTGCAATTTGTAAATTTACAGTCAAAAATTAACTGTAATAATTTGTGTTATTTAGTCTGTGATAAGAGAAAAAAATAAGTGGGGGTTCATTTTTTAAAGTGATATTTTCACCACATTTGTTATATGTCATATGAAAATGTTTAGTCTGGAGCTGTAACACTTATGTATGAATAACATTTTCTTTCATGAGACATTTTAATTTATTCAAGGTATATCATATTTATCTATTTATGTATGATTTTTTTTAAACAAATATGACTGAAAATGAGTCCCCATTTTTCTTCTCTTCTAACAGGCTAAATAACCCAAATTATTGCTGTTAATTTTTGACTGTGTAATACAGATGGCAACCCATAGTATGGGGCTGAATAATGAAGATGTTCTGTTGAAATGATAAGTTCTTTAATCCAATGCAGTGGCATGACCTTGAACAAGCCATTCATGGTTTAAAAAAAAAAAAAAAAAAAAAAAAAAAAAAAAAAAAAAAATCTCCACTGCGATATAAGACTCATTGCCAGTTAATGCAAACCCTTGACTCCAGTTATTGCTGCCAAAAGAGGCACAACCAGTTATTAGGGGGAATTTATTTTATTATTTTTTTTTTTTCACATTGAACCAAGTTGGATTGGACAGCTTTTTTTCCCTTAATAAATGAAATTATCATTAGCATAATTTTCACTTGAAACTGGGGTAGTCATCCTGCTGTAACGGTATAGTGAGCACTACAATTAGAATGTTTAGAACAAAGCATATTTATGTGTTAGAATGGCCTAGTCAAAGACCAAAGCTAAATCCCAGGGAGGATCTGTTACTAGACTTGAAAGCTGATGGTCGCAGACACTTTCTATCCACTGAGTTTGAGCTATTTTGCAAAGAAGAATTTATTCAGACAACAGATTCTCCAGATGTGCAAAGCTGATGGACACCTGAAAGACTTGGTCGCTTTAACAGAAGCATTGTTCAGGATAAACGGCATGTATCTGGTCTATTCAAAGTAAATTTATGGACACTTTTCCACTGCCATAAACTGCTCGCTTTGTTTCCCCATGTTTGGCTATAGAATTAAAAACCTCTGTAGATTTAACATTATTTTAAAGTTCGACTGTAGCTGACTGAAGGTCTATGAAGAAGAATGACCATGAATTAAAACTCTGTCGGTTTCTACAATTCATGCAAATGGATTGCACAGTTGTTTTTAAAGCAGAAGAGACTACAGCAAATACTTCAACACTTCAATCTATACAAATTAAAACCACCAGAGATTTAAAAGCATCTTGTCAAATAATGTAAATGAATGTCAAATATTTATTTTCCTTCAGGTTCTGACTTTCAGGCTTCATGCTTTAATGGCAGTAGCAAAGAACTTCTGATGGGGGGGGATCTTATTTTATCACTGCATTTCAATAGTTTGCAGTATTTCTGCAAAACCACTTCAACTTGATGAAAATAAATCATTCAAAGTGGATTCCTAAGTGAGTCGAAATGAGGAGTGTTAAAAAGAGCTCAATCTTTCTAATTCTTTTTCCATTGAATTCGAACATGCACAAAAATGACTGACAGTAAAATATCCTCCAAGAGCTTCTTGGTAGACTCTGGATTGTTGTTCTCCCTGAAAATTGAAAGGCAGAGCGGTATAATGCAATACAGAGATAAGTTATTAAAAAGAAATACGGTATTTAAAGTTACTCCACATACTTGTAATGTTTACTGGGTACAAATGCTGAAGTTACAGTGGAAAGAAATTTGCCCCCCTAATTTATTTATTTTATTTTTTTTCCATACATTTGATTTTTCATGTCCAAATTTAACCTGAGTAAGAAAAAAAAAAAACTCAGGTTAAGGGGGGAAAAAATGAGCTCATTTATTAAGGCATAAAAAAAATAAAGAAGAATGTCCCCCCTTGTTAAATCCTCCTTTACTCTGAATTTTGGAAAGTCACTCAAAACCACTTAAACAGCAACAAATCTGTCTGTGTTATATTGGATAAGTTTGTAGCTGGACCAAAATGCAGATAGGAGAATAGTGTTGTCATTGAATTCATACCGGAGGAGACCCAGAGGAAGACCCAAAACACACTGAAGAGACTATGTTTCTCAGCTGGCCTGGGAACATCTTGGGACTCCCCCAGAGGAGCTGGTTGAAGTGCTGGGGAGAGGGAAGTCTAGGTCTCCATGCTTAGGCTGCTGCTCCCACAACCCGACTTCAGATAAGCGGAAGAAAATGGATGGATGGAATCCAAGTTTTAATGAAGTGAGAGAAAACCGTACAGCAGCTGATAAGGATAACATGGCCATAACCAAATGCAACAGAAGGAGCCAATGATGAACAATGTAACCGGACAGCTTAAATATACTCAGGAGGGAGCTGATATGACAGAAGAACCAGAAGAGCTAATTATAGGAAAGTGGTTGCAGCTGGGCAAGGGAGCAGGTGGAGGAAAATGAGGAAATAATTAACAGTTGGGACAGGGAGCAGAATGGTAGGCTAAGGTGAGAAACCTCAGCCAGAAAGAAGATGAAGAAGAATACCTTTATTAGTTCCCCAGGGGGGAAATTACATTTCAGTACAGCCCATCCAAGTAGACAAGTGTCTGAGGCTGCAGCCATCTTGGGAGGCGCTGCCCTTAGAGAGAATGAAAGAGGAAAGGGAACCTAAACAGTAAAAGGAAATAAATACTAATCTAACGAAACAAACCCAAAACACAAACACTAAAACTAACTGAACTAACACAATGGATAAATTAATATAGCAAGAAATATGGAAATAAACACTGATCAAAACAGAAAATAACTGAAGCTAAAAGTCCAAACACAGGATCATAGCAGTGTGACGACACAAAATAGGGAAAAATACATCAAAAAGCAACAAATCATTCACTAATATGAACTAATCGTGACCATGGTTGTGATACATTGTTAGGATTTGTGTTTGAAAATGAAATTATCATTTTAGCTTAATTTATTCGATCTAAAACACTCAGACACACATAAAAGTTCTTACAGTCAGTCAACACAGACGATCACAGAAATTCAAAACAAAGTCAATTAAAAATTAATTAATTAATTTAAAAAAAAATAATAATAAAATAATAATAATAATAATAATAATAATAATAATAATAATAATTCATAAGTAGTGTATAAATTGAAAAGGTGTAGGCTGAAGCAATTTAGCTTATACATGCCTACCCTTACGTATTCATTACAAATAAACCATTTCAACTTTTCATAGCTTAGGTATAAGATAAATTATCAGAAAACACAGGATCAACAATTAAATCCAGAAAAGAAAAGAAAAAAAGAAACAAAACCCCCCAGAAATAATAAAAAGTAAATTGCTATCATGAAGATTTCTATCATATTTCAAATATTCAAGTCCCTTTGTAGCTTTCAATCATTCCATGTTTTAATTCCCTTTTAAACTGTGCTATGTTTTTACTTAGCTTAAGATCTTCAGGTAAACTATCCCACTGCTTAACCTCAGCAACAGAGACACACATCCTTTTAATGTAATATTTATACTTGGTTGTTTTAGGTTACATTTCCATCTTAGCTCAGATCTCTTTCCATAAACAATTTCTGAATATTTGTAGGAAGCATATTATGTTTTGCTTTGTATATTATTTGTGCAATCTTAAATTTTACAAGCTCAGCAAACTTTAATACTCCCCATTGGCTAAACAACGCATTGGTATGTTGGTTATATCCTACATGATTTACTATCCTTATGGCTTTTTTTTCTGAATATAAATAGGTTGGAGGTTGGTTCTATAGTTATTTCCCAAGATCTACACAATATGACAAATAAGGTAGTAAAAGGTAGTTGTATAAGGTATACAGTGTTTGACAGTTGAATATATGTTTTGTTTTGTCAAGTATACCAATAGTTCTTCCCAGTTTTCCCCTAACATAATTTATATGAGGTTTCAACAACAGTTTTGATCAGTTATCAACCCCAAAAACATAGTTTCATATACCCTTTCCAGCCTAATGTTGTCAATGCTTATTTCTACCTGTGTTTCTGGTGGTCTTTTTCCAAACAATATAAAGTTAGTTTTACTAATATTCAGAAAAAGAATATTACTATCAAACCAAAGTTGTAACCTTCCCAATTCAGCAGTAACATCCTTTAATAAATCATTTAGATTATCACCAGAACAAAAAATATTGGTATCGTCAGCATAAATAACAAATTTTAATACATTTGTGACTTTACATGTATTGTTGATGTATAATATGAATAATTCTGGACCCAAAATAGACTCCTGAAGCACGCTGCAAGTAATATTTAAACATTGTGACCTAAACTCCCTCATTTAAACAAATTAATTCTGATTATCCAAATAACTTCTGACCCAGTTAAGTCCCACCCCTCTAATGCCATAGCGTTCCATCTTTTTTACCAGAGTATCATAATTAATTGTGTCAAATGCTTTCTTTAAATCTGAGAATACTCCATTTGAATATTGCTTTTTATCTTTTTATCAACTGAATTAATTAGTTCCTCAGACAACTCCATTATCGTCATTGAGGTAGATCTATTGTTTCTAAAACCATGTTGGCTCTCCATAAGTAATTGATGCTTATCTATAAAACTATCCAACTGTGCTGCAAAGAGTTTCTCCAATATCTGTGAAAACTGTGACAATAAAGAAACTGGCCTATAATTTGTGAACAGATGCTTATCCTTATATATTGGTATAACTTTAGCAATCTTCGCTGAGCTAGGGAAAGCAACCGTTCTAAATGACAAATTATAAATGTTTTCTGAAGGTTTGACAATATCAGTTATAACTTCTTTTATTAAAGTCATATCAATACCATTATAATCTGTAGATGTTTTACTCTTAAATTTATAAACTATCTCTATAATTTCATTATCCAAAACTTTACGCAAGAAAATTGTCGCTGGATTCCTATCTACCATTAGGTCATGGTCATTTCCCTTATGTGTAGTGATCAATTCCTTTGCCAGGTTTGGTCCAACTTTTACAAAAAAAAGTTGTTGAAACCTTCCACAACATCTTTCATATAGGTAATTTCCTTTCCGTTTTCAGTGTAATGCTCTGTGTATGTAGCATTTGTACTATTTCTGACAATCTTATTTATTATGCTCCAAGTGCCTTTGCCATTAAAACTGCATTTAATGGAGGCACTTCAAAAAAAAAAAAAAAAAAAAATCAAGTTCTTTGATCATCCATCGACGTGGCTGGACGTGTGCACTCTTTGGAATGTCTGGATTTGTCTGTTTAGATGGCTGTTTGACCCCAAGCATTGTATCTGAGAGTCTGATTACACTCAGCAGGACAGCCACAACAAGACAGTGATGGTCGATGCCTTCTATTTATAGCCTCAGGGCTTTCAATATAACAGCCATGACCAGGCACAAGGCGCTCTGGAACTAAAATTTCATAAGCCATCCATGCATATTTAGCAGAAGGGATGGGATGTTGCAGACAACTATGATGATAACGTTTTCATACTGTAACACAGGTTTATCTGAGTGCAGCTGTTGTTTAGATTTAACATTCAAGTTTGAGTTACACAATACAGTTGGACTCTTAGAAAGGTCAACAAGTTTCTCAAATGTAAGTTTTTAATTTGAAATCTATTTAGAAATACTCTTTGTGTTGAGCGAATTCACAAATAAGGGTGGATAAATAGGTAAAAATTTTCACAGTGGAATCAGAGAGTTCTCATTTGGTCTGTCCTTGCAGAGCAGGGATGCAGTGAGGCAGTGGGTGGACTTCAGCTGGGCTTGGTGAGTGGGAAGGGGTTCAAGGCCAAGAACTGAAAGTCCATTAACTCCCTTTATCAGATATCTACGTTTGAATCAAGACCAAACGAAGCTCATCTGTTATTGGTAAAATTCACTGGTTTATTTTCTCCCAATGAGTTCAAACATCACAGCGACTGAGTAGGAAAAGGCCACCCTCTGCTGGTTAGATGAGCACCAAACATTTTGGAAATGAACGGGTGGTACCACCAACCACAATGCCTTTTGCAGGGATTTTATGGAATAGACCAGGGGTCTGCAACCTGCGGCTCCAGGGCCACATGTGGCTCTTACAAAACCAAAAAGGAAATGTTTTTAATTATGGATACAACAACAAATGGTCATTTTAGGAGTTTTTAAATGTAGGTTCTCATACAAAATCAGCTTTTAATATCTACAACACTCTTTAAAAAGTAACTAGCTTCAAACTACGCTACCTATGTGTCTTCATTTTCCATATTTATAGAAAAGGCCCACCTCATTCCACAAAATTATTTTTTTTTTCTTTTGTAATAGAGGATTCATTTTGTTCTAAAATCAGAAAATAGAAATAAATTTTAGTTTCATTTTGTTAGCTTTCATAATAAAACATTTTAAGTAGTACACATTTAGAAAATTGTTTGTTGTAGCTCTAGGTGGGGGGGGGCAACAGTGGCTGTTTGAACAGAAAAGGTTGCTAAACCCTGAGATAGATCAACACAAAGTAGCACAATAATGTGAAACAGAAGTAATAATACATGGTTTTGTGATGTTTTGGTTTTTTTTTTCCTTCAAATTAAAACTCTGAAAAGTAAGGCATGCAGATAGTACAGTACAGTCCTGGGAACACATGACACAATTTTTCCTGATTTTATCCCTTATTCTCAGTCAGGGAAAATATCCATCAGTCTGCAGGGTCTGGGGACAGTCTGTAGGGTAAATTGGCTCAGAAGTCTGTTGAGTTGTGAGAGGAGGTGAAGACTGTCAAATAATTAAGTCAATTAACTAATTACAGTCACATAGTTATAAAAAAAAAAAAAAAAAAAAAAGAAGCAAAAACAAATCAAACAGAAGTGAAATACCTGGATGTTTAAGAATAAAATATAGCAATGAATGAAAAACAAGTGTTTGTTTTTTGCAAAGAACATTTCTTGACAGTTAATCATTATGTAGTACAAGCTCTTGTAGAGGATAGAAAGTCAACATTATGCCAAAAGTATAAACAGTAAACATACATAAGGGAGGGGGTTAAATAATCATTACAATATACATATAATCCAAGATCAACTAAAAACAGGAAGCACAGACTGAAAGATACAGGAGGCTAAATAAAGAACAGTAATAAAAGAGGTCATCAAGTATCCTTCCTTCTTAATGACTTCCTGGATTTCAGGTTCTTTACTAATAGGAGGTATTGTTTAAAATCAGTGGCTAAATACAGTGGCTGTCAAAGTATTCATACCCCTCGAACTTTTCCATGTTTTGTCACATTACAACCATAAACATAAATATATTTAAATGGAATTTTATGTGAAAGACCAACAGAAGGCGGTATACAATTGTGAAGAAGAAAGAAAATTGTACATGATTCAAAACATTTTTTACAAATAAAAAACTGAAAAGTGCGGTGTGTAAAAGTATTCAGCCCCCCTGCCCACCTTTTGCTGCGATTCCAGCTGCCAGTCTTTCAGGCTCTGTCTCCACCAGCTTCGCACATCGACTGTCTGGAATTTTTGCCCATCCGTTGCAAAACAGCTCAAGCTCAGTCAGATTAGATGGAGAGCGTTTGTGAACAGTTTCTGGTTCTTGCCACAGATTCTCGATTGGGTTTAGGTCTGGACTTTGACTGGGCCATTCTAGCACATGAATATGTTTTGTTTTAAACCATCCTGGCTTTATGTTTAGGCTGGTTGTCCTGCTGGAAGGTGATCCTCAGCGTTTTGCATTTTGGCCATAAAGTTCCGTTTTGGTCTCATCTGACCAAAGCAGCTTCTTCCACATGTTTGCTGCGTCCCCAACATGGCTTCTGGCAAACTGCAAACGGGACTTCTGATGGTTTTCTTTGAACAGTGGCTTTCTTCTTGCCACTCTTCCATAAAGAGCACATTTGAGCAGAGCTCGACTAATAGTTGTCCTGTGGACAGATTCCCCCACCTGGGTTGTGGATCTCTGCATTTGGTCCAGAGTCACCGTGGGCCTCTTGGCTGCGGCTCTGATCAGCGCTCTCCTTGTTGGGCCTGGAAGGTTAGGTGGACGGCCTCGTCTTGGTGGGTTTACGGCTGGGCCATACTCTTTCCATTTCCAGATGATGGATTGAACAGCGCTCTATGAGATGTTCAAAGCTTGGGAAATCTTTTTCTAGCCTCAGCCTGCATTAAACTTCTCCACAACTTCCTCCCTGACCTTCTGCTGTGATCCTTGGACTTCCTGATGCTGTTTGCTCCCCAGTCTTCTCTTAACCAGCCTCTGAGATCAGATTCCACACAGGTGGACTCTGTTTAGTCATTAACAATCATCAGGCAACTTCTGAAGGCAACTGGCTGCACTCAGAGAAAAGGGGGCTGAATACTTTTGCACACCGCACTTTTCAGTTTTTTATTTGTAAAAAATGTTGTGTATTATGTATCATTTTCTTTCTACTTCACAATTGTAGAACCCTTTGTGTTGGTGTTTCACATAAAATTACAGTGCAATACATTTATGTTTATGGTTGTAATGTGATGAAATATGGAAAAGTTCGAGGGGTATGAATACTTTTGCAAGCCACTGTATATAGTATCTAGCAAAGCTAATGACCATATGAATTACATGAGATACAGATGAATTTAAGTTATCCATGTAGATGATAATATGAGTAATATGAACCTGAGGGATGTTGTCAACCATGACTGACAACAAGCTGTGTATATCACAGCAAAATCTGGCCGAGACAGGACAGAAAAAAAATGTGCTGCATGTGTCACAAACTTAGTCACAAAAAAACAAGAAAAAACTTCTCCACTCGATAAATAAATAAATCTATTAGGGCTGCAAGTAACAATTTTTTTAGGAAATTATAGTTTTATCGATTATAACTGACAGTTAATCAGATTTAAAAAAAAAAAAAATAGGCATATTCAGTGGATTTTTCATTCAACCACTAAAGCCTTTTATATACAATATTTTAAATACAATAAAAGATGCAAATAAATAAATAATTAAATCCCTTAAAATTGAATTATTTGCTCATTTGCATCTCTATATTAATGAACATTTTATTGCCTAAAATGCAACCACACAGCATTCCTTGATCATTTGCATTTTTCAGATGCATCTGCAGCTGAAAAACACTTCTAACATCAACATGTGAAAAGCTCAGTCCTTTCTGCTGGACTGAACAGCAATACAGTGTACGACTGGTCTGGTGATCATTTTTTGAATTAACGGTTTAATAATAGTATTGCAAAAGGTGCTAAATAAGAGATTTTTTTCCTATTTTTACAGAATTTGAAATTAGATGAAGCTAAAACTATGCCATTGGAGGAGTTTTGGGTAGAATGTATTTAAAGACAAAGGGGGTTTTTTTTTCTCTTAATTGCAAAATGTGAGTATTTTTTTGTTCAGTTTTGGCTTAATTACTGCTCTGAGTGTGTTGTTCTTTCAGAAATGGCCTTTTTTGAGTCTGAACTTGGAACTTGGAAAAAACCTCCTATAATCTTGACATTTCCTTTTCCTAAAAAAGGATTGTTTAACTGAGTCAAATTCTTCTTCTGGTCAATGTTTGTATTTATTCACCAACCCAAGATTTGCATATATATTTTTGAATTGGAAAAAAACATTAAATCAAACAATAAAAAATATTTTTCAAAATACATGTATTTTTGAAACTGCAGAAAATGTTGAATGGAATGCATTATTGTTTGTTTTTTTTATTGTTCCTGATGAACTTAATATGAAACATTCTGAAGTATTTCTCTAAATTAAGCTAACTATCACTGAGTTCTGGTTGTGTTTATGGCATTTGGATGAACAGACAACAGCATGTGACCTCCAGATTCCATGTCATTCTGTTTTTTTTCCTCTGACAAAAATTTTACAAAGGCCTATTCTAAAATTTTCAATTTAACTGGAGGAACAAAACTCACTATTTAAGGAGATCTCAACTCGTTACAGATTATGATAAGGGTAGTATTAAAGCTTTAGATTTAGATTTTGAAGGTTCATTTGGTATAAATTGGCTGAAGACTTTTTTGTCACTTCCCAAATATTAGGTTTCATATCCCTAGAGCACTATTTAATAAAGATTGTGGCCTGGATTTTTTTATTCATTTTTTATTTTTATTTTTTGCTTAAATGTGATTTTGAATTAACCAAGATTCCTATCTTGTTGTCTAATTTCCACAAACACATTTTGCATTTCTGGAAAATGATTTTCACCCACACTTTTACTCCACACAGATCCTTATTGTGGAATAAGATATCAACACTGATTAACAGAAAGTCATTTTTTAAAAACTGACAGGTTTGAGAAAGGTATTTTGCTTGTCACTGACTTAATGGGCAGTAATTATGTTTTGTTAAATCACAGAGAATTTATCAACAAATTAAATCTAAACTATACTTGTTGTGAATATCTTATCCAAAACACTTTTAAGATATTCTAGTGTAACTTCATCACTTCCCAAACTGAAAATTGGAGACTAATCTAACTGATAGGAAATGCAACAATGTTGTACTTATGGCTACATTAAAATCTAAATTATTTAATGATTACAGTAGTGGTATAAGCAACAATATATTTGATTATAGTAGAAAAAGCATTCTCCAAGTAGATAAAATGGCCAGTTTCACCAAAGGTTAAAGAAACACACTTCAGAATCTGTCACAAAATAAACCCAGAGATGGATTTTAAAAAAAAAAAAAATATAATAATAATAATAATAATAATAATAATAATAATAATAATAAAAATAAACTGAATAAATATTATATTAATAATTATTATATTAATATAATAATTATTATATTAATATTATATATATATATATATATATATATATATATATATATATATATATATATATATATATATATATATATATATATAATATTATATTATATTATATATTATATTATATTATATATTATCACAGCTTCCAAATCACCTACTGTCCAGTTCAGTACAAGTCCAGTGACAAGTCTTAAAAGTTTTGCTGAAATCCG
The DNA here is from genome assembly GCA_014839685.1 of Anableps anableps. NCBI lineage: Eukaryota > Metazoa > Chordata > Actinopteri > Cyprinodontiformes > Anablepidae > Anableps > Anableps anableps. The sequence goes on from CM026070.1 coordinate 4,046,406, forward strand.
ACTTTCCAGACAGGAGTTATTGTCACTTCCTCTTTTGTGGCGAAGGATTGGCAAGGATTTCCTGTACACTGTTTACCTTGTCATGCGTAGTTATCAAGAGTTAGTGGATGCCGTTTCTATAAATTTATTTGTATATGAATCAAAGACTAAAAGCAAGCCAACCAGCACCAAAACAGCTCACTTCCTGTTCAAAGGGGGCGGGGCTTAGTGATGTCACCAAATGATGATGAGAATGTGATTAGGGCAGGTCTGTTATGACACACAGAAAGTTTCATTAGGCCACAACCTTGTATGTGGAAGTTATTCCACCTTGATGTTTTATGGCGAAGGGTCAGACATTGAGGCTTCACCACGCCCACATGCTTTGATGTAGCAAAATGTTTTTGATAGCTTTTGTCCTTCAATGTTTCAAGAGTCTGCAGAGTGACTGTGAAGTCTCCATGTTAAAAGCTGTAGGAGGAGTTTGCTCAGGTACAACTGTGTAAAAGAGACAAAATGCCGGCTTTGATCCAATATGCCCGACTTGTTGTGGTGTTTGGACCAAGGTTGCAAGAGACTTTATCGTAGGTCCTGACACGATACATGTGTATTGAATTTCATGAATGTTGGTCAAACCATGGCATGGGGCTGATATTTTAAAGATTACTAGGGGATGCTGTGAAGGGATTAGGCCACACCCACCAAATATTGGACTGTATTTCTGTTGGGGGTGGATTAGGATCAATCATAGTGAGTTTGGTGCAGATCGGCTGAAATATGTGGAATTTGGAGGCAAACATATGGCAACGGTGTGACGTTTGACTTCGCCACGTCACCACGTCCACCCTCCACCAAAAACTCTTTGTGCTTTAAAGCAAGTGAGACCAACTTGTTATCTGTCTTCTGACACAAGATCATTTTGATTAGGTCAAGGGGGTCAGAGATGGAGCTTTCCAAGTAAGAAAAGTGACTTCCTGTTCTGAGGGGGCGGGACTTAGATGACGTAACCAAATAGGATCATCGAGCATCCAATCGGAGATGACTCAGACCATGTTTGGTGCAACTTGGCCTTTGTATGGCCTTTGTGTGAAAGTTATGGCATTTCGTTTGCTTTAGCGAATACTCCAAATTTGCAGCCTGGCCACGCCCCTTAAACATGCTCAAAAAAATTAAGATTTTGATAACTTTTACTGCCCCCTCCCTTATCTGCACACTGATCGAATATGAAGCCGACAGCTCAAAATCCCTAGGAGGAGTTTGTTAAAGTTTGAGGTGTGTAAATGTCCAAATTTGCCCTTTGACCCACAATGGCCACCTTCGTGTACATTTTAGGCCATACCCCCAAGCTTGCTTTCTTGATTTGGGGTTTTCTTCCTATGTACCGAGTTTCACATCTCTACGATGTACAGTTTGTCCCATCTCACGTTAGGGGGCGCTGTAGAGCAGTTTGGTTCTGCTCGCTTTCAATTCCATTAAAATTGTTTAATTTCTCGCAGGGGACAATTTTTGATAAAGTTTGGTGACTTTTTGAATATGTTTTGCCCTCCAAATAGCCAATTTATTGGTTTTAAGAATAGAGAACTGCAGTACCACACTCATCCACTGGTGTGAGTAAAATTAAAACTTTGATCCAAAATAGCCGGCTTCCTGTTGAGTTTGGACCATGACTCCAAGAGACTTTTTTGTAGGTCCTGGCATGATACACATGTCCCAAGTTTCATGATTGTCAGTCAAAGCATGGCTTGGGACTGATATTTTTAAAGATTTCAGTTTGGCACTGTCAAGGAATTAGGCCAAGCCCACCAAATTCAGATCAATCCTAGTGAGTTTGGTGCAGCTCAGCTTAAATTTGTGGAATTTGGAGCCAAACGTATTGCAACGGCATGACGTCTGTCTTTGCCTGGCCGCCACGGACACACCCTCCACCGAAAACTCTCGGTGCTTTAAAACAAGTGAGAACAACGTGTTTTCTGTCTTTTGACACAAGATCATGTTGATTAGATCAAAAGAGTTAGAGATGGAGCTTTCCAAGTAAAAAAAGTGACTTTCTGTTCTGAGGGGGCGTGGCTGAGATGACGTCAGTATATTACCAAATAGGATAACTGGACATCCAACATGGATGACTCATACCAAGTTTGGTGCAGGTTGACCTTTTACTGTGAAAGTTATAGCGGTTCGAAATTCATGGCGAATAGGCCAACTTTGAGGCCCAGACCCGCCCCTTTAACGTGCTCAAAAACTCAAAATTTTGATAACTATTAATCCTCAATGCCTTAAGGGTATAGTGACCAAGTTTGAAGCCGATAGCGCCAAATCTCTAGGAGGAGTTCATTAAAGTTCGACATGTATGAAAATTCAAAAACGGCCAAATTGACCCTTTGACCCAAAATGGCTGACTTCCTGTTGGGTTTAGGGCACACCTCCAAGAGACTTTTTTTCTTGTTTTAGGGGGATCTACATATGCACCAAGTTTCAGCTCTCTATGATTTACCAGTTGGTCTATCTCACGTTAGGGGGCGCTGTAGAGTCGCTTGGCCACGCTCACTTTTGATTCCATTAAAATACTAAATTTTCAGTTGGGGCACAATTTTGGGTGAAGTTTGGTGAGTTTAGGCCTCCAAATTAACGACGCAAATTTGTCGAGAATCAAAATAATAATAATAATAATAATAATAATAATTATTATTATTATTATTATTATTATTATTATTATTATTATTATTATAAACACTACAATTACAATAGGCCTTCACAGCGCTTTCGCTGCTCGGGCCTAATAATAACCGCCAGTATATCTACTTTTCTTTTGTTTTAAATATTTGCTCCATGTCCTTTTATTTCCCTTCCCTTATGTGTTTGTTTGTTTGTTTGTTTGTTTGTTTGTTTGTTTGTCTTAATCCCATGTTTCTGTGTTCCTTTATCTTACCCTTATTGCACTGTTCCTTATACCTCTTAAAGATGTTGTATTGTACTATATATTATTTGGTAAAAAATAAAAAGAATTTTAAAATTGTGACCTCTCGATACCCCGGAAAAGTTGCAGGACAAATCACGTGACTTGTACTGGTTAGACTTCCTGTTAATGCAATTCGTAAATATTTTGTTTTGAAAGCCGTGTGATTTAATCGTTTTGAGGTCATAATAAGCTATTTATGAAGCGCAGATTTCCAAACGTGTGTTCTTCTGAAGCCAAAGAAGCTAAGCTAAGGTAGCCCGCTACTGCTAGCAGCCGGGGTTAGCTGTGATATCTACCTGCTGACAGCCAGCTTCGGAAGAGCGGGGGTCCCTATAGCTTCTTATCCTTTATCTTAAACCGCCTTGTAAACAGTCCCTGGATATATTTAATTTGTTAACTAACGTCATGGCCACTTTGCTGTCAGCACAATGCGCTGTCTGTCTGAGGAAGCCCGGGAGTCAGATTCGTTTAAGAAGAGCCGCAGCGGGGATATCAGCTCGGTACCACAGCAGCGGGAAGGCTTCCTCTGCGGACTATGTGCACCAAAGCGTCGTTCCATCCATGCACTACCAGAAGAGTTTGCCCAGGTAGGAAAATCAATGAAAAGAAGCCCCTTATTAAAGAGGGAATCTGGTATTGTGTTGGTCTAATGTTAGTCGGGACTACATTGAACGTTTTAGTGGACTTTTAACCAGGTTTTCCGAATGAAAGAAGGTCGAGAACGAATATAGGTAAAAGGGTACGCTTGATCTTTTACTCGGTGCCCACAAGGCGGCGCTGATAGACACAAAATGACTGATACGGAACACAAAATGTTTCACTTTTCAACTTAAGTTTCTGATCAGATGCGATGATGGGCACCTCATTAAGACGAGGTCTATATAACAAAGCACAAGTCACAAAAATTAAAAACAATGTAGCAGAGCATGTAAAACACAACATGCCTAGATTATCTGCTGAAGTAATAAATCTGTCATAAACTAGATTTATTGTAACCCACTAAGTAAGATGAATATTACATCCGCATGATGGAACATGTATTTTATTTAAAACGCAAGATTTCTTTTGATTTAAAGCTAAAAGTGTTTCATGAGTGTTATTTAAGCTGGCATTTTCATTAAGCATGCTGGTGTGAAGGTATACCTACCAAAATTGCAAAAATTTCTCATTATACCATTAAAGTCATTTTAAGGAGAACCCAGAGAAAGTCCTGTTGTAACCAGAGTTTTATCTGACTTTATGGGGCATAAAGTAATGCTGGATATGATGAAGCTGTAATTTTTAAAATTTTTATTCAGTGTTATCAATAGAGGTGCACCAACAAATAAGCAAGATTTTCTTTAATTTTGGGTGATCGATGATCAGCCGATACTTACATGTGAAACAGATCTTATCTATCGATCTTCTCTACCCCTGCAAATGTCTAAAAATCTGCAAAAGTAGCATCCACATGGATGGTAGGACCCAACAGAACATTGCCTGAACTGTAACACTGCCCCTATTGGCTTGCGTTCTTGTCATAGTGGATGTTGGTTCCATGTGTTTCCTTGGTAAGCAACACAGTTGCAGCTAACCATCTAATGCGATGTAAAAAAAACAAGCGATTCATGAAACCAGTCACCTTCTTTCATCGCTCACTCCCCATATGCATCATTAACCTGCAGACCACCTATCAATGGTCATAATGTTATGCTTGACTGTTGACATAGTTGATTTGGATTATTGACTTTTGTTCTGTTGCTATGTAGACTCCCTATACCCAAGCTGGAGGACACCATCAGGAGGTATTTAGCTGCCCAGAAACCTCTGCTGGATGATGGCCAGTTTGCGTAAGTTCCTAACAGGATTATCATTTCATTTCATTATTTGATGCTTGAAACTTACATGTCACCATCTTTGTCTTTTGTCCTCAGAACAACAGAGAAAATTGCTCAAGATTTCCAGAACGGCGTGGGAAAACAGCTCCACGAGGAACTGGTGGCTCAGGACAAGACCAATAAGCACACAAGCTACATTTCAGGTGAGTGTGTTGCCCTTTAATAGCTTCACAGATAAAAACTGAATCTAATGAGTCCGTTTAAACATCAGGTCCCTGGTTCGACATGTATCTTTCTGCACGTGACTCTGTGGTGTTGAACTTCAACCCCTTCATGTCCTTCAATCCCGATCCAAAGGAGGAGTACAACGAGCAGCTGGTGCGGTCGGCTAACGTGGTGTGCTCAGCCGTGCGCTTTATGAAGACGCTGCGAGCAGGTCTACTGGAGCCGGAGGTTTTCCATCTGAACCCGGCCAAGAGTGACACAGACAGTTTCAAAAACTTCATCCGCTGGGTTCCGTCTTCCCTGTCCTGGTATGGAGCCTACATGGTAAATGCCTACCCCCTTGACATGTCTCAGTACTTCCGCCTCTTCAACTCCACGCGCATCCCAAAACGGGGTCGGGACGAGCTCCTCACCGATGAGACGGCCCGGCATCTGCTAGTGATGCGGAAAGGCAACATGTATGTATTCGATGCTGTAGACAAGGACGGGAATTTGGTGAAGCCGGCAGAGATCCACTCCCACTTGAAGTACATTTTGTCCGACTCGACACCGGCACCCTCCTTCCCTCTGGGCGTCCTGACCAGTGAGAACAGGGATGTATGGGCGGGGCTAAGGGAGAAGTTGGTAGCTGCTGGAAACGCAGAGGCGTTGGGAATAGTCGACAGCGCCCTCTTCTGTCTCTGCCTGGATGATGAGAGCATGCGGGATCGCATTCACATATCCCATAACATGTTGCACGGTGACGGCTGCAACCGCTGGTATGACAAGTCCTTCAGCATCATCATAGCCAAGGACGGTCAGGCGGCTATTAACTTCGAGCACGCTTGGGGCGACGGAGTAGCCGTCCTCCGCTTTCAGAACGAGTTGTTCAAAGACACCACGGAGAAGCCGCTGGTGCACCCAGGCTCTTCCCCGGCAGCAGTGGACTCATCCTCCGCTGTCCGCAGGCTGCAGTTCCACCTGGACAGAGAGCTGGAGAACGGCATCAAGAAAGCCAAAGAGAACTTTGATTCAGCTGTATCGAAGCTTACCATCGACGCCGTACAGTTCAAGAAAGGCGGGAAGGAACAGCTGAAGAACAGCAAGCTGAGTCCGGATGCCGTAGCCCAGCTGTCGTTTCAGATGGCCTTCCTGAGGCAGTACGGCCAGACGGTGGCCACATATGAGTCCTGCAGCACTGCGGCGTTTAAGCATGGCCGCACAGAGACCATCCGACCGGCCACCGTACACACCAAACGCTGCTCACACGCCTTTGTTCGTGAGCCCGGCAAGCACAGCGTGGAGGAGCTGCGGGCGATGCTCAACAAATGCTCCAAATACCACAGCCAGCTCACAAAGGAGGCAGCTATGGGTGTGTAAACTTTTCTTTTCCTAGTTTCACAGTGTTTTCACTGTGTCAAAATGGTAGGGAAATGTATGTAATTGGTAAATATCGGTTATCAGACATAACAGCAAAGATAATATTGGCTCGAATTTTCATATCAGTGCTTTGTAGAAAAAAAACCCCACAAGACTTTATTTCTAACACATTTTAAGAACAACAATCCTGACATAGTAGACCACACAAACAGAATGAGAAGGACATAAAATAAAAAAAAACATCCCACTAATAAAGCTCCTCAATATGTCACTCTATATTAATACTGAGAAAATTAATGAAAACTCTTTTTTTCTCAGGTGAACTTGTAAACCAAGTCAATTTCAGACCAGTCATCTTGACTGGAGTGGTGTTAATCCTGCCCTCTAACTTTGATGTTCAAAACTGACAGATAAAATTAATTCATGAGCAAAATGCAGCTAAATAAACTAATATAATGGAAAGATTAATAGGTCTGCTTTTGGTGATGTATTGGGTTTTTATTATTATTTAATCATTTTACTGCATTGTAGCACTTTTAAGCCTCTATATGCCTCGACCCTGGTCTTCCTGCTTGTACTTCCCTGTTGTCACAGCCCAGATTTAAACAACAGGATTCTGCAGAACTTTAAAGACTTGCTGAAAAGGTAAAGTAAGTATTTGAATCTGGTGTGATGGAGCAGAGGTGCATCTAAAACGTTTAGGAACATGGGCCTAGAAAACCAGGTTTGGGGGAGGGGCACTATCCTAAAGTTCTGCTGTCAGTATGCTACATTCAAATTAATGGTGGTAGTATGGTTATTGGCCCAGATTTCCTTAATTTTGGGAGCTCAGCGATCGGCCGATACTTGCATGTGAAATCGATCTTATTCACCAATCTTATCTACCTCTGTAAAGGTCTGAAAAACAGTCACTGTCCTTTTTTGCTCTGCTGTGAGAGAGGGCTGAAAAATTTGTCAAATTTGACAAATCAAGGACGAAAGGAACAGTTTTTTTTGTTGTTGTTTAGTTAATTTAGTAATTTGGACAGTAATGCTCTAAACTTTTTATTTACAATTGAGAACACTAGCTTATGTGTAGTTAAAACAAGTTTATATTGTTTTACAAGTATTGTTCAGTGTTTTTCAATAAAATAAGATAGGAACATTGAAATTTTAGTGTGACTTTATAACCCCGACGGTGTCAGTTATAAAAAAAATTTAAAAATCGGTACTGGCCAAAATCGGAATCGGCAGGCCAGACTTTTTAAAGATTGGAGATCGGCCAGAAAACTGCAATTGGTGCACCCCTAATTAAGACCAAAGAGCATTTCAGATGTCTGAAATCTTCATCTCTAATTGTGTAAAAACTTATTTCATGTGGCTACTTTCCAGCTGTAAATATTAAGAGCAACCTGATTTATATATATTTTTTTTCTGTCTGAGCAGGTCAAGGATTTGACCGTCACCTGTTTGCTCTGCGTTATCTTGCCAACTCTAAGGGCCAAGCTCTGCCCAGCCTGTACACAGACCCGGCCTACGCCGCTATAAACCACAACATCCTGTCTACCAGCACACTCACCAGCCCCGCCGTCAGCTTCGGGGGCTTCGCTCCGGTGGTGCCCAACGGGTTCGGCGTCGGCTACGGTGTCCACGACAATTGGATCGGCTGCAACGTGTCCAGCTATCCTGCTCGCAACGTCCATGAGTTTCTGCAGTGTGTCCACAAGTCTTTGGAGGACATCTTCAGTGTTCTGGAAGGGAAACCTCTCAGCTAAAAGATGAAAGTGTGCCTGATCACCACAAATAAAGAAGAAGTGGAGCTAATTACATCCGTAAACATTCAAGAAAAATTTCACTTGCATTACCAGGATTTTTAGGAAGCAAATGAAGAATTAAAATTAAAATGGTTTACTTGTAAGAGTAGATTCTGTTCATGTTGGGACTGTTGTTCATTTGGTTGGGAAGGAACAACACAGCAACAGGCAGCTGCAGAGACCTCCTCTGGAAGAAGCCGTGCCTTACTAAAATAACGTGAATAGAAAGGAGCATTGATCTTTACTGTAATTCATGTTATGTAACTGTCTTGTTTCATAACAGCCTTATTGTGATTGTCTTTTGGAATAAACTTAATTATCCAGGATTCCAACTCATTTTTAATTCAAAATTTCACTGTTTTCTGGACTTAAATTTCTAGATTTTTATAAAATTCAAGAAATTTAAGTATTAGATATTAAACTTTAATCGCTCGATTAATAAATGGATCCTATTTTCTGTAAAAAGAAAGCTGGAACTGGCTTAAGAACAGTGGTGTACAAACTTTCTGCCCTGAGGGCCGAAACTGGTGGGCCACAAACTTCATTAAATTAAAAATGCAATTTATTTATTTTTTAGTTTTACCTGCACAACAGTATGCAATTTTTTTTTTAATGAAATCTGTATATCTTTAAAGATCCAAAACATAAAAAGGTGCTTCGGACTGTTGCCTTATTAAAAGAAAAATAGACAATTTCCAATTTTTTTTTTTTTTTGGGGGGGGGCTTCAATTGTTTTTTATTTTGTTGGCCAAAAATTTACCTCTCGACTTGTTGGTCAAGGGCCAAAAAAAAATAATAATAATTTCAAGGGCCACAAATGGTCCCTCGGCCATACTTTGGACACCCATACTTCAGTGATCCTGGCCCATTTCACTACTTTTTCCCCTCTGGATTAAAATATATCAGCTCTGTTTCAAAATTTGTCACCACTTGTAAATAAACACTGGAGTCCGGTGTTCTTGTACTAAATGCAGATTAAAGGTTTTAAAGGTACAGTGTGTAAAACACTATTCTATCGAGGAATAAAATGAATCCAAAACATACAAGCTTTAGTCCTAACTTTAGTTTTTTAGCCAGACTCTAGTTCTACCTCAAACCAATATTCCTCTAATAGTGTCGGAACCCTGATCTACTGCAAATTCATTTAATCCAGTCAGTTCACCAGTAGTAACATTTCTGCTTATTAGAATAGAATAAAGGAAACTGTTTGCATTTTCATTGTTTATTCAAAATAAAAACTTCCACCAAAAGCAAATGTACAAAAGCGGTAGTTCAACAAAAACATCAGCTAACATAACTAAAATCTTTCAGCTGCACATTCTAGATGGGCTTGATCTTGAAGTGTAGCCCGATCAGACTGAAGACGAGACATTTCAGATCCTGGACCAGGTAGTAAAACACACGAAGTCCTTCAGGATCCCTGAAATGAAGCAAAATATTTCACATTCAGCCCCCTCTGACAGTAACACATGCACAGTAATGCACGGCTTTCAAGTGGGACTCACTTTGACTGGTTGACATCAATCAAAGAGCCAATTTTGGAAGTTGTGAATGAAATGTGCTCATCTCCAATGACGATCTCCAACTCCTGAGAACAATAAACACAATCTCAGGTTAAAGACACATCCAGAGATAATCGATGCATATTTTTTTTAATTGGTGCTGACAAGCATCTCATCAGTTATATTTAAAAAAGGATAAAATAATTTAAAAAATAGAATAATCTTTATTTAATTTTAAACAATCATCATAATGTGTGACAATGGAAACGCAAGTAAGTAATGCAAAAAATAACAAAAAAAAAAAACATGAAAATTTTCAAACATTTTATCAGCTCTATTTGAAATAAAAATAGTTAATGGAATAAAATAAAATGACAATTTGACCCTCCAAATGTGTAGCTATGTAGTTTTGATTTAATATTTTGTAAAATATTTCATCTGAAAGTAAAAGACACAAAACAGCTCTAATCCATATTTAAACTCTGAGGAAGGGGGTATTGGATCACATTATGACCTGTATGACTAAGTCAGATCTTGCTCAAATAAGAGCTGTTAAAAAACAATAATTAAAAATAGTTTTGATTTGTTGTAAAACAAAGTGGGGAAGACCATGCAACACCAACCTGTCTTCCAACCCTGTCCGGAGGTGGCCACAGTGCATCATCTTCCTTGGTGATTTCACTGTCATCTATGATGCGTTTCAGCTCCTCCATCACACTTTTGTGTACATATGCCTGGTTGGTACAGTTGGGAAACAGATTAAAATATTGTAACTGTGCAAAACATTCAAAAATGAATCCGATCTCACGTCATCTTATGAGAGTGAATACCCACATCTACCTGATCATATTATTTCCACGTGTATGGATAAAAACACTCTATCAATATAAAGTATACAACTAATAATTATTCTGTCAAACAGATGTTTGTTCTAAAGAGAGCATAACAATACCGAAACTCACAGTACGAGTTGTCATTCTCTACGGGAGAGCAGGTTTTAAGTAAAAAATAATGGGCTTAAATTAACGATAAATTACCTCTTTCCTGATCATGACGTCATTCTTGTAGTTGCTGTTGTTCGCGTACCTTAGTTTACCTTTAAGAAAGGATTGGGATTAAAATAACATACAATGAATGAGTTATACATGAGGAAGAGCCATGAACCTAAACGCCACATGGCTTATACGCTCTCAAATGAAACAACTCGTTATTACTGAATTCATTTTAAATTTGCACACACAAATTTGCAAACAACATTCTAAATGCTGATTAGTAGGATTTGTAATCACATTTGGATCTAGAGTCAACCTTTCTCTTTCTGCTCGCTGTGGGTCCGCTGCGGCCTACTCAAAAGCCTGCAGCTACCAACGTTAGCTTCACCGGACGAAACTTTAGCCCTTAGTTTTACCGCCAAACAACACTTACCGTCAGGTCTGAATTCAAATTCCAGAAACTCGTGTCCAAACTTCCCCTTGTGTCCCACATAATACCTCAAATAGAAGTCACTTGTTGACATATTTGAACCCTAAATTATGCTATTTGTGGAGAAGTTTCAGGAACAAAACTAGCAAGCACCCCCAAAGCTTCGACTACAATGTACGCATGCGCAGAGTTACGAATTTACGAAGGTGCGGTTTTGTTCCGGAGTTTGGTCTTGAAGGTGATTCCCACTGAATAATCTTAGCAATGTTGTATTTGAATTAACTCTCAGCATTTTCCACATTGTGTTGTTTACACCCACACACACACACACACATACACACATTTTATGAAATAGATAGATAGATAGATAGATAGATAGATAGATAGATAGATAGATAGATAGATAGATAGATAGATAGATGTGTTCTATATATAGTTCTATATATTTTAAATCTTTTTAATATTTTACTATTATTATTATTATTATTATTATTATTATTATTATTATTATTATTAAAGAAGAGCTAGTCTTATAATGTATAAATACAATTTTGTCCAAATAAATAACTGCTCAGGGTAATCATTTAATGAATAATAAAATAGAAAAAGAAGAAAAAAACAAATATTTACCTGTAAGACAAGTCGGAGGGTTTACTTACACATGCTTCTCGCTTTCGTCGCACTTTAGCAACGTCAGCCGCACACCAGTCTCATTCGGGGCCGCTTTGTGTTCTCTGCACGTGCAAAATATAAACTCTCCGTTATGGCGGGCTCCTTTTCCCAGGAGCTCGAGGACCTGCTGAATCCGTTGCCGAAGTTCGCGGACCCAGAGGACGACGCTGACGAGGCAACCAAAGCCCGCGTGGTCGAGAGGTTCAGCGAGGACGACGAGGACGATCTTGGGGTCGGGGTCAGTTCTCTCCGGAAACACAACTCATCCTTGCTCCTGGACACCGACAGAAGGTATGCGGGGAAGCCAGTGTCCCGTAAACAGCTGCTCATGGATGTTGGAGGATCAGACGAGGAAGAGGATGATCAGGAAGATGATGAAGAAGAGGATTCTGTAGAGGAAGAGGAGGCTTTTGCTGCTTCTGATGATGATGAGGAGGAGGAGATAGAATACTCAGGCAGAGATTTAAAACTAGATGCTAAAGTGATATCACATGCAAAGGACTCCGACATCACCTTTCCTGAGAAAGTGGACTTTCACAAAATGACGGAGGGGATGGACGACCTGGGGATGAGTGAAGACGAGGACTCGGAGTCTGAAGCCAGTGATGAGGATGAAGGCTCTGAGGACGATGAGATGGAAGACGAGCAGGACGAAGATGCTGTCCGCACGTTTTCTAAAGCCAAACTGGATGAGGAGGTAGAGAAAGGCAAGGCGGTGAAGAACCAGCTGGCTCTCTGGGACCAGCTGCTAGAGGGCCGGATCAAAATCCAGAAAGCCCTGGTGACGGCCAACCAGCTGCCCCAGCCGCCAGGTTTCCCAGAGTTCAAGAGGAGAGGTGGGGCTGAGTATGTCGGGGCTCTGAAAAACACCCACAAGGCTCTGAAGGCCCTCCAGAGGTCCCTGCTGGAGCTGCATGACCAGCTGCTGTACCAGAGCCCGGACACACGGTCCATCGCTCTGGGGAAGCCTCAAGCCGGTCGCGAGGAGGAGGAGATAAACAGCGATGGGGATGAAGAAGAACAGGAAGGGTCAGCACCCAAAAGGAAGCTGGACATGGCAGAGTACCCCGAATTCATGGCCAAACGTTTCGCAGCTTTCGAGCCCTACCGCAACGCCACACTGCAGAAGTGGCACGACAAAACCCGCCTGACCACAGGCAAGAGCAGTAAAGGTTTCGGAGCGTTCGAAAGGAACATTCTGACCCAGGTGGAGCAGGTGCTGATGGACAAAGAGAGGCTGCTGCGGCGCACTCAGACCAGACGCTCCGAGTACAGAGTCCTGGGCAAGGAAGAGGCCTCTGCCAACAGCGTCCCGGAGGAGGGAGAGGTTGCCGAGCATCACCCGAAGGCAAACGTGCACCTGAAAGACCCGGACGAAGACGTGTTTGACGACGACGACTTCTACCACCAGCTCCTGAGGGAGCTCATAGAGCGCAAGACGAGCGTGTCGGACCCCAACGACCAGGTGGCGATGGGCAGGCAGTGGCTGGCTATCCAGAAGCTGCGCAGCAAGCTCAAGAAGAAGGTGGACACCAAAGCCAGCAAGGGGCGCAAGGTGCGATTCCACGTCCACAGTAAGCTGGTGAACTTCATGGCGCCCGTGGACCACAGCTCCATGAGCGACGAGGCCCGCAGCGAACTGTACCGCGGCCTCTTTGGTCAGAACACTGCAGTCAGGGAATGATGGATTGAAAAGGGGAATAATGATCTGCAGGAACTTTCCAGACCCAGTGGATGCTTGTGGTGCTGTAGTTTAGTACCATTAGAAAATACTCAAAGGACATGCTAAGTTCTTTGTAACATTTTAGTCTTTGAAGACCTAGTGGCTTATAAATTTTAGAGATGCACTCACCAATAGGGGTGCACCGATAAATTGTCTGGCCAATAAATCTGCCCCGATATTCTTAATTTTGGGAGATTGGTGGTCAGCCGATACCTGCATGAGAAACCAGTGTAATCCACCGATCTTCTCTACCTCTGCAGTAGTCTGAAAATCAGCCACTGTCCCCGTTTGCTCTGCCTTGAGAGAGGGCTTACTGACAGACCCCACCAGCTCACATCTGCATGTGTGTGGTTAACAATAGTCACCCCACTGTGCCAACTTAGCAACTTTTTCGCAATGTTTAGCAAATTTTCAGACAAAAAAGATCAGTATCGGCCCAAATTGGAATCGGCAGGTCAGGCTTTGTAAGATCGGTGTAATCGGTGCATCCCTACTCACCAGTCAACTAGAGATCAGAATCTGTTGATGTTCCCTTAATCGACTGATCAGGGCTTCTCGGTCAAACACTGAAATATCAGTTTATTTTGATGCACTTTTTATAGTCCATAAAATTCAGGTAAAGGCTATGGATATTTGATCCATAAATAGACATAATCTTGAAATTCCTTTATTTTCTGCTAGATTCCTTCAACAAAGATCCTGCCACATTGTGTTCCCTCTCTTATGTATCACAGTCTCTAGAAAAAAAATTGGTACATCAGCCCTCAAACAAGGTATCGGCTAAGAAATACCAGATAGGTGCGCATCTATGTTTCCTGCAATTAGAATTTATGTAATTAATCTTTTGTTTCATATGATGTACTAAAGATGTGATCACAGGCAAATCGTCTTTTTTCATGAACAGTTTCAACACACATTCTGGTATTTTCAACTTAAAATACACTTTCAATGTACTGACACAAAAAACTTGATCTACTTTCCTAATTAAAACAGGAAAGCATGATACAGCAAAAAAAAATTATTCATACAGTTGTAATGTTTATTTTGACTATGGAAAAAATAAATCCCAGAGTTTATTACAGGAGCAGTTTCCAGTGCTGCTTGACCAGAATATTCTACCTTTTTGGTCATTATCTTAAATGGTTATTTCGTCAGGCTATCTGCTCAGTTAGCTTCCTATAGGTAAAACAATAGGTTATCCTGCTCCTTTTTATATCCCCTTATGAATAAATACTCCCCATAAAGCAGTGGAAAGAGAGTTCTGCCATTTTATTTTTAGTCTTATTAATTTAAATCAGACATTCTGTTGATTTGTCACAGTTAAATCCCTGGAAGTCCAAGAAAACAAATACTTTATAGAACTGATGCACAGTTTGGATATTTTTTCCACTCATACCATTTGTCTTTTTTTTTCTTTGGTTTGTTCAAAAACATCACAAGGTTAGTGTAAAACATCCTTCTTGGAGAAAAGTAGAGAATTTGCAATTAGTGTTTTTCAACTCTAGGTAAGTTCTCTTAAAGAAAATAAATGGGATTCAGATGTCCGTTTTAAAAAGCCACAGTTTCAGAGGTAATTTTGCTCAAACACGTGTTCTCTATATTATAACAGACGTAGGTGGCCTGATGCCACGCTGATTCATCGGCCAGACCAGGCCTCGAGTTGAATATTTTGACAGTCTGTGTTGGCATCTGTGTAAAGATGCACCGATCAGTCAGCCAGAGATCGGAATCGGCTGATTTTCTCTTAGCTGACTGATCAAATATAAAAACGAAAAAAAAAAAAAAAAGTCCTATTCATTGAATGCATCATTACGACGGAGTATTAGGGCTAGACTAAGAGATTTCTTTTTTAAGATGACCAGAATGAAGTCATCATATTAGCAGAATAAAGACGCAATATTACCAGAAGAAAGTCATGAAATTACAAAGAAAAAAGTTTTTAATGAGAAAAAAGCTTTGACTGTTATCAATGTAACCAGCTTGGCAAGTCCGTGTGATTTTTCTTCAAAATAGACTCCGTCGTTGTCATAATTATTTCAGAGTCCTGCTACTGCTAATAATTTGATGCTGATGTGTTTAGAGATTAAATATTTCCTTTTTTGTAAAACCAATATAAGATAACGTCACACGATGCTCAAAATTACTTCATTCTCCTAATATTACAACTTTATTGTGTAATATGATTTTATTCTCATTGCAATATTATTCTCAGATTATTTTGACGGTTTGCAACTTTATTCTCGGAACATTACGATTTTATTCTTGGAATATAACTTTATTGTCGTGTGACTTTTTTTTCATATTACAACTTTATTCTCATAATTTTGTTATTTTTGGGTGGTTTTCTTTGTTTTCCAATACTATGTTGTATATCAAAACTAAGAACTCTGATTATTTTTCCAGCAATTTTTTTAGTTCCATTAAAAAAATTGTTTTTTGAAAGTCAGATAAAGCAGTGGTCCTCAGGGCCCACTGTCCTTTGTGTTTTAGATTTTTTCCCACTCCAGCACAGCTGATTCAAATGATTGCATTACCTCCTTTGCTTGCCTCCAATAGCTGCAGAAGCCTGTTAATCACCCATTTCTTTAATCCAGGTGTGCAGCAGCAGGGAAACACCTCGTCATCCCTACATTTTCTATTGGGTTCTAAACCACTGCCTCTATTAAAGAACCTGCAGCACATGTTTTATTTCTATGCTGTAGTGAGAGCAAAATAATGGGGAAGGGGGTATTGACCTAAATCAGAATTTCCAGGTCAGACCTCAAAGGATACCAGAAATCTGTTTCTGCCAGAAAAAGTTAGCCCAGTCATAAAGCATACAGAATGACCTATAGGAAACCCGAACATCAATTATAATTGGGGGGGAAAAAAAAAAAAAAAAACGAGCCTATTTTTTGTAAGGGTCATGGTTTTTCCAGGCAGTGTTTAGAGCATTCTTAATAATGAAACTCATAAATGTTTCAGAACTGTGAAAACTGCACTGAAATTGACTTAAATCTGGAAAAAGAACAGAGATTTGACTTTCTGATTACTGTAACTCAGCCCAAGTGAGTTCGACTGTAATGTCTGTGAAAAAGTGAGCGCTTTAATAACAACAGGTGACATTTTACTCTCAGTTCAACAGTCAAACAATACAAATTTGCCTGAAGAGAAAAGGACACCAGAGTACCTGAGAAGTTTAGAAAAAGAATTCTATACAAAAAAAAAGAAAAAAAGTTGAAGAAAATTTACAGCATCTTTTCACATTAGACATTAAACTTAATGTTAGTCTACCTTTTCATTTTAAAGAAAGCATCTGACTCCATCTGAGTGTGGGAGCAAAGGGAAATAACACTATGGCTGTTAGTGAAAGAGTTCAGATCATATTTAAACATCTGCAGCTGGTCCATAAAGTGAGAACAAAAACATCTGCATTTCAGACCCAATGTCACAGGTTAAATCAGAGGACCTGGGTGGAAACTGCTTCCTTTAGCTCAGCTCAAAACTGATTTTAACGCATAAAGCAAAACAAAAACAGCAGTAACACCAACTTATTTCAACTTTAAGTTGCATATGTGAAAAGATTTGTTTCCCCAGAAGGGGTCAAGTACAGAAAAACAAACAAAAAAATTTCCATGTTGTACAGACTGTTGCTGTGTCTCGTTTCTGTTGTCAAGGCAAGCAGCTTAAGTCAAGCTTAAATTAAGCACACGTCATCCTCCTGTTTGGATCATAAAGTCCATAAGCTAAATGGAACCGAAAAGAAAAGCTTGAATGAAGTTCCCCACATATACAGATGTCTTTAGTCTGAGGAGAATCAGACCACTGGAAGACTTTTACAGTGTCTAACCGCTGATCCTCAGTGTTGAAGAAGAAGAGCACCTATAGGCCAACACTCCTGCAGGTCAGTGGGGCCGGCTGCTCGACTCCACGCCAGGCTGCTGCTTCATAAATCCGTATCCACTGATCCACCCGTTGGGTCGTTTGGTCAGGCCGCCGTTCAGGATGTCCTGGATGTGCTGGACGATCAGGTTTATGGCAACTGTAGCCACAGAGAAAAGGAAAGATATGTATTGATACCCCTTTCATTCAAAGCACACATTTCTACGAGAAACACGGTGTAGAGCACAACTGTAAAGTGGAAGTAAAACAATACCAGGTGTTCAGAAGCATTGATTAAAAACTGAAATGTGTGGTGTGCATTTGCATTCAGTGTAGGAGACTTTTGAGGACAATAGTGGCACTAGCTAGCCACCTCGCTCGCTGGATTTTCTGTTACATTCCATTTTGTGTAAAATCCCACTAAAATACATTGAAGTTTGTGGTTGAAGCATGACAGAATGTGAAAAGGTTTCCAGGGCTATGAAAACTGTTGCAAGACACTGTATTCCTTCATCAAGACGGATAGTTATATGTGGAGAAAAACAAGAAGTTTTCGACTCAAACATAGAGACAAGTCAGTCCAGTTTTCTTCTGCTCTTGTGTTTCAGATGCCATTTTTCTCAGCTCAGACAATGCTGTTTTGTCCTGATCTTGCTTCTTTTGCTCTCACAGACAAAAAATCTGAGTTTAGAGATAAACAGTAAACACAGCTGCGTCCTTCAAGATATCCCTGTTGAGTCTAGTGAAGTGTTACCGATCCAAGTGGTAAAACACAGACTCCCCTAAAGTACTCACCGGTGTTGTCAACTCCTCTTGGTATGATCACATCTGCGTACTTCTTGGTCTGAACAGCGTGGGGGAAAACACAGAGGAGAGCAAGGCTGTAGTCCAGATTCATGGTCATAGAATGCAAACAATGGGAGCAGACGACACACTCACTGGCAGGCAGAACTCCTCAAACGCAGGCTTCACAAAGTTGATGTACTGAGCTAGAACGCTCTCCAAGTCCCGGCCGCGTTCACTTATGTCCCGCAGCACTGAGAGACACGCAGACACAAGACATGCCACAAAGTTAACTGCAGGAATACTTAGCCTGACAAAACATCCAATGGAAATATCAGAAAATGCACTAATCAAATTATTTATTTGACCAAAAGTGTGGAGACAGATTTGAGGAATTGAATCAATGATGATAAATCCATGCTATTGGTTATGGTTGTGTTAGATAAACCTTTAGGTCTTAAAATTCTCAAAAGACTGTTTTCTTGCACAACTTTAGTATAAATACAGGTTCTGAGTAACTGGGTGCACCTACGACATGTCACTGGAAAGATTTCTCTTGTAGATTGATGCAAAACATTATACAATCCAATGACCCCTATCTATGTACCTTTTAAACTCCCAAACAGCTACATGACAAAATGTGAGAAAGTTGAAGGGGTATGACGTTTTTGCAAGGCGTGCTCTGGTTTGCATCTTTGAACTTCTAATGTTACTTCTAATTAAAACCGACATCCTCACCTCAGGATTGAATTAATAAGAAGATCTGCTTTGTGTCTACAGACAGCAAAAACCAAAAGCCCCCAAACACATGTACAAACTAGAGAAAACATGTGCTAAGTGTTCTGTTTTTAATAATCAAACATGGACTTGGGCTGGGTTATACTCCAGGCTGTGTTTGTATTCGAAGTTCACAATTCCAGTGCTTCTGACCATCTGGCCAAGAAAGTCTTAGAGTGACACTTTTAAGAAGAGATAAAAGGAAAAAAACAAGCATTTGCTAGAAACTTTAGAAAACCATTTCCAGTGTACTTTGGGTATCTAAAGCATTCAGGATTTGGATTTCTCAATGACATAAAATGCAAATGACTCCTCTAATATTTTTCTCAGCTGATTAATGACAGAGTCACTTGTATGCTCCATTGGTAATATTCTAATTAAATGCATAAAGGACAAGTACACAGATACATTAATTCAGCACCCAGATCTCCAGCCAGAAGTATTTGTCCATGTAGACACAACTGGAATACACAAGGTAAATCCAAACTGCTGATCTCTCAGGTTCACATAGAATAGTTCGAAAAAGAGAAATGCTCAGGAAGCAGTATGTGGATGAAAATGTCTTGCTGATGTCAGAGGACAATGGGCAAACTCTGTTGAACATGATAGAAAAGTAGCAGTGACACAAATAACCTCTCTTTACAACCAAAGGAAGCAGAATACTCTGAATGCATAACAAGTCGAAGCCTAAAGCAGCAGAAGACCACACCAGGTGCCGCTCCTAACAGCTAAAAACAGGAAACTGAGGCGTCTTTGGGATGTGCAGCAACTGTATGATGCACCTTCTTGAATCTATGCAAGAAGAATTAAGGCAGTTCTGAAAGCAAAAGCGGTTCAAGCCAGTACTAGAGGGCCAGTAAGTGTATTTTCTTGGATAAAGCCAGAGTGTCCTCTGCTTTCTAATTGTGAGACTTTCCAAACATTAAAAAACCATCTAAGCACCTTTAGTTCAGCATCTTTTCACTTTAAGAACATGACAACACCTCTACGTGATAGGCGTGTGTCTGCATCCGTGTCCACAAACAGCTTCATTTGGAAAAGGTCTCGAATCTCCTGAGCGTAGAACATCAGGATGCCTTCAAACAGCACAACATCAGCAGGGTACACCGTCACCGTCTCTTCCTTCCTGATGGGCAGAGAGCAAACACAAAACTCTAAAGCCATTTCTGCTATGTCTCATTATGTCCACATGAGACATCAGGTCTGGTTTGAGAGCTTTACCTCTACCCGAGTTCAAACAAGTTAGTATTGTTCTTGTAGGTTGTAGATTTGTATGGTTAAGAAAAGACTTACCTGGAATGGGAGACAAAGTCATAAACAGGGATGTGGACTGTTTTTCCCTCCTTGATGTCCCACAGGGTCTCAATTATAAGGTCATTGTCAAATGCATCTAGACAGAAAGAAAGAACAAAGTAGTAAAAAAATAACTTCTCAAATGCAGCTGAATAAACCATCTCTCAAGGGTAAAAACTTTATAATCTTTCCTTTTGGTGAAGGAAAGACCATTACGATACCTGGGTGGTCGAAGTTGAACTGGCCCTTGAGTGCCTTGGCCTTCTGCTCTGGGGTCAGGACCTTGTAGAAGCTGTCCTGGCTGAGGATGGCCACTTGGCGCTGGTGGTGGTCGATCTCGTTCTGGCCCAGCAACTCCATGATTTTGTTGCACACCGATGACTGGACAAACGAGAACATTAACACCAAGCAGAATTATCAGAGTCACTGCCATTATTCTGAGTTTTCTGTTGTAGTCCGTAAGGCCATAGTGGTGATGTTGGTAGGAGTTCATCTTGTAACCTGTGGGTTGCCACTCAGTTGTTGTGTCCTTGGGCAAGACACTTCACCTGCCTTGTCTGCTGGTGAAGTGTCTTCACCAGCAGGCATGTCAGAGGGTTCGCTGGTGCTGGTGCATAGCAGCCTCGCTTCTGTCAGACTGCCCCAGGACAGCTGTAGCTGCAATGTAGTTCACCACTATCAGCGTGTGAATGTGTGTGTGAATGTGTGAATGATTGAATGTAGTGTGAAGCACTATACAAGTACAAGCTCTACCTTCTGCTGAGGTATGTCATGGATACAGTTGACTGTTCCTATAAACTGTCCCTCTTGTACAAAATTATTTCAGAACAGCTGAGCCAGACCAGATGGAACAGTACCCTTCCTAGGTTAAAATTCTTACACCAACTTTTTGATTTTGAAAAGAAACCCCTCAATACAACAATGCGGAAACTGCATGCCAACCTAATGCACACTATTCCTCCCTGTCACGTAAAATCCCATCTAAACCAGTCATCCACTAATGCGCACACCTTCACACACAGATCGGTAGGCAACAGGGGGTTAAGTGCTTTGCCCAGGGGCACATCAACATGTGATAGAAAGAAGCTGGTATCCAACCCCCAACTTTCAGATTGCAAGAGAACTACATTTCCCACTGAGCCACAGTCACCCCATCCCAAGCACACCCTCACCTGTGATATCAATTTTTAAATCAAGAAATATAAAGATGTACACTTGCACAGCCTTTTACAGGATATAAAACCAAAAGCACTTTCCTTGATACCCTTAATGTCAACAAAGCTTTAAAACAATGTCAAATCTGGCAACATTGCAAGGTGGGGAAGAAATGTCAACTTTTTGTACGTCTTCAATGCATATTAGAAGCATTAAATAAATCTATAGTTGACATTGTTTGATATGAAATGTGAATTTAGCTGTCTTTGCAGCTCACAGTTAAATAAATACATAACAAGAACCACAGTTAAACTCCCATTTAGAAAACGTGGCTGGGAAAACAGGTGTTCCTGTGAACAGTTACTCTCATTAAACAGTGAAGCATGACATCAGGAAACAGAAACCACCAACAACTGAACACTCAACCACAATTAAAGTTCTGCCAATTAAATTGGCTACAAATTCAGTTTGGTGCCTACATAAATAAAAAGGCAAAAAACTCCACAGTATTTTCTTCTGCAAAGCAACCATGGACCAAAGCATCTTTTTCTTATCTATAGAAGAAAGGGCACTATAAGACAAATACTTGCAAGCTCCAACATTCTACACACTTTAGGAATAAAGCGGATCAATAATATGAGGTGGAAGAGCAGAAACAATACATGTAATACATGTAATAATGTAACAGTATGATGTGTAGATCTATGAGAAACAAGAGGAAGGTCTGTATGATCTCATAATGAGCAGTGTAATAAGAATCTGCTATTTTAATCCAAAGTACTTTACTTCCTGGAGTTCTATAAATATGTTGCAGTTTATTCTGATTTGACTGAATCTTCAGCCTCTGCACAGCTGCTGCTGATAAACAGAAATCTCGTTGATTCTCTCTTCATTTATGTTTTTCTAGTAGACACCCTGCTAATTGGCCTTCTGTGTTACTAATCAAGCAACTCAATCCATTCAGATGATGCAAAGGATGCAAAATAATTAGGGGAACAACAACAACAACAAAAGAATCAATCACATATAGTCAGATACATCAGACAGAGGAATGCAACAAAGAGCATATCAGGCAGCTGTGATGGGAAAGCCAACCTTGCCGCTGGCCGTGCCGCCGGCCACACCGATCAGGAACGGCTGCCGTTGCCTGTCATGCTGGCCCGGGTCACCTGGCTTTGTCTCGCTGTCGCCCGTCATGCTTCATCTGCGAGCCGACGCGGGCTCTACACGGTGTGTGCGCGCGCGCTCCTCCCATTTCATCACGATCACGGTGAGAAGGAAGATGGTGACGTCAGATCACAGGAAGCGAGGAGGAATTCAGTTCAGTTTGTATAGCGCCAGTACACAACACATGTTGTCTTACAAAAAAATAAAAAAGGCCGATTCCTAGTCAAGTCAATACCTTCCAAACTGATCCTAGTTATCAAACAATCCTGTAAAGTTCAGTTTATTATTCAAATTGGTTTGTTAAAAAAGTTGTCTGTCTAAGGAAACCCAGCAGATTGCATAGAGTCAGTGACTTTGCAGCAATCCCTCATACTGAGTTTGCATGTGGTGACAGTGGAGAGGAAAACCTCTCCTTTAACAGGAAGAAACCTCCAGCAAAACCTGGTTCAGTACGAGCAGTCTTCTACCATGACCGAATGGTGGTTTGAGAAGACAAAGCAAACACACACACACACACACACACACACACACACACATACACACACACGAGGCTTCTATCACCTGAAGAACATCTCCAGGATTAAAGGACTAATGTCTCAACAAGATCTAGAGAAACTCATCCATGTGTTTATCTTTCGTTGCATTGATTACTGCAACAGTGTCTTCATAGGTCTGCCCAAAAAGTCAAACAGCTGCAGCTGATTCAGAACGCTGCTGTTCGACCAGGAAGACGAGGAAGACAGAGCACATCGCTACAGTTCTAAAGTCCTTCCACTGGCTCCCTGGAGCTCAGAGAATAGACTTTAAAATACTTCTGTTAGTTTATAAATCACTGAACGGCTTAGCACCAAAATACATTAAAGACCTGTTGTTGCTGTATCATCTGTCCAGACCACTCAGGTGTTCTGGTTCTGGTCTGCTCTGCATCCCCAGAATCAGAACCAAACATGGAGAAGCAGCTTTCAGTATTTATGCTCCTCTAATCTGGGACAAACTTCCAGAAAACTGCAAAACAGCTGAAACACTGAGTACCTTTAAGGCTAATCAAGGCTAAAAAGCCACCTGTTTAGAGCTGCCTTTGATTAGTAGTAAGTGGGACATTGAACTGTATTTGCTTGTGATGATCCTTGTGATTTTGATGCATTGATATTTGCTTGATGATTTTGATGATTTTCATGTGATTTTCTTGATGATTTTGATGATTTGGCTGCATACTTGATTGATGCTTTTATGATGTGAAACACTTTGAACTGTCTTGCTGCTGAAATGTGTTATAAAAATAAACTTGACTTAACAAGAAACACAAACGCATTGATCAGCAGGAGTACTTTCTATGTTAAGAAAAGTGTTTTTTAAAAAAGCTCATTTGATAGTTTTGTCTAGGAGAGAGACAGGGTTAAACACTGGACGACAGAAGGAGAATGAATGGAAGTTGTTGGTGGCAGCATCTCAGTTGATGTCCCCCTCCAGATGGTAAGCCAGATGTAACTTCTATGAAGAGAAAAAAACGAAAACAAAGAGAGAACATACAGTTAAAACCTGCCATAACAGCAAATATTGCAAATTTGAAGAGTAATAAGAGAATGTAGCAGAGTGGGAAAAAGTGCTCAATATTCTCCAGCAGCCCAAACCTATGGCAGCATAACTACAGAGATAACTCAGGATAAGTCACTCTACCTATAAGCTTTATCAAAAAAAAAAAAAAAAAAAAAAAAAAAAAAAAAAAAAAAAAAAAAAAAAAAAGTTTAAGCCTCGTCTTAAAAGTAGACAGGGTGTCTGCTTCATGGACTAAAACTGCAGCTGGTTTCTCAGGAGAGGAGCCTGAGAACTGAAAGATCTGCGTCCTGTTCTACTTTTAGAACCTCTAGGAACCACCAACCTTCAGTTTGAGAGTGGAGTGCTCCGTTAGGAACATATGGACTAATCAGATCTCAGGAAGAGCTGCAGCAATGATACTTTTCTGCTAAACATATTCGAGAAACACAACCTAATCTCCCCCTAACAAATACATAAATTATCTACAAAAGACCACAATTAATCATTTCAGACATATTTCATCCTGATATCTGACATATAATGTGTATTATTCAACTGAAAACCAAACAAATCTATGTGTGGGGAAAATGCAAAAAAACAGAGCACTGCTATGGAGGTAGATATGTTTGAAACATATCTACCTCCATAGCTGCAATAACTGGATTGCATAAGTGTGCAAACTCCTTTGCAAACTCCTTTTGATTCAGTTTCTGCATTCAGTGTATTTTTTCTTGGGGACAAACCTGCCATTAATTATAAAGAATGTAATTTATCTAAAATAAAGTTCAGAGGTTGCAAAATATAGGATCTCATTGTACAAAGGTATCAGTCATTCAGTCATCAGATGAGAACAAAAAAAAAACAAAAAAAACAAAACACACATATATATCATTGCACAGTAAGGACAGTCATTAGCAGTCTAAGAAAATATGGAACAGCTGGGCTCATGAACAGTTATAAATAGTCAGTTTTATTGCAAAACCTTCAGTTGTCTGCTTGAAGGCTGAAGAGGTATTTTATCCTTCATCATCTCAAAAGAATAGTTGTATTAATCATCAGACATGATGGAGCATGACAAAATGAGGCTTTTAAAGAGACTGAATTCATATAAAATTCCAGACAAGGAGAGAAGCAGCAATCCCAACTTGCTCGCCTACTTTTCAGTTTGTTGACATTCTTTATTGCAAAAAAACTGAATACAGCTATTTGTTCTCATCAAGGTGCTTCATCCCTGGATACACATCATGTATATTGGCATGAGAACGGGGAAAAGGTCAAAGTAATTTCAGTCAACTCATGGATGCTTAATAAGCCCATTAGTTTGTCTCAAAACTAATGGACCTATGCCAAAACCCAGCAATCAGTAACAACTGAGTGAAGTCACTGTAATGCTTCCTCAGAATACAAGGGGCTGAATACAAATGTATGCCACACCTTTCAGATCATTTGTTAAATAAATAAATAAAATATGCCTCCTTTTCTTTCCAATTCACAATTATGCACTACTTTGTACATAATATCGAAGAAAAAAACAGTCCAGTTCTTGGTTGAAAAGGTCTGCTGTTTTGTTTCTTCGCGTGTTCGTAAAGTGTGAATGAACCGGAAGTGTTTCTCAGCTGTATGACCTGTGTGTAATGCTGACAGAGCTCTATGAAGCTCAGTGGCGAGAAGGAGCCGCTCAGGGTTTAACTTGTAACTGGAGTTTATTCTGTGCAGCGGCTTAGTCAGTCTGTCACCACCATGAGCACCATGTTTGCAGATACCATTCTGATCGTCTTTATCTCTGTCTGTACGGCGCTGTTAGCAGAAGGTGGGTGGAAATCCTCTTTAAGCTAGCTGCTGTGTTTAACTGTGTTCACAAACACGGTCATGTGTAAAAATGTGATGTTGCTGTACGATTCAGAGCGGGGAAATGATATCAGTGTTAGTATGACCGGTCATTTCTAATGTTTTCTGGGACCTACAGTTAGTAATGAGGCTTAAATTTGTACTAGCTGACAAGGCTAATGGCTGACATAATGTGGTTCCGCATAGACTTTCAAAATAAAAGTCTCAAGGAAAGATTTATCACAATTAGCAAATTATCACATTTTTATTGCTTAAACTTGTATTTAAATGACAATGTTGACAGTTTTATTTGAATATGGTCTTCAATGAATTATCAGTAACTGCAAGCACATCTCCATGCATCAATTGTAGAGTGTCCTTTCAAACGCTTGACTCGCAAAACTGTTTTTTCTTTCCTTGAGGTTTTAGGGTTTTAGGTGTACACAACACCCCCTGCTGGTGGGTTGACGGTTTAACAACTAGATACATCATAACTGTACACGATAAAATACACTAATAATGATGGAATAGAATAGAATAGAGTCCTTTATTTGCCCGTGGGGAAATTCTCCCTGTAGTCAGTGCAGACAAATAAAAGCACGCAGATACCCACAGTAAAAATCAATAATAGGAGTAATAGTTGAAAAATCTACAATAAACAAAAATAGAAAAAGTTTACAGTCAGGAATAAATAGGAACCTTAAATAATAATATGTATGTCCATATTGAATAAAATGTAGATTATTTTTTATATTTTGTGAAATAGGCAGAAATTTGTGCAAGAAATCAATTAGTTATACATTCGGATCAGATCAAAACACCAGATAAAGGCTTAGTGAACTAGAGGAGTCTTATCTCTCTCTCTCTCTCTCTCTCTATATATATATATATATATATATATATATATATATATATATATATATATATATATATATAAAACAGAACAACTATCTAATGTCCAGGGATCATTCATTGGACTGAGAGGAATATGATTTTGTTGTTGTGACATTTGTACAATTTGTGCTCTCTTTCCTTTCCAGGGATCACCTGGGTTTTGGTATATCGAACTGAAAAGTACAAGAGGCTAAAGGCTGAGGTTGAAAAACAAAGCAAAAAGCGTGAGAGCCACAGGGGTGATAATCATGATCTGATGGGATTTGCATCTATGGATGGTTCTTTACTGTTGTTTTTCTGCTTTCAGTTGAAAAGAAAAAAGAAACCATCACTGAATCTGCCGGACGCCAGCAGAAGAAGAAAATCGGTAAGGAGCCAACGAGTTGTCATGGGGACCACCTCACAAAAAGCATTGATTTGCTGTAACTATCACTATGTTCCCATCACTTTCCATTCATCTTTGTCAAAGTGGAGAAAGTGCATCCAGCTGGCCACATGAAATCATCTCAAGTTTATTTGTATCGCACATTTCAGCAACAAGGCAGTTCAAAGTGCTTTACATGATATGAAAAACCTAGGAATCTCTACAACAGCCTATATGATCACATTATGTATGATTACATATCCCAGTGACTCAATGCACTGTGCAGCTCTAAAATGAACTGTGTTCTGTTCCAGAAAGACAAGAAGAGAAGCTGAAGAACAACAACAGAGACTTGTCCATGGTGAGACCTTTGACAGTGAACCTTCCTATGGCTGAGATCTGTCCTCCTACATGAATCCTGTAGTTTTAGCCAAATTTTAGTCCAGCGTTATTTTTCACCAGTGTGCTTGTTCCTAGGTGCGCATGAAGTCCATGTTTGCAATTGGCTTCTGCTTCACAGCTTTGATGGGCATGTTCAACTCCATGTAAGCTCCACATTTAGTCAAAACAGATGTAACTATTTAGAAATGAGACAATAAGAAAGTTCTACAATTAAGAAACAAACTGAAACTCCTTGCTGTTTTTCTTGTCGGCAGTTTTGATGGAAGGGTTGTGGCCAAACTGCCATTTGTGCCACTGTCCTACATTCAGGGGCTGTCGCACCGCAACCTCCTGGGTGAAGACTACACTGACTGCTCCTTTATCTTCCTCTACATCCTCTGCACCATGTCTATCAGACAGGTAGTTATTGTGTTTTAGATGATTGTGCAAAACACTTTCTTAGCTTCAAAGGTATTTTATTGCTAAAACTAGTTTTGCTGAGTTGTTTTCATGGCTCAAATTGATCACCTGACTTCCTGGTAGTGTAAGCATATCAGCAGCACCTGTAAAGGTGTGAAAATCCAACACAAATCACTAGGGATGCACCGATTAGAAAATTTGGGCCGATGTCTATGTTCGATATTTATATTGCTGTTATTGCCAATAATCAATATTTACTGATATTATATATATATATATATATATATATATATATATATATATATATATATATATATATATATACACCCTCCCCCAAAAAAGAGAACCGCTGACATTGCTTCTGTGCTTTAAAGATCCCACAATCCTCCACTGCATCACTGTCACATGACCAAACAAATAGCACAGGGCCAACCATGTCTAACCCCCTCCCCCTCCCGAAACATACACAAACAGCAATGAGATGGAAATAAACATTGGTTATAAATATTGGCCCAGTTTTACTTATCGGACCAATACCGATATATTAAAAATGACTAACAAGTGGCAATATATTGTGCAACCCTACATTTGAATGGCATTGTATTAAGGGTAAACCAATAAATCAGCCCTGATTTCCTTAATTTCAGGAGATTGGACGATGCTTACATGTGAAGCCGATCTTATCAGCTGATCTTCTCTACCTCTGCAAAGGTCTGAAAATCAGCCTCTGTCCCCTTTGTTTCTGCTGTGAGAGAGGCTGACTGACAGACCTGCCCACCACGTCACGACTGCATGTGTGCGGTTAACAATAGTCACCCCACTGTTGCCAACTTTGTTGCTATAGTTAGCGACTTTTCAGACAAAAGAATCGGTATTGGCCAAAATCGGAATTAGGAGGTCAGACTTTTTAAAGATAGGTGGTCAGCCAGGAAACTGCAATCGATGCACCCCAACATTGTGTGGCATAAGAGACATAAAAACAGATCTCAAAATGTTGAATCCAGAACTGGATCAGTGTCATCGTTAAAGCGTTTGGTCATGATGACTGTGGACAAAATGCAGCTATCAGCAGCAGGCACAGAGTTCATCTTTGATCCCATCTTCAGCTCAGTATTCATTCATTTCAACCTTTTTGAGCCCAAGTAAAGCAGTGAAGCTATATGACAGGGAAAACTCCCCCACTGCTTCCAAACATCAGTATGTTTAGTTAGTTTTGGGTCATTTGACTTGGGTTTTGTTGACCACAGGAAAACTAGACATGTTAGGATTTGGTTTCCATTGAATACTGCTTCCTAATAGCCAATAATAACTGTCTTTATCGTCTATACAGACCGTTTTCACCTAAGCATGAAGCATGTGGCTTCTCACGCTGGTTATAGATCTCAAAACTTTCAATTTGTAATGGTTTTTATTAAAAATAACCCAAGTTTTTTTCTGCAAAATTTCTGACCATCAAAGCTCAAAGAATTCAAAGTTCTGTAGATATATCTACAATTTCAAAGAAGTGATAAATAAAAATGGAACATTAACAGTCAAAATGTATCGCAGCTAGTTTATTTCTTCTGCTTATATCTGTGCTGGACTCTCATTGTATGCTGGAATTTTAAATATATTTCAATACGTAAATTGTAATTTATTTGGAAGTACAACTCATCAAGCGTGAGTCATGCTTCTCAGCTCAGTGGAGTCTGTTTTGAAAATCTGCTCACCAGACATGACTGCCAGATCAGATTAGTAAGTCAGAGGAATAAACTTGCATCCAAAATGTACAGTATTATAACAAATAATATAAAACAAGATATTTAGTGGTTAAGCTAAATACTAGTCAGTTCATTTGTTAATTTATTTGCTGGCTAACTTGTTGAGCCCACTAACGGATGTCCCGTTTGCGGTTGTTTCGGGTTCAACTCCCGACCTCGGTACCTTTGCCGCATGTCTTGTTTTCCTTTCCTGTCAACCTACTGTAAACTGTAAATAAAAATGAAAACTAAAAACGGATTTTTCTTCCTGTCCTCCTTCCAGAACATTCAGAAAATGCTTGGACTTGCACCCTCCAGAGCTGCCACCAAACAGGCAGGGGGCTTCCTGGGACCTCCTCCTCAAACTGCAAAGTTTTCCTAATCTGCAAGTCACCATGGCGCCCCCAACAGAGCATAGATGGAACTGTTTGTGCTGGAGTGAATGTCTTGCCTGTTGCAGCTACTACGTTATTTGATTTCTTGTTGTGTTTTGTAATGTTTAACTTAAAAGTAGGGAAAATAGTTCAATTCAGTTCAGATTGTGTTCACCTCATAACACGGACTGATCTGAGATTTTAATCTTTTATTGACACAATAACATCTGAATGCCTTTCAGTATTATTGAATGTCATCATCTCTATTTTGAGTAAATTACATATGAATAAAAGTTTTATGATTATATCTCAGTATGATTTTATTGTGTTTTTCCCCCTCGCTTTCTTTATTTTGTATTGTGTTTAGATGTGAATAGCAAGTTAAAAATGCCAAAAAATATATATTTTACCTATTTATTATGGGCTTTTCACCAAGTGTGTCATCCAAAGAAATAATTTTACATTTATGTTTCTGGAACAGTGCCCGCCCCCTGAAATTAAATGATTTCTTTAAAACAACCATGGTAGAGAAAAAGTTAATTTTTCAGTTCTAGAGTTTTATCATGACATAATGAAACACTTTCAGTTCTTCACCTGGTTTTAAAATTATTTAAATCAAATGTAAACAAAAAACATTCCAAGCTTGACCAACATAAAAAGTTTGTTAGACTTTAACTAGGCCATTTAACACTTCCATTCTATTGCTGATGACCCACTTCAGCTGTCAGTCAGATGACCTTGTAATTTACTCAAGAATATATGGGTATAGAAGGGAATTAATGATCCAATCAATAACTGGAAGATCTGTGGCTGAAAAACAAGCCCTGATCATCACCCTTCCACCACCATGCTTGACACTCATGAGCTATTTGTGCTGATGTGCTCTTTGGTTTTTAAACATGATGCAATATATCTCTATTTGGGTTTCAACTCTTCCAAAGATAGTTCTAGAAGTCTTGTGGTTTATTCACACGCCACTTTTCAAACTTAAATTGATTTAAGTTGGCTTAAATATTTTTTTCTGTTTGTTTTCAACATGACCTACTCCATTCTTGTTGAATACCTTTTCCAACCCACCTTACTACAGTGAAGGTAAAAGCTCCCGCTATACCTCTATCTGTTCAGAGGGATTTCTATAACTGGCCATTTAACAAAACACATAACAGATCCCACACACTCATTAGTTACACAAACATCATAAAATGTGTTTATCCTGATATGTTGTGTTTGGTTGTCACCAACTATGGTGCTGTATAATATGGCCAAACATCTCTTTCTTAGTCACATCTGTCCAAAGAGAATTGTTCCTGAAGTCTTGTGCTGAATTCAGATACCATTTTGATGACACTGTAAAACATGGCCTACATGTTTCTAATTGCTCTGACATGAACTTTAGCATTTTAATTTTTGTCTTTAGAGCCTAAAATGGGCCTCTAAATGGGCCTCTTTTGCAGGTTCTCTGAGCATTGCACTGCCTTACTTTCTGGTGAATCAGCTGGGACATCCACTCCTGCGAACACCACTCCAGATACTTTGAAAATGACGATATAACCCTTTCCAGACTGATGGACAAATGGCAACAGTTGCTTCTGTATTTGTTGATGTCTTTCCTCTAGGGTATTAATCCACACGTATGATGCAGCCCTAACCAAGAAAACAACTGCTTTTATACAGGTGCTCACCCATAATGATCAGTTTAATGCATCTGATTAGCAGCATTTTCCTGTTTTACTTTAATCTTTGTTTAATAATGGCAGTGTGGTATCTGGTTTGTTTTTGTCAGAGGTTAGATTTACCTAATTTTAAAATCAGGTATTTTTATTTCAGATTATTTTTATTGTGTTCTGATTAGGAAACCCTACAAATGAAAGAGGGTGTACTTTCTATTTACCTTGATCGTAACTGTTTGGTTTCAATAAACACAACATTATACGGTACATTACGAATTAAATCATACTTTAAAGAAGGGGTGTCCAAAGTGTACACACTTTTTCATCTTTTAGGGCATTTTTTTTTACAGATAAATAACAACTTTAAAAAAATCAGGTGCAAAATAAATAAATAAATAAATAAATCCCCTTTATTAACAAAGTTTTGCATTCATCTTAATATTGGAGTAACTAGAACCAAAACTATTGAGCTGCTTTTACTCAAAAGCAACTTTTGCAGCCCAAATAAAAAAAACAATCAACCCAAAAAATGGTAGAAACTGTGGGCCTGTCTGATACTAGTACAATCTTGAAAGACCTTTATGTTTTGTATCAACAATGATTTACTGATTCATTTTCTATAAAAATCCGTCTGTTTTGTTGATTTCAATGAAATTGTCTTTTTTTTTTTTTTTTTTTTTTTTTTTTACTATAGAGCAGATAAAATAAAAAAGACAGAAAAAGTTTTAAAAATGTTATAAAAACTATTAAAAAAAAACAACCTGTGACCCATGTGCCTATAACTTGCCTATTTTGGGCCTCATGGCAAAAGGTGTGGACACCACTGCTTTAAAGATAACTTAAAAGCTGATGAATCATTCTGAACCATTATAGACATTGTATTTTTGGAAACAAATCAACCGTTTTTTACAATCTTGTCTATATCTTGCCATGTCTTTTATCTCACGGTGCTTTCTAAATTCCACTCGGTGCTACTAATTTGCATTAGATGTATGGTACTACACTCAGCTTAGAGCAACACCTTTAAAAATGCTGATTTCCCCCCGGTAAATATAAACTGTGTCAAACTAAATTGAGGTGTCCTTGTAAAACCATATTTCTGTCTACTAGCTTATATTAGCTATATAACAGAAGTCACACAGACTCGGATCTAGCTGGGTTTTATTAATCATTTTCAGAGTTGTTTGTGTTTAAAGTCCGCCTGGTTTGGCTCAGCCTTAGCTTTATGAGCCCAACAGAAGTGAGAAGCTGTTTCTCAGAAAGGAGGCGTGTGCTTGGCTGCTTTAAAGGGGAGTAAAATCCTCCTGCCACTGTGATCTGACGTCCATCTTGCAGCGTCTCTCCCTGCAGAACACAAACGGTACCGTTTTCTTCTCCAAAAAGTTTCTTACTGTTATCACCAACAGCAGCAGCGCGTGCAAGTCTGTCACGTTCTCTGACTACGTCTCGGCTAGCTTATGCTCTGCTAGCGCAATCTAATATGGCATAATGGAGACATTTTTCTGAAACTTTCAGGTACAGTCTGTGTGAAAATGGCCCAGTCCATCCTCGATACGATGTCCGGAGCCTCGACGGGAACCCTGGTGGTTACAGAGCCGCTGAATTTCTGGGCTGGAAAACGGGTGACGCCCCGGGAGGAGAAAAACACCGAGCCTGTGTTCGAGCCTGCAACGGGTACTGCACGTTAAAGTTTATTCTTTTGGTTGTGCATTTTAAAAAGTGACAAGCAGAACAACAACATAGTCTAGAGAGTTTTAATTGCAGCGTTAACAAAACTCCTCCGGAGGGAGAAGAACTTATAGGAGGGGGGACGACGTTGAAGTTGGCTTCCGATTGAGAAGCTAAAGGGCTATTTCGCCTCTTCTAAGAAATCTGTCCAACTAAGGGCTTTAGTTCAGACTGAGATACAGGAGTTAAACATGAACTGCATTGTTCTACACTCCACAGATATTCTTTAGGTCCCTGGACATTTTTTTTTAAACATAGCTTTATAACTTTGATTTTGCACTGTCAGTGCCACTGTACAGTGACAGACTGTATTTTAGGGTGACTTTATATTTTTCCAACCATTTCCAAACCCTATTAAACGAAACAGAGCTTTTTCTGTTTTGTTTTTTGTGTTTTTGACAGTCATTTAAACTATACATTTCTGAATACATCTAATTCACAAATTCAAATTTTCTCTTATGATTGTATTGGTCATTCCCTGTTGTTTGAAATCCTGTCAATGTCATATGTGTGGGGGGCTTTGTGTGTGTTTTTCCACTTGTTGAAGCTGTATTTCATGTATGGATCTGAGTTTGCATATAGGATTGGGAAAAAATATTTTACTATATACGTCACTACTTCCATAAATGTAACCGCCCCCTCCCATCCAATTAATTAAAATTTGCACAAATGAAAAAATAAAGGCATGATGCTGAATCGTAACGTTCCTATGGCAACCTTTAAGTGCAACAGGTGGAACACAAAATGAAAGGATCCCCAGGTGTTCAAACACTCTTGTTTTACTGAAGAAAACAGAAATTCAATTTCTCTTCTCTCCAATATTCCACCTTGGCTTTAAGGAATTGTGAAATTCAGAATTTCATTCACTGAGTTTATAGGCGAATTTACACCTTTTATAGATCATAAATCCAGTTAATAATCAGTGAATCCTTTATTGTATTTGGCAAAGCACCAAGCAAGGGGAATTTTACCGCACAAGCATTGCAAACCAAAAGGAACTTTCACACACAAACAGTTTATTAAAGGTGCTTTATTCAGTTTAGGACAATCCTTCCAGGTTTGAGCAGCCAAACTAATACGTTTTTGAGGTTTAAATGAGGTTCAAATGGTAAAGAAATCATTAAAATGTCCCTTTTTGCTACTTGGACACATAGAAATGTAAAATTTTATAAATCTAAGAATGTGTTTTTAATCTATTCGGTGTGGAATTATTCTATCCACGTTTGACTAATCTGGCTTTCTGATGTTGAACTAAAGAAAATCAAACTGAAACGCCAAAGTTGTGAAATAGCCCTTTGGAGTCAGAAAGTACAGATCAGATACTAACTTCAGCACTGTGTGGGGCTTGGCGACTTTAGAATGTTGAGCTGGAAAGAAATGGGCTTACTTAACATGCATCCCTGTTTTCCCCAGTTTAGCCCAGCCATCTGTAGCTTATTTGCCTTGCTGTTTGCACAGGCCGTGTGCTCTGCCAGCTGGTGCCCTGTGGGGCGGCGGAGGTGGAGGAAGCCATCCAGAGTGCCCACTCTGCCTACGTGAAATGGAGCAAGATGTCTGGCATGGAGAGGGCTCGGGTCATGCTTGAGGCTGCCCGCATTATCAGGGTGAGCCAGTCAGGCAGCTTTGAAGCTGTCCAAGTTTTACTGTCATTATTGTGCATCTCAAATTGGAGCTGACTATTGCAAGCTTGCAGTGAGACACTAGTTAGTCATTAACAAGATCCCCCACCCCCTTCCAATCATTTCTCAGCATTTGTGCAAAATCCTCCTTTTGTATGTGGGTGGCCTGTTCTATGTGGCATGAAGGAGTCCAGCTCCTTTTCCAGCAATGAATCTACATGTTTGCTCCCATTAAAACAGGAAAGGAGGGAGAAAATTGCGAAGCTGGAAGTGATCAACAATGGCAAGTGCATCACTGAAGCACTGGTGGACGTCGATGTTGCTTGGCAGACCATGGAGTTCTACGCCGGCATGGCCGGGACACTTACAGGTAGGCGCGGCGACGTCTCTTCCTTCGTGTTCCGAGCCGTACTTGGCGTTTTGTCGGAACGTGGGTTTGTGCTGTGACTGCAGGTCAGCACATCCAGCTTCCAGGTGGAGCCTTCGCCTACACCAGGAGGGAGGCGCTCGGCGTGTGTGTGGGGATCGGTGCCTTCAACTACCCCTTCCAGATCTCTGTGACCAAGTCGGCTCCGGCCCTGGCTTGTGGTCAGTGAGCAGCAGCGTGTTCCAACTCTCGTTTTGAAATGAAATCGCCAGTAAAACAGACAGCATTAAACTGTGGTTGTTTTTCTTAGGTAATGCCATGGTGTTCAAGCCCTCTCCCATGACTCCTTTGACTGCTGTGATTATGGCTGAGATCTACAAAGAGGCTGGGGTACCTGATGGCCTGTTCTGTGTGGTCCAAGGTGGTGCAGAGACTGGCTCTCTGCTCTGCCACCACCCCAAGGTTGCTAAAGTTTCCTTCACAGGCAGTGTTCCAACAGGCAAGAAGGTACACGAGTAATGGTTTTTGTCCCTTAGCTGCCAGTGCTTTTCAGTAGCAGCACCTAGGTTTACCAAGATGTGTTAGAACGACTCCATCCCTGCTGCGTGTCGTCTCAGGTCATGGAAATGTCTGCGAAGGGGGTGAAGCAGGTGACTCTGGAGCTCGGAGGAAAGTCTCCCCTCATCATCTTCAAAGACTGTGATCTGGAGAACGCTGTAAGGGGAGCGCTCATGGCCAACTTCCTGACGCAGGGGCAGGTGAGACTGATGGGGGGGCCAGGGTGTCCCGTCCTTTTCAGCTCATGTCATTCAGCCGATCAAAGCTAGGGTGAGCTCTGTGAGGTGTGTGTGAAATGTGTAGGTTTGCTGCAACGGAACCAGGGTGTTTGTACAGAGGGAGATCATTCCGCAGTTTCTGGAGGAAGTGGTTAAGAGAACCAAGAGCATCGCCGTGGGCGACCCGCTACTGGACAGCACCCGGATGGGAGCCCTGATCAGCAAGCCCCAGCTGGACAAAGCTCTGGGGTTTGTCACTCAAGCCAAGAAGGAGGTTTGTTCACTATTGTTAGATTGTGAGACTTTAACAAATCAACCTATAAATCAAATGCGACTCAAATCCATTTTTTTTTTTTTTGCCCATATTCAACCCATATCTGACTTGTTCACAGCGGTGTGAACAGTCCAATCCCAATCTTTTCACCCCAAAAAATCGATTGGTGCCACTTCCCCACATGGTACTAAATCAGATATGCTTCTGATAGTTTTCAAAGTGTCTGCAGTCTGAGCGGTCATGACGCATTTTATGCAACTTCTTCATCATTGATGTGACGCGTGTCATAATTCTGCACTAGAAGAAGCCAGATGCTTTAAATCCAAACATAAACAACAGCTGAAAATTAGAATTTTAAAATTATGAAAGCAATCTCAGCACTCCTGGCTCCGACTACACATCCAGACTTCTCTACAGAAGCTGCAGTCGATGCTCCACAAAAGGCCGTTGTCATTAGTCGTTCTTTCTTTTTATCACTTTCCTTCATGTCACCATGATCTTGTGACGATACAGTCGACTCCCATTGAAGGAAAAACTTTAAAACCCATCTATAGATGGCAACGTCCATGATTACTTCCTTAAACGGAGCGCTGCTGTGTGACATCAATGTTGTTTTTCTGCGCATGCGGTTCGCTTTGTGGTCTTAAACCGTTCACACTAAAATCTGATTGTGGTCGCATTCAATCAGTAGCATGAACAACTGGAGAAAATCGTATTTCAGCAGAAAATCAGAATTGAGCATCAAGACTGGCTGTGTGAACGTAGCCTGTGAGTTTCCAGCTCTCATCATCCTCTTTGTGGTTTTGTCAGGGAGCCAAGGTGCTTTGTGGAGGAGATCCTTTTGTCCCCAGTGACCCCAAACTGAAGGGGGGTTATTTTATGTCTCCTTGTGTCCTTGGTATGTTTGAATCTCTCACCCATCACTGTAGCACTCCTACTGGTTGCTGCTGTCCAATCATGCCTCGCACACCTTCTGTTCACAGAAAACTGCAGAGACGACATGGCCTGTGTGAAGGAGGAGATCTTTGGTCCGGTCATGTCCGTCCTGCCTTTTGACTCTGAGGATGAAGTGATCCAGAGGGCCAACAACACCACCTATGGACTGGCCTCTGGAGTCTTCACCAGGTGAGCCATAGAGCCCACAGGATCAGCTTTACTCAGCAGTGGTGAAACTGCTGATAAAATACTTTGAAGATGAATTTATTGCTTTCTGTTGGCTGGATTTCATAACTGCCTTTTCATGTCAGTCCTTTCACTATAGTAGGTTTATGAAGCTCAAGTTCAGACATGAACCGTTTAATCTTTTACTACGTTAAATGAGTTCCTTCCTCTACCTGCAGGGATATATCTCGAGCTCATCGTGTGGCAGAGAGGCTGGAGGCAGGGACCTGCTTCATCAATAACTACAACAACAGTCCTGTAGAAATGCCGTTTGGAGGGTACAAGATGTCAGGTAGGGTGTTGGGAGGTTTCTACATTCACAATGAATTCTTTGTTACTTTAACTTTGAGAGAAAATGAGATTTATTGCAGGAATGAACTCAAACTTGTGAATCTTTCCAGGTTTTGGCAGGGAGAACGGCCAGGTGACCATCGAGTATTACTCCCAGCTGAAGACTGTGGTTGTGGAATTGGGAGATGTTGAGAACCACTTCTGAACTCTAAAAGTTTACATTCAACACTAGAACTGTGACTGCAAATCTTCACTTCTCTCTGCAATTATGTGCCACAGAAAGGATGTAGAGTATAAACCCACGTTCTGACTTTGTGAAAGCTGTGCCCGTTTCCTACACCGACCTGAACTTTCTATCCACAAAATGTGATTCCACCTGAGTATTAAGCAACTATACTGAGATGTTCATGTGACCCCATAGGGACCTAAAGTCAATGCAAGAGGCCTAATAAATGTGGTATCAGCACCGGGAGGAAACCTGTGCCAAATGGTTATGAATATGATGCTGTATGCTTACCTGAAATCTAGGAAAGTCTTTTTCTTATCAGAATAAAACATTTCATTGGCAAATTTCTTATTTCAGAATGTAATTCATGGAAATATTTTACTTTTCTAAACTTCAGTTATTTACCTGCTACTGTAGTTTCAATGATGATCTTTGTAAAAGTAAAGTTGGAATTACCAGTTTTAGTATTAAAATATCAGTATACTGCCACCTCATGTCCAACTTGAGGTATTGAATTTTTAAAAAATGCATGAACTGATATTTAATACATTAGTCACTGTTTTCATATTGGCCTGGCATAAGCTTGTTATGACATATTCAACTCAATACTTATTCCAAAGGGAAATCAAATGTTGTAACCAAGTATTTTCAAAGAGCCATGGATGGTGATGCTGTGGGTAGGAAAGGTCTCCAGTAGCAGTCAGTCTTGGAACGATTCTGAAGAGCCCTCTGACTGAAAACTATTGCTGTGAAACAATCTCATGATTGTCATGACATGTTAACAGTTCAGCAGCAGGGATGATATTCCACAGTAACATGTCCTCGATGACACCATCAGTTGATGGCAAGCACTGCTAATCCACCTCATCTGCTTTTGCCACTCTTTAAATGCCTGGTTAGAAAGATGGTCAAAGAAACTGAGTTGGGGATGTGATTCTTGTCCTTTTTATGATTGATGGAAGACATGGTTTAAACTTTCTCTTCCTCGCTCTGCATCCATGAAACCTTCTAAACTCCTCTGGGATTTGGGGTCGTTGTACAGGTATTTGAGCTTTTGAGAAGCTGATCAGTTGCTCTGAGCTGTAAAAACAATACCTTGATGCCAAGATTATGTATAATGGCAACTGTCCAAAAGTCAAAAAAATAATTTGTTGCTTTAAGAAGTCTAACAAGTTATTCATTATACTAGTTGTTTCAAACTCCAGGTTTGAGGGCTGACGTCATGAAGCTTTTAGATGCTCCCTGGTCCAACACACCTGAATCCAAGGGCTGAGGTGAAGCAGAGACGCATCTGGAATAGATGAAGTAATGCTTGTGCAGAACAGTAATTCAATGTACGTAAAATCATAAGAGCCATCAGATACTGTTCCCCCTGTGTTAAACTGGGGAAACGCATCCTGATGGCCCAATAAGAGCCATCAGATACCATTTGTGATAAGCAGTTGTTTTCATCACCTACTGACAGATAATGAAACAAACGGAATGTGGCTGAAAAATCTAAACTTGAAAGGATCACCTAAAACGCAGCACATATACTTGTTTCATTTTGTGGACAAAAAGCCAACGGAGGAAAACCCGCATCCTTCATTGTGTTTGGGCTATGACAAACCACCCGAAAAGAGACGCCGATCCTTAAAAGGATTGACAGCAGTGACACGAGAAAACCAGGTATGAGTTCAGAGACAGCATTTAGTTTTATGATTTTCTGTAGTTAATGGAAAGATTCTGTTTTTCTGCTTTATCTCAGCAAATAAACATAAGCATGAAAATAGCTATCCATTCAAATTCAGAAATACTTATTTATCCCAAGGGGAAATTAAATGTTGATGTAACTCATTTAAAGAGTTGTTATAGATGGTGATGGCTGTGGGCAGGAAAGATCTCCTGTAGCGGTCCGTTTTACAACCAGTCTGAAGAAGCCTCTGACTGAAGAGACTCTGTTTTCCAATAACACTCTTACAAAGAGGATGTCCAGGATTGTCCATAATTTTCTTGATTTTATGCAAAATCCTTCTTTGCATCATCAACTCCAGAGGTTCCACAGTCGTCCCCAGAACAGAACCAGCCTTCTTTATCAGGTTGTTGAGCCTTTTTAGGTCCCTGGCTCTGATGCTGCTGCCCAAACACATGATGGCAGAGGAGATGACGCTCTCAACAACAGACTTATAGAAGACATGCAACATCTTGCTGCAAACCTTGACGGATCTTAGCTTCCTCCAGAAGTCCAGTCTGCTCTGTCCTTCTTGTAGACGCTTCACTGTTGAGTCTCCAGTCCAGTCTGTTGTCTAGATGAACACCGAGGTATTTATATTCCTCAGCCACCTCCACTTCTCCCATGATGGAAGTAGGGTTTGATCTGACCCTGTTTCTCCTGAAATCTACAATCAATCTCCTTAGTTTTGTTCACATTCAAGATAAGATGCTTGTTTCCACACCATGACACAAAGCGGTCCACCAGCTCTCTGTACTCAGCTTCTTGTCCATCTCTGATCCACCCAACCACTGCAGAGTCATCTGAGTATTTCTGTAGATGACAGGAGTCTGACTTGTGCTGGAAGTCTGAAGTGTATAGAGTGAAAAGGAATGGTGAGAGTACAGTCCCCTGTGGTGCTCCTGTGCTGCTGACCACCTGGTTAGACACACAGTCCTTCAGTCTCACAAACTGTGGTTTGTTTGTCAGGTAGTCATGGATCCAGGTGATTGTTGAAGCCTCCACCTGAGTCTTCTGGAGTTTCAGACGAAGCAGATCAGGCTGAATTGTGTTAAATGCACTGGAGAAATCAAAGAACATGATCCTCACAGTGCTGCCTGCTTTGTCCAGGTGACAGTGGGTTTGTTGAAGAAGGTGTATAATGACGTCTTCAACTCCAACTCCATGGCGATAAGCAAACTGCAAGGGGTCCTGATATGTGCTGGTTTGCTTAATCAGGTGGGCCAACAGGAGTCTCTCTGGGATGTCAGGGCAACGGGTCTATAGTCGTTGATGACTGATGGGTGAGTTTTCTTTGGTACCGGAACCAGCCAGGATGTGTTCCACAACAGTGGAACCTTCTCTTGGGTCAAGCTAAGGTTGAAGAGGTGTTTGTGTGTGTGTGTGTGTGTGTGTGTGTGTGTATATATATATATATATATATATATATATATATATATATATATATATATATATATATATATATATATATATAGATTGGCTTAACCAGATTGAGGAGTTATGTTCAACACTGAAGCCATCCTGCAATGTCCAAACATGGTGGTCATGCCCAGGGATGGAGGACCACACATGTTCAAAAGGAGCCATGATCACATGTGGAATGAGTGCAGCATCCCCAGCTTTGCCAAACTGTGTTGCAGACAGTATTTTGCAGACTGATGCAGATTCCCTCTTGTATATGAGGATTCCATATCGAGCATCGAGTTTCATACACTGGTCTTGACTTCAGCCATTAGCGCCTGCTTCCTCAGCACTGCTTGCAGTCGACCAAACTCTAGTTACTTTGATGAAGCTGAGACAGAACTTTGTCCTGACTGATTTAGCATGCTGGTGCAGGTTTAGTGAATTTAAGAGCCAAACTAATTTCAAGTGAAAAGTGAGAAAACATTTAATGTTGCACTAGTATTTCTTTTATTACATTTTACTCAAAACATGTATGAATGTACTTGCAATAACTGTAACACAGCTTTTAACAGGTATTGAGCCACATAGTTTTTAAAGGAGGCCAGGGTTTTTTTTTAATTAAAAAAATTAAAAAGGGATGCAATTTATTTCAGCAAGAAAGCATTTTTTTAAAAAGTATTTTTGTGTTAAAATGATTGTGTTCATACTGTCAGTTATATACCGTACCTGCATATATATATATTCTTATAAGGTTGTTTTTTTTTGCTGTTACAATATATCATTTACAAATCTGGGGCTAATAAAGTACTTTTGTCTTATCTTGCATGTCCGAAAGCCACAAGGTTTTTTTTTTCTTTTTTATGTTACTGTGCTCTGAGCAGTTAGCCAGTGCACTACACATAAAACGTTTTTATTTCAGGGATCTTCAACTCCAGAAGTTGATGTCCAGTGTCTTGCAACTTTTATGAGTCTCTACTTAAACACACCTGAGTCAAATGATACAATCAAAATTAAGACCACAAAAACAATCCGCTTGTACCTTCTATGGTATCGCAGCAACGTGGCTGTATGACCCGCCCTGCTGTTCGTATTTCACCTGACGCTGAAACCAAAACAAAGGCTCGGTAATGTGGAGTTTTAAGGCTTTGGCTGGGCTCTAAGTCTGATTTAGGGCAGATAACATTGTGCCCCATTTCTTTTAACAAAACATGTCCAACCTTATTACTGTGAAGATACTGATAAGCTTCAGAGCTTTTCAGATTGCTCATGGCTTCGCCATCTCAAGCGACCGAGTCAATGAAGCAGCTAAATATGCTAGTTCAGGCTATCTGCGGCCGATTCTTCAGGCCATTCTTCAACCTTTTAATAACTGTAAGGAGCGGTAAGACCATATTCCCACATCTGAGCTATGATTGTTGGTGTTCCCACATATTTTATAACCAAAAACCCGCGACGAAAGAGGATTAGTGTGTTGCCATCACATAAACAAAAGCTGATTCCGGTTCGCGGCGGAAGTCGCACCCATAATTCACGCAAAGCCTCATGGGGGCTAGGAATAAAGTGGATAAGTTTCCAAAAGATAGTGCTAAGAGGAGAGACTGGGAGGTCGCTCTGAGAAGGAAGGGAAGGGTTTTCTGCCAGTTTGTCTTCAGCGCTCTGCAGTGAGCATTTCAGACCTGAGGACTTTGACAGAGCAGGTCAGACAGTGAGGGTCCGGGATGAGGCTGTTCCTTCTGTCTTCAGTTTCCCAGCTCACCTCCGAAAGGTATGTCTGTTACTATGGATTGGAAGATGAATGGATGCCATACTGTGCCACATTTTCTTTTCTGAGTGTGAAGGAATTGATTATATGTTTTGTAAAGTCGAGTTAACTTTATTTGTATAGCACATTTCAGCAACAAGGCTGTTCAAACTACTTTACATGATAAAAATATAATAAAATTAACAAAAAAAAAAAAAACACTACAGTGGCAAAATAAATGAAGTTATAAAAAAATTGTAACCCAGACCTGAATTAATCTATGTTCCAGTTATTATTAATCAAAGGCAACTCTAAACAAATGGGTTTTCAGTCTTTCTTGAATAGAACTCAGTTTTCCAGAAGTTTGTTCCAGATCAGAGGAGCATAGAAACTGAAAGCTGCTTCTCCATGTTTGGTTCTGGTTCTGGGGATGCAGAGCTCACTAGAACCAGAACATCTGGGTGGTCTGGAAGGTTGATACAATGACAACAGATCTTTAATGTATTATCACATTGTGTAATGGATTGATTTTTATTTTATTTTATTTTTATTTTAATTTAATTTAATTTAATTTTTTGTTCTTTATTTAAGCCTGTTTCCACCAGAACTGAGACCTCAAAGAAAGCTCAGGAGGCTCTGTCAGTGGACTGCTAACAACTTGTCCAAGACACTGATGAGCCCCTGCCTGTATTTAATGTTGTGAGTACCAATAATGAACATTCCTCAAACAGTTGTGTATGTCCCTTGTTAGTCCAACTCTGTTGTCATCCCAGCCACCTCTCACTCTGTCATTCTTCTCAGACATCTTCTGACTATCCTTTGTATCTACTAGGACCACTCTATGCTCTCCCTTCATCATCTGATGATCTAAGGGCCAGACTCATTGATGCCTTGGATAGGGTTGAGAGTCTGGAGAGAGAGAAAAGAAATGCAAAGGCTTGAGAGAGGAGGGCAAAAAACAGTGTGTGCAGTGTTCTAGAGGAACTTAGAGGGAAGTCACTTATAAATGACGAACTGAAAGACAAGCTTGATTCGTACTCCGGTAAAATGAAAATAGCAATATGTGGAAAATCTGAGCCAAGTGGAATTTTGCTTTACTGTCTTTGATTAGACTTTCATGTTATTTCAAGTGTCCTTAATACTGACCTTAAGCTAACTGAATTTCAGGTCTTCCTGTAGACCTCCTGTCAAAAAACAGCCATGAGTACACCAAAGACCAGAAGGAATTTGCAATCACTCTCCATGTACACGGCCCAAAAGCTTACACCTATTTAAGAGAGTCCCTTAAAATTATTGTCCATGTTATTTGAAGTCATGTTTTCTATACCAGTTGTGATTTTTTTTTTTCCTTTAACAAAGTGAACTGCAGAAGCACTAATGCTACATTCATTGTTAACATTACCATGAATGAATAATGGTAAAACAAAAAAAATGGACTTCCTCCTCTCTGACTTCAATCTTTTTTCACTGTGTAATGTCCAATATTGCTTCCAGTGATGAGTTATCAGCCTCAAATATCCTGATCAAAATAAATAACTGCTTTTTCTTTTTACCACAGTTCTGTGGATGCAAAGCCTGCCCTTAACATGACCATGTTGAAAAGAAAAACACAGCAAGATCCACCAAGATATGGATACGTGTGCCTCATGTTGGATGCCATGGCAATTAAAAAACATATCCAATATAATCCTCAAACAAACAAAATGTCTGGATATGTTGATATGGGAGATGGTGTAAATGAGACTGACATTGCCACTGAGGCTCTTGTCTTTATGATGGTTGGCCTCCAAGGCGTACTTCCTGACCCAGTCCCTGTCCCCAGAGATACAGGAGGTACTACTT
Source organism: Anableps anableps (assembly GCA_014839685.1). NCBI lineage: Eukaryota > Metazoa > Chordata > Actinopteri > Cyprinodontiformes > Anablepidae > Anableps > Anableps anableps. Next base: position 4,091,235 of record CM026070.1, read on the forward strand.
GTGCATGCCTTGGAGGAACTGCATGAGCGTGGCTTAACAGTGGTCTGTGTCACAATGGATGGGCATGCCTCCAATGTAAGCATGTGCAACAGGCTTGGAGGCCAACTAAAGGGAAACCCTGTTGAACACCTAAAAACATTCTTTGATCATCCCGTGACTGGTGAGAGAGTGTTTGTAATGGTGGATGCTTGTCATATGTTGAAGTTGGCACGAAATATGTTACAAACATACAGTCCAATTACTAGCTCAACTGGACAGATCCACTGGAAGTATGTCCTTCATGTAAATGATGTGCAGACAAACGATGGATTGCACATGGCCAACAAGGCAACCATGGCTTAAAGTACCGTATTTTCCGCACTATAAGGCGCACCACATTATAAGGCGCACCTTCAATGAATGGCGTATTTTAAAACTTTTTTCATATATAAGGCGCACCGCATTATAAGGCGCATAGAATAGACGCTACAGTAGAGGCTGGCGTTACGTTATGCATCCATTAGATGGATATGCGCTAAAGGGAATGTCAACAAAACAGTCAGATAGGTCAGTCAAACTTTATTAATAGATTACAAACCAGCGTTCTGACAACTCTGTTCACTCCCAAAACGAATAAACAGCTGTTTTATTATTTTCCCCGAGGTAAAGTCAGTGACGTGGTATTTTCGTGACACAGTTTATCATTTAACAACAAGGTATAACATGTAGTGCAACATTTATATCACATAGTGCAGGGGAACTTTTCCTCGATTCAATAAACACGTAAAAAACAGTCTGATACTGTTACGGTAAATCAAACATTAGTGCAATCACAACATAGTAACACTCGAAATAGTGCAAAGCAATAACAATATATCAATAATTTAACGTTGTTCAAACGTTAATGTCCATATTAACAATATGACAAACCTTGTTCAGCTGTAAACACAAAATAAACACGTAAAGCTCACTTTATTAATTTAGTCCTCATCCACGAATCCCTCCAATTCTTCTTCTTCAGTGTCCGAACTGAACAGCGGGGCGAACTCGGCGCCCAACACGTCCGGCTCCGGCTCGTCCAAGTCGTCATTAATGGAGTCAGTGTCGCTGCTTTTGTCTGGCAGTGACAATCCCTGCCTTCCTGAAAGCTCGGCCCACAGTGGAGAATGATATCTCAGCCCAGGCATTTCCATCCCCTGGCAGGTAGTGGCGCATGTCGTCCGGCGCTGTCTCCCCGTCTTGGTGAACGTGTGTTCGCCTTCTGCCATCCGCTGTTCCCACGCAGTTCGCAGGCTAGCTTTGAATGCCGTGTTGACGCCAACATCCAGCGGCTGCAGGTCTTTTGTCCATCCACCCGGAATGACGGCGAGTGTTGAATTAGTGCGCTTCACTTGTTTTCTGGCGCCATCGGTGATGTGGGAGCGCATGGAGTCTCAGATCAACAGGGACGGAGCTGTGTGGGAAAAGCCACCCGGTCTCTTCACGGACATTTCTCTCAGCCACTCACTCATCTTTTCTTCATCCCTCCATCCATCCCTTCGGGTTAGCTCTGATGACGACGCCGGCTGGAAAGTTTTCTTTTGGCAAGGTCTTCCTCTTGAAAACGACCATGGGTGGAAGTTTCTGGCCATCAGCCTGGCCAGAGAGCCACGGTGAAGGATGCCTTCTCATCCCCTGCGCTGCGAACATGTACCGTAAGCGCTCCCGTTTATCCACAGGGCGGCTCACAGGAATATCACAGGTGAGCGGAACCTCGTCCATGTTGATGATGTGCTCTGGCCGGATCTTTTTTGCAGTAATCTTGTTTTTGCAATATGCACGGAAAGCGGCCAGCTTTTCTTGGTAGTCTTTTAACAGTTGCTGTGAAACAGCAGTTCGTGTGCGGATGGAGAGATTACGTGTTTTCATAAACCGGAAGCACCAAGAAGGACCGCCTCTAAACTCATTGATGCTAAATTCGCCTGCTAGCGCTGTTGCCTTCATTCTTATAGTGATTGTACTGACACTTCTACTTGCTGCTCTCTGTTCAACAACCCACTGTTCGAGTTTGTCCTCCAGCTTTAGCCATCTCGCTTTGTTCCCTCGGAAACTCTTTAGTCTTCTTTACTTGGCGGATTATAAGGCGCACTGTCGGCTTTTGAGAAAATTGAAGGTTTTTAGGTGCGCCTTATAGTGTGGAAAATATGGTAAGTGCTTTAAATTCATTGAAAGCCAAGATGAACATTTTCACTTGTCATTTACAGAGAAAAAAGGTGGTGCACTTTCCCTCTGTGCAGTTGGTGCTGAGAGACAATGCTTCTGCATCTGAGACATTTGAAATAGTTGCAGAAAAGTACTGTGAAGTCAAACAGACTTAGGGAGGAGTTTGAGAATAGGTTTTGTGGCTTTGATCAGCTTGAGCCATGTGTGTCATTTATTTCCAATCCTTTCCTTTCATGAATGTGGACACGACATGCTTTGCTGAGCAACTTAGTGCAATGTTCAACTTGGATGCTGGACAGGTGGAGATTGAAATCATAATATTGCAAAATGACCTCCACCTCAAAGCCCACCAGGCTGCACCAAACATTTGGTGCCTTGTTGACACAGAAGTACAGTGGTGTATGCACTGCAGTGATGAAGGTTGCCAGCCTGTTTGGTTCAACCTGTCTCTGTGAATCAGCATTTTCTGACATGAACTTCATCAGGAACAAACACAGAACATGCCTCACTGATGCACATCTGAAAGACTCACTCACAGTTGCAGTGTCAAGTTGCACACCAGATTACAGTGCACTGGTGAACAGCATGCAGTGCCAGTCTTCCCACTAACAAGGACACACATACCAGATGCTGTCAGTGGCAGCATGGCAGTGCCTTGGCAAATTTGAATTAAAATATTGAAGAATTGTGTTCAATTTAAACGTGTTCATGACATGTAAGTTATAATTTTGTTAAAAATGCAGCAGATTCAGTCATTAGTTCAAAATGTGATACGATTTATTTCAAAATAGGTAAGTATATATGAAATGTGATTTTTTTATTTATTTTTTTTTTTTAATAAATATTTGATTTTCCTTTAACATTGTGAAAATGGGCTTGTGAAAATGGGACATTTTTCCTATGAAATATAGTGATGTAAGTGATCATCTGAAAATGTATCAATTACTGTGATTAATAAAGTTCTGAATATTGACATCTGTTTCCCACCTTGTTGTCATTGCTGATAATTGTGAGAATTCGTTAACGTGATGTGTCTTCATATAGATGAGTATCATGAATCATTAATAATGTATAATTAAGAGGCAAACAGCAAATTTGTTATTTCAGAAAAGTTTATCAAACTGGTAGCCCTTTGTATGACTCAGTACCCATGAAGTAGCTCTCAGTTTCAAAAAGGTTGGTGACCCCTGGTGTGGGGTGTCTCCAGGTGCATCTGCAAATGTGGCAGTACAGGATGTGACTGTTTCTGTCAGCTTTAGAAATGCAATCTTCCTCCACAGCTGCCATCCCCGTTTGCAAACACTTCTTTAATTGTGTGTGATCACAGTTATCTGCCAACTCGCTTTGGTGGCCTTGTTGACAATGCCCTTGTCTACATCTCGAGGTTTGTGGTTCGGCAAATTTTAAAGAAGCTGTTGTGTGATGTGTGCCGTGGTAGCTTGGTCACTGATGCTGCACCTGCATCACTTGATCAGAGCTACCACTTACTCCAACTAGAAAACAAAGGGGCTAATAGTTCCATCTGAGGGGACTTTGAGGGTAGTCAGATCAGCTGAGCGTTTCATTCGCTAGTCTGTGTCCGAGCAAGCTGTCAGCTTGTCCTATATCCATCAGTTTATACGGGCTGATGTTGGAGCTGAGGATGTGTTTGGTCCAGGTGAGCACATTCAGGAAACACAGTGTGGAACTTATAATCATCACTATGTGCTGATGTCACTTGTTGTTTCTGTGTTCCACAAGCTGAGACTGCACCACATCGCCAAACTAAAAACAATACAATTACAGAGTGGCAAAAATAGGGGAAAAAATGTACAAAACCATTCTTTTTAAAGGATTTTAGTGGTCTTACTTAAGCAGAAAAATGTCTAGTGTACATAACCTCTGTGTGTGTGTGTGTGTGTGTATGTATGGTGTTTAAAATGATTTTTTTTTTTGTTACCTCCAAATAGCCAAAAAAAAAAAAAAAAAAAAGAAAATGTTTTTTTCTTGTGTGTGGAGAGGGGTTAATCCACATTTGTTATTCATGTTATTAAAGTGTAACATACACTGTTTTTTGCACTACTGATGAAACCTGAATTACTGATGTGTGGGATCAATAAAGTTATTATACTAAACTAAGAAGTTTTAATGCATTGTTTTTGGTACGCGTATCCCATTAACTTTAGTGTGTCTGAATTAAATAAGCTGAGGCATTAACATAAAATTCACCGTTAAAATGTGCTGTAAAATCCTATTTGTGTTAGTTCAGTGCACTTTGCCTGCTCCAATAGGGCAGACACACAGTTACGTCACATCAGCGGGGTGTCTACATATTAATGTCTATAATTTCAAAGGATTGAACTACTGAGAACCTGATTCAAATAGTAAACTCATCCCTCACATCCAGTGTTTTTCCCCAGGGTTTAAAAACAACAGTTATCAAAACATTGATAAAGAACAATCTGGATAAATCACTATTGCAGAATTACAGGCCAATCTCTAACCTTCCATTCGTCACCAAAGTTATTGAAAAAGCTATTTCAGCAGTTCAACAGCTTAACAATGACAAACCACTTTGAATTCTTTCAGTCCGGTTTCCCTCGTCAAAGTGTTCAATGATATCCACACAAGTACAGACTGTGGAAGAACAACAGTGTTGGTTCTGTTGGACCTCAGCGCAGGCATTTGACTCTGTTGACCATGATTTATTATTAAAGCGACTGGAGAGCTGGGTCAGACTCTCTGGTACAGTACTCATTTGGTTTGAATCCTACCTAAAGAACAGGGATTTCTATGTGTCAATAGGCAACTTCTCATCGGAGCGGACAGATGTCACATGTGGAGTACCCCAAGGTTCAATCCTGGGACCCCTTCTATTTAATATTTACATGCTCTCACTAGCTCAGATTATAACAAGTAATAAGATTAGCTACCATAACTACACAGATGATACATCTGCATTACAATGTCACCTGCTGATTTTGAACCCATCCAAGCACTGAACAGATACTTAGAACAAATCAATGTGTGGATGTGCCAAAACTTTCTCCAGCTGAATAGAAACAAAACTGAAGTTATCTTTGGACCTAAAGAGGAACGATCTAGAGTCAGCACACAGCTTCAGTTATTACAGCTAGAAACTAGTGATCAGACCCGAAATCTGGGTGTAGTGATGGACTCGCACCTGAACCTTCAGAAACACATAAAGACAGTTATAAAGTTAGCCTTCGATCACCTGAAGAACATTTCCAGGAATAAGGGACTAATGTCTCAACAAGATCTAGAGAAACTCATCCATGCATTTATCTTTAGTCGCATTGATTACTCCAACAGTGTCTTAACAGGTCTGCCCAAAAAGTCAAACAGCTGCAGCTGATCCAGAACGCTGCTGCTGGTGTTCTTACTAAGACCAGGAAGATAGAGCACATCACACTAGTTCTAAAGTCCTTCCACTGACTCCCTGGAGCTCAGAGAATAGACTTTAAAACACTTTTGGTAGTTTATAAATCACTGAACGGCTTAGCACCAAAATACATTAAAGACCTGTTGTCATTGTATCAACCTTCCAGACCACTCAGGTCTTCTGGTTCTACTCTCTCTGCATCCCCAGAACCAAACATGGAGAAGCAGCTTTCAGTTTTTATGCTCCACTAATCTGGAACAAACTCCCAGAAAACTGCAAAACAGCCTAAACACTAAATTCCTTTAAATCAAGGCTAAAACCCCACCTGTTCAACGTTGCCTTTGATTAGTAGTAAGTGGAGCATTGATCAGTATTTTCGAATTATATTTGCTTGACGATATTTGCTTGATTTTGATATTTACTTGATTGATTTTGATGATTTTGCTTTACACTTGATTGTTTTTATGATATAAAGCACTTTGAACTGCCTTGCTGCTGAAATGTGCTATATAAATAAACTTGACTAATACTCACCCTAAACTGTTCATTCAGACTTGAGGCGATTCTTAGCATACACATCTTCTGCCAGGGTCTGAGCGCCAAAGCACTTTACTCTCATGTCAATAAAACTTTTTAACTGCTGCACGCTCTTTCTCTGTGTGAGTCTCTCCAGCCTGAAATGTCTGGAGTATGTAGTTTTACATCATCCTGCTGAAATCCACAAAGCCTTCCCTGAAATAGACGTCATCTGGAGGGGAGCAGATGTTGCTCTAAAACCTGTCAGTTTTTAGAGCTCCTTCCCAAAACATGTAAGCTGCCCAAAACATGAACTCATAGACCCCCATTCCATCAAAGACACTGTCTCCTGAACCCAATGCTCATAATATGCTGAAAGGTCTCCCTCCTCTTTAGTCCAGAGGACACAGTGTTTGTGATTTCCAACAAGAAGGTTATCTGACCATACCTTTACCACTTTGAAACAGTCCATTTCAAATGTGTCTTGGTCCATAGAACACAACGGCGCCTCTCAACCCTGTTCACATCTGGCTTCCTTTTGGTATGATAGCGCTTTAGTTGGCATCTGTGAATGGCACGGTGGATGTGTTTACCAACAGTGGTAGTGAAGGTATTCCTGGGACCATTTAGTAATGCCAATGACACATTCAAGTCTATGAGTGATGCAGTGTCATCTGAGGGCCTGAAGACCACAGGCATCCAATAAAGGTCTTTGGCCTTGTCCCATATGCATAGAGATATTTCTAGTTTCTCTAAATTTGTTGATGTTATGCTCTGTAGATTATGAGATTTACAAAGGTTTTGTAATTTGACATTGGAGAAGTCTTCCACAATCTTCTACGCATTCTTTCAGATTGGAGAGCCTCTTCACATATGAGAGACTCTGCCTGTCTAGGACATCACTTATAGCTAATCATGTTGCAGACCTGATATCAATCAACTTAATTAGTTGCTAGATGTTCTCCCAGCTGAATCCTATCACACTTTCTTGCCTTTTTAGCCAGTTGTTGCTCCTGTCCCAGTTATTTTGAGACCTATACCAAGCAGCCTAGCCTATCTGAAATGAGCTCATTTTGTGCATACAATTTTAAAGTTTCTCAGTTTAAATATTTGTCACGTTGTGATTTTAAGGTTTTTTTAATTTTCATTTTATTCAACTTTAAAGAACATCACAACTTTTCTAGAATTCAAGTTGTACAAAAAAAGAAATAAACAGAAAAGGATCTAAAATTTAGGAAAAGAATGATCCAACTGTACATTGCCATGCAAGAAAGTCAGTGTTTAATAATGTGGGATGAGATGCTAAAGAAAACCCTGGGCTAGATAGTAGAGAAATAAAAAGGGTTATCTGGACTGACAAGTCTAGATTTATTTTGTTCCAAAGCGATGGCAGCATCAGGGTGCAAAAGCAGGTGAAGTGATAAACGCATAATTTAGGATTTGTATATCTGTAACGTGATGGAGTTGTTTGGTAAGTTTTTTTTCATGCACAGATGTGATGATGTCTGGATCTGTTTCATTTGGACGTGTGGTTGTGAAGGAATGGTTTGTAAAACATCTTCCTCCATTTTTAGACAAACTATTCTGAGATTCTAGGATGTACAGATACATCTTTAAAGAAAAATAGGTCAAAACAAAGCTTGTGACAGTGCACTGTGAAGTAAAGCTGCTGTCACATTTGAACTTGTCATGCACGTTTCATATCATATCGTATCGTGTGTGTGTGTCACTTTTGCTGCACCCCCATTTTGTATGTTCATCAGGGTGAAGGATGTAAAATGATGCCATTGTATCAGGTCAGAGTAAAGGGCCCAGCATGGTCCAGCTGAAATCGAACTGTCAATGTGCTATCATGTGGTTTTCGGATGTTCATTTTTGCACAGACCCTTCACGGTCCACAAGATACACTGAACCAAGCTCCTGTGAAACCCCTCCCACCACAGCCTACATCATGGTGTTTTGCTGTGTGATTTACAACAGTACAGTAACACAACATGGCAGAGAGGATCGACCATTTCCAGTTCATAAGCTCTGATGAGGAGGAAAAGATGACTGATGAGCTGGAAAATCTCATTTTAAGCCCCGTTTGCAAGGAGCCGCTCTTCAGTTAAACTGTAACATATTTGTTGCGATCCAGCCACTCGTTTACACGACACCAGTGACCTGAGTCTCTCACACCGACACATTTTGAAACCAGATCTCAGAGTGAAACTTTTCTGTAACACCCTCGGCTGAGGCGTGAAGTACTCCACAGGTGTAATAGTGCACATGCGCAGAATGAACTGCTGCAGGGTTCATTCTATGCATGCATTGGTGGATAACAAAATCAATTGCAGAAAGCATTGTGTTTTGTTGTGCTATTTAACCTATTCCATTTAATGCAATTTTTGATAAGGAATACATGTGTTACATGAGCACTTCGTTCATGGCAGACAGAGACTGGTTACTGTTTACTATTTGAGGTAGAAGCTAGTGAGGTGGAAACTAAGGGTCAAAAACGCTTGTGCATTCAGCGACATGCTAAAATCACAGCACCATATAGTGGCTTGGCATGACAATTACAGTTGACTCAAAGTGTCTCAGCAGTGCTGTCTGTGTCGACATGGTGTGACATGGTGTAAATGGGTGACATCTCACCCATTTAAAATGGGTGAGATGGGCGTGTCGCTGCTGTACCAGGCAGCTTGGCGGGCTCCCTGGTTTCCTGCTCTACTTGTCGCTCTATCGGGGGGATGTCAGCCCTGCTGGTTGGAGGTACCATAGAGGGTTTTAGAGTGAGCTGTAAAGGGGTTGCATCCTTTTTCAGGTCTGGGGGCGCTGAGATTTTGGTTGGTTTGGTGGCGGCGATGGGGCTGGGCTTGGTGATGGTTGTCCCTGGGTTAAAGGTGCAGGGATGTGGAAAAGGATTCGTTTAAATGGTTGAGGGGGCATGGTGGGGGCTGTTGGCCCTGGGTGCACGCATCTTGCCAGGGATGCTTGGTGGGGGAGTTGATCCTGTCAGGGGTGTTTGGTGTGGTTGTGTGACTCGGTGGCGTCTGCTCGTTTGCATTTGCATGTGGGGCTGTCATGAAGGGCTGCTGCCTTGCTGTTGTGGCATGCTGTGTGGTGGGGGGCGGATGCAGCGGGAGCACCTGAGATGGGGGTGGTGTGCTGGGCTCGCACTGTGGTGGTGTGTTCTGATCGGCTTTTCGGGGCTGGGGCCCTCTTGCGCCCCGCCCATGCATGGGAGATTTGTGCCATCTATGTTCGGGGGTGTGTGTTCAATGTTTTTGCGCTGGTTGGGGGTGGCCCTTTGGGGGGACCTCAGGGCTTGTGGGGGAGGGGGTTTCATGGGGTTGAGATTGGGGCTTGTTGGGGGGTGGGGCTGTTTCACTCTGGTACTGCTCTGGTTAGCTGACTTGTTGGGACTACGTGGACTCTTCCTGGCTGCCTTTGGATTGGGTCAGGGCCGGTGTCTGGGCCCGGGTTTTTCAGGTGGTGCCCGGCTCTCGTCCTGGCTGATGGGCTACTCTGCTACTGCTGCAGAGGGTTGGGCTGTCTGCTTTTAGCCATCCCAGAGAGAAGAGGACTGTCTCCTGGGTCTGGGGACTGGTTGCCCCTTTGGGGGGCATCACCTAGAATTTGGAGTATAGAGTGTGTATGGGGAGTGAAAGTGGGTGTTGACTTGTTTTATCTCTATGCTTTTTTCTTTCCTCTGCTTCTATCTCCTTTTTTCTCTTTAAATCTTTCCTCCATCCCCCCCTCTCGCTTTTTTTTCTTTTTCTTTTCGTCTTTGTGTCCATTACATTTGAAACAAACCCAAAGCAATTTTAATAGTTTCATATATATACCAAGGGGAACATCATGGCGAAAGCCGTAATGCTCCGCTTGTGACAGCAAATCTGTTGGGCCTTAGCTTGACATTCAGACAACAATTCTGAGTGCCACACTGCTGGACAGGACACGTTTTAAAAAAATGCAATAAAATAAAACCTCTTTAGCTTGCCTTCAGTCTGTACAGAATGTTGCAGCGAGGCTGCTGACTAAAACTGACAGAGCACACATAACTCCTGTTCTTGCCTCCCTGCACAGGCTTCCTGTGCACTTGAGGATTAATTTTAAAATTTTGGTTTTAACTTTCAATGCTATCCATGGCCAGGCTCCTAAATGCATTTGTGACCTTTTGGATCCTCTACCTTTATCTGGGACTCTGAGGTCTTCGAGTCAGATGTTATTGACTGTCCCCCGGACCCATTGTAAAACTCGTGGAAACTGCACTTTTGAAGCCATGGCTCTGGAATATGGAGAAACGTTTCATTTAAAATTAAATAAATAAATACGATTATTAATGCACGATTAATAAATATTCCATCAAATAAATGTCTTCATGAAATAAAACAAAAATATTTAAAAAGAAATGTTTACCTTGTTTATTTTTTATTTATTTCAATATGTATTGATTTCAAGATGTATTTATTTCATGATTTATTTATTCATGATTTTTTTATTTCAAGATTTATGTATTTCATTGTTTATTAATTTCATAATGGTGTTTTATTTTGTGACACTTACTTTGTAAAGCTATTTTAAGTATTTTATGGACTTATTTTTTAGTTCCGTTTTTATTTCAGGCTCTTTATTTCATGTTCTTATATTCAAATGAGGGGGCGGAGTATTCTCTGTGTAGCGGCTCTGGTCAGAGTAGAGGTGTGTGATACTGTATATTTTGGTATCGATCCAATACCAAGTAAATACAGGACCAATATCACCAATATCGATACTAATACTATTTAATATTTAGGTTTGATATATCATCAAACTTCTGACCTTCAGGTGTTTGCGGTTTTCCTTTGAATTATTTTCTTAAAACCTGGGACAGAATTTTTAAGCAGTTTAAAGGTGTCTGCAAAATATTATAATATATAAATAGAAAAAATAGAAAAACAAAACAAATGTGCATCCATTTTTTTCCTAAATGAAAGTGGTAAAAAAAATATAATTTGTGAGCAAATCAAAATAAAATGCTTTTGAGGTAGAGTTGAGATACTACATTACAAAAATAACTAAAAATTTCAAGAGAGAATCTGAAACTAAAGTATCTTATCACACTAGTATCGATCTGATACTGATACCAACTTGGTATTAATATTATCGATATTTTGGATCGATCTGCCCACCTCTAGGTCAGAGCGCAGCGAGCTGAGTGACAGTGAACTTCAGTTCTTCTGCATGAGGGGGGGGGGACATGCGAGGCTGCGGGCTACAAAGGCTTAAACTGACATACCAGTGTCATGCCAAGGTAGTTATCCCTTACAGAGTTTATGTTCCCTAAGTCGACACCACAGGCCTTGCTTTCCCTTGTAAACGGGTGGACTTAAGCTATATTCGTGCTCGTTTTGAAACGCATGGTTCTTCCAGGGTAGTCATTGCCTCGACTGGGTTGTGTTGATTTGAGCGGGTTGTGAAGAGCTTTTGATGAAACGGAGACAAGCTCCCTTAGTACTCCAGATATATTCCACCTCTTTCATTGTCCTGTGACGTCAGTTCAAGCCCTCATAGCTCGCATGTTTCACCCTCATGCAGATGCGCTGAAGTTCGTGTACTCTCAGCTCGCAGCACGAAGACCAGTGGCAGCCCCGCGCCACAGAGAAAAGCTCCGCCCCCTCATTTGAATATATGAACATGAAATAAATGAGCCTGAAATAAAAACGGAGCTAAAAAAATAAAAATGAATGAAATAGGTAAACTTTACAAAATAAAATTGTCACAAAGTAAAATACCATTATGAAGTTAATAATCAATGAAATAAATAAATCTTGAAATAAACAAATTAAATAAATATTGAAATAAATATGCAAATAAGGTAAAAATATTTTTAAAATATTGTTGTTTTTTTTGTATTGATTAATAATGTATTAATAATAAGTATTTATTTATTTAATTTTAAATGAAACAGCTCTCCATACTGGAATGCACTCCCACTCTCCCTACACTGCACAGACTCCACAGACTCTTAAAAAACAAGTAAAGACATTTCTTTTCAGACAGGCTTTTGCTTAATGTTTTTGTGTATTTGTTTTAATTGCCTTGCCTTCATGAAGTACTTTGTGATTTATATGTCTGTGAAAGGTGCTATAGAAATTAAGTTTTACTTTACTGACATACATGGGGTAGGAGACTATAACTATGTCCAACTATAACTATATTGATCATGTGCTGACTTTATGGCCTTCTGTTGTGAAATATTGCCCTTTTTTACAAGCATGTATCTATCCCTTGCTTAAAAGGCATACTCATACTTTGAAGCAGAATTGTTCTATAAAACAAACTTGTCTCCAAGACATCAGTATGGTGACTATATAATTTAATTAAAACATCATAGTGAAAATCTGATTCCGTAAAATACATATAACTTCATAATCAGGGTAATGACACTTATTTGCAGAAATAAACAAAATCTTACCTTATGTTCTTTCCTGCATTGGCAATATATCCAATCAACTTCTGACTGAATTGGTGAAGAAAAAAAAAGTAGTGGAACAAAACTGAATGACTACAGCTTGCAGCAGGTGAAATTCATTGCCTCCTAATCAATATAGTGAAGTAATGTGATCACCTGAAATTAAAACATAACTCAGAAACAAAAGCAGCACAAACAATGGTTTTAATGGCATAAACGGAGCACTAAAAAAAGTAGACCCCTCTGGTCTGTTTTGGAGCAAGATGGGGGGGGGGATGGTGACCTTTGGATGACCTAAAAAATCTTTAATATCTCAGAAACAAAAGCAGCACGAACAAAAATTTTAACGGCACAAACGGAGCACTAACCGTGCTATTTGCTGGAATTCTTAACGTGGATGGGGTATCAGGTTCACTCAGCTGCAAACTGACGAAGAGGGTGGAATTTTACATTTTAGACACTGTGAGGATATGTGAGGACATATCCTCACATATCCTCACAGTGCCAGAACCTCTGAACAGAATCAAAATGTGTGGATATAGCTGTCAGGTATAATTGCCTGTGCACTGCGAGTAAGTGCTAGATGATGCAAAACCCATCCTGAACATCAGCTGACCTGTATAGTGTACTCTATGAAGGATTTTGTATTGTATCAATTGTAAATTAGGGTTTCTAATCATTTTAAAAGTTCTTAAACATATGTGGGACCAGAGGTTTGTGTCATGGTTTTAGGGTGACTCTGGTGCAAGCAACAATTACAGTCACAGGAATAAAAAGTTTTAACACAGTTTATTAAATTGAGAAAGGAGCTTTCTGGATCAGCTGGTATGTTGGAGGGAAAACACCAAGCCAGGAATGAGTCCGTACTAGAAGACAGTAGGGAGATAATTAAAGGTTGCTAAAGATAGTTCCAAACAGAGATGGAGGTTGGGTTCTTTCTTTGGATGAACAAGTCATGGCGAGAGGGAGGACAGAGTATCCCCAGAACAGGTGGTTGGCTGTTTGTTGGGTGAGATGGTAGTTTGTGTTTGTGATTCGGCCTGTTTCCTTTCACAGGAGAGGAGTGTTCTGGTTCCCTTTGTAGGAGAGGAAGTACCGTTGGAAGGTGGACGGGCAGGTGAGTACAGAGGAGATCTTCAGCTGGACGTCTAGAGCAGTGAGGAGGACGAGACACCAGGGAAGCTAACCCTGAGAGTTGCCAAGTCAGCATGGAAGCTGAACACCAAAACTCTGGGAGGAACCTTCAGAGAGGTAATCTGTTAGGAGGAAGAAAAAACACTGGTAAGTTCTAGCAGAGTTGAACTAAGAGGCTCAGAGGGAGCAGTCATACCACTAGTCGTAGTTAACCATCTGGCTCTCAAGAAATGCACTCTAAATAATGCTCCTTGATGAGGTTATTTGAGCTGCACCTGCCAATCACACCCTATGAAGGGGAGGAGAAAGCAGAACCCAAACAGCACAGCACACCAGTCTGAGGATACAACAGTTTGGGTCTAAGTTGACTAACAAATGCATCTCCCATATCAGAATGGGAAGGGATATTGATTTGTCTGTTAGTGTTCTGTAAATTTTTGATCGTAATTTGGAAGGGTTAAGATTAAGGAACTCTAATATCCTTGGTGTTTCCAACCTAGCTCGGAGCTTAAATTTATAGATTTAATTTGTTCATATTCTAAAAATTGTCTTGTCAATCCCATATTGTATTAAATGGGATAAAGGCTACCTCATGTGTTTCAGATATTCATTTTTTTTTAAATATACACCTCCAACCTAGGAAGTTTATCATTTTTTGAGGATGTTGTTCCAGATGGGTGTACAGCTGCATGGGCTTAGTGAAGATCATTTTAAGAAACTCCCAGCATGCTGTCATAGGGGAGCTAGCATTGATACTTTTAAAGCATACCTGTCTTATGTTTGAGCTAAGAATGGAACTTCCGAATTCAATTGCAGTGTCTGTTCTGCATCTAGCCAGGATCCATCCAGGGGGTTAGGTTTTAACCATCTTGAAATGTATTGTAGCCTGTTGGCTAAGAAGAAAATGTGGCAGCACCAATGGGGACTCCTAAATGTTATGCAAGAATTTCCCCCACCCCAAAAATAAGCAGCTCAGCAACCCCACCCCAGGGAACATCATCCCTCTTTTAAAAAGGCACACGTTCGTTAATATACAAATATTTATGACAACTGAGACAGGATTCCAGATTCAAGACATTTTATTAGATCTAATGGAAAAAAAAAAAGTGGGGGGGTACCATTTAAAAATTCTATTAAAAAACACGAACTGAGGTTACCGGTAGGAGGGCCAGCGATAACAGACTTCATCTGCCAAAACAGCAAAAAAAAAAAAAAAAAAAAAAAAAAAAAAACACCCAACACATAGTGAGACAACCTAAATTCAGGAAACAGGCACACAGAAGGGGAAGACACCGCCACAGAACCTCAGCAACTGAAAAAGAAAGATACAAACCCTAAACTAAAGAAAAGAAAAAAAGATTACAATATTATTCAACAAAACATACCAATTACTGAAAATAAAAACAAATGCCAAATATCTAAAATTGCATACAAAAATATTTTACCAAAAATTAGATGGGTTATAGGGAAAAAAAAACTACTTAAAACACAGGGATGTAAATGAACAAATAAAGTATTTAATCTGAAATGAATGTCAAAACCAGGTGTGGCTAATTAACCATGCCACCAAGACGCCAGCCAGGCGTTCAGAGACCGCGCCCAAACATCGGTGCGTGGGGTAACCCCTCACACTGCCACTTGCATCTGGAGACAAATAGTTAAAAGCAGAAATCTGGAGATAAAAACAGCAGCGGTCCCGAATCAGATGGCCAGATGTCAGGAAAAGAGCTGAAAAATTCAGCTGATCACCATTCAATAAATCAGACTATTTTAAACTTAAGCTGACAATAAAAGCCGAAACTTGACTGCCTCCCTGCTGGCACACACGCAGACTCACATGCACACGGAAGGGAGAACAGCAAGCTGGCGTTCACCTGTAATCATACTAAAGTAAGCTACTACATAAAGATCAACTATAGTGCGACAGAAGAAGTTAGGACAGCATGCGCCCCGCCTTCGATCTGTTGCTCAACAGCAGCCAAACTGCACAGGATGTGAGCCACACAACGGAAGCATGACTGGGAGAGAGATGCCAGAATGAGCGCCACGGCTTCTTTATGATTACAGTTGGGCAGTTCTAGTCCCTGGTCTTCTGTTGCATTTTTGAGCTAATACGTAGGGGTTTGTCTTTCCGAAGAAATTTAGAGATAAAGGTGTCCAGGAATCTAAACTAGTCAGATGATGGTTTATTTGGAATCATTGAGAATATGTAATTAATTCTAGGCAAAACCATAATTTTTATTGAAGCTACCCTTCCCATGAGAGATATGGGTAGAGATTTCCAAATCTCAAGATCATCCTCAGTTTTCTTTAAAAGCAGGATGTGGTTTAGTTTTGTTCAATCTGCCAATCTCGGAGAGACACTGACACCCAAATATGTAATATTCCCTGCTTCCGTCTTCTGACCGTAGTCTGAAAACATAGGGGAGAAATTTCCTCCAGGGCCGAAGTTCGAGTCGTCTTCATGGTTAACTCCCTCACTTGCCCATAACAGGGGCGGGGCACAGAAAGAAAGACACGGAGGCACTGAGTTGCTGAAGAGGTGACTGTTTAATAGCGTCTCTGCTCAGGAACGACAGGCTGCACGGACGTAACTAACTCCTAACTGCTCCGGTCGCCGTCTCACTCTCTGCCACCAACACCGTCACTCATTGCCCCACAGCAAGCAGCGCCCTCTTCTGACTGGAGGATCGCTATCAACACATCTCCCTCGCACAACATACACACTGTTCACTTTAAGATCAACATTGATAAGGGATATGGGACGATAACTGGTAGGCAATACAGGGTCTTTGCCTGGTTTGGCAGAATTCATATACTGGGGAAGTCTGCCATTTTCCTCAGTCTCCTGCAGCATTCTGTGAAATATTGGTGCCAGGATATTCCAGAATTCTTTGTAGAACTCTGCTGGAAATCCATCTGGACCTGGAGCATTGTTATTAGGCATGCTTTGGAGGGCTTCCTGGAGTTCAGCTGATAGTCAGCCCCATTGCTTGACTATCTGATAATTTACAAAGTGTTACTTTATCCAGAAATTGACCAGTTTCATTATCTCATGGGTTTATCTGGGGTGAGTATAAAGCTTTGTAAAAATCTCTGAAAATGCTGTTTATTTTTTCAGGATCATAAACTATATTCCCAGTCAGGTCTTTAACACCAGATATAGTTGTTTTTTCCATATTTATGTTGAGCTGGTTAGCTAGAAAGCTACCTGATTTATTACCATGTTTGAAATTTTCTATTTGAAGTCAGTGTAGTAAGAATTGAGTTTTCTTGTTGTTGTACAAAATCATTCCTAACAGTTACATAGATATATACGAATGGTAACTCAGTGGTAACACAGTGCATGAATGAACATAGTAAAATATTTTTGGCACATTTGGAACAAAAGGTAATTAGGTTAGCTGACTTGTCAGATATAGACTAAACTGAGCAATGCAGCATGTTTGACTGAAAAGTTTGAGCAGTTTGTAGTGTGTGTATTTCTACACACCCACACACACACACACACACACACACACACACACACACACACACACACACACACACACACACACACACACACACTTTTTGAGGCTACTTTTTGACCTTTAATTTTCCCTCTTTATATCCTGTTGATTTTCTGAACAAACACTGCTGTGTTTGGTCGTGATTGGCTGAATGTTTACTCATTTTAGAGGTTAATTGTCTAATTAGGTGAGTGGGTGGGAGCCTATAGTTGATACATTGGACCACTAATTACAACATTTGTATGCATGTGTTCAGTGGGTGGCATGCTGTTTCACATTTCTAAACCCACAATAAGTTTCACTCCTCTCCCACACCAGCGTGCACCATAAGAGCACTACTGGAAATAACAATGAAGAGCAATGCCACCATGAAAAGTATTGGCAGCTAAAGGGAAGCCTAAAACAATCGTGTGACATTTATGGAGGAATCCTGATCTGAGCTGCTTTGCTCTGTGGCTCTTCTGATCCTTAGACCGCAAGCTGTCAGCTATAAGGCTGTTATCCAACTCCCTGTAATTAAATGGTGGCTTACTGGCAGCAGTCAGAGGTATATTGCCCGGACATTGGTAGCTACAGTTACTTTACTAGCGATAGTTCTGCCAGGAAACCACTGCAAACCAGTAACAACACTAAACTAGTTTTAATTGTTATCTATCCATCTATCTATCTATCTATCCAGTCATCTCACTTGTGCTTATTTAGTCTAATCACACACATGGTACATTCCAACTTATCCTAGTTATGAAACACTGCAGTCAATTTCAGTTATTCAAATTGGTTAAAAAAGTTTTCCGTGCAAGGAAACACAGTAGATTGTATGACTATGACTTGTATGACGTAGATTGACTTTGCAGCAATCCTTCATACTTAGCCTGCATGTAGTGACAGCGGAAAGAAAGACTCCCCCTTAACAGGAAGAAACTTCCAGCAGGACCTGGCTAAGTGTGAACGATGAATGGATATTTGTAATTTTGGCAATATTCTAGACGTGAACGAAGGAAATCCTAGAAAGTTGTTTATATGGGACTTACAATTTTTCTGTCGTTTCGGTGCATTTCTCAGAACAGAATTAAAATTCTCAAAACTACTTGTTCAGTCTTTAAATCATTGTGTCACTTGTGCACGTCAAAAAAGCAAATTCTGATTCCTTTGAGCAAGTTGCATATGCAAGTGAATATGTGCAGTTTTCTGCTTTTTTCTACATTTGCAATTGCTTTTGTCATGTTGATCAAAATGTATTATATGGGTCTCATTTAAACAGTCTTAACCTCCACAACATTTAAGCGTAAGTTCATCGTATAAGTCTTTACATGCAAAATGTTTGAACAGGTTGTCATAATATGTCATGTCAGCATAATAATATGTCATGTCAGCATATTTCTAGACATTCCATTAGACTTTTTTCTAAATGTCCTGAACTGATAAATCGCTCCCAGGTGAATCCTGAGTTTCTCCAGCATAGGTAAATGTGTGAAGCATTAGATCAACCAGTAATCAACCAGTTCTCTGAAATAGTTCAAAGGTGCCATGAACAATCAACTGGCAAAATATAGTGTACATAGCTGGAACACAAGACAGTATTACACTTCTGACAAAGATTTGGAAAGAGTCAACAGCCAGAGAGACAAAGAAGAAGAAGAGGAAAAGGAGTGAAGCTGTGACAGAGGAGTCAGGACTAAAAATAGAGGAAGAGGAACAACAGGCTGAGGACAAATAACAGTTTTCATCCCTCCAACATCATCAGGCAATGGTTTGTGGTCCTCAACAGGATGCGGATGGAGTTCCCCTAACCTTACTTCTCATTCCTAAAAGACTCTTTTTGCCAGAGAGGACATTTGTTGAGATGTGGATGAGAGTTTGTGGCCCAACAGACATGAACATGAGGAGATGTAGGAAGACTGCTCTGTAATTCCTATAGAACTGCATGTACAGTTTTCCTTAAAGAGACTGTCTTATGTTTCCATTTCCACTTTTTTTTTCTTTGTGTTTTCTACTGCTGTATTTTCCTTTCTGTACCATAATGACATCGTCTGTCAAATTACAATAATAGCATAAATATGAATGTTGCTCAGTCCCTTGCCATTGATCTTCCACAATTACACTTTACAATACTTGTCATCAAAACTTTAGCCATAGTTTATAACAGAGCATCCCTTCAGAGTATAGTGCTATACTGACAACATGACTAATCAATTTGACTGTCTTATCCAAACACACTGAAACAAGGACTGGTTATTCTGAGGCACTGACATGTTCACTGACACAGATATTTAATTCTGAGAGATGAACTAAGGATTTTGAGAAAGAGACAGGCTTTTGTAGGTAATCCATGGTGTTTTGCTATTTGTACAAATTGTTTTGAGAAATGCACTTACTGTTTTACACCTGCTGAAAATAATTCAAGAATTGCACCAAAGCAACAGAGAAAAACTAATACAGAGCATGTAACTCCAAATCAGTCACACCTTTGTGGAATCAGTGTCACCAGTTAGGTAGAAACACTTACTGTGACTCAATTTCACCTGCTGCTGTGCAAATGGAACATATAGCCGGTGGAAACAAGAGGCAATTAGCAAGACAACCCCTACAAAAGAGTGATTCTGCAGGTGGTGACCACTAATCATTTCTCTGTTCTCGTCTTTTCTGGTTGAACTTTTAGTCACTTTCTCATTTTGCCAGTGCTGTCACACATAGAGGCATCATGAGGCGTTTTTTACAGCCCACTGAAGTTGCTCAGGTAGTGCAGCTAATCCAAGATGGAACATCAATGCAAGCGGTGGGAAGAAGATTTGCTGTGTCTCTCAGCACAGAGTCCAGAGCATGGAATAGGTACCAGGAGATAGGCCAGTACACCAGGAGACATGGAGGGGGCTGTAGGAGGGCTACAACTCAACAGCAGGACCACTACCTTGTCCTTAGTGCAAGGAGAAACAGGAGGTCCACTGTCAGGGCCCTACAAAATGACCTCCAGCAGGCCTCTAATGTGCATATTTCTACTCAAACTGTCAGAAACAGACTCCATGAGGGTGGTATGAGGGCCCGACATCCACACATATGGCCTGTGCCTACAGCCCAACACCATGCAGGAGGATTGGCATTAGCTAGGGAACACCAAAATTGGCAGATTTGCCATTGGCGCCCTGTGCTCTTCACGGATGAAAGCAGGTTCACACTGAGCGCATGTGACAGACATAACAAAGTCTGAAGACACCAAGACTGAAATAAAAACACAGATCTTGATAGGACAAAATATTCAGGAAGGGGAACACAACAATAAATTATGAAAATAGACCTCAAGGAAAGAACTAATATAGCAGAAACTGCAAAGCATGAATTACCCACACGCACAGGTGGGTAGAGTACCCAAAAATTGTTCTCAAGTAAGAATAACAGTACTTCAACATATTTTAACTCAAGTAAAAGTAAAAAAGTATCCATCCAAGATATTACTCACAAAAGAGTGAAAACGTATTTGGTAAAAACTGAGTAACTGAGTTACTGACCAGGACATCTGATTCAATATTTTAAAAATGATGTTATCAGATGGACAAAAAGTATCTAGTTATGTGAAAGTTTGGTATTTTAAAGACTAAAATATATTTTAAAAGCACAAAATAAATAACTCAATTACAAGGTAGCAAAGTACAGCAAAATAAACAGTTTTCTGGATATTCTTTTCCAATATAAAACACAATAAACTAATACAGAAGGAAATGTATATGTATGTTAGAACAGGATAAAGTACACCCAGTGATGATATATAGTGTTTACTTTATCTTTTGGACATTCAAATGTCTCAGCAGCCATAGCAGATAGAAACTAAGATTAGATCAACAAAGCTCATGTTCAAACAAGACTTCTTACTTCAACATAAACTGTAGCTGTGTTTCTGTGTCTGGTGCATTTTTGGTTAAAACATCTTTGTTCTTTATTTAGTGAAGTTACTCACAGCAGGTAGAGTATCCAGAAGTTTTACTCAAGTAAGAGTAGTGATACTTCATAGTAATATTACACAAGTAAAAGTAAAAAGTATGATGTTGTAAAACTACTCCTAAAAGTATTTTTTTTCCCCAAAAAGTTTCTAAAGTAAATGTAAATGAGTAAAAGTAATTAGTTACCATGAGCTCCAAGAAACTGAATTTGACTCATGTGGATTTGATTTAGAACTGGCTTTGTTAGGTGTCATTTTTGTGCAATAAAACTATTGATCTGTAGCTCAATAGAGCTGTATAAAAAATATTGGGCATGTTTCTGTTCCATATTTTTATGACAATAAAGGGAGTACTGGCACTTATTTTTTCCCCTCTTAAAGCACTGCATACAGCCTTTTTACACTAAACAGATATTGATAACTTTAAATTTGGACATATGTAAAGTGAATAAAGATTCTGCCACCCATCTACTGTTTATTAGCCTGGTAAAAACCAGTCCCTTGTTCTACACTTCACTTTGTACAAAGGGTCAGTGCAGAAAATCAACATCGTCATTCACAACTTCTCCTTCTGTTCACTGATTGGCCCAGTTCAAATTCTACCCGAGAAATCCACTTCAATGGAAGGAGGCCCAGACAGAACATTGAAGGGAGATCAGGATTGAGCGGAATTGCATAGGAAGGCAATGACAAGGCTAACCATTAATACCAGCTAACCTGTGCTGGTTTGTGGGGTCGTTGGTCAAGTTGTTACATCCTGGACAGGTCGAAGGGCTTTTACAGAAAAGTGAAGATTACTTCCTAAAAACCCTCAATAAATATGACAATTTGTTTATAATTGTTCATCTTTCATATATTTTGTAATAATGATAATGATAAATAATCACTATTTTTTAACTATTATTGCTCAATCAGAAATTTATGTTCTGTAATGAGATGATACATTTAAATAGAGTTGTAGGACTCTGTAAAATATAGTGTCTCTTGAGAGTCGTCAACATCATTATAACTGGTTTTCAATGACCCACAGTCATGGTTGTGTTCGTGTGAAGATGTTAGACAGTGGGAGACATGGAAAAAGGAAGATCTTTTTAAAATGACCTTAGAGTCACTGTTAAAAGACACACAGACCATATGGTAAAAGAAACATTTCAGCCTGTTTGCTTTAATCCTATGTAACTGTGTTGAAATTGTTTATTTATTGCAGTGTGTGTGTGTGTGTGTGTGTGTGTGTGTGTGTGTTTGTGTGTGTGTTTGTACGTGTGTAGGCACTCATCTGTAATCGTCCTTTCCAAAGGGACAGCCCACTCCTGAAAAATGAAAGGGCTTGGCTGCTTTTTGTTGGGTTTTCTTGGTGGTTATTCCTTTTGTTCCTCTATCACTTACAAGGCTACTAAAACATTCAAGCGTGTTCCAAATCTGAAATTTGATGAAGATGCAACTAAACCTGGACAAGTGTTGAGGTGAGCTGCAAAATCTGAGGACTTTATCAAAGAGTCAAACCTGTGATATAGTCTAGATATTATGGGATGATCATCTGATTGACTAGAGGTTGATATTGTGTGGTGTTTGAAATTTTAGAAGATCCATGCACTTTCATTTGTGATTGCTCTTTTTATTTTTTGAAAGCCCTCTGTAGTGTACAGAGGATTGGTTTAATCTGTGAGAAACAGAAGCTCCAAAGCTTGATGAAGCAGGGAAGCAGCTCATATAAAGAAATAAATGCTCTGATCATTGGAACTTGACCACATCGTGGATTGGAATTTGTGGAAATCCCTGCCTGGAACTGTCTTTTTATCAGGACTTCCCAGCCTAAGAAGATTTTGAAGCATTTATTTATTTTATTAGTTTTTCCACGTTCGTTGAACTGGCTGTGTCTCAATCTAGACTAATCTGGGCTCTGCACATAGTACAACTTGAGTCAAAGGCACTCCACTACATTTCCAGGGAATATCCTTCATCATCATTATTTTTAACTGGATCAAGAACAGATTCTAGTTATCCTCCTGAACCATAACTTGGAATTTGGACTCCTTTATTTCACTATCATGGAAACATCTTCTACATCCCAAAGGTGCAATAAGACAGAGAACCTGGTGAAATGGCAGCTGTGTTACGACGTCAGTGCCAGGACATGGTGGATGGTGAGTCCATCTTTTTTTTTTTTTAAGGTTACTACTGACCAACACTGAGTAAAGAATCCCCCTTAATGTGATGCTAAAATGACAAAGGAAATATTTTTTTCTTTATTAGGGGATTAATAGATATTAATGCTATAAAGAAATTGAATGAAGTTATATGAAAGCGTAGTTATGTTTAGAAAAAAGTGGTTTCTACAGCCTGTATCTCTAAGCCTCCATATCCTTTTAATCTAGTAGCGTCAGTGATTGAGTCAAACATTTCAGCTGTGTTAGTTTGATGCTTTTACTCGAACCAACTGCTGTTTATATTTTAAACTCTATAATGTTTTACAACAGAAAATGAATCTTTGTGATTGTGTCTTCATTTTCAGATCAGTCAATTTATCTGATTTCCTTCTGAAAAGACCAAGATGGGGCAGTGCAAGAGAAATGTTTATGACAGCTGGAGTCAGCACTCTGCAAGCTGTGCTTAGAAACCTGAGCTATACGTTTATATATATATATCTCATTTAAATGAATCTGAGAATAAAATTATCATGGCCTTAGTAAACCCATGGTTGAGTTCTATACGATACCATTCACAGTTGTGGAGAAACTGGCACAGTTGTCTTTTATTAAATTTTATGTAGTTATTTTGAAAGTGTCTGTCTGTCTGTCTAGTTTTTAAATCTCTTCTAAAAACACATTTTTACTCCCTGGCCTTTAATATGAAGAGAGTTGTTCTGGTGCCGTATATTTTCGTTTTTTATTTTTGTTTGTTTTGTTTTACTTTGCTTGCTGCTCAGCAACTTAGTCAAGCTCATTGTTTTAATGTGCTTTATAAAGAAATTTAATTTGATTTGACTTTTTATAACAGTTCCTCAGATGTTCTGTGGTCACTGAGTGTAGCTGAGGACTGATCTCGACTGTCAGATTTTTAAAACCAAAAAGGATGATTTGTCTTTTTTGCATCCAGCTGGAGGAAATTCTGACCCTCTCAGTCACTCACTGATATCATGGACACACTGACTGTGTGAGTATAGCGGACTAAGGTCATGTGGTTGCAGAAATTTGAAGTTGTTTGTCGTCAATGTACATATGATTGGAGATGTTCTTGTACCCTATAATCTGAACTAGTGGAATCATAGATGTTAAATAAAAGTGGCTGGAGGAATGACCCTTGGGAAACCCCACAATTTATTTTTGTTCACCCAAATTTATAATTCCTAAATGACACAATGTATTCACTGCCTACAAAATAAGATCTGAACCAAATTGGTACAGTACAGAAGCCGAGAGCGGACGTGTTATGCATAAACTTTTTTGTGATGGTTTTCTCGAGATAACGACTTAGTTTCGAGAAAACAAACTTTGTTTTCTCGAGATCACGAAATGATTGCTGTGTGTGTTAAACCTGATTCCATCATGCAAATGCATGGCACACCAGCGGGAGAGGACTTATAAGTGTAAGTCATGGCATGCATGTGTAATTCTGTGAATAATTCTGTGAATAAGTGATAGCTAAACCATAATGACACCACGTCGTTGGTTGAATGATTAAACAATCGGGAAATTAACTCGCTATCTCAAGAAAACGGCCATCATTATTTCATGATAACAATATAATTATCTCGTTATCTCAAGAAAATGGTCGTCGTTATGTCATGATAACGACATAATTATCTCATTATCTCGAGAAAACGGTATTCGTTAAGTCGTTCTAACCACATAAATAACTCGTTATCTCAAGTTAACCATTGGGAAAATAAACATGCGAGTAAGACCATTCTCGGCTTCTGTAGTACAGAACTAGACGATCCCATCCATTTTTCTAGCCTCTTAATTTGTAGGTTCTGATCAATTGTAAAACAATGCACTAAGATCCAATATTCCGAAGACAGAAGTTCTAGACCCATCACTGTTACAATTTTTCTCAGTCGCTATGGTGCAACTCTTGAATAATTTTCCACATTTGCAAAACAGTTAGTACATTTCTCAAAACAAATTCATACAAACCACCACAGATTACCTGCAAAAGCCAGTCTCTTTCTCAAAATCCTTAGTTTATTTCTCAAAATTAAATATCTGCGTCAGTGAACATGCCAGTGCCTCAGAATAACCAGTCCTTGTTTCAGTGTGTTCGGATAACACAGTTAAATTGATTTGTCATGTTGTCAATAGAGCAGTGACTCTAAAGGGATATAATTGTGAAAGATCAATGGCAAGAGACTGGAGAAGATTCACATTTATGCTTTTACTGTAATTTGACAGATCATGTCATTATACTACAGAAAGGAAAATGCAGCACTGGAGAGCACAAAGAAAAAAAAAAATAGAAATGGAAACATAAGACAGTCTCCTTATGGAAAACTGTACATGCAGTTCTGTAGGAATTACAATGCAGTCTTCCTGCATCTACTCATACTCCTGTCTGCTGGGTGACCAACTCTCATCCACAAAGACGGCAATCTGGTGATGCAGAGTGGAGAGAATCTTTTAGGAATGAGGAGTAAGGTGAGGGGAACTCCATCAGAATCCTGTTGAGGGCCGCAAACCATTGCCTGATGATGGAGTGATGGAAAGTGGCATATGTCTTCGGCCTCTTCTGCCTCTTCCTCTGCCACAGCTTCACTCCTTTTCCTCTTCATCTTCTTCTCTCTGGCTGTTGACCCTGTCCAAATCCTTGTCCTTTCATTGTCAGAAATGTAATAGTGTCTTGTGTTCCAGCTATGTACACTATATTGTTGCCAGTTGATTGTTCATGGCACCTTTGAGCTATTTCAGAAAACTGGTTGATCAATTGTTGATCAAATGCTTCACACGTTTACCTATGCTGGAGAAACTCAGGATTCACCTGGGAGCAATTTACCAATTCAGGACAGATTTAGAAAAAAAAGTTTAATGGAAATGTCTAGAAGTATGCTGGACATTTTATCAATAGATGCCTTATTTCAGACTCAAGGTCCAACCAAAACAAAAAATGAACAAAATAACAAACACCCAGACAGATACACATATCCACAAACCATCCAAAAAACAAACTGCATAAAATTTAACATAAAATCACCTAAAATTTAATAACAAACAACTGTACCAGCTGTAAATGGTATCAAGTAGAGCTTAACCGTGGGTTTACTAAGGCTATGATAATCTTATTTTCAGATTCGTTTAAACGATATATAAACTTAAATGTCAGATTTTAAATGTCAGCCTGCAGAGTGCTAACTCCAGCTGTCACAAACATTTCACTTGTAGGTAGGTGGTTACCCTTTTGGCCAGCATGGAGAAGATCTTCCTTCTACTTTCAGCAGGATTATGATTACTTATTATTACTTATTATTATATATACTTATTATTAACACTCTCCTGGTGAGATTGATAAAGATTTGAGTGTCATCTGAGTAGTTATAGTTACTCTTTTTTTCTTTTCTTTTCTTTTTTTTATAATTTGAGCGAATGAGAGCATGTAGATTCTAAACATCACAGACCCAAGAATTGGGCAGCACATCTCCTACATCTAGTATAGGAACACTGACTGACTGTCTAATTTTACTAGGACAGAAATTTTAGACCCATCACTGTTAAGTTGTAAATTATCCCAAACTTTTACCAATGCCGTCTCAGTGCTGTTTAAAGTCTGACTTAAAAATTACTGAAGAGATGATTTGTTTTTTCATAAAGTGGTAAATTTTGTTGATAAACTGTTGTTCCACTGATGTTTGTCAGATATGGTAGACTGGATATGGGTCTGTAATCACTTAGTATTAATGCATCTAGATTTGGTTTCTTTAAAAGAGGTTTAATCACTGCAGTTTTCAGAGTAAGTATTAACTACCTGCAATATTTCAGGACCAACACAGCTTGAAACTGTTCTCAGAAACCTGGTGGGCAACAAATCAAGGCAGAAAGTTGTGGATTTCAGGTTCTGAAGGGTATCTGTCAAAGTTCCAGAAATCATTTTAAACTCATTTAGATGCTGTGGTGATTTTGGAAGTTCAGGAGACATCAGCAGGTTATCAGAGGTAGAGCAACATAATGCTGGTCTTCTCTGAGTTTTGTCTTGGAAAAAAAATCTGCAAAGTCATTGCAGGACTTGTTTGATCAGAGTTCAGGAGAGCCTGGTGGTGAAGGGTTTGTCAGCCTGTTAATAGGCTGACAAACCCTATTAACCCTATTTGGTTATTGTTATTCTTTTATCAATAGTATCAGGAAACTATAACCGCCTGGCTCTTTTTAACTCTTGATTATAGATATGAAGACTTTCTTTATGAATGTCAAAGTGAACCTGAAGTTTTGTTTTCCTCCACCTTTCTGCTCTTAGTTTTCTGAGTTCTAACTGTTGGGGCATTCCTCCATTGTGACTTGTCTCTTGCCTCCAGCCAAACAGACATCCCACCCTCTGTTGACCTACAGCTTTCCTGTCACACCTCAAATATTTTATCTTCTATTTCTGTCATGGACCCTTATGCTCATACATGTTTGTCTTCAACAAAATCAAGAAATGTTGCTGCTCCCTTTGCCTCCTTCCTCTTCTTCTCTAGAAGTCAGGCTGGAGAAGCCTCTCAAGAGGCAGCTGGAGAGAAAGAATTGGAAGAAGGCTTCAGGTCCAGAGAGTGTCAGTCTCAGAGTCCTGAAGGCCTGTGCAGAGCAGCTCTGCAATTTCTAAGCACCTCTTCAGTCTTTGCCTGACCCAGAAGAAGGTTCTAGTGTTGTGGAAAACATCTTGCCTTGTTCCGGTACCAAAGAATGCTCCTGTTGCCCTGACATCCCACATCATGAAGGTCCTAGAGAGACTCCTGTTGGCCCACCTGAGTAAGTAAATAAGCACATATCAGGACCCCCAGTTTCAAGAACAATACTGTCACCTGGACAAAGCAGGAAACACTGTGAGGATCATGTTCTTTGATTCATTCATTGATTCAGTGCATTTAACACAATTCAGCTTGATCTGCTTCGTCTGAAACTCCAGAAGACCCAGTTGGAAGCTTCAGCAATTGCCTGGATCCATGACTACTTGACAAACAGACCACAGTTTGTGAGACTGAAGGACTGTGTGTTTAGCCTGGTGGTTAGCACCACAGGGTACCAGGGGTGGGGTGAGGTTAAAATTCAGCCTGGCAGCTTGGTTTGGAGAGGCACAATGGACGAAAATGGGACCATAATTTTTTTTAAAAAAGAACTTTATTTGTTGTTTAAAAACACAGTTTTTTTCAACAATCAAAACAACTTTGTGTGTATGTATTCAATGACAAAATTAACAATAAAAATCAGTTAACAAAAGTTTAATAAATAAGCAGGTGATGAAAATCAAAGCAAGTATTACAGAACAAAAAACAACCTCCAAAGCTATACAGACCTATCACATGAAGGGAAAGTAATATTTTTTTTAGATTGTTTTCAGATGTCAAAAAGCTGAGGTTTGAAACACAATTCTTTAATCTTAAGAGGTTTACATAAACCTAAGGAAAGACATAAATTAAAATTAATGAAAAAGCAGAACAGAACAACTCGATGTATAGTCTTTATATTCAGAGATTATATTTTTACTTTAGACAGACTTTCTCCTATAACATTTTCTTTTGCAATAAATAAATGTGTGTCTTTTTCTGGTCAGCCAGTATGGGTTTATTTTAATTAATCAAGCAGATTAATGATCTATGCATATCTATGGTGCAACATTGCTGATAGACTGCCTTTAATGTTCTGTGTGCCCTGAACACACCCAAAAACACAAACACACTATATGGGAAGTCTGGGATGGGCATATGCTTGCTCGCCTTCTGTAGTCATGCTGTTTGGTCCTGCGTCGTCACTGACCTTCATAGGCGCTTCACTGCCAATGAAGCGCCTAAGTGGCCATGAGGGCAGCAGCATTGTAACGCTGATGCACATTTTTTATGGGGTAAAAAAAAAGTCTTTCCAACCACTGGCTGGTTTGGCCAGAAACATACCAGCTGTTCAGTAAACCTCCCTAAGGCCAACCTGACTTTGCAGGGGACTGTACTCTCACCATTCCTTTTCACTCTGTACACTTCAGACTTCTAATACAAGTCAGACCGCTGTCATCTACAGAAATACTCAGATGACTCTGCAGTGGTTGGATGTATCAGAGATGGACAAGAAGCTGAGTACAGAGAGCTGGTGGTCCGCTTTGTGGCATGGTGTGGAAACAATCATCTTATCTTGAATGTGAACAAAATAAAGATGACTTTGAATTTCAAGAGAAACAGGATTCGATCAAACACTATTTTCATCATTGGAGAAGAAGGCGTGGGTGGCGGAAGAGAGCGGAAATACCTTGGTGTTCTCCTGGACAACAGACTGGACTGGAGATGCATCCTCTTCATGAGACCGTGATACAAATATGTCTTCAGTCAGAGGCTTCTTCTGACCACTACAGGAGATCCTTACTGCCCACATCTACAACAACTTTTTGAAGACACATGGATATGAGATACAACAATATTGATCTAAATTGTGATGTCTCTCAGATTTAACTGTCAGTGCGCCATCATGTCAAGCCTCTGTTTTTCTGTTGTCTTTCTGGAAAGCTGAACAGCAGAGCATGTGGAAATATGGAAATATGGAGAAGGAAAGATTGTTTCAAAGAAATCAAAGTAAAAATGTCATCCTCTTCTGTCCATAATGCAATGCTTATCTGAAAGGTTTGCACTTCAAGACAATAAATCTTCAACATCATTTTTGCAGAAACACCTGCATTTTGTGCATAATGGAAGCCTTTAAATTTTGTATTTCTTTTTAAGTATAAGTAAGCAATAAACAATAGAAGCAAAGTGCTTGCAGGCTCAGTGCTTTTTTAAACCTTCATCCTCTAAAATGTTTTTCAAAGAACTCTTTGGGTGGCAAGCTGTGTGTAGGAGGTCATCAGTCAGTAATGATCTTTGTAACGTGAGAAAAAGATGAAGGGTCTCAGAGCAGAGGGAGACAAGCACGCCTCAAGGCCAGGAGGAATGGCAGGACAGGAACTTTTCACTTCCAAAGTTCAAAAGCAGCATTCACAAAATGCAGGTATTTCTTTTGTAAAACTCAGATATAACTGCACAGAGTATGGATAAGACAATCAAAGACAGCCAGATGCAGAAGAACCTAGATGAAGCATTATATGGATGAAGCACAATATGAGACAGTGAGTTACAGTGATGTACCTGTAAGACATATGAAGATGCCCAAAAACATGCTGTTAGAATTATCTTGTCTTGTTTTTTTTTCTTCTGAATTATGATGGATAGATTTGGCTTAACACTGAAGTCTTGGAGTTTCTCCAATCCCTGTGATTAGGTGTAGTCAGGACCAACATGTCAGGATGTAGTAAATGCAGTTTTTGCGTCTGGAGCTTTTTTTAGGGTTTCGTTTGGAAATGCTAAAGTTGAAATTGTAAATTGTCTCTATAAGGAATCTCAGGAAAAATAATTCTGTTCAGTTTATTTATGTAGTGCCGCTTCAAATGTCATCTTATTGCACTTTATAAGACAAACAGATTAATTCAGTCAATTACATACATTCCAATTCGATCCTTGTTATAAAACAGTGTAGTCAAGTTTAGCTTATTATTTCAGTTGTGTATTATTCCTATTTAAGTCATTGACTTTGCAGCAATCCCTCCTCCTGAACAAGCACAGAGCGCCAGTGGACAGGGAAACAGCAGAATCTGTCTCAGTTTGAGTGGCCATCTGCTGCAAATGACTGTGGGTTTTGAGAAGACAGAACAGACAGAAAAAATACAGAAGCACTGAGGAAGAAGTATGTCCCATCGTAGAGAAAAAGTAAAAAGTTAATTGTCAGGATCTTGGGTTGTTTTGGGTTTTGGGTTCATAGTTTCGATTATTTGTTGTTCTGTGTTCCTTAGTCTCTTATTCTTTGATTAGACCAGTCTTGTTTCTGTTCAGTCAGCTCTTAGTTAGATTATGTTTATTGTTTATTCCTTATGTTTAGTCATTCTTTGTTACAGTTAGATCTTTTACTTGTTCCCCTGTTTGTTTACTCTCCCTTGCCCCCCTTGTGCCATTCTTCCTCTGTCTCCTCTGATCTCTCCACTCACACCTGCAACCTGTTAGCCAATTAATGGCACTAGTGGCAGTTTTTGTGGTTTCATCTAGGGAAAAACACAACTAAACAGCTCTGAGATTGGGCTGGATGTTGTGGCTTAAAATTAATACCCAGAAATAGTTTGGTTTATTGCAATAGTTAGTATATATTACTATATTTAAAAATCAGGCTTCATATTTATAAGTTCAACTGTCTGATATAGTTGTGAACACTGAGTCATACTCTATCCCTTCTTCCAAAAGCAAGGCAAAAACAACATATTCTACTGCTGATTTTCCACAAAATCCAACAGTAGTAGTTATTTTTTAGCCTTGAGTTGTGCTGTTGCAGTCCTCTGATGTTGTTGATTATGTTGATTTTACCTGGGCAATTTGCTCCTGTTGAGATAGTCAGATTAGCTGCCAAATTCATAATCAATCTGTGCATTTTTGATGGAGATCTCCTTGTTCAGACTGATGTTGCACTCAGTCCCATTTGTTCAACTTCTGTTCCTTATCACTACCGCTTGATCCAGAGCTGGTTTCCTTATGTCATGTTAGATGTTATAGAGGAGAACTCAGCTGCAGTTGGACAGAGGCAGAAGTGTGAAGATAGATTTAATAGGGATATGATAAACTTACACAACTCAAGAACAAATATATCATCTGTCTAATACTCCAACATCTGACAATGAAAACCCAGGAACTCTTTCCAAGTTTTTTTTTTTTTTTTACATTTCTAACCTGTCATCCTGCTTCCTTGCTTCCTTAACTCACCTGGAAAACAGTCTGTGCTCTCTGTAATGTTCAGCATAGTTAGGGGGCGGGTTATGAGTTTAGGAGTGCTAAGAGAAACTTGAGTTTCCAGCAAATTAAATGAAGATGGGCCATCCTTGCTATATCAATGTATACTCAAATGCTCACTGTATTATGATTTTAGTTATTGCACATGTAGAAAAACATCATACATCAAATATATTTGTTATATAACCCAGGCTTTCTCAAAGTCAATAGTCAATTCTGCGTGATGAAAAGCAGTGATTACAGTTCGTCACAGGAATAGCTCTTTCATTACTTTGCCTAGGAGTGAGATGTGTCAAATGTATCATCAAATTGATCGCCCCAGTATCTGTCAGTCATACAGTTATTAAGAAAGAATATTAGATCCTTTTTGTGTCAGATGAAGGGATCTGATATGCCTAAATAAATAAATTTTCATAACAAGCATGATTTTAAACAGTTAGTCATATTAACTCCAGAATGAGACACTCCAGAATGTTGTTTTTACTTTCATTTGTAAAGTAAGTTTGAGTGTTATGAAAGGTGCTTGTAAGTAAAATATATTATTATTATTATTATTATTATTATTATTATTATTATTATTATAAATATCCATCCATCCATTCATCCATCTTCTTTTGTTTACCATAGACCAAGTTACAGAGGCAGGTTCAGGAGAGAAACCTAGACATCCCTTTCCCTACTGACACCTTCCAGCTCATTTGGGGTGATCCCAAGGAGTTCCCAGATCAGAAGGGATATATATTCCCTCCAACAACTCCTGGGTCTGCCCTAGGGTCTCCCTCCCTTCAAAATGCAACAAAATTGTGCTGGTCTGTCACATAAAATCCTAATAAAATAGATTTGTGGTTTTAATGTGAAACAGTTCAAGGGTTGTGAATAGTTTTGCAAAGTTCTATACATTAAACCCAGAAATAGTTGTCTAATCTTCTAATACTAATACTAATCTTCCTGAAATGAAGAGCTACATGAAGAATTCTGAATTACACAAAGAAGTACTTGTGAAAACAACCTTCTTAAATAAAAGGTTACATGTCTCAAATGCAGTTTTCCTCTCTTTCGACTTTTCCTTTCTGGAGTTGCCATAGCAAGGTTTCCCCCAGTGTATTATAAGCCTCCATTCAAAGTATTTCTTGTAAATACTGCATTCACTTTGATAAATAAAAACCAACATCAACCTGCAAATCAAAACACTGCACCAAGGTGCAGACTTTACGACTGATTGTCTGCCTTTTTAAAAACTCTATAGCTAGTGTTTAAGTATTGTCAATAATGTCTTCCAATAACATAATTACCTAGCCATATTTTATTAAAATTTGTTTTCAACTTTTAACATTTTTAAACACAAAAACATGGTGGACCACTGGTGAACTGCCCTTGTACCCCAACCATCAGGCTTAACAAGTTTTCAGGGGGAAACCCTGCATAGCAAATCATCTTTTTAAATTTAGCCTAATCCTCTTTTACCTTCACACTAACCAACTTCATGCCCTCTTTCACCACATCCATAAATCTTTTTAGTCTTCCTCTCAGCCTCCTTCCCTGTGGCTGTCTCTAAACTATGCAACATCGCTGGTCTCACGACTGTCTTAAACACCTTTCATTTTTGCTGATACAGCACATCACCAAGTTCTTTAAGTCCTCTACCTTCTTTACTTCAACTCCCTGCAACATCACTGTTCCACTTGTGCCCTCTCATTTATACATATATATTTTGTCCTGTTAAAACTAATCTTCAATCTTCTCTTTTCCAGTACATTTCTCCACTACTCTAGCTTTTCCTCTATATGCATCCTGCTCTCACTGTAGATCACAATGCCATTTACAAACATCATAGTCCAGAGATATTCCTGTCTAACTTCATTTGTCAGCCTGTCCATCACCAAAGCAAGTAAGACAGGGCTTAGAGCTGATCCTTGATGCAGTTCCATCTTCACCTTGAACTGCTCTGTCACTCCTACAGCAAACCTCACTTCACCCTTACTAATCTTAGCTACTTCCTGGTCCACAACAGTCATCTCTTCTTATCTACATTCTCTCTCATTTTCCTCATTCATCAGCACTTCAGAGTATTCTTTCCATTTTCCCACCCCACACTTGGCACCTGTTAGGACATTTCCATTCCTATCCTTAAAGCATCCTAACCTGCTGTGCATCCTTTTCATCTCCATCTCTCTGCTGTGACAACCTGTACAAATCATTACCTCTCTCCCAATTGTCTAACCTACCATACAGGTTATCATTCACCCTTTTTTGGCTTTTGCCACATCTACCTTCACCATACTCTGCATGTCCTTGTATTCCTGTCTACTCTCCTCTGTCCTCTGAGTACCCCGCTTCGTCTTAGCTAACTTCTTTCTCTCTATATGCCCCTGTACTTTTTTGTTCCATCACCACCTGTCCTTATCTACATTACTCTTTCCAGATGATATACCAACTACCCTCCTACCTGTCTCTCTTATCACAGTAGCTATACCTGTAATCTCTTTCATATATCAATGTATACATAATGTGTAGTCCATCTGTGTGCTCCTACTTCCATCCTTTTAAGTCACCCTATGTTCCTGCCTCTTCTGGAAGAAAGTATTTACAACAATCATTTCCATCCTTGGGGTGACAGTGGGGACGGTGGTAGAAGTTTGTCCTGTAACCAACGGGTTGCCATTTCGAACCCTCGCTGCATCGGTTTGTCCTTGGGCAAATCACTTCATCCATCTTGCCTGCTGGTGGTGGTCAGAGGCCCAGTGGCACTGGTGCATGGCAGCTTCGTTTCTGTCAGGCTGCCCCAGGGCTACATTGTAGTAACTTACCACCATCAGCGTGTGAATGTGTGTGTGAATGAATGAATAACTGAGCTAGATAAAGCGTCATACAAGTACTTACCATTTACCATTTTCACAAAGTTCACCAACATCTGTCCCTTTCCATTTCTATCCTGGTTACCAAACCTACATATCATTTCCACATCTCTGTTCCCTTCACCTTCCCTTCGTCTGTTTAAGGCTGCACAAATCACTACTCTCAAATCTGGGGATACTCTGCATCACATCCTCTACCTCTTGCCAGAATTTCTTCTTCTTATAAGAAGAATAAGAATAAGAATACCTTTATTAGTCCCCCAGGAAATTATGTCCTACTTGTAGGGCATAACCACTAACAACATTGATAATCAGATCTTCAATATCAAGTTTCAGACTGATCCGCCTAGCTGAAACATTTTTCACATCCAGAACATTTTTAACAAACTCCTCATTCAGCATAATTCCCACTCAATTTCTCTTTCCATCTGCACCAAGGTAGCAAGGCTTGGTGTGTAGCAAGGCTTGTTGGTCTAGCTTTGCTACCTGTGCACCTGGTCTCCTGAACACATAATATATCTAGTTTCTTCTCTGCATCATGTCACTGCAACTCTCTGGCTTTACTTGACATAGTTCTAACGTTCGAAGTCCCTACTCTCAGTTCCGCACTCTTGCCTTTCCTCTTCTCTGTCTACGAACACACCTTCCTCCTCTCCTCCTTCGAACAACAGCAACCCAATTTCTACCAGCTCCCTGTAATTCAACAGCACTGGTGGCAGTCATTACTAACCTGGGACTCAGCTAAACTGGTATAGAGTCCATGTTTAGGCTTAGGTTTTACATCAGATTCTCTTCCTGACACAACCCTCTGCATTTATTCAGACTTGTGATCGGCACAAGGATTCACTGGCTTGTGACCCCTTGTGACTGCATTTCTCGGATGTAATAATAATAATAATAATAATAATAATAATAATAATAATAATAATAATGGGTTTTAGGTTAGAGGTCTATTTGCTTATATACAATTTACAATTTTTACAATTTACAATTCCATCTGTCCTGCATCAGTTGTCCTGTTGTAATGTTCACTTCTATAAAATGCTTTTGAATCTATGACACACATGGCAAAAGTTAATGAAAGTCATTAAACATGTTGTCATTCTCTTTTTAATGTCTTTTTGCAAATTTGAGAGTGCTTTTCTACAGGTTTGTTGGGCTATAATTCAGGACGAACTGCACAGAGAGTAGTGCAGTACAAATTCTCTTATTTTAGTGGAAAGTGCTCATTTTAGTTTTAAGTGTGTTTACAGTGCTCATCATATCAGCAACAGTCTTCAATTTGCTCTACAGCTCATGGTTCCATTAAAAATGCAAAATGAATTTTCCTTCAATCCAAAGAGAGAGAAGTGTGTGCCACTTCTTTTGATACCCGCAAGTGACAAGGAATACTGCAAAACATGTCCCCTGCTGATTGCTGTGTGCAGTAATCATCAGTAACTGGTGTTGTTCATCTTTAGATTGGATGACATTTTTGTCAACTTCCTTCGCTGTTGTCTTCAGAGGCAATAGACTCCACAGTTCATCTTTTTTGGAGAAATCATCAACACCATTTGGAAGAATGCCATCAGCTGTGGGATACTACATGCCAAATCATTTAACTCGTCTTCCTCTTCTTCTCTCTGGCTGTTGACTCTGTCCACATCTTTCTCCTTTCATTGTCAGAAATATAATATTGTGTTGTGTTCCAGCTATGTACTATATTGTTGCCAGTTGCATATGAGGTAGGAACTTAAAAAGGCTCAACGAGCTGTTAATGAAGGCTGGTTCTGTTCTGTTCATTTGCTTCTTTTAGAGGGTCTGGACCCTTCGCTGTTGAGATACTATTGCTTGCTGGAGGCATTGACTCTGTTGAAATTTTATACAATTGGATATGATTTTACCCAGTCGTTAACATTTGGCCATGACTTATGTGATGGGCCTGTCGGATTAATCTTATTGGAAATTGCGGGGAGTACCACATGGTACTTTTTGTTTGTTTTCTTGCTATCATATTGTTGATCAGTATGGAAATGATTAACGCAAAATTAAAGGCATTTAAAAAAAAAAAAACAAAAAAGAAAAAAAAACCCTAAATGTTTCAGTTTAGGTAAAACTTGAAATATAAGCTTCAAGTTTGTGTTCATGTAGTGACAATATTTGTTGTGAACTGGCGCTATATAAATAAACTTCATTGAATTGAAATTCAGTGCTCCACCAGACATGAACTATCAAATATTCCCAACAGCAATCTTATAAGATCAATTTTTAGGCCTATTGATACACAAACTAATAGAATAATATTAATCAGGGGTGTTTTGATTGCCTTTATAAATCTGATCTGTAAACGGTAATATTTTCTTATTGAAGTCGGAAAAGTAAACATAAAATAAGTCTTTTGTTTTGTCTTAACACTGAACCCTTTTTGGAAAATTTCTGCTGACAAAACAAATGTTTCCCCCCCTATATTTCTTTTACACTAATAAGTACTGTTGTCTTAAAAGATGAAGTAAGCAGAAGCCTTCCATTCTCTGAAACCCCCCCCCACAGAATTTTGCATCCAAGGTTTCTAAAGAGCAGGGGTGGCGTTAACCAAATATTTTCTGTCTTTGGGCCTGATCTCTGGTCAAGTCAAGTCAAGTTTATTTGTATAGCACACTTCAGCAGCAAGGCAGTTCAAAGTGCTTTACATTGTAAAAACATCAATCAAGTATGCATCAAACTCAACGAGCAAGTACAAAGCAAAATGAGAAAGATCATCAAGCAAATATGATTCAAAAATATTGCTCAATGTTCCACTTACTACTAATTAAAGGCAGCTCTAAACAGGTGGGTGTTTAGCTTTGATTTGAAGGAACTCAGTGTGCGGCTGTTTTGCCTTTTTCTGGAAGTTTGTTCCAGATTAGTGAAGCATAAAAACTAAATGCAGCTTCTCATGTTTGGTTCTGGTTCTGGAGATGCAGAGTAGACTAGAACGAGAAGACCTGAGTGGTCTGGAAGGTTGATACAATGACAATGGGCCTTTAATGTATTTTGGTGCTAGCCATTCAGTGATTTATAAACTAACAAAAGTATTTTAAAGCCTGCAGGAGGGCCCCAGCCCCGAAAAGCCAATCAGAACACACCACCACAGCACGAGCCCAGCACATTGCCCCCATCTCAGGTGCTCCCGCCGCATCCCAGCCCCCACCACACAGCATGCTGCAACAGCAAGGCAACAGCCCTGCACAACACCACCCCAGCCCTGTACGCAAATGCAAACAAGCAGACACCACCGAACCACGCAACCACACCGAACCCCCCCGACCCAACACTAGGACAGGATCAACTCACCCACCAAGCATCCCCAGCAGGAGGCCTGCACCTGGGGCCAACAGCCCCCACCATACCCCCTCAACCATTTAAATACACCCTTGTCACCCATCCCTGCACCTTCATCCCAGGGACAACCATCAGCAAACCCAGCCCAATCGCTGCCACCAAACCAACCAAAAACTCAGTGACCCCAGACCCGAAAAAGGATGTAACCCCTCCACAGCATACTCTAACAACTTTTGTGGTACTCCCAAACAGCAGCCAACATCCCCCCAACAGAGCGATGAATAGGGCAGGAAAGCCGCTAAGCTGCCTGGTGCACACCAGCAATCCCAGGCCACCCATGAAACAACACATGAGCCACCACAAGGCGCACCCCACTGCCCCACCTGCCCAAAAGCGACCGCAGACCAGCCCAAGGCCATCCCCAGGCCAGTGGCCAGAGATGAAGCAGCAGAGGAAGGCTGGCCAAGCATACCAAAGACCGTGCACACCACCAATCCCACCCCACAGATCCAGAGGTGTCCAAGCATGCTGGTAACACACTCTCACCAACATCCCCACTGTGAATGCAACCCCAAGCTGACCAGCCAGACCCCCCCGCCAAAGCAGAGCCACAACCCCGATCGCCGCCTACAGCCAGGCACACACCCCCAGCCAACCAACCCCAGAACACGGCAGCCACCTCGGCCAAAGGGCTGGTCACCACAACCAGGAGCCAGGATCCAAAAATCCAAACAATCCCGGGAGAACCAGACTCCAACCAATTGGCCTACTCCTCCTCCTGGTCACCAATCCCCAATGGTGAACAGGCAACATGGGTGTAAAAAGAAGGATGTAAAAAAAAAAAAAAAAGGGGGATAGGGAGGAAAGGACTGGGGGGGCAGACTGCCTTCCCTGGAAGCCAGCTCCCCCACTGACCCCATTGTCCGAGACCCATCAGGAGATGGAGGTCCGATACATCCACCCAAAGGAAGGTGGCAGCAGCATCATTGGGGACCAAGGCCATGGACAGGCACAGAGCCCGCCAAGAACCAACCAGGACCAGGGACAGCATCTGTTGAATGCTTGAATGTGTTCATAGTCACCTGGTGACATCGTAATGTAGAGCTGTGTATCATCTGCGTAGTTGTGGTAGCTAATTGTATTATGTTATAATCTAGCTAGTGGGAGCATATAGATATTAAATAGGGGGGGGGAGGGGTCCTAGGATTGAACCTTGGGGTACTCCACATTCGACTTTTGTCCGCTCCAATGAGAAGTTGCCTATTGACACAAAGAAATCTCTGTTCTTTAGGTAGGATTCGAACCAAATGAGTACTGTACCAGAGACTCCGACCAAGCTTTCCAGTCACTTCAATAATATATTGTGGTCAACAGTGTCAAACGCTGCGCTGAGGTCCTACAGAACCAACATGGTGGTTCTTCCACAGTCTGTATTTGTGAATGTCATTGAACACTTTGATGAGGGCAGTCTCAGTGCTGTGGTGAGCACGGAAACCGGACTGAAAGAAGTCAAAGCAGTTTGTCATTGTTAAGAAGGTATTTAACCGTTGAAACACAGCTTTTTCAATAATTTTTCTGATGAATGGAAGGTTCGAGATAACCCTGTAATTCTGCAGTAGCGATTTATCCAGATTGTTCTTTTTTATCAGTGGTTTGATAACTGCTATTTTTAGAGCCTGGGGAAAAACACCGGATAAGAGGGATGAGTTTACTATTTGAATCAGGTGAGATGCAATGACAGGCAGAACTTTCTCAAGGAAGGTTGTAGGTAGGATATCAAGACAGCAGTAGGAGGAGCTTAATTGTTTCAAAATTTCTTCTAAGTTTTCATGGTTGAGTTAGTGAAATTCAGCCATTTTGTCTGCATTTGTTATGTTTGGGCGTAGCATCGTTATTGGATTTGGTGTGGATGTGCAGATTAACCCTCTAATTTTTTAAATTTTCTTGTACAAAAGTTGGCAAATTCATTGCAGGCCCTTGTAGAGTGGAGTTCAGGTGGTAAAATCACAGGAGGGTTTGTCAACCTGTCAACTGTGGCAAACAAGGCACAAGCAATGTTGATGGTTTTGTTTATGTTTTCTGCAAAACATATTTCCCTTGCATGTTTTAGTGATGAGTGATAGCTTCACAGCCTTTCTTTGTAGATTCCATAGTACACATGAAGTTGAGTTTCACATCATTTATATTCAGGCCTTCGACAAAGACTTATTTCGTTTCTTACAAGTGGAACACTTATCCATAGAGATTTCTTCCTACCAGACACAACCTTCACTTTAACAGGAGCAATGGAATCAGTGATGTCTGAAATTTTAGACATCTAAAAGGTTTGGGTGTATAAAAACAGGTGCAAACTTGACAGCACGCAAAAAGCTTATCTACAAACAACACACAAAAAGGATTGCTCCTAGAAAATGACCATCATAGCAGGTGCAATGCATTTATGGTGTCTGCCTTAAAGCATATGCAAAACATACTGATCATCAGAA
The DNA here is from genome assembly GCA_014839685.1 of Anableps anableps. Lineage (NCBI taxonomy): Eukaryota > Metazoa > Chordata > Actinopteri > Cyprinodontiformes > Anablepidae > Anableps > Anableps anableps. Next base: position 4,131,937 of record CM026070.1, read on the forward strand.
AGTGGAGAAAAAGTTACATGTATTCATCTGCTTGATTTATGATAGCACGGTGTGGATTCTGTTCAGCTTATTTGAGCTGAATATTAATTAAATTGAATGAATAACAAATACAATTGAATATGTCATTATTATCATTTAAAAAATTGACAGGTAAAAATAGATTATGACAGGATTTTTTTCAGATGACAGACAACGAAACAGTCTGGCGCAACCTCTGCTGGAGAGATTATGTGACAGCCGTTTCTGAGTGGCATTACGTTCCAAAATTGAAACAATGACCTTGACAGGTTGCCACCAGGTCCTGATTATTTTTTCTTCTTCTATTATTTTAAAGATGTTCAGACTGCAGCTGCCTTTGTGACATGCAATATAATGACAGACAAACAATGCCCACAATTATTTGTCTATATATGCAAAGTTTTGTTTGTGCGTCTTTCTGTCTTGAGACAGTGAGAGCTAAGAAAAAGAGAGACGTCAGTCACAGTCGGTTGCAGCCGCATGAATGTCTGGTGGGACCAGATGATGGCTCTGTAGGGACGTAAAGTAGGTGGCCAGTAGCCCCCTGGGCCCCCGTATTCTGGTGCCACTGGAGTAGACTAGTGGAGAACTGAAAAAATAAGAGAAGAAAACGAGGAATATAAAACAACTTCCATTTTCATAAAAAAATGGCATGATAAAAATAATTTATGGCAACAATTGAATCACATTGCTGGGCAGCTCTTTGTGTGTCACTGGGGTTTTGGTGATTTATCTTCAATAATAAGCACCATCTCTGGCTCTTTAAGGTTGGAAGGCCTCCTTACCATCACCTTCATCTTTAGCTCCCTCCACAGATTCACAGATTCAAGTCAGAACTGTAAAACAATGATATTACTTCCATTCAGAAAAAAAACCAAAAAAAAAACCCCAACATACTGATCTAATTAAAAGATTATATTAAATCTTTAACAGGTATTACTAAATGTGGGGGGTGGGGGCTACCAGTATATGATCTTAGTTCTATTGTGCTGCAATGGAAATTATTGAACCACAGAAACATAAATAATGGGTGAAAGTTTTTTTTTTTTTTTTTTTTTTTTTTAGTTAATCTGCAAAGTAACTCAGGCCAAAAAAAGCTGTAAGTGAAAAAAATGTTTCCACAGCAGTGGAAAAAAAGCTACTTATGGGGAAAAAAATGGTAGAAACTTAAATTTTGTTGGTTACGTCCATGTTCCTCCACAGAATAAAGAAAAGCTTATTGTCTCAGACCTAAACTCTGAAACTAAACATTGATATCTAGGTTTTTGAAAGAGAACAAGAACAAAAATAAAGGGATTCAATGTGAGTCAAAAGTAAAGTTGGACAAAATATGGGCCATAGAGATGCTAACAGACATTGTTCCACATATTGGCACCACATGTAGGAAAGATGTTGAGGACTACACAGTGCAACATTTACTGGAAGACAGAAATGGGCTACAGAAATAAACTGCATTAAACCCAAATAACATTATAATACAAAAGTTAGAAAATATGGTAATGAAAGGAATACTGACCAGACATCACAAAGAGAGATGGACTACTACTACTACTAATAATAATAATAACAATAACAACAACAATAATAATAACAATAATAATTATATAAATGGAAATGTGTCTATTAAAAGTAGATGGAAAGAGAAGGCCTAATGTAACTGACAAGAAGGGAGGGGGATGAGAGGTAGAAGGTGAACGTAGCAGGATTTCATTCTGCCGCAGCCTGGAGGAGGAGGAAGAAGAAGCCTGACGCGGGACATTTGTGGAGCGGAGCACCGCGGATTTCCTCCAGCTGGCAGCCAGGGGCACGATGATGGGAATAACTGTGGAATGATAAGGACCGTTAGCTCAGGATGGGCAGGCGCAGAGATCAGCTTTAACTTCAGCCGGTGGCGGTTCAGCTTGGAAATGGTAGGAGCAAACCTGGTCGCTACAGTCATGTACTGTCTTTACTGTATTCCTAAAAGAGACGCGATGGAAGGAGTGAAAGGAGAAAAATCGGCCACGCAGCTCCACAAATGCATTTATTTCCCTTGTATTTCATAGAGCTTCGTGTTGGAGGCTATTTTTCTATGTCTTCGACTTTTTCAGCAGTTTTTAGACGCTCCGCGACATCACACTCCTGCTCCTTTAAAAGCTAGCAAATAAACTCTTCCCTCCACCGAGACACACACACGGAGTCACCGCACAACCCGCAAACAGCGGGGAGTTATCAGGACTCACACACTGAACGCAACCTGCAGCAATAAACACTTCATTCTAATGTTAACTTTTACAGTCGACTCGTCCTCTCATCCAGTTGGCGTTTTCCGTCCAACACGATGTCAAAGGCGGAAGTATTCAGCGTGAATCCATCATCTAAATAACAATCCAATCAGATGAAGCTCATTTTTCTGATCACATACAGGCCGGATTTAACAGACGGCCCCGAAACAGCAGCAGCCGGACTGTCACCCAGCAAACGACAAGTTTTTCCGTCCTAACAGGAGGGACACGTTCAACTCCCGCAGTTTCCAACGGACCTCTGGCCGCTGTTGGCACTGCTCCGTGAAACGGGCTGACTGGAACAATCCAGCGTTTATATGATCTGCAAAGGCTGTCTTAGAGCCTTTGCCTTTGCTGTGCAACTGAATGGAATGGCGTGTTAATGTTAGAAAGTTGTGGTGGTCGGCGGCGCTTTGGAGCAAAGCAGGCCTGTCCCCATCCCGACCACCAGCGGGACAGTAAAAGGCCAAGCTGAAGTTCAGCAGCTGCTGCTCCCCCCTCCCCCTCCCTTTTGTGGAAGGCTGGATTTTTTTTACGTGTTTATGTTAGTCAGCAGAAAATGGCTGCAGTAAAAGCCTGGGGGTTGAGTTAGAATGAGAGGCCGACAGAGGGCCTCCTTCCCTGGCATAGAGACAAGGCAACAAGCTGCTGGGAAAACCCATCCTCAGCTAGCTGAAGCCTTCAGATCTATGTAGCTGTCCTGACCACTGTATACAGTAACACTGATTGAACTTCTTGGTATTGGCGCTCAGGGCAGGACACAGGCCCTCCACTTCTATTCTTTGTCAACAGTGTGCTGTAATGTTTAACATTAAGTTCAAATCTACAGGGAACCATTTTAGATCCCATTCATTTTAGTTTGGATACCAACAGTGTTTTACACATTTTACACATTTATTTATTAGCGTTCAGATGTACAGTGCAATCAGAAAGTATTCACAGCGCTTCACTTTTTCTACATTTTGTTATGTTACAGCTTTATTCCAGATTACATTAAATTAATCTGTGGAAAAGTTGAGTGTTTTAGAAATTTATTAGAAATAGAAAAAAAAAAAAAAAAAAATCACATAAGTATTCACTTCCTTTGCTTGACAGTTTGTTGATGACGCTCAGAATTGAGCTCTTTTCACGGACCATCCTTGAGAATGTTTCTACATCCTAAATGAAGTCCACACCTGCAGTAAATTCAGTTGATTGGACTTGACTTAAAAAGGCACACACCTGTCTATATAAGGTCCTACAATTGACAATGCAAGTCAGAGGTCAAATATTGAGTATAACATCAAAGGAATTGTCTGTAGACCTCCAAGACAGGATTGTCTTGAGGCCCAAATCTGGGGAAGGCTCCAGAAAAAGTTCTGCTGCTTTGAAGGTCCCAAAGAGTTTGGTGGCCTCCATCACTGGTAAATGGAAGAAGTTTGGAACCAACAGGATTCTTCCAAGAGCCGACTGGTCATCTAAACTGAGTGATCAAAGGGAAGAAGGGTCTCAGTCAGGAAGGTGACCAAGGACCAAAGCCACATGGCAGCCTGCCTGGACTTTACCAAAAGGCAGTGTTTGAAGGAAACCAGGCACGACTTCTCACTAGGCCTATTCCATCCCTACAGTGAAGCATGATGGTGGCAGCATCATGCTATGGGATGTTTTGCAGCAGCAGGAGCTGGCAGACTAGTCAGGATAGAGGGAAAGATGAATGCAGTAATGTACAGAGACGTCCTAGATAAAAGCCTGCACCCGAGAGCTCCTGATCTCAGACTGGGGCAACCCGTCTGCTCTTTTAATATTAGTGGTCAGAATTATGGGCGATGCCATTGAACAGGTAACAACAGAAATATCTGGTAAAATGTTATTCTCAACTGAAATTAATTCCTTAAATGCTACAATAATATTTTAGCTGTTTTAACATAAACTTATATGTGTAGTTTCTAAACTTAGTAATCATTATAGCCACATTTAACAAAAACATAACAGAGCAGAAAACGATAGAGCAGCTAATGTTAGTGCTAATGTTTAGATTCCCATTCTGTAAAACTTCTTGTGAACTTCTTGTAAAACATCCTGTCCGATGACGGGTTTTGCAGTTAAGAGGGGAAAGCTTTAATGTTTAAATTCCTTTTCTGAAAATCTGTTGTAAATTTTAGCCTTTTGAGGAAATCTGTTAAACAGTGTTCTATAACAGTGTTCATTTGAACATTTACCTTGTACAACACAACAAACAAATATTCCCAGATTGAACCACCTGATCTGCTGTCAGTACATGATAAATGGTGAGGACTGTGAAATGGCTTCATTTGGTTGAGTTGGTTTTCTATTTGTGAATGACATTTCTTTAGCTCTGCCTGTTGTTAATTTTCTATTTTATTAAAAACCATGTCGTTTTTTTTTTTTTTAGCCATTCGGAGGTGATAGAGGACTTGACAGATTTCCAATGTAATATAATGCTACGTCTTGCAATTAAAAACAAGAAAGCTGTGTTATCCTATTGTATGGGGTTAGTGGACTATTATAAATGTTGTATATGGTGATCATTTGACACAGCTATGAAGATATGCAAAGGGCCTTGGATGGAGTGTCAAAGTTTTCATCATGAAGTTTAGGCAGCAAAAAAACCCAAAACAAAATGGTGAAGGAACCATAATATCTAACACTCATCCACAAAATTGGACGTATCTTAGAAAGGCTTGATGAAAGCCCCCTTTGGATCATCTTTTCAGTTTGTGATGTACATATGAGTTCTTTCTGCCTTGGGATCAGCTGAAAGGTTCCAACAAGTCAGCCCAGCAATTTTACACCTCCGAGCCACCTTGGGAGATGGTCATAGTGTGGTACTGACTGAGCAGGAAGTTTAAGATGGACTGCAGAACAAATATTATGCATCGATATGATATTAAGCAAAGACAGCAGCATTAATGCCCACAGGTGGCAAAGAAAGGAGAGACACTGGATGATTATCTAGTGTCTCTCTAATCTAATAAGAAATTTGGCCAAATTGTATGCAGATGACTTGTTAAAGTTGTGCAGAACAACAAACCTACTTTAGGATTGCAACACAAAGCTCAGCGTTTTGTTTGTTCCAGGTCTATGCTGCAGCATTAGGAACAGACTGTGGCTGATTGGGACGCCAGGGCCGAGTGTTTCCAGCCCATGAAAGCCCCACTTCTCCTTTGATTTGGGGGGAGTCTTCGCTCTTCCTTTTGTTTTGTTGATGCATGCAACACTTTCTTCAGCCTACTGTTCCAGCATCCATACATACATGAGCATTTGAACTGATTTAGTGACTTCTTAGCCTGGTAGAAACCAGCCCCTTGTTCTATGCTTCGGTTTGTACAGATGGTCTGGACCCTCGATTGCTTGCTGGAGGCGTGGACTCTGTTGAGGTTTGAATCGATTCGATCTGATTTTACCCAATCGGTAATGTTTAGCCGTGACTCATGTAATGTGCCAGTTTCATGAAGCTTACTGGAAATTGCATGCACTGGAAACAACCCCACGGGGAGTAGGGCCATGACATCTTTGCCACCAATAAAATGTCTTAAACATTCCTCTTACTCCAACTTTAATTGCTCATTATTTGGAAGCATGGCTAACACGGACTGAAAGGTGTCGTTCACTTCCTCTGCTGCCATTGCTGAACTACAATAGGCAGACTACAATTCTAAAACAGCGCAGAAAATTGATATCATCGTTCACAACTCCTCCTTCTGTTCGCTGATTGGCCAGGATGAAATTCTAGCAGAGAAAATGAGCTCAATGGGAGAAATCCCAGATGGAGCACTGAAGGGAGATGAGAATTGAGGGGAATTGCATAGGAAAGCAGTGCTATGATGATGCTAAAAACATGATAAGAGACATGATTGATGCTGGACTCCCGAGCCTACTGTCCAGCACCCTTCAGCTGGTAGTTTGTGAAAGACTTTTGGCCCAGAGGAGAGTGGCTGATGCTGTGGCTGTCTGTTGGAAAATCATTGGACATTTTAAACACTCCACATTAGCCTACTACCAGCTACAAGATAATCAGGTAAAACTCAACCAGCCAAATAAAAGATTCCAACAGAATGTATAGACATGTTGGAACAGCACATTCTACATGTAACAGTCTCTCATTGAGCAGAAGAGGATCTTTGGAATATACGGATCTGAACACGAGCTTCCAGAAAATCTCTCCGCTTACCATTGGGCAGTTTTGGAAGAAAGCTATGCTGTCCTAACTCCATTTAAAGAGTTAATGTGAAAAGTAAGCCTCCCTGATGGATTGGCATCTGCTGTGACCATGCTTCTGAGGCTCCTTAACAAAGAGATTGATGAAGATCATGACATCAAAAGAATGACCGTTGCCGCAGACTTCAAGAGATACGTCAGTGACACGGAGACAAACCCCTCAACTGCAAGGTAAATAAATATGTCTTGTTGTCTTTGTTTGCTTAGCATGTTACAGAATATGGTAAAAAGATCCTCAGTATGACCAAGATAAAACTTGATGGTACAATGTACTAGTATTCACTAACAATTCCCCTTCTAGCTTAACTGTTAATGGTAAATGTATTGTTTTCTCCGTTTTAGGTACAAAGTTTTCTCTCAGATGTCAACATTGCTGTGGAGGCCAAGGAAATGTTGAAGGTGGAGCTGCAGAGGGTATCCACAGGAGAGCCAGAGGAGGGTCTGGGAGAGCCACCAGCCAGGAAACCTCGCAAGGCACAAGCTAGCAGCAGTCTGGACAGTGTGTTTGAAGAGATAGGAACAATCATCTCCACTGAGCCATGCACCAGTGGGTGCTGCTATTCAGTTAGAGACCTACCTTGGAGAGACTACAATTGCTAGGGAAGACAACCCACTGTTGTACTGGGGGGCTAAAGCGCAGTTCCTCACTTTGGCTAAAATGTCCCAGAGGTACCTCTCAGCTCCATGTAAGTGTGGAAAGTGAGAGTCTTCTTAGCTCAGTGTCACACATTGTAGATGAAATCTGAAACAAACTAACCGCTGATGATGCAGTAAGTCTGCTTTTCATCAAGAAAAACTTTCCTCTCACTTTTTAAAAATAGGCTTAGACTTTACAGACAGACTTCACATTTAACATAAGGTCATTTCAGTCACTCAGCCAGAGCTTTATGTTTTTGACAGTTATATATTTATTTTGAAATTCTGAATTTCCCCTCTGTCCCGAACTTCCCCACTGTGGGACAATTAAGGCTCTATTCTATTTCAAATTTATGTAAAAGTTGTAGCTGTTTGTTGAAAAGTTTCAGTAAGTGTTAAAATGTCAGTAAATTTTGTTACTCTAAGAGTGTGGTTCTGTGTCTGAAAAGATGACGGTAGATATATAGAAGTAAACTACACTTAAAGTGTATTTCTGTTCAATGTGAATAAAAAAAAAATAAAGTATTTTCAAAATAACTGTAAAGAGTGTAAGGGCATTTATTAGTACTTGTATCGGCAAGTACTCGTACTCAGTTTAAGAAAATCTGGTGTTGCTTCATCTCTAGTTTGTGGTAGGCAGTGAGTTAGAGGGGGCATAGTTTGTCTGTCTTCTTAACACTAATTTAGTGTAGTGTTGCAGTCAGCTCCTGACATTGTATGTATTTTTGTGCACCTTGTCATGGCAAGAGTGGAGGATTTCTTTGCTTCTCCTTCAGAAAAAGCTGAAGCTTTTCTAAAGCTGGACAAAAGAGCAGCTATTATAAATTGTAGAGCATTATAAAACCTAAATATTTCACAAACTTTCGAAACAATTATGTGAAAGTTAATTTAAAAGTGAATTTATTTAGTTTGAAAACCCACAAACTGTTAAAAGTGCTTTGTCTCAAATCATCTACAGATTTGTGATTAACAACAAAAAGAATCCTTTTTGATCTTTCTCCAAACTAAAGTTGGAGAAAATGGGTCAGCAGATAGAGGAGAACAAATCTGAAGCTGAACAAAGCAGACTTGAACTGATTAAAGAGGGCACATTCTCAGCAGATGTGGGTGTTGGTGTCCACACAGATTTTGCCATGGACATTTCTTTTGATGTCTTAGGTCATTCAAGATTGCTGCCAAAGTTTGCAGAAAGAAACCTCAAATCATTCTTCATACTGTTTAAGTATGTAGCTGATGTGTGTAAATGACTCGCTCACTTCATTGGTTCTGTCCAGACTTACACCTATCCAATCATCCTTCTACTTAAAGGATGGAGATCTTCATCCCTGATCACACATCTCTTATATTGTCCCTGCTGGAGCTTGCTCTGCAGCTTCCACCTTTTTCCTTGCTGTTTCTAGTCTTGACTAAGATTGTTCCCATACTAAAATTTCCAATAGGATACCAATACTTGATACCATTTTCAATACCGCAGCTACATTTTTTGAAGGCACAGAGTTCTTTCTAGTTAATAGCAAAAAGTATGATTAGAATAAAAATGTGATTTGAATATGACAACATTTTTACTTCATTATGGCAAACCAGTAATTATGGAACAATTAAGCCCTCATTTAGAAAAATATATAATTTAAAAGTTTCACTTCCCTGTTTGGCTGAACAGTCAACAAGGTAATGCTCAGTATAAATGGTAATATCCTTAGTGGAAGTAGCTTTAATTAATTAATTTTATTTTATTATCATTGTTCATATTTAGTATTTCTGTTTTTCCCATTTGCCTGTCAATTTGATGTTGATACCAATGCATTTTGCTACTGAGGGACATCATTCTATGCTATAATAAATTGTTTCAAAACAGCCACGGATCTGGTGATTACAAAGTAGATTTTTACTCTGTAAATAAGGATCTGGTCCACACAGATATTCAATTCAATTCAGTTCAGTTTATTTATATAGGGCTAATTCACACAAATGTTGTTTCAAGGCACTTAAAAAAAATAATTTCACTTCAATCATACATAAATTTCAATTGATCCTAGTTATCAAACAGTACAGTAAGCTCAGTTAATTATTCAAAGTAGGTGAAAAAGTTTCCATCTTAGGAAGCCCAGCAGATTGCATTGAGTCATTGACTTGCAGCGTTCACTCCTGGACGAGCACATAGGTCTAAAACTGGGAGCTGGTTCCACAAGAGAGGAGCCTGATAACTAAAGGATCTGCCTCCCAATCTACTTTTAGAAATTCTAGGAACCATCTGTAAGTAAACCTGCAGTCTGAGAGCAAAGTGCTCTGTTAGGAAGATCTGGAACAGTCAAAACTCTGAGGATGGATGATGGAGCTTGATTATTAAGGGCTTTATATGTGAGAAGGAGAATCTTAAATTATATTCTGGATTTAACAGGAAGCCAATGAAGGGAAACTCAAACAGGAGGAATATGATCTCTCTTTTTAATTTTCATCAGAACTTGTATCATTTTTGTCTTTCTGGTAATTTTGCAGAATGGAAGTTTTGCTGCAGTTTCTACTTTTTCTTCTTTAATTATCAGTTTCAGTCTGCCTCCTCCACACCTGTGTTATTATTAGCCAAATTAGTCTCCAGTGACTTTTCAACTAAATGGAGAAGTAATGGAGGAGGTGGAGGGGGGAGCACTGATTTGTTTAGTTTACCTATTTTTATACATATCTCATGCAATCTGTGTGAAGGTCAGTAGTTTTGGTTAAATTAGTGTTATTCCTAGGGCTGGGCGATATAGCTGAAAATTGTATGTGTTTCATATCAGTTGATATCGATAATTATTGATTAGTTTTTGTTTTAAATATACTTAATTTTCTCTTGAGCTATTGTACTCATTTTCTCCCTTCATGCCATTGTTTTTTTATTTTTTAAGCAGTTATGAGGCACGGTGGCAAAACCTGAAACTGCTGCTGTGCAAGTTACTCAGCAGGTTGTTGCTAGGTAACCAAAGAGCGAGTTAGTTGATGCCACCAACCTTGCTCTGCCTACATTCCCCAGAATGCTGTGCGGTTCTGGATCGGTGTTCAGTGAAATAATTGAACATCCTGTTGGACGTATTTTCTATTGATATCGATCACGTGTCTGTCACAATATATATTGTTATTGATTTATGGCCCAGGCCTAGTTATTACATGTACTAACCTTTTCTTCTGTATATGTTCATTTCTCTGTCCTGTAGGATGAGTTCCATCCATTCATTGAGGCTCTGCTGCCCCAGGTTCGTGCCTTCGCTTACACATGGTTTAACCTCCAGGCCAGAAAGAGGAAGTACTTCAAAAAACACGAGAAGAGGATGACTAAAGAAGAAGAGAGAGCTGTTAAAGATGAATTACTGGGAGAAAAAGCAGAGGTAGGACAAATTAGTTAAGTGAGATATGAGAAAAATAGGCCATGGCATTTAGTTTTTTAACTAATGCTGCATCTAGTTATCAAATAAAAGTGCTAATTTCATGAACTGAAATTTCTGTGTACAATATCATTCTACTACTAGGTGAAACAAAAGTGGGCTAGCCGTCTTTTGGCGAAACTAAGAAAAGACATCAGGCCTGAATGCAGAGAGGACTTTGTCTTGTCAATCACTGGGAAGAAGGCTGCATGTTGTGTCTTGTCAAATCCTGACCAGAAAGGCAAAATGAGACGAATAGACTGTCTCCGACAAGCTGACAAGGTAAATAGGTTTATTTCTGCTAAAGAGAGAGTGATAAAGTTATTATTTTCACAGTGTATTCTTGTTAGGAATGATTGAATACAATAGAGTTAACAAATTTGTTAATGCCAACACACATCAGATCAAATTAACACACATTGAAATTGTCAGAACAGAGCTGTACATTTTCGCCAAATGTGGGTATTTATTTAGGCCAGCAGTTGGCATGGCCTTCCAGGCAGTGGTGTAGTCTACATTTTTGTAGCGGGTATACAGTGCTTAGAAACCAAAGTACACAGGTTAGTGCAACATAATCAACGACTTATTTCGATTTTTTTAACCATATTTAACATTGCCAAATTTCTGATGCTTATATTTGAATAAATGTATCACAAACTTTATGCAACAGCTAGCTTTGTATCAAAAACATGTTGTAGAACTTATGCAAAAAAATTTTTTTGTCTGCATTTCTTTATAAATATGTTTCACAATTTTTGTGGAACTGTACCTTGAGTGGGGACCAGTGCCAATGCTGATACTATTTGTTCTTGAAGTTTAATGAGATCATCACGATCAGTAAAAGATCTATTCATTATGGCAATATAGTATGACGTTTTCTAAATACTGCACAGTGTCTGACAGAGCTCTCGCCATACTTCCAAACAAATTCTGACCAGCCTTTGGTGTAAGCTCCTGAGCTATTTCATGAGCCCTGGACATCTCATGTTCCTGAATCCAGAGGGGGGAGGGAATTACGCCCTTACATGCTTCACATGGGGGGGATTTATAAAGTTTGGGGGGGAATTACATATGAGCTTGAATGTGGGTCCTACTACAGTCCAATATGCAGCTTTAATCTGTTGTCTTTTTTTTTTAACCTTCCTAGTTGTCATTTTAGCTGCTCTCTCTTGTCTATTTAACCCATTAGTTTTCTCTGATTCATCTCTTTCACTTAATAACTTGGGGCCTAAAGGCAGAAATTGTTTGTAAACATGGAAAACTATTCAGGAATAAATGGCACTAGTTGTGAGATTAACTATAGAGCTTGTCACATTCTCACTTTTAGTCGAAGACATTGATTACCATTCCATTTCATGTTCTTCCCAATTGGTTTTCTTAGATGCATCTGTGACTCTACTCTCTTTTGATTCCATGTTCTACTCCCCCCACCCCCCTTTCTTTCTCATTCTTCTGAGCTGTATCTTCCTCCTTAAATTGTAACAACTTTGTTGAAATAAAATTCCATCCATCCATTATCCATCATGCTTATCCATGCAGGGTCACGAGGGTGGCTCGTGCCTATCTGTCTCCAGCAGTTATCTAGCGAGAGGCGGGGTACACCCTGGACAGGTCGCCAGTCCATCGCAGGGCGAAATAAAATTCCTAAATAGTTAAATTGCTTATATAACCTCTGTCTTTGTTGAGCTGGTATCTAAGCTATTTGCATTGCTATAAATTTATGATTTAAAAAATGACAGTAAATTTTAAAAAAATACAGAATGAAATAGAAAAAAAAGAAGAAAAAAAAGAAATGTGACAATAAATAAAAACACTGTACTAAATAAATGGAGGATATGGAAAAATGAGAAAAGAATAACTGGAAAAAGTAAACTAATAAAACAATAAGATTGGAAATAAAAAGGGAAATTACATAATAGTGATTGTGTTAAATTAATACTGTTGAAAATGACAAATATTACTTTATGTTACACTGGTTAATCATATAAGTTTGAAAAGTTCTTATTTTTTGGATGTAATCTTTACCACATCAATTACTTTATCCAGCCACTTTTTAAAAAATTATATTCATTGCCAAATTTAGCAGGATCAGTCCTCCATACATTAGTTGCAGCCCCCCGCTCCGCGCCTTCAGCTGATAAGTTTTAAGGAGCAGCGCTCCATGTTTTGATTACCTAACAGTTAAAAGCGTTGAATCCGACCACTGTTAGTCTGCTAGCAAGGAATAGACTGGGACCGTGGAGGGAGCTCATACTTTAAAGACATGAGGAGAGAGCGCCTGAAGTGCTCTTCGTTTTAGTTCATGGCTCCGATGCATGTGGGAATGTCCAGCAATTTAAAACCTAGATTTGCGGGAATTGATTTTATATTGCACAATACCTGCAATGAATTTCAGGCCCTGTGACTCTTGTTCCTGAGAGAAGGCAGTGCTGTTTCTCTGTTCTCATTTGAGCCAGATGACTGGATCTTGAAGGAGGCCCATTCCTCAGATATGGAGACCCTCTTTTCTGTCAGGGCACCAGTTGACTTTATGGTACTTCAAACAGCACATCCTGCAAGTAAATAAAAATAATCCTAATTGTATAATTTTTAATTTTTCCTAATAGCATCTACTGCTGGACCAAGTCTAATCATACATCCACAATTACTTTCATTATTAAGCACTATTGCACAATGACTTACTAAAACCTGAAAATAAAATGATCAGACTTTAATATATTTCTATACTTCAAGGACTGCCCTGTGTGACAACAGCTATACTGTAAAATGTTTGCCAAGCATAGCATATTTTACTAACCTTTTGAAATCTCTGATTATCAGACCATTATTTACAAATGATAGTCATATGAATTTTGTCACAATAGTCATAATATGAATTTTGTATAGATATATTTTTTACCACATTCATTATGACTATAAACAAATGCTACTCTAATCTACACAGATTTATTTGATGAACTAAAACTTATATACACACTTGTTCCAATTTTTGGTGGCATTTACCTAACTTTCTGTCCCTCCATTCTAACCATGGATGTCTGTTTTTAAATTTCTCAGCCTGACTCTCGCTCTACACAGTTACAATTGTTTATTCTATTGATTATTCTGACGATTCATCGGATAAAAAAAATAAATTGTATACAAAAGTTACACGAGGTCACATCTAAAAAAAAAGAAACAATGAGTTTTACAACAGAGTACAAAGCATAGCGCTCTGTTGATTATTAGAAAAATTACACACTTTGACACAAACATCATCTTTATTGTCAAGTATTGATTTGTTAATCCGGTAAGAGTGCACTCATTAAAAATATTGCCCTATGAAATGTTACTGCAAATAGCTGGACTGTGCAATGACACGCAATTGCTGCTTCAGCTAACTTTATACTAGCCACTTCTACTTACCAGGGATAACACGGGCATCAGCCTCATTATCGATGGTTCCAGCCGTCAAACTGGGAGGTTCTTCTAAGGCTTCCTCCGTGACTTCAGAGGTAGCTGATTTATAAAAACATTAAAAAGTGTAGCTTATTTTCTCTTCATTTTCAGTCCGTTGCTGTAAGCATTGAAAACCCTCAACCTGCTACATCTTTCAACTTCACTCTGTCTAAACTATTCCTGCCTATCCCCAGCCAATCATAAAGGAGTGGCTGAATAACAAACCAATCACAAAGCAGAGAGCTGTGGCAGTGATCTGTCTGAGCCTCAGATGAAACAGAAGGAAAGGGGAGCATATGGCAGCAGGTGACAGAGCAGTGGAGAGTTTGTGCTGGTCCTCAAAAGCGAATGTAATAAACTCACGCTGCATACAGACGTCATGTATCTTTGGGCACTTTTAAGTGGTTATACGGAAATTCCCAAGCTTTTCTGGAGGGTATATGGCGTATACCAGCATATCACGTAGACTACACCACTGTTACCAGGAGAAACAAATAAGTTACTAAAGTGAATTTTCTATACCATAAAATGTTCACTTTGTAAATCTTTTAAATAAGTTCAAAATATTAGCTTCTTCCTTCTTTGTCTTCAGGTAAATTAGATTTATGATCAGAGCAGTCAGTCTTAGAGGAAATTGATAAGGAGGCCATATTTTTTGCCATTTTTCAACCTTAAAATTGGCCCTGCTAGAATTTAAGATAAGATAATCCTTTATGAGTCCCACAAGTTTTATTCATTTAAGCTGTCACAGCAGAAAGTAGACAGAACAAGAGTAACAGAAATGAAAAACAACAGAATAAAAATAAAAAAAAAAAACAGTACAGTGTAAAGAAAAATACCACAGCTAAACCAGAAATATAAATATGAAAATATGAACATCTATACAAAAATACAAATGTGTATATATAAATATATATACATACACACATATATGCATATACGTACATGCACATAAATTCATACATAAAAAACTACCAGGTCTATTGAATATGTTCGTTGGTCAACATGTGTGAGTGTTCAGCTGCTCAGCTTCCTCTTGTTGTAGAGTCTGACAGCAGTTGGAAGGAAAGACCTTCTGAATCTCTCCTTCCTACATTGTGGATGGAGCAGCCTGCCACTGAAGGAGCTGTTTAGTGTTGTCAGTCTCCTGCATGGGGTGGGTGATGTTGTCCAACAGGGATGACAGCTTAGCCACCATTCTCCTTTCACACACCACCTCCACTGGGTCCAGAGGGAATCCAAGAACAGAGCTGGCCATCCGGATCAGCCTGTTCAGTCTCTTTCTGTCCCCAGTGGAGATACTGCTGCCCCAGCAGACCACACCATAAAAGATAGCTGATGCCACAACAAAGTTATAGAAGGTCCTCAGGAATGGCCCCTGGACTCCAAAAGACCTGAGCCTCCACAGCAGGTACAGCATGCTCTGCCCTTTTTTGTAAATTGCCTTTATGTTATGAAACCAGTCCAGTTTATTATTCAGATGAACCCTAAGGTACTTGTAGCTCTCCACAACCTCAATGTCCATACCTTGGACTTTCAGTGGTTGCAGTTGAGGATGTTTGTGCCTGCAGAAGTCTACCACCATCCCTTTGGTTTTCCCAGTATTTATCTGGAGGTAGTTCTGCTTGCACCAGTCCACAAAGTCCTTAGTCAGTCCTCTATACTCCATATCATCCCCATTAGTAATGAGGCCAACAGTTGCGGAGTTATCAGAAAACTTTTGTAGAAAGCAGTTGGTGGAGTTGTAGGAAAAGTCTTCAGTGTAGATGGTGAAAAGGAACGGTGCCAGAACCGTTCCCTGTGGTGCCCCTGTACTGCCCCTGTACTGCCCCTGTACTGCAGACAATCCTATCTGAAACACAGCCCTGAGTTCTCACATACTGTGGTCGGTTTGTGAGGTAGTCCAGGATCCATGAGATGAGATGATGGTCCACTCCTTTATTCTCCAGCTTGTCTCTCAGAATTATGGGTCGGATGGTGTTGAAGACACTGGAGAAATCGAAAAGCATGATTCTCACAGTGCTAACGATGGTGTCCAGGTGAGAGAGGGAATGTTGTAAGAAGTGGATGACAGCATCATCCACCCCAAAGCCAGGCTGGTAGGCAAACTGAAGTGGGTCCCGTGATGCGCTCACTAGGTGACATAGCTGCTTAATGACCAGTCGTTCAAGGGTCTTCATCAGGTGGGATGTCAGAGCCACAGGCTTGTAGCTGTTGAAGTCCTTTGAACATAGAGTCTTTGGCACAGGTACCACACAAGAGGTTTTTCAGAGCTATGGTACCCTCTCCAGCTTTAGGCTCAGGTTAAAGATGTGCACCATCATCCCACAGAGTTGATCTGCGCAAATCCTGACAACCTTTGAGCTGATTCCATCTGGACCTGTCACTTTCCTGGTTTTCATCCTCCTCAGTTCCATCTGTACTTGGATGGCTGAGATAGACAAGCTAGAGGAGCAGTGAGGTGTCTGAGGTGGAACAGAGGTGGAGGTTGGGGTGACTGCAGCAGATGTTAAAGACTGCATCAGGGGTTGGGGTGGGGGGCAGTATAGATGGAAAAACAGGGGGAGCTGAGTCAAACCTATAAAAAATGTATTTAGTTCATTTGCTCACTTCACATCTCCCATCGGCAGAGAGTTATGTTTTGTGGCCTGAGATGGTTCTAAGGCCTCTCCAGACTCCACTGATGTTGTTCTGCTGAAGTTGGTTCTCCATTCTCTGCCCGTAGCTGTTCTTCCCATCCATGATCAGCCTTTTTAGCACTCTCTGCACCCTTTTCAGCTCTTCCTTATCTCCTGATTTGAATGCTCTCTTTTGAGCACGGCCTTGATTTCTGTGGTAATCCATAGGATTATTGTTAGGGAAACACCGTACAGTTATGGTAGGTATGATGTTATCCACACAGAAATTAAGGTAGTCCGTAATGCAAAACGCAAGGCTGTCTATATCCTCCCCATGGTCGTCATATAATCCCCCATTTGCGTTGGGCGAGGGGGGGGTATATGCCGTTATCACAATAACGTGTGAGAATTCCCTGCAAAGGTAGTATGGTCGCATACTAACAGCTAACAATTCTATGTCTCTGTTGCAGAGTCAGTCTTTCACAGTGATGTGCCCAGGCCCATCTGTCATTCACAAACACTGCCAGTCCCCCTCCTTTCCTCTTACCACTCTCACTTGTCATTCATAGTTCATTGTCATTTTCCTACTCTTGCAAACCCCAGTTTGTAAACAGTGGGGTTTGCAGTCTCCCAACCTGTAGTTTGATGAGAGGTGGAAGTGGTTGGCTGTATCAATGCATTCCTGACCTTCTGTGAAGCTCCATTGTAGAAAAGTTGGGATTTTATTTTTCTTGCAGTGGTTTAAGTCTAAATGTTGTTCAAGTAACTTCCTTCTGATTGTAAGTGTGGCGTGAGTTAGCTGAAGCGATGTCTTTCTGTATGGGAGCTCAACTTTGAATAAAGTGGTACCTTCTTGAGATTTCAAAGGTTAAAGAAGAAATTGTAACCGAATGCTTTTTCCTTCCATGTGGGAAATGATCTTTTTCAATGTTCTGAGGATAATGTCTCATGTGTTCTCCTTGTATCAGGTCTGGAATGATAGTTTTAGGGCTTCTCAGAATGACTGCACTTTGAAAAATTAACTCATCTTAGAGAGCATTAGACATTAGTGACAATAGGAAGTTGGTGCCTTTGTTGAAGCCACCCTTGTTTGACAAACATCTGAAGGGTTATGTCATTAGCTATAAGGGTTCCTAGTTCCTCCAAATCCAAAACAAATATGCAGTTTTACTCTTATTGTATGAAAACTGTCCTCCTCTGCATGCTGGACTTTGGAACTGATGGAGTAGTGTTAGTGTCAGCCAAAAAGGTTTGTTTTTCCCTTTCGTGAGTGTGTTGTATCCATGAAATCATGGCTACAACCTTAGCAGCTGCAGTGACAGCTCTTTTTCTGTCTGAGAATATCTGGTTTTAATGTAAGTTAGTGTCTGTGAGGCATGAGATACAGGTTGTCCTTACTGCAAGCACGCTCCACTAAAAACCGCCGTGATGTCCTGCATGTCTGTGTCACTCAAGCCACTTCTCCATTGTCAAGTCTCACTCTATCCGGTTAATGTCTGGTTCAGTTCTACCCCAGTTTGCAGCATCTCCATTTCGTCTGTTCTTCACTACAGTGGGTATGAATATGGGTCGGAACATGGGCGGATCGTGAGCATGCTGGAGCTGTAGGCAACTTTCCGATGATGTTTGTAGTGACACTCAGCAATGGAGAACCTTGAAGTAGAACAATGAACTATATTTGCTTGATGATTTTGAAGATTTGGCTGTATACTTGCTAGATGATTTTGATGTTTTTGATGATTTTAATGATATGCTGTATACTTGGTTGATGTTTTTATGAATGTGAAGCACTTTGAACTGCCTTGCTGCTGAAATGTGCTATACAAATAAACTTGACTTGACTTGAGGTTGTGGTTTTGATGAACTCAAATAAACCCAGATATTTCATTTTGTCTTATAGAAATTCCTTGCTGGTCCAAACGCAATGAAAACAGTTCAGATTAGCTGATTATTTTGGTATACATATATCTATATTGTGGCATTTCATTTTTATTTCTTTAAACATTCAGCCTTCTGGATTAAGATAGTGCACTCAAAAGATGTAAAGCAATATCCACCCATGAACTTTATTTAAAAGAAAATTCCAAAGGATAAAATACACATCCCGTCAAACCAGGGGGGGTCCTTGCCCGTTTGGCACCCTGGGCAAACAGCATTCAACAGCACGTTACATTGGTGGCATGCACAGACATTTTGGGGGGCAGGTGCCAAAGATGAAAATACAGCACCTTGTGCAACACATAGAACCGCCTAACCGCCTTAGCGATGTGAGATTTATTACAGGCACAGCTTGAACACCATATTCTGTTTGATGCAGATGTGTGATAGTACTCAACACTCTACAGGTTGGTTTCTCAAGCAACTAAATAGGCCACAATGGAACAAAGTATAACAATGCTACAGCACAGAATATGGCCATAAGAAGAATAATCTACACTTCTGAATGTAGCCAGAATGTATTAAAGAGTTAAAATTATTGAGATTAACTACAAGCCCTGAAAACTGATCGAATGTCTGCTGATATTTACATATTAGAATACTCTGATCATCACCTCAAAACTTTTACTCACAGAAATAGAAAATACAACTTAATCTACATGCCCCACTTTTATGGATCAGAACTTTATTAAAGGTATTTTTAGTAGCATATGAATATGTTATCCAGCTCATTTGTTATCTAAATGAAATGTTAAATTGGCAGAACCTGTCTACTGTATTTGCAATTAAAAAGACATGAGTCAAATAGAACTCCGTAGGGATAGTTATAGCAAATGTAATAACTACAACTATGAGATACATTTGAATTTATTTATTTCTTTATTTTATCTAATCTAAGAGCTACATGGTAAATATTCTCCTAGCAGCTGGTGGCGGCCATAGAAAACGTAAGGAGTGACAAAAGGGTTGGATGCTCTATTTAGACTAAACTGAGGCAGGAGAAGTTTTAACTTTTGGATCTGAGGTTTAGGAGACAAAACTCATTTTGTTTGTTACCTGGATGGTTAGCTGGCCCGTCACCAGGGCAGTACTCTATCTGATGGTGGAGAAAACCAGAGAAGAGAGGAGGTGTTCACATGCTGCAAGCAGCACCTCTGTGCCTGTCCGCTTTGCACACAGTGTTCATGTCGAGAGCCATCCAGTGGAGCACGTCAGGTGTGTTTGTGTGCGAGGTGGTGGTGGTGGAGGGTTCCAGGAGCTCATGCTGCCCTAGACGAGAAGCCACGTTGGGCAGCTGCCTATGTCGCCCATATCAGAAACTGCTAATGCGCCAAACTAATATTCACTGGTACACTTCGGTGGTTGAAAAGTTTGGAGTTGGGAGTGACGTAGATCACAAGCCAATCAAGGAATGGAGTTTGAATATACATGCAATTATAACCTCAATTTGAGACAATGTTCAGCGCATTTTACTGAAGAGTTTCCCAAATATGGTTGTAGCCAATCAGAGTGAAGTCAACTAGGCAGAGCCACATATCATTACCGTACCCAACCCTTTTACTGAGGAGGGAAATCTGGCCTGCCAAGACAACCCTATACAAAAAGGTGACGTTATTTTTTTAATTGGAGAATTGACATGTGCAGCAATATCATCTATATGAAATAGTTTATACAGTGATTTCACCACCCCTTTAAGGAAAGCTGTGGATATGAGATCAAGACAGCAGGAGGAGGAGCTTAATTGATGTACAATGTCTTCTAAGCTATTGTAATTGAGTTTGTAAAATTCCGTAATTTTCTTCAGATTGTTGCTGATTGGGCACAACATTAGTAATGGACTTGATATTGATGTAAAAGAAAAAACACGTCAGAAACAGAAGTCAGAGGAATGTTTTGGACATGTGTACCATTTGGTCCACAGCTGAGGAAGTTATACATTTTTCTCCAATAAATAGATACTTTTCAGAATGTCTACACTAAGAGAGAGAACGGTTTCTTTGGTTGTTTCTAAAATGTGAGAATGACCAACTGTTCTAGAACATGGTATGGTTTTGTTTTTATTTACTCAGGAATTACTATAAACTAAGTGATTTCCATTA
The DNA here is from genome assembly GCA_014839685.1 of Anableps anableps. Lineage (NCBI taxonomy): Eukaryota > Metazoa > Chordata > Actinopteri > Cyprinodontiformes > Anablepidae > Anableps > Anableps anableps. The sequence continues at coordinate 4,152,564 of CM026070.1, forward strand.
CTTTGCGCATTGCATCTTTTTGAATTTCAAATCAGTGCTCACATGTAAGATGCATTATCATCATCTTGTATATCAGGTTATCTCATGATAAATACTAATACAAAGTTGTGGTTGGCTGTAGTGACTGAATAATTTCATTGTTTTTTCATGATTACGATTTGTGTATTCCAGGTGTGGAGGTTAGACTTGGTGATGGTTATCCTCTTTAAAGGAATCCCTCTAGAAAGCACAGATGGAGAACGTCTAGTTAAGGGAGGCCAGTGCTCCAATCCTGTACTTTGTGTTCAGCCAAGACACATCTCTGTCTCTGTGAAGGAGCTGGACCTCTACCTCGCCTTCTATGTGCAGGAGAAAGGTATTTATGCACACTACATATATATATATATATATATATATATATATATATATATATATATATATATATATATATATATATATATATATATATATATATATATATATATATATGTGTGTGTGTGTGTGTGTGTGTATTCTAACTTTACTTGTTTTCAGAGGCAGAGCAGAATAGCAGTCCCGGTCGTACTGGAGTTGGTTCTGATCAGGAGGACAGTCGGACAGCCACTATAGGTAATAAATCTTAAGAAAAAATAAGCTATAGCTTGTTTGTGTACATTAATACTTTCCTTTCTAATATGAAAATACATTTATAGATACCTGAAATATTTACTGAAACCCCATCGAACCAAATGTAAAATAAGGCTTTTTTTGTCTTTCACTGCATGTGGTCGACAGAAAGGATTGTAATCAAGAAAAGGAGAGATCGTCCACACTTTTAGGGGGTATAATACAAATTTACAACAGTATATTTCTTTTCTGAAGGACCATTTATTAGTCGTCTATCACAGATAAGTACTAGGGCTGGAACTTTAATATATTAATTTTGATTATTTATTAACATAGATTAAGTAATCTATTTTAATGCATACATGTATTTTTTACATACAAAAGTTCCAAGCAGAACTTTTGTATTCGGGTCTTTCGAGTACGCCTATAAATCTAATACACAAGCAAGATCCATAAACCATAGAAAAGGAGGACGAAGCTGCTTCTCTTGGCCCACTGGGGGTTAATTTTTGCTTAAAAAAATGATCTGATGGAACACTGGAAAAGACTCTAGTTGTGTTCAAGTTGTGCTAAAAGCTGTCGGCCTATCAGAGAAGCTATTCAAGCCTAAAATAGCATCTCAATGCTGAACATGTAGCAGCAGCAGAGACGTCCCCAACACCAATGTCAGCATCCACAGTTCACATTTCTAGAGAAGCTGCATGGATGATCAGGGGTTCCTGAAACACTGGAAAGCTGAATGGCTATAATAGCACTTTGCACCAATCTGATGGTACAAATAAATGTCTTTGTTGTTGAGCTCATATGTCTATTTATTCAATAATTTAGCAGCAAAAAGGGTTTTTGAATTGAAAATGTTGCTCATTTTGTCGATATATGGTTTTTGAATGTGATTAATTACAATTAATTAATTTCAGACCCTGGAATTAACTCATGTAAAAGTTTTAATCGAGTCCCAGCACTAATAAGTACTATGAGTATATTAAATGTTATTACAAATCACATAATTTCTAAACACTTTATATAAAACAACAAAATTGATCTCAATGAAAGATTATATTAGATCATAGCAGCTTCCATAGGATTATGATTTAATTCAAAATATTTTACTGAATAACTTCTTTTTAGCAACTAGAAATTAGTCTCATGCATTATTCAGATGAGACTTTGACCCGTTCTTGCACATAAACTGAGTCTTCAAAGTTTGAAAGTTTTGGAGGTCCTTTCTATGCCCTGTGATCTTCAGTTCTTTTCATGGATGTTCAATCGGGTCATTGACTTAGCAATCCACCAGTTCTACTTTGCTTCACTGAAACCATTTATGAGTTTTCTTGGCTGTGTGTTTGAGATGATTGCCTTTCTTGGAACTCTAAGCACATTTCATCCTCAGATTCTTACCTAGAATGTCTCAGTACATTTCTCCATTCATTCTCCCCTCTGTTTCTTAAACCACTTATCACAATCCAGGAAAGATATAAACCCAAAACTGACAATTTTTTAAACTTGTAGCTTAGACATTTACTTAAATCTCCAATAATTGGAGAGTAGTAGGGAAAAAGTATCAGCGTGAAAGCCTATTGTGTGCATGTGTGTGTATATTTGCCATTTCCCCAGACTCACAACAGTGTTTAACTGTTTTGTTTGTGCAGATGGCCCAGAGTTCCAGGAAAGTTTTGTGACTTCAGGAGTTTTCAGTGTTCCTGAGTTGGTCCAGGTCTCAAGAAGTAAGTCTTCTTTACCTGAACAGGGTAGAGTAAGGGAAGTGTCAGGTGTCAACAATTTAGAGGGGTCAGCAGGGCAGCTGTCAACCTGGGAGGGCAATCTGCCAATCCAGTCCTTTCCTCCCCACCCCCAATCGCCTCTCTCTGCCCGCTCCATCACACCATCACTCATGTAGGGCCTTGGGGTACGGGTTCGCCACTGAGGTGTGGGGAGGGTCCTCCATTTCCATGGCCTCATGGCAGTTTGAGCCCCAATTTTATATACAGCTTAGACACTCTCACGAATAACATTCACATGACACGCACACGTAGGGTCCGGGGTTGGGCACATTCCATAGCATGCAGGGGGCGAGCTGCATGCTATGGCACCGGAGGTGCTGCATGCACCTCCAGTGTTCTCACTCCTAAATGTTGCATGTAGACATATAGGGTTCTGGGCAAGGGTTGTGGGGGTGAGTTGGCACAGCCCACTCTCTGGCAAGGGAGTGTCTGTGTCAGCCGCTGCCCCATCTCACCCATTTTAAATGCATTATATAACAACACACATTAATACCATATCTGAGTGGGCGGAGGTCTTATTACACCCGTGTTGTCTGTTTGCCATTTGGGGTTGGCGACTGGGAGTAGGAGCGGGCCATCTGGTTGGAGTCTGGGCTGTGGGTGGGCTTGGAGCCTTGTGGGGAGGGGAATCTGGTTCTCCCGGGATTATTTGGATTTTTGGATCATCGCTCCTGGTTGCAGTGGCAGTGTTCCGGCGGGTGGTTGGCTACGGGTGTGGCTCTGCTTTGGCAGGGGGATTGGCCGGTGACATTCGCAGTGGGGGTGTGCTGTGTGGGTTGGGGTGTACTGCCGGCATTCTTGGACTCCACCGGGTCTGTGGGGTGGGATTGGTGGGGGGCACGGTGTTTGGTGCACTTGGCTGGCCTTCCTCTGCTGCTTCTTCCTGTTGCTCTTGCCCCTGGGCTTGCGCCGGCCTACAATTGCTGTTGGATGGGTGGGGCAGTGGGGTGTGCCTTGTGGTGGCACGGGGGGTTGCTGGCGGTTGTACTTGGCCTGGAGTGGGGGGTAGACTCGGATGCAGGTTTCTAGCTGGTGCAGGCTTGTGTTGTTTCATGGGCGGACTGGGGTTGCTGGCATGTACCAGGCATCTTGGCGGGCTCCCTGGTATCCTGCTCTACTCGTCACTCCATCAGGGGGTATCAGCCCTGCTGATTGGGGGTACTGCGGAGGGTTGTAGAGTGGGCTGTGAAGGGGTTGCATCCATTTTCGGGTCTGGGGCCACAGATTTTGGTTGGTTTGGTGGCGGTGATGGGGTTGGGCTTGGTGATGGTTGTCCCTGGGATGAAGGTGTAAGGATGTTGACAAGGATTTGTTTAAATGGTTGAGGGGGCATGGTGGGGGCTGTTGGCCCTGGGTATGGGCCTCTTGACAGGGATGCTTGGTGGGGGAGTTGATCCTGTCCTTGTATTGGGTCAGGGGGGTTCGGTGTAGATGTGTGACTCGATGGCTTCTGCTCGTTTGCATTTGTGTGCGGGGCTGGGGTGGTGTCATGAAGGGCTGCTGCCTTGCTGCTGCGGCATGCTGTGTGGTGGGGGGCGGGATGCAGCGGGAGCACCTGAGATGGGGGCGGTGTGCTGGGCTCGTACTGTGGTGATGTGTTCTGATTGGCTTTTCGGGGCTGGGGCCCTCCTGCGGGGCCTGATCTGGATTTGCTCCAACATAGCGGGTTGTTGGCGGGGCCTGTGGGCTCGTTGCTACGGCCGACTGGGGCTTCTTTATTGTGGCTGCCACTGGTCACCCGGGGCATTCCTCTGCTGCTCTCTGGGGAGGGGGGTCCGGCACTCCGTGCTGGGGGTGCCACTGGGTGTCTGTGGCTCCGGTCTTCCTCGTGTCGTCGGCATGTCGTGGGGGGTGGATCTGTGGGCCCCCACATCTACTATCAAATATTCTTACAGAGAAACCTTATAGACACAAGCACACTCACACATACATGGACACACACACACACACACACACACACACACACACACACACACACACACACACAGGTGTCTCGATTCAGGTGTTAGATACAATCACAATTGGGCTGCAGCTGTCACTAAATACATCTTGTACTACCTTGTAGTGTGTGCTTTCCATTGAAGTTATAAATGTTATTATTAGATATTCATATGTTGCTTGTTGTTGTGGATTCTCTGTTTTGTTTTGTTTTCTCTTTCCTCAGGTCTCAAGGCAGACTTCAAGGGTGTTGACTTGTTTTATCGCTATGGTTTTTTCTCTCCTCTACTTCTATCTCCTTTTTTCTCTTTAAACCTTTCCTCCATCCCCCCCACTTTTTTTCTTTTTCTTTTCATCTTTGTGTCCATTACATTTGAAACACACCCAAAGCAATTTTAATAAAGTTTCATATATAAACCAAGGGGAACATCATGGCGAAAGCCGTAATTCTCTGCTTGTGAAAACAAATCTGTTGGGCATTACCTTGACATTCAGGTGACAATTCTGAGTGCCACACTGCCAGACAGGACATGTTTACAAAAAAAAAAAAAGAACAATTTAGAGGGGAGAAAACTAATGATTAATGCATTAAATTAGAAATTTAGCATGCTACAGATGCTAAATTTTCCAATGAATGCAGTGGAACTACCATCATGAAATACGCTATCAGGGGTAAACCTAAGGTGGCTGGAAAAGTAGACAAGTTTGCAAAGCTTCAATCCTGACTCCAATATTTCTAACAGACTCCAAGAGACAAATTCTGCAAGATATTTATGTGTGTGACTGTGCATTTGTATCTGCTGTGTGTGTGTGTGTGTGTGTGTGTGGGTGGGGGGTTATCATAAATTCCAATCTGCATATCACCATGTAACAACACCTGTCCTAAATTAAAGGAGCAGTATTATGTAAAATTGACTTTTGAGCTTTACATTGTGTTATAATGTTATTCCCTCATCAAAAACATACCGGTAGAGTTGCCTTGATTCGTTCATGCATGTTTGAGAAATCCTTTAATCTGCTGTGGCAACAATTCGGCTGTGCAGAATGCCTGGATGGACCTAGGACTGCCTTCAGGGTGGAGCTCCTCCTCGGAGTTGCAGTTTCTAAGCTGCAGAGCTTCCGCCTCATAGAGCCCCACTCCCGCGCGACGTCCCCACTCAGCTCCTTCAGACTAGCCAGCAGCAATTAGCAAACACCTGGTCTGGTGGAACTGCGCATTTGCTGAGCTCATTTATAAGAGCTGCTTCTCAGTACAATGCTGGTAAAATGTTGTTAAAAGGCTAACAGTTGTGATGACTTCCCAAAGGCAGATTTAGAAAGAGCAGGACTTTCTTAAAGAGACAGAGACCCGATTTCAAGGCGTTATATTATGAAGCCAAATTTCTTTTAAGTCATATTTGATAGGTACAGCATTTTCTAACAATCGAAGGTAACATAGTTACTTGATTGTGCTATAAAAAGATTCTGTGTGCCTGGAAAACACATAATACTGCCCCTTTGAATTACTTTCAAAGAAGTAATATTTCAAGGGTTTTTGAACGTAGCATTGAATACTGCTTCCAATGACTTTGGCAAACTCAGAGTTATTCAACCCCCATAAAATTCTATATTAAAGCTCTCTTTGCAAATCAGAAAGGCTAGAAAAAATGGTAGATATATGACTAACTCAGGAGAATTATTTCAAATTTAGAGAATAGACCGTTGCACAAACAAGGATTGTGCTGCAAAACGATAGCAAAGGCCCTGAATGTTCCTCAAAATGCAGTTGGAAGCATAGTTTGCGAATTTAAAGGTAAAGAAACAGTTTCTACACGTCTGTGTGTGGCTGAAGATGAAGTTATCAATGGCTGTGTAGCATTATGCTACCTTAATATGTGACATTTTTATCTTGTCTTTTCTCCCCAGGCCACGCAGACTGTCAACTATAATTCTACCTTACAGGGAATATATTATTTCACACTATTGAGATACTGTTTCTCTTTATATTTTAGTATTTTCTTCCATTATCAAGTGAGAATATATTCAGCATTCTCCCTGCTTAATATTGTGTTTTTCTTTATTATCGAGTGAGAATGCATTCAGCATTCTCACTTCTTAAGATTGTGTTTATTATTATTATTATTATTATTATTATTATTATTATTATTATTATTATTATTAAATATTCTGTACATTTTTGCGCGTTTACTTGTGCATACTTCAACTGATTTTAATAATTCATATATCAAAACGTTCAGCTTCTTCTGGAGAGTTCTGCTATATCTTTTGGTAATTTCAGCTGTTATACTTATTGAAATATTTAAGCTTTTATTCAAATTTCAGCCCCACTGAAATACATTGAAATTCTTCAGAGTTCCACAAAATTCAGCAAAAACTTTGTGCTCTTTGACGGCTTACTACTTCTTCCTACTTCAACTTTGAAACTCCATTCAACTTTTAAACAGGTCACAAGATTTTAAGCGATCTTCAAATGGTTCAGCTTTTTGATATCTCTTGCGGTTTTTCTAAAATTTGGATTTAAGTTTTATGCAGACTTTTGGGCCTTTCCAGTTTTACAATGAAATCCTATGGTAGAATTCTTTAACTGATGTCAGTTGATAGAGCTTTTTCGAGTTTTAAAGCTTTTTCACAAACAAAATACTGCTGTTGGTACATATTTAATTCTACAGAAATAATTTATGCATCAAAACGTAGTCATGGTGTCTGCTTTAAGGACATATTCGTGTCATTGTCATGAGTCTTACGGTTTTCTTTCAAATACTTATGGCGGCATGTCACACCTTTTCCTATTTCTTCCCTGTCTTTTTCTCTTCTTCTCTGTTTGTTTAGATCTGTCTGTGTTCAGCTTTATTCTGGTCTTTCTGTCTTCAGATGTCTTATGGTCTTTCTCTCTTCTGCTCTCCCTCTTTTCAGATGTCTTCTGGTCTTTGTCTTCAGCTGTTTTACTGTCTTTCTGTCTTCAGCTGTCTTCTAGTCTTAATGTCTTCAGATGTCTTATGGTCTTTCTGTCTTCAGCTGTCTTTTGGTCTTTGTCTTCACCTGTTTTACTGTCTTTCTGTCTTCATTTGTCTTCTGCTCTTTCTGTCTTTTGCTCCTTCTGTCTTCATCTGTCTTCTGCTCTTTCTGTATTTAACTGTTTTATGGTCTTTCCGTCTGTCTGTCTTCTGGTCTTTCTGTCTTTGTCTGTGTTATGGTCTTTCTGTCTTCAGCTGTGTTCTGCTGTTTCAGTCTTCAGACGTCTTCTGGTCTTTCTGTCTTCATCTGGTTTCTGGTCTTTTGGTGTGATGGAGTAGCTTGCTATAGAATACTGTGTGCTCCTTTTTTATTCTAAATGTGAAATCTTGTCAGTGAAATCCTTTTCTTTAATTTGTTTATATCTGTTATCACTAATCATTGTCTAAGACTTTTGAATAGATAGCTGTCCTTGTATGGTCATACAGTAAGATTCTTGGATCTTTCATTGCACTCTCTAAAAGTTACAACAAATACACATTTATTATCACCATCAAGTCTCAGTGTTATCTATTTCTTTCTTTGTCAAATGATTAATAGTATAACTAGTTTTAATGGTAGGAGAATGATGGTAGTGGAATTAAAATCACAATAACTGCTGAAGTTTTTCACAATCTTATTGGGAAAAAAAATAAATGATATTAAACTAAGTTTAATTCAATGCTACATACAGTTATCCCACTCTGTATAATATTGTGGTGTGAGTCTTATCTAATTTTAACAGGATGACGATGGTTACTGGTCTTATTTTTTCATCCTTTCATTACGCCATTCTGTTACTTTCTCCTTAGTCTCCCTAGTACCCCCTTGTGGTCTGGCCTTCCATTACATCCCATCCATGTAGTTATTTAAAATCTCTTTTTTTCTTTTGGACTCTTCCTTTAATTCCAAAAAATTTGAGTGATGAGCAACACTGAAAAATATATCTAAATCTGAACATCAGAACCCCTTCTGGATTAGTGCAACAAATTAGCTTCATACCTCGTTTATTGTTAATACAGCCAAGAGGGTGTATAAATACAACAAATGCTGGTTGATACATATGCTTGTCATACTAAGGTTGCTATTAGAAGCGGTTTGATACCATTTTAGTGATCGATGCGTGAGCTGCATGTACATCATGGAAGCAGAAGTGTGCAATAGGCCGACCTCATGTAAATTTGCTGATAAACTCAGTAAACAATCTTAACCCTGAGCTAGGTTGTGCAATAACAATATATTTAGGCTGACTAATGTCTTCTACAACCGATATTTCAGAATAGACTACATGTAACCAAAATTCTAAAAATATTTCTAATTTTGGGTATGTAGTTTTTTTATATTCACTAGGCAACTAAGAAATGGAAATGAGTAATACTAATATTAAGAATAGGGGTGTCCTGAAACCAATTTTTTCAAGACCGAGTATGAATACTTCAGTTTAGGTACTTGCCGAGTACCGATACCAAGTAATTAATAAGTCCTACTTATACTTCATGCAATAACTTTTGAAAACAAATTTATTTTATATAGATCTGGGTGGCTCTTCTTTTTAAGCCTATAGTCCCTCTAACTGTTAACAAATCATAAATAGAGCTTGACATACAGATTGTTTAGTCTTCAAATCCTTTATAAAATTACTCATTAAAAGACGTATTTTTCGCTGGAGTTTAAACCCATAGCCTGAGCCAAAATTCAGGTCGGGCCAAAATTATTTGTTTGATTGTCTGGTCGGCTGCAGCTTCTGTGGCGCATTTAATAAGCATTGCATACACAGAGTAAGCCTAAAGAGAATGTGTGATAAAGTTGTGTTAATCTACTTATAGTCTAAATAGAGGAGGAGGCAGCTTAACCTGTTGAGGAAGGAGAGAAAGTAAGGCGCAGATGTTCATTAGACTGTAACAAGCACAGCTCTGCACAATAAATGCGCATGCAGCTTCACCCTGCTCCACTCCCATTAATCACATACCCCAGAAGACAAAAGCTCAAAACAGGAGAAGTTACACTGCTTACTCTAATGATGCTTACTCTAAGCAGAAAAAAAGTTAAATGTAATCAGCTTGATGATGATCATGATGTGGATTATCTGTTCAGCTTGTTGAATATTCGTTAAACAGAATGAAAATTAAACGCAATTAAATGTAATTTTTGTCATTTTAAAAATTGATGTGGAAAAATAGATAATTGCAGGCTTTTTTTTGACAGTCAAAATGATGGACAACGAAAAAAGTCTAACGCGACCTCTGCTCAAGACAGCGGACATTATGGCCCCTCCAGCCATCTAACTTCTCCCATCTTCATGTTGTTTTTTTGTTTATTTGTTTTTTTTTTTTTTTTTTTCAGAGGATCAGGGAATAACTTATTATTGTATTATCAGCACCACCTGGTATAAAGTGTGGTATAGCCTTTGAGTTGCACCACAGTGCAGCCCAGGAGGAAAATCCATCAGAAACGTGGTATCGGTTTGGAGTATCGGCTTGCTTTTACAAGTACTTGATGCTGGTATGGGGACACCACTAATTAAAAAGCAATATATAAAATTTAGGTGTAATTGTAGAAAAAGTAAATTATGTACATTGTATGCTGAATATGCAACTTTGAATCAAAAGATTACTTGAGATTACAAGAAATAATATATAAATATTGATGAATAATTATTTTCATAAAAATATACCCTAATGCAATAATTTTTAGGAGGTAAAAGCTTCTAGGTCAATACAGTAATGGATTTTTTCAGTATTTAGCTGTATTGGAAACACTGCAGGATGAACACTTATGGCTGTTTAAAAATGTATGTTGAAATCCAATTTGTAACACTGATTTCATTTTTCAGAAAATTATCTAGAAGCTCATGACACAGGGCAGCAATGGAATTTTGCAGTATTTAGCTGTATTTGAAATATTGTAATGAAAAAGCAATGTCTGTTCAAAAACATATATTGACTTAATTTCAAAATCTTGTTTGAGCAATAACAGCATCAGTAAAATAATCAACATACTCGGACTGAACAGTCTGCTTCATTCCTTAAGTCTCCAGTGGATCTAATTAGCATCATACCTAAATTTACACTAATGCTAGGTACAATGTTCAAACTTATCTCTAAGTAATTTAGCATCTGACTGACAGCAACACAAGTAATGAATTTGTCGTACAATTAGATATAAATTCAGGTATTAATGGGTTAACCAAAACATAAACAGTTGGATGTAGGTTTCAGTTTGTTTGTACCCTAAGTCTTAGCAGAGTTTTTTCTGTCTGTGTGTAGCTCCAGTAGTTACAGGAGTGGGACCTGGTTTCTCTATTGGGGAGCTTCAAGGTCATCTGGCCTATGACCTAAACCAGTCAGTCAACCAACCAGTCAGCCTGCGACGTTCACTGGCCAGCACGTCCTCCAGCGGGTATGCACACACAAAGCATGCATCTGTGTTGACTGATTATGATTGTATTACTGATTATGTTTGAGATAACAATAAAAAAAAAAACGTCAATGCTCCACAAAAGGCCATCACTATTGGTTGTGCTTTCTTTTTATTAGCTTCCCTCGTCTTGTTATGATCTTGAGACAATGCTGTCAGCTCCCATTGCTGAATAACTTTTAAATCAATCCAACTGCATCCATTGTTAGTTCTGTAAATTGAGAGCTGCTGTGTGACATCTACATTCTTCTCCGCATGCAGGTCGCCTTGAGGTTGTTCACACAGAAGTCTGATTGTGGGCACATTTAATTAGTAGCATGAACAACCACGCAAAAATAAATCGGATTTAAGTAAAAAATCGGAATTGTTCAACACCTGTTGTGTGAACATAGCCTTACACTTGTGTCCTAAAGACATTACTTGGACCCCAGGTCTGAGACTCAAGCCTTAGTACCAGTTCTGATCACATGTATTGAAGAGTGAAAGGAAGGCTTTTTGTGAGCCATAGACTGAATCTGTTGTGCATGTTTTAATGTGAAAGGATGAGCTTGATTATAAGCCTGTGACCTTGGTGGATTATGGGATGTGAAAGCTTCAGTTTGTAACTTTTACAAAAATATGTATTTTCCATATTTGTTAAAACTGCCACCTTGTCATGACAGTTTGGTATGAGACAAGTAATCTGTGAAAAGATGGAGCTCCTCCACCTCCTCCCTGAGCTACTATTGCTGTCTAAAGAAATGCAATGCTCCTGACCAACAAACAACCAATCAGAGCTAGGAGGAGGGTCATAGCGCTGTCGATCATCCTGGTGTACTCACTGCTAAATGTGCTAATGGTGACGAAACAACTTACCATTCCAGGAAAACTGCTTATCTGCTGTCATTGGTGGCCATGCTAACTAGCCTTAGCATTAGTAGCATGCTACGTTGTGGTCAACCAGCTATAGCCTAGCAGAGAGCAAGGGGGAGTGTGTGAGCGGCACGTACAAGAAGGTGATTGACAACGCTAAGACCCTCCTTGCTCTGATTGGTTGTTTCTGACTGAGTGGTGTATTTCTGCAGTTAGTACTGGGAGAACTGGGAGAAGACAGAGGAGCTTGATTATTTTCACAGATTATCTGCATTATATTATACTGTCACAACATAATGATAATTTTAACAAATATGTGAAAAACCTTTTTTTCATAAAAGTTACATACTGCAGCTTTATTGCGTTATAATAATCTGTTCATGTGAGCTGTAGCTTCATGATGATGACCACATGAATAATAATACTATAAATAAATAATACTTTTCATTTAAAAGTTCCTTTCAGATCACTCAAGGACATTGTGCAACAACAGCTGAGCTGCAATAAAATTACAGAAACTAGGACTACTTAAGCTTGTGATCATGAGTTTTGATTTAAACAGAGGGAGAGAATCAGGTCTGGCAGGAGGGAGTCCCAGGCTTGGGGAGCAGAGTTGCTGAATGCTCTGCACCCCAAGGTGCTGAAACGAGTGGAAAACATGGTGATGTGGATGGAGGAGGATGACCTGAGGGAACAGGAGGGGGTGGCAGTGTGCAGAACGTCTTACAGATAAGCAGGGGCTGGGTTCTGAATGGCTTTGAATGGGTACAAAATAAGTTAGAATTCCTTTCTTTATTTAACTGGAAGCCAGTGCAGTCAGTATTCAAGCATTTTCATAAAAAGTTTAGTAGAACCTACCTGTAGTTGAACAAGGGGCTTTTGGTTATAATGCTGGCTGCTGAATTTGAACCGATGAAGGGATTTGTAAGGAAGACCACAAAGGAGAGAGTTGCAGTAATCAAAGCAAGATGTGACAACATGATAGAAGTGGTGAGAGGGGTTTAAGAGAGGAGGAGATGGTTTAGGTTGCATACGAGAAAATATGCAAAATGAGTAACATTACGAGTGTGAGCATGAAATGATTGTGAGCTATCAAGGATGACACCCAAACTCTTAACCTTTGGGAAGGGGGGAAAAAGGAAGCTATGGATAAAAACTAAAACATTGCGAACTTTGGATAGTGAAGATTTGGTACCAGTAAGGAGCATTTCTGTTTTGTCACTGTTTAATTTGAGGAAATTAGATGTGAGTCAAGATTTTATTTCAGATAAGGTGAGGAAGGGGAAAGAAGGGGTGTAGAATTAGTTTTGGTGGGAAAGTAGAGCTAAGTGTTTTATGCTAAGCAATGGAAATGGATGCTGAATTTGTGGAAAATATTGCTAATGGGAAGGACATAAATGATGAAGAGAAGTATGGCGCGGTATTAGGGCCAAAATTAAGACTATTGTGCACCCAGCAGTGGCTAACTGTGACTTGTACTTTCTTCTATAAAGAAAACTTTATCAAAAAAAATGGTTGGCATACAATATCTATGAGTGACATACATTAGATGCATTGACGTGTTCTTTTGACAGAGTTTACTGTAATCCAACGTAACATAAAGCATAAACATGCTGTATTATACAGAGCTGAAGTTGGCTTTTGACTGAGACTTACAATTCGGCAAATAGCTAAAGGACAACTCCATCTAATCTTTTGCTACTTTGAGCAGCTTTAATTTGCTCCAATTAAAAAACTTCAATGATTAGACTCTTCAAATATGGACTATATTAAAAGCCAAATATTTAAAACCTAGTTTGTGATTTGTGAAACCTTTATTTGATTTGTGAAAGTTCAGTTAAGTGCCACATTACTGCTATTACAGGCACTAAAAAGTAGCTGAAGTTATTACTCATCAGAAGATACTGAAAATTCAACTCTCACTTGAGTGCAAGTATACAGTCCAAACAGCTGTGAAACCATGAGAAAGTACATGCATAGTTGGTATGAAGGATTGCTGCAAAGTCAACGACACAATGCAAGCCATTGTCTACAGTTGCTACGTGCTCATCCAGGAGGAGTGAATGCTTCAAGTCAATGAGTCAATGCTCTGCTGGTTTGACTAGATGGATAGATACTGAATTTGACTGCATCAGTTGGAATGTATGTATGACTGGTTTGAATTGACTTTTTTGTAAATGTCTTGAGACGACTTGTATTGTGAATTGGCACTACATTACTGAATTGAATTGCATTGAAAATTTAACACTTGGTTAGTTGCTGGTGGGTAGCAGTAACCGTTCACCCTAGCGTTCACATCTTTATAAGGACCCTTCTGGCTGGAAACATCAAAACAAAAGCACGTCCTGTTCCATTTATTCTGAAGTTTAATACTGATTTTTTTTTCCTTACTGAAAACCATGGACTTAATGAGAAAATGTTTTTAAGTCATTGAAGACTTGAAACTTGACTCTGACTTTGGATGTAAGATGAGTCTTGATTTGAAAAAAATGACTTGTGAGTATCTCTGCTAATGCTAGCATGCATTTTTACCTTTCAGTTTAAAGTTAAATTGATAATGACAGCAGATGTTAATGTAGCATTATGTGCTGAAGACATGATGTTTCTAGACAGATTTCAAATGAATTTGGACCAAATTCAATTCTACATAATTGGATATGAAATGGATTTGTGACTTGAGATAACACGTTATAAATTGTCACAATACAAATAAACTCAATTAAGTTGAAGAATACTACTATACTCAGGCTGCATAGAAGCCAGAGGTTTAACACAGCTGCTGGACACAGTGATGCCACATAACACTTTTATGATCAGAACATGGAGTGTCAAAAATCATCAAGTTTGAAACACACAAATCCTATGATAAGTCAGTCTGATATGTGGCCACATACCTGTGTAGGTCCAGACCTCCACTGTGTGATATTTAGAGTCAATTTGACTAAAAAGTCCATAACCATTTGTTTATCGGGAGAACACCTATGCACCTTGAAATCTTCAACAATAGGGACTTTATCATACAATAAGGACTTTATCATATTTAGACATCATTTCTGCCAGAATTTCTGAAAAGTAACTTAAGAAGACTAAAAGTCCAGAATGATTATGTACTCAATGATTATGTACTCATTTGTCTGTAGGAGTAAACGCCTTAAGTCAGGCTCCATTGAAGAGGATGTTGACAGTCCAGGAGGGGAGTATTACCACTCACCTGCTTCTCCTGCAAGCAGCTCCAGGAACTGGACTGATGACTTGGAAGGAGGTAACAGAATAATTAACATCTTATTGAAGATACGTAGATACCAGTTAGCCTGAGAGACAGAGGCTGAAGTTGTTTATTTCAGAAGAACTTGCTTGGTGAAAAAACCTAAAACCTAAACATTATGAGTCCAAACTGTAGATGCATTTAAAGCTGCAGTATGTAACTTTTATGAAAAACATGTTTTTCACATATTTGTTAAAATTATCATGATGTCGTGACAGTCGTGATAAGACAGATAATCTGTGAACAAATCAAGCTCCTCTGTTTTCTCCCAGTTCTCCCAGTACTAACTGCAGAAATACACCACTCAGTCAGAAACAACCAATCAGGGCCAGGAAGGGGATCTTAGCGCTGTCAATCACCCTCTTGTACGTGCTGCTCACACACTCCCCCTTGCTCTCTGCTAGGCTCGAGCTGGATCATAACAACATAACCTGCCACTAATGCAAAGGCTATGGTAACATACTTTAAATGGGATTCACAACTTATGTTTGAGAAAAGGACATTATAGGAAAATTATGAAACTACTTTTAGCTTTAAAGAAATATCCACCTCCGAACATAGGTAACAACAACATTAGTATTTTTGCTAACAAGCCTAATGTGATACATTGGCATGGATTAAACTAGTCATAATAACTTTATCTGTTTCCAACAGCATGACTCAGCCTACTTGGTTTGTTTGGAAAAAACTGTGTGAAGTTTTTTTTCCTTTTGCTGGCTCAGGCTAGTGCCATGATTCTTACACACACCGGTGTGCAGCTCTTCTCAGCGATAGGTCTCCTGTTGCTAGCCCACACAGGTGTAAAACCAACGTTATGTCTATGCTCATGGTGCGTTTAAAGACTGCTCGGAAAATCACATTATGGTGTGTTAACAACGGAATAAACAGTTTTAACAGCTGAACAAAGTACGGGCGACAGAGAGTGCAGATATGGGAAGTGCAGAGGACATGTCCCCTTGTAATCTGTCTTGGGGGGGCAGATACCTGAATGGACAGGCCCAGCTCGCCCTGATGAATGATGATTTTGTGTGTGTGTGTGTGTGTGTGTGTGTGTGTGTGTGTGTGTGTGTGTGTGTGTGTGTGTCCATTTTCTATTTAAACTAGTGCTTTCTCAAAGTAAATTCTTCTATTAAGTAATTCAGATAGTTTAAATGATATTTTCACACATTGTCAGAGCCGGGTTATCTGTCTCTCTGATGTTCCAGGGCTGCCATGCTCGGCTCGTCTGACTACTGTCTTGTAATAATAGATGTAGGTTTTTTCACCTAGCACAAAAGCCAAATGTGTTATTACTGTTAAGTTGATCTTTAAATAACAGATAAATTAATCAAACAGTGTTCATAGTTTTATTAATAAACCATATCTTTATGCATTTGTAATCCAGGTATGTCTCCTCCAGTGAAGAAGGCAGAACTCGACAGCCCCTCTCCACAGGAGGGCTCACCAAGAATGGGATCCTTCACTCAGCACCACCATCCAGTAATAGCAGTGCACAGTGGTTCGTAGCACTCAGTGTCCCTTTCTCTCTCTGCCTTACAAACACACCAAGTCTTCCATAACCATACTGTATAGTACATTTATTAGCCACTTTCCTCAGAAAATTGCAAAAGTATTATTTCATGTTCTTGTCAGGTCTCTCTCGTCCTCATCCCTCCTCATCTCTTCACTTTCCATCTTCTACCTACTTTGCCCATGGAGCAATCCGCTACCCTCCCCATCTGGCCCAGGACCCCCTGAAGGATCTAGTCTCATTGGCCTGTGACCCTACAAATCAGTCCCCCAACTCTGTAAGTTCTTCCATTCATCTGTTATCCTAATACTGCTTCCATGATTCAGTTCAATTCAAATCTACTTTATTGATTCCAAAGGGAAATTAAGTTTTGTTGTAACTCATCTGATTAAAGAATTATTATAGATGGTGTTGGTTGTGGGCAGGAAAGATTTCCTGTAGTGGTCTGTTTTACAACAAATATGAAGAAGTCTCTGACTGAAGACACTCTGTTTTTCATTGACAATCTCATACAGAGGATTGTCATGATTGTCCATAATTTTCTTGATTTTATGCAAAATCCTTCTTTGCACCATCACCTCCAGAGGTTCCACAGTCATCCCAGAATAGAACCAGTCTGCTTTGTCCAGGTGATAGTGGGTTTGTTGAAGCAGGTGTATGATGGTGTCTTCAACTCCAACTCCATGGCGATAAGCAGTCTGCAAGGGGTCTTGATATGTGCTTGCTTACTCAGGTGGGCCAACAGGAGTCTCTCCCAGACCTTCATGATGTGGGATGTCAGGGCAACAGGTCTATAGTTGTTGATGACTGATGGGTGAGTTTTCTTTGGTACCGGAACACGAGAGGATGTCTTCCACAATAGTGGTACCTTCTCTTGGGTCAAGCTAAGGTTAAAGAGGTGTTGCAGAATCCCATAGAGCTGCTCTGCACAGGCCTTCATGACTATGGGGCTGACAGCATCTGGACTTGTAGCCTTGTTCCAGTTCAGTCTCTCCAGCTGCCTCTTCGCCTGACTTCTAGAAACAGAAAAGTGGGAGGGGGAGGCAAAGGGAGCAGCATCATCTCCTGATTTGGTTGAAGACAAACTAGTGGAATCAGAAGAGTCCATGACTGAGGTGGAAGATAAAACATCTGAGGTGTGACAGGAAAGCTGTGGGTCAAAGGAGGGTGGGATGTTGGTTTGGCTGGGGGCAGTAGGGGGGTGGTGGTGAGCTTGTTCCTGAACTGAACCTGTTGAAGAATGTGTTCAGCTCTTTTGCTCTGTCCAGACTTCCATCTATCTGATTCTTCTTCTGCTTGAAGCCTGTGATCTCCTTCATTCCAGACCACACATCTCTGATATTGTTCCTCTGCAGTTTACTCTCCAGCTTCTTCCTGTACACCTCTTTGCTGTCTCTAATCTTGACTTCGAGCTGCGTTTGTATACTCCTCAATAACTCCTTGTCTTCCTCCCTAAAGGTTCTTTTTGCCTATTTAACAGTTCCTTCAGGTCACTGGTGATCCAGGGTTTGTTATTAGGGAAGCATCTCACTGTTCTGGTGGGGATGGTGTTGTCCACACAGAACTTTATATAGTCTGTCACACACTCATTAATGTCCTCTCCATGTGGTTTGCAAAGAGAAATCGGATCGGTATCATCAAAACAACCCTGTAGGGCTTCTTCGGCTTCCTGTGACCACTTTCTCACAGTCCTTTTTGTTTCAGCTAGAGTCTCTGGACAAGGGGTTTATATTCTGAGTGGAGAAAAACAAGGTTGTGATCTGATTTACCCAGAGGAGGTCTTGCTGTGGAAATACCTGAGTCCTTGACATTTGTGTTAACCATATCCAATGTGTTGTTTTCTCTGGTAGAGCAGCTGACAAACTGCTGAAACATTGGCAATGTAGCAGAGAGTGATTAAAATCACCAGATATTGCCACAAAAGAATTGGGGTGTTGGGTCTGCATCTTAGCAACAACAGAACTGATGACATCACATGCATTGTTGGCAACGGCTGAGGGTGGAATGTAAACAGCCACCAAAACAACACTGGTGAACTCTCTTGGCAAATAATATGGATGGAAACTTACTGCCAATAGTTCAATGTCTGGACTACAGAGACAACTCTTCACAGTAACGAGTCCTGGGTGACACCATCTGTTGTTGACAAGCATTGCCAATTCACCTCCTTTCTTTTTCCTGCTAATCTTTAAATCTCTGTCTGCTCATATAGTCAGGAAGCCCAGCAGAGTGACATTGGAGTTGGGGATATGATCCTACAGCCATGTCTCAGTAAAACACATAATACTGCATTCCCGATACTCTTGCTAAGTCCTTGTCAGTGCTTGAAGTTCATCCAGCATGTTAGCTAATGATCTGACATTGCCCAATATGATAGATGGCAGATATAGTTTGAACTTCCTCCTTCTCTCTCTACTCTTTGCTCCTGCTCTGCATCCATGGCGCCTCCTTTTCAACACCTCTGGGATTTCTGGCTTTAGTTGTCGAATTATTTCTGCTTTTGCAATGTTAATCAGCTGCTCCCTGTTGTAAACCACCCTGTTGCTATGGTTATGCATCATAACAAAAGAGCAAAATATAAAAAAGTATTGGGAAAAATCAATCCAGCTGCACAGCATTCAAGACAAGAAGGAACGGTTGTCCAAAAAAGCAATTTTTTCCAAGAAAGGGGCTGGAATGACATTTTGAAAAAAAAAAGAAAAAATCTCAATGAAAGTAACAGAGCTACTCCAACGTGCTGCCACCCTGAGTGGCACAATTCTAGAATCTACTGTTTTAACTAGCTGTCAAACCAAACAGCATCAAGTAACTGGGTGAATTATTACAAAGTGCAGTAACAGAACAAAATGAAGTCTTCTTATGAAGGAAAATACCTTTCAGATATGAAGAACTTACATTTTAAATTTCAGAATAGGATTTCTAAACCTGTTCCCTTGAGTCTGTCTTTGTCGTCACAAGAAGGCAGAAGTCTGATCCAGCAAAGGAGTCCCTTGCTGGAACTGCCTGGGCGTATGATGTTGTGGAAGATGACCAGAAGCTCAGGAGGTGCCAGGGCTGGCAGTGGAACTCTGGAGCCCAGTGGTGGTAGCATCCTGGAAGCCAATCATGAAACTGGTAGAACCTACAGAGAACATTGTCAGAAGATTGACTAGGTGGCCGGAGGAAGCCACAAAGAGGCTCTGGAGGTCGGCCGTGTAGCCGGGGGAGCCGACAGTGTCTCTGGAGACTGAGCTACAGGACCCTGGAACCCATGGTGGAGCTTTGGAGACCAGTTCACAGGACTCTAGAACAGTCCGAGAAGCCCCCGGAGAGCAGCGTTGGGGTGCTGGAACCCTTGGAGAATCCCCGGAGAGCGGTGTGAGCCCTTTAAGATCCCTTGGAGGAGTTCAAAACTGTACGGCTTTGAGATAAAGAGGACTAGGCTGAAAAGGTCAGACAAGGAAGCTCTGGCCTGACCCTCCAGAACAGCAATGGAGGCATCTGAACGGCAGTGGCGTCTATGACTGGAGGATGAGACAGATGGTGGAGACAATGCAAAAGCGGTGGAAGGTGCAGAGATGGGTGAGGAATTAAAGGAGTGAAGCCGTGGCCGGGGAGAGGTGATTTATTAAATAACTCTGCCAATGCAGCCTGGTGGTCCCACTCCACCTCCTACAACAGCTTCATAAGGCCCAGAGAAAGAAGCAGAGGACGCCACTTACACAACAGACGCAGTCCATTGAAACACTTTGCAGGGTTTAACTATTGTTACATCTGCTGACGACAGCACAGTCGCACAGTAAAACTGATCTCAGATAACAATAAATCAGCCTACAGAGAGGAGGCCCACTTCAAGTTCCCCTGGAGCCCAAATCTTTGTTGACCTCACTTCCTCAGGAAGTCAAGTCCAGCTCATCTCCCACAACAGCTGCTGACCAACTTCTACCACTCCACTATCAATTGCATCCTATCTCATTACTGACCAGCGGAGGACAGCAGGTGGTGAGGGGGCTGACTGGGACCACACTCCTCCTTTCAGAGACATTTACACAGGCAGACTTCAGCGGAGAGCCAGTTGTATAATCAAAGACCCTTCTCACCATGGATACTCACTCTTCTCCCCCTCCCCTCTGGTAGACCCTGCAGGGCACATTAATGTCCAACTAGTAAAAGTGTGTTTAGTCTTCAACTTTTTTGAAAGCACACTGGGTTAAGGATTGTCATTTGAAATGAGCTGTAGGCAATTATTATTACAATTATTTTATTAAAGAATACAAAAAAAAATCCCAAACAGTTAAATGTAATATGAAAAATGTCAATTTAGCATCTTGAATTCATTGTTTTACTGAGTCTAGGGTTAAAATACTGCTTACATTTCTCCCTGGCGGCTGTTATTTTTTTTTAAACTAGAGCTTGGGCCCTGCGGTGGCACAGGGGTAGAGTGAGCTACCCACATACCAGCTGTCACGGTTTCAAGTCCCAGCCCATTGACTTTTGCCAAATGTCTTTCCCTTCTCTTATAATCCACTTTCCTGTCACTCTACTTTCAAATGAAGGCCCTGGGGGGAAAAATAAGAGATTTTTTTCTGTTTCTTCATTACACTAAAATTTTACCACTAATCTATTTTGCAGCTGAATGGCAGCACTCAGGTTAAAGTGCCCAGCCATTACATCTCCTCTCAGATGTTAGCACCCCCTGGACCAGCATCCGCCCTCCCCAGACCAGCAGTTCCCACAGAGTCCAAAGCTTCTACCTCCTCCTCTGATGGGGGGGCAAATTCCCCTACATCACCCAGTAAGTTTTCTCAAAACAACTATTTATATAATGCACATAGTAAATTCACTCTTCTTTCTAAACGTTTGGTATAAAGAATAATATTTTAACAGCAGTTTAGCAGAGATGGAAAAATGACCAGAAGCTCTATATTTTGAAGTGTAATATTAATCTATCCTCCTACCTGTAGGATAGGGGGTCTTGCCAGTCTGGGAAAATAAAAACAACCACAGACTTAGTTCTGACTTTGTCATCCAGTTTGATTTAAATAACAGCTGAATTTCTGCTGCACATATTTCAACAAGATGTTTTCCTTGTCTTTCCTTCATGATAGACAAGCATTTTGTTGATGATACCGCTAACATGAAAGTGTATAATACCCTCAGCATACTCTGCCCCTGGGACCCCCCCTGCCAGTCGATCTTCCTTCGTTGGAGTCAACCCTCGAGACCCAGGGGGACTGTACCAAGCTCAGGTAAGTAAAGATGTTTCTACAACCCTGGGATCAGGTTATAGCTTGAATTATTGATATGAATAATTTATATATTTGATCAATAACTATGAGACTTACACACCTTGATGATGGTGGAGATTTTTATGTTCAGCTGAACCCAAAAGCAGACTCCACTAATGGTAAACCTGATTCTAGCAACATCAGCAGAAAAATTAATATAAGCTAATAAAAGCTGAAGATGGGAAGCAACTAACAGAAGTAGGTTTTGCACTTTATAACCTGGCTGTGACAAACCAGAGTATTGAATAGAAAACTTGACTGGTGGATATTACTGACAACCAGGCCTCAGGCTGTCTGTTGATGGAAATGATGAGTAGGATCTGACTCTGTTGAGCTGAGCCAGTGTAACTCAGATAGACTGAGTTACATTAATGCAGCAGAAAAGTGTAGAAGACTCCAAAGATGTAAGCTGGAAAAGTTGTATCCAAGTTAAGTTTGCACCATGTTGTGTTTACTGTAATGCAGAGGCCTAGCTCCAGAAATAGCTCAGGTAAAAAAAATTTAAAATTAGAAACAATACCAGGAATCCATATTTGGATTAGAGGAAGAAAAATACATTTTTCTTTCTTTGAATTTGACACTTTCCATCTTTGTTTGCAATTTTCTACTATATAGAGAAAGATACTCTGAGGTATTAATAAGGCACATTTGGATACAATTTCTAATTTTCTAAAACACATTTACTTTTATTTTGTCGTCAGATTTCAGTTCGGGAAACGATTAAGTGGAAAGGCTTATTATTAGCTTTGATATTTTTAACCTCCTCATGCTTAAAATATTTTCATCTGTGTTTTTGCTGACATGCTGACTTGCTCAGGAGGAGGTGTTGCTGAAGAGTTTACTATGCTTCCTGAAACATCACTTTTTACCAGGGTGCATTGTTTGATCAGTAAACTTTAGACTGAATTATAGGATAACAGTTGACTCTACTTATTTGGATCTGAGGACAGCATTTTAATTCACTGGACTGGTGGAAGCAACATGCTTTTAAAATAGTCTTTTCATCATCAGTAGATCTGAATGTTTTGAGAACAGATTTTAATCAGTCATGTATGCACAGAAGCCATGCTGTGTTTGCTTGCTTGGAGCTCACATTAAACAGCAGAAAGTGATGTAAGCAGCACTATGTATGATGGTGTAATATGAATAAATCTGTGATCAATAAAGCTGTGGAACATGAGACAGAACAAACATATGACCTAGTCACTGTGACACTCTTCCAGCATGGTTTCACTGCAGAAAGTTTCGTTTAATGATGCAGCATTCAGAGTGGGAGCTGGGATATGTTAAGAAAAATATACATGTAGAGGATGTAAAAGTTCCATTTCCACTAAAAGACAGTGACTGTAGTGTCTGTGCTAAGTTAAATGGCCTACATGCCACGCTCTGGATCTCCATATAGAATAGAATAGAATAGAAATTTCCTTTATTGTCCCACGATGGGGAGATTTCTGTGCAACAGCAGCAAAGTGACAGTGACAGGAAATAACAGCAAACAAAATAAAAAATAAAAAAAATACTGTACAGTAAGGCAACATGAATACTGTGTAGTTGTAAAAAATACTCCAGTCCAGAGGAATGTGCAACTGAGTTGGTTAATTAAAAAGGTACAAGATGTGCATGTCTCTGAGCATTAAAAATACAAACTATTTACAGTTAGTAACAATAGAAAAACAGTAAAGTTGTACAGATACTAGCATGGATATAAACATTTATTGATTTGTTGGGAGCAATGATGGTTATAGAGTCTAACAGCTGTCATATCTGCTTTTTGTAGTTTCTTTAACCAAATGAGGAAGTTTTTTATTTCTTAGACCAGCCAGGAGAGAAGAAAAATCCAAGCTGTCAATGGTTTCGTTTAGGCCTCTGACCCACATGCAAGATTATGCTCAGGAGATGAAAATAAAAGTTGAACTGGTTTGTTGATACAAATAATGAATACTGAAAAGGTATTGATTGGGGGGGTTCTCTGGGACGCAGTGGGACAGGAACACACTGGGGAGGAGGAGCAAAGGTGAGTTGGATGATAAAGAATGTGTTGGTGAGGATGATGATGCCAGGGAGGAATGAGCTGGATCTGGGGTGATGCAGAGAGCGTTGAAGCTGAGGTGGAGGTTGATGAGCGGTGGAATCCAAGAGAGCGTTGGAGGACGGATAAGTTGTTCAGAGAGCAAGGATATAAAAAGAGACTTGGGGGTCCCGGTCATGAAGAATCCAGGAGTTATTGTTCTGAGCAGTGGAACGAGGAACCTGGGAAGGAACACAGAGGAAGATTTCCAGGAAATCACTCAGGATATTACCTGGAAAGGATCACCAGGAAACAGGTTAGCTGTGTAGCTAGGACACATGGATGACTCAAACAGTCACACAGAGGACTAGAGGTACCACTGAAGGGGGGGGGGGGTTATGTAAAATTTACTTTTTTGATCATTATAACATGTTATAATGTTATTCCCTCATCAAAAACATACCTGGAGTGTTGCCTTGATTCTTTCATGCACGTTTGAGGAAATCTTGAATCTCCCTTGGCAACCATTCGGGGGTGCCTAAACGCTTGCTCTCACAAAGCGCCACCTATTTACCCACAGCTCCTCCGGAGCTTCAGTCTCCAGCTGAGTTTCTGACTCACAGAATACCCCTCCCTCCACACCTCCCCCACTCAGCTCCTCCAGACGAGCAGCAGCAGCAATTAGCAACAACTCGTGGAACTGCAGGTCTGCTGAGCTCATCATAGGAGCTACTTCTCAGTCCAACGCTGCTAAGAATGGTTATAAATGGCATCATGGACAAACACTGTTGTGATGCCATGCTGATAGGGGAGTGTAGAAGCGTCTTAAAGAGACAGAGGCCAATTTCAAGGCATCAAACTGCAAAGTCAAATTTCTTTTAAGTCATATTTGATATATACAGTATTTTTATAACAACTGAAGGTAACATAGTTACTTGATTGTGTTATTAAATGGCACTATGTGCCTGGAAAATACATAATTCTGCCCCTTTAAGATAACACTCAGGCGCTGGATGACAGGCAGCCAGCTCCTCTTATACTCCTGCTGATGACCTGATGCAGACCAGGTGTGCAGGAGCTCCACCCTCTAGTGGCCACCTGCAGCTCCAGCAGGAAGAGAGAACAAACATAAACATGACAGAAAATATGACAGATTACTTCCATGATATGAAGATTAAAATCCAATCAGAAACCAGTAATTGTCAGGTAGGAGAGGACAGAGCAGACTGAGCCTGAGTCCCACTCGTAACAGCTGACTTATCTAAGGATTACATTGTGTCATTGATTTAGCAGCAGCCCCTCCTCCTGAGCAAACATGCGATGACAGCAAGGAGTATGCACTCTCTATGTTGGAACATGTACTAAACTTAATAAACTTGTAATCATGTCATTAGTTAGCTGAGTAAAAGACAGAGCAGTAAGAGAAAACCAAATGTGCTCCATTCTTCATCTAAGTGGAAGGAAATTCACGCTCACAGTTCTGATTTGACTCCTTCCTGTTTGTATCCTGACTGTTTCTTGTTTCTCTTCCAGTCCTGGTATCTGGGCAACTAAGTGAACTTTGGCAGAAAGCTGATGATGCTGACAGCACGCTCCTGGAGGAAAGGACACAGTCCCGTCAAGACATTATCAGAGGAGAAAATATATTCAGTTTTCTAGAAATACCACATCTTGGTCACACATATACATAAATATATATGATTATGTATGTATGTATGCTTACCAGAGGAGAGGACCACCTGGATGAAAGGTGGATGCTACTCAGCAACTTGGCGGTGCCTGGATGAACTCTGCTTTATAATACTAAATAGTTGTCACAAATGACAGCTTCTGGGATTTTCACAAGAAGGCTGTGGGTTGGTGCAGATGTCTGATTGGTTTCTAAAGAACTACGCATCAACTCTGCAGTTCCTGAGAGGCTTGTAACCCCACTGCATCCCAAGGATGGACCCTGTTGTCCCAGGATACATGTCAGCCTTTATTCAGGCTGTCCGCTTTAAATCCTGCTGGAGGCCCGTATACATCCCAACTCCAACAGCCTGAATCCTTCCCCTCATCAGTGCAGGTGCTGCTTTTAATATATGCAAACAAGCCTCCATTAGTTTCCAGACTGACTAGAATGTTTCTATGTATGCTTGTTTGCACTTTTTAGCCATTATTGAAATGTGCTGAAACAGCAGATTTTGTTCTTTGTTTCCATCCATGCTGAGACAGAAGCTTTGTCTTTTTTGACAATCATCAAGTAGAAGCTATTAGGTTGCTTTGCAGAATGTTTAATATGCTTTTCAGCAGAAGACAAGGAGTGAAATCAGATTTCTCTTCTTGCCTTACCCAACACAACACGAGCACTTAGAGATTGAGAGTGAAAAAAAAACACCAAACATCCGCTGTGGATGTTTGGTGTTTGGTGTTTGCAACGTTCTGCGGATGCTTACCTGTTTGTGTTTGTGTGTTCACATCCACGCATTTCCCCGCTCTGTTCTGAGGAGATGTTCTGTCCATGTGTCTGTTTTGGATCAGAGAGCCAACAGTGCACTAAGGTCATATTGACCTCCCTTTTTGAAGAAAGACTTGATATTGTGGGGTGTGGCCAAGCCTGACTCTGTGCTTTAAAGTGTTATTGTGCAGGAGCTCTGCGTACTGAGCTGAAGGGAACAGAACGGTGTTTCTCTGAGTTCTAGAAAGAGTATTGGGCTCTGACAGGCTCAGTAATAGTCAACCTCAGCTCTGTGTACACTGTGTGTAGAGACCTGCTGGACTTCAGGTTGAGTTTCAGCTGCGTTTCCATTACAACGGTGCGCTAAATCATTAAAAAACATGAATAACATAAAATCATGCCGCGCTATGATTCTCCAACTACTTCCTGTTGTCATCTTCTTTGTGGTTTGTGCCAGTGGCAACATCTGGTTGCTGATTATGCGACTCTTGTGATGCGAAAAAAGTGTTTCCAATGCAGTTTTGCGAAATAAACCAATTTTG
Source organism: Anableps anableps (assembly GCA_014839685.1). Classification (NCBI taxonomy): domain Eukaryota; kingdom Metazoa; phylum Chordata; class Actinopteri; order Cyprinodontiformes; family Anablepidae; genus Anableps; species Anableps anableps. The sequence continues at coordinate 4,179,157 of CM026070.1, forward strand.
ATACGGCCGAAAAATGACCTCATCCTCGCGCCAAAACCCTTTCTTGAAAAATAATTTTTTCAAAAATGGCTTGTTTCCATTGAGCGAATTTATTTTTGTTATTTCAAATTGCACAATTTCAAGGTTAATGAAAATGCAGTTATAGATGAATAGAGAGAAGGGTCAGCAATGGTGTAAGAAGACCAGCCAGGTTCAGGATTTAAAGGCAGATGTCATTTTTCATTATGCTAAAAGTCTAGGCTCAGCTGTAAAATATTGCTTAAGTCAGTTATTATTATTATTATTATTACCTCCAAATCATGCTGCATAGAACATATTAAACATGATCAGCATTTAATTTTATTCAGACAACAATAATCCCCATCTGCCTTTATGTAAAGGAGACTCAAATCCGCATTCTGTTAAAGAAAGTGACTCAAAGCAATATTCTCATTAACTCTACTCCTCATCAAACGGTTTAATTTGTTGTTATCGAGACTGAAGCACTAAACATGAGTGAACAAAGAAATATTTGTTCAGGACAGATAGTCTAGACCCATTCAATAAATTAGAATATTATTGAAAAGTCCTTTCATTTTCACTCAGTGAAACACATTATATAGATTCATTACACACAGATGGATGTTTGAAAGTCTTTATTTCTGTTAACGTAGATGATTTTCTGCTTACAGTGAATGAAAACATGACATTTAAAATTAGAATATTACATCAGACTAATAAACATTTTAATACAGAAATGTGGGCTTAATGAAAAGTATGTTTAATACCTACTTGAAGGTTATTATTTTCAAAAGGTACTTTTAATCTGACAAAAGAGCTGGAACATATTTTAATTTATTGAATATAACTGTACATATGAGCAAACAAAGAGCTTTTAAAATTAATGCACATAAAATCCGACAGTTGTGTAGAGTTTAAAAACGTCTCCATCATCCGTTTAATGGACTGATAGGAGGCGGCTCAAAGCAAAGAAAGATGGGTGGAAAAGGCTAGAAGCTAAAGCTGACTGCCAGTCAGATATCTCTAGTTTCTGATCAAACACTCTGATCTAGACAAGCTAAAAACCACATCACTCTTCAGATCCAATTAACTCTCAGCTCACTGACACTAAATGCTCCTATTCATAAAAGCTTCCTCAGACTTCAGGTTTAGCACTGCTCATCATGTGTATCATATATGGTCTGAAGACTAAACATGATGTAACTTGTCTTGTCCTGGGGAGAAGTCAGACATCTGTCGGATACCAAAAACACAGCACTGAGCCCCATGGCGACGCTGGATCATAAAGGATAAGAAAATCCGCTAAAGCAGAGAGATTGTAGCATCATCTATACTGCGCATTGCTGTTCTATGCTCCATGATGCAGGAGTTTTATTTTCCACTTTTTACATCAACAAAAAACCCTAACTTTTGTGTTAAAGGAGTACACTTTATCTGATTGGAGCTATTGTTTAAATTCTCCGTTTAATAGAAATGCTGCTGCTCATTTCACCCCATCACTTTTCCTACGAGCTGCTAAACGTAGCTTTTCATCCAAACCTTCCATGTTTTCATGCTAACAGGTCATTTTGTACCTACTTTGACAGCCCATAATTTCAAATAATCTTCTTTAACAGGGGTGTCAAATCCGGTTCAAAAATGATTAATTAGCAGGCCTCTGCAGAGCTGGATTACATACTGAGGAGCAGATTTAGCTACTCATTCAGCTGTGTTAGATCAAGGTCACATCTGGACCATGCAGGACAACACTTCTCCAAGACATGAGTTGGACACCTTCGTTCTATAATACACTCCGAGTCTATTGCAGGGTTGTCCAAAGTGTGTCCTGCAGGCCATTTGCAGTCATCGGAATGAATTTGTGACCTCTATTGAAGGATGAGACCAACCAGTTGATGCATATTTAATACAGAACATTTTCAGAGAAGTCAGGCCTTTCAGAGCAGATGCAGTCTAAAGTCTCAAAATGGATAAAACGCAAAGCATTCATCTTTTATTAACCATATTTTTTTCTTTAATTTTAATATCATAAGAAATAGACCCACAAACATCCAGTAACTTTTTTTTTAGCAAAGGCAGAATAAGGTGCAGCCATTAAACTTGGCTAAACACAGCAAGGCTTGTCAGAGAAAGAGTCACCCATATCCAGTTCTTAGACTCAGAATTTTATCTTGATCAAGAAAATAGAAAAGATTCAGTCCTCGAGACCTACCATCCTGAAATTTTTAGCTGCATCAACACACCTGGATCAAATGAATGGCTCGTTACAAGGCCTCTGCAGATCTGAAGTACTGCTGAGGGAATTCAGTCTTTTGACTGGGTGTTTTGAAGCAGGGATGCATCTGAAAGTTGCAGGATGGCAGCTCACGAGGACAGGACTGCACAAGACATACCATGATCTAGAACTACCATATTCTACCATGTCTTTGTTTCAGTAAGGAAAACATGCAAATTCCTTTTATGTTTTGGACGCTCAATGATTTACAGTCCTATTTTAGAAAAGACTTGAATAGTTTTTATTTTTATTTTATTGAAATATTAAACGTTTAGTATACTGTTGTGCAGATAAAAGGACCCAAAAATTATTCACCGTTTTAGATCTAATTTTCATGGCCCTTAGGTACTTTAAACCTGATAATGACTTGCGTGGCAAAAACTTAGGGCACCCCTGGTTCATATCACCATGGAAATGTGGCTCTCAGACTCTAATAACCGTCTGACAGCTGGAGGTTGCTCATGGTTCTTTTGATTTGATCAGGGGTCAGATTCTGTTCAGAAGAGTGGACCGGTTGGGGCTAAGAATCACATGTTTAAAACAATATTATACAATGAATGATATGCCATATTGGATGGTATTTTTGTGAATTTTTTTCCTGTAAATTTCAAAATACTGCTCTACCAGGAGAAACAAAGCCACACACATTGCTAGGTTTACAGGCAGGAAATGGAAGTAAGTCAGGATGAAAATCATGACAGCTGGTTAAAATAATTATAAAATAAAGATTAAAATATTATTTAGTGAAGGAGTGATCTGGCCTGACTTCAGGTCTTCGATATGCACATATTAAATATCACTTGTACTTTATTCATGTTGGCAATGTTGCACAACCTGATCTAGATCTATGTTTGGTGTTTTTGGTATTTTTGTTTTTTGATGGTTTGTTTTTTGCATGACAAAGTTGTATTAAAATTGCAGCTTTTATTTTATTGTAAAAAAACAAAACAAAAAAACGTGATGCAATATTTTTATTATATTGGCCAGCTCTTTTCTCAAGCTTTAACAAGCAGCAGTTAAACTGATTTTGCCTCCTGTTGAGCTGTGCTTTTACCAAATATAGCCATCAAGTGTTGGAAGCAGCTGTGTATGCTGACGCAGGACAGTGTCCACCACTTATCTCTTTGCATGTCAAAGTCTCCATATGATCATGTATGTTGTTGGGCCCTCCAGTGAGCCTGTTTAGTCCAGTTTAGTCTGACCATAATTCTCCCTTCCACCCACATGTTTGGACTTTCTACCAACTTCCTGCTCAGGAGCAGAAGGGTGGGGGATTCAAGCCATGCTCATGTCTACTTCAAGCTTGCTATTGAAAGTGCTAAAAAAAATCCATCCTGATTGAAGGTTGAGCAGCTGTGTCCTGCATGGTGCTGCCACTGTTGCTGTGTTGACCAGAGGAATGCATGGCCTTGCCTAATGAATCCCAACTTCCATCCTGGTTTATCCTTCCTCATCCTCTCAGTATTCTGTGCTGCATACGGGAGGAGCTGATAGAGACTGTGTCTGTGTCTTTCTATTTTTACAAAAGCACTGCTCTTTTGCACGATAGTTCATAGAACACATTGTGTGCCTTGCCTGTAGTTAGAAAGCAGTGAAACTTTGAGGAAAGCAAATCCTACTCTGTGATGCAGCAGGCAGAACTTCTAAAGGCGCATGTGTGAGTTTCTTGTCATTCTGTGGGGTAGCAGGCAACACTTTAGGTTGACCAACTGTCGATTTTCCACATTTAGCTTGTGACTGTACTCTCAGAGCTAGGATGATTTGGTGATGGAAGTGATTGTATGAAAAAAAAGATCAGATGTCAAAGTTTCTGTATGTTTCACTAAGAAGGGTTTGATTTAAATGAAACGCTCTTCCAGAGTCTGTTACTTTATGGCTCCTGCTGATTTGAAAGCAGCTCTCTGACCCTTCAGCACTGACTGGTCATAATTACTCTCTGTATATCCATTGAGTTATGTTGTGTTAGACCAGGAAATATCTCTATCAGTGGTGTGAACTTCCAGCCATGTGACCAAGGCATGGGATGAGAGCATTTAGAATCTGTTCAGGTTTATTCCTCATCAAACTATTGCATATGTATTTCAGGAGCAAAGGAGTTACTTGGTGCAAAGGAAATAGCTCCCCAGCATTGCCTCTGTAGTTATCTGATGCTGTAGTGTAGAATATTGGATTTCCAGTTAAAACTGGATCCACTAATAAATGTCTAAAAACAGCATAAAGTGAACACTGCAATTTAGAAACACAATATAGAGCACATGTAGGCAATATTAAAATGTATGTAAATACTATGCAATGACCTGATAATAACCTAATACCATACATGTATACTAAGTTATGCAGACACTCCATCTGCACTGATGAAGAATCTCTCATCTTGCATTCCACAGAAACCTTGTGGTTCCAGCTATAGGCTGCAAAGTATTTAACTGTTTTCTACAACAGGTTGAAATCAAAGGCAAACAGACTTTTGCTCTTTTTTTTTTTTTTTTTTTTTTTTTTTTTTGCGTGGTCATTCATACTTCTTTGTGAATGGTTTATGACCCCAAAGTGACCTGCATACGCAGAAGAAGAACGTAGACGTCACACAGCAGTGCTCTGCTTACGCCAGTAGTAATGGACGCGGCCATCTATGGATCAATTTTAAGCTTATTCAGAGCCAACGGTATCGTCACAAGATCATAACAAGTATAACAAGACAAGGGAAGCTAATAAATGGAAAGCACAACTAATAGCAATGACCTTTTTGTGGAGCATTGACTGCAACTTCTTTAGAGAAGTCTGTTTGGATGTGTAGTTGGAACCAGGAGTGGTGGGATTGGGATGTGATCCACAGACTTCTTTCTTAATTTCATAATTATCATTTTCAGCTATTGTTTACGTCCAGATTTATTGCATCTAGCTACCGCTGGTGAAAGATGTATAAGTTGGATAAAATGCAACATGACCGTTCAGAGTGCAGACATTTTGAAAACAATCAGATACATATCCAATTTAGTTCCACACGCGCAAGTGGTACAGATCGGATTTTTTAAGGAGTGAGAAGATTGGAATTGGGCCGTTCAGACTGCTGTGAAAAAGCAGCCGTTCAGACTGCTGTGAAAAAATCATATTTGGGTCACATTTGTGTTCCGTGTGAACTCCTGGATAGGTATTGAAACCTCTTTAGGAAAAACTGAGTTGCTTTCGATTTAAGCCTGTTGTAGGCTGTATATATTCTCAGTCATCCAGATCATGTCTACATGATCTGGATGACTGAGAATATATACAGGGATGTTGAGCAGCTTGTTTCAGATTTTATTTGAACTGACTTTATTATCTTCTCTGTTTAACTTAATGGCTGTAAACACGTCATAATATATGATTGTGAATAGTTGTAAAAAGCATCCATTGAATGTTTAGGTATCTTGTTTTCATGTATTTAGGTTTGTGTGTCAGCCCACAGTGGGTGAACCCATGAAATGGGGAGAATAGTGACAGGAGTAGAGGATAGCTTTGAGAGATGTTATATTATGTTATGAAATAACGAGATGGAGGAGGGAGTGTTACTGAGACAGTTTGGTTCCGATGATCTCCAGTCTGGTAGCAGAAACTAGAGAAATTGGTAGAGTTTCTAAATCATTCATATGATACATTTACCCAAATCCATACTGATTAAATGTTGCTCCCCTAGGCCTTAACTTAAAACTGATGTTGAAACTGCAAATGAAAAGTTCAGTTTTTGACCAGGAGATTTAACATGAAAGTGTCAGCTGATTGATGATAGGTTAGCGCTAGAACTCAACAGACCAACAATCTTTGTGAGTCATCCTAAGGATGAACTGCTGCAGTTCAGATCCAGGATGTAGAGGGCATTCTGGAGAATGGAAAACCCCAGGTGGAGGCAACAAGATGCTCCACTGGTTAGAGAACAAAGAACGTTAGTAGTGCATGTTCTATGTTAAACACAGAGTTTTCTGGAATAGGAGATCCTGATTACACCATGAAGAGAGTGAAGTCCGAGTTGAAATATGATCTATCCAACTTATAAGGCCCAGGTATGACTCATTAGTCCAATGAAGACAGTTCTTTCAGAACTTAGACACCAAAATGATAAGTACCTCCTAGCTTTACATCCATTAACCACAATGTTACTTTATTTTGCAGATTAATATAAAATGAGAAACCTCTTAGCGTGGATGACTGTTTCTTTTATAGCCCCTGCTGCCTTGGTGGAGGGTAGCTGCAAATCAACCCAGTGTTCAGCCTGTTGACTTGATGAGACACATGAACATTTTAAACATATGGTGATAGAAATGACTGACTCTGTATTAAATGTACAGTCATTCAATCATGCTTTGGATATAAAATTCCTGCACCAAGCAGTCAGTCAAAGGAAGGGGGAGGAGTCAGGAAATTTTAGTTAAATTGTTAGGAAAAATTCAGCTTTCTTTCAATAATAGTTACAAAACTGTATTTGGTTGATTGTTGACTAATATTAATCCGTGGTTGAAACCTCAGGCTAGAATTATTAATAAAATAAAATATTGAAAGTAGACAAATTGAAAAATAAGATATCACCTTCTTGTTTTAGGACTCGATAAATAAGATAAGATAAAGAATCAGACAGTGGAAGAACTTTAGCCATGATTATCCTGTTGTACAAATACTATGCTGCAGAGAAGTCATTCTTTTCATGCAAACATACCAGTCTCTAACAAACAAGCCAACAGCAAATCAAAAAAAATCTACCAAAAATATTGTCAACATGCAGTGCCTATGAGTTTCATTACAGTGTGGATACACTCATTTCTATCCTCTGTCCTCTCAGTTCAATACAGTATGCAAACCCCCAGTGCAGGTCTGAAGGTGACAAGCCATAAAACAGCCCAAAGAGATTGAGCGACACTGAGCTTCAATGGCTTACTGGATGATGTCCAGTGCATGAAGCTGCTGGATGGATAGAAGGTCAAAGCAACTTCTTCCTCAGTGATGAACATTCATGGCTTTTTCTTTTGATCAACCCATGCAAGGTCTTTTTCTTAACAACAGACTGCCATGGAAGCAGTATTTGTTGATAAATTTGACATGAAAAAGGGTCTTATTTAGAGTATTAAATTGACCATGTTTCATTGAGAGGATGGGTTTACCTCTTCAGCAGGAGCCTGAGGAGCTCATTAAAGTGGACAAAAGTCACTAACCAGATTGTGCTCAGTAACCTACACAATTAAATAATTCCAGGTTCAGTTGGTGAAAACACAGTTCTCAATAAACAGCAGTCACAGTGAGGCCTTGTCCACCCGTAGCCAGGTATTTATAAAAATGAATATCTCCGCCACATCGTTTAGAGAAAATATCATACACACAGGATAGGTTTCAGAAAAGTTTTCATCTGTATGAACTCACATAAATATGCCCCTGAGCATTGTTTTAAACATGCCATACCGGTGTAGCGCAAAGCAAAAACCTGTCAGCCAATCAGAATCCTTCAAAACAATCATGACTTCTTGTTAGAAATTAAACATGATGCCAGGAGGTTCATTTGTGTGGACTTTTAAATAGCATATTAGAATATAAAGTTAATAAAATACAAGACGATGTCAATTGGGAATCATGTCAAAGCAAATATGTGGATATATAGTCTGCGCATTATTTGTTGCAGACTGTAATGCGCAGTAGCCTAAATCTCCATTTGCACATGTACCACATGCAAACACAAATATGGAGTTTTCTCAAATCTCCACTTTGGTCGGAGTTTTTGTAAATAATAGTTTTTTTGTGATAATAAACAGAGTTTTCGTGTGGGTGAGAGGCTCATATGCATAAAAATGCATTAGTTTTCCCAGGTATCTGGCTACGTGTGAACTCGGCCTGAGTCTGTATGTCCTGATTGCAGTCAAAGAAGACTGTTACCCACAACCACCTGTGTGTGTGTGTGTGTGTGTGTGTGTGTGTGTGTGTGTGTGTGTGTCTGACCCACTTTCTTATTTAAAAACTTTTGCTGCAGATAAGTTACCTGTTGTGAGCTCTGATCGCTGCTTTAGGGAAACTTGGGTCACTTCTGTTTTTATGTTCAGAAGAAATGTATTTTTTATTTATCAAAAAACTATTTAGCGTCTTTATGACATCTTAGGGGAAACATCAGTGAAATGTAACAAAGAAACAAGAGTACAGAATTATAAAGATTTTTTTAGACTTTGATCCAAAACTGTTAAATATATATGCATTTACACTGTGGGTCACATTTTTTTATATACTGATTGACATATTTCACTATTTCTGGCTGAGGAATAAAGTCGGGTGTTATGCTTCATGTGAGAAAATGTCCAAAAGAACAAAACCTTGTAGAGAATTTACTGTTTGCTAACAATGATGTCAAACTTCTGTTGGAGGGTGGGGAGGGTTCTTGTTCTGTTCCAGCAACCTGCAGCCCAAAACAGGTGCTTTCTGGATCACTGCTTTAGTTCAGACCCTTACGTGAACCGTCCATCTTGTTCTGTGCTTAACAAACCATCCAGCCACAGACTTTCTGCAGATTCCATATTTCGGTCATAAATTGTGATTTGGTTTGATATTTGTCCTGCTTTGATGCAGACATGAAGCAGATGTTTTGAAACAGCCTGCAGGGCTGCAGGTTTTCCTGGGATCAGAACACCAGTCTGCTGGCTTATAGCTGCTCCACTCTTTACTCGGCTTGCTGTTGACACTTTGTAAAGAATCAGATGCTTTGTTGTCAAAGATCACTTTTCTGGATTTTTTTCAACAGAATTTTTCTGATATAGAACAGACTGCTTTGCTTGTTTACAGATAAATATATTAAAAAATTCCCTTTTTACAAAGTGTAGGCATGCAAAGGCTTCATATGGAATTGCATGATTATCCAGCCACACACTTTCACAACAGCTCTTCATACATGAAGGAATGAGAAATGAACAATAAAAGGTCAGAGTTTTTATTTCCGTATGTCGGCTCATCTCAGAGCTGGTTGTCATTCCTCGTGGTCACACTTTTAGAGTGTTTTCTAAAAATGCTTCGTACCAGAACCTTGTTTTCTAACAAGCCTGACGTAACCGAGGGTTACTCTCATTAACCATCCCATTGCAGTATGTGTAACACAGCCAGTCAGAAACAATGCTGCGCATTTATATTTGTGCTAGGAAGAGCTGGAATGCTGAGGTCAGCCTTTAACTGGATGTTCACTGTGGTAAGGGCTACTGCTTTAGACCAGAGCAGTTTTAATAACACCTTTGACAGACTTATTATTGTTATTATTCTGTTTGCATGTTGAAACAAATATCGAACTTTTTAACATTGAGTAAAAGTTTTTGGACAGTATGTTAAAGTTTCTGTTCATTTTTGAATGTCTCTCTATGGTTTGACAACTTTTCTGTGCATGTGCATCTTTCATTGATATTCATCTGCTGTGAGGGAAACCAACACATTTGATAATGTGTCTTTAATATTTCTATATTTACCATTCTTATCAGCAAATTTTAGTGAACTCATTACTGGAACTGAGTATGTTTTCCTATGCAAAATATACCATTAATAAACAAACTATACTGATACAGAGAACTCTGTTCTATGTGTGTGTGTGTGTGTGTGTGTGTGTGTGTGTGTGTGTGTGTGTGTGTGTGTGGTTTAATTCTTTGTTCAGCGAGTTTCTGAGTTTGTAAAAGGTCAGTTCTAACACATCATTCAGCCACTCCGTTGGGGGACCTTCTGAGGCAGATTTGGAAGGAGTTCATCTGAAAGGCAGGAAAACAAGAAAAACTAAATAGTTGCCTTTGTGTCTATGTTAAATATAATATAGCAGGTTGCAGTTTCCACAGAGGTCTACCAACTGTAAGAGTTCCAACAGCATTCCCCAGAAATTTTTCAAAGCACAAGCAATTCCTGTCCATACCATCACACTCAACCAATCCCAGCATCCCCCGGTTCGAATCTGTATCCAGGCATTAAAAACTGCAACAAGAGGAGGGGTCAGAGGTTACATGTCAAACAAAATTCTGATAATATCCACATAAATGTCAAACATTCTCCGAAAAGATCAGATATCGAATCCCAGAAAATGTCATTATGTACCAGTGTGGCTCAATATTATTTTTATTATGATCAGATTTTATCTATGTTGCAGTGGGGAAAATAAGTATTTGATACACTGCCAATTTCTCAAGCTTCCCCCACTTACAAAGAATGGAGAGGTCTGTAATTTTAGTCGTAGATGAGCTACAGGACAACAGGCAAACAGCTTGGTGAGAAAGCAATGACTGTTGGTGCAGTTATTAGAAAATGGAAGAAACTCAAGATGACTATCAGTCTTGGGCTCAATGTGAGATCTCTCCTCATGGAGTATCAGTCATCATGAGGAAGGTGAGGGATCAGCCTAGAACTACATGGGAGGACCTGGTCAATGACCTGAAGAGAGCTGGGACCACACTTGAAAAGGTTACTATAGCAACACACTAAGTCATCATGGATTAAAATCCTGGAGCACGCATGCTCAAGCTAGCACATGCCGAGACCCGTCTGAAGCTTGCCAGCGATCATCTGGATGATCTTGAGGAGGCATGGGAGAAGGTCATGAGGTCAGATGAGACCAAAACAGAACTTTATGGTCTAAACTTCACTGGCCATGTTTGGAGGAAGAAGAGACCTGAGTACAAACCCAAAAACACCATCCCAACTGTTTTCACCACACAAAACTATTTACCTTCTATATCCCTATGTAACTGATTTGTATTGAGCCGTTTCATTCAAAATTGAATCAATAAGTAAATACTGTTATTAATACATTATTAATAAATATTTCATGGAATAAAAAAAATGTCCCCATGAAATAAAACAAAATTAATATTTAAAAAACACATTTTTACCTTAGTTTTTTTTTTTTATTTCAAAATTAATTTCATTTACTTATTTCAAGATGTATTTATTTATTTCAAGATTTATTTATTTTTTATTAATTTCAAGAGTTACCTATTTCATTAATTTATTTAATGATTCATTTATTTATTTCATAATGGTGTTTCATTTTGTGACACTTGTTTTTTAAAGCTACTTTACGTGTTTCATGGACTTTTATTTTTTAACTCCGTTTTTATGTCATGCTCTTATTTCATGTTCTTATTCAAATGAGGGGGCGGAGTTTTCACTGTGGAGGTGCTCTGGTCAGAGCGCAGCGAGCTGAGTGACAGCGAACTTCAGTGCTTCTGCATGAGGCTGCGGGCTACAAGAGCTTGAGCTGATGTCCCGGTGTCGTGCCAAGGTTGTTATCCCTGACAGAGTTTATGTTCCCTAAGTCGACACCACAGGCCTTGCTTTCTCTTGTAAGCGGGGGAGTTAAGCTTTACTCATGTGCTCTTGTTTTGAAACGCATGGTTCTTCCGGGGTAGTCATTGCCTCGATTGGGTTGTGTTGATTTGAGCGGGTTGTGAAGAGCTTTTGATGAAACGGAGACAAGCTCCCTTAGTACTCCAGATATATTCCACCTCTTTCATTGTCCTGTGACGTCAGTTCAAGCCCTCATAGCTCGCATGTTTCACCCTCATGCAGATGCGCTGAAGTTCGTGTACTCTCAGCTCGCAGCACGAAGACCAGTGGCAGCCCCGCGCCACAGAGAAAAGCTCCGCCCCCTCATTTGAATATATGAACATGAAATAAATGAGCCTGAAATAAAAATGGAGCTAAAAAATAAAAGTCCATGAAATACCTAAAGTAGCTTTACAAACTAAAATTGTCTCAAAGTAAAATACCATTATTAAATTAATAAACAATTAAATAAATAAATACATCTTGATATAAATAGATAAATACTGAAATAAATAAACAAATTTTGAAATAAATAAATGAAATAGATCATGAAATAAAAAAATAAACAGGTAAAAAATTATTTTTTTAAATATTTATTTTTGTTTTATTTCATGGAGATATTTACTTATTTCATGGAACATTTATTAATAATGTATTAATAACAGTATTTATTTATTTAATTTTGAATGAAACGGCTCTCCATACAATTGAATGTAAGAACATGAAATAAAAAGAGCCTAAAATAAAAATGGAGCTAAAAAAATAGAAGTCCATGAAATACATAAAGTAGCTTTACAAAATAAAAGTGTCACAAAGTAAAACAACATTATGAAATGAATAAACAATTACATAAATACATAAATAAATCTTGAAATACATAAATAAATCTTAAAATAGATACATTTTGAAATAAATAAATAAATCTTGAAGTAAATAAATGAAAAATAAACAAATAAGGTAACTATTTCTTTTTTAAATATTTATTTAGTTTTATTTCATGGGGACATTCATGGATTACTTATTAGTAATTTATTAGTAAAAGTTTGTTTTTAATTTTGAATTAAATCTCCATAGATTTTATATATCTACAGGTATTTTACAGCAATGAGTGTAAATTCCATTAAACTGTCTTTTTCTGTCCTTAACTGTGGTGGAATGTTGTTCCTTACCAATATGTATGCATTGATAATGTGTTCTGTTTCCTGTAAATGTTGCTATATCCCCAACATTCACCTTGTCCCTGTCATTCCTTATAGATTTGTATTTCTGTATGGTAACATGTGGTTTTATCCATGTTTCCTGAATGCATCTTATGTGAGGTTAAATCTTTAGGTTAAAATATCTTTTTGAATTCTTGTCCATTAGGCTTCTTGTATACCACTGTAAAATAATGACTGACATAAAGAAAACACCATGCTGTCACTGCGAGTTGTGAGATTCTCCGTTTAACATTTCCTCTGCTACCTCCCAGGGCAACCCTTTGATTTTTCAGTGGAATAAACAATCATTTTAATTTTTTTCAGTTTTCCTTTCAGTCTGTGATGAACAATTTATTACATCTACTATGAACAGTACAAAGTTGTTTTTAATATCATTGCATTTTTTTCCCTTCACATGGCCTCTCTGCATTTTGTATTTTAACTTTTTTAACTGCCTCCACATGATAAATACCTTATAAAAGTTTAATTTCTTTTAATTCTGTTTTTGTGTTGCATTATCACATCCTCAAAAAGCAGAGTTATGTTCTCCTTCATCTTCTGTCACATTTGTCGTGTTTTTGTTCTCCTGCACATTTCCTGTTTGTCTTTCCAACATGAGGTCTAATTCAACTCATATACACAAGAAACACTTTAGACTCTAATCTCTGCTCCTCTGACTTTATTATGGCTCTCACATCTTTTCCCATCTCTTCTTATTTTTAAATGTTTCACTTCAGATAATTTTGCTCCACCCGGGTTTTCTTTTATTTCGCAGCCATCTGTTATAACTCCCCTCACCGTGAGATTGTTTTCAATCACCAGACACTTTTACTGTTTTCCATCTATCCTGTTCACCACTGTCTTTATGATGAACTGGCAGTGCTCCATGCCTTTCCCTGTGATGGACTGATGACCTGTCCAGAGTGTGCCCTTCCTTCTCATCCAATGACTGCTAAGAGATAGGCTCCAGCCCCCCTGAAACCCTGGAAGGATAAACAGGTATAGACAGTGGCTGGATATCCATCCATGCCTCAGTATTGTTTTTGCATGTTTCACCCGAACAAATATTCTGTTTATTGTTTTTTGGCTTTGATTCCACAAAGAGTGAAAGCACCCTTTATTGGTGCTTTTATGTCACTGCTTTACATGTTCCAGGAACACATCAGGAACTGGAACAAAGACAACTTGAATATCTTCTCAGACAGCTCAAATGATGGCGCTTTATTCTCAGTACCAAACACTGGAAGCTGTCTATCCACATAAAGCTCAGATTTTATAGAAGGATACACAGCAGAACAGAAAACACTAATTTAATCCCAGTTTGCACCAGTCCTTCAGCTGGTCCTTGTAGGAAAAGAGGCCCTCAAGAATCACTGCATAAAATCAAGCTAAATTCAAAATCACTAAGTTTAAATGAATGGTTGCACTCTTGGGTTAAAGACCCTTGCACAGTATTCAAAATAAATACAAAAAAAACCTCTTCCAACTTTATTGGAACGGAAAGGCGGAGCTGTTTAAAGAATGTTTAAACCCTCTGTGGAAAAGAAGTACTGTTCATAAAATTGAGGACTGGACAGAGAGATTTAAATTCAATCATTCAGTTACTGGGAGACATGAGACAGAACAGAGTGAGGGTGAAACTATGGAACATGTCATTCAGACGGGGCCTAAAAAAGCTGTTTAAGAACTTAGGATAATGAGACACAGAAGAAGCAGCAGCTCGCTGCAGTATGTGGTGATCTCTGTGTAGCTGACATATTTATGAAATGGGATGTTATATCTAAAGATGCTGCATAGAGTGAAAGCCTAGGTTCTCAGCAAATCTTTGCATTTTTCATGTTAGTGGGGAACTTTAACATCACCTTCTTGGTGGTCTTCTGGTTGATGGTAGCAGGAACAACCAGCTGTTAATGTAATATAGTTTCTCATGTCTGTTCTGTTTCAAAATATATTTATTTTAATGTAACTTATGGTTGCATGTGGTGTGGCTCTTGTCCATGGCATTCATTTTAGGAATATTGTTCTTTGCTATTCTAAATAATTTCTTATACTTAACATGTATGATCTTAACTTAAGTGTTTTCATCAATTCTATGTGATTGTATTTCCACAGTTCCTCGTCCTCTATAATGTATTGATTTCTCCTATATTTAATTCTTGTTTTATTTTCCCTTATGTGCAAAAAGACTTAAAAAAAATACATGTAGGAAAATATGAAACAAAGTTAAAAAAAAAAAAGGGCATTAATTTAATGAAGACTGTAACATGATATAATTGGGGTACAAACAAACAGGCCTTAAAAAACAGCTACTGACTGAGGATGTTTTGTTCAGGTAACAGGAGCCTAAATCCATTTAAAGAAATTAGACAGAGTACTAAGTAAACCAATATGAGTATGTCCAGGTGCAAAAATATATTGCAAAAAATATATAGCAACAACCATAAAGGTTAAACTGCAGAAATTAAAGGACAACAAAGAATTCAAGAATGGAGGAAGAAACAGAAGAGAGCAGATAGTGCTACAACACCTCCTTAATCAAATGAGTTACATCAACATTGAATTTCCCTTTGGGATCAATAAAGTATTTTTGAATTTAATTGAAATGAATTGAATCCAGATTAAGCTTTAATCATACAAGGGTAAATAAAACTTGTCAAACTCTCCAAATGGTCTGGTCATCACTTTGTTGCCATGTGAGCATCTCATTAAGTATTGTTCTCAATATGGATCAGAAAATATTAGATTAGAACAAAAGGAGTAATAACTCAGAAAATGATGTCATTTAGAAACTATCCCAGGTCCGCCTAACAACGGAATATGAGAAACAAATGAGGTAATAACATTTCGAGTCAGAACGGGGCCGTATTCTAGAATGTACTTTTTGAAGCCTCTGTCCTATACACTCCGGTACAACAGGTGGCGATAGACACCGTAAGATAATATTGTCATCCACCAAGAAAACATTAAGAAAAAGAAGTTAAATCGGTTGGCGGCTGAAAGCGGTAAAGTTCCAGGCAACAAGGCAGCCGAAGCAGCTTTTTTTTAACCCGTGCTTTTCAGCTACTCTTCAGTTTGAACATCACAGCATGGAGGAACTGTTCAACAAAGTCTTACAGGTTCATTTGAGGCATAAGGACTGCGAGGAAAAGTAAGCTAACTCCGCCCAGCTGAGCTCCTTTAGAACCGGTGTTGTAATGAGATGAGAAATGTTCCATCTGATCTGCATAAAACAGATGACTTCACGTTAAAAATAAAACAGCAGAGCACTAAAGTTCAAGTTGTATTACATAACTGCTTCAAAGCTTTTAAGGAGTCTTTGAGTACATCTGGTCAGCAACATACCTAAACTGGTCAAACTGAGTTATTCTACACTGGTTACAGATTCTTTAGAATAGTTTGGGATTTGTAAAAGATTTATTCTCCGTCTGGAAACAAAACGTGTGTGAGTTCAGTGAAGTAAACAGCTGTGAATATAGAAAAACATATAAACCTTACTGAACGTAGACCTCATTGCTCACTGCGCTGTCTGTCAGGCTGCAGGCTTCCAGCTGAGCTTGTTTTAAAGAGATGGCTCGATTTAGAGGTGGACCATAGGATGATATCAGAGAGTCTGTAAGAGCACAGAAACGTTATTACCTACAGGTCATGTTCTGTTCATAGCTGTTCTACTGCTCTTCCTCTGACTCATTAGTGTACTTCCTCCCCTTCCTTCTCCTTCATCAGCCAGGCCAGCTTTAATGCTGATCCTCCAGAATATTATGTTTGTTCCAGTTTGATGAACTCTGTGTGCGCTTCAGTCACTGCATAGCTTATCTGCACAAAAAACAAAACAAAAAAATTCAGTTTAAGATACAATCACATTACAGTTTAATATCTAACCTCACTGAATGTAGGATAAAATCATTCTGCTTTAATCCAACTGGGTACAATCCATTCGATTAGAATCTGTGTTGGTTATTTGTCAGTGCTGTCAGATTTGCCATACCGGTATATAACACACATTCAAATTTCATACTATACTGAGAGAAGTCCTTGAACAACTAGAGCCAGACTCCGGTATAGTCTTCCTTAGGCCTGTCACGATAATAAATGTTGCTTGATAAATTGCCCCAGTAATTATTCAGAGAAATGAGTCGCCATTCCTTGTCGCAGGGATTGCCCCTCGATGGCAGGGCCGCACCCCTGTTCATCACCCCTGGCACGTAAGTGGCTCCCAGTGACAGCAGGTGTGAGCTGGTCTGGACTATCAGTCTGTGTAAATGATGTGAGCGCAGGCCCCCCTGCCTGTTGATGTATGCAACCACCGTTGTGTTGTTTGTTCTGACCAAAACATGGTGCCCTCTGATGAAGGGAAGAAAATGTCTCAGAGCCAGTGTCATGGCCATGAGCTCCAGACAGTTTATGTGAGCTGTCCGTATTTGTGAGTCCCACACACCATTTATCCTCATACCTTCGTGTGTGGCTCCCCAGCCAGTTAACGAGGCATCCGTGGTAATACCCTTCCTTGTTAGGATGGTTCCCTTGGCAACACTGGTGTTAAGGAATGCGATGCGTTTCCACAGACTCAGAGTGCATGCCCATGTAAGAGAAGCAACACCTTCCGGTGGGCATGGCGTGTTGGGCTCAAATTGAGCGATGCCACCCACCGTTGAAACGGTTGTATGTGCAAACGGTTGAACTTGATGACCGCCAGCGTTGACACCATCAGACCCAGCAGGCTGTGGCAC
Source organism: Anableps anableps (assembly GCA_014839685.1). Lineage (NCBI taxonomy): Eukaryota > Metazoa > Chordata > Actinopteri > Cyprinodontiformes > Anablepidae > Anableps > Anableps anableps. The sequence goes on from CM026070.1 coordinate 4,196,643, forward strand.
AGCTTGAGTTTCACATATTTGCCTCTGCGAAAAAGTGCCAGAAAAGCCTGAAATGCTTTCACTCTTTCTGCTGAGAGTTGTGCTCTGAACTTGTCTGAGTTCAGGGACAGCCCGATGAAGGTGATTGTTTGTACTGGAGTTAAGATGCTCTTTTTCCAATTTATTGTGAAACCCAGAGCTGTCAGATGCAATATAAGCTGCTGCTGCAGATGCTTCCTCAAAGCACTCTGGAAAAACTGGCAGCAACTGTCTGGTGGAAGATTTAGCTTTTGGAAGCCTTTTCCCCTAATACCAAGATGTGGTGTTCTCCGTGAGGGTTTCCGGCCATTCAGTGCCCAGCTTTGCAACTGCTGTTCTACAGACAAAGAGCAGGTCCGATGGAGTCGGGTTTGAAGGGCTGCTGCAGCGGGTGTACCCTGCCTCTGCTTGGCAGCCGACGGGATGGAGAAAGTTTCGCTGTCCTGCTCATAGTCGCCAGACCTGAGACTAACAGATTCAGCCTCGGAGTCAGATTCTGCACCAGCAAAATTACTGAAATCTGGGAGATCGACCTCATCTTCCTCTGGGTCAAGTAGTGACGCGACAGTGTCGAGGTGGTCGCCCCAGCTGGCTCCAGCCAAAGGGGGCTCTCCCTCATCGGTAGCAGAGAGAAGCGGTGGTGGAGGATTGGGTACCCCCAGCACAGGATCAACCTCCAACAGGCTAGCTTGGTGCACTAGCCTGTTCCGACAAAATTTAGAGAGAACTGTGCGCAGTGCTTGCAGTTCGCTGGTGACGCTAACCTGTCCTGGGCATGTTGCAGCCCTAGACACGAAGCACAGACAGGATGTGACTCTGCCCCAGCAATGAGGTTGCCACACGTGCAAGTTCTAGTCGGTGCCTTGGCCCTGTCCTTGGTGAGTACAGGTGCTAGCTTAGCGACTATGTATGCTTCATTTAAAATTGAAGTGAAAAGGGCGCAGCTAGTTTGGTGACCAGTAGCAGCTGCTGCTGTTTGATGACAGACCAGCTGTTGTAAAACTCAGAGCACCCAAGTACAGCTATTGAGAAGCGTCCCGGTGACCAAGTTGTTAGCTCACTCTGTGAACAGTTAAGCTAGCTCAATAGTTGCCGTACTAGCCATCTGAGAGTTGCTTCTGGGAGTGAGAAGAGGTGTTAGTTTGGAGATCACCTTTGTGACGTTGGGCATTTATACTGGGAGGAAGTGCCAGAGAACAAGTGCTTCCACATCTGACAGACAAATCAGGAGGACAGGAATCCCAGCTCAATTTATCTTAAACATATAGAAGGAAAAGAAATGATAAAAATGTATTATAATGTAAAAAAAAAACAAACAAAAAAAAAAAACATCAACTGCATGAGTGACGTTGACATGATGATTATTAAAAAATAATTGGAAAAACTTCTCACACACATTTGTAACTTGTCTTTTCTTTACTGGTTAATTTCCAAATAATATAAAAATAGCTAAAATAATCCCCCTTCATATGACAAACATAATTTTACTAATGACAGGCCTGTTTCTTTGCTATTTCAGTTCTTAAAGATTCTGAGAAAACTCTACAGATAGATTAGATGATTTCATTGGGAAAGTGGGTGCTTTATTGCAGCCGGTTTGGTTTTAGAGAAGGCAGATCAGCATCTCTAGCTGTAATGAAACTGGCTGATGAGTTATTTAAAAATAAACAATTTGTGCAAATAGGCAGACACAAATCAGGTGTGGGTATACGGGACATTGAAAGTCCGTTCAGGAGTTGAAGTCCAATATGTTGTTGGATACTGAAGTTTTGATGCACGTCACTTGACAAATATTGTACTCCTTTGCATTTGTGATCCTGAGAATAATATAACGATGGGCACCACATGGTCTAGTGGTAGAGCCGGGACACCATACACAGAGGCTACAGTCCTCAACACAGTTGTCCCCGATTCGATTCTCAGCCCTGGGCCATTTTCTGCATGCCCTTCTCTCTCTGCCCTTCCTCCTGTCCAGCTACAGCTGAATAAAGGCCATTAGTGCCATTAAAAACCTAAAAAAAAAATAATAATAGAGTGATGATAATTCCAATTCGATCCATTTATAGCTTTAATCAGATTGGTTTACTTGCCATGACCTGCATGGAGTATGGATACAAGCAAAGACAGGTTAAAAATAACTGGATGACTTTGTTTAATTTTACAGGAAAGCAAACGTTCGTGTCACTATTGAGCTGTCAACAACTCCAGTCCACAGAAGGGTGAGTTGAGCGCTTCATGAAGCATCCCAGTCATTTATTGTTGTTTAAAATGCAGGAGACTAATAGAGATGGGCAGTACACCTAAGCAACATTTATTCATCACTTTTTTCCTTGTTTAAATGCTGTTTTTAGTTCATATTTTTCTCTTTTGTCAAATATTAGGATCTTCTAGTAAAGTTGACCGATGATGCGGATCCATATTTTCTTTTCACCCTTCCTATATCAGAAGAAGATTTTCAAAGGTATATGTTTGCCAAAGAATATCAGATGGTGTGTTTAAAATTGAAATCTGAAAAAAATGTTTTGCTTTTTGTGTGTTTGAGTAGTTTGAAAGTGCAGCAGGGTCTGTTGATAGACTTTGCATCATTTCCTCAGAAGTTTATCGACCTGCTTAACCAGTGTAACTTGGAGAAAGACTCAGACAATCCAAGGTATGGACAAATGCTTTTCACCATGAAATCCAAGCAGTCAGCTAAATAATACAATTATATGTACAGCAAAAAAATGTAAATACCATGAAAATGTTTTTTGTCACTCATTTCAGAAATGAAATTCAGTATAAAGATTTGTTTTTAAGAGAATATTTCAAACTCTTACATCTTTTAATTTTGATGATTATGGCTTATAGATAATGAAAAGTAAAATGGGGAAAAGGTAATTAATGGAAACTTATGGTGTCACACCCTAATCAGCTAATTAACTCCTGCAAAGGTTTCGTGAGTCTCTAAATGGTTTATCTGGTCTGGACATCTGTCTGGTCATGGTGAAGACTGCTGACTGGAAAGATGTCCAGAAGACAGTCAGCAGTCTTCACCAGGAGGAGAGACACAAAAGGTCATTCCTAAAGAAGCTGGATGTTTACAGAGTGCTGTATCTAAGCATATTCATTGAAAATTGAATTGGAAGAAAAAAGTATGATATGAAAAAGTGCACCAGCAACAGGAAGAACTGCTGTCCAGAGAGGATTGTCAAGCAAAATCCATTCAAGAATTTGGGAGAGCTTCACAAGGAGTGGACTGAGGCTGGAGTCAGTGCATCAAGATCACCAACACTGTGGTTCTTCCATAGTCTGTATTTACGTGGATGTCATTGAACACTTTGACGAGAGCAGTCTCAGTGCTGTGGTGAGCACGGAAACAGTACTGAAAGACATCAAAGCAGTTGGTCATTGTTAAAAAACTATTTAAAGCTGCAGTATGTAACTTTTACTGTTGCCGTCTAAAGAAGTGCACCACTCCCAACCTAAAGCAACCAATCAGAGCCAGGAGGAAGGTCTTAGCGCTGTCAGCAATCCTCATGTATGCGCTGCTCAGTGTACTAATGGCAGAGAAACAACTTGCTGTTCCAGGAAAACTGTGTATCCGCTGTCATCAGTGGTAATGCTAACTAGCCTTAGCTTTCGTGGCAGGCTGTGTTGTTATGATCCAGCTCTAGCGCAGCAGAGAGCAAGGGGGAGTGTATCAGTGGCTTGTACACAAGGACGATTGACAGTGCTAAGACCTTCCTCCTGTCTCTGATTGGTTGTTTCTGACTGAGTGGTGGATTACTGCAGTTAGTACTCGGAGCGCTGGGAGAAGGCAGAGGAGCTTGGTTTTTTTTTTTTGTTTGTTTTGTTTTTTTTGTTTGTTTTTTTTTTTTCACAGATTATCTGTATTATATTATACTGTCACGGCATAATGATAATTTTAACAAAAATGTAAAAAAAACTTTTTAAAGCCTGGGGGGAAACACCTTAAAGTTTGAACGCAGCTGATTATTATTGCCATTGATGTCATTTTATATTCTTTTCCTGTTTTCATAAAGCTAAGATACCTTCTTCCACAGATCTTTGATGGCTCTGAGTCCAGTAACCATGCAGCTCTGGATGAAACATGCAGAAACATGACTTATTAAAAACACAGTAATTCTAAGCAAGCTGATCACAGGAAAGGATGTGTACCAGTAGGAGCCATTTAAAGCCATATGGAAGACTTGTGCTTGTTAGTCTTTTTCACTGACCAACTGACTGACCATGAGTAAAAGCAAAGTTTTTGTGTTGATATTCATATTGTGTTGAAAATTTGCCCCCCAAAAATGAGAAACTGTGCCAGAATATGTAAGCCAATAAGCACAATAGTGATTGGCTGGTGATGCTGAGTGGTTGCTGGATACACCTGTTTATCTCCCTTATTCTGCTGAACATGTATCAATAGTTTGGTTTTGAACAAATAACATATTAGAGACCAGAAGAGTTTTAAATATCCTAAATTCCGAAGAGCTTTTCTGTTGTGTGTTTCAAAGTTTCTGTGTCTTTTGGATTATTTATATTCCCCATCAGTAATCATCACTATGCACAACTATCCAATATTTCCTGATGTGTGTTCACAGGTTTCTCCTACATTTGACCTGCCAGTCTCCAATGATCGAGGGCTGTGCCACCTTCAGTGTTGTGGAGACAAATGCTTTCAAGCACCTGAACCACCTGTCTCTGCGGCTTATCCAAGGCTCAGACAAAGAAGTGAAAGACTATTTGGCAGCTTGTCTGGCATCTTTGAAGGTTGGCCCACTCACCATTCTTACACAGAAACATGGTTTTAATTATGACCTTTTCAAATTGAATGTTTTTTGAAAAACATTTTTTCACTATATTCACACTGTACAACTGAAATTACAACTCTGCTGTAGTAATCTAATGGCCCAGTTTGCAGCCTGGCTGAGAGCGTTTTATTGTTCTGGCTTTCTTGAAAAAGAGCTCTAATACCCTGTTGTATGGGAACATGCTCACCTGTGCAGCAAGATGCACTCTCTTGCTCTGCCGCTCCACTTTTCTCTCCTTCACTCACACAACTTGTCTAATATAATTGGGAAGTGTTGCATTCGTTTCAGTCACCAAAATCACACAAGGAATATTAGGAATTTTAAATATTAAACGTGTCATGGTACAGATCACTATTATTTCTATATTCCTCAGAACTTGAGGGAACTTTGTTACAATGAACTACACTGAGCATCTCCATCTAACGTAGCCCTAACCCTTATCGACCTGAACCCTTCCTAACCCTTCCTGGGGTCCCTTCCTCTTCTTATGAAAATGTTTTAATATACCCATCTGAAAATGCAACCAGAAATGAGTCTCAATGGAAAAATTACCCAACATTAAGCTATGTCATGCTGTTCAAAACATATCTGAAGCATTGCGCATGAAGGCCAAACTATATTGATTACGTTACTGTCATTCAAATGCAATATACGTCAACATTCTGGTTGTTTTCACAGGCCCGAACTAAAAATGCATTAAACTTGGCTTTCTTTAGGTACCTTTCTTCGCCTTTTCTCTCCTTCTACTTCAGACTGTCGCCTCTATTTTTCCTTCACCCCTGATGTGTGTGTATATGTGAAAAGAAAAAGTGCTGTAAACAAAGAATTCTTTCAGAAATATAAATGATGATCGCTTATTTTTATCAATTTACAAAATGCAAAGTGAGCGAAGGAAAGAAAAATTTAAATCAAATCAATATTTGGTGTTACTACCTTTTGCCTTGAGACCAGCATCAATTCTTATAGGTACACTTTCACAAAGTCAGGGATTTTGTAGGATTATAGTCAGGTGTAAGATCAACCAGTTATACCATACAGGTGCTAATGATCATCAATGTCACACATAGGTTGAAACACAGCCATGAACTGAAACAGAAACAGCTGGGTAGGGGGCTTAAAACTGGGTGAGGAACAGCCAAACTCTGCTACAAAGGTGAAGTTGTGAAAGACAGTTTCAACTTATGGCAAGACTATGCACAGCAACAAAACAAAAGGTAGCTATACTGCTTCAGCAAGGTCTCTTCCAGTTGAAGATTTCAAAGCAGACTGGGGTTTCAAGATGTGCTGTTCAAGCTCTTTTAAAGAAGCACAAAGAAACGGGCAATGTTAAGGATCGTAGATGCAGTGGTCGGCCAAGGAAACTTAGTGCAGCAGATGAAAGACACATCAAGCTTATTATCCTTCGAAATTGGAAGATGTCCAGCAGTGCCATCAGCATAGAACTGGCAGAAACCAGTGGGACCCAGCTACACCCATCTATTGTCCGGAGAAGTCTGGCCAGAAGTGGTCTTCGTGGAAGAGTTACAGCCAAAAAGCCATACTTCCGACGTGGAAACGAGACCAAATGACTCAAGTATACATGAAAACATAGTAACTGGGGTGCAGGAAAATGGCAGCAGGTGCTCTGGACTGATGAGTCAAAATTTGAAATATTTAGCTGTAGCAGAAGGCAGTTTGTTCGTCGAAGGGCTGGAGAGTGGTGCAATAATGAGTTGCACTGCAGGCAACAGTGACTCATGGTACAGGTTCCTTGAATGTTTGGGGTTGCATTACTGCAAATGGAGTTGGAGACTTGGTCAGGATTAACGGTGTTCTCAATGGTGAGAAATACAGGCAGATACTTATCCATCATGCAATACCATCAATGAGGGGTATGATTGGCCCCAAATTTATTCTGCAGCAGGACAGCGACCCCAAACATACAGCCAAAGTCATTAAGAAACATCTTCAGCGTAAAGAGCAAGAAGTACTGGAAGTGATGATAAAGGCCCTCACAGTGCCCTGATCTCAGCATTGAGTGTGTCTGGGTTTACATGAAGAGACAAAGGATGTGAGAAAGTCTACATCCACAGAAAATCTGTGGTTAGTTCTCCAAGATGTTTGGAATAAACTACCAGCCGAGTTCCTTCAAAAACTGTGTGCAAGGATACCTAGAAAAATTTATGCTGTTTTGAAGGCATAGTGTGGTCACACCAAGTATTGATTTAATTTAGATTTTTCTTTTGTTTATTCACTGCATTTTGTTGATTGATGACTATTTTTCATTCTTTGTATACAGCATATATATGTATATGTTTCACTATGCGAAACGTTATGCCCCTACCAAATATAATTTGAATCAGGGTTTTTCTCTCTCTCAGAGAGAGGGAGAGAGGGGAAACCCTGATTCATATTATATTTGGTAGGGGCATAACGTTTTGCATAGTGGTACCAAAAATATTTAAAGCAGCTCTGTTGGTTTGGTACTGAATCCCACATCATTTTACGTCTGAACACATGCAGAATGTTAATGCGTGGAACTAAGTGCACAATGCAACGTTCTGTAGGGCAGCTTTACGAAGTGACACCAAAAAAGAACACCAAGGACTCCCAGGTATCACTAAACTTTGCTATTTCAGAACGTTGAGGTCTCTTATTCAACTACAGACAGATGGACCAAACCAGAACGTTATATCAGAATACGCATCTTTCAACAGAAGTAAGGCATGTAGTTGAGTCTGCACTTAACCGAAACAACAGCAAACTGAATGTGGAGAAAAATCGGCTGACGTCCAAATCCAGCCCCTGGAGCATTCAACCTGTCCAAAACGCTGCACAGCATATAAGATGTGACAACGCACTGATATTATGGTGAGGAGTCCCTGTGACCAGGGGGGATTTCCTAACAACTGCACTTTTATGGTGTATTCAAGTCCATCTGGTACACTGGATTATCTAAATGTTTAAACAATTCCAAAGGGGTTTAAACATGTTTTATTCTCAAATGTCTGCAGAGTCTTATTATAGAAATTGTAAACAACATTGACTATTTTCAAGGTTTTATTGTTGTATAATTCAATATAATTATAGCAACTTTTTGTTTCAAAAACATCCTGAACTGTGCTTGTTGTTTACCGCTATACCCCAAATCTATAGTTTTTTTGATCATCTATCAAGCACATCTTCTCAGACGCATTGAAGCAGGCGTAAGCAGAAGGCAGTGAAAGTGAGGCACGAATATTTAAATCAAGTTCGGACCTTTAAACTCTACGAGGAAGGCTTTTTGAAGATGGTTTGTTCTCACTGCATGCAGAGGGAGACTACAGGAGCTCCCTCTCCTCCTACTGGTTATCAGCTCATCAGATTTGTTGAAGAGGCAGCGGAGCTAAAACAATACAACTATGGCTCTATTTACAGTACCAATACAGCAAACCTTCACAATAAAAGCCTTATGCAGGTGTAAAGTTCTCTGAACTTGATACTGCATGCAGGTAAATAAACTGCTTACAGCATCCTCTCTGCTCATCTGTCTGAATGTTGGGTCTGTTGTGTATCCAGTTTATCTCTGACAGAAATCATTTCATGCAGAAACATTCTGACTGAGGTGGGCAGAGTGTGAAGAAATGATGGAAATATTACAATTATTACTGCTACCAATAATACAGCTGACATTGATGTTTAAATTATACTGATAACTGAATTGAATTTTTACACTGATAACCGAACCTAATTTTTATTCCAACATGTGTAGATAGTGGCAAGATTGAACTTTATCTAAAAGTTAATGTTATTTTTAAATTCAAATAAATAGATTTTAGTCTGACAGCCAATTTGACTCACAGTGATCTTCGTGTTTTAAGAATGGCAACGTATTTCCTAAATATCAGTTGTTTTAGACAGAAGTTGGCAAAATGTGTAAACTTATTAGAATGTGGTTAGAAGAGCTATTTGTCATAAATTATAGTGGATTATCTTTTTTCCATAAGAGCAATGACTATATGGAAGGACATTGGGGGAAAAATTGAGGGGTGTGATTTTTACAGTAAGAGAACAAGTATATATATTTTTAAAGCTATATTTGTGATCTATTTTTTCATCACCCAAACCTGATTAGAGAGTAAACATTTGTTGTAAATATCAAAAAAATAAATGGTTCTGTTTTTTGGTTTTGGTTCTATCTTGGTCTTGTATTGATCTTGAAAATTGATTTTTATTTTATTCATATATGTTCAAACACACTGTCAATCCAAACCGTCTTAGAAGACCTTTAGGAAAGAAGAATATTTATATCTAGTATAGCCATTTATTTCTGTAGCTTGTCCTTTGGAAATGAATGAAAACTTTGTGGAGAAGATATTAATGTAATTCAAATAATACTGATGAGTCTTGTTTACTCAATGATTCAGGCAGAGAAACAGGCCTTAGACAGGAAACTGAAGGAGACTGAAGATGATCTGTCCCGGCAGCTAAGTTATACTCAGCAGGTGAGTGATTTTGCTTTGTCTGTGGAGTTTAATCCTACAGCCACAAAAATTCATCACAAGTGTATGGATTTAGTTCACTGACACGATCAAGAATCTTCATCATATTTACCCTGGGAAAGCTGTAAAGTAATATCTTACAGTTACTTCTTGAACTAAGTTATCAGTCCTTTTTAGAGCTTGTATTAATTTTAGATGCTTGTTCACAAGTCAGTGCAGTTCCACTGTTCTCACCTTCAAATGAGAAAAAGAAAAATCAAGCAAGCAAAAACCACAAACATGAATTTTTGGAGAGTGGACATATGATTATTATTACATCATATCCAAGTCCAGACTTGTGAAATCAAAAGTCAGAGTCTGGTCTGTGTAGTATCGTGTAGTCTGTTCCTTTCAGTTTGTAATAAACAGGTTCCTTCTAGATTTCCGACCACATGCTCAGAGTTGGGCTCTCCTGTGATAAGCATTTTTCTGTGAGGGTCTTCTAGTCTGCCACCAACAAAGTATTACACAGATCTTTGTCTCTTTTGGCCATTCTTAATATTGATTTACTTTACGGCTGTTACAATAACAAATTCTGCTGGATCATAAATTGTTCCACAAGTACTACGATAAGTGATGCTATTGTTGTTTTGAGACCATTTACAAATAATATGATAAAGGCATAATTATACAAGTACACCCTCTCAAAACTCAGTTATCTTTAATTTCCAAAGAACATTTAACATTGGAAATGAAAGACATAAAAGACATTAAAATATTCAAAATAAACAAACAAAACAAACAAAACAATATATGAAATGGATTATGAGGTCTCAACAAAACAAAATTACCCTTCAAAACATAATAGGCTCAGACAGGGAAAACAGGCAAAACTGCCAGTTAGGATCTCTGTAAAAAATAAAAGTGCAAACGAACTACTTTGTACTGTGTGTGAAATGTTTGCAGCATTTTTCAAAATGCTGTCTTTTCAAAATTATTAAAAGGTGGCGTCTCTTTAAAGATTAAGAGAACTACACAAACAAGCATGTAAATGGAAATTATTGTGCGCCTTTTAATTTATCATGCGATTAATTGATTTATTGCTTATTGTGACAGGCTTAATTCACATGAGTATTTCCACTGTCTCCAGCATTGTAGTTAATTACCCTCACAGGGAGATTTAACAGCAACCAACAGCCATAACATGGAATTTATGGATATATCAATTAGAGATCGACTGATACAGGTTTTATAAGGTCGATGCCGATTATTTTGACATCAGTCTAACCGATAGCCGATATGTGCTGCCAACTTTCTTGGGCCGATCCTTGAAGCTGATATTGCTGCTTCTTTTTGTCATTTTTATCATGGAAAGACACGATAAAAATGACAGAATGATAACAAATGTTACACAAGTCTCAAAAATTTATATATATATATATATATATATATATATATATATATATATATATATATATATATATATATATATATATATATATATATATATCAAAACAAAACAAACAAACCTATAAAACAAACAATAAATATCAACAATGGATAGCAAACAATGTAGAACATTTGAATATAGGGTTTCCCCCAGAAACCTTGCTCAGCTCGGTGGTAGGGATGTTAGGGCACTCCACCAGCAGCCCATCATGTTTTTCTGTTAAGCCTTGGCTTGGTCTTAAAACAAGCTATGTAATGCTGGTCACATCAGAGCCGACCTAAGACAAAAGTGGAATTGAATTTTAACACAGACTCTAGATCTAGAATTTCAACGTTTATTGAGAAAAAAAAACTCTATTAAATCTGATTTAATGGTTTCATCAGAAATAAATGAAAAGCCTTAAATTCTTGGCAAGTTTACTTTATAAAAGTGCAAAAAATAAATCTTCATAATTTGATTGTTGTGTTACCATAGCTACAATCTAATGCTATAAATTTAATCTTTGTGTTTGAGTTTGGTTTGTTAACAAATACATCCCAGCAAACAGTAACCAATTATCACTGATGGCTTTTAAGCTTGGCCTCGAGTGAAAGATGACGCATGTGATCCGTGCTGAGGTGCAGACCAGACACCGTAACAGTGCATGAGGAGGACAATGCGCTGAGGCGCGGACGATGTGATTACTGCGTGCTCCCAGTCTTGCGCCCAGTGCAATGTATCAACTATGAACCTGTCTATCACTGTTACTGATGTATTTAAAAAAAAAAAAAAACCTATTTAAAATAAATAAACAAAGGACGCTTAGCCTGGGAGGGGGGCAAATAAAGCCAGTGAAACAGACACACACACATGCGCTGCTGTTGCCTCCCACTCACAGTGAGACTGAGACAAACTTTCAAAGGGCAGATACAGCTAAATTAGACAAATACATTGAAAGTTGAAAACTTGCCCCTGTTGTTGTTGGCACTCAGTATTACAACATTACCACCAGCTCTCTGCCAGGGAGGGAGCAGCATTGTATGCAGTCACAGGCATGGCTGCTGAATGCAGTAATGGATCAGCGAACGTGTCAGCCGATGTCAATACAAGAAAAAAACACAAATATCAGCCGAAAATATTAGCTGGCCGATGTATCAGTCGTCCTCTAATATCGATCTTATGTAATATTCTAATTGCATAAGATATCTGTATTTTGTAATCCATGATCATTAAAATTATGAGAAACAAAGGTTTGAAATATTTCAATCTATGTTTAATGAATCTACACAATATATAGGTTTCACTTTCTGAAATGCATGACAACAAATATTGAATGTTTTATGAATATCTAACTTTTGGAGCTACACTTGAGTGCACTGAATCTGTGTAGAACTGTGTCAGAAAACTGCTGTAACCTTTTAAAGATCAGGGCCAAAAATATTTAGCATTCAATAATGTGTCTTCACTTCTAGACTCTGTCCGAAAAGACTAAAGAGCTGGAGAAACTGCGTTCTGAGTGGACAAATAGGACCAGTTCTCTCTCTAGTCGTCATTCTGAGGAGCTGCAGTTAGAGAGGGAGAAGATTTTAGAGGTAAGTCTCTGTTCCTTTTTCTCCAAGTGTAGATTTTACAGTTTATAGAGGTGAGAAGGGTGGAAGGCCTGCAACCTAAACACCCAAACAAAGGACAGGTTAGCTCAGCTCTGGAAGACCACAACACCTCCAGGCAGGCAGACAGACACAAGGCTGATGGCGGAATGTAAGCAGTTGTCAAAATAACACTGCTGACTCTCTTGGTAAATTATATAGATGAAAACTTACTATTAACAGTTTCATATTTGGGGTGCAAAGACCACACTTCACAGTAACAAGTCCTGCACCACTATCAGTTGTTCAAAAGCAATTCTAATCCACCTCCTTTTCTATTGCCGCTCCTCTTTAACTCTCTGTCTGCTTGTATGGTCAGGAAGTCCAGCAGAGAGATGTTTGAAACATGAATAATATCCTGCTGCCATGTCTCAGTGAAACACGTAATTCTGCATTCCCGATACTCCGGTTGAGTCCTTCTTAGGGAAGGATCTCAAATTGCCCATATTGATTGATGAAGAGATGGTTTAAACTTTCTCTTTTTCTCTCTCCTCTTTGCTCCTGCTCAGAATTAAAGTAACAAGAGCTGCTCCAACATGTTGGCACCTTGAGCAGCACGATTCTAGATGGAAATCGCTTTTGGGTTGCTTACAATTATTCACTCCTAATTCTGCCCTTTTCCCTAGCCTCCTTTTAAGGCACTTGGTTTTCAGTTTGACATTGATGCCTTTCCTGACCTGACATTCCCATTTCAGTTACAATAACTCCAAATTTTATAGCCGGCCAACAGGAAACAACCGTCTTCAGCCATATTCAGTGTTTTGGTTTAACAGATTAATAAGATCCTCAAATGTTTTCCTGTAAATACAGGTATAGGTATTTTTTTTAATTAAACAATTAAACAACATTTTCAAAGATTGGCCATGTTAAGCCAGGTGTTATATCCCTGAAGAATAAAGAACGGCGTAATCTAAGAGAAACTTTTAGAGCAGACATCTATGGAACCAAATGCGTCCCAATTTTCAAATTAAAATGGATTAATAGAAATACTTTTTCATTTTCGAAATAAAGAAGCATTTTTTGACTCATAAATAAAATTAATAATAAATTATCCAAAATGGATTTTCATTTTCTTCTCCAAGACTGCTCAATTTGTAAATTAATTGAAATGATAAATAAAATAACGTTTAACATTTAATTTTCAAAATATATCCTGGAAAAAGTAACCAAAATTCATTTTAAATGTCCAATTTGAAAATTAAAACGTATTAGCAGAAATACTTTTTCATTTCCAGGTCAAAGCTGCATTTTTTGATTCATAAATGAAATTGCTAATAGATCATCCAAACTGCGTTTTCATTTTTGTCTCCAAGACTGCTCATTGTGCGACACAACTACATAGAAAACTAAGAGGAAACTGCGTTTTCGTTTTCATGCTCGCCTCTGCAAAAACTGCTCCATAAATCAATTCGAATTCGCAATTCCAAGCGGCGGAGGAGTGACGTCAGAGGCAACTCTTCCTCTGCTTTGGAGCTGACGTTCGGCGCGGCCGCCATCTTGGATGGGTCCCTCTCGCGCCTCCCACTGCATCTATTTGTACTGAGGATAGCTTTATGCCCAACTAAAATAATCATAGCTCCCCAAATTGTTACCCGATTTTCACAGTTTTGGTTTGTTAGAAATGCCAGAGATGCAATTATGATACAGGACGTTGTCACACATTAATAAATTGTGCTTTTATAATGAAATACTATGTTTTATGCTCCCCAAACTGCCTGGCTGCTGAAATGTGCAATACAAATAAACTAACAAAGACAGACTTATGATATAGCTAATTAATAAGTGTATAAATTTTCTATTTTAATAAAGAAACAAGTTTGATAGTTTCTTTGAATTTATTTCACTCTCTCACACAATCAGTCCTGAGCTCTCGATACACACCAACAACAATAATTTCTGCTCTGACCACCTTCACTGTTCCCACCATGGTTGAAGCAGGTGGTACACAGCACACCTCACAGGACAGTTTTTTTGCAATTTTTCTGTCAATAAACCCTGAAATGTAGACCAGGGCATTGTCCTCAAGACCACTAAAGCAGGTGGGCAGGTAACTGTGGTGGGGACGGAAGCTCTTCCTCATCCATTAAAGCAGAGTGGATGTCTGCAGCTGATAGGAACACAGTCTCATCTTGTGCTGCCACGTTGCCAGACCCACTTGGGGAGATGCCACAACGGACCATCAGACGGGGGAAAATGCCCTGGAACCGCCCCTTCAGAGGGATTTTTATTCCAGCCTCCTAAAAAACAAAAAACATTTACACACATAGATTACAGAGATGTCTAATTAGGACAGTCAGAACCATAAAAGACACATCCTCTGAGAATAAGGAAACTATCTATTTTTAACCATAGTTAGGCTATAAAGATATGCACTGGTGTCTGGAGAGGTCTGTCACATCAAAACATACTGTAAACTAGGGATGCATTGGTATAAAAAACATCATTTGTACTAGAATTTACCCACCCAGATGGTACCAATAACCAGTCTGTCCACACACAGTGGATAACTGGTCTGTCCCACAGACTGGATATCAGTCTGTGGGACTGATATCCAGTCTGTGGGGACCCTTGGATCCATATGTTGGACACTTTTTCTTTCTCTATTTATTCTAGGATTGTTCTTTTTTCAGACTTTCAAACCTAGTCAGAATAGCACATAGATGCTCAAAACTTGCACATAAGTTCTGTTTGTTGTACAACATAGTATGTAGGCTGAACTGTTTTAAGTATTTGAACCAAAAACATGTACTACACTTTCACAATGTGTGTGGATGTGGAAGGGGAAGATGCAGAGAATCCCTCGGGTATCTGTAGGCTTTGGGACCCTGGAGGTGCAGTGTGAGGGCCACCTCTCTCTGGTCCTTGTTTATTCAGGGTCCCACTTTGAAAAGAGGGCTATCTGAAGAGCTGAAATTCAGATGATGTAAAGCTAGTTAGTTTCCTATAAACAATACCTTTATAAAGTCTTACAAAGAGTTTAAACATAACGTTGTGATGGAAAATGTTATTACAAGGTAACACAGGATGACTGTAGTAATCTGCTGGTCATGTGATGTTATGTCTTTATTCTAAGTGCTTATGAATTCTCACCAAATGAACCTGTTTGGGTTCCACACACAAGGTTGTGTTGCTGCATGGGAACCAGACTGTCTCTCCCTTGTTTTGGATCTCTTATCCCTGATAAAAACGGTTATGTTGCCTGCCTGTGGGCAGAGCCAACTCCAAGCCACTCTGAGTCCACACAGAACTTACTTGGAGCTTTAATCTGACCTGTTCATGAGTTTTTCCATCTTGTGGCTCTCATACCATGCTCATGGTTTTAAATAAACCTGACTGAGTGATTTTCACCCAACAGTGCTTGGCAAATCATTTTTTCCCACAGCAATATATTCAAAGTGTGGTCAATTTATTTTACCTGAGTGGAAGTCAAGCTTTTCTTTCAGCTCCTCATTTAGAAGGTTCTTTCTCTTCAGATCCTCCAGAAGAATCTCCGTTCTCGGGGCTTTTCATTTAACTTCTCCCTTTCTAGACTCTCCACTCCACCCAAAGCTCCACAGAGTCTGGCCTCATGTGAACTGGGCAATGCATAGGAGTGGTCCTAGGGGAAAGAAGGATGCAAATGTTTTCAGTGACGTTTACATCATACCACTCTCAGCTGTTTGATGCATAGCGCTGCATATGTGCAGGCACATGATCTTAATTTCATACCTGTAATATCACTGCAAGTACTATGAGTATGAGAGAAAGGGTGCGCGTGTCAGTGATAGGGAGTGTGTATGTGTTCATTTATTAATTTTTTTACATTTAAAAAGTGTGCGTATTTCTAAAAATAGTTGCAGAGAGCAAGGAAGTGATTGTATTATGACCAGAGCCGTGATGCTCACAGCTGTTTGGGACATATCAAATACTCACATTGGAAAGGACCACTGGTCTTCAGCTTTCATTGAAGTTTTTGTTCCTTTTTGCTACGGGTTAAAATATAAAACACATATAAAACACAAGACACTTAAAAACAACTTGAAAAGGTTTTAGTACCCCACAGTTTATTGTAATACACGATACATCACTAATTGCTGAACATGCAAAAAATATAAAAACAAGTTTAGCAAGGTGTAATACTAACTTTTGTTTTACATGTAAATCATAGAAATCTCTGTTTACATGAACAGTAAAAAAAAAAAAAAAAATTAAAAAAAAAAACACACCCACCCTTTGGAGATGAGATGGGAAGCTGAAGACAAATGGGGTCACATCATCTCTGAGCCTGACGACACGACCCCTCCAGTCAAAGTGCTCTGGATTGAGATGTTCGCTACAGAGCTTAAAATGACTTTGTGGCAACAAAACCTTCCCTTCTTATTGAAACTTCGCATTGCCTCCTTAAGTCTGTGTTACTTGGAAATCTTCAAAGTCAGCAACGATGAGATAAAATTATAAATGGTCAAATAACCAAAAATTTGGTTTAAACTTACTTGTGAAAGGCAGTCTTGAAGACGAAAATGGAAACGCAGTTTGGATGATCTATTAGCAATTCCATTTAAGAGTCAAAAAATGCAGCTTTGACTTTGAAATGAAAAAGCATTTCTGCTAATACATTTTAATTTTCAAACTGGACATTTAAAAATGAATTTTGGTCACTTTTTACAGGGACATCTTTTGAAAATTAAATGTTAAATGTTTTATTCATCATTTCAATTAATTTACAAATTGAGCACTCTTGTAGAAGGACATGAAAATGCAGTTTGGATAATTTATTATTAATTTTATTTGAGTCAAAAAGTGCTACTTTATTTTGAAAATGAAAAAGCATTTCTATTAATCCATTTTAATTTGAAAATTGGGACACATTTGCTTCCATAGACATATTGTCTGTCTCACAACAACAACTGGGACTGGTTGAAGATTTGACTGACCTGAAAGGAAGACCTTCAATTCTATGGTCTCTTATTTTAGGAAGCCCCAGACCCCTGCAATCTTAGAACAATGACCATTAACACTCTCTCAGAATATAAGGGTAATATTCAAACTTTCTGTTTAAGAAGATGTTTAAATAAAACTTTCTAGATTTAAAAGGGAGTCACTGAAAAGAAGCTAAAACTGTAAAAAAAAAAAAAAAAAAAAAAAAAAAAAAAAAAGGATAATTTCTCAGTCATTTTGAGGCTTTACGAAAAAATCTGAAATATTTTAGGCTGAAATGGACAAGCCTGGTAATTCATTGCCTATTGCCTAGTCTGCAACAATTTGACCAGTTGAAGTAAAATCTAATGATTTTGGTCTTTGTGCTATTTTAAGTTACAGAGCAAATTTCAACATGAGATGGAGCAACTGCGTCAGGAGCTGGAGAGTGCTCATAAACAGAGCTCACAGCAGCTGCAAAGCAGAGTGAACGAGCTGGAGACCTCCTGCAGAGAACTGACAGAGAGAAGATACAAGAACGAATCCATCATCCGAGATCTAAAAATCAAACTAACTGGGTCAGAAGAGGTAGGTGATGGGGCTGTGGGCTGCTGCTTTTTCACTTCACATGTTTAAAAAGCCAGTCGTGTCTTGCTTTTGTCTTGAAATTACTTTCTGGTCTAGTGTTTCCACGTGTGTAAGTGCTAGTCTGGATTTTATTTTATTTTATTTATTTTTTTTTTTTTTTGCTGCCCATATGCCATTTTTGCCTTTTGGGCAAACAGACTTTTAGTGTAGATCCTACTAATATTCGTAATAATATTGGTAAATATTGCGATGGCACTATCAGGTGTGTTATATGCCTATTTTCTTCTTTCCTCTCTTTCTAATTTGTGTGTCCTACTCTATGTTAACTTTAGCAATTTTGGCAATGCCATTTGTATCTAGGTTGAGCTTTTGTTACCATGAGACTCTGTCCTACTGGCTAAATATTGCATTAGCATGAAAAATACAACTTCAGAACTCGTAAAATATATTGGCCAACAATTATTACTCTCCAAACAGTCCTTTGCAAGATGAATATTACACACACTAATAATGCAATGAGGATATATTGGCGATACATTGTGCAGCCCTAGATCCTACGCAATGTTTTATAAATGAGACCCCTAAGCCATTATCTGAGAACACGAGAACATCATTAGTGACCCTCAGCAGTGCTGTTTCAGTGCTATGATGAGCTCTGAAACCTGACTGAAACTCTTCAAACGGGTCATTACTGTTTAGATGTGCACACACTTAATTAACAAGTATTTTCTCAAGGATTTTAGATACGAACAGAAGATTAGATATGGGTCTGTAATTTATCAAGTCATCTTGATTAAGAGAAGGTTTCTTAAAGCTGCAGTATGTTACTTTTATAAACAATGTTTATACGTATTTGTTAAAACTGTCATTATGTTGTGACCGTCTGACATGAGATAGATCATCTATGAAAAATTCGAGCTCCTCTGCCTTCTCTCTGTGGTCAGACAGTCATCTACAGAAATACGCCACTCCCGGTCAGAAACAACCAATCAGAGCCAGGAGGAGGGTGTCAATCACACTTGCGTATGTGCTGCTCACACCCTCCCCCTTCCACTCTGCTAGGCTACAGCTAGTTCCCCACACCGGAGCCTGTCATGAATACTATGGCTAGTTAGCACAGCCACCGATGACGGAAGTTTTCTGATTTCAGTTTTCATGGAACGGCAAGTTAAGTTTTGCATATTTATATAGCACATTTCAACAGGAAGGCAGTTCAAAGTGCCTTACATCGTAAAAACATCAATCAAGAATGCATCAAAATCATCAAGCAAGTGTACAACAAAATTAACTAAATCTTTATCCCTCAAAATCGAGTAAATATCAATGCATCAAAATCATAAAGATCATCAAGCAAATATCAAAATAAAAATCATCAAAATCATTGAGCAAATATCAATACATCAAAATCATAAAGATCATCAAGCAAATATCAAGAGAATATAATTATAATTCTAAAATATTGATCAATGTTCCACTTACTACGAATCAAAGTCAGCTCTAAACAGGTGGGTTTTTAGCCTTGATTTAAAGGTACTCAGTGTTTCGGCTGTTTTACAGTTTTTTGGAAGTTTGTTCCAGATTTGTGGAGCATAAACTCTGAATGCTGCTTCTTCATGTTTGGTTCTGGTTCTGGGGATGCAGAGCAGACTACAACTAGAAGACCTGAGTTGTCTGGAAGGTTGATACAACGACAACAGGTCTTTAATGTATTTTGGTGCTAAGCCATTCAGTGATTTATAAACTAACAGAAGTATTTTAAAGTCTATTCTCTTAGCTACAGGGAGCCAGTGGAAGGACTTTAGAACTGGGATGATGTGCTCTATTTTTCTGGTCTTAGTGAGAACACGAGCAGCAGCGTTCTGGATCAGCTGCAGCTGTCTGATTGACTTTTTAGGCAGACCTGTGAAGACATTGTTGCAGTAATCAATGCAGCTAAAGATAAATGCATGGATGAATTTCTCTAGATCTTGTTGAGACATTAGTCCTTTAATCCTGAAGAAGTTCTTCAGGTAATAGAAGGCTGACTTTGTAACTGTCTTTATGTGTCTCTGAAGGTTCAGGTCTGAGTCCATCACTACATCCAAATTTCAAGCCTGATCACTAGTTTGTAGTTGTAATAACTGAAGCTGCGCACTGTCTCTTAATTGTTCCTGTTTAGGTCCAAAGATATTAACTTCAGTTTTGTTTCTATTCAGCTGGAGAAAATTATGGCACATTGATTTGTTCTAAGTATCTGTTCAGTGATTGGATGGGTTCAAAGTCACCTGATGATATCATAATGTAGAGCTGTGTATCATCTGCATAGTTGTGGTAGCTAATCTTATTATTTGTTATAATCTGAGCTAGAGGGAGCATGTAGTGGGAGCATTAAATAGGAGGGGTCCCAGGACGGAACATTGGGGTACTTCACGTGTAACTTTTGTCTGCTCCAATGAGAAGTTGCCTATTGACACAAAGAAATCCCTGTTCTTTAGGTAGGACTGGAACCAATTGAGTACTGTACCAGAGAGTCCGACCCAGCTCTCCAAGCATTTCAATAATATATCATGGTTGTTATGTTTCGGCATAACATCGTTATTGGATTTGGTGTGGATGTGCAGATTAACCCTCTAATTTTTTGAATTTTCTTTGTGAAAAAGTTGGCAAGTTCATTGCAGGCCCTGGTAGATTGGAGTTCAGGTGGTAAAATCACAGGAGGCTTTGTCAACCTCTCAGCTGTGGCAAACAAGGCATGAGTGTTGTTGATGTTTTTGTTTATGATTTTTGCAAAAAAATTTTCACTTGCATGTTTTAGTGAGGAGTGATAGCTTTTCAACCTTTCTTTGTAGATTTCATAGTAAACGTGAAGTTGAGTTTCATGCTAATTATGTTCAGCCCTTCGACAAAGGCTTCTTTTGTTTCTTACAAGTGGAGCATTTATCCACGGAGATTTCTTCCTACCAGACAGAATCTTCACTTTAACAGGTGCAATGAAATCAATGTCTGAAATTTTAGAGCACAAGTTATATACCAGTTAATCTACTGGTTTACAGCATGGAAGTGAGGCACAGGAGTAGATTTGATTAAAAGTTTCAGCTGTGTTGTCTGTAAGAGAACGTTTTGTAATAATACTTGTTTTACTAAGTGAGTCAACAGAGATTGTACTTTCAAAAACAACAGAAAAATGATCAGACAGAGCGACATCAATTACAGAGACCTTGGCGATATTTACATCCTTGCTGATGATCAAATCCAGAGTGTGTCTTTGATTATGTGTTGGCTGTTTAACGTGTTGAGCAAACCAAAGTTTTGAAGTAAATCATTCAGCTTTTTGTCTCTCTGTCTATTGGGGTGTGAACATAAATGTTATAGAGTTAGTGTCAGAGTTCATTTGTGGCCTTTTACCGCAATTCCCAAATATTCAAGAGTCAAAATTGCCCAAGGAACGCTTTTTACAGTTTAGTGAATCATGAAATATTGCAGCAACGCCTCCGCCCCTCTTATTCTTTCTGTTCTCACTTAAAAAATTGTAATTAGGGGGTGCTGATTGAGTGAGTACAGCTGTTATATTGTTGTCATCCAACCATGTTTCTGTAAGAAGCATAACATCAATATTATGCTCAGTAATGAAGTCATTAACTAAAAGTCCTTTTGCTGATAGTGATCTTATATTTAGCAGAGCCAGTTTAAGTGTCTTGGAGGTGGATAATTCTACAGCTTGAGGTTGATTAAAACAGGGGATTAATCTGACACACAAACAGGATCACAACAGAATCAGCCATATCATAAAGTTCTTTTAAGTTCCACATCAAATTTTCTTAGCTTCAAGTTGACAAGCATTATTGTGGAATTCATTGAAGTATTGTGTTCTAAAAGTTTTTTTGTTGTGGTGTTTTCTGTGTGCAGGAATGCCAACGTTTAAAGCAGCAAGTCCTGAGTCTCAGGAAGGAAAACAGCACTCTGGACACAGAGGTCCATGAAAAGGAGCGTGTAGTGAGCCAGATGCAGGTCAGAGTAGCTGTTCTAGAGCAGGAGATCAAAGACAAAGAGATGGTGATGTGCCGCACAAAAGAGGTGTTGGAGGCCACTCAGCAGCAGAAGGTAGGAGCTACTGGTTCCACAGTTATGCTGAGTCAAACGTGACTTTGAGTCAGCTGGGGTCAGCATAAATATTTCTGTTAAAAATGTTTGGTTTTGTAAAACAATTTATATTTTGGTATCTTTTTCATTTTCCCATCTGCAGAATAGATTTCTCTTTATGTTCAAGAAACTCAAATATGTATATTTGCTTTAGTCCTGGTCAAGCCATACGTATAATGTTCTATTTCTATGCATATACTCATAAACATAGACAGAAGGCTGGAAGGGTACTAAAAACATTTAATTTTGCAGCTTTGTATCCATCTGCTGCTAAAACAAATATGGTATTGCTATTAATTTCTATTATAGAGGTTTTTTCTTCATGGTGAACTGCTAGAACAGTCAAGGCACCTCTGCATTAATGTAACATTTACCCACGTTTCTTACAGTAGCATAAGGCCTGAGGTGGACTGATCGAAACTGGTTTCTTTTAGGTGTAAACAACCAAAAAGTAGACTTTAGCCAACCTAAAGATAAAGGTTGTTTGTTTCATTTTCAAAAATGAAACAAAAACTAGCTAAAGTACCATTTGCTCTGAATGCAGTTTGTCCATATGTGTGAGTTATGAATGATATTGATGAACAAATTCTATTGTTGTTTTTTTTTTTTCAAGATGACCTGCCAGCCAGCAGGTTGTTTTCAGTCTGTTACCATGGTGATATACTAAGTTAGACTTAACTCTAAACTTACATTTCCCTAAACTCCAATGTTAGTAACTCAGATGTGTTTACTCACTTTCTCTATTATCCTCAGAACCATTCATTTCATTTCTTCAGATCTGATTTACCTTTTTTTTATCTATGTTGTAGGAATCAGTGGAAGAAACTGCTGAAAATAAGGAAGTTCAGCTGAGAAAACTCGAAGCAACAGTAAAATCACTGTCGGAGGAGCTGCTTAAGGTTTGTAAAACTTCACTGTTATCATCTCAACATGTAAACAACATATGACCTAAGACATGGGGCGACATGTCACCTTACCACTGATAGCATGGATTACTAGAACACAGACAGGATGTTTCTTTTCCTCTTAGCTCTTATTTTAATATATCTGGGGAAAAAAGATTGATTTTGAAACGTTCATTTTAATCTTCTAAACGTCAGCTAACCCATATGTGAGAGCATGTACAGTCTGAGAGGGAGACTGACTCAGATATGTTCAATTTATGGTTATTCATTTACTTATTATTAAAATGAGGTATACTTGCATTTTGACAAGCAGCTTCAGAACCAAAACACAGCTGGACAGTTTTTCAAAGTAGGTAATTAATTTTGTCAGGACTGAGCCTCTACCTTTTTGTTATTTCACTGAGGTCTGAAGTAAAGAAAACAAACATGTTGTTCCTGTCATTCAGTTTTCACTGAAGTATTTGACCTGACATGTTGGTGAGACAGCGGTTTGTAAAACTGCAGAACCGGACAGTACATACTTTTTAAAATGTCTAGCTTATAGTTTGTCTAAATTGAAGAGCATACAACCAGGTAATTACAACCTCTGATGAACAACTGGCCCGTTACTGTTTGTTCTACAAAAACTGAGTGAAAATCATTTGGTAGTCTGTGGAAAAATAGATTTATGTTCTTATATATTAAAGCCTTACAATTGAAAATGTGTTCATTTCATCATGACTGCATCTAATTAAGTGGTTGCTTAGAAAAACTACATTGTTCAGTAGGGAATAGTTTTTGTATTTTCAGTTTTCCGGGTAACTGTTATTTATCTTTGATTATAATTTGTTCCAGTTTCCTACATGCATTTTCTTTGTTTCAGGCTAATGGGATAATACAGAAACTGCAAGGAGAGGTTCGAAGCCTTGTTGGAAAAGTAAAGGTCAAAAATACTGTGACTGTGTCGCAGGAAAAGGTTCTTCGAGAGACACAAGCTAAACTTGAAAGTGTTGACAGGGACCTACAGATCGCTCAGAGGCAGGTCCTAAGTAAGGAGGAGGAGGTATGTCTCATCAAGATAATTGAATGTCGTGCTTTTCCTTAGGTTTCTACGTCAAGGTCCTTTTCATACCATATTCTAAAGCTTTTATATGTCATCAGTTGGGAGCATAACAGTCAATTCATGTCTCCCTCACAATCGTATGGCAACAAAAATAACTTTAGAGTCAAAAATTCAGGAAAATGACTCCCCTCCAGAATTCTTCATGCCCCGGGTACATGTTTTTTTTATTATTATTTTTTAGGCACTATGGGCCTTTATTGTAAGTGAACAGGAAATAGGGAGGAGAGAGAAAGAGAAGACATGCAGCAAATTACTTGAGACTGGGAATTGAACCCATCCATTTATCTGAGATTGGATCACCAGAGCAACAGGTCCATGAGAGAAACCCAGACATCCTTCTCCCCAAAACAATCAGGGGTCTCCTCCAGAGCTGCTGTCCGGCAGCTTTAAGAGGCATCCTTGCTCCAATACTTCTCCCACAGTTTGCCGTACATCTCCGCTGCATTTAGTGGGTTTAGCTCCAGGTGGTTCTGACTGCACCACCTGACCAGCCGATCCACTTCCAGTCTGGATGCAGACTCATCCCTGTCCTGGATCAGACCGATGATAGTGGACATGGAAAAGAGAAGTGGGTAGGGAACACACCCATAGGGGGCCCGTGCTGATGGTTCTTGTGCAGGAGAAGATGCTTTTTGTTACGTTAATGTAATGCATTGTTTTGCATTTAGCAAGCTGAGGTCTGAAGTGATGTTTTTCAGGATACATTCCCTACAGGAAATGTTGAGGATCAAATCCAATTTGTTTTGGGATTGTTTTCCTGATTGTTACTCTTCCCTTTTCTCAAAACATACAGATTCATTTACATTGTTATAAAGGATGAAGCAGTGTTCCTTTTACCTTCCATATTTTGTATGCGTATGTCTGGTATGTTATTGTTATATGTAATATACACTTACATTAAGCCTTTATAAGATACTAATTTAAGGCTTGGATTTAAACCTTAGAAAAAGGTTTAAATCCAAACCTTTTTAGTGAGCTTGTTATGGTTTGATTTCCATAACAAGCTCACTACCAGAGATTGTCTGGAATTTCAGTTTGAAGCTCTTCTTGCCACTCGTTTGCCTTCTGCAAGTTTTCTTTTCCCACATAAATGTGTTCTGGGTTTTTTTGTCCTACCATCTCACCCTTGTATGCTTTACAATTACGGTTTGACTTGTTTCTGTAGTATATAAATTAGATTTATTTATATGCTCATTTACCCAAGTATTTACAGTGAACTGATATTTTGACTGCATTGTGTAATATACCATGTTGCCATTGTTGCAAATGTGGCATTTCACTTCAACTTATACAGGGGAAGTTTTTGACCCTGTGGAATGGTAATATTTGTTTACTCTGTTGGAAAAATGTGATTTTTACATAAATTGTATTTCATAGATTAAATTGTTATATTCATCTCATTACCTTGGCTTGTATCAATATTTAAAAATCCAAATCAATCCTATCAAGCACCTTGTTTTTGAAGTTTGCCTTTTTAAAGAGCATTTAAACATTTCCTTGTATTATCGATGTAAAAGTTTTATGTGAGGAATATAACTTTAAAATATTATTTATATATTACAGGTCAAAGAACTGAAGGAGCAGTTGGAAATGACATTACAGAAGCTAAACGAAAGCAAAGAAGTATTAAAAACAAATGAAAATGGTAAGGAGTCTGCAGTAGCTTCTTTTATCCCCTTATTAAACATGATTAATTATAGTTTAACTATAGTTTAACCCAGCAGGAAGTTAGTTCATCTTAGATTCATGTATTTGATATAGTACTTGACTACATACAATGAGGTTTGGCACAGTATTATAACAGCAATAGCATGAAGCAACACCATATACAATTAGGGGTGGTACACACTTTTTTTACGGTGTTGAAAGGGTGGGAAAATATATATATATATAATATCAGTCTTTGGGCATAACAGCTATGTTAATATATGGTATCGATATAGGCCAATATTTTTATATTGGTGCATCGCCCATCCCTAATTAAAATAATCATCAAAGTAAAAAAGTAAATCTATCAAAACATATGGTGAAACTGCACAGTGTTTCTCATGTCTGGAGGTTCTCAATGAAGTAATTGTCTTCAGGCGTTTGAAAATATCTTCATCAGGTGTTAGGAGATGAAATGGTCATTTCTTGGTGCTTGATCAGTATGGGGAGTCTGATCCGTGTGCTGCACGGACTCATGGTTAGCGATAGTCTCCACCACTACTGTTAGCACGTTAGGTTTTGCTTTTTGATGTGCCACAGATCCAAGACATGGTACATTATGCAGCAGACCCCCTGGATGTTAGCTGCCAGCTTCCTACACCCAACTGAATTCAGACATGTTGCTTTGGATCTGATTAAAATTGAAACACAGCAGTCTTTTATTTGTGGACGTTCATGCTGCAGACGTACTGGCAGCACTTAATAATTCATCCAGTTATCCGAAGGAGAAACATCAGCAGGAAAAAAGTAGAAGTGTTGTTGGGATGAGGCTAATTGCTGTGCTGTCCAAGGACACCCTACTCTGGGCTCCCGTCCTCAGCCAGCTGGCTGCCTCCTCAGCAGTTCACCACACAGGTTCTCCTCTGCTCAATTATTATCTTCCGTATATCATGTTACATCACGTTTATCATGTTCATTGAATATTAAAAATAAGAAAGAGAGACAACATTTGAGTTGAGTGCCACCATTGTCAACTAACTCAGGTTGGTAGAAATCACTGATTAATTTTTCAGTGATTTTGTTCTCACAAAATATGAGAAAGAAGAGTAAGGGTAAAGCCGTATTTGCAGCCAGCAGAAGAGCAGGTTATCAGAGAGGCAGTTCTCTGTATAAAATCTGACCCAGTGTGCTGGTACTTGGAACATTAATGAATATTTTCGAATTATATTTGCCTTAAGATCTTTATGATTTTGATGTATACTTGCGCAATGATTTTGATGCATATATGATTGATGTTTTTACGACGTAAAGCACTTTGAACTGTCTTGCTAATGAAAAGTGCTATACAAATAAACTTGACTTAGAAAAATCCTGGAGATGTAGAGGAGTGGAACTGAGCTCATCAGTGTTTAACAGAAGCATGGCTGCCAGTGCAAGCCCTGCGCTCTGCACTACCGAATAGGACAATCACAGGTTACCACCTTCTTTTTAACATTACTTATTTTGTGTTTTACAGTTATAAACTGGCTTAATAAGCAGCTAAATGAAGTTCAGCTGACCAAAAAGACACCGTCTGCTGAACCTTTGGACACTTCTTCAGGATTATCTACACTAACAGGACTCAGGGTATGAAGTGGTTTCCTGATCATAACTACAAACCAGCAAGCTGTTTTTATTTTGCACCTTTTATCTTTATCAATACTGTGACTTTAATGCACACCACTGTACTTATTTCCAGGCACAGTTTTATCCTCAGCCTGGTAAACCTGCTCTGTCCCCTGCTATGGCCACAGATGTCACTCCTACTGACCACAGGCTCCGGCTGACAGTCAACAGACAATTGTGAGTTTAAGTTTAGCTTTAATTGCTTTTTACCCATGTTGACATAGGAAGTATAAAGTATTCTTAGTATTTAACTTTTAAGCTGTTTTGTCATACCCCAGTGGAATTTTTTTATTTTATCTAGCTTTTTTTCTGAGAATATGAATGATAACACAAAAACTTTCTTTTCACTCAAGGTTGGTGGTTGGATGAAGCTATTTAATGTCAAATAACTGTGTTTATTCTTTGTAAATCATGACAACAGAAACTACCCAAATAACCCTGATCAACAGTTTGCATACCCCAGTTCTTAATATCATGTATTGCTTCCTTTAGCATCAATCACAGCTTGGAGTCTTTTGTGATCGTTGTGAATGAAGCTCTTTATTTCCTCCGATGGTAAAGCTGACCCATTCCTCTTGGCAAAAAACCTCCGGTTCCTGAAAGTTTCTGGGTGAACTGAATGTTTGAGCGGCTCAATGATACTGAGGTCAGGAGACTGAGACGGTCACTCCAGAACCTTCACTTTGTTCTGCTGTAGCCAACGACAGGTCCACGTAGCCTTGTGTTTTGGATTGTTATCATGTTGGAACTTCCAGGATGATGAGTTCACATTTTCCTCCAGTTTTTTCTGATAACCTGCTGCATTCATCCTGTCATCAATTTTGACCAAGTTTCCTGTGCCTTTGTGGCTCACACATCCCCAGAACACCATGGCTCCACCTCCGTGCTTCACAGTAGGAGCAGTAAACCTTTCATCATAGGATTTGTTGACTCCTCTCCAGATGCAACGTTTCTGGTTGTGGCAAAAAAGTTCACTTTTGGTCTCATCACTCCAAATGACTTTGTTCCAGAAACTTTCAGGCTTGTTGCTGTGTTGTGTGGTGTATTGTAGTCTGGATACTTTGTAGCGCTTACATAGTAATGGCTTTCTTCTGGCAACTTGACCATGCAGCTCATTTTTCTTCAGGTGCCTCCTTATTGTGCATCTAGAAACAGCCACACCACTTTTTTTCCAGAGTCCTTTATTTCAGCTGAAGTTATCTGTGGGTTTTTCTTTTCATCTCAGACAATTTTCCTGGCAGTTGTTGCTGAAATATTTGTTGCTCTACCTGACTGATTTTGTTTCAACAGATTCCCTCATTTTCCACTTCTTAGAATTTGAACACTGCTGACTGGCATTCTCAGTTCCTTGGATATCTTTTTATATCTCTTTCCTGTTTTATAAAATTCAAGGATCTGTCAGGAGCCCAGAAACTCACTGACGTTTTACACACACACACACTGATTACAAGCAACAGATCACAGGTGAGGATGGTTACTTTTAGTAGCCATTCAGACCTGTTTGTGTCAACTTGTGTGCATGTTATGAGGCCAAAATCACCATGGTATGTAAACTCCTGATCAAGGTCATTTGAGTAGTTTCTGTTGTCATTATGATTTCAAAAGAGCACAGTTGCTTTACAAATAATGGCTTCACTCAACCACGAACCATGAGTAAAAAAAGAGTTTTTGTGTTATCATTCATATTCTGAGAAAAATGTCCAAAAAAAAATTCTTACAGGTTATGTAAACTTAAGAGCACAACTTTATTCAATTCAATTCAGTTTATTTCTATAGCACCAATTCACAACAAATGTTGTCTCGAGGCTCTTTACAAGAAAAAAAAATCAATTCTATCATACATACATTCCAATTGATCTTCGTTATCAAACAGTACAGTAAGCTCAATTAATTATTCAAAATAGTTCAAAAAGTTTCTAAGGAAACCCAGCAGATTGCATCGAGTCATTGACTTTATATAACTTTATATATTCATTTCAGGACCAAATGTTGCAGCCAAGTTATAGTTCAGAATCAAACCTAGTTTTCAGTGGTGCTGCATCCTGTCATATGGACACACATTTTATCTTAGTCGTTTACAAGTATCGACCCTGTTCATATCCGTGTAGACGGGGCTCAAGTCTCTTAGAGGACAACCAGATGTTTGAATGTTGTCTTTTTAAAGCTTGTGTTTCCTTCCTGTTGACAGTGGAGACTCTGCTGGTCTGGATCCCAAGTACTTTAGCAGTGGAGAGGATGGCATCCCAGTCTACTCTATGTCATCCAATATTATCCAAAGAGGTAAAACTGCTGAATATTTGCAAACTGTGCAGCTTTTAGTCTCTCCTTTGCTACATTTATTCTTCAGTGTAACAATACTTTGAAATTAAGCATACGCTAAGATTTTTGTAAAACTTTGTATTTTTTTAGAGTTACCCCTGAAAACAAAGCCTTCTGGGACATCTGCGTACTTCTCCTCATGAAATCCCGACTGTTCATTTCATCATCCCACCAAAAACTGTTTTCCTTTCCACAGGATGTGGTCAGGTCTTCCTCTGGTGTCATCCCCACATGACGTGTACAAAGATGTTTCTACCATATATGAAACAAACTTCATGTTTAGTATCTTGATGTTTTAATTTCCCAAAGTTTCTGGCTCTTATTTGGAGTTTTTTCTCCATGTCATTCTTTTTTCAACTTGTTTTTGTAAAATTGTGAAGGCTCTTTGGCTTCAAATTAAAATGATAGTTTCAAAACATATATTTTTATCCTTCTTTTAAATCATTTAAATTGTGTTTTCATTTTTGCTGTTAGCAAGTCATTTCAGGTTATTAAGTTTAAGGCATGAATAAATGCCTTAATGTTCTGGAGAATTTTAAATAAAACATTAGCTTGTGGTTTGTTGTTAATGTGAATCAACTGTTTAGATTTTCCATCTACTTTTCTCATTTTTCATCCTAGAGTCTAGCTAGAAACAGAGCACAAGGTAAAGTTTTTCTTTCCAACAGACGTCCAGACTGAGACAGACCTGCTGAGGTGTCCTGCTGTCCTCGGCATGGCATTAAGATGTTGATGCTCCAGCTGGACTGCTCAGACACAACCACACTGAGCACAAATCAGACAGATGACACAAGAGGAAGATGGCCCCCTGCTTCAATTCAATTCAAAAATACTTCATTTATCCCAAAGGGAATGCTTGTAGCAGCCATGGACATGGACTCTGAGGGTTCCTTGTTGGCTTGTCTAAACTGAGCTGGATCCCATCACCAAACCATTTCAGTTCAGCCTTGGCCATAGTTATGTATCTTCCACTCAAACCTTCTATAGGCTGTAGTGATCACTGCTTCCTAAGACTGCATGTTAATAATGCTAGTACAAGTTAACATCAGAGATGAGAACAGTATTCCGTTTAGATTCTTTATGAAGAAGAGACCAGCTTTATTTACAAGCCAAATTCCACAAAAGTTGGGACATTCTTCAACGTCGCACAAAATAAAAAATAAGACTTTAAATCACATAGCTGACATTTTATTCATAACAGAACATAGATAACATGAATGTTTAAACTGAGAAACTTTACAGTACTATGCACAAAATGAGCCATTTCAGATCTGATGCTTGTTACAGATCTCAAAATACACTGCTCACAAAATTAAAGGTAACACCAAAATAACATCCTAGATCTCAATTAAATAATTGACAGACTATTATTAACACAGTGGAATTGATTGTGAAGAAAATTTTAAAAAATGATCAATGTAAATCAAAATTATTACATCATGGAGATCTAGATTTGGATTCATACTCAATATGAAAGTGGAAAATAACATGACAGGCTGATTCAACGTCAGTGAATATTCCTCAAGACAAGTCTAAATGAGGCTCAGTAGTGTGTGTGGCCTCCACGTGCCTGTATAACCTCCCGACAACGCCTGGCCATGCTCCTGATGAGACGGCGGATGTTCTCCTGAGGGATCTCTTCCCAGACCTGGATTAGAGCATCAGGTAGCTCCTGAACAGTCTGTATTATGACATGGCGTTAGTGGATTGACCGAAACATGATGTTCCAGATGTGCTCAATTGGATTCAGGTCTGTTGAACGTGCAGGCCAGTTCATAACATCAATGCCCTCATCATGCAGGAACTGCTGACACTTCAGCCACATGAGGCCTAGTATTGTCATGGATCAGAAGGAACCCAGGGCCCACTGCACCAGCTTATGATCTCACAATGGATCTGAGGATCTCATCCTGGTACCTTCTGGCAGTCAGGGCACCTCTGGCTAGCACACGGAGGGCTGTGTGGCCATCCAAAGAAATGCCTCCCCACACCATGACTGACCCACCACCAAACCGGTCATGCTGGAGGATGTTGCAGGCAGCATAACGTTCTCCATGGTGTCTCCAGACTCTATCACATGTGCTCAGTGTGATCCTGCTTACATCCATGAAGAGCACAGGGTGCCAATGGCAAATCACCCAGTTTTGGTGTTCCCTAGGCAGTGATGGCCTAGTTACCTTGAAGAAGTAACTTGATTACTGATTACACCTTGAAAAAGTAACTTACTTAACTGGTTACTTGATTTTAAAAGTAAGTTAGATTACAAGTTACTTTATTAGTTACTTTTCAGCAGCTGCCGACAACAGCCCCCGCCGCCTCAACATATGTCAATACAAGTCAAGGACCAGTCAGTAGAGTTTAAGGTTAAGGTTTTGTTGTTTGAGTTTCCTTCTGCATTTTAGTTGCAGCTCTCTGCTTCGCACCACCTGCTGGGACTTGCCCTGTCAGTTTGACTGTGCCGTGCTGCGACTCCAAATGTTTGTTTTTTTTCCCCAAATTTGATGTAGCATTTTTAAAGCTGTATAATTTGATAGGTTGGAAGACTATTATTAAACCCCCAGTGCAATACTAAAAGGTTCTATGCAGTTGTTATAAGTTGATTTCATACAAGGGTTGACAGTAAAAAAATGATTTACAATTTACTGTAAAATGTTTTACAGTAAATATCAATCCTTATTAGTTGACAAGAACCTAAAAACAATGTAAATACAGTAAGAAATTTGTTGAAAAGTTGTTATTTTTAATGTATTAATGTTATTTGCGATTTTATTCAAGGAAATCGAGATCTGTAGTCAGCAATCATCTTGTAAGCCTATTCTGGGATTGATTGGTGGTGGCCCCATCCTCCACTAGGGGGCTTCCGCGCTCTCTTCTCATTGCATTAAACTGCAGCATGAGAGAAGCACTGAAAATCACTTGTTTTTCTGTTTCCCCTGTTTTCAAGGATGTA
This sequence comes from Anableps anableps, assembly GCA_014839685.1. Classification (NCBI taxonomy): domain Eukaryota; kingdom Metazoa; phylum Chordata; class Actinopteri; order Cyprinodontiformes; family Anablepidae; genus Anableps; species Anableps anableps. The sequence continues at coordinate 4,229,162 of CM026070.1, forward strand.
ACAATAGCACTTTGTCTCCAGCATAGAGGAAGCAACGAACCTTGATATTGTCATCTTTGGTGACACAAACTCTAAATAGTGCTTTTATTTCCAGCACTATTTAGAGTTTGGAAACGCGCATCTCTCTCCTCCCTCCATTGTTTACATTTGTGTTGCTGCCTGGTATTACACGTAAGGAGTCTCTCCCCGAGACGCAAGAGAAAAGTAAAAATGTGTGTGTTTACTAAATAAAATGACAAAAATAGTAACGCACAGTGATTTGGATAAGTAATTTTAATCTGATTACTAGACTGGAAATAGTAACGCATTAGATTACTCGTTACTGAAAAAAGGGGTCGTATTAGAATAACGCGTTACTTAGTAAGGCGTTACTGAAATCACTGTCCCAAGCAAACGCCAATCGTCCTCCATGGTGTTGGGCTGTAAGCACAGGCCCTGTGTGTGGACGTCGGGCCCTCATACCACCCTCCTCCTCCTCATGGAGTCTGTTTCTGACAGTTTGAGTAGAAACATGGACATCAGTGGCCTGCTGGAGGTCATTTTGTAGGGCCCTGGTAGTGGACCTCCTGTTCCTCCTTACACAAAGGACGAGGTAGCGGTCCTGCTACTGGGTTGTAGCCCTCCTTTGGCCTCTCCATGTCTCCTGGTGTACTGGCCTGTCTGCTGATACCTATTCCATGCTCTGGACACTGTGCTGAGAGACACAGCAAATCTTGCCACCGCTCGCATTGATTTTCCGTCTTGGATTAGCTGCACTACTTGAAACCCTAATGAGCTGCAAAAAACGCCTCATGATGCCTCTATGCGTGACAGCACTGACAAAATGAAAAAGTGACTAAAAGTTCTACCAGAAAGAACGAGAACAGAGAAATGATTAGTGGTCACCACCTGCAGAATCACTCTTTTGTAGGGGTTGTCTTGCTAATTGCCTCTTGTTTCCACCGGCTGTATGTTCCATTTGCACAGCAGCAGGTGAAATTGAGTCACAGTAAGTGTTTCTACCTAACTGGTGACATTGATTCCACAAAGGTGTGATTGGTTTGGAGTTACATTTTGTTTTTGTGTTTCCTTTATTTTTTGAGCAGTGTAATTGAGACAAAAGCATGTTTACCATGGTGTAGCATCTCCTCTTCTTTTCAGAACAGTTTCTGCAGTCTGTTGGAATTTGGATCCATACTTGCCTAAGGATTTGTTAGGGATGGGAACTGATTAGAATTTATTGATATCGATTCCATTATCGATCTCATTTATCGATTCGATCCCTTATCGAGTCTCATCAAGTTAGGAAATAAACTCTTTAATTCAAAATATGCACCATTCAAGTCAAACAAAATTAAATCTGCCTTAAAAAAAATTAAGAATCTCTGTCAAATTAACATTTTAACATGAAATGCGAGTATTTACACATCAGTCTTTGTGCAGACAAATCTGCATGTTTGCCTTTTCAGGTTGTTCTCAAAAGGTGCTTTTAATCTGACAAACGAGCCTCATCGGAGCCCATATTCTAATTTATTGAACATTACTGTAAATGTTAATATGAGATGGAGATTATTCATACCGTGTGGCGCTAACATTAATACAATAACCAGGACGTGGAGGAGTTTAACGTTACCTGGGACATTCATGACAGGAGACCCAGCGCTGGAAGCTCCCCGCCTCTAGAGTCACCGCCGTTGCAAAGCAACTTATCAAACACTTTAGATCGAAGTGCCAATCAGTTGCGTGCTATGTGGTCAGCTGTTTGAGGATGCTGGAGGTGTTTCATCCTTTTATTGTGATTAAAGCTCTGCACATGTTGCAACCGACCCTCGTATCGTCTTTTTTGTAAAATGTAACCATACTGTGGAACGCTTCTGCCACGGTGCCTTCTTTTGATACGTTCTAAATCAAAATACTGAGCGTGTACAACACGTCATCACGCACATACGCCACATGTAACAGGTGCCTGCCTATCATTAATCAGATCAGTAGCCGGCTTCCGAATGGGTGTAACCTCCCGAGACAAGGAAGTAGCTACCCTTGGATGCGCAATAGTCTTAGTTTTGGTACAGATACAGTGCCATAGAGTACATAAGGTGGCAGAAGGAGCAACAAGAAAAGAAAATATTGACATAAAGTTAAACTGATCCAAATCCGAAGACAAAAGTATAGTTTTGGAGGGCAGTTATAAAAGTGTGGCAACTTCAGTGGGCTGATCGATCAAAACAACATTCAGAATAAGTTCGAGGTTTCAAAGAGCAGAGGAACCATTAGGAGAGCAGAGATACATCTGAGTAAAATTAGAACTGGTCACTGCAACTTAGATAGAACCCTCTTTATCCTGGGGAAGTATCCTGGTAGCTTGTAATCGGTGGGGATACGGTAGAAAGCGTGTTTATGGGAAGTAGGAAATGTGAGCATTATAGGAGAATACTGTTCATGGTATTGCGGAGTTCTGTGGAACCGAGTTTTAGGGAAAGAAAAGACGTTTCGGTTTTGTACAGAATAGTGCTTAAAGAAATACATAACAGATGTGTGATGAACGTCTCATCCAGAAGATGGCGGTAAAGCAAGAAATTGAATGGAAATTGTCATAAAATCCCACAGAAGAAGGACACAGTTTGACAGGATTAAATAGTACCTTATTCATAATAGGGAAACATAATACAGATAAATGTGATTGTGGAGAAGTTGAAACATATAGAACATATTTTGTTATACTGTCAGAAATATAGAAATGAAAGAGTTCAGCTGACAAATAGTCTTTCTAAAATGAATATAAGATTAAATCCCATTGAAATATTACAGAGAAGTTCAATATCGGATAGTGATCAAGCTTTGATAAATTATCTCAGATTTACTCGTTTATTTGAAAGGACTTGAGGGGTTTTTTTGAGCGTCGTTTCAGTCCCCACTCTATACCAGTTGGTGGCGGTAATGCTTCTGTCAACTGTCAAAAAACCCTAAAAGAAAAAGAAGAAAGACATTTGTTTCATTACTCCCAACCGACTAACTTCTAGTTCAACAATGCAGGTAAGTTTGACCCCGTAACCCCCCTTCAGTGGAAGAATAAATGTTTTACTTAAGATATATTATGGTTTATTCTGCTCATGTTAACATACGTCTGACCATCGTAGTTAGCGCAGCTTGCTAAATTATGTAGCTTGTAGCTACATGGCTAAGCTGATAGCAGTTCTCTGCTGTATTTCTGTAAAACTCTGCTTCCTTTTCTCTCAGCAACGCGAGGAGAAGCAGTTAGAAGCCTCGGTGGACTCTCTCATCTCTCTGGTGGCTCTAACTAAAACCGCTCTGCAGAATTTCATCTATAAGCTAGAGAACGAATACGAGCGCCTGACATGGTGATTATTACAACAATTACTGTGAACTGCAATGACTGTTCAGTTTCTTCATCCCAGAGGAACACAGTTTGGTTCTATAGTTTGTATTAGTTCAATCGGTTGGACCCAGTGTTCAGTGTTGTTCAATATTACTGGACCAAAATGTCAACACTAACCACTCTGTTAAGAGTAGATATTCAGAAAATGTCAATAGTGTGTGTGTGTGTGTGTGTGTGTGTGTGTGTGTATGTATATATATATATATATATATATATATATATATATATATATATATATATATATATATATATATATATAGTTGCTGCTCTTACCACAGTATGCAGTTACTGCTATTGGAGGATCTTCTGTAAATTTACTTACTTTGTTGCAAATGAAAAAGATCTATACATCTGCTCTAAACAAACAAACATTTTAGTTCTGTGAAATATCCATCCATCTGTTATCTATACCCGCTTTTCCATGCAGGGTTGAGGGGGGCTGGTACCTATTTCCAGCGGTCATTGGGCAAGAGGTGGGGTCCACCCTGGACAGGTCGCCAGTAGGGGTGCGCCAATAAATTGGGCCGATTTCCTTATTTTTGGGGACATTGGCTACCTGCCGATATTTACATGTGAAACTGATCTTATCTGCCTCCACAAAGGTCTGAAAATCAGCCACTGATTTTCTCTGCTGTGAGAGAGGGCTGACTCACAGACCTGCCCACCAGGTCACATCTGCACATGTGTGGTTAACAATAGTCACCCCACTTGTGACTTTTTCAAGACTTTTCAGCCCAAAAAAAAATCTATATCGGCCAAAATTCGGAATCTGCCGGTCAGTCTATTTAAAGAGCGGTGATCAGCCAGGAAACTACAATCGGTGCACCCCTAGTCACCAGTCTATCACAGGGACTGGCAACACAGACAACCAACCATGCACACACACACACACCTAGGGGCAATTTAGAGTGACTGATTAACTAAACAGTTCTGTTTTTGAACTCGCAAACTCCATGCAGAAAGACCCCAGGGTGGGATTCGAACCCAAAATCTTCTCACTTCAAGGCAACAATTCTCTGTGCACTATGCTTCCCTGCTGTGTACCCAAAAAAAAAATGACAACAAAACAATATTGTCTCCACAGCTGGATCTTTCTCTGCCAGGGTTCCTACACAATCTATGAAAATATAGAATAAGAGTTCAAGATTTTCCAGGTCTGGATGGAAAAAGAAAAGAGCATGGGAAAAATATTTGTGTCACAACTGTGTGACATCTCTCCATCTTTGTATGCGAAACCTTGCTTTAACTTTGAGAATAAAGAACAACGTCATCATTTGCAAAGCTGAATTGTGAATTGTAGAATGTTTTACTTGTGCAGCGTTTTAATTCAGAAGCTTCGCGTGTTGATCTCTCTCAGGCCAAATGTTCTGGACAACTTTGGACTCCTGTCTGGTCAGCTCAACACCATTAATAAAATGCTGAAGAATGAGAAGACGCCGTCGTTCCGTAGCCAGGTCATCATCCCGCTGCTGCTGTCTCAGAAGCCAGATGACGACCTAACAGTGAGTGGCGGCGGATTTAGTAGTTAGCTCTCCTGAGTTTTTAGAATTCTGCCTCTCATCGCCGCCCCGCCCCCGCCCCCGCCAGGTCCTCACGGAGCAGCGTGTCCCGGTGTTCAGCCATGAGATTGTCCCAGACTACTTGCGGACCAAACCTGACCCAGAGGTGGAGGAGCAGGAGAAGCAGCTGAGCACGGAGGCGGCGCGCATCGGTCCGGACGTCGCGCAGGTTGGTTTGATGTCGTTTTGAATAATTTTTTTGTCGTTCATATTAAACAGTTTGTGTGTTTCTCTTTAAATCCCTCATCGCTGTGTGAACAGAAACAGATCCAGGCGTTGAATAAAATGTGTTCCAACCTGCTGGAGAAGCTCAACAACCCACGGGATGACAGAGATGCAGAAAGTGCCGGTAGGTTACACTTCTCCCTTTGTTCCCAGATGTTTCTTTATTTTCTACATCCTGATTTAAGAACAATAGAACATTAACATGTCTCCTCCTCAGCATCACGACTGAACAAACCATCGTTTAACCCTGGAGACACCAATGCTTTGGTTGCAGCTGTTGCGTTTGGAAAAGGGCTTTCCAAATGTAGGCCTCCTGGTCCCATGGCTCCTGGACATCCAGGACAGGGGCCCATGATGAGCGGGGGCCCAACCTTACAGCAGGTCACTATTGGAGGTGGTGGAGGCCAGCAAGCAGGTATGGGGGGACCGGTAGCTCCACAGCAGCAAGGACAGCCGGGTAAGAGACCTGGTTTCTAGAGGAGTTAAGAACTGAGCCCACAGAGAGGCTGTTGCTGTTCTAATGCAGATTTCTGCAGAATGATTGGATTTGGATGTTGCAATCATGTTTACATACACTCATCATGGACGTCATATACATCTGGACTTTTCATGATCTGTTTTGACTAATCCAGTTGTGTCCAAACTTTTTGCACCATGGGCCAAAATCACCAAGCTGAAAGCATTCAGGGGCCACAATTTATCTGTATGTTTTTTTTTCAGTTGAAAATGCAAAATAATTTTATAGTGAATTCTTTTCTTTTCACCTGCTCAGCAACAAATTAGCATGTATTTTAATCAAAAAGGTCTGAAATAGGGTCTTATTCTAGAATTGCACCGCTCAGGGTGGCAGCACGTTGGAGAAGCTCTGTAATTTCATTGAGATTTTCTCTTTTTTTCAAAATGTCATTCCTGCTTTTCTTGGAACATTTTTTTTTTCTTTTGGACATCCATTCCTTCTTGTCTTGGATGCTGTGCTGGATTGTTTTTTTTTTTTTTTTTCCCCCAATACTTTTCTATATTTTGCTCTTTTGTTATGATGCGTAGCCATAGCAACAGGGTGGTTTACAACAGGCTCCCTGTTGTAAACCACCCTGTTGCTATCAGCTGCTCCAGCTGATTAACATCACAAAAGCAGAAATAGTACGACAACTGAAGCCAGAAATCTTACAGGAGTTGAAAAGGAGACGTCGTGGCTGCAGAGCAGGAGCAAAGAGGATAGAGAGAAGGAGGAAGTTCAAACCATCTCTGCCATCCATCATAATGGGCAACGTCAGATCATTAGCTAACAAGTTGGATGAGCTTCAAGCCCTGACAAGGACTCAACAAGAGTATCAGGAATGCAGTATTATGTGTTTTACTGAGGCATGGCTGCAGGATCATATCCCCGACTTCAACGTCTCTCTGCTGAGCTTCCTGACTATACGAGCAGATCGAGATTTAAAGAGTAGCAGGAAAAGGAAAGGAGGTGGATTGGCAGTGCTTGTCAACAACAGATGGTGTCACCCAGGACTCGTTACTGTGAAGTGTCATCTCTGCAGTCCAGACATTGAACTATTGGCAGTAAGTTTTCATCCATATTATTTGCCAAGAGAGTTCACCAGTGTTGTTTTGGTGGCTGTTTACATTCCACCCTCAGCTGTTGCTGACAATGCATGTGATGTCATCAGTTCTGTTGTTGCTAAGATGCAGACCCAACACCCCAATTCTTTTGTGGCAATATCTGGTGATTTTAATCACGCCTCATTCTCTGCTACGCTGCCAACGTTTCAACAGTTTGTCAGCTGCTCTACCAGAAAAAATAACACACTGGATTTGTTTTCCACAAATGTCAAGGATTCATATATTTCCAAAGCAAGACCTCCTCTGGGTAAATCAGATCACAACCTTGTTTTTCTCTGCTCAGAATATAAACCCCTTGTCCAGAGACTACCTGTAACAAAAAGGACTGTGAGAAAGTGGTCACAGGAAGCTGAAGAATCCCTACAGGGTTGTTTTGATGCTACCGATCCGATTTCTCTTTGCAAGCCATATATATGGAGAGGACATTAATGCCATAACTGAGTCCACAGAAGTTGTCCACTTCTGTGTGGACAACACCACCAGAACAGTGAGATGCTTCCCTAATAACAAACCCTGGATCACCAGTGAGCTCAAGGAACTATTAAACAAGAAAAAAAGAGCCTTTAGGGAGTGAGACAGAGAGTTATTGAGGAGTATACAGAAGCAGCGCAAAGTCAAGATTAGAGACAGCAAAGAGGTGTACAGGAAGAAGCTGGAGAATAAACTGCAGAGGAACAATATCAGAGATGTGTGGTCTGGAATGAAGGAGATCACAAGCTTCAGGCAAAAGGAGGATCAGATAGATGGAAGTCTGGACAGAGCAAACAAGCTGAACACTTTCTTTAACAGGTTCAGTTCAGGAACAAGCTCACCATCCTCTCCTCTTGCCCCCAACCAAACAGACATCCCACCCTCCTTTGACCCACAGCTTTCCTGTCACACCTCAGATGTTTTATGCTCTACCTCAGTCATGGACTCTTCTGCTTCCACTGGTTTGTCTTCAACCAAATCAGAAGTTGCTGCTACTCCCTCTCCCTCCCCCTCCCACTTTTCTGTTTGTAGAAGTCAGGTGAAGAGGCAGCTGGAGAGACTGAACCAGAACAAGGCTGCAGGTCCAGGTGGTGTCAGCCCCATAGTCATGAAGGCCTGTGCAGAGCAGCTCTATGGGATTCTGCAGCACCTCTTCAACCTTAGCTCGACCCAAGAGAAGGTTCCACTGTTGTGGAAGACATCCTGTCTGGTTCCGGTACCAAAGAAAACTCACCCATCAGTCATCAACGACTACAGACCCGTTGCCCTGACATCCCACATCATGAAGTTCTGGTAGAGACTCCTGTTGGCCCACCTGAGTAAGCAAACCAGCACATATCAGGACCCCTTGCAGTTTGCTTATCACCGTGGAGTTGAAGACGCCATGATACGCTTGCTTCAACAAACCCACTGTCTTGATTTCTCCAGTGCATTTAACACAATTCAGCCTGATCTGCTTCGTCTGAAACTCCAGAAGACTCAGGTGGAGGCTTCAATTATCGCCTGGATCCATGACTACCTGACAAACAGACCACAGTTTGTGAGACTGAAGGACTGTGTGTCTAGCCAGGTGGTCAGCAGCACAGGAGCACCACAGGGGACTGTACTCTCACCATTCCTTTTCACTCTATACACTTCAGACTTCCAGCACAAGTCAGACTCCTGTCATCTACAGAAATACTCAGATGACTCTGCAGTGGTTGGGTGGATCAGAGATGGACAAGAAGCTGAGTACAGAGAGCTGGTGGACCGCTTTGTGTCATGGTGTGGAAACAATCATCTTATCTTAAATGTGAACAAAACAAAGGAGATGATTGTAGATTTCAGGAGAAACGAGGTTAGCTCAAACCCTATTTTTATCTTAGGAGAAGTGGAGGTGGTTGAGGAATATAAATACCTCGGTGTTCATCTAGACAACAGACTGGAGACTCAACAGTGAAGCGTCTACAAGAAGGACAGAGCAGACTGGACTTCTGGAGGAAGCTAAGATCCTTCAAGGTTTGCAGCAAGATGTTGCATGTCTTCTATAAGTCTGCTGTTGAGAGCGTCATCTCCTCTGCCATCATCTATTGGAGCAGCAGCATCAGAGCCAGGGACCTAAAAAGGCTCAACAACCTGATAAAGAAGGCTGGTTCTGTTCTGGGGACGACTGTGGAACCTCTGGAGATGATGATGCAAAGAAGGATTTTGCATAAATCAAGAAAATTATGGACAATCCTGGACATCCTCTTCATGAGACTGTCATTGGAAAACAGAGTCTCTTCAGTCAGAGGCTTCTTCAGATTGGTTGTAAAATGGACTGCTACAGGAGATCTTTCCAGCCCACAGCCATCACCATCTATAATAACTCCTTGACTAAATGAGTTGCATCAACATTTAATTTCCTTTTGGGATAAATAAAGTACTTTTTGAATTTGAAATTTGAATAATTGTATACTTTCCTCACTTGTTGGTCAAGATATCATTTTTAGTTTATTCCCAGCAACAAAAATGAGAACTGTCTTTGAAAACACTTAACTGCATTTAGTCCATATTCATTATTGGGTGTGACTAAATCTGTTTTTGAGTAAAAAGTTGCTGGAGATTTGTGGCCCTACTTACTGTGACATTAAAATGAAAGCAAAAAAAAAAAAAGCTATGGCTAATAAAAGAAAAACAATTTTTTGTACCTAATTTTTTTTTAAGATATAAATTTGTCATCAAAAATCTTATACAAAGAAAAACACAAAAAGTCTCATTCTGCATCAGCTCCATTTGCTGGAGTACTATTTAAATCATTCCTAAACTGCCACAAAAGGCCACACAAAACTACTCCAAGGGCCGCAAATGGCCCCCAGGCCGCACTTTGGACACCCCTGAACTAATCTTTTGTGCATTTGTTCATACATTTTGCTTGTTAAAGAATTTGAAGGTTGGGCATTTATCGTATCATGCATTGTGAAAATTTCTTCTCATAAGAATTTTGATTTGTTGTTGTCTCAACTAAATGTTAATGTAAAAATTTAGTTAATATTCAAAAAAAAAAAAACATAACCGACTTTATTAGAAATGTTTTTACTATTTTTTTTTTATTTATTTTATTTTATTTTTTTTCCCCCACAGTTTGTCCAACAAGCTGTTAAATGCAGTTACTATGTACAGCTTAGTGATCTAAATCTCACTTCTTTAAGTAAGTGGCGTCCCAAAGAAGCCTGATTCAAATGAGAATGTTTTTCAAGAGCAGTGTTTGTTTGTGGCGCTATAAATGCTGTGCCATGCCTGAAAAAACGTTAGATATAGTTTTTCATCATTTTTATTTATTTTTTTTATTTATTTTTTTATCACAGTAGTACTGCAAAATATAGTGATAAAATTCTAAGTCTATATAGCCCACCCCTCGGTAGTCCTACATCTTCATTATTCCCTTTGTACAGACCCTCAGCCTGATGCTGCCACCTCCATGCCTGACAGTTGGTACAGTGGTCTTTTATTTTAAAGCTTTATCTTGACTCGTCCAAACACTCCTCTTGTCTTTGTGGCCAAATAACGCAACGTCTGTCCCATCTGACTCCAGAAGACCTTTGGCATGTCCATGTGGGGCCACTGTGACCAGCAGTCCACCTTAAAGGGGTTCAGTTCATGTTGATGTGTAACTAGCTTCCATGTTCCAGCACCTTCTAGTTGGGTTACTGGGTTGTTTTATCTGAGCGAAACTTGGACACAGTTGCTGGTTCCAACAGGTAGATGGTTCCCAGACATATACCACAACTGGTTTTTGGATGGATAGAGACTCAAGCTTATGCAATGGTCTTAACCTCATTAAACATTTCTGACCTTTACATAAAAGGTGTGTGTGTGTGTGTGTGTGTGTGTGCGTGTGTGTGAGCATGCCATTGCAAGCTAAACCAATTTAGTTAAGAATGAAACCAGGACATTTTTGTTGGCTGCTAAAGCTTGTGGTTTCTCAGCAACTTGCTTATCAAAATACAGAGCCATTCACTAAATTAGAATATTATTAGAAAGTTTATTTACTTCAGCAACTCCATCACCAAGTGAAACACATTGTATGGATTAATTAGACAGAGATTGATGTTTTAACACCTTTATTTATCTTAATCAAGATGATTTATGTAAACATGACATTTCAAATTAGAATATTACAGACCAATAAAAATAGTTTTAAAAACAGAAATGTGGACTTAATGAAATGTTTAATACCTGCTTAAAGGTTGTTATTTTCAAAAGGCATTTTTAATCTGTCAAACGAGACTCATCAAGGACATGTATTCAAATTTATTGAATATGGCTGTAATAATAAGGGTTATATAGATAAATTTGGGGAAAATCAACAGTAACATTCATTGAAGTTATTGAAAAATCATCCCACACATACACAAAACGATTTAAAAAGCCCAGATGTTGATCATACCCTCGATGAGTGGATGTAAACCTGTGATTTCTGTTTCACAGGTTTCTTCTGTTTGTGATGGTTTGTGAGGAGGTGAATATGAACGTTTTTTTTTTTTCCTGTTTGTCCTCCAGGAAAAATGCCAAGCAGCATCAAGACAAACATCAAATCTGCGTCTGGTTCAATGCATCCCTACAACCGATGAGGCGCCGTGTACTCATCTGATCTGCCTGCATCCGGAACATTGACTAACAGCTCAGCTCGTCATGGAATGGACCAAGCTTCAGGAAGCTGGGGCTCATCTGTCGGGTGCCTCTGAGGAAGCAAACGTGACTGGAAGGTCTCGAAGTCTGTTGAAATGTTTAGTTCCCCAGATTCTGGAGGTTTCAGGGGTCTGCAACCTGCAGCTCTGGGACCACAACTGGCTCTTTGGACCTTCCACAATGGTTCTTAAAATTTTTGACTTAAAATGATAAAGAAACAGCTGAAGTTTTACAAATGGATATAATAATAAATTCAGGTTTTAGTTATTTTTCAGTTTTTTCAGGGAATGATTACATTTAATTTCCACAGCAGAATGACACTAAAAGTACCATACATTTCTATTTACATCTATTGTTCTTATTATGCTGGAAACTGTGCAAATATCAACATCCCATATGAAAAAAATGGAGCCATCTTTTTGAAATTGTTTTATGGTTTTCTTTATATTGTAACTTGAAAATGGGAATAAAATGGTTGCTCTTTAGAAATGACAACAGATTTCCTGCTGTAGATATTTTTTTTCAAAGTGTCTGGTAATATTTGTGGCTCTAAACCCGTTTCGTTTAGCTGAAGGAGGGGTTGCACAGAAGGTTGCAGACCCCTGCCCCAGAACTAGTGTCAGTTTAGGAAACTACCGCTAAACCTGACGTTTGTAGCCACGAGATGGCACTATGTCATCACCTATGCAACTTTCTATCTTTACACAGTTAATGTGTTTTTATTCCATTTTTCAATTTAAAAAAACCCAATAATATCACCTTGTTGTTCAATGATTGGATTAAATCACAACTTTTTACAGTCTTAGTTTTTTCTTTTCTCACTTCTCTTTGTTCATTTTTTGCCACAGCATAGGTGAGAGTAATAAGGCCGGACGTAGCTCTTTGTGGCCTGATAATGTCAAAGTGTTTAAGGGGGAGAATAAGGAAGCATTGCTGCTGACGTGTGAGGAGGGGTGGGGGGTCCCCTCTGTCTACTCCGATCCCTGTCCTGGCGCACCGCGCACGGCCCCTGCTGTTGTCCCAGCGTGCAGGCCCGTGCCTGACCTACATACACCCTCTGTGACCAAACAGGCCGACGTCTCGCTGCGTCAGGCGCTCTGCTGAGACAGCTCAAAGCTGCGCGAGGTCACGCAGGTTCACGGACGGGGGCTGCGTTGGAAACAAAGAGCTAACAGAAAACATCCTGCGCCGCTTCAGCATCCCGGGACAACGTTTTACAGACGTGGAATAAATAGTTTCCATGGACATTGATACAGACCCATTCAACAAAGTAGAGTGATACTGAAAAGACCTTTTATTTTAGGAAATTATTACAAAGTGAAACATCAAGATTAACTACACACGGATGGACTTTTGAAAGCCTTTATTTCTGTTAATTTTCCGCTTACAGTTAATGGAAACGCATTAAAAATTAGAATATTACATCAGACCAATAAAAAAAAATTATTTTCAAAAACAGAAATGTGGGCTTAATGAAGAGTATGTGTATTACCCTACTTGGTTATTTTCACAAGGTACATTTAATCAGCCAAACGAGAGTCGTCATTTGTCATTTGTTTCTGCAGGGGGAGTAGAGAAGGATGGTCGTATTGTATTTGTTTGGACATATAACAGTGAAAGTGCAGCGCAGGGTTGTGAGGAGTTTAACTGAAACAGAGGCAGCGATGACGTCAACGGGGTGGTTGTTTTTTTCAGGGTGTCGAAACGGTAGTGAAATATATATAATATCGGTAAATATCAATTATCGGCCATAACAGAAATATTAATATTGGATATTAATATTGGCTCAAATGTTCATATAAGTGCATCTCTAATAATCTGGTGTGTGGTTTATGCTCTTTCCCCTTTTTTTTTTTGGCTTTAATCTTTCCTTCTTTCTCATCTCTCCCTCATCATATTATAGCATTCATTATAGTCATTTGTCACTTTTTTTAAAAAGTTGTTTAAACTACAGGTAAAAATGGTATTTCAGTTTAGTTCAATTCAATACATTGGTATTTATAAAATGCATGGAAAACTTTATAAGTGAAATTGGGAAATTCATTTTGGCCAACAGAATCTGATTCAGGGAGAGCTCAGCCAACGGTTCTCAGATCCTGGGTTGGGAAAGAACCAGTGGAGGGATACAAACAGGCAAAAGCTCCCCACCAGGGTCAACTACAACAGGAGAGAAGAAAAATCCCAAGGAAACTGTATAACTTCTGGATATGGACAGTAACGGTTGAAGATTGCTGCATCATGACACACCAGAGCTAGCCCCAACTACAGTTGTTTAAAAACAGATCGGATCTCAGCTAAATCTCCATGGTTAAAGAAGGTCTCTGGTTCCATGAAAACCAGCCACAGCTCTGGCGTTAATGTAGACCATGAGGGGTCAGCACTGTTCTACTGTTAGAGGAAGCAGTCTGCAGTCAGGAAGGAACAATGTTTCAACCCTTTGTAAAAACTTTTTCATGCATGGATTTTTGCCTTTGGTCCAGCGAAACAAAATCTGTTCAGAGCCACAAAAGCTACCTTGCCCTCCAAAACAAAATGGCTTCCTTTTTTTCTCCCTACAATATGTATTATACCATATTTGTATTGATTTTTATCATTAAAGAACAAATATCTTGCTTTTAAGGTTTTAAAATAAATCAAATGTTTACATAAATTGGAATTAATACATTTTCATTAATGGAACATTCAAACTTGAATGAAAATTATGTACACAAAAAATTTCTTCACAAAAAATATTCCTTGAATATTAGAGTAAAAAACTGCTAAGGCTAGTGTTTATTTATTATCTTTACATTTTATAATATTGTTTTCATCATTGTTGGGCAGTTATTAAAAGCCATGGTGGAGGGTTGGGTCTGAAGAGCTGCTTGCATCTCTGGAGCAGCAGGTTGCAGACCTCTGATTTATATGGAAAATGTGACAAACATATACCAAATATTGAGTGAAAACTATAGAATAAAGTGACCACATATAGAATTTTATGACATTGTTCTGTGTGATAAAGTCAAAGTTGTTTTGACTAATCAGGTTTGGTTCGTTGTTCCCCTTTTTTTAACTCTTCCCGCCCCTCTGCCACCAATGTTAAACTGTGTATTCTAACATATTTACAACAAAATCATTGTTCATAGCATCAGTGGCGATCCCTGTGTGAATGCTGTCCTGGGTGAGCACCTTAAACAGGAAATACAAAAAGATGGAGGAAACACAGAGGGTATAAGGGTTAAAAAGTAACACGAATGAGCCATGCACTTCCTCTGGGACTTCTTCTCCTTGCCATTGGTGCCCCCCAAAAATTTTCATAGGGTGGCCAGACATGACAAAAATTTTTATGTGTTTATTTATTGGGCTTTGTATTTATGTCTTGTTTATTGGTGGGACTCAATAAAAATGTTTAATCAAGTTAATTGTATGTATGTTATTAATTAATCACAATGAATCACATTTTAATTGAATATATCAACAAAATTGGGAACATTTTGAATTTAAAAACCACTTTTTGCTGGTAAACTATGAATAAATAGACATATGAGCTCGACAACAAAGGTCTTTATTAATCGGTTTTAATCTGTTATTTAGGTCAGGGGTTTTCAAACACACCCCCATGGTATGTTTTGTTTTGTAAACATTTCGCTGTTACTATACCTGATGTTCCATTCATACATGTTTCACTGATGTTGTGAGGTTTACCTGCTTTAGCCATGCATAGCACCACATATGTTTCAGCTACCTTGTCATTCACAGTGCTAAAAGTATGAAGTACTTCCTGCTGTGACTAGAGTTCATTTAGCATCCTGTAAAAGAAAAAAAAAACCAACAAAACACTCCCAGGTCTTGCAGACAACACTGTGGCAGTGGAGCATCTTCAGATCCAGCCCATGAAAAAACCCAACTTTGAGTAATCATGATCATATTTGTTTTTTTTTATTCTTATTTTGCTTGGCCCACACTGTCTCCTTACTCTGTAGCTTTAGGTACTAAAAATCTATCCATGTTGTATGGCATGTGTAGAGCTAAAATAATTATATCAGCACTAAGTTAGTGCAATGGGATGTTGATGAGTGAAGATAAAACTAGATTCATTCAAGGAGCTTGTGGTCAATGAACAGGCAAAACAAAAAACTTGATTTAAATGGCAAAAATGTATTGAAGAAATAAATTAATAAATGGACATCAAATAATTACAAACAGACAAAATTGTATCAATCACACAATAAACAGTTTGGCCCATCCCCCAAAAGTCCTGAAGAAGGCTCAGTCCTTCCCTACTGTGGGAGTAGTTCAGTAGTTCAAAAGTTCAGTTTTTTCCCCTTTTGTTAAGTTTTTGGCAAAAAAACCCCCCAAAAAACAAAAACCAAACAAACCTCCCCTCCCACCCCCACAAAAATGTATTCAAAATAAAAACTCACGGCGTCCAAGGTCAGGAGATAAACAGAGAACAACAAAAAAAAAAGTAATCCTAAGAGCTCGCAATTCTTAACAGAGGTTCTGGGGTCCAAAAGAACCTGACCTATAAAATTAGAGCAGCAAAAAGTGCAGTTTGCAATCTGCTAACAAATCCAATAGTTACTAATTTCCATCCATACATCCTAGTATTACAAATTAGCTTGTTCAATCATTCATTTGTCATTGTTGCGCGACATCAAGTCATTCATTAAAAATACATTCAATACTCTATTAGCATAAACTGAAAATAAGCCCAGGCATCATAGGCATTTCACTAACAATACTACAAGCATTAGCATTTTAAAAGATGTCAAAAACACCATAAAAATAAATAAGTAGATCAATATCAGTTTAGCTAAGTTGTTATGGATCCTTAAAACATTAATTTCAAATAACCCGTAGCCCAATTTCAAAATCTTAAATAGTTTTATACACAAACTTATCAAAAATAACCAATTTCCATTATGGAGTTCCGTTTCAAGAACGCGGTACAATAGATAAAACGGGACCTACCGGTCAAATTAACAACCCTCGACAAAAGGATCTAAACAACTTGAATGTCAAGCAACTCACCGCTGAATTTTGTGATTCTATACTCACTTTTATGTAGTTTTGGGATGTAAAAGCCATCTCCACTTCAGCCATAGAGTCAACTCACTTTTACAACAGTGCCACTGATGGCTAAATGAATGAATGGATCGCAAGCTTGTTGAATTTGGCTAAAGTTCCACAATAACTTTTTACATTTTTTTTTTTCTTTTTTCCTCATGTGGAGCCCCCGAAAAGCTCTGGCGCCCCCCCCCCAAGGGGGTGCGCGCTTCACACTTTGAAAAGCCTGATTTAGGTTATTCAACCATCAGATTGGTGCAAAGTTGGCCATCCCTGTTTGTGGATACCGCCTGTGTGTCAGATATACCTGTGTACCAGAAACATGAATACAAAGGTTTCAGCTCGGGACTTTTGTATGTTTAAAAAAAAAAAAAAGAAAAGAAAAAAAACGATTAATTGCATTAAAAATTTTAATACGTTAAAATCTATGTAATTAATTAATTGAAATTAATGCGTTTAAGTCCAGGCCATTTTCCAAGGGTGGCTATAGCCTCCCTAGCCCACTCTTGGGTGCGCCCCTGCTGCTGCAGTTCCTTAATATTCCCAGCTTTGGTGCACAAGCGACACCGACTGTTAAAAATAGGAACTGCAGGTAAAAAAAAAAAAGTATTGGTCAAATGGATATTTTTGATGTCCAGTTTCTCTACTGCTTTCAAATTCTATCTAGCTGAGCATCCTGTGTGTGGACTGAAGCAAAAATGGGGATGTGCATCTACCCTGACTGTTTTAATACATTAATATGGTTCCTATACGATGACAGCATCCTGAATTTACAAAAACACAGCTGGAAGCCTTTTTGAATCAAACAGGTATATGAACTTCCAGCAAAATCAGAAACTATTTATTAAAGATAAAAATGTTCCTTTAATATAACAAATGTGTCAGATTCTTTAATCAGAAACAGGCAAAATATATCAGATGAAAACCGTCACAAGTATTAAACCAACCATATCAGTGTAGTGAAAGAATGAATGTGACAGTTACTCCAACAGCAGATTCTCCTGGATCCTATGTGAGAAGCAAATGTTTTTGTTTTATATTTTATATTCATTCATGTTTCAAGGAGATAACTTTGTTTTTTCCTCCAATAAGAGCTTGCTCTGGCAGGCTTAGAAAGAATTTCACATGTACTGTAATGGAAAACATGATAAGGTCCACGTCCCACTTGTTATGGAGGCTTCAGGCCAATATGAAGAAACAGTTCACAGCTTTAAACTCCCACACAAACTCCCAATGACTCAGAAGTCCTCCGAATTCTCAGTCAAATCCTGCACACTTCAGGCAGCCTGGAAGGATTTATGATGCGGGGCAATCCCAGAAACATTCCAAACATCTTTTTTTAAAAATAAAAGTTGGGATCGGAGGAATACATTGAATGTTTGTGGGAGGCATGAGCATTATGAGAAATACCAAGCAGAGCTGTTTCCGCTGGCGAGAACACACACACCAGTTATTACTGCATGACTTTGCTTTGCTGCATCAACACATGTTGAGAATGACTGACAACACTTCTCCTGTAACATTTGACAAGGTTGGACCATACAGAGAGGATCTTTGATCATCCCTCTCTGCAGAGTCCTGGGTCCTCACTCATGTTCTCTTCTTTTCAGTTCAGTGCACAGATGTTCTATAGGATTTAGGTCTGAGGACTGAGATGAGCATAAGCATCATCATTCCTCTGCTGAAAGACCCATTAATGGCCCAGGTTCAGTTATACTGGAAGAGTCCAACACATTTCTGTTTCAAGTGTCCTGGTATTTGAAAGATAATCCTATCCACTCCAAGACCTTTTGGAGATAAAAAAAAAAAAAAAAAGCCCACAGCATGACAGATCCCCCACCATGGCTTGGAGTGGCATAATGTGATTTCCCCCCCCAATCTATCCTTTGTTTAATCCCAACCCCCCCGAAGTGTTAAACCTTAAAGGCTCAGACAGTTTCTCATAGCAACACTTGGAAAACTCTAAATGTTTTCATTTCTGATTCTGGAACATTTCTGGGAGCAAATTCATGGTTTTGCTCCTCCAAAGAAATCTGGTCACTCCCTGCAGTCCAATAAATTCTTTAATGATTCTTATGATACTTTCTTTTTATAATGGTAAGGAAAAAAACCAACGTTAGAAATAAATTCTTAAATTTCCATCTCCAATCCAGTGGAGCCCCCAAATGTTGGCTACCCGCCAAAGAATCATGTTCAGGTCATAGAAAGGCATACAGAGTTGTCTTCGTCAATCAAGACATAAATGTAAAACTCAATAAATAAATAAATAATACAAAATTTAAAATAAAATAAAAAATATATTAATGTGTGACATCTTACAGCAATGGACAAGAAATAATCTGAATCAACTTTGCAAGAGCTGTGATAATGCTGCGTCTCTCGCATTCATCATAAATCTGATCAAATACAAAGCATTGCCGGTGTAGACTGCAGACCTGTGATCAGTCTGCAACAAAACTGCCAGACGCAGGGGGCAATAGAACAGATAGTGTCTAATAGTTGTCATGGAGTCTTGGTGACTCAAAGATGGTATTTTCTGGTGCAGGTCTCTAACAGTAAGACTTTTAAATTTCCTACATCCTTACTGTCCTTCAGCCTTGGCACAGTTCTAGTTGTTTTAAACTGAAAGTAAAAATGGCTAGGGCTTAGTTCTGTGGCTATATTCCAGTTGTCAAAGATTAGCACACATTTACCTTACTTAAATGGTATGTTCTCTAGTCTTTCTCATTCTGAAGTGTGGCTGAGATAATTGGTCATCTCATATTTACACTCAGAAACAGAAAGTGTTTCAGTACTTTTCTAGAGATGCGAAAGATCCTAGACTCTATAAAGAACAACTATGTATTTTATGTTTCAGTTACTGAAGTTTGGGATCCTAATAATTGAGGTAAAATAGTTATATCTTTTTCTTCACTTGATAAACAAAACTTGGATTTTTATGTAGCTTCAATTAAAGATGAACTGAAGTAAAAGCTTTTTACATATACATTAAAAATGAGTCCTTTTATCATGGTTTGGTTTCTAGTTGGACCCAAATGCAGGCAGAACCAGTGACAGGAGCTTAAATACTGAGGTGTGTGTGTGCATAGGGGGGATGCCAGAGCAACCAAGTTAACTAACCAGAGGAGATGTGGGACAGCTGTGACAGAATACAAGCAGGTAAACTGAGGGAGGCAGACTAATTTCCACAAAGCGAGCATATCTAGGACTCAAAGAAACTACACACCAACAGGAGAAGATAAACACTGACAAAAGAGAACTAGATCTAAATCCTCAAAGAACAGATCTCAAGAATAAACTAGGAAATTAAACCAGTATGGTAACACCATTCTAAACTGTTAATTTTTTGTTTTCTCTCAGTTATTTTCTCTCCATAGCAGCTACACCTGGTCTGGCGTTCTGTTTGGCTGTGATGCCTTCCTGGAGGAGGGCTTCAGCTGAGATAAAGCTGCCATCAGCTAATCGCTCTCCTTGTACTGCTATTAACTTTTTACTTTATGAACATAGAAAATAATCCTACATCAATTCATCTGCTTCTTCCTGTGCGTTCTGCTCTGTCTTCTCAAACCCCCAGTCGGTCGTGGCAGATGGTCGCTTGTAGTGATCCAGGTTCTGGTTCTGCTGGAGGTTTCTTCCTGTTAAAGGGGAGTCTTTCCTCTCCACTGTCACTACATGCATGCTCGGTATCAGGGATTGCTGTAAAGTCAATGACTCAATGCTCTACTGGGTTTCCTTAGAAACTTTTTAAGCTACTTTGAATAATTAACTGAGCTTACTGTACTGTTTGATAACTTATTTGACATTTGTTGTGAATTGGCTCTATAGAAGTAAACTGAACTGAATTGAATTAACAATAATGAACACAGGGAAATGAACGGAATATCACAAGACCTATCAGACATGACCAAATGATCAAAACACAAAATAAAACCCCAAGACTCCTGACACCTTTAATCTGCACTGCAAAAACATAAAATGTTACCAAGCATTTTTGGTCTAGTTTCTTGTGCAAATATGTTAGTACACTTGAAATGAGACAAAACTAACTTGCAAATAACTTTTCAGCAAGATATAGGAGCTTGTTTTAAGGAAATAATTCCTTAATATTGATTAAAAAGTTCCACTGACACATTCTTTCACACACAAGACATTTCCCCCATGTTTTAAGTGAAAGAAGAATCTTCCAGTGGAACAAGAAATTATTGACTTAAAATAAACTCCTATATCTGCTGAAAATTTACTTGTAAGTTAGTCTCGTTTCAAGAGTACTAAGATATTTGCACAAGAAACTAGACCAAAAATGCTTGATCGGATTTTATGTTTTGATCAGGCTTGATTTGCTCATTTGCTCAAGCCCAACCACGTCAACCACATTTAAACATCTGTTCTCTTTTCACTTTCCAATCACTATTTCCCATTTTTTAAAATGAAGACGACACCTCCTCTTCGCCTGTTGGACGGAGTTTTCTCTGGGTGTTGCTTCTCTGAGGTTCTTGCTGATGTCTTTTCTCCCGGGCATCATGTTTTCTTAGAGAATTTTTGTATCCATAAAGTTAGATTTACTTCCAGAATCCCAAGAGTTGAAATGTTCATGTTACCAACACTCTATGGAAGAAAACTAACTGAATAAAAATCTGATTTCTGTTAGCGTTTCACCTTGAAATTAAGGGTGCATTTCTTTTCAATTCAACATAAGCCCCCTGAAATAGCCCAGATATTGCAGCTGGCCGGATTTGCATCTTTTTGCCGTGTAAAGTGGGTAATGATCGTTAAAGACCTGTGTAGCATTTGTCACGGTGCAGCACCATACCCAGTTTGTTTGTTAAAGCAATGAGGAATGAAAGAGAACATCCAATGATTATACTCTGAAAAGGATTTGTACTTTTTTACTGCAGTGACTGAATCAGCCTCACAATGCCTTTCGGTTTGCAGAAGCTCATGAATAAATTAAACACGTCCAGCTCCTTCAGCCTAAAACAGTGGCTAGAAAAAGGTGTTTGTTAGAAACTGGGAGGCTCATCCATGTAATTACATGTGATCATCTTTGCATATGTCACTCCCACGGTCTCTGTCATGCTCTCTTATTCCCAACGCTCCCGGGAACCTCTTCCTAATCCACAATTTGATGTTTAACCCCCCCTTTTTTTCCAGAGGAGGGATGAAACGGAGGCTCAGAATCAGACATCCTGTCTGGTTTATCTGGAGGAGAGAGATAAGTGTGGATGCCGCCTCTGTCGGGGAATGCACATTAGCTGTGCCTCGGAGGGAGTTCACAGTGTGGGGAAAGGTGGTGGAGGGGGGAGGAGGCGCCTGTCTGCCAGGAGCTGCACAGCTTTCACTCAGTCTGGGAACAGTGAAAACGTCTCCCACCACACACACACACACACACATACACACACCCTGGGCAGTTGGGCCGGCTCGGGCGCTCTGTTCCTAGTGAGAAAATGCCTGTGTGCCACGGTGCAGTAGGAAGTCAGATGTGTAAAGTTGTCCAGAGGTGTTGGACTGACAGGCCCACAATGTGTTAACTTGTGTCCTACAGTGACTTCTGACCCTGTTGCGAAAGTCTGGAGTAAAAGCATCACCAAGGCACACAAGTTTGTGGGAGACGATGTATCATGTGAAAATTCATGGGTTTTAACCCAATTGCAGTTATTTTTTGCTGGTGACCGATGTCTTGAGCTGCCAGCATAAATGACTATAGATCAAGACACACTAAAGCTTCACACCACCTGCAAAGTATCCCGGCACTTTCCGCCATATTGGCAAATACAGTTGAAAGCAGAACTTTAAATAGACCAAATAAAACAAAATATGCACATTTTTTTCTCACTGTCTGAAGTTAAATCAAACCAAACATCTCTTGTTTTAAGTTTATTAGAATCACCAAAATTATTTCTATTTGTTAAATGCCACAATAATGAGAGACAGAATGTCAGAGATTTATTTATGAATGTCTTCCAGATCTGAAGTTTTGTTATACAACAGTTATTTCCTCCCATTATAATCACTGTTAACTATGGAGAATGGATGGAATCAGAATCTGACAGCTAATAAATAATACAGGAAATATTACAGTCTGCATTAATAGGTTTTAAACAACCAGCTAAACACAGATTCTAGTAGCTATGACTGACAGAATATTCAGGATGCCAAATATCATGAGACTCTGACAATTTTATTCATAAATCAATAATGATGTACTTATTTTATATGTTTTGTCATCCTAGAGGTGGCACTCTGCAGGTTTTTGTTTATATGTTATATTGTGGAATCCAATAGATGCAGAACTTTATTGTCAAAATAAATAAATAAATAAATAAATAAATAAATAAATAAAATAGACTAAAAAATGTATATTTTTTTTAATGTTGGGATGAAAATGAGTAATTCTAGTGCAGGGGTCTGCAACTTTTACAATTCAAAGAGCCAATTTTGCCTTCAGTCCAGCTAAATAAAACTTTAGTCACAAATGTTACATGACCTTATGAAAAATGTCAACTTGTGTTGTCATTCTTTAAGAACAACCATTTTATTTACATTTTTGGGTTTTTAAAATAAAGAAAAGACTAAAACTTTTGCAAAAAAAGATGAATACATTTTCTTCTATGGAATGTTAATTATTGTGAAAAATTATATTAAAAACACAGCTTCCAACCTAATGATAAGATCTGAAAACATGCTGCTGATACTTTCAGTTATGCCAAAACCTATATTTGTTATGGTTTCTGTATTAAAAAAAAAAAAAAAAAAAAAAAAAAAAAAAATATATATATATATATATATATATATATATATATATATATATATATATATATATATATATAGTGAAAGATGTGATACTCCCCTTGTGAAAGTCAATCTGTTGGGCTTCTCCTTGGCACTTAAACAACTGAGTGCTTCCCTGCCGGAGACGACACATAACTAAAAAGATTCGATTGAAAACCCCCAACAACCTCTTGAGGTCTAATAAGACTTTTCCCATTATGTCTTTAAAACAAAAAATCATACTCATCATATGAGACTGTATCAAGTATTTCCTCTCTTTATTGACTTCATGAGCAGTTATTTGGTCAAAGTGTAAATGCCAAAAATAGCTAGCACCAACTAACTACTTAGCAGGAAAATTCTAATGTTATATTAGTGTATTGAAGGTACATCTCTATGATTAGTAGAACAGATTTCTACTACCAATCACACATGAAAAACTGGCTCTTAGAAATCCACACAGGTCAACAATGATTCTATGCATAGGTGTACGGATTTTAAGGTTTTTATCCTTGTATTTATTATGTGCTTTAAAATCAACCTGCCAATGTAACAAGAGATGGAAATGATCTACCTGGCTATAATGTCATGTATTTGCATGACAATGTTCATTAATACGTATTGTCCCATTTTTAAAAATAAACTTGAACTTGATTATAATCTAATGTGCGGAAAGAATTTGGAAAGGAGAGGATGCAGTTTTATGAAATACTGAGTTTAATTAGGACTTAAGTTTTAAATGAAAGGATGGCTGGTTTGAGTGTGAACGAACCCAGAAATTTTTTAAAATTATGTTTTTGCTGGAGCAATGCCCCTTGACAATAAGTCTCACACCGCTGGAAAAGCCTGTTTCTTTTCCTTTGAATGGTAGCAGTTTTGTAAGGAAAATGTTTCTGTGGGTTAAGCACTAGTTCTCTCTGGGTACTCCAACTTCCTCTGACAGTCCAAAAGCATGACTGGTCTCTGTAAATTTCCCTCAGGTACGAATGTGTGTGTGCATGGTTGTTTGACCACATTTGAGACCAGCAGGATGCTGTGGCTTGCACGGCTCTCCCACTACTGAAAGCCCTTGTTTGTTACATTAATACATTTTTAAATTGCAAATATAGTATGTCTTGTTTCATCAAGCTTCATTCATCCAACCCCCCAATCAACACAGACCAATCAGTGGCAGAATAAGCAGCAATGGCGGAGAGGATTTGGCAAGTCAAACGAGTCACAATTTCTGACCCAACATTACAGTCGCAGCATTTGGATTAAATATATAACCCAGCAGTTGTCAGTGGACTGCACATGATTGGTACAAATAAAGAGAATAGAAAAACCTGCACCTTCCAGCTAATGTTCTCCATAGACACCAGGGTTTGATTTGTAATTTAAAAACAGTATTTCTCAATTTCAGACTTGCTTTTTTGTTTTTTTTATATAATCAGAGAGCTAAAAAGTTAAAACCCACCAAGAAAAAGGTTACATGGTTTCACTCTGAAATCCTTGTAAAAAAAGAGACATTCACAACACTGCAGTAAGTTATTTTATTGAAGATCAAAAAGACATGCAACAAATAAAACATTTCATGTTTTACAAATTGTTCCTTTCTCCTCCCCATGTCTTCTTTTTCTTTTATATCCCAAAACTAAAAAGCGTCATCACATGAAGCTTCAGTAATATTTGACAGGCAAATGTAAAAAGAAGTGTTGCGCCTTCTTTTGGAAAAAAAAAGACAAAAAAGAAGAAAAAACAATTCTTGTGTTTTCCTTGCATGGCTGGCACTGTCAGTTCTGTCCGATGCCTTCTGAAGACATGAGTGAGGCAGGTTCTTCAACGCCGCACGGAGCCCTCAGCTGTAACACTGAGCAGGTGAGTCGAGGTGGGGGGTGGGGGTTCACAGTCATCCCAATAAGTTTGTTTGGTGTTATGACACCACCGCTGGAGCTCTGAAATCCATGATTTCAAACAAGTGTAATAAATACAAACACACTGACATCTTTAGAAAATAAGAATAAAAACAAAACATTTTGTGACTTCTGGGGACTGAATTTAAAGATCTGTTGGGTTAAGAAGCAAAGATTGCTGTTAAAAACCTCCTCAGCACAGCACGCTTTAGTCTGTGGTCTGAGTATATAATAACAGAACAAAAACTGATCCATTTCCAAAGATGTGAAAGAAGAGTAAAGGTGCATATCTACATACTGTATACAGAACATTCTTGGGCTAATTCACATACAATGGTGGCAGAGAGAGAAACGGAGCTGAAACGATAACAAATCAAAGAAACGAAGATGATTTATTCACAAAGTGGAGACAGAAAAGCCGCGTGTGGCCATTTCTTTTTGGATTCCTAGAACCACTTCTGTATTCGCACTGCATTTATTTGGCTTTGAATGCAGGAGCATCAGGAAACTCCCTCACTGGTACTGCAGAGGATCCAGTCCTTCTAAAGCTGATCCCAAGATTTTTGGTATCAAAGTTATGTTCATGTTTCATCAGTGAGAGAACGTCTGTAGTCATGTACATCTTAGATAACTAATTCGCCACGTGTCACATCTGTGACAAATATTCCTGATTCTTTGGAACTTTGATTTTTCTCTGGATTTTGTGTAGAAAAAAATGTTTCTTTTGCTCAATATTTGGCACAAAATCTGTCCAAGGTATACTCAGTGTGATGCTCTGATGATGTCTGGAGATACTTCAGTAAATGAAGAGTGAGTGTGTTCACTCAGATTTGGTTCCCAGCAGTATTTGGCCTGATTTGCTTCCATATGATATCTGAATGCGTAGTGATGAGTATATGACGTCTAGTGGTTATATTCTCTCTCATTTATAGATCCTGTCCTCCAATCAGCAGGCATCATTGTGCTTCATTTCATATTGACCTGCTGAAACTATCCTTGTAGTTTCTGATCCCCCCCAATCCCCCTCTAAGTTACTGTAAATGTGTCCGGTGGACCATACAGCCGAATTTGTGACAAATTTATAAACCGTTCATTTGAATCCTTTAATCGCCGTGAGAAAAATACTGGATCACTTGAAGTTAAGCCTGAATACTTTTTGTTTTACTACATGACTCAACAAACAGTGCCTCCTAAAATTATTTATACTTTTTCACATTTTGTCATTTTACAACCACAAACTAACACAGCATCCCCCGTGGTGAAGCATGGGGGAGGAAGCATCATGCTGTGGGGATGAAAGTAGAGAGGAAAACATTTTAAATTTCACCTTCTAGCAGGACAGTGACACTAAACATGCAGCCATAGCTACAGTGGAAAAGTTTCGATCATTTGTTAGAATGGGCTAATCAAAGTCCAGACATGAATCCAATGGAGAAATTGTGGCAGGAGTTGGAAGTAGCATCATACACGCTCTCCATTCAATCTGGTTGAGCTATTTTGCACAGAATAATGAAATAATTCCAGATATAGACTGTAATACATGATGCACTTTTCAGATTTTTATTTATACAAAGTTTGCAGAAGTTTTATTGATAACAAATTCACATTTTTCATCCTCTATCTATTTATGCACTTTTTTGAGTTGTCGATCACATAAAATCCATCTAAAAACACAGTGAAGTTTGTGGTTGTAAGCTGAGAAAACGTGGAAAAGCTCAGAGGAAGGAATCCTTTTGCAGGACGATCAAACGATACTGTAGTAAAAGAAGGGCAGGAATTTTGTTGGGACACAAGATAAAAAGCAAACCCAAATTCACCTCTAGGGCTGAACTATGGCACAACAGATAAATTAAAACAATCAGACTACAGGAGGAACATAATGTTGCAGCTCTAAACGGAAGCATTTGAAACATTTGCTGTGTTGGAACTGAAACCAGAGGTAGCGTGAGTGTTTTTTATGTAACCAGACATTGGGCTGTGAGCATACAGTATGAGTTTATAATAGAAAGTGAAATATAAAGAGGCAACTTGGACATTGAGTGGAAAATATACAAACTGTGAAGTCCAGACATGAGTCCTCTTTGCAGGCTGGTGAAGCTGCTGTGGAGGTCCGGACAAAAAACAAGAAGAAGGAAAAAAAAAGGCTACAAAAATGGTGGAAGCATTGTCCCCAGACCCCAACTGCTTCGAGTCACATCCAGTCCTGCAGGATGGATAGGGATAGGGGGAGAAGACTGGAGGGGCAGCGAAGGTGGGAATCAGAGAACAGAGGATCAGTTGGAGGTGTCGGAGTGAACACTTCCGGGTCCTTCTGTGGGGGAAGTCACTGATGAGGGGGTGGGAGCATCGGGCCAACCACCGTTTGCCTGGCAGAGAAACAGAAGTGAGAGGGGAAGGAGGGGGGGGTGAGTGTGCTGCTTCCACATTCAGATACAGAGGAGGTCTGAAGAGAAGCTAGCTGCTGGGAGCTGCTTGGACAGTTTCAGTAAGAGGTCTCCTCACACAGGAAGACCATAGGCAATTACTAGAGGTGCACCGACTGCAGCTTTCTGGCAGATCACGATCTTTAAAAAGCCTGACCTGCCGATTCCGATTTTCTTTTTTGTCTGGGAAGACACTAAATATAGCAACAAAGTTGCTAAGTTGGAAACAATGGAAACAGTATTGTTAATCGCGAATGTGCAGACGTGACCTGGTGGGGGGCGGGGTCTGTCAGTCAGCAGAGCAGAAGAGGGACAGTGGCTGATTTTCAGACCTTTGCCAGGCC
Source organism: Anableps anableps (assembly GCA_014839685.1). Lineage (NCBI taxonomy): Eukaryota > Metazoa > Chordata > Actinopteri > Cyprinodontiformes > Anablepidae > Anableps > Anableps anableps. The sequence goes on from CM026070.1 coordinate 4,257,038, forward strand.
AACCGCCGATCTGCCAAAATTAATCAAATTGGGGCCAATTTATCAATGCATCCCTAGTTATTAGCAGCCTTTTTAAAAAGACACACAATTTTACTTCAATTGCATCTATAAAAACAGCAACAATAGCAGACATCTCAGGACTAGAACCAAACTAAGTTCCAAATCAAAACACTTAGAGAGCTACTGAACAAAACTTCACAGAAAATCTGATCCACTAAAATGAATATTTCAAGAAACAAGAGGCTCCTCTGCTGGGACCTTTACACAGTAAGGAAAACATGAGACATCTTTTAATAAAAAGTAGGTTAACCAGAAGTTTCCTCTAGAAACTGAGGCCTGTGTTGGAGTTATTAATCAAAGAATAATCTAAAGGGTCTCATTTCACTGCGTGTGAGAACAAAAAGGAACAGTTGGAACAATGTAGTGGTGCTGACTGTTTTATTAATCAATTCCTCCAGGATTTCACAATTATTTTTGTGATTTTTTGAAATCAAAATCACTGCTTTTGTGGTGCTAGTTTAGAAATATTTGCAAGCAATTTTGTAATATTTTTCCCTCATTAAACCCCTTCCAAAATCTATATATAGAAGAAAAAAAAATAAAAGGCAGACAGTAGGACCCAAAAACATTTTCATTCTTTAAAAAACTTAAATTGCTTGATTTTTCATTTTTCATTACGATCGTGGACTAAAACTTGACATCAAGTAAGGCTGAGACAGCAGAGCAGTAGAACTAAGAACTAACTAAGTTCTAACTAGTTAAGTACTAACTAAGAACCCACCTGCAGGTGGGAGTTAGCGGTCCCTTGTTTTGACCATTTTTACAGAAAATTTGCAATAAACCCATAATTTCTCTGTTGACTGATGTGTTGATTTTGCGTGAATTTCCAAGATAGCAGAATCAAGAAGAACTGGAGGGACTGATTAATAGTAAATAGGGAGTTAATCGTCTATGGGATGAACTTTTTGTCTGCCCAGTCATTCTGCTGTGGGATTTCTGAAATGGGTTGATTCTGGAACTAAAATTCGCCAAAACGTGTTTTAAAATAGCCAAAGAAAAAAAAAAAAGAGCTTTCATATCAGAATAAAAACAAGGGTAAAAATAACCCTTGTAAAGAAAAAGAATGTGAGCCCCCCCAACTTCCAACCCTCGGCTACATAAATCACAGGCAAACAGCCTGGCTGACAGATATCCTGCTCTTACATTATGCATTGCAGGGCTTCTTTACAGGCAAGAGCGGTGAATAACACGGCGAACTGTGGCAGTGTAAGATGTGGTAGAGCAAGCAGGCGTCCAAGGAGAACTGCATCTTTGAGGTCAAAGGACTAGCAAAGAACAGGGCCTGAATACGTTAGCGGCCTCTCAGGGTTAGCGCAGCTAGCTGTGGCAAGCGCTCCCAGCAGCCAGGAAGCCTATTTGAATACACATCCCGTATTTTTCTATGCAGGAGACATTTCATCTGATTATCATATGGCCAGTGAGGCACGACGGCGACAGCGGAGGAACCCAGCCGCGGCTGTGACCGTCCTCGTCCTCTCGGCGCGGCGCAGCGCGGCTCGCTGTCAGGGCCATTAAAGTGGCAAGAACATGATCTGAGCAATGCGCTTGGATTGCTGTCCCAAGCCCACACTCTGCTCTCCTTGTGTCTGTCTTATCGATTTTCCCCTTTACGACACGGCTTGTCGCTGTGAATTTTCCTACTCTTTGTTGCCGCCAGCAAGCCCCCCTCCCCCTACTTCCACACCCCAAACTCTGTCACAAAATAAGAAAAACAAGATGGGAACACACCCCTATGGCATAGGAGGAGGCCACTCTAGCGGCATGAGGTTTTATTTTTAACGCTTCCGGAAGCTTCCGGCTAATTGTGGGTCAGGTGGACGGAGAGGTTTGAAGACCGGAGCGTGAGGTGTCACCTGTACGTGGCTGCAGGTGTTTGGACAGGCCTGATGGAACGTGACAGGCTCTGCGTGTGTGGCTGTCCACCGTGCCTGAGCACTCTGTGCCCGTGGCACGAGTGATACAGAGGCAATCAAATAGGTTACCATGGAGCTGAGACAAGTCCTACTAAGTGGCATTCTGAGCCCTATGGCTTCAAAATAATTGGCATGGAGAGAAAAAGAGGGAAGGAGAATGCTTACGTTTATGCCCTGCGGACTGTACATCTGGTTGGCTGTGAGTCCTTCACTGTATCCTCCTGTCTGACTGATAACATGGCGAAGGGTATCCACCTGAAACATTCCCAAACAGCAGACAAAGCAAGGTCAGTGTCAACTCAAGAAAAACACAAGAGATCAGAGGGAGGGACAGTAAGAAGACAACACTGCCTTGTGTTCTGTCCTTAGAGACAACAGAGTCCAATGACAGCTCAGAATAGAGAAGTACTTGCTTTCTGTTGGCAAAAAAAATAATGCCAATATTTACATGATAGAAATATACAGTAATTCTGCCTCTGATAGTTTGAGGAATCAGTGTATTGGGACTAGTACTTTATGGGACAGACCAACACAAAGCAGTGCATAATTGTGACGTGGCGGTAAAAGGTGACATGGTTTTACAAATAAAACTCTGAAAGTGTTGAGTGCATTTAGATTCAGCCTCTTTACTCTGAAACACCTAATAAAACCCACAAGAAACTAACAGGCAACATGGGGGGGATTAATTGGAGAAGACCATAATAACTCTGGAGGACTTGCTGAGATCCCCAGCTCATGGAAGAGAATCTGTTGATAGGACAACACTCAGTCATGCATTCTTAAAATCTTGCTTTTATGACACACTGAGTTACTGATTAATCGAAAATTGGCAATTAGCCGATACTTACACGAGACACCGATCTTATCCCCCGATCTTATCTACCTCCACAAATGTCAGCCACTGTCCCCCTTTCATCTGCCATGAGAGAGGACTGACCAACGCTCACCAGGTCACATCGGCATGTGTGCAGTTAACAATAATCATCCCACTGTTGCCAACTTCGCAACTATGTCACAGTGTCAGTTATAAAAAAACATCAGTATCGGCCATAATCAGAATCGGCAGGTCAGGCTTTTTAAAGATCAATGATTGGCCGGAAAATTGCAATCAGTGCACCTCTATTAAGATGTCTAGCCACAGGTCATGTAAGGGACTAGGGCTGCACAATATATTGTCATCGCAATACCAGCATGTGCAATATACATGTCGTAAAGCACTGGAGAGCAATAATTGTTGGCTAATATATTTTAAGATTTCTGAAGTTGTATTTTTCATGCTGATGCAATATTTATTCAGTTGTACAGTCAAACAGCAGTAAAAGCTCACACAAATGACAAAAACGCTAAGGTTTACACAGAGTAGGAAGCACAGATCAGAAAGACAGGAAAGAAGAAAACAGGCATATGTTGCACCTGATATCATTATTGTAATATTTACCAATATTACCGCCATCGCAAGATTTTCTAATATCATGCAGCGCTATAAAGGACACAGCAAACATGGAAGAAGGTGATCTGGTTAAATGAGGCCAAGACTGAAAGTGAACTGGAACAGTGGAAAACTAACAACGCATATCATCCTGAAAACACCTTCTACATGGTGAGACATGGTAGTGGAAGCATCATGTTGTGGGGATGCTTTCCTTTAGTAGGGACAATAGAGCTGGTCAGAGTTGAAGGAAGGATGGATGGAGCTAAATACAAGGCAACACTGGAGGGGAAAGGTGCAAAAGATGACAGACTGAGGTGGAGCGCCATCTATCAGAAGGACAAAGCTGCTACAGATATACACCAGAAGACTGAGTGAAAGGAGGTTGTACAAGCTTAACACAAATGCACTTCACACTTTCCAGGTTTGTATTTGTAAAAATAATTAAACCTTGAATCTTTTTCCTTCCCAATAAAATACATTTTTTAAAATACATTTTACAGTTTGTGGTGACATTGCAGATAATTCAGGAAGGTCCAAGTTAATAATGTGAAAAGATTTTGAACAACTACAACAAAAGCAACCAATATATATGTATCTGTAGCTGTTACAGCTGTTCAGCTAGATGTAATGACCAACACAATAACTACAGGTGAGTATCAGCCCTAACAATGACATGTTTTATTCATCCTGCACCCCCCCCCAAAAAAAAAAAACCCTAACAAACTAGGCATTTATTCACTGCTTAGCATGAATATATAGCTCAGATGTAGTAGGAAATGTCTACATTTCCTAACTGTGAAAGAACTACAGGAAGAACACCAGTAAGGTCATATATGTGCTAATGAAAGCAGCAGATCTGCCCTGCCCTATCTTTTCTCCAGCACTAGACCCTACCTGTGACTGCACGTTGGCTCCCACCTGAGCCCCCTGGTATGAGTCCCCATTGAGAGACTGCACGCTCATGAACAAGTCCCCGGAGTTTGACATGTTAAAAGAGCCAGCAGAACCTGGAAGGAGAGAGGGAGCAGTGGAATCACAGAGAGCCAGCAGGGGAAGCAAGAAGAGCCATCTAGGCAGCAGCCGGGAGGAGCAGCATGCAGAGGTCAGTGAGCAACAGCAGGTGGCTAAGATCAGAGCAGCTGAGCCAGGAGAAAAATCCACAAGGACAGAGTCTATGCTTTAACATTACACACAGAGGGAGCAAGCTGTTTGTTTGTTAGGCAAACAGGATTTAGAACAGGAAAATGCTCTCTTTGACTGTTAGCAACAGTGTTTTCTATCATTACAAACACTTTTTAAAAAAATATGATCCAGGGTATATGAGAGAAAGAAGGGTAGCTTGTTCTTTCACACTTGAACTGTCACTCAGATGGAAAATCTCCCAGTTTATGCTAGGCTGAGCTAGGCTAACCACTTTTTATTTGTTTTAAGGTGCGACAGAAACAATCTTCAGAAAAGCTTTAAAATGTATGTTTGGTATTTCTTTTTCTTTGTATTTATCATCTTAAAAATGATCACATTTTAACATCTCTGTCAATAATAGATGAAGATTAGCACTGCTATATTTAACATAGCATGAGAGGTTGACACCACTGGGTTTTTTTTAGTAAATGTTACTTATGGTTCATCCATTCATAGAAGTGTCACAAAAGTTCACATTAGTGACGTGCCACAGGAAAACCAGGAACACGTTGCCCGAGCAGAAACGGAGAAAAACATAAAAACTATCAATTTCCAAGAAAATAGTGATTTTTTTTTTTTTTTTTTTTTTTTTGCTACATATATAGTAGTTGAAGTCACAAAGAAATCACCCCATGCTTTAAGGGTGTATTCACCCCAGCCCTGTTTAGTCCGCTTTAATAAACTCTAGTTTGTTTGCCTAGCAAGATCGGTTCGTTTGGGTTGGTGTGAATGCATAATTGAACTTTGATGTGGACCAAAAAAACGAACTCTGATCCGCTTAAAAACCCAGGTCTCGGTTCGGTTGAAGTGAACTGTGGTGCAGTTCGAATGCATATGTGAATGTCAAGTGGATCGGAACCGCTCCAAAAGCAGAAAGCGAATTACAGCACAGGGTACTCTGGATAAATACAAGCAAAACAAATATGCAAGTCTAGCGCGAGCGGGAGAAATGACTCGAGGTCTTTTGCTAAAGACAAAAGAGAATTCCTACAACCACTAAAATCTCCCGCCACTCCATTTTTATGTGCATTTTGTGAAGAAGAAAGTTTCACTCAGCGTTTTCTTCAAATGTTTTCATGTTTCCTTCAGTAGTTCTTGGTGCAATGCCACCAAAGGCGAGGGCGTAAATAGGGTTTTCAAAGGGTTTGGTTCTTTTGACATTGCAGTGTGAAAGCGAACCGCAGCAACTGAAAATATAACAAATGTTGCAGTTTTGGTCCCCAATCGAACCGAGTCTACCAGACTATTTGGGGTGAAAACACCCTAAATAGCAGTTTCAGAGGTTTTAAAATGGTAAACTTTGAGTTTCGATTCAGCTTGTTTACAGAGTGAATCTGAGCTGGTTTGGGGACAATTTTCTGAAACTTTGAGGGCTGTTTCCTAGCTGATCTTGTTTGAAGAGTGCCAGCATTCAAATGGCCTTATCTTATTGATTTTGTTTTATTTCTATGTGTTTGACATAATTAGAAAGCTTAGAATCCACACTTTCAGAGTCTGTAAATAACTCAAAATGCCCCTGGGGAGACTTGCTCCTGGTTTTGCTGTGGCCAGTCACATTTGTATTGTCTCGTGTGAACTAAAAATGGGTTCATCAAAACATGAAGAAGGGGGCAATAATTTTCTACCTGAGCCTAAGTGTAGAGAGGAAAGTGAAATGATATTTATCAGAAACCAATCAGGTGATACTTTATAGGACACAAAAACAAAAGCAGCAACATGGAAACACCTCTTAGTCCCAGGCTGGCTGATATAATATATTGTGCTTATCTGCTGTATGGATGAGTACAAGCATATATGTTTGTATGGACCCCCAGTAAAGATCTGTTAAAGGCCTGAAAATAAATTCCTCTTTTATTGCAGTAACAATAGCACAATTTAACATTGAAAAGTGTTCATGTAATTTAGGCAGATTTAAAAAGTAGAAAAAAAAAATTCCCATGTTGAGAATTAATTGCTTTTACCAAAATCGTTGGTGGCATTACTGATACCCCATACACTCCCTTTAAAGTAAATGTAACAGACCAATGGATACTATACTTATTGATTAGGTGATCAGCTTCTACTAACTTCTAATTATCAGTCTATGACTTTTTATTCATAACCTATGACTAAATCAGCCATTAGCCACCATGTTGGAGGAGGACCCTTAAGTATTTTGCCACTGCGCACATTGAGCAGGGTGGGAAGAAAGTTAAAACAACAAAAACAATGTTAAAATTGATTTTTTATTTTTTTTTTTCGGTAAATGGGGGTCGTACAAATATATTTAACAGCAGGGATGCCAATAATTGTGTTAAAAGTGATTTTATTAAAAACAAATATTTCTTAATGTGATTGCATGACTGTACTTAAATTTAAAGAAAATTTGTGCTACTGCAGTAAGAGGTTATATCATTTTAAGGGTTTCTGAACCTTTTTACCAGGGGTGCCAAAACATTTATCTATATATCAGAGTTGGAGAAATTAATATTTGATTTTTTTTTTGTTGTTTGTTTGACTTAAATTTTGAATGCTATTATATCTAATGGCATTCAAAATTTTTTGTTGACAGTAGGTCAACAAAAAAACCCCAAAACAAACCCTTTTCTATAAAAACTAAAATTACTCTATAAAATGTCCTCCGTCCAGGATGAGATTGTCTCCTGTATTTTCAGTTAAAGGACTCTTAAGCAGCTTGAATCCTGCCATTCCAATCCTAGAGGGGAAGGATCCTCCTCGTTTCACCCCAGCACTGAATACAGCGATGAGGGCACACAGGGTTAATTGAAACGAAGTAGAGAGGACAGTAAGGATATGGAGACTTTGCATGAGAGCTTAGGTTGCTTAAACACTAACAGCTCTTTTCCACACAGCTCAGTCATATTAAGTGGATGTATGCTGTAATAATACTAGCTACGTATGAACATTGACCCTATTTATGGAGATAACAGCGCATTATTATGTGATGGACATAATTTATGTAGAATAGTGGCCTATTTTGTCCTTCACAAAGGAACTTTACAGCACCATCACTAATAAAAGCCTTAAATGTGTTACACTGATGGACAGAGAGGAAGTATATGTCTAACACCAGCAGAGCCAGGGACTTCCTGTCTCACCTGCAGAGTTTGGAGTGGAGGGTGAATTTGCTTGGCTTCCATGTGAGGATGCATTAGCCGCATTCACGGCAGTTCTTGCAGCATACATGTTGGCTTCTTCTTGGAACTTACCAATGTTTTTCTTGTATCTGATTCTTTTATTCCCAAACCAGTTGGAAACCTGAGCAGACAGGAAAAAAAAGAGAATAAAGTTTACTTCTTCAGATACATAACCACACAGAGCCTCTTTACAACTGTGTTTAGCTTGAATGGCCTTTAATGGCATGTGGAACACTACAGAGAGCCACTGTCAGAAGTATGGGCTACACAGACTGGTGCTGTGAATCTGCATTAGTGCCAGAATGGAATGATTGCCAATAACAGTCTCATTATGTCACCATGACTGCAGCTATCATCAGAAGTCACGCAAGCACCAATCAGTCAACTTCCGCTAACACCCATTACGGTTAATGGACTCCCAGATGAAGCCAGGGGGGTAATCCCAGCCCTAATGATAAACAACATTAAAATGAAAACCAAATCAATCCTCCAAAGTTTCTAATAGACAGAGTAGGTAAACATTCTCCTCTGTTATAGCCAAGAAACTGAAACTCCACAAATCACTGAGCTACTGAGCGGTTTCCACAATCGAGCCCAGCTGCATCCTTAGATCATTTGGTAGAAATTAATGAAAGCAACTGAGAAAACAATCCATTCCCAAATGATGGATTCACAACACAAACTGCTGTTTACCTTGGCGTCGTCATTGCATTCCTTATTATCAATTCTCACAGGATTGAAACAAGTGGAGTTGCTGAAGTGCAGAGATGAAATAAACAAACAAAAAAATAAAATAAACAAGATTTTTAAATACATCACAATTCTGTGATGCCAGAAACTTTGGCATAATTCAAATATCTTTAGTTGTGTGATAAGTTCCTGTAACAGTTACAGTAGGTCAACATGTGCCTCAAAGAGCTGCACTGGTTATTGTTAGAAGAAGAAATCATGGAAGTATTAAGCATTCACTATTTGAACTCAGGTTCCTTTCTCAGCTTCATCAGTTTTAAAAAAGCTAATGTTGCAAAGCTAGTGGCCACTTTTGTGGAATTTCAGTTGGAATTATGCAATCATAACTGCTGTATTTGGAGACAAATCAAGAGCTGCTACTTCAGCTTCTAATTAAAAGCCTCAGCCCAAATCTGTGTGCTATAATTTCATGCGATTCGTTCAACCAGAAGGAGTATAGAGCTGTGTATAGAGCAGTTGTAGCTACTCTTTATCCTTTTGGTCAGGGGTGTCCAAACTTTATGTCACATGGGCCAAAATCGTCAAGTCAAAAGGACTCAGGGGCCAAAAGAAACATGTTTTTTTTCCTTCTTAACTATAATGAAGCTGCAGTACTTAAACAAATAAAGTAGTCTAATTTTTTGTTGGCAGGGGAAATGTGTAAATTACTGTAGGTCCAAAAGACTTTGCACGTTTGCCCCATCAAAAGAAAGATATCCAGTTTTCACATTTTTAGGTTTTGATTGAAAACAAAAATAGAAAAAGATCTGGTCAATTCTAAGCAATGAAAACAGCATTTAGATCATTCTTTATTTTAAAACGCTTCCTGAATTTAGCCAATGTTAATAAATTAATGAAATGCAGATTTGGGTGCATAGTTTGCTTTTGAATAAAAGTTACAGGATACATGTGGAACTTACAGGAGAAAGCAAAAATCCTGGTTATTTAAAGATAGATACTTTGACTTTTATTTTTCATTAAGATGTCCAGTTATAGTGTACACAGGCTTATGGACAGTTTTATACATTAGAAATTAAATTATGGAGTTTTGAAGTGTTAAATTTACAGAACAAATCTGCACAAAATGAGCATAAAAATCCTACAGAATGAGCCTAAACTATGAATATAAAAATAGAATACTTTTGTATTATAAGAAGATTTTAATTTGTGATAATTCTGCCCTAATTAAAAATGAAAACTTTTCATCTAAATCAAGTACTTGTGCTGGGGGCCAAATTTTTATAGTTCTTGAATTGCAGAAAGGGGCCACAAAAAATCAGTTGAAGGTGCTGTAAATAGCCTGTGGGCTGCAATTTGGACACCCCTGCTTTAGGTGTTTACTAATGGATTGTATCATGGATGTACTAATCCTAAAAGTGTCACAAAGAGTTGATTTTTGCTTAGTTCAAGAAGAGTCAGAAAGTTCAGTTGCATTACCTTGCTAAGGTATTCATATCACTTTAACTTTTTCATGTTCAGTCATGTTCCAATCAAAAACTGCATCGTATTTTATTGGATCGTTGCATGAAAGACCAACATAAAGTAGAATAGAATTGGATTTATTGTGCTGCAGTTAGCTTTCCGGCACCCTCTTTCACATGTTTTCTGTGACACCATTTTGAAGCTGGCTGCAAAGAAAGAATAAATGTTTTTTAAAATCTTCCCAGCTGTTTTGAATCCCACTGTGAGACATTTTGCTTTGAAAAAACGGAAGGCCACCTCTGCCTCTGTTGGTGAGCTTCACACACAGGAATATAAGCAGCCGTCAGAGAGCAGGAAGACGAGTGTGTGAGCAACTGTGTGGCCCTGTGTGGCACTGAGGTTGGTGTTTTGGTTGTATCCATGACGACTACTCCACCCCTGCAGGTCCGCCAAGTCTAATTGAAGGGTTGAAGTTCAATGCCCTACTAGGTTTCTAGCAAGTAATGGTAACCCTAATGGAGTAAATAAAGTTGATTAATTGATTGAAGTTTGAAAAGCACTTTGAAAACTTCACAGCTGTGTGTTACTTTGTAGCTATGAGAAATAATGTGAAAAAGTGGAGGGATATGAATGTCTTAGCAAGGTACTGTAGCTCCATTGTTAGCTTGTCTCTCTACATCAGGGTGAATCAGATTCTCCCTCTCTAAGTTAAACTGTACTAAGCAGTCCTTCCAGGATGTTGCCATGTTTTTTTTGTGATTGTTGCGGCCTAAGATTACTGATTTTGCAGCACCTTTTTCAAAAAGTTGCAAATTTATTTTAAGCTGTAGTTTTGCCACAACATGGTCTTGCAAAGTTGAAATTGCTGCACATGACCTTCCCAAAAGACATAGGATTTTAACATTGTTAATATTTAAAGTGTAAATAAGATTTTCAAGTGTCTTCTTGAAATACCAAATAAAATCATGTCCTAAGGAGTTGTTAAAGTGTAAAAGAAGTTGACACGAACTGTATACACAGTATAAGCAGATCCAAAGAAACATCTCAAAATGGTTTTCGCAAAAAAAAAAAAAAAAAAAAAAAAAAAAAAAAAAAGAAAGAAAGAAAAAAAGGCAAATGTTAGTGTTTAACGTCACACGTGGTTTCATCTTGCGGGTTTGACTTTCAAGAGACATAGTGAAACAGGAAGCTAAATTAGAATGGGGCTAAGGGAATTGGTCAAAATTTAGCTGAGTTGCAGAGATTGGTCAGAAAAGAACGGAATACACAAAATTGATTGGTGATTGTTCAGATTTGCGGAAAAGTTACGATAACTGATGGAAGCTGCAAGTTTGTGCAAAATTTGTGACTCATGAGTGAATTTCTATTAATAGTTGCGATGGAAACATTGCAACTTCCTGGAGGGACTAAGTATAAAAATTCAATCTAGGATAAAATGTGATGACTAAAACTCATGAGGGCATTTGATGTGTAGTTTGCATTTCTTTACCAGGAAACTTGTCAAAGCTCAAAATAAACTTTTACTGTTTTTTTATTACAAAAATGATGATGAGGCATATTTACACTATTTTTGTTTTAATGAAAGACAGAGTTAGATGAAGAGAAGAGCTGTCTGTATTCATAACAGCCTGAAAACCTTGTATCAGGTCACTGGTCCAGACGCTGACAGCATCTTCAGTTAATACGGTCCTTGTCTCACAGCTCTCTGTACAGTAGCGTTCCCACGGGTGGTGTGAGGTGGCACTGATCTGCTCGTACCTGGGCCACTGTGATGGCACACTTCTTAGCCAGCTCCTCTTTGGCCTCCTCGCTGGGATAGGGGTTGCTGAGGTGCGAGTAGAAATATTCATTCAGGATCTCCGTCGCCTGCTTGTTGAAGTTTCGTCTTTTCCGCCTAAGAGGAGAGCAACAGATCAGTCAACGCTTTGTACAGCACCAGTGTGAAATCTGATTCGCCTCCAAAGTTTCACTCATAAACAAATAGAAAAGAATGAACTGACTCTCCTGTAATAGTGTTAAAGGTTTATTTAACACAAATCCAAAGTCATACTTGGAAATGCTACTTTCATGTTACAGCTCTGATGTATGCTTATGAGAATCGTGGCCAGAGTTTCTTTCTTTGTGATAACTTTTAGTTTCCAAGAAGAGTTTAATTTACTGGCACATTCAACTACATTCATTCTAATTGATCCTTGTTATTAAACAGTTTATGATTCAAACTGGTAAAAAGGTTTTCTATCAAAGGAAACCCAGCAGATTGGATCGAGTTATTGATTTTGCAGCAATCCCTCACACTGAGCATGCCTGTAGCGACAGTGGAGAGGAAAAACTCCCCTTTAACAGGTCTGACTATTAGTCACATTGTTTGGAGACACTCATTTCTGCACAGCTCTCTTGAAGTCCCACCACAGGATTTTAATCAGTCTGAGATTTGGACTTTGACAAGGCCACTGTGACACCTTGATTCTTTTCAGCCATTCTGCTGTAGATTTGCTGCCATGTTTTTGTTTGAGATCTCACTGATACATGTTTAAGTTTTTATACTGACTCTAGAATACAGTCATGTTGAATGAATAACAGAGTATTATTGAAAAGTTGAATTCAATAATTCAATAATTCGATTCAATAAGTGAAACACATTATATAGATTAATTCCACACAAACTTATGTTTTCAAGCCTTCATTTCTTTATGATGATTTTCTGCTTCCAGCTAATCAAAACATGATATTTAAGATTAGAATATTACATCAGACCAATAAAAAAGTAATTTTTAAGACAGACATGTGGGCTTAATGAAAATTATGCATACCCATTTAAAGGTTGGTATTTTCAAAAGGTATTTTTAATCTGACAAATGAGCCTCTTTATACTTTAGTATAGGGGTGCACCGATTGCAGTTTTCTGGTCGATCACCAACCTCTAAAAAGCCTGACCTGCCGATACTGATTTTTTTGTCTGAAAACTGAAGTTGCTAAATATAGCCACAAAGTCACTAAGTTGGCACCAGTGGGGTGACTTTTGTTAACCACACACATGCAGAGGTGACCTGGTGGGCGGGTCTCTTAGTCAGCCCTCTCTCATGGCAGAGCAAAAGAGGACAGGAGCTGATTTACAGACCTTTGTGGGGGTAGGTAAGATCAGTTTCTCATGTAAGTATTGGCCGATTGCCGATCTCCCAAAATTAGGGAAATTGGGGCCGATTTATTGACTTGACAATTTATTGGTGCACCCCTACTGTAGCATACCTAAAAGAAGGGATGAGTAATATGGACTCAAAATTTTATCATGATTTTTTGTGGGGTTTTTTTGTGGTTTATTGTGATAACAATAAAATTATTATAAAGATTCATTACAGTCTTTTTAGTAAAAATCTATCACTGCATACCATGCGGGCCCCTCAAAAAATAATCCATACCCATTATTATACAGACTTCTGCACCCTAGTTTTATTAAATAATATACCTATGAACAGGACACAACAATTACATTGAATAATATTTAATGTTTGACCATAAATATTCAGAGAGCAACTTGTCCGTTTTAACTGGTAATGCTTTGAGGTTGAAATCAAAACTCTTTCATGAAGTAAAATCTTATCATTTCACTCATTTTTGCAGGGTAGAATTGAGGATTGTGATGCTAAATGTTATAGTTTCTTCTGTAAATATATATATGTATATATATTTTTTAATGATGTGAGGGTATAAGCTTATTTCATGGAATGGGTGGTTGTAACTGTTAATAACACCTCATTAAATGAAACCCGATATTCACTTTATGAGCTTTGTTTCAAGCGTGTTGGAATCAGGGCTTCAGGATGTTTGACAGCAGAGACGCAGGCTGGATTGATCCTACATAAACGCTAACATATTTTTCTGCCAACACACCTTTAAGCAGGCAGAGCAGAGCAAAGCAGAGCTTTTGAGTTGGCTGACCCCTCCATCTTCTGCACCTATCAGGTCATGTCTGCCACCGCCACATCCAAGCAGGGCTTTGCATAAGCTGAAAGGGAACTCTTTAAAATCTCTTTGCATGTATCAGCTGGCTGAGGAGATTTGTGCTAAAACCTGTGTCCCCCGCTCCAACAGCTCGCAAGAAAAATATGTAAATGTGCGCAGCATGGGCTCCAGCAGCCAGTAGATTAATCAGAGGTGCAGAGCATGCTGGTGAAAGCTTTTGCTCTTCCCATCCCCTTCCCCTCGCTGCTGCTGCACCATCACATTCATTTGCAAGAGAATAGATAGGGAAGCTTTATACGGGTGCACACGCCTCATTTAAATGTTATGCCTCCAACCCAGGCTTTGAGTGGGATTTATCCTTGGAGAAATTTATGCAAATCCAAAACACGCATCAAAGAGAACAAGCGATTACATTAAAACAGGGAAACTGTTAGTGTTAGAGCTCTTATTGGCCAACATTGCTGGGTGTTCTACTCCAAATTCCATCCAAACATGCAAACCAGTCCGCCGTGTGAGGTAAACAGCGACGAAAAACAACGCCAGGCTTCCTAAATTATCCCTTCATAGGCGTGTTTGTGCTGTTGTTTAGCTGGGAAGCTATGTAGAGCCCAGAGCAACACAAATGTGCACACAATTAGACGAGGACACACAAACACACCTGGCGTCGAGGAAGCGGGAGCGCAGGATCATGACGGCTTCGCATGTGCTCTGTTTGAGCTGCATCTGGATGGAGCTGAACTTGCGGTGGATGATGCTCACCATGCGCTCGATCTCTTTGGGTGAAATGGGCCGTGTGCGCGACTGCTCCCGCAACAGGTTCATCACGTGGGTGGTGAACTCGTTACAGGCCTGCGGAGAAGGCACACACACACACACACACACACACACACACACGGTTCAGTCAGAGAGGCTTCGTCCGGTCAAGCACAGCTGCTGAAAAAGAGACCTCGGTTTGTCAACAAAGCTGCCACATCTGTTGCACAGAGAAGTAAAAATCAGCTTGTTGCTTTCATGTACAGGGTGGAGCGTTCTCTAAAACCCTAGATAGAATAGAAGCACTTATATGTTTCATATTTAACAGAAATTGTGATTGAAGTACGTTGAGAGAAACCGGTGACAGCTGTTCCCTCTCATACACACACTTTCACGGCACAACTAACCCTGGGAGACAATGTTTCATTCATTCTCCTGTGTGACACCAGGCGTGAATGTGCCGCGATACTACACTCAGACTCTGTCTCTTACTGTCTCCTCCTCTTTATTTCTGCTTCTCATCCCAATCCCTCTCTGGATTTAGCCGTGTCAGGCTTTGTCTGTGTCTGTATATCTGCCCCGCTCAGCATGTTCATCTGAAAGCGACGCTATCGCCGTGAATGCATCGAACATAAGGGCGATGAGAGCAATACACACGGCGACACAACATGCTATGTATGATGGACTAATCTGGAATGGAAACCATCAAAAGTGAATTCCTTCTGACAGCTGATGTACTGTACATTAAAGAAACAGTCTGAGTCTGTGAGGCTTGCCACTTTATTCCACATAGATAAAACTTAAATAGAATAGAGTGATTCATATCAGCACTGAACTGATGTAGATTCTTTCTGATGTTCAGAATACAACAAACAGGCTTAGAACCCAAAAATATCCTGCTGACTTCACCAAGGAGATGATGATTTGGAACTGACTAGATTGATTAGAAAATGGCCTAAATTAGCAATTGGGTAACAAGAAAATGATTTACCTCAACTGTTTAGCTTCCCACAGATCCTTGGAACAGTAGTCATAACCTTTGACCTTCTCTCATATTCATCACATACAACCACAGACATTGATGGGTTTTATTGAGATTTGAAGTTTCTGCAAAATTATGAAGTTTGGAGAAAATGATAGATGATTTTCAAAACTTTTTACAAGTAAAAAGCTGAAAATGTGGTGTGCATCTTCAAGTCCTTTTTACTTTCAGACAATCCAAAGAAACTGATTGCTGTCATAAGTTTGAATTGAAAGAAAATTTTAAAAATTTGCTTTAAAAACAAAATGCTTTTTTATTCACCCACTCCTATTATTACGTACAATTATCCTTGTATCTAAGCCATTCCATTCCATAAGTTCAGGGTTTTTGGCTTTTGCAGTCTCAAACACGTTTTCTTCCAGGATTGCCCTGATTTTGGGCAATGTACGTTCACACAGCAGGTCTTAATCCTCAATTTGGATTTTTTGCTTAAATCCATTGTTTTCCTTTTTTTGCGTGGTCGTTCATTCTACTGAATGACGCGACTGCAATCAGACTTCTGTGTGAGTGATTCACGTCCCCAAAGCGACCAGGAGAAGAACGCTGACGTCACACAGCAGCACACTGTTTATGGAAGTAATAATGGACGCTGCAGTCTATGGATTGATTTTAAAGTTTTTCAGAGCCGAAAGCATCATCACAAGATCATAACAAGACGCAGGAAGGTGACAAAAAGAAAGAACAACTAATAGCAACGGCCTTTTGTGGAGCATCGACTGCTGCTTCTGTAGAGAAGCCTGGATGTGTAGTCGGAGCCAGGAGTGGTTGGATTGTGATGTAATGCGCTTCACTGACAGACTTCTTTCATAAGTTCATAAGTATAATTTTCAACCATTGTTTACATCTAGATTTACCACATCTGGATCCTGCTGGTGCAGAATTATGATGCATGTCTCACGTCAATGACGAAAAAAGTCTGATGAAATACGACATGACCGTTCAGACTGCGGACGCTTTGAAAACAAATCAGATTTTTGGGGGGTGAAAAGATTGGAATTAGGCCGTTGAGACTGTCGTGAAAAAGTCAGATAGGGGTCGCATTTGGGCAAAAAAATTGGATTAGGGTCACATTTGCCCGCTGTGTGAATGTAGCCTTAGTCTTATCTATCTGTCCAGCTTCCTTGTCTATGTTGCAGTAAAGCGTCCCCAAAGCATGATGGGGATGCTGTGGGGGACACAAGCACATTTCAGCAGGAATCATGTCTTCAGGATGATGTGGATCTTTAGTTTTCCACCAAACAAGGTTTTGCATATAGGCCCAAAAGTTCCCTTCGCTAGGGGACCTTCTTTCACCTGTTTGCTAAATCCTCTACATGGCCTTTGGCAAACTGTAACTATCACCTCTTATATTATTTCTTCAATAATGACTTACTTCTTGACACTTTTCCATTAACCCAAGATTTATGGAGCGCAGAATTAATAGTTGTCTGGTTGATATATTCTCTCTCCTGAGCTGTGGATCTCTGCAACTGCTCCAGAGTGTCCATGGACCTATTAGTTGCTTTTATAAATACTGCTATCCATGCCTGATCTGTCAGTTTAGGTGGACTTTCTCTCTGACCTGTCTGCTGTGTTCCTTTGACTAAGTTATGAAATTAATTTATTTTAGAACATTTTAGCTGTTTGAAGAGGAAAATATATCACCTGAGATATTTTTTTCAAGGATCCAAAAACTTAAATATTGTTAGAATTTTTCTAAGATGACCCATTTTGTATTTTAAAGGCTTCTGGTTTACTAAATGTACCATTTCAGTTGTCTTGTTGTAATTACATGCTGTGACTGATGAAGCTCTGTTCTTTTATGTATTTACAGCAGAACGGCTCAGTTAGGTGAGAAATCCATGTTAAGTAGTAGTACCCAGTGGTGGTGATGATAAATTATTAACACATCTATAACCAGACGTCCATGTTTCATATCCAGTTTGTTCTGTTATTCTCACCTGTTCATACTTCTCCAGCTCTGTGTGGTAGATCTGTCTGATCTGGGACAGCTTGGCCCTGTAGTCTGAGTGCTCCGCTGAGTTGTCGGCCCCCACCCCTCCTGATGCGGCCGCCGCAGCTGCCGCTGCTGCTGAGCCCCCGCCTTTCTCTGGCCCTGACACGCCCTCCGCAAGCAGCATGTTGTCCAGGCGCATGAGCTGGGGGTCCGGAGGCTCCTCCTCCTGGGCGCCGCGGATGCTGAGCACTGTGGTGACAAGAGTAGGTCAGAGGTCAGTTTTAAAAGGTCACACCTGCAGCTGGGGTGATGCACTGTTAAAAGCTGTCAGCGGTGTGTGTGCACGCCTGACACACAAGCATGGGTTTGGCGTGCAGAGAGAGACAAAGAAAAACTCAGAAACAGAGGAGTAAAGGAGCCTCATTATAAAATGTCAAACTGAACTCTTCATCACTTGGTAGATAACTGCTGGACAAAACTCTGCAGTGTTCAGAAGGTTCTTCAGTAGTCTGAAGACAATGAAATGAGTAGTCGTTCCATGTCCTCAATCTGTGGAGAGTGAAGAGTGCCAAAATACAATAAATAAATAGGAAATAATTATTTAAATGTCATTAATGCATTAAAATTGGTAATAAATACAGAAATAATTATATCTGCCTCAGTTAAATGTATTAATTTAATTTTGAAACCTAGATATAATTTCATGACTTATTAAATCATTTCATGTTCCTGTGCTGAAGGACATCATGAATTGATTTCAACTGTCAACATCACCCATCAAACTCAGTGGGCGGGATTAGGAGAAAGCCTGACCTGACATCTGATTGGCTGCTTCAAACAGCAAATCAAGACAACTTCCTCAAGGTTTGCTATGACTCAGAGGTCAAAATTTTCATTGGAAGTGTGGAAGTAATTTCAGTAAATTGTTGAAATGTATTTAAAACAAACTCTGGCTGAGCAGCTCTGGCCTCTATATCTCTACTTCGGTCTGAAATATCTCTAATAAGTTCATGTGAGAGCTCACTGTGGTCCTCTGCCACAGCATTTCAATGTTATCCCCGCCAACTAGCTAACAGCTGTTAACGCTCTCTCGTGAACTTTTTAGAGATATTTTAGACCAAACTAGAGATAGAGGTTGGAATTGCTCACCCAGAGTTTATATTAAATAAATTACAACAATTTAAGTCTGTTATTGAAGTTATTTCTGCGCTTTTCAGTGAGTCATAGCAAACTTGGAAGACATTGTCTCGACTTGCTGTTTGAAGCAGCCAATCAGACATCAGGGTCTCCCCTAATCCCGCCCAATGAGTCTGATTGGTGAAGTTGACAGTTTAAATTAATTCATGATGCTCTCCAGCACAGGAACATGAAATAATTTAATAAATCATTAGATAATTATATCTAGTTTTTAAAATGAAATCAATACATTTAACTGAGGCTAATATAATTAATTCTATATTTATAAATTATTTTTGTATTTATTTTTAGTTTTCACAAAGTAACAAAGTTATTTTTAAACTTCAATCTGGCACTCTTCACTCTCCATATAAAACATGATTTCTTTGGAATTTTTCATTATACTTCTCTAGTCTGTAAATGTACTAAATTACATAAGGATAAGATTTAAACAATCATTTTACTTTGTGTTAACAGCAGATTCAACATTTCTGGTACAAAGACACTGAAATAAACTTTAGAAAAAATAGTTTTTTCCCAAGAATGAGAAAGATGAGCAGCTGATAAACAGGAAAACAAGAACATAATCTGTGGCCCAGGATAATTCAGTATTTTACGATTTATTTTCCATTAACAATCACTCTGTGTGGCATCATGTCAGCTGCTAAAGATATAGCTGTTTGTCTAAAGGGATTCTAGTGATTTTTGCACATGCACAGGCCTGTTTAGAGTAAAACATGACGTGACTGAGGATCGTTAGTACGTTAGTACCAATGTGATCTGATGTGATGTAGTGAAGCACAGTGTGTACATGTGCTCAGTTTGGGAAGTCAGATGGATAAAAACTGCCATCCACTAGAGGTCTCTCTTGCCATTTAGGACGTTTAGATCCCACCTTCCATTTTCTGAGGTGAAAGTATTCCCTTCTCAGACTGTTCCTCCTCCATCCTGAAGCCGTCCATTTCAATATGAGGCTCCTCTAATGTGTTCAGCGTGGATCTAAACTGATCCAAGAGTGGAAATGGTGCGGTCGCTCCGGACAGATCCCAACATGAGCCCTGACTCTGACTTTGCGGGGAGCACTTCATTAATTCAGAGACAATGGGATGCTTGGTGTGTTAACCAGGTTGGTAGTCCAGAGCAGGGGGTCACTGGGATGAGAACGAGGCCTGCTGTACTAGCAGCCCCCCCTCCCATGGCAAGTGGAAGAGGTCAGCGTTTCAGGCAGTGGGCTCAGCAGGCGGTAGATGGAGTGATGAAGGTGGGGGTGGTCTGTTGGGATATCAGAAGGGTAAAAACATACTGTCTCATTATTCAGAGTCCATAATCTCTCAGGGGGAAAAGCTCAGGCCGCTTTACAGCCGCCTTACCTTCCCAAACCGATCAAACCCGCTCCATCAGAAACTCTAAACCTGCCTGTCTGCTTTAGTTAACATCCATCAGCAGCGGCCCCCTCTGCTTCTGACTGCTCACCAGCACAGAGGCACACTTTCCTAAAGTCACCGCCTCATAAACATCCAAATGAAGTGGGTGTTAAAATGAGGGAACACCGCAACACCCAGTGGAGGAAAACGAGCCGTTGTCAGGAGATCCATCCAGCAGAAAAACAACAGAATGTGTGTGAAGAAGATGAAAAAAGACCATCAGCTTTTCATTACAGTGACAACGAAGTGAAAACTGGACACGAGATCCAGCTTAGGGTCGAGGCAGAGACTAGTTCAGATTCCTGCTTTTCTTCGAGGCCTGATTAGCCAATTCCAGTTTTGGCAAATTCTGATAACAACACATTTGAAATGTTTTCCAAACGTTTATTGAGAGAGGTAGTCATTTTGAATCCAACAGAAAATGAAGGAACTCAAAGATTATTTCCATTTCTGCATCCAACAGAGAAATGTCTTGAGAAGAAACAGAAGACATGGATTTCATTTTATTTAATGTTTTATCTTTCATTCTTCCGTTTAACATGTTCACTTTCAGCATTTTGATCTTTGAATTACTGACTGACTGAATGCACACTTCAAAAATAGACCACTTCAGAACCTCTTTGGCTTTAAATTCACAGAAAATTGAACTGGATCTAAATGCCAAACAAAGCTTTAAAACTAGGGTTGCACTGATTGCAGATTCGCCAATACACCGATTCCAATTTTAGCCGATACCGATTCTTTGTCTGAAAAGTTGCTAAATACATCGACAAAGTTGCTGAGTTGGCAACAGTGGGGTGACTATTGTTAACAGAGCATGTGCAGACATGACCTGGTGGGTAGGTCAGTCATCTGTCTCTCATGGCAGAGCATAAGGGGACACTGGCTGATTTTCAGACTTTTGCAGAGGTAAATAAGGTCGGTGGAAAAGATCAGCTGTAATGTAAGTATCGGCCAATCGCTGATCTCCGATCTCCGAAAATTAAGAAAATCGGGGCTGACAAATTAGCTGGCCGATAAATTAGCAGCCGATAAATTGGTGCACCTCTGTTTAAAACAGACAAATTTAGGAATTTTTACAGTTCAAAATAAAGATATCAAAGATCCCAAACTGTGCTTTGTACAATCTGCATTCTGTCTAAGATACTCCATTATTTATTGAACAAGTCAAAGAAGTTTCAGCATTGTGTGGCCTCATTGTTTGTGGAATTCACCAGACTATTATTCAAGCCCGTTCAGGCTTAATATGTTGTACTCAAATATCCAGAATGCTATAAAAAATATCTCATAATTTTAATCTGGAAAAGTATGGAATGTTATTATAATAATAATAATAATAATAATAATAATAATAATAATAATAATAATAATAATAATAAACCTGATCTAAGCATACCTTCCTCACCTTTTTATCTGATTATATAAAAAAATGGTGGGAGTTTTTTGTTTTGATGCATTTATTGAAAAGGAAAACAATACTGAATCGTTTTTTTATTATTTGAAGATATTAAAACTGGTCGAGGGAAAATGAGTGGAAGACAAATTGGTGCATCTCTACTCTGAAAGCCACACTTGACCTGGTATTCCGAAGGCTGTAGGCTTCCTAATACATAGCTTAAGTTTACAAAACACAAATTACTGCCACTTTGCTGCTGTTGCACAGAAATTTCCCCATTGAGGGACAATAAAGGATATTTCTATTCTATTCTAAAGATTAACCTCAGGGTATGACATGCAGGTAGAAAATTTTAAAAACTAGTATAAAACTAAAAAAAGAAATTAAAATTAAAAATTCAAGGCTTGACTTATTATTTTTTTAAACTCACTCCTAAACTATTTAGACTGTGGAATGTAAAAATCCTCAGTGTCCACAAAAACAATTCTCTTCATGCCTGCCAAGTTTCCTGCTTAACATTCGCTGAGTGTTTATTTTACTTGGCTTGAAGCTCCTCCAGCATCAGTCTTCTAGGAGCGCCTGTTGCAGAGAAGGTCATTTCTTAGGAGATGTCTTGGAAAGGAGACAGAGAGAAACTATCTGGCAGTCTTTTTTCCTCCCTGGTTAAATAAGAAAGGTCAAGGAAAAAACGGAAAACAAACGACTGGATTCAGCAGCGCCTCTTATTCCAGCTGGTGCATTATGCTCAAATTAAGCACATGAAGAGGTCTTAAATTGACAATGAGCACAAACTCTGATGCGATCCCCAGACTTGGCTTGTTGACACGTGTACCTTAGCCTCGCTAATCAGCCTCACATCACAAGCTTGCTCCGCTCGCAGGCGGGCAGGCCCAGATCCCAGCGCCGCTCTCGCTGCTGATCCAGCTGTCTTGGAGAGCATCTGTCAGGAGGGACCCAGGAAGGAACAATGCATTACGCCGTGTTGGCTGTGTACTGTCATCCCTCATTGACAGCACATTGTCACACTTACACAGCGTCCTCGGAGCTGGGAACAAGCTAAGTAGCTGCCTGCCTATAATATCAGCTCTTCCCACAGTCTCCTATCACACCATCTTGCTCAGAGAGGGGCTACTGTAGATTTCTGCTTTACAGCATTCATTTCTAAATGAACAGAAGAAAAAGTGGCTTTTTTCCCCAAACCACAGGCTGAACAGTGTTCAGAACTGATGGGAGCAAATGATTTATTTATTCTGCTCTGAAACCAAAGCACATAATTACAACAATGGAAAGATCGCCTCAAACAAATGACTAGAAGAAAGAGAAAAAGGGATAATGTGCCTCCATGAAATTGGCTTTGCTGTGGGTCATAATTACACGACTCAGTGAGGGCCACTTTATTGGCTAATGGCAGCCTAATTGATTCATCGTAATGTCTCTGAGCCTTGGGTCTGGGCTGGCTCTCTCCGACTAAGACTGCTGCCGAACTTACTTAGCCACCCACAGACAAACACCAAAGCTTCTCCCAGGGATAAACAATTATCTCAGTGTGGCTGATTTGAGCCCGATCCTCTCCCCTCCCTCTCCTCGGTCAACACATGCTTTCTAATGGATGCCACTTCCTGCGTGGCTTGGATGGAGCCGATCTCCTGCTCCATCCCCCCTGTTGTTGACAGGTAATCCTCACTGGGATGCATGCGCCCGGCTTTACCGCTTTGCTTTATTTCATATGTTGATACAAAATACAACCACAGGAGTTTGACGCCGGTTGTGGTTGTTGATGAATTGACCAATAACGTGGACAGGAATGCGCGATTGTGGTGGGATGCTGGAAAGGAGAAGGTTGGGTGCTTTTAGTGCTCTGGATACAGACAAAATGTCACCAACGGAGAAGGCAGGGAAATGTAAACTGGACTGGGAGAACGTGACATTTACTTAACCTCACCACATCTGGCCTTTTCCCCAAATCAAATCGATCTTTAATAAAAGCTTGGGGGCCAATTGGCTTTTGGAGAGGATGATGTTTAACCATCTCGAGCACACTTGTTTATCTGGGAATATTTATTTCACTTCCACACAGCTGGGGATGTGGGGGGTGGGATTGCTCGGATAAGCTCAGAATATCATGCTCCTGAATGATTTACATCCCTATTTGGGGGGAGAGAAGGCTGCTTAAATCCCCCCCAACCACCACCACCTTCATTGCTTGTTTTCAGTGAGCACACATGTAGGGTTGTCTGCTCTCTATACATTAATCATTCCAGAAGATTGGCTTGTAGCTTCATAAGAGGACATGTAACATCTTTTTTATTTTGTTAGCAAGTTTTTTTTGTCCTGCTCACTACACTTCGGTCATTTTTATTTAACTGTCTAGAATGTGTTCATCATAAACTCAGTTTTAGTGTTTGGTTTATGTATATGTCACATGTGAATGATCAGTTTGTGTTGCCACAGCGATGGCCGACTGACTCTAGATCTGTTTATCCAGATTCCAGCAGTCTGGCCACCCTTATGAACATTTTCTGGGAGTGCCACTGTAAGCACTCAAAATCTGATGTGCCTGTAGCCTGTTTTGCCAGTAAATTGGAATAGATTGTGACATTTTGGTGGACCATTGTAGTTTGATAAACTAGGGGCCCCCAAACAGCATCCCACTTACGGCCACCACAAAGCTAGAAACAGCCCTGATTTAAAGCTCCTGAATTTAAGCAAAGACGACAAAAAAGTCAACTCTTGGAGAATATTCCATAGCAAAAGAAAAGAGGGGTTGGTGAACTGGGCTGACTTCGCTGGTGTTCTTCAGGAAGGAAACAGATCCATTACAGATTGTCACATCATGCTACCGTACACATCAGCAGTTGATAAATATGAAAAAACATTCATATTGACAGGAAATGGAAGCAAGATCCAGGTCTAAAAATACACTTCTTAGTCAGTGACAATATTTGGTGTTTGTATCAAAAGCTAGACAGGAGGATTAAGATTCCTTCCAGGACATGGCTTGCATCCTCAGAAATGTTTCTTTTTTTTAATGGCATAACAATATCAGATGCGCACAGTTACGGCCCACCATGCTCTGCAGTCCACATAGCTTCTCCTATCAGATTAACAGAGGCAAATGGCAGCTTGTCAAAAACCATTACCATATGTAATCCCCTTCTAGATTTCGAAAGCATGTTGATAGGGAGTGTTGGCATGGCAGCCTGTCACAACGATGGGCTGATTGGGGGAAAACCTGATGTTTAATTAATGACGTTAGAGCTGTTCTGTCACAGTTTGAGAGATGGAGCATAATACATGAAGACCTAAGGCTCAGACTGGAGGAGACCCTTCAGTTCTGCACTCAGATACTGAAATGTAATATGCATGGTTATGTTATGGGTAGCAGCTCACGGACAACTGGACAAGTGGACACTTCAAGGTGGTTTGGGGACATCATATTCAGACTCATCAACAAGTCCTTGGTTAGACATTTCTAGAAACTCATGGACTACATCAACTCCACTCCCCAAAACCAGAGAGTAGGGGTGGGTGAGGACTAATACTCAGATTAAAGGTACCTAATCAGGATATTAACACTAACATCAAACATTAACATTATTTGGTAATAAAATGCTTGCCAAAAGTTGTTTATTTCAATCAAATTAGCATTCTTTTTTAGAAAATTGAAATAGCATCTGGCATGTTACCACTTTTAAACCTGATTAAACACCATTAGGTAGTAATAGCATTAGTGGAGGTTTTCTGCAGTAAGCCTTTATATGAGAAAAAATATTTCAGCAGCACAGCTTTCATCTTTCTCTCATGAAGGATAACTGAGCCAATAGATATGTTGTCAATAGAGTAAGATTTTAGGTTTTTAGGTTTAAAACCAGCCTTTATATTGCTTTGCATGTCAGTGAAATTCATAGCAATAAAATTAGGGATGCACCAATGTGAAAACTTTGGGTTGATATTGATATTTGATTATAATATTGCTGCTTTGGCCTATTACCAATATTTACTGATATTCTCAACCTTTCTATCCTTTCAACACCATGAAAAAAAACAACCTCACTGCTGACAATGCTTCTCTGCTTTCAGTTAAACACCCTGCAGTCCTGAACTGCATCACTATCACTGTCACATGACCAAGCCCCTCCCCTCCTGAAATCCATAAACAACAAGATGGAAATAAACACTGGACCGATGTGATATGTTAAAAAACATCGACCAGTGCCAATGTTAAAGCCGACATATTGTGTCCCTAAAAAAAATAGTAATGCAGCATTACATTACATCAGCTAGACGTTAATAAATGAAAGCAGGGGAAGCACATAAGTTGTAAGAACTATATTTTCTACAGAGGCATGTTGACCTTCATTCAGGCTGCACCTTGTTAGATGTCAACAGATAACAGGAAGCTTAAGGTATTACAGCAAAGTCACTCCGTTTTGTCCTTCTGAACATGCATTATTAGGAAATGTTGGCAGTCTTTTTTAAACCTCATAAACCTAAGGGTCTATTACCTCTTCATGGAATACACAAGAAGACTGCTGTTTGCAGTTTGTCATGAAAACCCTGCAAGCTGCCGGTATAAGAAGCTTCAGAGTTAAAATGCAAACTCTGTAATGTTATATTTGTTATGGAATTAAACAGAAATCCTGTTTAAAGCTATTTTATAGCACAATCAAGTAACTATGTTATCTTCAGTTATAAAATACTGTATATATCAAACATCTGACTTCGCAATTTGATGCCTCTGTCTCTTTAAGAAGCTCCTACTCTTTCAACACTGATTCAATAATCCAACAGAAATTGGGTTTCTTTCACTCAAACACTAGCTTGGACACAGTATTTATTTTGAATAGATCTTGAAAAAAAATGAATTAATTGAAAAATGCTGTAAAGCTGAAAGATTTAATTATATTAGTGTTTATTTGGATTCCTGTGATGGCGCTTTCTAACTTTGGGCTATTTTGAGTTTTTTTTTTTTTTTTTTGGTTTTATTTTACAATAGATTTTAATGAAAAAGCAGTTAATATTTCAACGTTGTTGTGTATAGTTCTTAATGAGAAATTGGAATTGGCTAAATTTGGTATTGGCAGGTCAGAGCTTAAAATAGATCACAAATAAGACCTTAAATTCAACTTAATGTAATAATAATAAATATAGCAACAAAGTATGGTCTTTCATATTTTAGAATCAAAATTGGAGTAGTCTTTGCCTTAAGTGGTTCATCATTAAAACCACATGCTTGTTTGGTGAAAGCCACGTGCTTTTGCATAATTAACCCTTTCTGGTCAGGCAGCGGTCGGCCTGTCTGCTTGAATTTACAGTTTTACAGTGACAGTGCGGTGACAGCCACGGCCCTATTTGTTTGCACCGGTGCTTTAGTGGGCACACTTCATTGTGGCTTCAGCAGTTAATAAATCACAGATGAAGCCCTCTCTCTCCACGCGGGCCTGTGCTACGGTGGTCCTGTCACGAGGCGAGCGCCCGAGCTGAAGCGACAGCTACATGCTAATTCAACATCGGCATAATTCATTATACAGTCGCAAGTGTAGTGGGATGGAAAGAGAACCAACATACACCAGGAGGAAGATGACAGGCATCAAACTATTAAATCCTGCTCTCCTTAAGTCCCCTCTGTTTATCTTTGTAAAAATTCAACTCTTTCAGCTCCTGTCAGCAACCATAACATTATATCATACATTCACTTCCTTAAAATTGGTATGCACAATGTTAGTGCCTTCACTTCTAAAACAAAGACATAGTCATGTACTGTATGCTAATGTTAATGAAAAAAAGCAGAGGTCAAGAGAAGGAATTTTAGGTGCCTATTGAGCTTCTTCAGCGATGTTCAAAAGAAATCTGCCTTTTTTTATGTAACATCCTGATCTATACAGCCACTTACTGTCAGTCATCCAAAAGCTAATGGAAAATGACATATCAAATGGTAGATGGGAGCTACTGCACTAAAGGGGAAATTAGCTAAAAGATAAGGAGTCAATTAAAGCGATAAGGCTTTGTGCTCTTCAGAAGGTGAAAACCAAGGAGAGCCAGGCTGACAGCCTTCACATTAAGGTGCTCTGTTCCTCTCTCATCCTCTGTGTGACCACTTTGCTTTGTCACCAGCACTTCATCAGAGGAAGAGGGGATTGTCTGATCTCACACACGCAACTAATTCCCTGATACCACCAATGGATGCTATTGGAACTGAGCCCTTTAAAATACTATACATACTAGCTGGGCTGGACTTTAGAAAGGGCTTACATGGACGGTAGCCCAGGACTGCAAGTTTTGGGGGCAGTATCACCTCCAGAAAAATTTCATACGGGGGGCCAAACTGGACTAGTAAAGGTTTTAAGGTGACACAACTAAAAGAAAACAACAACAAAAAACCCTGGTTCCCCACTGTTGGGGGACCCCAGAGGTTTAGGATGTTTTTGTAGTGAATGCATGTTTTACAAACTTGTACTAGGACTGGGCAATGTGGCTTAAAAACCAAATCTCCATATTTTCTCATACCTGTCCTGATTTCCGATTTTAATTGATTTTTGTTTTTAATCTCGTTTTCTTGTCTAAAAAAAGAATTGCAAATGACAGAAAATATTTTTAAAAAGTAGCTTTTATTTTAATAATCTCTTCTGTGAGTTGTACGATGAAGTATTAGGGCCAGGCCACAACAATTTTAACTACGAGAATGAAGTCATATTATTAGCACCCTAAAAATGCAATTTTCCAATGAGAACATCTTAAAATTGCGAGAAAGATCTAACGTGAGAAACTCAGTTTGTGTGGTTCTTTCTTTGTCATTTGTGTCCAAATAAATAGAAAATGTAAAACACGCTTATCAAACAAGATGGTTGCCCTGGGAGCGCTGACATCACACTAAACTATGAAAAACACGAGGAGTGCATTGGTGAAAAAAAAAATCCAGATTTTCTAAAAATTATATCTGCAAAAACCAAAAATTCGATTAATCGATAAAATCGATTTATCGCCCAGCCCTACATTGTACCTTACATCAAACTCATAGGCCCATATGAAGTGTGGTGTTTTTAATATTATTACATTTTTATTAATATAAAAACTGCTCAAGTATTTGAAAATTCTGAACTTACAGTACATCTTGGGACCAACATGGAGCCATCTCTCATGGGACGTTTTAAACCTGCTGAAATGTAGGCCTACCTATGGTACTGATCGCAAATGACGTCACATTTTCTCATTAGTATTCATAAGCGTGCTAGTTGCCTGGATGTTCAGACAAAGCAATCACAAACAGAATGGCAACATCTGAAGAGCATTTGATATTGGAAGATGAGGATGTCCTGGGAGCTTCGTTTTAATCTGCTGTGATACAGAAGCAACTGAAACAATGGCTGAAATGCAGAGGACTAAAAGTGAGCGGAAAGAAGGCAGCATTGGTTGAAAGGTAGATTGTTTTTTTTCTGGCTACGGACAGTGTGGTAGGTAGCACTCGCTAGTTATCTGTGCCTGCCTTGCAAATTTCCTGCTCAGAAATCGGTGTAGGTAAAAATATTGATTCATCAATGCATTGCAGCTCATTTTTCCAATTAAATGTCAATATGGAAAAGTCTGTGAATCAATTTGATTTGCTGTAGCGCCATGGTGAGCAACACTTTCGTCAGCTGCTCGCACTGTCACTATATCAGCTTGATGTTGGTTCTTCGTCTTGAGTTTATTTGCGGTTGGCAAGCAACTATTGGTAGGCATTAAATTGTACCTATTACATATTAATAACCTAAATCAGCTGATCGCACACAAAACCAGCTGTTCAGATGCACAGACATTTTCCCCAAAACACTATAAGCAATAACGCCATGAAACGGCTCATGCAGTAATAACAGTGTCTCTGAAATAAAACCCTTAGTGATCTGACCGTCCCAGATCAATGCAATGTTTCTCTGGTTTGTCCCGACTCCTGATCGAGCCTGTCTAAGCGCCACTGGCCTTCTGAGGTAAACTCATGACTATCTGAATGTGCTACATTGCAGTGTGTGACGTGTTTATGATTTGAAGATGAGGGAAAATATCATGTATTGTATGTTGACGTTTTCATCCCGCTGAGAAAAAGCCATATAAACATACCTGCACAGACGTTGCAATTGCTGGGACAAGGTCTGGAAAGTCGATTGTTGGCCCCTTTTCACTGACGAAATGAATGTAGCCAGCAGATATAAGTGTCCTTGATCACATTTTTTTTCAATAAACCCCTCTCACTTACAGGTTCGTATCCAGCCCTGACATTTCTCTGCATTCCTTCTGGGTTTCAGGAATGGAATCAAAAAAACTCCCTTCATATGTTCCCGATCACCATATCTTAAGTCACTCCGACAGACACCAAAGCAGCAGTGTTTTGTCGTTACCATTTTTAGCACTGTTGAGATGATCTGACTCGTACTACTCCTTCACTACACAGGCGTTTACCATTTTTGTTTGTCCAAAACTAAAATGGCCACCGCATGCACAGTGTGCTGTTCTAAATGTAGTAGTTTGACGTCATTCATGATCAGTGCCATTTAATGTACTGTAATTTGTATGAGTAAAATGCTTCTTTTTTTTTGGTATAGGGCACTAAAACTGGCTCTAACAAAGGGGCCCTCATCCTTCTCAATCCGGCCCTGCATACT
Source organism: Anableps anableps (assembly GCA_014839685.1). Taxonomy (NCBI): domain Eukaryota; kingdom Metazoa; phylum Chordata; class Actinopteri; order Cyprinodontiformes; family Anablepidae; genus Anableps; species Anableps anableps. The sequence goes on from CM026070.1 coordinate 4,287,236, forward strand.
TGTGCCCTTTTAGTTCCAGTGGCCATTTATTATATTGATGATACACATTGCAATACAGTGCTACTTCTTAGCATAATTCATCTCTCTCTAAAACACTACTGAAGCTTAATACAGTCAGTACAACAGCGGGGCCTCAAGCATCCAGTGAGCATTTAGACACAAGAGGTGCAAATTTTGACTGAAAACCCAATGTCCAATTCCAAACTTCTTACAAGTTCTTACATATGTACTCTGTCATCCACATGGTTTGAAGTCACCTCTGCTAATATAGATAATTGAGAGATCACAGGAGGAAGGCTTGAAAAGAAATATTGTGAATGTTGTTTTATATCTTGGTTATGGCAGGCAAAAGCTTTACAAAAAGATTGGAAAATACCACAAATTTTTGACACGTTATCATACGATCTCCACATATCATACCAGAAATAGCTCTGCTTCACTGGTAGGGATTACAGAACTGCTCTGGTCTATCTTTATCTTTTTATTCCAAGTACCAAAGTCATGTCATCGTAAAGACTTTGAAAAATAAAAAAAACATAATTTGCAATGGGGTCTATCCAGTGTTGAGCGTTTGAGCAAATGTTTAGGATGGGTAGCAGTGTTCTGTGTGTCCCACATGAGTGTCCAGCAGCATGCACTAGACTGAGGCCGTCCATACCCCGAGGCGGTATGTTGACTGGGCCTGCCATGTCATTAACAGTCGCCTTGTTCTGCTCTACCTTATTAAAGCCATTCCTTCAGGAGAGCAGATGAGCATATCACAGTGTGAAACCAGGCCAAGGAAGGAAGGTGACCACGCTGCCACCCTCAGTTCGAGTGGGTGCTGTGTTGTCAGCCTCATTTCAGACCCCCTGATGGTCCCTGTGATTCCCTTGTCAGTCTGTGTTAATGGAAGTCACAGTGGTTATGGTCCTTTGAATTCTTATCTCATGTAGCAGAGGAGTCACACAATCCAGCAGTGTCTGTTTAGCCTAGCCAGCCACCAACTGCTGCGCTAAATATTGACAACGTCTCTTCGGTTAACAAGAAAAGCACAGAAGATGACGCGATCTGGACCGAACTCTACACAATCCACTGGTAGTAGCCAACTATTAGAGCTTAAATGGCTCTGACTGGTGAGCCCGAGGGACAAAAACTGCTCCAGAACAGGGTCAGAGGAACTGGAAAAGCCTGACAGCTTTTAGCTATGTCCTATTCCATCTGACTGAATGAATGACTGGTGTGTGTGTGGCATTTTTCTCAGAGCACAGCTCTGCTGCTGCCAACCAGTTTATGTAAAAGTGATTAGCAGTAATTAATCCTTAATCACCATGATTAGCCAAGTTGCAGTAAATTAAACCACATCTGGAGCAGCTGAGGGCCCCTGAGTAGCAGCAGGCATGCTCACAGTGAATGGCACTGCTTGTTGAGACTATCTGAAATGCCTGAAAGCAAAACTATTAGGCTTGCCTCAGCTGCTGGTTGGGCTTTCACCTCAAACACAAGTCAACCAAGACACCGTTGCTTCTTACCACAACACAGCACCAGAAGATCCATTAATTTTGTTTAGCTCATGCACTGAAAGTTGGGGACAACACCAAAAATTGATCTAAGCTAAACATTTAAATAGATTAATAAAGATCTTCCAGCATTAAAAGTGTGGGATTTACCAAGTAGATCTAATAAAATCATTTCAGCCTGACTCGACCAGGGATCTGCAACCTGTGGCCCCGGAGCCGCAACCTGTGGCCCCGGAGCCACAACTGGCTCTTTGGACATTCCACAATAGCTCTTAAAAATTTTGACTAAAAATGATAAAGAAACAGCTTATGTTTGAAAAATACATATAATAACAAATGCAGGTTTTAGCAATTTTTCAGTTTTTTAATTGAATAATTACATTTAATTTCCACAACAGAATGACACTAAAAGTTGATGTGTCAGTTTCATTTAGATCTATTTTTCTTGTTATTTGGCTGTAAGTTTTATGTTTTCTTTATATTAAAACTTAAAAATAGAAATAAAATGGTTGCTCCTTAAAAATTACAACTGATTTTCTGCTGTAGATATTTATCAAAAAATTATAAGATGTCTTTTAAAAAAGGGTCAGGTAATACTTATGGCTCTAAACCCGTTTTATTTAGCTGGACTGAGAGCAAAAATGGCTTTCTGGATTGTAAAGGTTGCAGACCAACTAGACTATGTTGTTGGGGATGACATCTTTAGTGAGGATCAGGTGGAAGAAGAGAGCCTGGAGAAGTACAGGCTGGAACGGTGCTTCTGTGTTTCTTGTTGGAATCCAGATGGACAACCTCCTTGAAACATGTGCTGGAGGGTTTTTTATGTTCAGTCTCTCCATTGTTGCCACATGCATGCTTATTATTGCTGCAATGTTACCAAGTCGACAAAATCAGCTGTTCACTGTCACCACATGCTTGTTCAGGAGGAGCGAATGCTGCAAAGTCAGTGCATTGATGCTTAGAATGGAAAGAAACGGATCTTTATGGAGGACTGAAACTGACATAATTAAAAATAAAAGCAGAAATATGTATATTTTGTTTTTCCTTTTCCTCACGTTTTTGTCAAGAAATGTATATAATTTGCTTTGCCTTTTCCTTATACAAGCATTTGTCCTTTTTACATTTTCTCGTCTCCTTTTTTTACTTTACTGTATGCATCTCTGCCTCATTTTGCAAATGAGGAGGGCTGCCTTCTTGGTCCAGCTCCTCTACTATTGGTCAATAAACAGGAAGGAGCAGGATCCATGTGGGGATCGATTGTGCATACCTGCTGTTTGGCTTCAGTTTAGCAACCGAAGTAGCTGCAAATAGACTGAACAAGTTGGAAGGCGGTAAGTTTTCAGCTGACCAATAGTAGAGGAGCTGGACCAAGAAGGCATCTTTCTTCATTTGCATAATAAGGCAGAAATGCATAAAGTAAAAAGAGGAGATGAGGAAATAAAAAAAACAACAAACGCTTGTATAAGGAAAAGGAAAACCAACCAACCAAACAATATATATATATATATATATATATATATATATATATATATATATATATATATATATATATATATATATATATTATTATTTATTTTTTTTTTTTCCCCTTTTATTTTTAATTATGTCAGTTTTGATTAAAATGTATATAATTGGAGCAGCAGAATATGTTGAATCCCAAACATAATCACAGTACCAATGTGTGCAGCATCGCAACAGGTGAAGGACTGCTTGTTTGCAATATTTAAGACTGTAGATTGTTAAATTCATCACTTAAGACATTTTAAGACCTTAATTTTAGATACATTAATTCAAGACTTTTTAAGGATGTGCAGACCCCCTGTATTAGTTGTGCTTTCTTTTTTTATAGCTTCCTTCATCTTGTTATGATCTTGTGAAAAAATCGGAAGTGAGCATCAAGACCTGCTCTGTGAACGTGGCCAAAATGAATGAGCTGACTTGAATTGAATTATTCCCCTGTTTGGATTTTAGTGGATATGAATTATCACCTAATGTGGGTTTCATTTGGTACTAATAGCCAACTTCACACTGCCAATTTGAAAAGTTGCCAATGATTGTGAGCATATGAGAGAAACAGGTTAAACTCCTAATAAGAGAAATGAAACATGAAAACCCTTCTGTCTGCCCTCCATGTTTCTTCTTCCAGGAAACAAACTTGCAGATTTTCTTCAAGATTCTTCTCAGGATCTCCACTACTTCACTGGCTGTAGCGAGACCCTGGGTTGTACCCCCACTGAATTGGCAGAAGATCTCTTGGGGGTGGGATGATGGAGCAGCATTGGTGGGGTCTAAATGTGGCTTTTTCTCTCCAGATAAATGATGCAAGCATATTGGTAGTGTGCTGTGAAACTGGTTCCATCACAGCGGGTGTGCTGTCTCTTAGCCCAATGTTTCTCTTTTTACACCCCCCTCCTCCAAGTGCCCCCAGTCTCTTCCTGTTACACAGCTTCAGATTAATTACACACTTTAATGAGCTGAATTATTAATGGGGCTCTCACTTGGCAGTTTAAGGAAATGCACAGGAGAAGATCCAGTGTCGGGAATCGGCACTCTCATTAAAACATCACTCCCAACGCCTTTGGGACCGACGTTATTTAGCTGGAGAAATAATAGGATTTGGTATTTTACACTTCGGGAACAGTGGAGCTGCTTGAGCATGGATCCTGGAGCCTGCAGAGGCTTGTGCACGACATTATGTCATTACGACTGTAGGCCCCGGGAAATGAAAGGCCATCTAATGCAGCCACTCAAAAGGCTTTCCTTTCTGATTGTTCAGCACAGATGGGAGCAATAATATCCGAATGAGACGGACTAAAGCATAAGCAAAATGAATGAAATTCCAGGGCAATTTCCAGGTGAATGTCTCATTTCCCTCCTCTCCGAAACGGATGGTTTTTTATCTGTGATGTTTAAAGGAGTGAGAGTGTTCATCAACCTCAGGGATGTGGTGGAATTGTCATTATACAAGCAGCAAAAAAAAAAAAAAAAAAAAAAAAAAAAAAAAAAAAAAAAAAAAAAAAAAGCTGCAGGAAAATGAGATTATTCATATAATATTACACCTGCTGATAAAAGAAATCCCACAGTGAAGAGACAGGAAATGAAACCAGGAAACAAGTTTTAGAGTTGTTCCTGCAGGTCTACGTTTTAGATTTCTGTGGAGTGATTTTCAATCTGCTCTCTGGTTCTGTGTATGCTGGGATGTCTGGATGTTCAATAAGTTGTCACTAGGGCTGGGTATTGTTAAGAACCTCGGAATTCAATTCAGTTTCAATTGTTGGGGACACAATTTGATTCAATATCGATTCAATTCAATACTGCTTTAAATACCTCAAAATTGATTTAGCAATCGCTAGTATACAAATAATTTATTGGAAAACCTATTAATGATTTTATGCATCATTTATTTTTTATTTTTCTTGCCCCTATGAACAGCCATGGTGGTTTAAAAGTGTATACACCCAGTAAAATATCTGAAAATAAAACAACAGCACAATAACGCTTGTGCTAAATATGGAGTAGTGTATTAAAATTGAAGCAAAGTGTATGTAAATGTAAACAAATTCTACTTTTTTTTTTGGAAACTGAGATAATTCACGTCATTTTTAAGCATATTTGAACAATATTGCCATTCTGAACCACACTCCTCAGTAGCAAGTGGTGGTAATGTACGCTAAAAAGCTGTTTGTCAACCGCCAAGTCAAGAAGAAGAAGAAGAGGTGGTAGGATACCCAGTGCAGATGGTGGGAGATAGAAGGACTCTGGCTAAAATAACATCACTGATGGACAATATCTCCCATCCCATGCGTGAAGCTGTTGCTGAGCTGGAGAGCTTCTTCAGTGACAGACTGCTGCATCCTAAATGCTTAAAGGAGCATTATTGTAGATCCTTCCTCCCAGCAGCTGTTAGACTCTATAACTACCATCGATCCCAACAAAATCAATCAGTGTTTATATCCATGCTAGTATCCGTACAACTTACCAATTATCTATTGTCACTAACTGTAAATAACTTGTATTTTTAATGCACAGAGAACATGCAAATCTTGCACATTTTTAATTAACCAACTCAGTTGTGCATTCCTCTTGACTGGAGTATTCTTTACAACTACACAGTATTTATGCTGACATTTTGCTTTACAGTACGATATGTTTTATTCTTCATACTATTTTTATACATATTTTATATTCTTAGTGCGAGTCTGTTTTTCTGTTATTGCCTGTCACTGCCACTTTGCTGCTGTTGCACAGAAATTTCCCCATTGTGGGACAATAAAGGATATTTCTGTTCTAAAAAGATGACTTCAAAGTGTTTTATGTGAAAGGCTCGACAAATGGGAGGCGACGTCACTCCCTCTCCATTCTTCCATGGTGAGGCAACAATCACTTCCGCTCCTCCAGACAAGTGACTGTCAAATTTCGTGCAAGTGAAATTTCGAGCTCGTGGACTAATGACATGACACAAAAAAGTTGAAAAATGATGAACTTTTGGCGTTGTCCTTGCTGCTGCTATTGCATCCCATGCGCTGGGTTTGCCCCGAGAGGCGGAAAACATTTGGCTGTCGCTGTCAGTTTAAGTTCACATGAGATGCAGGTGATTTATTCTCTTATTAGTATGTTTACATATCATCAGATATTAGGTGTGTAACAGGTGTTGCTCGGAGGACAGTTTGCTTTGATTGTTGCTGCACCTACATGAACTATATGCTTTCAGACATTTCACTAAGAAAGATCTCGTGGATCCACAGTGGGATCCCTTGGGGAGAAGGGGGGGTGGGGGTCCCTCTCTGTGTTTGTGTACAAGCTGCTGCCAGAGTTGACTGCTCCTGATGGCTCAATGTGGATTAGGTTACAACTAAATACGGCATGGCTTAAGATCAAGTGGACTCCAGCTTTATCTCCATATTTCAAAAGATGTTTCAGGCAAACTGATGACAAGGCCCATGATGAATAAGGTTCATTCTCCACTCCGCCTCAGTGATGCTGCACATTAGCACAAGACTAGTAATCACTGTGGAGAGTAATCAGATGACCTAGAATGGGCTGGGTGGCACTGCAGGCAGAGTCTTTGTGCTTCCCTGCAGCTCCAGACACAAAGCCCAAGAGACGCAGCAACCAGAGCACAGCTAAACAACCCCCCCCCCACAGCCAAGATAAACACCACACAAGTTCAGCACTGATGAGTGAGCAGCTGATTAAGAAGGTTCTTTTCGGGTCAGGGAGCAGATGTAAATGTAGGTCAAGAGGGAACCCTTCTTGCCAATCAAGAAGGAGTGAAGGGTGGAGTAATGAAGGAGGATACAGTTCATGTCTCTGTAGAGATGGAGAGAATCAGGTCGACCCTAGAGAGGAGTAGGATTTCTACATTTGGTTGGGAATGTTAGGGTGGATTCACACCTGACACTTTTTTGTTCATCTCCCCTGTTGGTCAACAGATGTGAACACACTCTGGTGTGGACCAAAGTTATATTAACCCTGATGTGGACAAAATACCCAGACCACTTCCAAATTAACTCTGTTGCAGTTCACTTCTGGTTTGAACACAGACCGGCCTCGATTCAAACCAACTACAGGAAATGTGTCTTTTTAGACTCCACAAGCCACTGTTGCTGGACATCAACAATGAGCCCTTCAGTGTTACTAATACTACCGCTATGTGGATGCAGACCTGGAACAACAAGGAGACACTGTGCCTTCTTGAAATTTGGGCAGATGCATACATAACCCAACTGCTAGAAAAGACACACAAGAATGCAGTCGTGTTCAATATGTTCAGTGAAAAAATTAAGAGAAAAAAAACTTTGCCCCGTTTGTCTGTGATCTATCCCTCCCCTGTCATTTCTCTCCAATGGGAGCAATGATTGTCACCATCATTGCTTTGTTTACAAGGTATAGTTCACTTGCAAAAAGTAAAATGTGAAAGCAAAGAGAAAAAAAATAAAGTCCGCTTTTGCTCTGGATCAAACAAGCAGACCAAAGGACTTTCCTGATGTGACTACACTCTCTGAGTACTCCGGTTTCCTCTCACTGTCCTCTGGTCTTTCTAGATTCTCCTTAGGGGTGAGTGTGTGTGCTCATGGTTGTTTGCCTTGTGACGGACTGGCGACCTGTCAGGATGTACCCCACCTCTTGCCCAATGACCGCTGGAGATAGGCGCCAGCACCCCCGCGAGCCTGTAAGGAGAAGCAAGTATAGACAATGGATGGATGGCTCACATCCAGCATGGTCTGCAATAGAGATGGACCAATCAATTGGTCAGAGATCAGACTCTGAAACTTTTCTGATCAGTCATTAGCAGGTCAAATACTTAAAAATCTCATTTGTTTTCCTGCATAAACCAGGGTGTGCTGGAACAAGGATCCATTTGAAAGTTGCAGGACAGAGGACTGAGTTGGAGAACCCTGGCATAGACCAACAACATTTACTTTGATGCACTTTTTTGAATGTAAACAAAAACCAGATAAAAGTTTGTGACGTGTTTTAATGCAAAACATTGTGATAACCTTTTACCTCAACATTGCTACCTATATCAGAACCTGCAGCAATTTCTCTTTATTTTAAAAATTACAGTCTATAAAAACAGGATTGGTCAAAGTTAAAAATGGCCAAATGAACTGAAAAAACTCCCCATGGAAATTGGCATCGGCCCGGTAAAGCCTGACTGATGCATCTCTAGTCTGCGACTGGATGCTGAGGTCACTATGAACTGTGTAGTGCGCCACAGTTACAAGTCTCTTTAGTCATGCTAGGACAAGATCCCAGAGAACATGAACCGATATAACCTCCCAAACACCCTCTCTGAACCAATTTCAGCTCCCCTAAGAAAATCTCAGCTCTAGTAGTTGTTCAGCACTTCATTTCACCTCACACACAGCTTAGATGCAGCAGCAACTGCCTAGAGGTTGACACTTGTCTGAATAATGTTATGCTAATACTCCAGTCCACCTGTATTTACCCTTAAGTGCAGCAAGCAATCTGTTGATTGCGAGAAAGCAATTTTCCTGAAAGAAGGAGGGGCGGATGGCGAGAAAGACTGAATGAGGGGGGTAACAAGAGATCTTCTTTAAGCCACTGAAGAAGCAATTTACGGCGGACGGCAATTTTCTCTGGCTGTGAAAAGAGTGTGCACTCTAATTGTGCCTACACAGAGAGCCATCATGATGGGGATACAGAAAATAGCAGAACCAACTTGCACTCGGATGAGGTGTAAGCAAGAAAAAAAAAGCTGGAGCGACTTCCACTTATTCAGCGAGGGATATTTGCTTAAAATAAACCCAGATGTGCATAAAACTGTACATTATGAACAGCTTTTAGAAGCATTGCATTCTGGCTTTAATCCAGACTAATTATGTTGAGGTTTAATATTACAAACACCTCAGCAGACATGGTGAAACAGGACAGAGCATGTCTTCAACTCCAAATGCTATAATGATGAATGGTGATGTTGCCCTTTTAGTTTGTTTGTTAGGCCTTGTACTGCAATGTTGAGAAAGGGGGGGAGGCGTGAATCGATCTAAAAATAAAGCAGCAGAACCGTGTGTGTGTGGTGCCAGATTGGACTCGGCGCGGCGCTCGGCTCGCTTTGCCTCAACTTCTATCTGCCCGTGTGATAAACCTGCTAACAGGCCTTTATCAGGGAGCAAGGGGGAAATATGCTCCTGCCAGATTAGGCCCCAGACTCTGCCAAGGTTATAAACAGCCTGTTATCTGCGTCCCAAACAGAGTAATCCGCGCTCTATCAGCACCCAAACATATGGGCCACACAGAGCAGAGATAGCCTCTGATGGACACTTGGTTTTAATTGCAGTGTGAACTAACGGAGAGGAAAAAAGGACATAAAGAAGGTCTGTTGCTGTGGACATCTCCCAGGCCCCCGGTGGAGCTGGCCAACATTCACAAAGACCAACCTCGACCTTTCTGCAATGCTGCACCTGCTCCCTCCTGCGTCCTGAGGCAATATCATGAATGAGCAGAGCGACGTTGACGCTACGCTACCAGAAATCTATTACAGCCCTCTGTATATCTGTTCCCCTCTCAAATTAATATTTCCCCTTTTTATCCCATGTCATTTGTTGTCTTTGTGCATTTCTCTGCCGTGCCAAATTAGATTTTGGCAGTGGCAAGTGTGCATTAATTTGATTAAGTGCCGATGGGTCATTTTCAGTTCTCCACACAACATCAGCTATTCTTCAGCTAACGCTTCGCAAAAAACCCCCATCACTCTGGCTCCCTAATCAATAAGAGTTTGAAACCCCTCTGGACACAGCCTTAGTAAACAAGAGCCACTCAGACGCTCTGTCTGTTACCAGAAACACATGCTCAGACATGCACGGTGAAATCTGAGAGAAGGTAGCTTACCCAGTCAGAGATGATGGAGTGTGAACAGAGTCCTTCAGCCTATACCAGTGCCTTCAATTAAAAACAAATTTTTGATTTATGCACATCAACAAAACAAGTCCAGTGACTTGTTTTTGCAAGTGGTTGCCACAACAATGGCACCTTAATAAGTTCATTTTGGTCGGAATATACAATTCTTTGAAGAAGAAAAAAATCCATACCCCTTGGACCTTCATTTTCGCAACAATCAATTTCAATGTCTTTCACCAGGATTTTATGTTTTGCTGCACATAGCGTAGTGAAAGATCTTTTCCACCAATCTTATCTACCTCGGCAAAGGTCTGAAAATCAGCCACTGCCCCTTGTTGCTCTACCATGACAACCAGGACTGACTGATCAACCCGCCCACAAGGTCACATCTGCACGTGCACGGTTAACAACAGTCATTCCACTGTTGCCAACTTAGCAACTCTGTCGCTATATTTAGCAACTTTTCAGACAAAAAAATCAGTATCGGCCAAAACTGGAATCAAAAGGTTAGGCTTTTTAAAGATTGGTCATCGTCAATCGGCCAGTAAACTGCAATCGGTGCACTCTTATTTTTTTATCCAGCCCTTTTTATTCCAATGCCCCTAAACAGAATACAATACAAACAATCACCTTAAAAAGTCACCTGATCAGTAAATAGAGCTGACCTGTGACCAGAGCTGCACAATATATAAAATCACACTGCTATGTGTGTGTGTATTATTGCAATTGCAAAGAGCTCCTTGGATGCAATATTTGGTAAGGATGCACAATATATCGGCACTAACATCGGTATCGGTTGATATCAGTCACTTTTTAACATTTTGGTATCGGCCCGATAAATAGAACTGGGCCGATATTAACAACCAATATTTATTTCCATCTTGTTTCCATTTGTTCCTGCAGGGGGAGCAGAGGAGGATGGTCATATCATATTTGTTTGGTCATGTGACAGTGATAGTGATGTAGTGCATGACTGTGGGGAGTTTAATTGAAGCAGAGAAGTTATCGGCCATAACAGCAATATTAATATCGGATATTGATATTTAGCCAAATTTTCATATTGGTACATCTCTAATATTTGGTAAGGTGTTATAGCCCAAGTGCAATGCTTTCACACTCTACATGCCAAGATCATATTAGGGTGTAATTCAGCTAGCCTTGACAGCTGATATAGAATTTAGGTATCAAGATGAGGGAGACAGGTCATGATACTGTGATAATAGAAAAGAACGAGAAGAGTGAGTAAAGTGAGAAAAGTAAGGGAAAGTCATAAAAGATCTTATCACAATAATTAACAATAAAGGCTTGAGACTGAGGTGGAAGATCCCCTTCCAACAGGACAATGACCCTAAGCATGCAGTCAGATTTACAATGGAAGGGTTTCTCCTCATTGTTTCATCTCTCCTATTAAGCAGAGTTATATTAGTAGAGCTACTAGCTAGGAGACTGGCTTCTCTATCCTAAATGTATTGTTGTAGTAGTGCTAAATGTCTAAAGGTAAGTGTTGATACACACATAGCTGTACCTGTCATCTGTGCAATGACAACAAAGAGAAAGAGTTGTATACCTCCAGCTGCAGAACTGAGATCCTCTCCCTGCGAGCCATTTGCAACAGAAAAATCTGAAAATAGTGCATTTATCTCCAACCTTTCCAGCACTATTAGTCAGGTATGTGAACGTATAGTGATTTGGAACATCTCTCCTGGTGTGGCTGATGCAATCAACCACAGGGTGTAAAATGGCTGGATGTGCTGATGCAGCTAAGACATATGCCTTACATTTGGCTATGAATGAGATAATGGATATCTGTTGGGTTTTTTGAGAGTGAAAGAAAATAATCAAAATGAAAAAAGGGACACAATCATACCAGTCATATAAATATTGAATATGTCATGCATGAACTACATTATAAAACATCCTGGATAGCTGTTTTGTCATAGTTTTACCAGTGTTGCTGCATCAGAAAGCATCCATACGCTGAGGAGTGAGCTGTAATGAGCAGCAGCTCCACAGTTAATGAGGACTGAGGTAAATCTGGGGAAGATTTTAGACCCTCGACTACTCTGTCTCCTCATATAAGCAGCAGCCTGCTCCTGCTGTCAGCAGAGCTGTGATCTGAATACCTCTTCCTTCATAAAAGATTCAGGCCTTATTGACTCGCTGCTTTGGTTTCCCCTCAGAGCCCATCCTCTCAGCTCCCTTTAAATTCTGCTCTCGTGGCTGGGGATGCACACCTGCCTGGGGGGGGGGTCAGGCACAGCATGGTGCTTTTATAGGTCTATCTGATGCACATAGATAGGAAATAAACATTTCAGCTGAGTGGGTCATTAGATGAACCTGGAAATCGTCTCTATTCGATCAGATTTGAGCCAGAGTTTTGCTCCCCCTGTGCTAATCACTCCGCTATAACAGACTCGCTGGGTCACTTGAGGATTATTGGCATTATAAAATGCCACATCACATCTGTTATGCTAAATATTGATATATCATGTTCCTTTTATTTCTGCATCTGCTACCTGCTCTTTACAGCACATCATTACTGACTGAGAGCGACATTAAACCCCTCACAGGCTGGGCTCAGCCTTCTCCACAGACGATATTTCAAACACAAGCTGCAAAAGGGCACAAAGTCTAATAAATTCCTCATTTTATATACTGCCCCCAGATTTCTAAGTCCTGTCCAATAAAGTTTTAAATGTCATAAAAGGCCTATAATATAGGTTACATAAACTGGAGCCAGGAAAACTATATGGCTCTCTACGCCGTATCTTTTTATCCTCTAAAGTTTGATCTCTTTAAATCAACAATAAAATGGTTTTTAAACAGCCAACAAGGGGATAACTGGCTGACTTTATTGTTGTTGTGATATGTCCCAACAGGCTCGTTGCTCCTTACTGACAGATAATGAGAGAACAGTGGATACCCTTTTAGGAAGACAACAGTCTTTTCTAACTGATACATATTTCATTTCAGAGATGTTATTATAAAAGGTTCAAATAATGTGTAGAATACAAACAATGCATCTTGTATCTTCCAGGCACAGAGTGTAAATTATAGCACACCTGAGTAACTATGGCTACATTCACACTGCAGGTCTTAATGCTTAATTCCGATTTTTTTGTGAAACCCGAATTTTTTCACATGGTCGTTTACATTTCCAAATATATGCGACTTGTATGTGATCTCCTGTGTGAACTGCAAACAACCTGAAAGTGTCCCACAGCGCAGTAGAGGATGCTACAACGTCACACGTAATGAGCGTGCTCAGTGTTTGTGGAAGTAAACATGGATGGTAAAGGTGGAGCATATCTTGCAATTTTAAAGTTGTTGTCCAACTAGAGCCAGCACATTAACAACTCTCTCCAATGGCTGCTCTCCGCATTATCGTCCACCATGATTGTTGTTTTTCTTCCTGATTCCGCGTATCAGGACGCAGAATAGCGACGCTTGTCGAGTATAAATGACGTACAGGTCGGATGAATGCGACCTGGCCGTATTGACACAGGTCACATTTGAAAAGCTCAGACATGTTATCGGAGTTAGGAGCACATATCCAAGTGGCCTGGGTCACATTAGTAAAAATCAGATCTCTGTTGTTCAGACTGTCATGAAAAGATCAGATACAGGCCATAATTTCAGTTGTTATGAAAACGCTGTCTATATCAAACATAACTTAAAAGAAATTAGACATCGCATCTGACGCCTTGAAATTGGCCTCTGTCTCTTTCAGAAGCAGTGAGTGTTTACAATGCCTTACAAAGGTATTACTTTGAACTTTTTCACATCACGTTTCATAGGGTCCTATGAAATCCATTTTACTATTCAATTCCATTTTATTTTTTCTCAATTTCCACTTTTTCCTTTTTTATTTTGCTGAACTGCATTTTTTCCAATTTTAATATTTATTAACACAAATAGTATGCAATTATGGCATGACTAAAAAAAAAAACCCTGAACAAATCAATAGCTAGGGGTCAACATTTACCGTTTTTCTGTTACACAAATATTACAGACTGCTGTGATTCAACAGAATGTTAGTTTTACAAGGTGTTAAAAAGTTTTTAACCCTCTTTGTTTTAAAGAACTCAAACTTTATGCACAAAAATAAGAAGCTCGCTTTTAAAATTTTCTAAATCCTTTAGAGTTGAACTGAACACCAAAATATTTACACTTAAAAAATTTTTTTCCACCATGGCTGACCGGTTTATTCTGTGTGGAGAGGATATTTGAGCAGACCTAGAACCGAGCCCAGCCTAACCAGGTAACACCAGGTGCGAAAGCTGCAAAACACTACAGAAACTACTGTATATCCTTCCCTTCTCGCTAATATCAGCTAATTCTGTGAAATTACACTTTTTAATTGTAGATTCCATCTTGCTTATTAAATTCTGCAACTCCGTCTGCGTTTTCTGCATTGTGAAATTAAAGGTAACGTCCACCTTCTTTAATGTAGTTAATTAAGTTTTATGTGACAGACCATCACAAAGTGAGGGATCATTTTGAAGTGGAAAGAGAGAGATGCAGGGTTTTCAAAACTGTCCCATGTGAGTTGTGGATCTCTGGAGCCATGTCATCTCAATTGCTCCTAGGATCGCAGTAGATTTGCAAGTGTGCTTTTTTCTTTATTTTCAGATGTTTGCTCACTATTCTCTTCCAAACTTCTGAGGTCTTCACAAAACAGCTGGATTTATACTGGAATCACACACGTGGACTTTAAGTAATCCGGTGACTTCTGAAGGCAAGATTTGGCAATGGGTTTTAAGTTAAGGCAATGAGAATAAACAGGGTTCACCATACATTCAGATTTCATATTTGTTAAAAAAAACCAACCAAACAAAAATGATGCATCCTTTTCCACATCACAACTTTATACTGTTCTGTGTTGGTCCCAATGAAGACACTGAAGTCTGTGGCTGTAACATCACAAATAGAGGGCATTTACAGTACTGAATTGAAACCTTATAACACATAAGCTACTTGACCTCTCTGAAAAGCTCTGTAAACTTCCGGCCAGGACTCCAGAGCTGCAGCAAACTTGTTGAACAAGCAAAAGCAGACCAGCATCTCCGAGGCACAGCATTTCACACTCGGGTAGAGGCAGAGGACAGGCCTTTAATGACACACAGCCCCCCTCCCAGTCACCTCGAATGAACACGCTGCGCTGGAAATAGACCGGAAACTCTGTCTCTGTGCTGGCCAGAAACCTAGTGATACATGCCTGCATTACCAGCCTGCCAAACAAAACCTACCAACACAGACAGAGACTCTCTCAATAACGCCTCATACACACACACACACACACACACATATATATATATATATATATATATATATATATATATATATATATATATATATATATATATATATATGTATGGAAAAAGCTGGACTCAAGGACAGCACAGAGGCACTCATCTTGGCTACACAGGAACAGGCCCTAAACACCAGAGCAATAGAGGCTCAGATCTACCACACCAGACAAGATCCAAGGTGTAGATTGTGCAAGGAGGCTCCTGAGACAGTCCAACACATAACAGCAGGGTGCAAGATGCTGGCAGGGAAAGCGTACATGGAACGTCATAACCAAGTGGCGGGCATAGTGTACAGAAACATCTGTGCAGGATATGGACTGAAAGCCCCGATATCAAAGTGGGGCACACCCCCAAAGGTGGTGGAGAATGACCGAGCTAAGATCCTGTGGGACTTCCAGATCCAGACAGACAAAATGGTAATGGCGAACCAACCGGACATCGTGGTGGTGGATAAACAACAGAGGAAAGCCGTTGTGGTGGATGTAGCAATACCAAGCGATTGCAACATCAGGAAAAAGGAACACGAGAAACTGGAGAAATACCAGGGCCTCAGAGAGGAACTGGAGAAGGCCTGGAAGGTGAAGACCACAGTGGTGCCTGTGGTCATCGGGGCCCTCGGGGCAGTCACCCCCAAACTGGAGCAGTGGCTAAAACAGATCCCAGGAACAACGTCAGACATCTCAGTCCAGAAATGCGCAGTTCTCGGCACAGCCAAGATACTACGCAGAACCCTCAAGCTCCCAGGCCTCTGGTAGAGGACCCGAGCTCAGAGGTTGAGAAAGACCACCCGTGGAGGGTGAGAAGGGAATTTTTTTTTTTTTTTTAATATATGTATGTATGTATGTATGTATGTGTGTGTGTGTGTGTGTGTGTGTGTGTCCACTAAAGAGAAAACAAGAACTTACAAGTGTTTACATGTATAGGAAAACAGCTAACAGACAAGTTAACAGATGGTGAAAGTGTTCTTATCCTTTATGGAAGTGTGTACTCTGGATTTAGTTGTGTGGTTAACTGAAAAAACTAGAGGCTTCCCCACCGTAAACAAGGATCTGGTCTGTGTAATTGTTAGCTTGTTCAGCAGCATCCCTGTTCAGTTTCAGTGCTGCTGTCAGCAGGGTAGGTTGCTACAGTTTCTGACCAGTTTCTACTCAACTTGTCATGTAGGACCTCAGACCAATGGGGGTATCACTAATAAGGGTGCACGAATAAATTGGCCCCAATTTCCTTAATTTTGGGAGATCGGCGATTGATCAAAACTTACATTTGAAACCGATCTTATCTACCGATCTTATTTGCCTCCACAAAGGTCTGAAAATCAGCCACTGTCCCCTTTTGCTCTGCTGAGACAGAAGGCTGACTGTCCCGCCCCGCCAAGTCACGTCTGCGTGGTTAACAATAGTCACCCCACTGTTGCCAACTTGGCAACTTTGTTTCTATATTTAGCGATTTTTCAATCAAAAGAATCTGGTCAATCAAAATTTTTAAAACTCTCTCACAGCAGAGCAAAGGGGGATGGTGGCTGATTTTCAGACCTTTGTGCAGTCAGATAAGATCAGTGGATAAGATCGGTTTCACATTTAAGATCAACTGATCGCCGATCTCCCAAAATTAGGGAAATTGGTGCACCCCAAGAAAATAGCCCGCTCTGTATCCATTTTAATGCAAATCAGTATATTACTTATATTGACTGATTAACCTAATGTCAGTGTGTTTTTGGACAAACTGGCAATGAACTACATATTTCTCTGAAACATTCAATGAGCATGCAGATTTGCTCATAGTCAAGCTTTGATTAAAAGGCTAGACTTTTCTAAATTTCTCATTTTGAGTTTACACATCTTCACCAGAGGTGCCAATAATTTTGGAAGAGAGTGTATGTACTTATGGATTGATCGTAGCCTGTGATGCCTGTCTGTGTCTATTTGTTTCGTCTCAACCTCCCAGCTGGTCAAAGCTGATGGTCTTTCATCCTGAACCTGGTTTCTTCCCCCTAAAACAGATTCTTCCTTTGCACTTTTGTTCTGTGGTTGCTTAAGCTGCCTCACTGTGTTTGAGTAAAGATTCAATATAATCTACTGACTGCATTGTGTTATAATTGGAAGGAATTTAACTAAATATAAATGGCTTGGATATGGATTTTGTTCAAATGAATCTGAATTAAACTGGATTGTTTCTAACTAGACATGAATCCGACCAATAACGAGTTTTTTATGGAATAATTCTTTGATTCCTGCCGAATTACTGGGAATAATTTGAGCACCTTGCCTAAAATTAAAAAACAACAACAGTATTTAGAGGTCATCTTTTAGCATTAAGCACATATTTTGGCGAACGGTTTTAGAAATGTAGCTGAGCCCCTACCGACACAGACATCTCTACACATTTAACATGACATACAGTTCACTTATGTTCTATTAATACTGAGTGCTTTCTTATTGATCGTCCTTCTTTGCCAGCAGAAACGACATGGCTTGTTTGTAGCTTGGATACAGGCCAGTTCATACATTATTGCTTTACATGGTGGTTCCCAGCATTATAGACCACCTCCCAAAATGTCCCCTGCTTGCCTAGCCCACCCTCCTCCAGCACTGAATATCCAGGCTTCTACCAGCCTGTTATGACAAAGAGAATAAAGGCAAGCAGCAGAGGGGTTTAGCCTTAACTCTTCTAATGAGCTTCTGTGTTCCAGTATGTTGCATAAACCCATTACCCTCCCAGCACATTACCTCATCCATTTCTTATATGTGGATAGCTTCCTTCTCCCAAGAGCAAAGCATTTCTGTGGTATACACACACACACACACACACACACACACACACACACACACACACACACACAGGTTATCTCATAGTCTAAAATGTTTCTGTTTCACACAGATGCTGATTTGACCCTGAGATATCAGGAAATCACAGAGAGAGTGGCAAAAACAGTAAGAAAAAAAAACTCCACTAGCAGGAGATCAATTGCTCAGAGACGAGATGAAGGAAGAAAAACAGAGGGAGCGATTGAGTGGCGCTATCTCAGTATGTGGCAACTATTGCAGTGTGGGATGAAAGACGCAGGTGGTGGTGAGCTCAGGCTCATTTGTGGATGCAGCCCAGGATGATGGCGTCTGCAGATTCCCTCACAATTTCTCTGTTGGTTCAGCAAAGTCAATTCTCAGTGAAACAAAATAAATAAATAAATATCCTCTCGTTAACAAATACAGCTGATTTAATACATTATACAGGGTTCCTGTGGGTTTCACAAACTCATATTTAAGACTTTTTAAGACCTTTTTTAAGACCACTATGAATGACATTTAAGACCTGTATCACAACAGAAATGAACAGATTTTTCAGATTAACTAAAAATCTTGCCACATTCTTACTTTAGTTGAAGACATTAATTACATTTCCTTTCAATCTTTTTCCCTATTTTTCATCATGGTTGCATCTGTAGCATTCTCTTTGCTAATCTGGCAAAGAGAATGGCAAAAGGGAGTGTCTATGTATTAGCGTGTTAGCTACATTGCTTGGGGAGATGAAAATAGTAAGGGTGGATAAGATCGGTTTCACATGGAAGTATCAACTGATCACCAATCTCCTAAAATGAAGGAAACTGGCGCTGATTTATCGATGCACCCCTACTTTGTACCTTAACACAGCCTTAGTTCTGTCATTTGTTTTGGCATCTTTGGTGTTACAATTTTTCTCAGTCGCTTTGGTGAATTTCTCCAATCATCCTCAATATTTGCATAACAGTAAGTGCATTTCTCAAAACAATTTGAACAAACACCAAAACACCATGGATAACCTGCAAAAACCAGTCTCTTTCTAAAAATCCTTAGTTCATCTCTCAAAAGTAAACATCTGTGTCAATGAACATGTCAGTGCCTCAGAATGACAAGTCCTTGTTTCAATGTGTACGGATGACAGTCAAACTGATTAGTTGTGCTGTCAGCATAACAGTAAACTCTGAAGGGATGCATTGTTGTAAACTATGGCTAAAGTTTTGATGAATAATATTGTGTGTGTGTGTGTATATATATATATATATATATATATATATATATATATATATATATATATATATATATATATGAGTATTATAAAGTGTAATTGTGTGAGAGACTGCACAAGATTCACATTTACCCTTTTACAGTAATTTGTTGACAGACCATGTCATTGTGATACAGAAAGAAAAGAAAAAATGTAGAAATGGGAACATACTTAAGGAAAACTGTACATGCAGTGATGTAGGAATTACAGTGCTGTCTTCCTATACTTTCCATCTCCAAGGTGAAGAGAATTCTTCAGAGGGGTTAAGGAATGAAGAGCAGGGTGAGAGAAACTCTATCAGCATCTTGTTGTGGGTCACAAACCATACCCTGATGATGTTGGAGCGATGGAAACTGTCATATGTCCTCTGCGTCTTCTGCCTCTTCCTCTGTTTTGCCTCCTAACTCCTCTTCTTTTTCTTCTCTCTGACTATTGACCCTGTCCAAATGCTTGTCTTTTCATTGTCACTGAAATGTAACATTGTGTTGTGCTCTGGCTATACACTATATACTTACCAGTGGATGGTTTAGAAAACTGATTATTGGTAGACCTAATGCTTCACACATTTACCTACATTGGAGAAACTCAGGATTCACCTGGAAGCAATTTATCAGTTCAGGACAGATTAAGAAAAAAAAGTCTCATGGAAACATGCTCGACGTACTATGACAACTTGTTCAAATATTTTGGATGTTAAGACTTATACGATGAACTTGTGCTTAAATGCTGTAAAGGCTGGGACTATTCAATAGAGACCCATATAATACATTTTGATCAACATGACAAGCAATTGAAAAAGCAGAGAATTTCACTTAATCACTTGTATGATGTACAAAAGCATTTGCAACTTGTTCACAAAAATGAGAAACTGCTTTTTTTGATGTGCACAATTGACACAATGATTTGAAGATCGAACAAGTAGTTTTGAGAATTTCAATTCTGTTCTGAGAAATGCACCAAAACGACTGAGAAATTGTAAACTATTTCTTGAATGAAATAAGCGCAGAAAGCTGGATGAATGGATGGTTCGATAGATAAATGGATGGATGGATAAAAAAAACCTTTCTCCTTGTGCAAAATCAAAGACACAGCTTGTTTCCAAGCACCAAATTCATCATGTGGTTGTGATTGATCATTGATGCTGAATACATCCTTCTCCAATTAGGCCATCCTTGTCCCTGCATCCTTTCCCAACCACTGATACTGATGATCCTAGAGGACCATACTATCTGATGTCAGACATGCAAGCTTTCTCACGCTCACAGATGTATTTTTCAGATTCTCCTGCACCTCAGCTTGAAATCAGCTCAGTGTCAGAACTTTCTCTTGTTTCAATGGGAGTTCTTCTTCTCTGTTGATGGAGACAGTGACTCTGAATAAAGTACTCAGTACAGCACAAGGCTTTACAGAGATATCAATATTTAATCAGAGTTAAAGGCAATTGGAATTCACAGAGACAATAGATGGAGTTTATATAAAATACCACTGCAATCAGCCCGACTATACGGGGAGTCAGAATACTTATCCAAAAAGACATGCAATGAGCCAATCAGGGCCTAGGAGGAGCATCTAAATCTTCTTATATTACACATGAAGAAGAGCCTCTATGAGACCCTGCCTTGTGTTAAAGTTGATTCATCTCTCATCTCTAGCAGGCTTATGGCAGCCAGCACAGAGGACACTGGCGTCTGTTGTTGATGTTATTGTTTGTCAGCCTGAGTCAATAAGTAACATTTCAATCCAGGCCATTTGGACTTCGTTAGAGCTGCGATCATAGGCTGCACCACATCAATCAAAGCCAAACGCTGTGAGCAAACGGGTCCCGCTTATAATTGGATGCAGACCCATTTTCTCTCCCACGGTGACAGTGAGAGCGGCGCTGGAAAACCGCGGTGAACCATTCTGTTTGAAGCAGAAACGTCTGCAATATGAGATCTGTATGAATGTTTTAGAACCTCCTCCAAGTTTCCATTAAGAACAGAGAACCTTCTAATAAACTGCGATTGAAACCCGTCGCTGTCTTCCTCTCCCGTTTTTAGGAGAGGGACTTGAAGTGAGGACAGGCCTTTGCATGTGGAGCGCGTCTTTCTTCTCCTCCTCTCCTCCAAGGCTGAGTTTAAAAAGAAGAGCATCAGAATCGCAGCTTTAATAATTGAGGCAGAGACTGCAGGGTACTCTGCTAAGGCCTCCTTGATGTGAGGAGTCCTTAAAAGATGCATGGATGCCTCCCCAGAGGGAGATGGAAGGGCTTCGTAGGAGCCAAGGCTCTCTACGCTTAAAGATTATGTGTGCATCCGCCGGCGCAAGATGACCAGGAAAATGCTCAGAGGACCATTATTCCTCCTTGCGGCATTCCGAGGCATGGGCCCCAAGCTGATAAGATGCTATCAATATTCATGCCTCTAAATCAATTATATCCACATGTATTTCAAATGCAAATCATTTGGCAGACAGAACAGTCTGGGAAGGATTCTGCAGACTACAATAATCACATGCAGGGTATAGGAAGCAAGGCAAACAAGCACTTAGATGCAGGGGAAAGCAATAAGGATTCCAGTAAACATAAATGTGTCAGCTGCTTACAGCAAACACATTTAGAGGGGGCTTCTGTGCCCACTCACATGCCCCCCCCCCATCATCAGGAGCTAGGGCCTAAATTATTGATCTGCTGGATTCATCAGCATAGCAGTCACGTCTGAGAGTGGGTGGAGGTGGGTGGGGATCTAACTGTGGATGTGTCCCCACACTGCAGCCGCTGAAATAATTAGGAGGAGTTCTCATTAAGGTTGAAGGGGGAGCGGAGGGGCTCTGGGTGTTTAATGTCCTCCCCTGAGCCTCCAGATCAGTCTGATCAGATCCTGAGGCGACACACACACCCATGGTGTGGAGGTATGACCAAAAAACGCCACGCTGGCAATCAGATTACTGTATTTTCCGGACTATAAATTGTGGGGTTTTTTCATAGTTTGGCTGGTCCTGTAACTTATAGTCCAACGTGATGTATATGTGTTTTTTCCTCCTCATGAAGCATTTTTTGACTGATGCGTTAATTGTTAATTCATACCGTCAGAGATGAACCAAGGATTAAACATTATCGTCTGCAGAAAAAGCGGGTTGAAAGGAAGATGGCCAAAATTGAAGGAATGACTCGTGAATGGTGCAGTTACGTCTCCATGTCCTGGTAGCTCCTTTTGGGCCTTCTTGGTAGAACCGCCTCTCTGCAGGCGTCTCCGCTGCACACTTTGCCGTCTACGGTAGGAAACTCTGACGAGGTAGCACAGATCGTCAGAACACGGGTGGAGCGGAACCGTTCCTGACCACCCTGATTAAAAGCATGGACATCGGTACATTAAAAACCGCCAGCTAGGGTTGGGATATATGGATTTAGAATTTTATCGCGAATTTTTGTGGTACTATTGTGATAACCATAAAGATTATGATATAAAAAAAAACTATTTACTACTTCTTTTTTAAGTAACTGTGTGTTGTATGCTTCATCTAGGATGTCACTTACTTAAAAAAGTGGGATTTATATCTGCTTATCTATATATAGAAAACAGAAACTGCATTTAATCATATTTTGGGATTTGCTGTTATTTATAGATGGTCTCGTGGAACAAACAGTGGAGAAAACAGCAAAAATAACATTTCTGATCATGCTGTCAGTTTTGTATTTTATTTACCATCAATAACGGAAATGTATCATGACGATTAATCAAAATTTTTATGACTGAAAATTTTTCACGATAAATGATACGATAAATGTGCTGGCAAGCCAAAGTTGACAGTTTCCTTTTATTTGTTAAAGCAGGCAGCTGAACACAACCTGTCATCATTACCTTTCATCAAGATGGACGAGGTTCCCCTCATGTTTGACAATCTCTAAATAAATGTGACTTACATATATGTCTTTTTCCCTCTTCATGATGCATTTTTTGACTTATGCGACTTATACTCCAGAGCGACTTATAGTTTTGTTAGGATTCGGGTCAGCGGTATCGGTGTGTAACCCAGGTTTTATAAATTAGCCAAAAACGAGCGATCAAATATGCGAGTGTGAACGAGCGATCTCTGCTCTGCTTGTTTTATTTCTGCTGTCAAGGGAATCCACAGGGCTTTGGTGCCCCTAGGTGGTTCCCTGCCTCGTTCTCAGTGAATCATACAAAAATCTATGTGTGTGTATGTGTGTGTGTGTGTGTGTGTGTGTGTGTGCTCCACATAAAATGCAAAATGACTCTCAAGAGAAAGGTTGAAAGTAAAAAACAGAATGAACATGAATAAATTGACAATGGCAGCATAATGAATATTTGATTTGTTCCTATTTATGGAAGACATTTTAGAAAAGAACTGCCAAAAATAATATTTTATATGAGCCAACACTTCACAGTAGCAAAAAACAAATGATGTTGGATGTTACTGAGTCCAAGCTAGGTGGCTAAATGTGACCAAGAGGCAGCAATATGGAGTCTTCCTCATTCATTTTTCAAGATCAGAGTGCATAACAAGGACAAAACAGTCTTGTTGCGTCTCCCTGAAGAAGGAGACGTTGAGCAGAGCGTGTACAGGAAGTTGGAACAGCAGTGAGCAGGAGGATATGCATGCTACACTTCCATTTGTGCCAAAATGGGTTTCACAGCCATAAGTGAAGTCCATGAATCTTTTTGTCACGTTGTGCTCTCAGTGTCAGCTCGCCTCACGCTGCGACTCCGCAGCTTTTCTAAGTAGCTCAGTGTGGAGGCCACACCCCCTCGTTAGCAGGGAGGGTTCATTATGCAAATCGTCCTGCTGGAGCCGTATCAATGAGGCGCACGCTCCGTTATCATTTTTCGCCGCCGGGGCTCTTCTTCTCCCCGATCGCTCATACGGAATCATGGCCTAATAGCATCCCATTAACATAATTGCCAGCACAACTAGTGTTCCGTGTCTCCGAGCCACTCTGCTGCTCTGCCAGCTGAAAACAGAGGAGAGGATGGGTGAGTGTGGAAGAGGAGGGGGGGAGGAAAGAAATTTAATTAAGCCAACACGTCGGCCACTCCCTCCTGAAGCAAATGTCTGCTTTTTTTTCTTTAGAAACAGGAAAAAGGAACTCCAGAATCCAGAGAAGCAGCCAAGGTGCTCTGCCCGTACCATGATCCCACCTGCCGTTCTAAATAACATTCTCGTTATTTTTTAATTGACCTCTAATTAAAATATATCACAGCCCAGATTCCACAAATCGCCCCTAAAGTGGAGAAGCGGCCTTTTCAAGCCTATTAACACATCTTTAATTAAGGCGGCGCCTTCTTCCAGCTTAACAAGCCATGGACTTCGAGACTTTAGTGGAACGATCCGTGATGAGAAATAAGAGGAAGAACGATCCCACTGGATTCATCCAAGGAATTCCTTTGTGATGGGGGGATGACAGGTGTGCAGTTGCTCACTCCTTTAAGCGCTCTGCAGCATCAGCCACAGTTGCAAGCAGGGAGCCATAATCGTGTACCACACTCTCCTTAGTTGCCATAACCCTCCACCACCACCACCACCACAGAAGCCACCCGTGCTGCTCTGATGAATTGATTGACAATTTTCCATCTAGCAGTGCTGTCACCGAAGCAGAGGGAGCCACACAGGAGGGCCATGTTCTGGTCACTTCCAAAGGATCTCCATGGGGAAATCTACACATAAGCTATAGAACAGTGGTAGCCTCACTTATAGTTAAAATACACACAGTGTACGTTTGTTATGTATCATCAAACTCCAACTGAACAGTAAAGATGTGACCCACTACCCAGTTCTGAACTGTTTCTAAGAATCCTAAACAGAAATAATGTACATTAGGGTTACTAGGATTATTCAACTGGAGCTGAGACTTTAACATGTTCATTTTGATTAATTACATAGATTTTAAAGCGGTACAAATTTTAACACAATCATTTTTTCCCCCCTTAGAAAACTTCTGAGCTGGAACCTTTGTATTTGCATGTATCTGGTACACCTGTAAATCTGATGCACCAGTGACAAAACAGCGATGGTTGGCAAAGCTGTTTCTCTTGGCCCACTAGTGGTTAATTTTTGCTTCAAAAAGCGATCTGATGGGACGCTGGATAAGACTATTGTTGTGTGCAAGTTGTGCTAATATTACATTACATTAAGCTGTCAGCCTATCACTGAAGCTATTCAAGCCTAAAATAGCATCTCAATGGTAAACATGTAGCAGACGCACAGACGTCCCCAACACTAATGTCAGCGACACATTTCCAAAGAAGGATTTTTTCAAAGTTCCCGAAACACTTGAAAGCTGAATGTGTAGAATAGCACTTTGAATAACCTAAATAACAAATTAAAAACAGTAAATATCTTTGTTGTTCAGCTCATATGTCTATTTAATAATTTAGCAGCAAAAAGGGTTTTTAAATTGAAAATGTGTATTTTGTCAATATACAGGTTTTGATTAAAATTAAAATAATTTTGATTCATTAAAAACCCTTCAATTATCTTGATTAAAAATGTTTTTTGAGTCCCACCACTAGAATTGACCCTTTATCTGCGTCAATACACTGAAAATGCAGCAGGTTCTTAAGTTTGATCCATTTAATGAGGAGATTTTAAAGGATTTAAACTGTTGATCGCTGATAAGAGCAAATCAGGGGGAAATTGACTGATTCCTGCTGTATCTCTGGCCACCTGATTGGTGCATCTCTAATGTACAGCCTGTGAAATACAAACGCTCATCAGAAACGCTTCTCCTCCGCAGCTTCACGGCTCCATAACACGTCGAGGCTCGTTACGCTCCTCACGATGACAGCTAAATAAAGCACAATTAGCAGTCAACCAGGCATGCTCGCTGCTGACTTCATCCCCCAAATTATCCTGGAGAGCCCAAAATGCTAACAGCAACAACTCGTGATTAAGTGAGATGAGAGCAATTCCAGCGATCATAAAGCAAAACGAAGGTGAAAGCAGCATGTCGACCAGCTCATTTTGTTAATTGGAAGATTAAAAGTTCATTTCCTCTCACTGGTCAAGAAATCAGCGTAACAGCAGTGGGAGGAAGCACTTAAAACAAACAGCCACTCACTAAGACCGTTTCCTGGCTCTTTTCTCAGCCGGTTTTAATTTGACACCTTGAGCTGGAGTAACTGGGAGGGGAGAGAGGAGCCGCAGAGGAATTCATTAGGCGCGCCGCTGCAGGGTCCTGGCTCGGAGCGTTAATGACATCGGAGGATAGGGAAACGAGACAGCCCAGACGCAAAATGAAATAAACATGAGGATTGTCAGCGCTGACAGCGGCAGGGGAAAGGGACAGACTCGTTTGGGCCAGAGACCTTCAGCCCCCCCACCTCCAAAGATCAGAGCAGAAACAATATTGGGAGTGGGATCACAATTGTCCTCGGATTCACGCTGACAGACGCGATGTTTGGCACGCAGGGGCGAGTCTGCGCGCGCGCTGATCTTCGTATCATTAAAAATATCCATCACTTGGAGCTCCTGACGCATTCAGATCGGCGGCTGTAATTAAATTATTAATGTCACAGCAGCCAACAACCTCTTCACCCCCCAGTCGCCATACAAACTGCACACTTAATGCGGCTGCTGAAAGACATTAAAAATACAACAATCTCTGTCTGCCTTCACCCCGGATCAATTTAGATGACTGCAAAAATAACACAGAGGAAGAAAACAGGGAGCATGAGAACACAACCATGACATGTACCTGAAATGAATTAAAATCTACCTCTCTGGCAGTGTATGAATGAATATTCTCCACCTCAACTTCTACTAGAATTTGTTCTATCTTTGTCTGTCTGCTCTTAGAAAAACATCCAGAATCTCAGTTTTGACAGATTGTGTTCCACATCCAGCAACATCTGAGCTCTGCTTGTAGATACCAGAGGAACGGTCCCAAACAGGAACGTATGCTTTGTTGCTCCTGCTGCAACAAACTAGGCTACAAGCCACCGGTCCTGGAAAGTTGGTGCATTTTTCTACCTTGGAGAGAATAATTCAGCACCCCAGTGACACAAATGGATCTATACCATGTATGTCCTGCACTGATCAGCCGGTTCTGGTTCTCTTTAGGCTCTGACCTGCAAATTCCAAGTCTTTTTCAAGGGACTTATAATAGTGGAATGCATGAGGAAGAAAGTCTTCCCAGTTATGCAATAAATTGTGTCCCTAAGTGTTTCAGATTTGTAATCAATAAAAAAAAAAAAAAAAAAAAAAAAAAAAAAAAAAAAAAAAAAAAAAAAAAAAAAAAAAAAAAAAAAAAAAATCACACCTTTGGTTGATGCATTTAAAGACCAAATATGGATGAAATTCTTAACTTTGATCCATTTAAGTAACAAAAATATGGATTAAGAGTTAGACTGTCTGTTTGAAAGCCCTGTAAGTCTAAATAAAACCTTCTAACTGCTACTAACTGCAGTGAAGATATTGATTCACATTTTCCAGACACTTTTTGTTCTTTACCATTTCATAATGTCCTTTCTACTTTCTGTGAGTGAGACCGTGAAGGCATTCCGGCCAGTTAAGAGTCCATCCAGCTAGCCAAGTATGCTACCGATATAGCAGAGCGAGAATGAATGACACTTGAAATATTAAAATCAAACCCAATGTTCTGTCTAATCAGTCCTTTATCAATGCAATATTGTAGAGATTGACAACTGAGATGATGTGCAGCTCCAATCGCAACCTTTTTTTATTTTCACAAATGTTCCATAAATCAAAAGCTGTGTTCTAAAGAGCATCTAAGTGTTGAAGATTAATCCAGTATATCCTGGTCCAATCAATATACTGTGATTTTTATGCTTCTCTCATTCTAGTGTAGTTCTAATGCCAAAAAGCGGTTTTTGTACTTTCACACATAGGATGAATGTTTCATAAATCTTGAATTGTATTTATAGGATCTCTGTATAATGAGAAATTGCCCAGTTCTGGCTTCATTAGTTTAAATAATCTACATTTTGAACCAGAGATGATCAAATCTAGTCCGGACACACTCAACGACTGTGAAATAGCCCTTTAGTTTAGCCCCTAAGCAGATGTAGTTATTAGCAGCAAACAGTTAGCAACCTGCAGTACTCGCAACGGACAACAAATCATAAATGTACGATTTACCCAAAAGGCCACCAGATGAAATATTTAAAAGTGGTGAAGGCCTCTGGAGTAATTATATAACTGAGTGTTATCTGGCAGGCTAACAAGAAGTAGACTCTGTAAACACAACAGGGCAACTCTAGAACTACTTCCTCCTCTATTTCGAAATAAGAGTCTCAAACAAGAACAGGACAGTCCTTCATCAGATAATTTAACTTTCAACTCGAGAACCACTTCCTTACTTATTTCAAAGTACAAGTTTCGAACAGCAACAGAACAATGATTCATCAAGGTAATCTAACTTTCAACTCAAGAACTACTTCCTCTTTTATTTCAAAATAAGAGTCTCAAACAGCAACAGGACAGTGCTTCATCAGATAGTTAAACTTTCAGAGTTAATACTGTGGCACTGTGATGGTGGGAGTATCACAGTGCAACAAGCTGTACTGGTACTAATATAGTAGTTTGAATAATAGGTTACTCTTCATCTAATCCCTTCTACCCAAGTCTTACAGGTGCTCTTTTGACATTCCACCCATCTGCTTACCCTGTCATGCAAATCTTTCAAAAAAGAAATCCTATTAACTCCACAAACAGAAAACTACTTCATAAGCTCCTTTGTAGGGGAAGTAAGTTGTTACCTGAAGCATAGTCTCTGTGCAAAGCAGGAACAATTCAAACAAAGGAACAAGTGATTCTCTCTGAGGAAGGATGAGTGTGGTCTGTTTGGAAGGCGTTTTCATGAATCTCTTTCATTTGTGTTTCTCAAAGAACATAATAAATCTGTCAGTCATTGTGTCAGTCAGTCAGGATGCTGCCCCGCTCTGCAGTGCTTTGAGATCAGGACAGTCCTTCCACTAAACCAGTTCTGCTTTTGTAAGGTGACAGACAACCAATCACAAAGTCGGAATATACCAGAAGGAGGAAGAGATATTTTCAGAGACAGGGTGTTTCCACACTGGATAGTCCAGTAGACTGGGTTTGATTGGGGACCAAAATGGCAACATTTGTTACATTTTCAGCTGGTGCGGTTCATTTTCACACTGCACTGTGTCAAACGAACCAAACCCTTTGAAATACCTGTTCAGGTGGCGCAGCACCAAGAACCACTGAAGGAAACCACACGAAAACCTCTAAGTGCAACTTCCTTCTTCACAAAATGTAAAGAAAAGTGGAGTGGCGTCAGATTTTAGCGGTTGTAGGATTTATCTTTTGTCTTTGGCAAAAGACCCTAAGCTATTTCTCCCGCTAGTCCAGAATGCCCTTCACTGTATTCCACTTCCTGCTTTTGGAGCGGTCTCCGGTTTGCTTGCATTCACATGTATTCGAACTGCACCAGAGTTCACTTCAATCGAACCAGGATCAAGGATTTTAGGTGGACCAAAGTTCATTTCTTTGGTCTGCATCGGAGTTCAGTTATGCATTCACACCTCCCCAAATTTGGCAAACGAACTTTGATTAAAGCAGGCTAAACCAGGCTAGTGTGAATGCACCCTTAGTGACGTGGCACCTAGCTAGTTCTCTAGCACTTATCAAATTGATCCAGCACCAGCCCTGCAGTGGCATTAGAACCATTTTGGAGGAAAAAATGGATGCTCAGCCCCCCCCTCACACTGATGGAGCAAGCCATTTCTCCTGTTGAGATGGCCCTCCTCTCCAAGCTGCTTGGCTTCAAACTCGTGGCTCCGTTGCAGTGGGATGAGAATGCAGGCAGAATGGGAGGGAATGCACGTTGCTGACACCTGTCTCTCCCAGGACGAGACCGCCTTTGTGACGTGGAAGCACCCGGAGATGGATTTGACAGGGTTGCTGACAAGGACCGGGCTGCACGCTGGGAGCAACACTGCAGGCCAACACAAACAAGACTTTCTCTCCTCTCTGGGCATGCAGTGATAGCTACAGCTGGCAGATGAGAAGCCTCAGTTAGTGTACACTTTGCAAACACGCAAAATCAAACGCAGCTTGAACTGTGCTTCTCTGAGACCTCAAATTCAGCACACAAAGGATATGTCTCTCTTCTATAGCTGTTCATTAAGTCTGCCTTGCTCACCATGCTTCCATCTCTGAGAACCAGTCCAAAGCAGACACCTCCTGATTGTTAGAGTCTACACTGAGAAAGTCTGAGCAGCAACAAGCTCAAAGAAAAAACTCCCTCTGAGCTGATGAGACTTGGATGAAGAGCAGCAAGACCAGACGAGTTCTGGAGGTGTAGCTCCAGCTGTGGGACTGGAGGCGTCAGCGGCTCTCTGACCGCGGTTAGAACAATATGACAAATTGGCCTAGTTTTCCTTTTAATTAATCATGCCGTGCTGACAGCTACCTGTGCCACACATCATCATCAGTCAGAAGGATAGGAAGCCCCAGCCGCACGTAATAAGAGAGGAGGATGCACCTCATTACCTGACTTCCTGTACAGCAAAGAAATGAGATGGAGACCTTTCCATCTGATTTTTCTCTTAGACTCAGAAGTTAGCTGGAAACAAGACAGTACATATAGTTCCCATTAGATGCTACAAATTTGTCCTGCAGACTAAAAACCATTTATCAGCTTTCTCTAGCAGTGCTATTACACAGCAGATTTCATTTGTGAAACAGTATATTAAGGCGCTGAGGGCAATGCTGCAAATAATGAGCCGGACTGCTTTGTTGCGACGAGACAAAATGCTTTCAGAATCAAGTGCTTCATGTCGAACTTGGAAGCTTTTGTTTTCTGTTATCAAAGTCTTCTCAAATTATTTTCTCATTGTTGATTACAAAACTGACAACATTTTTAAAAATTTTGTTTCCTAAAATTAGTTCGCAAAATTATATTTACAGTGGTGAAAATAAGTATTTTACATCATTATTTGATTTTTCAATGATCTGTAATTTTCATTATAGGTATACTTCAACTGTGAGAAATGGAATCTAAAAAAAAAAAAAATCAAGAAAATCACATTGTATGATTTTTTTAAAAATAATTAATTAGCACTTTATTATCTGAAATAAGTATTTGACACCTACCAACCAGCAGGAACTCTGATTACCATAGTAACACGCCACACCAAAATGAATTAAAAGGTCCTCCTGCTCAACCAGCACGTCTGAAGTTAGCCAGTGACCATCTGGATGATACAGAGGCGGAATGAGAGAAGAACATGAGGTCAGATGAGACTGAAATAGAACTTGCTGGTATGAACTCAACTCCCTGTGTTTGAAGGAAGAAGGAGGATGAGTACATTCCCAAGAACATTATTCCAACTGTGCAGCACAGTGGTGGAAGCATCATGCTTTGGGGGTGTTTTTCTGCAAAGGGACAAGGATGACTTCACCGTATTGAGGGGATGATTGATGGGGTTATGTACTGTCAGATTTTGGGCAACAACCTCCTTCCCTCAGTAGATGAAGACGGGTCGCAGCTGGACCTTCCAGTGAAGCAAAACTCACAGCCAGGGCAACTAGCCAGTTTCTAGGCCTGAACCCAATAGAAAAGCTTTGAAAAGAGCTGAAACTCTGTTACCTAGTGACAGTCCAGAAACCTGAAAGATCTGGAGAAGATCTGTATTGAGGAGAGGGCCAAAATGGCTGCTGCAGTGTAAACCTGGTCAAGAACTACAGGAAATGTCTGACATCTGTAATTGTAAACAAAGGCTTCTGTAACAAATATTAAGTTCTATTTTTCTATTGTATCAAATAGGTATTTTTGCCTAACATGACTGTTAGGTGTACTAGCAACACTATGCTAATTAATTATTTAAAAAAAAAAATCATATAATGTGATTTTCTAGATTTTGTTTGTCTCTAACAGTTGAGGTGTACCTATGATGAAATTACAGACCTCTTCATTCCTTGGAAGTGGGGAAACTTGAGAAATCAAAGACTTATTTTCCCCACTGTATAAGTGTTTTCTAGGTTGGAGTAAAGAGGAAAGCAGTGATAGACAGAAAAAAGAATCATAAAGTAGGGTATTTTAGAAGAACATCAACACTAATCAGCTGGTGGTTGGAGTTACTCAACAGGGGATTGTTCCACTTAGTAATGCTAACCATGTAAACTAATCACTAAAATAAGACGCGGCGGACAGTTTAAGATGTCAACTCTAATTTATTACTTGCTTTTATTTTTAGTAACAGCAAAACCGTCTTTAACTACAAGGCTTCGTAATATCTCTCATATATTAAAAGGGCCCAAGTTGTGTTTCATGGATTTTGTAGAAAAATACTAAATATCTTGGTATATGTTGCCCTTCCATTTTCTGAGGTAAGAAAACAAGCCAGTGAGCTCTAATCAGTCATGTAAAGGAGTAAATGATATGCTTTGATTGTTTTCAGTGTGGTTTAATTAATACAGATGCATCTGTCCCACAGTCTGGAGGATATAAAGTGGACCCCCGGTATGTGCAGAGGTTAGGGACCACAACCGCCCGCATACAGTTAAAATAATCTAAAAACACTTAGAACTGCCTATTTTAATAGTTCAAACAACAAATATACCTTAATATGCATTAATACATACACTGGAAACTGTCTTAGCACCACAGTAGAAGCTAATATTGACTAGGGGTGTGCCAAAAAAAAAAAAAAAAATCGATTCACAAAAGAATCACGATCCTCATTTACTATGATTCAGAATCAATATAAAGTGTCCCAAAATCAATAAAAAAAAAAAAAAAATAGAAATCCACTAGCTTTTGGCCTTCATTTTTTAACAATGCAGGACGTTTTGACGTCACCACGCAGCCGGTGCTGGAATGTACGCATGTGCGGAAAGCACCAAAGCAAAGAGGAAACTAAAAAAATGAAAGAGAGAGAGATTCAACCGGTCTCCTCTTCATTGAAGGCAAACATTTGGACTCATTTTGGTTTTTCCCGAATACCCAGGAAGACGAAGCTTGACATGAGCTTCACCGTGTGCAAGGTTCGCAAAATGAAGATTGACCACTTCGTAATTCACAAATAGGCAGAGCCAACCTACAGCTGAGCCAAAGTACGCCATACCCTGCGGTACAGAGCTCTGTGTTCTGTGATTGGTCAGAAATTTGTTGCCATGTTTTATGCAGAAATGCACTCAGACAGCAATGTTGATAGTCCGCTTCCACTATCTGGTTTTTGTATCCGCAGGCGACATGAATACTTTTAAGGAGTGTTTAGCCAATGCAATGAGAAATTATTTGTACGATTCTTCACTAAATAAGTACAAAGACTGTCAAATGGCTAAAAATCTGGATAGAAATGACAATCCCGTTGACAGAGG
Organism: Anableps anableps; assembly: GCA_014839685.1. Lineage (NCBI taxonomy): Eukaryota > Metazoa > Chordata > Actinopteri > Cyprinodontiformes > Anablepidae > Anableps > Anableps anableps. Next base: position 4,320,759 of record CM026070.1, read on the forward strand.
AGGCTGTCTGCAGACAGGTGTGGCGCTCTCTTTGTGAATGTTTTGTGAAAACGAAACAGAGGATGCAGGGAAGGAGTAATTCCTTCTGAGCATGGATTAATATTTAAAATTTAACAAATGTGAAAAAGACATTTCAATGTCTCCATTTATCATGCTGCCTTGCCTGGAATAGATCATGAGGATCTTTTGTACAACTATAGATTAAAGCAGAAATCATTATGAATAATCATTTTGAATTGAAAATCGATTTTGAATCTAATCGTGGCCTCAAAAATTGGTATCCAATTGTGAGATGGTAAAAGATTCCCAACCCTAACATCTACAGTCTTACTAATCTCCACTCTTGGGGGTACAGCCAATCAGTGCTAAGAAAATGAGTGGTGCTCCTGGATTGGCTGCTTTGCAAATAACAGCCAATGGCGTGTCAAGCAGCATTGTGTCAAGCAGCATTGCGCCAAGGTATCTCAACTTTCCAAGCTGCATATTCTTTTATTGCATATTCGTTTATAATATCTTAGATATGATGCTGGTGACGGGATGTTTCTGCTTATTCGGTAATCAGAAAGTCTCTGACTGGTGGATTTGTGCAGTTCAATTATCTGGACATCACCTGTGTCCCTGCTTCCAAACTGAAACCCAACCCTGTGTCCACAGGACGCTCCACACAAGCTGGCCGGTGTGACAGCAAAAGTCATTGTTCCAGTCCTTCACAGAGAAGCCGTGCTGCCTCTCAGGATTCGGCAAGCCTGCAGATGATTGACAGCTCCATCTTTACAGAGGCCATCCATGAAAAAAAACAAAAGGGCAGGAAAACAGGGGGCCATCCCCGCCCACCGAGCCAAATGGAGAATGGAGGCGATAAAGAAAAAGAAACCAAGAGCCAAACAGAAGCAGCTCTGTTATTCTACTACGTTAGATTTATTATTCATAACTGCCTGCTTTACCTTCCAACTCACAAACACACCATCACAAGCATTATGTGGCAATGAACACCTTGCTATAATAAAATCTTGCATCTGGAGATCATGTAGCGTTGGTAGGCGCAAATCAAACCACTGCCGTCACTTTCATTTGTGAGGCAAATATGGCTGAAGTGAAACAGAGCTTGATAGATATCATCTACAGCATGGGGGGTAGTGTTGGGGTAATAGCCTTCCTGAACTCACACAAATAAATGTTTCACAGTCTGTGCTGACATAGTTAAAAATGAAGAGGAATGTAGCAATGTAAAATTCTCTACAAGCTGTTAATATTTCATGACTAGCCGCTCTGACACTGTCAGTGTCTGCCTAATTTGTATGGTGAGCAGAGAAGCTGGAGAGTGTTGGGGTGGGGGTGTAGAAGGAGATGTAAGATAAAGATGGAAAAAAAAGAAAAAATGCCGCCAAAAAAGACTTGAATTTGTGCCGAGCTGACAGGGTTTTTTTTCTCCGTTTTTAGGGGGTAAAGTCAGCATGGTACAAAGAACATTTGAAATGGCCCATTTAACAGCACTGTACTCTGCTCCCGACCGATGGCACCATTTGCATACCTCCAATCGGATGATGATGGATGGAGAAAATCAGTGTCAGTGAGATGAGCGTTTTATCAAGGTTACACTATCCTCCAAACTCTTAAAACCTCTTTATCTCATCTCTGTTGTCAGAATATTAACTTATCAACACAATCGTTTTACTCAAGTGAAGGGGGGTCTGCTGGAAGAGAAGCAACATGTTGGCAAGCTGGCTTCCAGAAAAGCTACTGATTATTCTCTGGATTATTTCAAATATGATTTAAAGCTGCAGTATGTAACTTTAATGAAAAGTATTTGTTTTTATATATTTGTTAAAATTACCATTATGTCGTGACAAATCAAGCTCTTCTGCTTTCTCCCAGTGCTCCCAGTTCTAACTGCAGAAATACACCGTCTCAATCAGAAACAACCAATCAGAGGCAGGAGGAGGGTCTTATCGCTGTCAATCACCATCATGTAAACACTGCTCACACACTCCCCCTTACTCTCTGCTACGCTACAGCTGGATCATCACAACATAGCCTGCCACGAATCCTAAGGCTAGTTAGCATGGCCACCTATGACAGTGGTTTTCCTGAAAAGGTACGTTGTTTTTTCACCATTAGCTCATTTAGCAGCGCATACACAAGGGTGATTGACAGCACTAAAACCTTTCTCCTGGCTTTGATTGGTTCTTTTTTTGGTCAGGAGCGGTACATTTCTTTAGACAGCAATCGTATAAGTTTACATACTGCAGCTTTAATCATAAAATGAAAGAGAATGATTAATGATGCCCATCAGAATTTCCTCAAGCTGATGTTGAAGCTTGTTTTGTCTATTTCAACTACGTTTTCGGATTAGTCTAAAGGTTCTGTTGCTAAAAAACAAGCCCAAATCACTACCCCTCCTCCACCGGTGTATGAGCTGTTGATATACTGTTTGCTATTTCCCAAACATGCTGCTGTGCATTATGGCCAAACACCTCTACTCATCCTCTCTCATCCTATCCAAGGGACATTGTTCCAAAAGTGATTCTTTCAGATGCAACCTGAAATCAAACTGCAGCTGCATGCATGCTTAATCAAAACATTTTGCACATTTTTATACTACCATTTGGGTCTCTACAGCTTCTAGAAACAGTCCAAGCGCTAACCCCCCACCTCCACAACCCCCCAAAAACCCCCAAAAAACATCCAACTGTTTTCTGGTTAATGTTTTGTGGTCTCTGGAAAATGAGCCGTTTCGAAATTATGCAGATTATGATGTCACAATCGGAGGGCAAAGCCCCTCACCTAGCAGCCCATCCAGAAACCGCTTGCTGTATCCTTGATGGTTGTGCAGGAGGCTCCACTTCTTCTGATTGTACAAAATGTAAAATTGTACAACTGCACATCTGTTTGCAGCCACTTTGACATATATAAGTGGGGGTGGCCAGCAACAGCTTATTTGCATAAAAGTAACAGACAGACTCATTCTGAAAGGAGAATAGTCAGAACTGAGTGGGTGAATTCTCATTATCTGAGAATAATTAAGTTCAAAAAATGTACTGAACATGTTTGTATAGCCCCTAGACTGATCTTAACTTGTTTAAATCGGAAGCATAATAGGCCCCTTTTAAAGCTTTTCACACACACCTTTTGCATTACGACAATATTGTGAACTCTGTTGTTTTTTTTTTTCACTTGATGTTAAATAATTGTTACATTCCAGTAAATGCCAGATACGTTTTAGTTTGTCATGAGATGCAAAGTCCTAAAACTTAAACAGGGTGTACTTTCTTTTTGATGACTTAAGCTATTTGATTGTCTTATTAATTTTTTCTATACTGGCTAAATTTTTAAATATCAGTGACTAAATGAGCAACAAACTAGAACTAGATGGGCCCTGTAAAGCTTTGGAGCTGTGCAATGAATGCAGCTTTATTACTAACATCTCACATTGTCTGCATGCTGCACTCACGTCCTGCAGGGCCTGATTCCTGTTCCTGTTAAAGGCTAAGAACGGTTTTTGAATTTCTCAGTTCATCAGCAAAGGCAAAAACATTCTCCCAACAACTGAGAATCCCCCCCCCATTCCCCTCACTTGAAAAAGCAAAATAAGATGCAGTAGTTTGTTTTTTTTATTGCGTCCTCTGTTGTTCTGATTTCTGGCTCTCTGCAGCAAAACAGAGAAAAACCCTTTACAATGCTACTGGATCGGTTTGTGGTAAATATAACGCAAACTAATTTAGATATAAATCATATAAAGTTGGTTAGAATATCTGGGGAAAAAAACTGTTTAGATTCTCTTTCGTGCTCTTTCGTGCCCATCCCTAGTCCGTACTTAGTGAAACATCACTAAACCCTCTTCCTGAACATCTATTTAAGCCATTTTTTGAGTTTAATTTTACTATCATCCACTGGTCCCTTGAATGTTCCAGGAAGTTAAAGAACACATGGGTTGCTAACAAGGATCAGGCGTGCAAAGCTGACACACACGCTCACTATTTCCAACCTCCGGACATCTGACCATAACTCTAACCAAGTGCACATCCTGCTTTTATGACAGACATTTATAAAACAGGAAGAGGAGCTCAAAACAGTAAGCATTAGCTATTTCTGGAAGAGGATGTCTGCAGATAACAAAGAGTTGTCAGAATCTAACAGGCTCCTAGTACAACTGAGTCCACGTAAAAGCGTTATCCACTCAGTGAAAACATGTTGTGATCCCTGCTGATGCTGCAAACCATCCTGCTCCCTGCTATAGGTTCCCTAACCACATTGTTGGTGACGGGGCTGGGAAGGCGTCCAAAGCCACAAGACATTTCTGCTACACAACATTTGTTTCCTTTCAGGAAGGGGAGGGGGCGGAGGGGCATGGGGCTCCAATACACTCCTATTACATCTTTCTGTCCTGCCATAGTGCATGACAGTTTATTTTAGGAAGCGTACGTTGGCACCTGAGACACAGAGCTGACAAAGCACTCTGTGTCACTTCAATGAGGCTAGTTGGTGCTGTGACAACGCCTCTGGCCATGAAGTAGGACAAGATGGACAACACGGCGCTAAACATCTCTACAAAGCAGGAAAAGCTGCTCGCACACTTTTCAGCTCCAGAGGGGAGGAAAGCAACAGGACGGCAATGGGGAGGATGTCGAATAAATCTGAGCGGCAGCTTTCTGTGGCTTTCACGCAATACTCTGCAAAGTTAAGCAATCTAGAACTTTTCCAGGAAAATCTGTTGTCTCTGCATCTAAAAATGCGTTATGACATCAATCTCATTGGCCAATTGTTTGATTAACACTATAGTTGAATAAATAACCAAAATCCAATTCATTTAGTTCAAATTTAGTTTATTAAATTTTTAACATTAAACCATGCAAATGTGTAAAACTGTCCATCTATTGCCCCCAGTGGACAGCTTGTGTATCAGCAACAATAATCACCAGGAATGATGCCAAAGTGCCTGGAATGATAGCAATAAAAACCTTTTTGAATTCTTTAGCACAGTCATTATAGATGGAACTAGATAAGTTAAGTTAAATTTATTTGTATAGCACATTTCAGCAGCAAGGCAGTCCAAGGTGCTTCACATCATAAAAACATCAATCAAGTATACAGCAAAATCATCAAAAACATCAAAATTAATTATCAAAATCATCAGGAAAATATCAATGTATCAAAATCATAGGGATCATCAAGCAAATATAGTTCAAAAATATTGATCATTGATCCACTTACTTTATTTAACTGATACTTTATTTAACACTCAAACTTCCCAAATTAAAGCACATTCAACACAATCATCTCCACATTTTTCCCTCATTGTTTTATATATTGAGGAGTCTGGAGGAGGAGGCACCCCTGAGACCTTTGACGTTCCAGAACCCATTTTACCTTACAGAGGTATGTCTGCCTGCTGGCTTTCTCTTTTATAGAGAGATAGAGATATTTTTCTTTGGAACAATTTAATCTCCATTAACTGTATGTTTACTCTTAAAACAGAGGCTTTATTTAATTTGGACCATATTTCTTATTTCTCATTATTTGTTTTAGTGGTTGCTTATTGATTTTGGCTATAATAAGCAGGGGTGCACCGATAAATCGCCCCGATTTCCTTAATTTTGGGAGACTGGCTATCAGAAACCGATCTTATCTACCTCCACAAAGGTCTGAAAATCAACCAGTGTCCCCCTTTGCCCTCCGGTGAGAGAGGGCACTGACAGACCCGCCCACCAGGTCACGTCGACACGTGCACAATAGTCATCCCACTGTTGCCAACTTAGCAACTTTATTGCTATATTTAGCAACTTTTCAGACAAAAAAGATCGGTCTCGGCCAGAAAACTCCAATCAGTGCTCTCCGATAACAAAGGACCGAGGTTCTAAAATATTTGCTGTTTGAAAACCGCAAGAATTTCCCATCATACCATTCCTACAATTTAAAGATACCACAGAAAGTGTTGGTTTGTATTCCCACCAGCTTCAACTGAACATCAAGACGTCGATCCTCAACCCTGCTCTTTCTTTGCACTGATGGTCAGCTGGCCGAAAGAAAGCTGCTACATGTTTCCTTTGCTTTCAAGAAAGACAAATTCAGCTTCGTGGAAATATTTCTGGGTGCAAAAAACGTGGCGAGCCCTGGTGTGGAAACTAAAGGAGTCAAAAATGGTAAAAAAAAATTGGATTTAAGTGACTGCTAACTCCCACCTGCAGGTGGCAGTATTTCTTAATTGTTATTTGTTCTTTTTAATTGTTTTGAGGGCTTTTTCTTTTATTTTGCCATCTTATTTTTAATAACTTTTAATGAGCTGCCTGGTTTGTAATATTGAAAACTTCTGCTTGGGGATGAATAAAGTATTTCTATTCTATTCTGCACTGCCGCCTCAGCCATACTTGATGTGAAATCATAGTCCTTGATTGATATGGCGAAAAAAAGTTATATTTTCCGTTATAAATAGGCACAAATATCGCGAAATTCCTAGCAAATACTTCGAAAGTAGCATCACAAAATTAATGATTTTGACTGCAAAAAAAAAAAAAAAAAAAAAAAAAAAAAAAAAAATCACAAAAACTATCATGAAATCCTGTAGGGTCTGACTTGGAAATTACTATTAAATTGTGCTAATTCTAAATGTTTAGGTCTCCATCACAAAATCAAAATAACTATAAAATTAACAAATGTTATCGATAACATTATTATACCTGTAATCAATATTATTTTAGCATCAGTAGCTGCATCTCCAATGACCATAAAATTGCACAAATTACTATTATGAAAATACATTTAATGTAAACATACCAGTTTAGAAAAAACAAGTTTTTTCCTAAAATATTTTTGTGCTATGCTCAGGTGGTTTTTCAGCCATATCGAAATGAGTGTATTTTACAAAACAGAGGTTTCACTGCTTCGCACAATTCATCAAAAGTTGAGCTTGTCATTCAAATGTGTTGAATCTAAAGCTCCTCTGTAAAATCGCCAACTATGATTTCTCAAAAATGTATCCGTTCCCAAGTTTAAGGAGCTTGTTGCTCCAAAGCCTCAATAAGACGCCGACATCTCCTCTGATGGCTGATGATGAGCACGAGTGAAGCTAGCTGAAATATGAATGTATTTCAAGTGTTTTCATCTGTCGCCTCCATGATTTTTAATGATGTATCATCTGAACAAGCTTATTTATGTGTGGTTTTAATTGTATTTCTTATGTAATGGAAACACCGCAATTACAAAACTTTTTTTTTCAAAATAAGCTGAATATTGAAAAAGTTTTGCGCACATTTGTAACGGAACCGCAGCTTGTGAGAATAACATAAATTAGATCATAACACACATGGTATTACACTCAAGGTTGTCATATAGTGACAGAATCCCAGCTCAGTTACAATCAGACGGACTCAGAAAGTCAACTTTCTTTTCTCATTTTGGAAACAGGAACTAAAAAAATGGGGTTGAAGTTCATTGTGAAGTTCACTGAAGTTCTCCAAACTAAGGGGGTACGCTGCATGGCAAGACAAATAAAAAGCAGTCAAAATTGTGATATGTGTATGTGTTTGAAGTTAATATGAATTTAACCTCTCAGCTCTGTTTCCAACTACTTTTATCAGAGCTGGTGGAACGACAAAGAGACCAGCGGACCTGCCGCCTGCATTATGAGCCTTCATGGGGTTCTTGTCATAGCTGTGTAATGTGAGCAGGGAGTTGGATCAGTGGATGCCACCGCTGCCATTCAGAGAAATTTATCGCCCACAATCATGGTGTGGTTTTACAGAATGCTCGTCTGTAACTCAGGAAACACTCGTGCAAGGGCTCTATATTATTGCAGGATCTTGGAGCTCGCTTTCCTGCTGGTGGGAAATCTGAAATAATACCTGCTTGGAGAATGAAGTACGGTATAAATACACTACTGGCTCCCGCATACAGTAAATGCATATCCAGTTTCTCATAATGCAGTGCAAACCGAGTGCAGATACAGTTACAAATCTAAAAAGAAAAAGCTCATGCTGTAAGGTGACAGAGCAACTCCTCTGCTGTGTTAAATATCAGATGCAAATGAAAAGAGAAAATCTATCATGACTGTAATGTGGCCTGATAGGAGGGGGCGCACTCTCCTCCGAGGAGCTGAACGGTGTGAGGAGGATGATGTATGGAGGAGCTGGATGAGAGGTGAAAAGCGTAGCGAGACGGACCACGGCAGGGGTGGATTGCTAGGTGGGAAGGGGGCTTCCGGGAGGGTGGGAGGGCTGTCTAAGGCGGCGCTGCCAGACTCCTGAAAGCCCAGGGGCAAAAGTGGAATAAATGTTGATTAGTGTTGATTTTGTCCAACGAGCACCCGGCAACTGACAGTGGGACTAAGCTGTAGCGAAAGGGAACCATTAATCTTGGTCTGGTTTAAGCGGCATATATTAATTTGTGTCATTTCTACTACTTGGAGAGAAACCTCTCTCTCTTTCTCTCTCCCTCGCTCTGCCTCCGAGTGTTTCAGAGCAGCTTCAGTTCGGGGGGGGGGGGGGACAGCGTGAGCCTTGAGGTGGCGTCTTCAACTAGCAGCGGGGGGGTTGAGAACGGAGGAAATGAGATTCCAAACACTGCATTATAGAAAATGAACTCCTGGGGGGGTTGGTATGGCAACCACCTTCCCATGTGCCATTGCATGTTCAATTTAACGTGCATAACAAATTTGCAGACTTGATTAAATTCGTAACATATTAGGCAGGGCGGTGCGATAACAGCGGAAGAAAAAGCTGCAGGGAGCAAGGCTGCACGGGGAGCTGGCGTGCCGTGGACAGCGGGGGGCCACGTTTAGGGGAAAAGATTGGGACCTGAGCTCTTTTACGAGTCTAAGTGGATGTCGCCTTCGCTGAATGATCCACAGCTGCTCGGAGCTCAATGGAATTTCTTTTTAAAAAACTACTTCATTGGTCGTCAGGAGAGGGAAAGAAATCTTTCATTTGGCCAGGAAATAGAACATTTACTTCCTTCTTAGTCTGATGAGGAAAAAAAATACATTCCTTTCCTTGATGTCAGTGTTAATTACCAACTCACATTTCTCTAATTAAGCTCCTTAATATGATTAACACGTATCAATTAGGGGACTGACAATTTGCATAATGTATAATGTAAGCACATTGTTCTGTACTGTAATGGTGTTAGCTCACCGTTTACAGCACTGTCACTGACTGATGCTTCTGTGGTTATAGCTCTGAAGAAAAACTCAAATCTGTCAGGTTCCTAAAACACTTTTTCGCCCCAACTCGTCTCCATCCACAGAACACAACCAGACCTCAGCTCTTCCTCTCGCTGCATGCGCAATTACTGTGGCCGCCTGTCGTACCTGCTGCTGTATCAGCAGAGACGACTGGAGGATCGGAAGAGACGTACCTGTCGGTTTACGGCTGCGATAATTCCCAACATGCAGATACAACCACAGCTGCTTCTTTTCAACTCCAGAGCCATCGTTGATACTTATTTACCGAATTCTTTGATAAAACAATATATATATATATATATAAAACAATTTTATCAATCCAACATACAAAACATCTCATTTCTGAGAAGAAATTCCCAACAAGCTGATGCATCTGTTCTTTTATTTGATACTTCTCTTAATTTTTACATCTGCAACATAACATGATTCACTATTGGCTTCATAAGTGCTGTTTAGTAAAAATAAGTCAAACAAAATCAGAAAATCAGCTGGTGAGCAGCATTTTTATCTTGATCCGCTCTGACCGAATGGTCTAAAATTGGTACTGGATTTCTGGATCGGCGAGATAAAGTCCGGGGAAGGACAGTGATGGACGAAGCTGCTTTAAAAGGAGACAACAATGTCTCTATGGCATGTCGAGATATATTTGCGGTTCCTTCAGGCCGAGACAGAGAGTGAGACTTCTTATGTTATGGTTATTAAAGACAAATCAGAATACAACGGACCCTCGCCGATTAACAATTCAGGATTTGCGGATATTTTCATAGAGCATATCTAATATATTCAAAAGAAAATGCAGTTTGGGAAGCTGAAATACCTCAGCACAATGCTACTTAACACGCTATTGGCTGGCGTTTGCGAAACAGCCAATCCAGGAGTGCCATTTATATTCCTTGGCGCTGACTGGCTGTACCGACAAGAGCGGAGATAAATAAGACTGTATTAGCTTCTGCGGTAGTGCTAAGAAGGTTTCCACTGTGCGTATTAACGCAGATTAAGGTATATTTGGTGTTTGAACTATTAAAATAGGCAGTTAGTTATATGTGTTTTAGAGGCAGTCTCAAGGATTCACGGATTTTAGCTATTCACAGACAGCTATGCTCCCTAAAGCCCGCAAATACCAAGGTTCCACTGTCAGCTAAAATTAATATTAGGGTGTCTGCAAGTTTCAGCAAGTCAAATTTAGGACTCTTTAAGACCTTTTCAATGCCACCTTGAATTAAATTTAAGACAAAAAAAAAACACAAACTATAAATATTGGGGATGTTTTGGAGATTCTGCTGTATTACAATCAAGCAGAGGAAAAACTGATATTTCTGGGGTCTGTTTATGGCTCTTGGCCGCGGCTTTGTGCTTCTCAGACTGTAGATATATGCAGGCTTAACCCCACGTAGTTCCAAGCTCAGAAGATTTTTTTTACAGAATGCGCCAAGCCTCGTATATAGGTTGGTAACGGATGTGAGCCAGTGGCGAAAATGATCGGCGTTCAGCCAACTAGCGATAAATTTCCAATCAACCCATGATAGACACAAACAAAGCTAGCTAGCTAGCAAGGTTATGTCAGCAGCTAGTTATCGGCAGTCTTAACCGCGTCAAGTCACAGAACGCAATGAAAATATCTGTGTACGACTCTCACTTTCGCCTGACAGAAAAGTCCAGAGAGAAATAAAAAACTACACATACAAAATTAAATATTCCTGCTACAACAAAATTTAAGAACCGTGATTGACGTATTTAAGGCCAAATTACTTTTTTAATGAATTTAATACATTTTAACGCCTTATTTTTTTAGATACATGAAAGATTTTTTTTTTTTTTTTTTTACAGAATGCGCCTTGCCTCGCCATGCGTTGGCAACAGAAGTAAGACAGTGGCGAAAACAAACGACGCCCAGGCAACCAGCGATAAATTTGAACTTAACCCATGACAGACACAAAAAAGCTCGCTAGCTAACTAGCTAGCAAAGGTATATCAGCAGCTAGTTAGCAGTAGCCTTAACTGCCTCAAGTTACAGAATGCAATGAAGATGTCTGTATGTGAGTCAAACTTGCCTGACAGAAATGTCCTGCGAGAAAAAAAGATACAAATTTATATAGTCCTAACACAACAAAATATAAGACCATTGATTACCATATTTAAAGCCAACTTATATTTTTAAATGAATTTAAAACATTTTAAGGCTTTAATTTTAGATATGTGAATTTAAGACTTTTTAAGGATATTGTGATATTAAAGCTCTTTAGAAAAACTGAAACTAAGCCACTAAATTGTGATCGATGCATCTCTAGTTAAATTAAGTAACTAGAAAAGAAACAAAGTCAAGAATCTTCAATGGCAAAAGCATTTAGCAGCACCAGATTCGTCTGGAGTGCAAACAAAAACCACATTTTCAACTATGTAATAATGCACTGTTACTCCTCAAATGATTCCTTCCTTAAGTTGCTAACAATGCATTTTCCATCAGTCACTCTACTCATAAAGACACCAGTGTGTGCAGCACACTGGACCCAGCTTCACATCCAATCGCCGTGTACTGACCTGAGATCAGCAGCTGTAACACAAGCAGGCAGATGCCAAGCATGCCTGACAAGATGTTAGCAGTACAGGGCTGCCATGCCCCTTCCACAATCAGACCTCTGGCTCGTTTCATCCTGTCAAACATTACCCCAGTGCCCCCACCCCACCCCCTTGTAAAACACCCCATTTTCACCCTCCCAAAAACAACATTACATCACTTGGCCAGTCGCTTTTACAAATGGAGGATCCCCTAGGCTTGAAACCGTGCGCTACACAAACATGCGCGGCATGAAAAAACCGGCCTTTTTGTTGAGGTTGAGAGGAAAGAAATTAAACAGACAGTCAAAGCAGAGCGAGCTCGGTCAAGGAGTGGGTTTGTTTGACACGGTCGGAGATTTATGATGTTGACGAAGTGTTTACAGAGGTCAAAGCGGCTCATTTTCCAAATCAGTTTGTCAGCCGTTTGCTTATCTAAAGGGCCCTTTTCATCAATCATGAAAAAAGGTGATGGGGGGAGGAGGACCTAGACAAAACATAACTTGAAAATATGTGATGGAGGGATTATTTGATTCCTTCGTGGCTGTCAGTTTGGTGGGGCAATGAGGAAGCAGTTTAATGATCAGAAAAGAAGGATCTCAAATAAAAACCGCTGGGTTTAGCTTCACTTTTTCATTCTTCATCCACGTTAGGAAAGACTCACGTTAAACTCAAAACATGCAGGAAGCTGGGTAAAGATGTACCGCAACTGCTGTCCGTCGAAAAGAAACAAACACACTCACAGGGAAGGCGAGAGTTTAAATAAAGTGTTCCTTCCTTCGCTTTTCCTCCCCTATTGTGCTTGTTTAGACTGCCCCATGGTTCTTTCGGCTGTTCCTCACTTACAAAAAAATAAAAAATACACAGCATAGGTCAGAAGTTCATGCTCTAGATCAGCACTGGCACTGTGGGCTGCAGGTGTTGTCAGCTGCTGCGATGCAGGCAGAGAGGAGGACAGGCTGTCCACACACAAAGCGCCTCTGCTGAAGCTGGGGCCCCAAGGAGTCCAACACTATGAAGCTTGGATTTTACGGCACATCTGTTGAAAGACGGGCCGGTATGAGGTAACAAAACATAACATAACCTTTTGTAAAAACACCATGGTTCCACAATATTGTAACTCAAAAATGTTGTTGTAACTCATATCATCCAAATATAATCAAAAGTCAAGAATGATTTTGGTTGCAGTCAGTCTTGCAACGATTCTAAAGAGGCCTCTGACTGAATACTGTCAGCATGTCATGACTGTCATGACATGCTGACAGCACAAAATCTGGGCAGCAGAGACAATATTCCACAGTAACAAGTCCTGGATGACACAAAGCACTGCCACTCCACCTCATTTGCTTTTGCCGCTCCTCTTTAAATCTGTGTGGCTGATCAAAATATGTATTAGGGGTGGGCATTTATTGTTTGTCATTTATCATTAAAATTTCTTATCATAATAATTTAATTAGATAAGTTTTTGCAGTTTAGTGATATAAATCACACTTTTTTACGTAAGTGGTGTCCTGATCATTTCTATTTCAAATGGGAATGTTTTTTTAAGAGCAGTAGCACTGGGGTAATGAGTTGTGTTTGTGGTGCTATAAATGCTGTGACATGCAGTCAGAGCTATACAGTTACCTTAAAAAAAAAAGGAATAAACAGGTTTTTTTTTTTATCATAATCTTTATTGTTAACACAATAGTACCACAAAATATTGCGATAAAATTCTAAGTCTATATTGTCCTCCTCCAGTATGTATCCCCAAAAAATCAAATAAAGATGTTTATTTAAAATAGAAAAGGAACAATTATTCTTACAGCTTCTAAAATAATAGATTTTAGAAGAGTGGTCCCTGGTGCTCCTTTAGTTTGCACACCATGACTGTTATTGATGACAGCAATATGGATTTTGTATTTCTTGTAAGTAAATGGTAAAGTGTAGCAGCCTTGTTTCAGCCAGCTGACAGGCAGAGCACAGCAACGGGTGGGGGAGGTTCAAACAGATGGAGGAAACTCCAGTCACTTTGGCACTGTCTGTGGCAACCCATCAAAAGGACCCTGATGTTTAAGCATTAACAATAATGAACAAAAGTGCATCAGTGTTATCGTTTCAATTGATAGAAAAGCTGCACACAGATCTGGCTAAATGGACAATAACCTAACTTATCTACTGCTAATAACTTTATTGCATAAAAATAAGAGGCAACAAAGACACACCCATTAAATTATAAGAATGAATAGAGAATACACTAGAAACAATCATGTGAGGAAATTAGGAAATAAACTGAAGTCGATTTAGCAACAAGTTGCCTGCATCTTACAGGAAAAAAACATAAAAATCTATTATTTTCAATTGAGATTCATAATATTTCCAATTATATCAAATTCACACAAGTAAGCAATGACAACATGCATTTTTATTTTCAGCTCTCTCATTTAGTGTCTAAAATTGAAGAAAACACCACATTTGTTTGATGATGTATTTTCCGAACTTTTCTACACTTATCTTTTTTTAAACATAAATTTATTTTCAATAAATTGGACTTTAAATCTAAAATATTGAGGGACTATTTCCCCTTTTTTCCCTATTGTGCAGTAACAACAAAAAAAAAAAGTGATGCATCAGTAAGAAGACGGATAAACAGATCTGTAAACAAATGGAGAAAACCTAATTTAAAGAGTGGGCATAAAACTGCTAGAACGTTTCCTGCTTCCATCTAGAACACAACTCCAGTGATAAGTCTCCAAACATGACGACAAGCCCCTGATCTCCTGCATGGAGCTCCGATTAGCCGCACCTTGAATTAATAGGTTACCAGCTGAACGGGAAAAGACGGGCTGTGCAGGCAGGAAGAGGTCCAAGTTAGCCGAACTCTGGGTGAACTCCGACAAACTGCAGGGAGTGAAACATCACGCATATCTGTCTCACCCCCCCCCCCCCCTCCAAAAAACATACCAAAACAACAGAAAGAAGAGAGAAGCAGCAGACTTCAAAAGCATGTGCGCACCCCTCCACACACACACACACACACCTCCTCCCCTTGTTGCTCTCTCTCCTGAGGCTGCGGCCAAGTTAAGATAAACTGCCAGGCTAGGTGGGAAGGGGAAGGGGAGGGTGGGGTTAGTTAGGCAGTAAAATAAGCTCTGATGAAAACATCCGTGACAGCACCAGGTGATAGAGAGATCACAAGCGTAGGAAACAATATAAACAGCCACCAACGTCCCCAAGTATGTGCAACTTTCCAGACAATGAGAACCTCCTTCTCGCCCTCCACCCTTTCTGTTGGATTTCACGCACTAATAAGTGTGAAACACGCCAAGCGCAACTTAAGCAACCTATATCTCATCGGTGGAAGTTTCTATCGCCGTCTAAAATGGGGAGGAATAAAGCCACAATCAGACTAAAGTGCACCAATTTGCAAAAATGTCACCGGGGGACGGGGGGGTTGAAAAGGCTCTAGAAACATGACTTTATGCCTTGTATGTTATTTCTCTCAGAGCAATTATTCTGCTAACACCTTGCCTCACAACTGCTCTAATAGAGAGACACAAAACATAATAGAGACAGACGTTTTCAGCAGACTTGACAGTTAACTCACAAGGGGGAGACAGCAGTGTGCGTGTGACAATCCAGCTCGCTGCTTTCTGCTGTTCTGCCGTAGAAACGTCCTCCATGTTACGGCACGGTGTTCAATAGGAACTGTTGGGGTGGGGGTGAGGGGGCATGGTCCAAGGTTTCTAGTGTTAAAAAGCTACAGGACGGTACACACGCTGCGTAACTGCACCTGTGTGACTTTGGCTGTTGCACGGCTCTCGACCATGTAAAGTACACTCCGTGGTGATGTGGAAACTGAACGGACCTACCTGTTTTTTCTTTGATTTCACACAGAACGTTGAAAAGGGCTGGCTTCATTCTGTGACAGTTGAGAGCGTGTTTCCTGAAACAGAGAAGTTGCTTTGGTGAGCAAACTGAGGGCAGGAAAAACGATAGACAGACCTCAGCCTGGGTATGGAATAGAGCTCAATATTAATTCTGATGCAAATTATGGTTCAAAATATAATTCGATAGCTACACCACAACTGTTTTATTTTACAACTGTTTTGTTTTACAGTCAACTTAAACACAGGGCTGCATTTCAGATCTTGCTTGAATAAAATCTGCAAACAGCCTCAACTTCTAACCCCTGAGGTACACAGTGAAAACTTCCAACATCCTAAAAGTGTTTTTTTTTCTCTGCGCTACTGGTTTTTCAGATGTTGATCACAATGTTTAAGCTGCTGAATCCATTCTTATGCTGTAGTAATACCAGTCTTATGACCTAAAAAAAAGAACAGCACAGGGATGGAAATATCCTAAATCACATGTTAGCTAAACTTGATTAAAACTCACTGAAAAACTAAGTGTGTACAAAAATTTTAGTGTATAATAATCAACCTTTTCAATCTTTTTAAATTATTATTATTTTTAATGAACCCATGAGTTGTTAATGTAAAAAGAAATATTCAAGGATAAAATTAAACACAAAGATTAATTCCATTAAAATTATGTTTAAGTGATAATTTTGACAGTTTTGGTTTAATATACTACACAAATATTACAAAACACCTATAATGGGTGGGAAGCAATGGAAGTAAAATGATTAACTGATGCTTTCTCAGCATGATAAACAGTTAAATGAAGGATGGACAGGTGGGTGAATATAGATGCTCAAGCAGGGAATATATATAATTTTATTATATTTATTATATTTGTATGAAATGAAGAAATGAATTAACTGACAAGTGCTACAACCTGATCTCAGAGTGTGACAATGTAACCCTGCCTGTGGAAGAAATTGTTACATTCAAAAGTGGCAACTTTTAAACATATTTCGGTTGTACAGATATATATATATATATATATATATATATATATATATATATATATATATATATATATATATATATATATATATTCCCACTTTTCTTTAATTTTTTTTCCCACCTACTTAGCAAAAAACAGATATTGATAAGTTGTGCCCCTCTTATCTATCTTACTGTGTTTTTATGAAACTGCGCAACAACTTAAAAGTGTTGTTTCCAAATGATTCATCCAGCTTCACTCACTTTTATAAAGGGACAAACAACATGGATGACATTTAAAAACTCAATCTTGCGTCATTAGTAACAAAGTTATATGTTGCTGAATAGGCTACATTGTTTCTCGGAGGTTACATTTCATGATTAAAGAGCGTGCCACCTTCACTAAATGTAGCTGGAATTAAGAAAGTGATTTTTAGAAGTTGACGACAAGTCGCCAATAAACGCCATTTAAAAAAAAAATAAAAATATTTTTTAATTGTGGATTTGAGCTCGAGATAACGGATGTGCTTTCCGACTTTTAGATTTAAAATAACAGTTTTTAGTTGTATTTGAAATTTAAGAACCTGGAAGTTGTGTTTTCTTTATAAATATAGCATGTGTATGATAAATGTAGTATTGTTGCTTTCTTTAAAAATTAGCTCCAGTTTCCCGCCGCCTCCCTCTGACACCAAGCGCCGAGACGTCCCTTACCTGGCCTGGGCTTCGTCCAGACTTTGATCTGTGATGGTCATGATTTGCTGTAAAATGTCTCCAATGTCCTGCTTCCTCCCGTCGCCGTCGGCTCCTCCGGTGCCTTCCTGCAAGTGCTGCGGCAGGCCGGGGTGCCCCGCCATGCCTACCCCCGTGTGAGAGTGCATCAACCTCGGCTGCTCGTCCATGTCTTCGGCCACCCTTTATTTTATTTTAAATCTAATTCTTTGAGTCGCCCAAGGTGATAAATTCCTGTAAAAATATATACAGTAAAAAAAAAAAAAAAAACAAGAAGAAGAAGAGGAGAAGGGAAGACGGAGAAGAGGGGAAATAAATCCTGGTATTTTTTCCTATGAGCGTTTTAGAGACGCTCCGCCAACAGAAGAAAAAACGAAAAAAGGTGGCGTTAGAGAGGGGAAAGCGGAGCGACGAGTCCTCTGTGGTTGCTTCTCTCAGCTGAGCTGGTCGGAGCTGAATGTGAAATCTGATCTGAACTGCTGTGGGCTGCGCGTTTAAACCAGACAGACAGCTGCTCTCAACTACTAATGCTTTCCTGTATCCAAACCCCGCTTCGTTTTCCAAAAAATAAGCGAGAAAAAGTGGCTGTGAGAAATAAAAAAACAGCAGGGATTTACTTCCCTCGCTCCATCCTCTCGCTTTTTGTCATGTTCAGTCCAGGCTCGGCAGGCAGCTACATAGAGAAGACAGCGCTAGAGTCAGGCTCCGCCCGCGCGACGTGATTGGAAGGGCGCTGGATTTAGCTCCACCTCGAGGAGCATCGAGATCATCGGAATGTTGGATGCAGAAGAGACGCTCCGTTGTGGCCGCAGCGTTGCGATCAGGGGAGAAAAAAAGCTTGTTGATGGATAGAGCACGAACTCGGTGTAAATAACAGCGACCGAGACCCACCTTCTGACCTCAGCAGAACCCGCACGCTCTCCACAGGAGACCATTTAATTTCCACACTGTGCCAAGATGAGGTGGCACCAATCAGAACTGTTGGCCACCCTCCAAATTTGTTATGAATATTAGATAGATAAAGATTTATGGCTCAGAAAATCAATCGACTAATGAGACACATAACAGATGAAAAATACATTTTTAATATCAATAATAGAACCATGACAGACAAATCCTACTGTCAGCTTGCTTTGTTTGGAGTGGGCCGCACAGATTTTGTTCATTCATTTCCAGGTATGTCGTAGGGCTCCGCTTGGCTGACTTTGGCAGGGTCCTCGTAATGTAAGGCGGTGACCCATGTTGCGCAACCAAGCAGCAAGACCCGAGCGTGTCTGGCCAGGCTGAAAAGTGCCCTTCAGGCCCAGCGCTGCCTCACAACCGCTGCTCCCCTCCACCAAGAACCATTCAAAGGGAAGAGAGAAGTGGAGGAGGAGGAAAAGTAGGAGGGTTGGATGGAAAAAGAAGCTGCAGTGTAGAATAAAAGTCTGAACACTGTTCTGTAAATCACTGGGCTGGTTGTAGTCACACATGTATGACAGGCAACAGTGCAACCGTGCTTTTCATATGTGTGGGGCTAAATCCAAATTCAAATTCAAATCAAATTGAATAGTAAAATAGTAAAAAGTAGGGATTTTATCAATTAATTTTACAAATTATTTAAAACAGAACAAATCTATTGTTAAAAATTATAAAAAGAGGAATGCTCAACAAAAAATGTCCTGGGCCCCACCTCACTGGGTTCACTCCTTGACCCCAGGGAGCAGGGCCAGTCCAAGGCAGATGAAAACAAATCAGCTGCTTAGGGGACCAAGGCCAGCAGAGGGCCCCCACGAGCACTTGACCTCTCAACCAAATATAGATCTTAAAATATTAAAGCTGCAGTATGTAACTTTAGCAAAAATATGTTTTTTGCCTATTTGTTAAAACTGTCACTATGTCGTAAGAGTATGGTGTGAGACAGATAATCTGAGAAAGATGGAGCTCCTCCACCTTCTCCCTGAGCTTCTATTGCCATCTAAAGAAATGCATCGCTCCCGACCTAAAACAACCAATCTGAGCCAGGAGGAAGGTCTTAGTGCTGTCAATCACCCTCATGTACAGACTGCTAAATACGGTAATGATGAAAAAAGAACTTACCTTTCCAGGAAAACTGCCATGCTAACTAGTCTTAGCATTAGCGGTTGTTATGATCCAGGTGTAGTGCAGCAGAGAGCAAGGGGGAGTGTGTGAGTGGCACGTACATGATGGTGATTGGCAGTACTAAGACTCTCCAACTGGCTCTGATTGGTTGTTTCTGACTGAGTGGTGCATTTCTTCAGTTAGTACTGGGAGCACTGGGAGAAGACAGAAGAGTTTGAGTTTTTTCACAGATTATTTGTCTTATAAAAGTCTCTTCCCATTTACAGATTGATTCTTTTGTTTTTCAAATTTAATGAGACAAACATAAGGTGAGTCAATACAAAATGTAGGTTTCAAATTATGTCTTAAATAAATTCAGTAAAAATAAAGCTATCTAAACCAACCTGGTCACATCAAAAACTAACACAGCATTTCAGAAATAGATGGTGGTGGTATTGGGATGTTCTGGGGCTGCTTTGGTACTTCATGACTTCCACAACATGTAGTAATTGATGGAACCATGGACTGTGATCTCCGTCCAGTCATTATCTATACCTGCTTGACCTTGTAGGGTCAGGAGGTTGGGCTGGTGCCTATCTATAGCGGTCATTGGGCAAAAGGTATATTAGGTATATTGGGATATGCCCTGGACAGACTGCCAGTCTATCACAGGGACTGGTAACACAGGGAAAAACAGAACAAACAACAGACTCACACACTCATACCAAGGGCAACTTAGAGAGACCAATTAACCTAACAGTTATGTTTTTAGACAGTGGTGTCTGGATGTAGGGATGGACTCAGACCTGAACTTTCAAGGATACATAAAGACAGTTAAGTCAGCTTTCTACCATTTGAAGAACATTTCAAGGAATAAAAGACTAATGTCCCAACAAAATCTAGAGAAACTCATCAATGTGTTTAGTTGCATTGATTACTGCAACAGTGTCTTCACAGGTCTGTCTAAAAAATCAACCAGACAGCTGCAGCTGATCCAGAACGCTGCTGCTCGAGTTCTCACTAAGATCAGGGAGATAGAGCACATCACCCCAGTTCTAAAGTCTTTCTACTGGCTCCCTGTAGCTCAGACAATAGACTTTAAAATACTTCTGTTAGTTTATAAATCACTGAACAGCTTAGCACCAAAATACATTAAAGACCTGTTGTCGTTGTATCAGCCTTCTAGACCGCTAAGGTGTTCTGGCTCTGGTTTGCTCTGCATCCACAGAACCAGAACCAAACATGAAGAAGCAGTATTCAGTTTTTATGCTCCACTAATCTGGAACAAACTTCCAGAAAACTGCAAAACAGCTGAAACACTGAGTTCCTTTAAATTTCTCAAACAATGCCAGAAAACATCTTGTTTCTGCCACTCTTATGTGTAGTTTAGACTATGGGGATACTGTGTACATGAAAGCCTCCGCCAGCTCATTACATCTGTAAGACACTGTCTATGATGGAGCACTTAGTTTCATCATAAGTAGCAAAGCCCTCACTCACCATTGCACTTTATACTCTTTAGTTAAATGACCTTTACTCACTCTCAGACTCTTACACTGGTACACTTTCATATACTAATCCATTCTCTAGCTGGTTCCATCATACTTGTCATGCTACATTTCACGCAAAAAACAATACCACAGCCTTCACTCTCAGGACTTCATTACATTCAGTGTTCCTTCAGTTCGTACTAAGGCTGGTAAAAAAGCATTCTCCTTTTCTGGTCCTCCACTTGGAAAATGCTTCAGCAGGATATGAACCTCTCCAATCTGGTCACACTTAGGGAATTCAAAATTTTATATAAAAGGGATTTGACAGTTTGTCTGTAGGCTCTTGTATTTGTTATCAGTGATAACAAATGGACTGTGGATAATGTATAGTATTGATTTTTAGAAGTGTTTAGTTGATTGTAGTATTATTTTTATGCAATTTTTTGTGATGTATGTAACAGGTCTCTCTTGTGAATTAGACAATGAGTCTCAAGAGATTTTTTCCTGTATAAATAAAGGATTTATTTGTTATCAAGGCTAAAAACCCACCTGTTTAGAGCTGCCTTTGACCCACAATAACAAGAACACTGACCAACATGTTTGATGTGTTTTGGTGTTTTTAATGATGGCACTTGACAAAATGTAATGTTTGTTACTGGTTTCACAACCGGTGACCGTTTATAATGTGTTTATGATGTTTTTATGTTTTCAAAGTGTTAAGCACTTTGAACTGCCTTGTTGCTGAAATGTACTATACAAATTACCTTGACTAAATTTGTGGGAAGAAGTCGTAGTACCTGGAGAGAAACCATTTCATGCACAGGGAGAACATGCAAACTCCATGCCGAAAGATCCCAGGCTGGGAATAGAACCCAGCACCTTGTTGATGCAAGGCAACAGCAAATCCAACCTTAAATGGGTAAAAAAACAAACAAACAAAAAAAAACCATTTTGACCTAATCAAACTACGGATTCAAGTCCAACTGAAATGCAATGGACCCTGGAATGTGGATGAAAAAACAGTTCTAAAATGAAGAAAGGCCAAAAATTCCTCCACAGCGATGCACAAGACTCATTCCCAGCCTTCGTAAGCGCTTAATGGCAGTTGTTTCTGCCAAGGGAGGCACAAGCAGTTATTAGCTTTGGGGGTCATCTACTTTTACTTGCAGGGTCAGGTTGGTTTGCATACATTTTTTTTCTCTTGATATCATCATTTGATAACTCTAATTTATATTTAGTCAAGTTTTCTTTGATATTGAAATATGTTTTATGATCTGATCTGAAAAATGTAAGTATGACAAAAACAAAAGAAATCTGGAAGTGGGTGGATACTTTTTCATGGCAATCATGACGCTGCTACTTACCTCAAGCTCATAATTTTTTTTTCTGACCACAACTCTTATGCTGCTGATGTTAAGTAGCCACAACATGTTTCCATGTTTTCATCACAATCCGCAACATTACCCCATATTTATGAAAGGCTTCTGCAGGAAGAAAGACCATCACTATTTTTATCATCTCATAAGCACAATGAGAGGATGTTGGTGAAGCGGTTTGCCCTGAGTGCTGTGCACCACTGAACGTTCCATCATGCGCAATAATTTAACCCAGCACAGTGTTATGTGAAGATATTTTGGCAGGTGCAGTCAGAACGAATCATGCACACGAAATCCAAATCCTGTGTATTTTTCACAGAACAGAGAGAGGCACTCAAACTGAGTCTAAACACTGAAATTATTATTTGAGCCATTTTAAAAAATATATATTATAAATCCTATAAGCTGCTTCTCATTCTTTTTATTCGTCTTTCTTCTCCTTTCTCCTCCTTGAAAATCACAACACTGGGGGTTCTATTTTGCATTTAAACCAAAGCCTGGAAAACTCCCAGGTTTCTTCAGTCTCCCAGCTATCAGCACAGCCAAGCCTGGGCGCAGTTTGGAATAGTGTGCACCTCTACCAAGCTGAAAAGCCCTGTACCAGCCAGATACCAGTTAATATGAGGGGGTATGTGAATTATTCGTCTCAGCTGCATGCCAAGACTGTTGCAGGAATTTACTTGGAGCAATGCAAGCCTAGAGTGTGCATGATGAGATTTTTAGTCTTGCTATGAGGAGAGCGTGGCTAGTTAAGAATCAAATCTTCTTGTGACATACAGGTGTCCATCACCACAGAATGAAATCAGTGCCATTGCTCTTCCATGGCCCACCAAGGAACCTGATTTGCTACCACAACAAAAGTCAAAGAAGTTTATTTGGGATAAATAAAGTACCTTAGAATTGGATTGACTGGAATGATGATTGGAGATAAACTTTTTAAGTTTATCATACTTTTGTTTTTCATAGGCCAGCATGAGTAAAATCCTCTAATTGCAAAGCTGAAAAATACATGACAGCACACAGTGGTGAAACAATTCATGAAATGTAAAACATCAAAAAGCTGCTGATTTTACTCCAAAACATACAGCTGGAATACACCCATTGGAATTCCTCTGTACAGCCATTAGCATATTTGAGTTTGAGGTGCAGCAGCAGTGACATCTCAGACTGTCTCCCCAGGCCTCTGGTGGAGCTTCAGTGCTATCTTGGAGCTAGTGGCTGTCCCTCCAGGAGCTCCTGCAAAGCACCAGCTATGTAAATTGGGGGAAGAATATGTATGATGGATAATAGCAAGTGTGGTAAGTTTCCCTGCCATCTGCTCAGCAGTAGAATAATGAGAATACCTGAGGGGGTCTCTGTTACACCAACATCCATATGACTGCCCAACATCTGCTAAGTTATGTCAGCAGGGCGTTTAGAAATCTAAATATACGCTGGTATTTCAAGGCTACACAGAAAGCCAAAAAAAATCACAGGACTGGCGGTGATCTTCATCAGCTCACTGCCTGCTTGATGTATGATCAGCCACTCACCAGTGATAAAACAGGAAATCCTAATCGATCTCCTATAAACCTGTAATTTGTCTTGGAAATATAAGTGATATGATGTGGAGGGCAGAGCTCAATACATGAATTTTCCATAGCATGA
This sequence comes from Anableps anableps, assembly GCA_014839685.1. Taxonomy (NCBI): domain Eukaryota; kingdom Metazoa; phylum Chordata; class Actinopteri; order Cyprinodontiformes; family Anablepidae; genus Anableps; species Anableps anableps. Next base: position 4,344,619 of record CM026070.1, read on the forward strand.
TGCCATCTACCCAAGTGGGATTCTGTGAGACGGTCACAACTAATAAAAGTAACTACAGCAAGCTCTAACCGTGGTGACAAATATGACACCCAGGTGTGGTACACAGCAGCAGCTATGACTCTAACGCCTCTGCTCTGTAGAAGCTCAAGCATACAAGCTAAAAATAAAACATACCATGAATATCACAAAACATTCTTGAAACATTCTTTGACCTTAATGAACTAATAAAAAACTTCTACTGATAATTCTGCAGGATTTTACAGTACTGGTCTCACCTCTTCAGTGCCTTTTTTAATTTATGGATCAAATCAGATGTGTTAAACATGCTAAACGGACACAAATAAAAGAAAGTCAGAACATTTCCACCTGAAAAGTGAGTCAAAGTCAAAGATATCAAGCTGAATCTATGTTGTGGTTTGTGACGATTTACAAGCCTGGTAAAAACCAGTCCCTTGTTCCACACTTTGCTTCATACAGAGGGTCTGGACCCTCGGCTATTGAGAAGAGATGGCTTGCTGGAGGCGTGGACTCTGTTGAAGTTTTAAATGACTGGATCTGATTTAACTCAATCACTATCGTCTGGCCATGATGTATGTAATGCGCCAGCTCGACCGTGAAGGAAGCTATGCTATGAAAGCTAACCAGAAATTGCGTGCTCTATAAACAACTATCCCTCACTGTGAAGAGAGAAGTTTGGAGCTGAACGGCATCTTTGCCAGCAATAAAATGCCTTAAACATTCCTCTTGCTCCAACTTAATTAAAATTGGAGCAAGAGGAATACTCAGTATTTGGAAGTGTGGCCAACACGGACTGAATGGCTTTGTTCACTTCCTTCGCTGCCATTGCCAAACAACAACCATAGGCAGACTGCAATTCGACAACAGTTTAGTAAATCAACGTCATCATTCACAACTTCTACTTCTATTCACTAATTGACCAGGATGAAATTCTACTGGGGAAATCAAGCTCAATGGGAAAAATCCCAGCTGGAGCATTGAAGGGAGATGAGAATCAAACGGAATTGCATAGAAAGGCAATGGCCAGGCTAACAGACCTGGGTTGTGTTTCTTATGCAGATGTAGTAGTTAGTGTGTGAAACTTATCATAGATGCAATGAGAAATCATCAGGTAACTGAAATCAGACATTTTTCAGCCATATCAACCATGACTGGTAGTTGGCTGGTCAAATGCCTAAAACCTCTGCAGTGTGAATGCTGTTACTGAGAGAACAAGACTACAAGCTAGCTATTTGCAGTTTCATTGATGTTGATGAATATGAAGACAAAGGAAACACAGATATGTAAGAAGCTGTGAAAAATATTGTTTTCCAAGACATGTCTACAGTTCATGTCTGCATCAGAGTGAGAGAGAGCTATACTTTTAGCAGATTCCCAGAGGTTGGACATACTACAGCAATGTTGCTCTGTTTCATTCTCTTGAGCTTCCAACCTCTGGTATTTAGCATACAGGCATAACTTTGATCACTACATAGTGGCAAAGAGCTTCCAATACAAATTTTTGGTATGTGTGAAATATGCATCATCTGGCGTTAATGGGATTCATATGCTTAAGATTGGAATTTGAGGTGAACTGAAACATGTTTAAAAGGGTATAAGTTGGTTGTGTTTACATTTAGGACTGCTGATATTGCAGCTAAAGAAAATTATTGGCAACCCTTTTAAAATGAGTAAAAACTTGGTAAAAAGTCGATCTGAGGAACCATTTTGGTGTTGATTTGATCAAATACTTTAACTCACTACCTAAAGATCCAACAATGACCCATTTTCAGTCATCTAACAGAGTAAAATAAATTTTTATTTCGACTCGCCAGCTATTCCAAAAGCTCATGATTCCATGCAATCTAACAAGGTCTGCAGGACCTCTGGCAGAGAAACAGGTCCACATCATTACAGCTCCTCCACCATACTTACTCAGGATTTGAGTAAGTACTCCATCTGACAAGTGCTCCTGTCTCTACTAGTGAGTAGCACCTCATTGAAACCCTGATCCGATAGGGTCAGGGTTTCAATGAGCAATTGTTCAGTCTTGTAACGGTGATAACCAGTTTATTTCCATGCTCTAGTATTTAGCAGCATTTAGCAGATGAAATGCATTTGTTTTATTCCAGTCAATAATTTAGATATAATCTGAGAAATCTGTAACAGGCCTCAGTTTGCCTGTTGTGCAGATCTTTTTCCCACAAAGCATCTTTCATCTTTACTGTAAACACAAGAAGTGGGAAGATTGATTCAAGGTAAAGATAATATTGATATCAAGTCGACATCAGTATTGTGTTATGGTAGGATCAATACTTTAGTTTTAGATTCCCTCTTGAAATATAATTTTATTTTGTATTGTAGTTTCTCAACTCTACTTCAAAGATTTTTTTGATTTGCTCTCAAGTAATAGTTTCCACTTTATTTTGTTTTAAGAAAAAATGTACACAGATTTGTCCTGTTTTTCTATTGTGTCTGTTTATTGTTTTAATATTTTATTAAATTATTTTGTAGACACCTATAAAATTTGTCCAAATTCGGTTCTAGGTTTTAACAAAATAATTAAATGGAAAAACCACAAAAACACCTATAGGTCATATATCAAACTTAAATAATAAAAGTATTAGTATTGATATCAGCGATACTGGTCCTCTATTTATGCGGTATCAGATCAACATCAAAATATGCAGTATCGCATACCTCTAGTAAATGCTGCTGTCACCATCTGTTGGACTAAGAGTTTGGTTTTGCAACCGTGATCTATTTAAAGTCTGTTTTTTAGTTATTTGTTTGCATCTCTAATTATTCTAGTGTTCAGTTTTTCTCTGTTCTCTGATTTTAGTAGATGCTTTCTCTCAGTTACATTTACTCATCTCATTTACTCACCATGTAGGATTCAGTTATCAAACTCCCCAGTGTAAATACTCCTTGGGTCAGTTTCTCCATTGTCAGACCCTCTGTTATCATCACCATGTTCCTGTTGCCTGTTCATGCCGGATTTCTTGAGTTCTGTATATCATTAAAAGTAGTCTTCACCATCAATTTCTTATCCTTTTCTCTATATTTGAGCCCTTATCAACACTAAAACATGACAGCTTCCTTTAAAAAAAAACACCCAAATATGCTGCATTTCCTGGAAATGATCCCAACAGCGAATGTTTAAACATGTGGACAGCTGTGAGGAACACCAGCAGTGACGACAGCTGTATTTACATCTGTTAGAAATTTGACATTAACTTCAGGGCACTCATTGTAACTTTTAAACACATACATGTACGTACAACACTCAACCATTTGAGATGATCTTCTTTCCTGCCCAGATCCCTCTTTCTGATACCCTGTATTGCTGTTTAGATTTCTGGGATCATATGCCAGCGTAAATATGGTCGTGGGAAGAAGTATTTTCTCCTTACAGGTTGCCTCTGTTTTTGTTTGTTCTTGGTTGTTTTTGTCATGAATGTTTCAGATGTTAAATGTTAAATAATGAATTAACTGTCATTAGCCACATTTTTGGATCAATATCAGCAGCCACATCCATGCCTGATTAGTGTCAGACATTTATGATCAAGAAATCACTTCTGAAATCTGCCAGCGAGTCTTTCACATTGGTGAAGAGAAATTTACATTCACTCCTCTTGCAAATTTGTTTTCACATCCGCTGCACCTGCAACTCATCCCAGCTTGTTTGTTTGTCCATTTGTCCACATGTGAATGCTATGAAAGTTTATTTTTCACCATGGTAAGAAATTAACCAAATGTTAAACATTTCTAGCAACAATGTGAAGGGTTATGTATGGATTCCAATCTTCATCTGAATACCTTGACAGAGTATTAGGGCCAGGCTAAGAAAAAAAAAATTAAATTAAGAGGACAAAGTTGTATGACAATAAAGTTGAAATAATATGAGAACAAACTCAAATTACAAAAATAAAGTCGTAATTTGAGAAAAAACTCCTAATAATGTGTGAATAAAGTCGTAATAACACGAGAAAAAAAAGCCATAATAATACAAAAATAAAGTCATGATATTACTAGAATAAAGTCGTAATATTAGGAGAAGTAATAATTCTATGATAATTCCCACTGGAAAAATAATAAAAAATTAAAATGAGGAATGTTGAGCATCTTGTGAAGTGATATTTAATCGTTTAACACATCAGCATCTAATTATTATCAGTAGCAGGACTTTGAAGTGGTTGTGGAAACGACTGTGTCTATTTCAAAGAAAGAATCACAGACTTGACGAGCTGCTCACGTTGATAACTATCTAAGCTTTGCTCTCATTAAAGAACTTTTTTTGGTAATTTTACAAATTTCTTCTGGTAATATTGTGTCTTTATTCTACTAATATTATGACTTTATTCTCATAATAAAGAAATCTTTTTGTCTGACCCTAAAACTCTGTCGTAGAGTACAATATTGACACATACTTGTTATTTTTAAAGGGAGTGGCGTCTGCTCATGGAGAGTGGTGACAGTGGGGTGTTAATGCACGGGTACCAAATAATCTCACCTCGGGCACCAAATTGGCAAGAGCCAGCTCTGTGTTGAAGGCTCTGAGGGAAGTGAGGCTTGCAGTGTTTTAGATGTTCTGGATTCTTTTGTGACTGCTTGGAACCACGTCCATGTTTTCTTGTGGATAATATCTTTTTAACCCTTTCCAGGCTAATAGATTTCAATGACTTTATTTATAATCTGTTCTTAAATTTTTTTAGATTGCAGCATGATGTGTTCCTTGATGTCCTTAAGCAAGTTCATTTTAGGTAAGGTCTTGATTGGTCTGACAGTGATGGATCGTGTGGCTTGGGATATGAATCAAAACTTGGATTTGGATAGTTATTTCATTCATAAATTAAATTGTTATTTTAAAACTGCTTTTTGTATTTATCCAGCATATCTTTATCTGATTTTGAAATTTGTTTGATGATCTGAATAATTTAATTGTGGAATAAAAAGGAAAAACACATTTTTTCTCAACATTGTGGCTTTCCTGGGGCTAGTCATTTTCGTGACATATTTAAAGAACAATTTAGAGCAAACATGAGCAAACTCCAATTTATATCATAAAGCATGCTAGAATGGAATGGGTTAAAAAGCAACAGATCCAACAGCTTGTAATAAACCAATCCAGACATTCAACAGAACTCATAAGCCTCCTCTAGAACAGTGCAGAGGACGAGTGGAGGACAAAGGGACAAGCAGAAACAGAAGTGGGCTGGTTTCCATGGTACCTGAGAGAGAGAGGGACCTTTCTGCTCCAGGCCCTGGGTCACATCATGTGATGAGTGTGTGCAGATAAATCCCCCCCTTTCATCCTAAGCGTCTTTTATCCTTTCTGGAGGAAAGCCTAATGGAACAAATTCATACAGTTCCTTTGATTGTAATAAATTAGGACTTAAAGCTGGTTCACGAGAGCTCCGCTGTTTTCAAACATTCAGCATGACATACAGAGGTTGGCATACTTCCCAAGGCCATAAATTAAGCATTCATTTTTGGCTTTTAATGATGCATTTGAACAGGGTTTTTTCCAGTGTAGAAAACACTGACAATTGGGTGAAGTTTGAATTTATTATGGAATTTTTTTTAACCCAGTAAGGGTCAAAATTATACATACAAGGTCCTGGCATAATTCAGGCGGAATATTTGAGCACTCATCAGAAATGGTAGAGCTCATATAAATAGGTTGGCTTCCTGATATGGATCGATCTTTGAAGTAAAGTCACAGAGTCTTAGTAGTTTGATTTATACCAGAAATTTATTGTTGTCCATCCCAAAACCAGTTTGAATATGTGTTTGGAATCACTGCAAACTTGAAATGTCCAGTTGCTTCAAATGTTTCAACCAGCTAGTTGAAGAATTTGGAGGTATTAGCTCCTCTTTTTTCATTATTCTATTCACTATGTGCAATGACTCAGCACTGCTGACTGCGAAGCCTGAGAAAATGACCTGCATGAGTGGCAGTTTTTTCATCTTAGCCATATGGGCAGTTTCCCAGGGCTGTATCAGAAAGGAGAGTTCACAAGCACTTGATAAAAGAAGTTTCAGTTAATTGCACCCTCAGCAAGTTTTCTATTGCTTCATGCATATGCCATAAATTCTTGGATAATTTTCTAAATTGTGATTGGTAGGGGGGGGTGGCAAAAATGGGGTCCCATTTATGCAATGACCACAAATGCACAGCATGATGCTTCCACCACCATGTTTGACAGTTGGGATCATGGGTCGCATTTATGGAATATTTTCCATCTTCAACTACTTTTTTAAAATGGTGAAAATCTGAAGGCCGCTTCAGACCCATCATTTTGACAGATTACAACTCACACACCTCACCACTTGGTGCAAATGCACAGACATTTTCAACTTTACCCACAGAGTACGTCGTGGAGGGAACTAAATCAATCAATGCAAAAACATTTCCATCTGAATATTATCACTAACCTGGATTCAATGCATCTTGCTATCGATGAGCTGACAGCACATTGAAGAGTCATGAACAGGAGACTTTGGATCAAATCTGGTCCAGGAGCGTGGGATTTCCTCTCACAGAAACGAGGGCTTGCAAGATTAGGAAACCTCTCATTCAGAGTCTTGCCGATTTCTGATTACTTGGAATTGCAAAAATGTTCCCTGATTTCAACACTTTGGCTGAAGTGGTGTTTGTAATTCTAGTTTCCAGTGTGGCAGCAGAGCACAGATTCATCCTCCAGATCAACATCAAAACCTTGAGACATTTGATTACGCACAATTGGGTGTGCAATTCAGGTTCATCCAGACCAGCAGGAAGTTGCGTTCAGGTTGCAGCAGGTGAATCGTTCATAATTTATATGTACTCACTCTGGTCAGTTCTGCCTATTTTGAACTTCTTTCAGAATGAGCTGTTTTAGGGCATCTTGTCACTTTAAATCCAAATAAGTTGCTGTTAGCTAAACTTAATGTTTACACTTACACATGAAAATGGCTGCAAACAGATGTGCAATTATACAACTGTACATCTTTTACCCTGAATCACACCCAAAAGCAGAAGATGAAGAGGAGCCTCCTGCTTTTGGATGGTAAGTCAACAAGAATGCACTTGTCTCTTCAAGCAGCCATTGAAGAGCTAAAAAATGGCTGGGTGTTTTTTAAGCACTTAGGCTGTTTTCAGAAGCAGTAAAGACCCAAATGGAAGCATGAAAATGTGCAAAATGTGAAATTTGCATCATAGGTCCCCTTCAAGCTTTTGGAAAGGCTTGACCCTAACTACACCTAAAATATGCTTAAAGTTCAACTAACCCCCCCTGTAAATGCATAACCCCACCCCTGGCAAATTTTGAAAAATTCCACCAAAGTGGGCGGAGCCAAGAGATACGGCCAAGAGTGGGGATGAACGGAGGAGGTAAGTGGGGCTGTGATCAGGACAAAGGAAGCACTGTTGTGAACTTTTCCACTTTGTCACCATATATATCGACTTTTCTGACCCTCTAGCAATTTTTAAAAAAAAACGACTAGAGATAAATGTAAAGATTTTTCCTTTCCTGTGTTGTTGGAGACTTTTATGGTGACAACTCTCTGCAACTCAGCTGCAGCCTGTCTCTACTGTGTGAGCAGCGAAAGCTGCCTTGAACACTGCAGTCAGTCTGACAGTCAGATTCAATACCATACCGTCGCCAGTAGTCAGTGCAGAGGAGAACCATTCCACTCTATGTCCACATTCCAAATAAATCACACATTTGGAAAGCTGAGCAATGATACCAATCGATGCTCTCCATGGTCACACTCAGCTCACTATTCCAACTCCTGACTCGCCACCAGGAAAGGCTGTGTATCTGAGTGAGATAGTTTATACCTGAACCGGGGCTGTGACATTGTGGACCGCTGTACCAATAGGAAAATTCAACTGCCTAAAAACCGTTTGACTGAAGGCGGCCAGCACTGAGATGGTTTTAGGCAAAAATATTGCCGAACTAAACAAATTTACATGAAAATGTAAAAATTCACACAGAAACGTAAAGATAGAACCCTAAATAACTTATTTAAACAGTTTATCAGCAAAAAAGTTGATTTGGGGGTTAGTTACACTTTAAAAGCCAGATCTGTATCTGGAAACCAACTAATTAAATAAACCCTAATTCTTGTAAATATCCAGTCAGATTCAAGCCACAAAGATATTAATGACCTCAAAAAACATGTGGTTTCTTTTCAGCTTTCGAAGAGATGTTTTCCCAAGTATTATTTTGAGGGAAAGGGGTACATATATGGGTTGATACGTATTATTTTGGGCAAGTGTGTCAAGATATAAAAATTTTTATTTGCAATGTTGAACTTTTTACTTCTTAAAACGGTATCTTTAAAGCACTACTAATGACTCAGAAGCGCTTAAAGTGAGACGGGATGCAGACATCACCAAGCAGAATTACACAAGCTGCTCTGGATGCCTAAAGGCTTTGAGACCAGCAGTCTCCCAACAAACCTTAACTCCTACAAGCACATTATGTATTCTTGTGGAGACATTGAGGAGCCAGTCACTTTATCTGCCTGTAGTATCTAAATGATGGATGAAAAAGTTAAAAGGATTTTTTCTTGAAGATGTGCACGTTTTGATTTGCTCACAAAGTTGTTCTTCCTCAAGAAGAACCCAGAGAGAACTTTAAAGTCTGCGGTTGCAGTTCTGCTTTTCTGTATCTGGCTGCCACATGAGAGTGAGCATTAGAGGAAGATCCATGGCATAAGCTTAGCTGAGCAGAGCGAGTGCCAACGAAGTACATTCGGGAGGAGGTCTGAATGGATCGATACATCACAGAACAAAGGGGAACTGTGCTTCGGCAGGGGCCCCAGAACAAGACAGGCCCATTGCTCAACTTCTGTCACAGTAGTGTATCACAGGCATCTCACATGCACCTTTTTAGAGCTGGGGCCCGCGGTTATAGAGCAGGGATAAAGACTGATGTGAGGATGGGAGGATAAACTGAGGAAACTTGGGAAACAACCAGCAGATAGACCCATAATCCACTGCAGACAAAGAGAGCCACGGCCATCACTGCTAATGCTTTCCTTTCTTATACTGCAGTGTTTACTAAAGTCTTCACACTAAAAGAAAGGATCTTTGAGATTTACAGGCAGATTACGTATCACAGCTGTGCAGCTGGTATCTTAAAGGTGTTAAATCAATGCCTTTTAAAAGAATTTATTATTGTCAGCTTACAACCACAAACTTTACTGAAATTTTATGTACATGGGTTTTTAAAAATGTTCTCCACGCCAAATTTAAAAAAATTTGGCATACATTCATATTCAACTTTCTTTACTTTGATACCACTACATAGAATCCAGCCTAATTTATTAAATTTAAGAAGTCGCCTAATTAGTAAAAAGAGCCCTTCTGTGCAAGGTCAGACTTACAAGAATGTGGGCCCCTGGACTAGAGACAGTTTTGGAACTCTGTCCACCACAGAAAAATTCTTCTGCTATTACAAATTACAGTACATTATTTGGTAGTCCTATTCATAAGTGGGTACGAATTGATGCACGGTAGGTTTAATACATCCCCTGAGCGGTAGCTCCATGTTGTTCCCCAAAAAAGTACTAGAATGTCATAATTTTCAAATACTTGAGTATTGTTTGTATTAATAAAATCCCAAAAAATATTAATCCAATTCACCTGATATGGGCCTATGAGTTTTATATAAAGTACAATTCATAAAATTCATTAAAAAAAAATTCATAACAAATAAAAGACACCCCCCTCACCGCGCCCAAAAAAACCCAGAAGGGGCCCTGGGCTACTTCCTGTGTGTAATTTAATCTCAGTATGAATCCAGATGTTCCGTGAGGATCTCAGAGGTTTGTTAGAGAACATTAGTGAATAAACAGCACCATGATGACCAAGTAACACAGCAGACAAGCAAACCGATATCCCAAGCTTTGAAAATCTCACATACCAAGACATGAACATCCTAACCCTAAACTGACAATCCATGCAAGGATATCACAAGCCATGTAATTTATCACAGAAACAGCCAAAATGCCCATTTTAACTCTAGAGGAGCTACAGAGATCCACACCTAAGATACACACTTCTCAATTCTAGCCTTTATGGGAAAATTGGTAAAAAGATGTTAAAAGTCCTATTTAAAGTTTGACACAATCTAAATAGGGGTTACAGAAAACTTGTGATAGAAGATATTACTGAAATTTCTGGGCTTTACACAAAATGCTTTGTTTGGCACAAGGCAACTACAGTGTCTATAAAAATTATGCACCCCCTTGGATGTTTTACCCTCTTTACTGCTTTTACAACTCAATCAACATCAACAAAATTAGTTGTTGTTTTTTTTACCCCCAAAATTACAAAATTAAACCTCTTTAATGTCAAAGTGAAAACTAATTTTACAAAAAAATAATGACAATTAAATAGAATTACTTAGCATACTAGAAGTGAGTGCATAAATATTCACCCCCTTCAATTCCACCTTGGCTGCAGTCGCAGCATAGAGTCTGTGTGGATGGGTCTCAGTCAGGCAGCACATCTGGCCTCTACAACCTTCCTCCATTCTTCCTGGAAAACCATTCCAGCTCTGTCAGGTTGCGTGGGGATCAGCTGTGAACAGTTATTTTCTAGTCTGCCACAAATTCTCTATCATATTGAGGTCTGGGCTTTGATTGGGCCACTCCAGACCATCCACCTTGTTGTCTTCAAACCATTTTTGTGTAGCTTTAGCTGGATGCTTTGGGTTGTTGTCTTGCTGGAACATAAACATTCTCTGAAGCAGGAGTTCTGTTGCAGATGGAAACAAATTGCTCTCCAGCATTTCCCTGTATTCTGCTGCATTCATTTGACCATGTACCTTTGCAAGCCCTTCATGGCCAGCTGCCAAGAAGCATCCTCACAGCATGATGCTGCCATCGCCATGCTTCACAGTGGGGATGGTGTGTTTGTCATGATGTGCAGTCTTGTGCGCCTTGTCTGATGGTCCAAAAGCTTCATTTTGGTCTCATCAGAACACTTCCACTTGACCATAGAGTTTCCCACGTGCCTTTTGGCAAACTCTGGTCAAGCCTTGATCTAAGTTTTCTTCAACAGTGGCTTTCTCATTTCCTCTCTCCCATAAAGCTTTGACTGGTGGAGAACCAACAGTTGTTGTCTACAGAGTCTCTCCATCTCAGCTGCTAAAGCTTGTAACTCCTTCAGCGTAGTCATGGTAACCTGGTGTCCTCTCTCACTCATCTCCTTCTTCATTCTCACTCAGGTTGTGAGGACAGCATATGTTGCATATTCCTTCCATTTATTGATGATGGATTTAACTGAACTCAAGGGGATGTTCAGGACCTTAGAGATTTTTTTTTTATTCATCCCCTGACTTATACTTATCAATAATCTTTCCTCTGATTTGCTTAGAGTGTTCTTTTGTCTTCATGCTATAATTTTAGCCAGGAATACTGATTAACCAGAGAAAGGACCTTCCAGACACTGGTATCTCTATATTAAAATCACTTGAGACTCACTCACTGCACTCAGGTGATCTCCATTCCACTCATTGTGAGACTACTAGCACCAACTGGCTGGACCTCTGTTGAATTAGGTCAGCCACTTTAAAGGGAATGAATATTTATGCCATCACTTATATTATGCTAAGTATTTTTATTTAATTGTGATTATTTTGGCCCTGCAATGGACTGGCGACCTGTCCAGGCAGTATGCTGCCTCTCACCCAATGACTGCTGGAGATAGACACCAGCCACTCTTGCGACCCTGCATGGATAAGCGTGATGGATAATGGATGGATGGATGGATGTGATTATTTTGTAGAAATCCATTTTCACTGACTTTAAAGGGTTTTTAAACAAATTTATTTGTCAAAAAAGCCAAATTTTGTTGCACATGATTGATTTGTAAAAGCAGTTAAAGGGTAAAACATCAAGGGGATGAATACTTTTTATAGGTACTGTAATGTTCCCATGGTGAAACATGGTGATGGTGGAAGCATCATGTTGCAGGGATGCTTTTCTTTAGCAGAGATAGGGAGGGTGATCAGAGTGGAAAGGAACATAATCCAGTTTGCATGAGTCAGTACTTTGACTAGGCCATAGTAATACATGAATATGCTTTCATAAGCCATGTTATTGTAGCACTGGCTGTAAGTTTAGGGTTGTTGTCCTGCAGACAGATGAAACTTCACCCCTGTTTCAAGTTTTTTCTTCTAGATTTACCCTGTATTTATTTGATTTCATCTTCCTATCAACTCTGACAAGCTTCCCTGTTCCTGCTGAAGATAATCCTTTCCACTGCATGATGCTGCCACCACCTTGTTTCACACTGCAGATGGTGTGTTTAAGGTGATGTACAGGGCCTGTTTTTTTTTTTTTTTTATTAGTTTTTTTTTTTTTTTTTAAACCATATGTTGCACATAGTCCAAAAGTTCAATTTTGGTCTCATCTAACCAAAGGATCTTCCACATGTTTAGATTGTGTCAAACTTTAAATAAAACTTTTTATGACTTTCCTTCAACATTAGTTTTCTTCTTGTCAATCTATCAAAATACAGACATTTTCAAACCTATGTGAGCTAAAAATAAAGTGATTTAAGTGCAAACAGTACATATGTTTGCACTTATATATATATATATATATATATATATATATATATATATATATATATATATATATATATATATATATATATATATATATATATATATATATATATATATATATATATAGGCTCAGATTTAGTTAAATCCCTGCATCGTGTCCCAGTTTATCCCCTGTATCTCAAGTGTGTGGCTTTCTAAGCTCAGTGCAATTAATCACACAAATTGGGAGCACACACTGTGTGGCTCTTTTACAACAATTCCTGATGCATTTGATTGCAAGGAGGGGGAGAAATTAACAGCTTGACGAATGAAAACAGAGAGATTTGTTGATTAGTTTGCTATATTTGGAAACTTTCAGTAACAAATGAGTTAAATTCATTAAACTGTCTGAAACAGATGAATTATGTTCTCAAATAAGTGCATACTGACTTTGAAAAATCCACATAAAATAGCTAAAGTTATAGGAATTTATTGTTCTGTTCTCTTCTTTTCCACCCAATTACTCCTTTCTGTAAAAAGGTTACTGACCAACTTGCTCCGCTTCACACACCAGCAGCTGCATCCCCTTTGACTTTTCACTTTTAAGGAATTGTGGTCTTCACACTGCAGCATATCTGTCCCGTTTTTATAACAGCTAACAGGACAGTGTCACCGGTCGTCTATTATGCAAAAGAAGGTAAGCCTGAGTTAATTCCGAGGATCTCCCCTTTAGTTTGCATCCGGCGTGTTTAACTTCTGTGTTGGTGGGCTGCAGGCAACATAAATGAGGCTTTAATGAAGGCCAGGATGAATTAAGAAGCAAATGTTGACTCAGCGTTTTCTCGACCAGGAGATCCATTGACCCTGGGGGCCCGCAACGGGAAAATTGAGAAATGCTCGTTTTAATGCCTATCCAATATATACAGCATCTACCTCAAGATGGAGCTGGGCAATCACCCACTAATCCATTAGACAGAGACATTTTCTTTTTTCTTTTTTTTCCAAGACTGACACGTTATTGTGCTGCTGTCTGCACTGGCTCATGTTCAAGGTTAACCTTTTAGGGATGTCTGATTGTTGCTAGAAGGTTAAACAACACATTAACATGCATTAAAATATTAAATTATGGCTCCATTTACTATATGAGAGAAAAACAACAACATAAAAAAGGCTTTTAAAATTATGAAGGCAATTGATGAAGTGGGTGCCTTGAGGGGGGAGGCAGGTTTGTAGAAATCTGATGGCTTTCAGATAACAGTGTGCCTTTGTGGCAGAATGGGGGGCAACTTTTAGCGCTGTGTTAATGAACTAATGGTGAGGTCAAACAGTGAGTTGTTTAAAATCATCTGGCCAATACACTGGATAATGATGCCCTGATCAAAACATTTTCAGTATCAGGAGTCCCTGATAGAGTCACTATGTTGCTGCTGTTCTGTTTGTGATTTTATGTCTGCTGCATCACCAGTGAACCATGCAATTTGTTCTGCTGTTAAAAAACTAAAACATCACCTGTTTTTGTGTGCAGTACTTTCAGAAAAGGGTATGCACACAATTTTGTTAATCTACTGAATCTGGATTTTCTTTTATTTGGGCTTTTCCACCCTTCGGAAAGACATTCTCTTCCTGTCTCTGTGTCATGTGACCTACTGTTCACAGATGTCCCCTCACAGTGCTTGGTGTAGGAAAGAAAAATGCACAGAGAGCAGCTGAAACACTACTTTTTAAATGTGATGACGTTAATAGGTTTACTTTTTGTTCTTAGAAGTAAACCTAAGAGGAATTTTCATCAGTAATATAATATGACAAACTGCGGCAAATGTAGAAACAAGTTGGCAGAACAGAAATGGAGAAAAAAGATAAAAACCACCAATTTCTGAGGAGATAGTGATTTTCCTCTTTTGCTAAATTTACTAGTTCAAGTCATGAAGAAACCAACCCATGCTTTAAATAGCAGTTTGAGAGGTTTTAAAATGGTAAACTTTGTGTTTGAGTTTAGCTGGTTTATAGAGTAAATCTGAGCCATTTCAGGGGGTGGGATGGAGGGACTCAAAGCAGATTAACATACAGATGTTTATTGGCTGTTCACACACTTTTGTTTTGGTTTCATCCAATAAGTTGCAAGTTTGAGGTAAACACATGGATCATTAACATCTCCAACATGTCACTCAACCCATGCTGGTAAATGGCGTTGTAAAAAAAAATACTTCAGCTACCTCAACATCCACCATAAAGATACCGGTGGAAAGAAAACAACGTCAGGACTACATATGTGATCGGAGGCATTCATGTCTGCAGGAATATTTTTCATTTTCAGATAGCTTCCCAAAAAAACATCAACAGCAGCAAGACGTGAGTTTATTGAGGACTGCCGATGTATTTGTCGACTCACTTTAAGTCTTCTGAAATATAGTGATGTGTGTCAGGAACTACTCCACTCCAGACATTAAAGAGTCCAGAGTGTGTTAATTTTATTGCACTCTAAAGCTACTGAACTTTCAAGTAAAATGGATTCCAGCATTAATTTGAACACATTTTCTGACTTGGACTCTGTAAATATTTGCTCTTTAATGGACCAGTTTGGTATTGGAGTAGAAAAAAAAAGCTGAGTGGGATATCCAGACACTGGAGATCTTAGAAGTATTAATGAAATTAAAACATCTTCCTCTTTCACTGTTAGGTTTGGTGTGATTTTGCAGCAAATGTTCCCCAGTAGAGAATCTTATAAATAGCTACAGTGTGTGTTGGTCCAGAGTCTTCATCTGTCTTCCAGGAAGCATAAAGCCACAAGGCAGGAGGCCAGAGAGGAGCTCTCCTGGGTTACAGCATATCGATGACAAGAAGACTTAGAATAAGTGATGCCTCCTGTCTGCTTGAGTGAAATACAGCCTCCACCTTGTTCCCGAGGATAACCAATTAACTAATCCGAGCATTACAGTAAAGCTACAGTTGCAGCACACGCTCCCACCCCATCTCGTCCATTTAAGTAATTGAAGGATCAGCAAGCCTGTCCTGACTTTAAACATTATAAGGACGCAATCCCATCATGCTCGTCTTCACCCTCTGGTCCCCCATCTTGAGCTGTCTCCCGTCAAATATCTCTGATTGACATAGTTTTCCCCTTTTTTAAGGGTCTCCTGCTCACCAGCCTCAATTTACTTTGCCACTGTGCCAATAGCGGCCTGGGTTGGGAGGTGCATGTCTGGAATTGAGACAAGGTTTGGAGGAGAGAGAAAGATAAGCGCAGAGGGGGGATTGGGGGGCTGGTGCAAGAGGAAAGCAGAGAGTGATGAAAAAGACGGAGATATGGTGATGGTGGGGGAGGGGGGCTGAGCAGAGAGAAAGAGAGGACCCTGTCACTTTGAATCACCATTACAGAGCAGGTGAAGAAAGATAAATGTCAAAGGACTCTCTACGAAATAAAACAACTCGCCTGCACTCATCAAGGCAAACACAAGTCAGCCACAGGTCCTAAGTCGGCTGGCCCTGATCCAAAGAGATAAACCCAGACTAGAAAAAGAAAATAAGGAAGTTTAACTACAGTTTATAACAATGAATAGTTGAGGGCAGCGATTCCTAAAGTCCAGACTGCAATTCGCATCCAAACCCATCACCTTAGACCCAGTCCACGCTGTCATTTTAGGGCATGCTGAACTGAGGCTCAACCAACAGTGTGAGAGAGACCTGAATGCCGTCAATGATGTTCCAAAGTTAAACGTTTGCGACGCAAAGCAGAACAACAGCTCTTCCTACAAGTTTTGTCCCCATGTTGTTAACTGAGAAAATGAATCATCAACAAGTTGGGGCAGGGCAATCAACCACTAATCCATTAGACAACTGAGTGGAGGAAAGCTAATGCTAGCTGAGCAACCTAGCTCCTCAGCAACTTAACAGCCTATCTGTGGAAAAAAGATCTCCAGAACAGTGAGATTCACTTTCACATAAGACTTTTTGAAGTCATTTGTGCCAAATCAGATTGTCCTTTTTTTTTAAAAGATGGGTTTTAGGGGAAATGTTACAACTACATTGAGCTTTGTTGGTTGACAATACCTGTAAATAATGTTGAAATGGTCTATAGGTGACTCGGCTAAAACTGATACACAGTTGGTATTAAAGTCAGTATGCACATTTTTTTAATGTGTTCTTAGACATTTTCTTAGAAGTCCAAGGCTATGTTCACACAGCAGGCAAATGCGACCCATATCCGACTTTTTCATGACAGTCTGAACGGCCCAATTCAGATGTTTTCACCCCCCCAAAAAAATCTGCTCTGTGCCACTTCCATATGTGGTACTAAATTGGATACATATCCGATAGTTTTCGAAGCATCTGCAGTCTGAACTTATGAAAGAAGTCTGTGTCACTGAAGTGCAACACATCACAATTCCACCACTCCTGGCTCCGACTATGCATCCAGACTTCTCTACAGAAGTTGCATGTTCAACAAAAGGCCGTTGCTTTTAGTTGTGCTTTCTTCTCATCACCTTCTTTCGTCTTATGAGAACTCTGTCAGCTCCAGTTGCTAAATAACTTTAATAGTGATCCATAGACACCAGCATCTATTATTACGTCTGTAAACAGTGCTCTGCTGTATAACGTCTCTGTTCTTCTTCTGTGCTAGTGGATCACTTCGGGGTAAACCATTCACACAGAAGTCTGGTTGCATTTAATTAGTGGTATGAACCACCATGCAAAAAAATCAGATTTCGTCAAAACATCGAAACTGAGCATCAAAACATGCTGTGTGAACGTAGCCAAAGTGTATGTCTGTTTTAGATGACATTAGTAAACCAATGAAATACAAAAAAACAAACAGTAGAAGGTTCCTGATTCAAACTTAGTACCTGTTACTAAGTCAGAATCACTAAATGATGAGGTGCACAAGTATACACCTAAGTGTGCAAATAATATATGCCCATTGCAGCCAAGGGGGCAATAGAGCTGATTTCAAAGCTAAAACTATAAATAAATAGACCTCATTTTGATGAGTTAATGATACGAATATAGCTTATAGATATATGATTTAGACTTGTATATTTAATCTAGAGCTGCACAGTGGTCCAGTTGTAGCACTGTTACCTTGCAGCAAGAAGGTCCTGGGTTCAAATTTCGGCCTAGGGTCTTTCTGCATGGAGTTTGCATGTTTTTCCTGTGCATGTGTGGGTTCTTTCCAGGTACTACAGCTTCCTCACACCAGGGGTAGTGGTAACCGAATATTTTCTGTCTTTGACTGATTTTTTTTAAATGGTGATGGAAAAATCTGATGGCCATCTGTCATTTTGACAATTTACAATTCACACGTCTGACCACTTGATGCAGAGGCATAGACATTTTCAACATTATGCACAGAGTACCTTGGTAACTTTGGTAACTCTGAGCTGGATACTAAACTCAGTGTATTTCCTATATGGGAGCTGACAGCACACTGAAGAGTTATGGAGGCTTTGGAGCAGCAGACCACTGCAGGTCACAGATTGCCGTAGGATCATATGCTGCTGGATTTCATCCCTCTTAAACAAGGGCTTGCGGAATTATAAAACCCCTCGTTCAGAGACTCTTGCTGACTTCTGATCACTTCAGTTGGAAAAATGTTCCTCCTTTTCAAAACTTTGGCTGAAGTGGCGCTTTGAGGGGGGGGCAGTCTCTAGTGTAGCAACAGAGCACTGGTTCAGCCTCCAGATCAACATGAAAACCTTGAGACTTTGATTTGGCACAAGCAGGCACGCAATTCAAGTCCATGGGAACCAGGAGGTGTGAGACAGTGTGTTCAGGCCATGGTAGGTGAATCGTTCATAATTTAAGTGCAATTGTTTAATTTTATTGTTTATGTGTAGTTAATGGGGCCACAGTTAGGGATTTTTGTCACTGTGGAGAAAAAGTAACATATTAATCTCCTTGATGTGTGATGGCATGATGTGGATTCTCTGTTTAGCTTGTTTGGACTGAATATTAATTAAAATGAATGAAAATTAAAATCAGCTGCCCATGTGATTATTATCATTTTTAAAAATGACGAGTAAAAATAGATTATGATGGAATTTTTTTGACTTAGTCAAAATGACAGACAACAAAAAAGTCTAGCACGACCTCTGCCTCCCGCAGTCCAAAAACCTGACTGTTAGGTTAATTAGTCTCCCCAAACTGTCTTGATGTGGAAATTTCTTCTGGTGTGTGCGTGTGTGTGTGTGTGTGTGTGTGTGTGTATGTGTGCATGGTTGTCTGTCCTGTGTGTATCTGTGTTGCCCTGTGATGGACTGGCGACCTGTCCAGTATGTCCCCCACCTCTCTGGAAATCTACAAGGATAAGCAGATATAGACCATGCACAGATGGTTGGATGGATATTTCATGTAGGTTCAGATCAAGCAAATCTGCCTGGTCTAAAAGTGATCTAAGTTTGAACTTAATATGATAATTTTGTATGTCCACAAAAGAGTTAGTAGGCTATGCAAAAATGCCAGAAAGCATAATCCGAAACATAACCACAACTTCATTTCATTTTGAATTGTAAACTGATGTCATCCATTTTTTAGTTGTAATATTACATTAATTATATCAATCTGTGGAGAATATTATTACATATTTACTCTGTGGTGATGGATGAAAGCATGTTTTAATTTAAAGTGTCAGCTGAATGGGCTTAATCATTTCAGTTTGAAAAGAGACAAGAAACACACCCAACTGAAAAAACTCAGGCTACGTTCCCACCGCATGGAAGAAAGTTGCTTTTGTATAACATCACCTCATATATTAATTAAGTTTAACATTTCGCTGTCCCTAAACTGTGCAGAACTATTGCAGCTATCATCCATCTTGCTAACACTTCCCGGCGGCGCACAGTTATGACAAATGTCGATGGAAAGTAATGTCAAAGTTGGATCAATACTGCTTTGGTTGTTCCCACTGGGATCCCATTCAAACAGATTGGATATGAGTCAGATTCAGGACCACATATAGATGTGGATCAAATCTGACTTGAAGAAATCCAATATAGGCCAGATCTGAGCATTCATACTTGTTCTAAAAAGTCTGAACTAGTCATTTGACCCTAAAAAAAAAAAAAAAAAAAAAAAAAAAAATCTGATTTGGCCAGATTTGCCTGCAGTGGGAACATAACCTAAATTACTTTATTGTAAATAAATCAACAAAAGCCAGTTTACAAGAATTTGTGAACAAATAAAACAAATGTCATAAGACCCTGGATTTACTAACTAACTAATTAATGACATATAGTAAACTTTTTCACACCATGATGTGGTACATTATTAGAAAATATTATAATTATCTGTAGCATCTGTCACCTTTCAGTAATTTGATGTTATATTGTCATTTTGGAGGTCAAATTCATTTTCTATATTCTTGTGTATTCCATACTCTTGTGTGTAAAGAAAGGCATTTATTCGGTTAATTACAATAACTTAGTCAAATGAAAGCACCACTTCTTTCTTTGATCAAAATGATTTTCTTATCACTTGGTTTTCTGGACCTTTGACCTTTTATGAAAATAAAATTGCAGCATTAAGTTTGGGAACCCCTGTTTCAGAATGTGCTGCTTGCATGTCTGGTTTTCATTAGGAGGAACTCATTGTTATGATGTGTGCACAACGATACCTGGAAAGGCCTGAAGATGCTGTAGAAAATTTGGTCTAGGTCCCACGTGTGGAGAGCGTCACAGCTGCGATGTGACAGGTCCTTGTGCAGGCCTGGCTCTCACAAACACACTGAGCCTGCTTTTAATAACACCCCGCCACCTCCTCCTCCTCCAAACAGGAAAAAAAGAGAAGAGAAAGAAACACAGAGAATGGAGCCAGGACTCTGGAGCCAAGTAGCTGTTACTGGAATTTTTCTGGCCTAATTTGCATTAATAAAGAGGCTGTTCCTTGTCGGAATGTGTTTTATCCAGCTCAAAAAATCCCTGGGCGATCCCTCTCCGCAGAGCACTGGGAGAATCCGACTGTCAGAGCCGACAAGACAAATGAATCCTGGTGTCAGCGCGGAGTGGCTCCGCGTTGACAGATTGAGAAGAACTGTCCCTCTGTCGACAGGCATGCTTCATTTTCAAATTAATAAATCTGAATAAAATATTTTACCCTTCATTATGAGAGATGCTGCTGTGACAGCTTTGCTGAACAGGGCTGAGACTAGGGAGGGAGGTGGTGGGGGTGGGGGTAGGGGGAGGGCTGCTGCCAGTGAAAACAGCTTGCACCAACTCCACCTGGGTTTGAGCTGTGTATTTATAATGTTTGCATGTGTGTGTGGATTTGTGATATGTGCTTCTGTTTTGCACTTTTTTTTTCTTTTGTGCACAGGGGCTCGTGTGCCCCCCCCCCCCATTGATCCTCTACGTGCACGTTTTCTGCTTGACGGGCTCCCTGAGCCCCCAATCTTCTAACAAAGAGGATGGGACAAACAAAATTAGCTGGAGCCGCTGTGGTACATCAGTGATAGATTCCTCACATACTTTCCCCTCACACCTGTACAGCCATATGGAGACATGTCAGTGTGGCCAAAAATAACTTTTCAATGGGACTGTTGGGTATGACGTGCACACTGGGTGGACCTACAGTCTACTCAGAAGGAAATATGTGTTTCTTCATATTTTTACTCATGTGAGTCAAAACCTGCCAAAATGTGAACTGGTTTTAATCAACAACTCTCCAAACTTATCTTATCAATTATCGTGTCAAATGCGGTATCTCAACATAAAACCTGAGCTCCAACGGAATAGTAAGTATGGCCCAGTCAAAGTTTAGTTTAAAATCAGTGGCGAGATTTGAAAATGGTGGTCACATATGATCTACATCCAATCTAACAAAAATTCAAATTAAAAAAATATGTTACATATTTTAAAGGGAAATCAAGTGTCGTAACTCATATCATCCAAGTATCTTCAAAGAGTCGTGGATAGTGATTCTGTGGGCAGGAAGAATCTCCAGTAGCAGTCAGTCTTGCATCAAATCTGATTAGGCCTCTGATTGAAGATTGTTGCTGTATGACAATCGCATCATGACTGTCATACAGCATCATCCTAACAGCTCAATTTCTGGACAGCAGGAAAGATATTCCATAGAAATGTCCTGGATGACATCATCAGTTGCTGGCAAGCAGTGCTAATCCACCTCATTTGCTTTTGCTGCTCCTCTTTACATCTCTGTCTGGCTGTATGATTAGAATCCGGGTAGATCCTTGGCCATTATGATGGATGGAAGAGATGGCTTGAGCTTCCTCCTTCTCTCTGCTCTTTTGGTCCTGCTCTGCATCCATGAAACCTTTGTTTAAACTCCTCTGAGATGTAGGCTCATAGTTCAGGTGTTATTTGAGCTTTTGAGATGCTAATCAGCTGCTCCCAGTTGTAAAAACAATACCTTATTGCTGTGGTTGAGGATCATAATAACTGTCTGAAAGTAAAAAAGTAAGAACAAAAACACTTCCAGCGGCACTGCATCCAAAACTAGAAGGAATAACTGTCCAAACATGCAACACCTCAAGCAGAAAAATGATGAACAAAAGTGTACAAAAAGAGCAAATCAGAACTAACATAGCACAGCTGCTCCAACATCCTGCCACCATGAATGGAACAATTCTAGAATTTCTGAAGGGATACAGATGCATGCCACACCTTTCAGATCTATATTTGTGAACAATATTGAAAAACATTTATCAGTCCTTCCCCTACACAATTATGTATTACTTTGTTGTTGGTCTAATCACAGAAAATCTCCAAAAAACACATTGTGATGTGACAAAATCTGGACATAAATACTTTTGCAAGGCACTGTCGGTATTAAGTGACAGATTGATGGGGAGAAAGGTCTAATTACTCAGGATAAAAGGGAAGAGAAACAACTCCAATATAAAAAATAAAACACAGGACTCATAATTCCTGTAATATTATTCCTCCAGGGTAGGTGTGTAGAGCACAAAGAAATATGGTGGGCTGTTTCCTCTCACTCATTTTAGGTTGTGAAATTAATATGCATCAGCAAACACTAATATGCCCTTCGAGGAGGCCTGGCATATTGTGTGAGACTGGAAGTGCGTGAAGTTGCCTGAGGGTAAATTCCTGTGAAAAACAGAATGCACAGTGTTATGCTGTGAAAATTGTAGGATTTTTATGGTGCTATGCATCTTGTCAGAAGTGTTTAATCCAGTCTCGATGCCAATATCTGCAACAGTTACTGCAAATTTCATAAATTGATGGTATAATGTAACACCTTCAGTTATCGTGACATATTAAATGATTGTGTTAAATGCTCACGGTGAAGGGCTTTTTACTGTGTAAAATTCTATGACCCTTAAAGCTTTAAGTGACATTAACACACCATATCACCATGCATAACAATGCAGCATACACACCCACCCACCCACCCATACACACACAAAAGAGTTGTAGAACTGCATTCTGGGAAACTGTCTACAAAAAAGCAGCACAGGAGCCATTTTTTTAAAAGGTTTCCTGTTTCTCTTTAATCAGTGTGCAGAAAGAAAGTGCTATCCAGCCAGTTAATTTGCACCAGATGACATGTGTATAATAATGACAGGCAGCACAAAGGTACCCCATGTTTCTCCTTGTGTAGGCCTTCAATATTTAAAGAAGAGTGCACATTTTTGGCAAGGCTATGGCAACGCATGTCAGTTAAACTTCTTAGACGTCAGCCTTGCCTGTGAACATCACATCATCAAAGATGACATTTCATCAACTATCTCAATAAATAATTGAACACCATGTCTGCCATTTGAACCTTTGGTGACAGCATCTGAGGAAATAGTCACAGTGTAATTTGTTTTCTTATGTCTACTGCCATCTCTGATTAGATTTATCACCTGTATTTCAACAGTCCTAAGAACAGAAACACTGTATATATGGTATATGAGTTAAAGTGCTATGAAAAAGTGTTTGCCCCTTACAGACCTCTCCTGATTTTGCTTCTAAATTGTTTCAAGAGTAAAATTTAAAAAACAGGTTATTGATGATTTAATTTATTAAGGGAGAAAGAGCTATCCAAAGCAGTCCAAAAAAAAGAACAACCTTGTTAGCAAGTGAATTAACTGTATTTCACCAAATATTCAGATCATATATGACATCTAGAAATCACTTTAACAACCCACTTGAACTCCTGTGACTGTGGCATCTGAACTCCACTCTATCAGGACCTGCAATTAATTTGCCAACTTCTTTATGGAGAAAATTTAAAAAAAATTAGAGGCCTGCACATCAATATTCAGTCCAGTACCAATGAATCTCCCGTGGCAACGATTCGTGGGTGCCTAAATGTCTGCTCGTACGAAGCGCAGCCTATTTACCCAAAGCTCCTCTTTGGAACTGTAGTCCCCAGCCTCAGCCTCACAGAGCTTCCCTCCCCCCACGCCTCCCCCACTCAGCTCCTCCAGACTTGTGGCAGCAGCAATTAGCAAACACCTGGGGGAACTGCGTGTCTGCTGAGCTTATCACACAAAGAACTTCTTTTCTAACACTCCTAAGAACGACTGTAAATTGCATCATGGAGAAACACTGTTGTGATGACGTGCTGAAGGTAGAGTGTTGGAAAGAGCAGGAGCTTCTTAAAGAGACAGAGACAGAGGCAGGTAATTTCAAGGCATCAAATTAAATTGCGAAGTCAAATCTCTTTTAAGTTATGTTTGATTTATACAGCATTTTTATAACAACTGAAGGTAACATAGTTACTTGATTGTGCTGTAAAATGGCACTGTGCCTGGAAAATGCATAATCCCCCCCCCCTCACTTAAGTACAAGTTTTTGGCTCACCACCCACCCCTGGCAAGAAGCTATAAAGCTAACACGGCTTTTCAGAAGAAAACTTTATTCTGAAAGTAAATTCTGCTCTCAAGCAAAGAATCTTGAAGGAAAACTGAGTTGCCATTAGAGTGTGATCTTAAGAGGAAGGGCACATTGGTCATGCAGCAGAACAATGATCCAAAGCACATTAGCAGTACCACCTCGAAATGACTCAAAAACAAAACAAAATTAAGGTTTTGGATTGGCCTAGTCAAAGTGTGGACCTAAATCTGACAGAAATGATGTAGCATGACCTTGAGCAGGCTGTTCATGCCAAGCAACCCTCCAATCTGGCTGAATTTGGCAAGAAAAAGAGTGAACCAAGACAGTTGCTGTGTCCCTTTTAACTTTATGGGGCGATTACTTATACACATGGGCCTAGGTTGATTGGGATTACTTTTTTCCTCATAAAAAAAAAAAAAAATCATAATTTTAAAAACTGCATTTTGTGTTTACTCAGGTAATCTTTCTCTGATATTAACATTTGATGATCTGAGACAAAAAGGAAAACAGAAGAAATCTTTGAGGTGGCACACACTTTTTCACTGCAGAGTAATTAGATCAGAGCAGCTCAGATCAAAGAGGAAACAAATGTACTAAAAACCGTAGTGATATCTAAAAGACATCACCAGAGCCTGACTTGATTGTAAATTCTTGCTTTGACCATAGATAGATCAAGTAAACAGAGTGGACAGGGAGTGACAGCGCTGTATTTGTGATCTTTTTCCAGCACATGGGGGCTTTTGGAATGGAGAGCAGGAGAAATGCACCGGCCCTAATGCCTTATGGCAAGGCAGGCCTCGCTGATAACACAATATTTCATGTGAGGTCAGGGCCAATAAAGAAGCTTTTCAACACCACAGAGATGAACAGAGCCTGACTGACATGATCAAAATACCAACCACACACGCACACAACAGAGACGTGCCGTGCACACATACAGACAATAGCAAACAATAGGAGCGACTCTGTTGTATTGTAATGCTAAACAAATGCAGAAATACACTTTTCATTTTTCCTTTGGCTACGTCATATACAATCATGGCAAAAGAAAGTACACCCTCTTTCCATTCTAGGGTTAGTGATGTTAATGATACAAATTTTATGTTGAGTCTACAGAAACGTGACAGATTGAACCAAATTAAATAAAAAAAATGAAATCAAACTGAAAAAGATATGTGTGGGAAAACTAAGCAAAGAGCTTTCTGCTCTAAGATAGAAAGCAGGAGCCAGGTGCTGCTAAACAGATGCATTTGATTACTAGATCATCAGTAAGTGGAGCAGCTCTATGGAGGCAGGAGTTTCTGCAGTTTTATGCTCTAGAGCAGTAGTTCCTAAAGTTGGTGTTGCAACCCCCTCTTGGGGTCACAAATTTGTGAGGTCTTCTTCAGAAAATAACCTAAATACCTAAAATGACAAAGAGAAAGAATGTGCATTTTAGAAATGTTGTCAAAGATAAAAAAAAAACAAAACAAACAAACAAACAAAAAAAAAAAAAACAGGACCTGAAAATAAATAAAAGCAACATGTTGGCCAGTAAACTGGCTGTTGATGCTGATTGTGTTTTCATCAAACCACTTTTAAACTGACGAGGTAAAAATGTTTGTATAGCCAACCAAGAGTTGGGGTCACCTGAGTGAAGATGGCCTCCTCACCTTCTTCAAATCAAATGAAATTGGTGTCAAACGTTGGTGCAGCAAAAATTTTCGTTTGTGCCACTATCATTTTAAAGATATCAATAAATGTTTCCAGAGGTCATCAAAAGTCAACCAGCCAGTTCATATTTGCAAAATCAAACGATATATGGTGTCCAATTAACAGCAATAATTTAGGTTACTTAGCCTGTAATAAGAGGAAAAAATGGAGGTTCATTTTTCAGTTATATTTTCACCATGTCATTCATTCATTTATAAATGTCACAGTTTCAAACTAAATACTTAGTTAGCAAACTTAACATTTAGCTCCAAACTAAATATTTTGTTATCAAGCTAAATAGTTATAACTTCAAACTAAATATTTAGCTCTGAGCCAAGTATTTAGTTTAGACCTAAATATTTATCTTCAAAAGTAAATATTTAAGTCTAAACTAAATACTTAGCTTAGAGCTCAATATTTAGCTCAGAACTAATTATTTAGCTAATATGCAAATTCACTTGCCCATAACCGGTAGTGGGTGATCAAAATCAAACTGGGTCTTGCTAACCTCTATATGAACTCCTGCTGGTGAGCTGGTGTAGTCACTGTTGCTGTTCATCCATTGGCAAACCTTTGTCATGAAGGCTTGCCATAAATTCAACCTGGCAGACTCTCTCCAGCTTACCTGCATCCATGCATCACTGGGACCACACCTTCACTGCTGCCAATTAGCATCCAAGATTCTGGATATAAGACTCACAATCCATGGTTCCACCTGCTTGCCAGCCAAGCTTCGTCCCACCTCCGCCCCGTATCCACCCTCGTCCTCTCAGCCTCCTTAGGGCTCCCTTTCTTCGACCTCTGCTTCACCACCAGGTCCGGGCCCCGGGGGGAAGACGACCCTAAATCTTCACCCCATATTGTTCATTCAAGCTCATGGTAATTCTCGGCATACTCGATTTCTGCCGGGTCCGAGTGCCAAAGAACTTCAAGTGAATAAAACTCTCTAATTGTCTGTTTCTCTCTGAGTGAGTCTCTCCAGGTTGAATTGCCATTAAAACAGCGCGTCCTATGTTTTAAGCTAAAATGCTGTACATGTTGGGAAGAAAAGAAATAATGAAGAGACATGAGCAACAACTGAAACGAGTCAGCAGGAGTTTATATAAAGGTTTGCAAGACCCAGCATTTGTTTGATAGTCCACTTCCGGTTATCGGCAAGTGAATTTGCATGTTGGTTAAATATTTAGCTTTGAGCTAAATATTCAGTTTATAACTAATTATTTATCTTGCTAACCAAATATTTAGTTTGGAGATAAATATTTAGTATGAGGCTAATTATGTTGCTTGCTTACTAAATATTTAGTTTGAAACTGTGACATTTGTAAATGAATGAAAAACATGGTCAAAATATGACTTTGAGAAATGAATCCCCATTTCTTTCTCTTTTGAGATGCTCAATAACCCAAATTATTACTGTTAATTTTTGTCTGTGTAACTTTTTAAATGGCACTCCATAGTGTCCTACAAGAAGACAATTTTTTTTTTGTAAACAAATGTTTAGAATTGTGAAAATCTGTTGGCCTTCACACTCTGGACTACCCAACACCAGTTTACAGACCTGTATTGATTTTAGTGGACTGGGATTTGCTAAAAAGCAGTCAAAGAACTTGCGATATTGTATTCTGTGTACCCCCCACTGATATTTGACCGGCCAAAATAATCCATTTATTATTTAGTATACACCTTTTTCTGCCTCCCATTGTCACATGACCAGCTGGTGCTGATACTAGACACAAATTAAGGTTGAGGAGACCGACATGAAAGGTGAGATTACTGTTGGTGATATTAGAACTTGCACACAACTCACAGCAAAGAGCTGTTGGCTTTGCTATATGTCAGTATATATTATAGATATTAAAATAGCGATGTGACCTAACAATGAGTTAACTGAAAGGCCAAGAAAGGGTTAAACCAGTAAAGAGATATCCATGCCTCAGCTTTGACCCCTTGCTCTCCAAGGTATCTCCCTTGCGCAGGATTCTTATTCAACTTCAAACTGACAGTGTTTTTAATCTTTTCCTTGCTTCTCTCCTGGAGATTGGGGAAACAAAAATCAATACACTGTGGCAGGTGATCTAGAAGCAGGTGAATTACAAGGACTCTACCCAGCTATACGCGCTGCTTGGCAGCCTTGAGCAGGGAACCATAGGAGTATCATCAGAGACCAAGGGGAGGTCAAAGGTTCAGGTCAGGAGCACTGACAAAAAGGTATTTACTGTCTAGAGAAGAAAATGAGAAATAAGCTCCACCCATCGCTGGGTTTAAATCCGTTTTCTTAATGCGTTTTTTTCCCTGAGAATTGTTTCGGCCTCTGCTGTCCTGGCCCCCTTCGGATGATATACTGAGCTGGAGCCTGTGATAATGCCCACGCTACAAATCTGAGCGCAGAACATATCGACACATGGGTCTGTCATTATCGGTTAATCATGCTGCTGACGTATGTTTCAATCCAGGCTTCTTGGCAGTTCACCAAGCTGGTGAAATGACCTCAGATAAATCCATAGCACCACAGAGCACTTTCATCTGAACCCCAGGATCCAAGCAGAGATGTGCAGAGGAAGATACTGGAAACCCAGGCACAGGCTGAACATGACAGTAATTTCCACACTTTTCCCCATCGCTTCAACACAGTGGGGGGAAGTCAGGCTGGTACTGGAGATGCTGAGGTACTGGAGATGCTGCTTAAAGATTCAGTAGAATTAACATGGGGATATAACAAGACAATATAGAATGTTGGGTTCAGGAGAAGAAGACCAGAATTGAAATACTGTAGGGAACAGAAATGATCTCAGTTTCTTTTTTTAGTAGTTAGAGTAAAAGTAAGGCTGGGCGATAAATCAATTTTATTTTTTTGTTTTTCAAGATTTAACTTTTGGAAAATCTGGATTTTTTTTTTAACCAATGCACTTCTAGGGTTTCCAGAGTGACGTTAACCCACCCAAGAACTAGCGCTTTGTTTGACAAGCGTGTTTTACAGCTGCTATTTATTTCGACTTTGAATTCATGTCAATTCACAGACAAAATTATTTAAATAAAAGCCAGATTTTCAAGATACTTTGTGTCGTGAAATTTTTTAAGGAAAAAAGGTAAGGAAAAAAAATCGATTAAAATTAGAAATTGAATTTGGTATAATTTTTTTTTTTTTTTAAGCCATATTGCCCAACCCTAAGAAAAAATTTTACTGATCACAAATCGTGATTAAAAGACTGTAATTAATGTAAAAAATTTCCAGTCCATGTAAGACTAATCCATATATTTCTGTTTTTAAGCTTCTCTAAGGATCCTCATGCTATTTTTTTCACAAACAGAATAAAGGTTTTAAGAAATCTTCAACTGTGTAATAAAGAATCTGTGTTCAGTGTGAAATTCTCCATTTCAGTTTGGTTCAGTCTAAGTGGTTTTGATTTTGAACAAGAGATAATCAAATACACTTCATACTCATTAAAGAACTGTAAAACAGCTGACCGGTGACGTGCAGTGAGGCTCATGATTAGTGAGACATTGGCTCATCTGAAGTTGGATGTACAAATATATAAATAATGGAAGGTCAAATTAGATTTTTTTGGATCTCTTTTTTATTTGAAGATCACGTATGATATTACCTTTATTTGTACTGTATATAAAGTTCATGTGTCTATCCTCCACGGATATATGGTGTGCCATTTGTAAAGACACACTGTCAAAAAGTATCAGCAATAATTTGGGCTATTTAGCCTGTCATTCTAGAAAAAAATGGAGGCTCAGTTTTCAAAGTCATAATTTCACCATGTCATTCATACATTCCAAACTAAATATTTAATCAGCAATCTAAATATTTAGTTTGTTAACTTGCAAACTAATCTCAATGTAGAGGAATGGACGTCAGATTGTTTAAACATGTCATAATAATCCTTTCCAGAATGATCATTGGTCATTGCTGATGTCTTTCCATTCTGACATTGTGTTAACACACACATGCATGCGTTAGATTAGTAAACTGGCAGATCTTCAGCTTTTACAGAGGTGGCCACACCTTGTTGATGATCAGTTTCTTGTGTGCAGTTGATTAGCAGAGTCTAGCTGCCACTTTCCCTCCTGAATCCTATCCCATTACTGTACATACAGTAGAAAGTATAACACATATGCCTCTTTTTGTCCTTCAAACTCATCCATGAAACATAAACAATTCAACAGTTTGGAAACTACTCTGTAGCAACAATAACACTAGACTCATTTCTGCTTGGGATCCCAACCTTATTCACTTTGATCAATACATGTGCAGCTACTTGCCAATGCTGGACTCTCTGAGTAATTAGGCAATGTGCTTGGCGGACCTAACGGGGGTAATGGAGTCACACAGGCCAAGCACTGCCAGGAAGAAAATCAGCCTTGTCCAAATGAAGACACTTTCTCTCTGAGAGCCTGTATGCATTCACAAATAAATTAAAAGAAAGCCATACATTGCCTTAAATGTGCCTCAACATCAAAACAACACAAATCATCTCCATGTTGACAGAAGTAGTGAGCCCATTCATTGGCTCAAAGATGAATCCCATCCAAGAATTAGTGCTATAAATATCTGTGACCGCCTGATTGCTCTGGGAGGATCAAACAGCGACAAACAATGTTCTTTCAAAACAGTTTGTTCCGAGAGGGTTCTGACAGAAATAAGTGACAGCTCTTGATGAACAGGAACATCCAAAGATCAGACAAGTTTTTATTGGATCAGAAATTAATTCTAAAAATGATACATCACTCAACGGGTGTATTAAAAGCGTTCTGCTGCCGCTGGAGGAATTTTTGATTTCCCTGACAACAGAGTCTAATTAGACCAAACGCGTCTCTGTTTGTCTGACTGAAATAACTCAATTATAGAAACTCCAAACATCTGGCTGCGCACTTGCGGAATTGATTAAACTTTTTTTTCTGAATTGATTAAATGAGACAATAATTCTTTTAGAGCCAGATCTTAGTTTTTAGAAGTGGGTTGAAACAAACAGCATTTAATATGATCTACAATAACTCATGTATTCATATAGCTCACCTGTATTTTACTGAGATTATTCCTTTATGAGTCCATCTAAAATGTTTGTGCTTTACTTCCAGTTGTGAAAAATAACAAAGGTCTGTAGTCCCCTGCAAAATTATTCCTACCCATGGTTGGAACTACAGGCAGGAAAGGAGATTTTGACCCCTCTAAATAAGGGTTGGGCTGCCCTAAAAGAGATAAAATATACTATCTTGGAAAGAAAAAAAAACATTTATATGTTCCATGATATCTGTATTCATGCATACATTAGATGTATTTAATGTAAATGTGGAGGACCAAACTCACCTAACCCCTCCAACCCCCATCCCATAGTTGACTGTAACTGCTATCACATTAACCTCCCACTGCTGTCAAATGTGGAAAATGTGCTGAAAAATGAACAATGCTTTTAATGTTTAAATCTGCCCTTTTTGAGTGTTTTTATGTATGTTGCATTGTTTGATCTTATATTGTGCTCCTGGAGTCTTTAAGTACTTATAAAAGTGCTATTCAATTAAAATGTAATATTATTATTATTTATAACCCCATCACTGAAGCGCCATGATCAGCTGACCCCAAGTAAATATATTAGACTTCAGACTTTGTGTCTGAGGGTGAATGCCAACCTTTGTTACACTTTTCTGTCAGTTACGGTCTAGCTAAATATGTTAGCAAGCTGGAGCCGAAGTTAGCGTACTATTTGTAGCCTCTGTTTCAGCAGTGGGAGTGACTATCTCTTTAACTGATCTGCCAAACTGGAAGCTTTGATTTAGATGCTGACTTTCAGTGTTGTGTTTTTTTTTTTATCTAAAAGAGCTCAGAAACTCACTCTAGGAAGGCATTATATAAGTAGACTTTTTTTTAAAATAACTGTCATGTTTCAGCATAACTGTGTTTTATTGGGACTTTATGTGAAAGACCAGCATAAAATAATACAGAATAATGAAGTGGAAGGAAAGGGATACATGGTTTTCAAAAACTGTTTTACAAATAAAAAAAGTGCAACCCCCTTTTTGATCTGATACGACGAAATAAAAGCTAATGCAGTCAATCACCTTCAGAAAACACCTCATTAGTAAATCAAACCCAGTACTACTTAATCCGGTATACATTCAGCTGCTCTGTGAAGGCCTCAGAGATTAGTTAGAGCATCATGAAGACCAAGTTGTGGCGTATTTCTATTCAGTTAGATTATTAAACAATATCACAACCTTTGAGCATCTCACAGAGTTCTGTTCAATCCATCATCTGGAATTGGAAAGCTTATGGCATAACTGCAAACCTACAAAGACATGCACACATACCTAAACTAT
The DNA here is from genome assembly GCA_014839685.1 of Anableps anableps. Taxonomy (NCBI): domain Eukaryota; kingdom Metazoa; phylum Chordata; class Actinopteri; order Cyprinodontiformes; family Anablepidae; genus Anableps; species Anableps anableps. The sequence goes on from CM026070.1 coordinate 4,376,972, forward strand.
GGCCTTGTCTACACTGGAAAGTTTCTTTCTAAAACGGGTTGTAGGTTTCAAAACACCTGTGTCCACACGGGACCGTTTCCAGAAACATTTTCATTCACAGGGGAACAGAGAACAACCCAAAATGCTATTTTTATTCCCCCGGGCCTGTGAGTGGCGCTAAAAATGGAGTATGGGACATGCAAGTAAAGCCTCCACATGATTTCATTGTAATCGTAAAAATAGTATATGATTAAAGAGAATAACAAGAAATAAAAAATAAAATGGTTTAAAACATTTTGCAGGAGTCTTTCTTCATGCGTACAATAATCAAACATAAGGAAAGATACAGCAATAAATTAGTGTTTACCTTGAACACATGGGCTACAGTGTTGTACAGTCCAATAACACCTTTAGTTAATCTCATAAAAGATGTGATTATTATAAAAATTAAGGTCTTTTGTTGTCTGTGATGAGTCCACTTTAACATCCTGTAAGTCCAATACATAATTTTCTACTGAATTATATTCTTTGAACTAAATTATAACAATTATTATTCTTTAAGAGAATTATTATATTGTCTTGGAAAATATAATAATGCCCTCTTTCTTGAACAAGCGGATCAGAGTAGATGGGACGCTGAATGGAGCCAACTACAGAGCAATCCTGGATAAAAACCAGTTAGAGGCTACAAATAAAGAGATTTTGAGGGAGATTTAACTTCTGACACTACAATGATCCTAAACTTACTGTCAGAGCCTCATTGGAGGCTTTTGATCACAACATATTCATTTATCAGAATGGCCCAGTCAAAGTTAAGACCTAAATGAAATTGAGAATTGCCTCAAGACCTATAAATTGCTATTCACAGACACTCTCCATCCAATCTGAGTGAGGTAGAGAAGATACTTCTTTGAGAGAGTAAGCAGAAATTTCAGTCTCTAAATGACTGCAATATAGAGACTGCATGCTATTTTTCTGATTTTTATATATGATCCTTCCACTGCACAATCTGGCAGTGTGTTGTTTGTGTATTGGTCTGTTACATCAAATCCCAGTAGAACACATTGCCATTGCATGTGAAGGATGTATAATCCCTGAGAGCTGAAGCTAGTTTTGGACTCCAGAGTTTTAAAAAGGTTTCAACTTCAGAGCTTGTTACCTCATCCTGTTCCTGCGCTCTGCCTCTGCCACTAGCCCTATTATCTATAAAATAACAGAGCAGAGGAGGACAGAGCACAACCTCACTGTAGCCTTTAATTTCAGCTGAAGCAAGAAGAAAAAAAAACTAATTGAAACTTTCTCTCGGTGATTGGCCACTTGATTTGACATGGACTTTTCCATTGTCACAAAATCAATAGCAGCTGGACAGACAGGGTGTAACTGGAAAAGGCTTTTGGCTTTTCAAGTCGAGTGAAGGCGGGTAAAAGCGTCAGGGTTAACTGATGTGCTTCTGATGCTGAGTGGGTCTGGGACACCCCCTTGCTCTGCAGCCCTGCAGAACTTGTGTTTGTAAAAGCAGGGAGATCAACATGGGGGAAGGGGAGTGACTCTGTGATGTGTGTGTGCTTCTCTAGGGTTTGTATGGCTGTTTGTTTGTGTGATGAGAAGAGATCTTCTGGGGCATTAGACTGTTCTTCAAACCAAGAAACATAGAAACTTCACTCTTCTCCTAAAATCAGGGTTAAATAGTCACATCACAACAGACTTAAATATTATTATTGTAATAGGCCATCCACAATCTGCCACCAGCTGTGTGTGTGTGTGTGTGTGTGTGTGTGTGTGTGTGTGTGTGTGTGTGTGTGTGTGTGTGTGTGTGTGTGTGTGTGTGTGTTTGTGTGTGTGTGTGAGAGAAAGTGTGTGTACTTATTAATAGTACCTATTGAGGACCTTTTTTATGTTAATTTACTAACCTTCTGAGGACCAATGGGCTTTAAGGGCAGTCACATGGTTGTGTGACGTTTGTTTTCACACACACCCTTCAATGTCCACCTGTGAAACCTGTCCCACTGCAGTATATATCATAGGGTTTTGGCATATACAGGTGTGGTTTACAACAGTATAGTAAACACAGTAATCATGGCAGAGATGAACAACTATTACAAATTCACAAGTTCAGAGGAGGAGGAAATAAGGATTGACAAGCTGGAAAATCTCACTTTATTTTCCAAGTCAACGTAAGCCAAGAAAAGGAGCAGAAGGTGTTAGTGGGATGTTGGCCTGCTGTATCAAACCAGAACTGAGCAGGGGGAGTTCAGTGTTTTGGTGTTTTGGTCCAACAGATGTGGTAGATGACCATGCAATGTCAATGCAATCAGAAGAAAATGTCACCCTGACAAGTTGTGTGTTTGTAAAACTGAAATGTAATCCTTCAGATAGATGTTATATTTTACCTTAAAATTTTTGGACACTCTACTTAGTAATAAAGTTTTAGTCTACTGGTTCCCTGATCCTGTCTTCTGAAGTAAAATGTAATGGCACAAAGGGTTTAAGGAGTCTGAAGGTGTCTAATTACAACCCAGACCCTAATATCTTATCTCACTTCAGTAATTTCATTTAATCTAATCCATTTTAATTCAGCTGAATTAAATGTATATCCATAGTGCTGTAATCACAACAAATACCATCTCTGGACAATGAATATATAAAATGTCTGCTGCTGGCTTATTGTCATTGGCATGAATGATCCTTTCCAACCCAGAATGCTATACTGCGTTTATATATACTATACTATACTGATCTGAGTTTAGCAATATTCTTAGGATCGAAAAGACATTAATGGGTTATTGTTTTAATAAGCTCATTGAGATGCATAGTCAAATATGACATGTAGATTTCTCAATTTAGATCAAAGCTTAGGGTTAAGAGAACAAATACAGCAGGTCACTTTAGAAACAGTGGTGCCTGGAGCCACAATGAGAACCTCCATCTTGCCATCATTTAAGAAAGAGAGCTATAGGCTGTTCAATCCTTGATTTGACCTTAAAGTTTCAGAAAGTAAATTTTATAAAAATATCTTGTTTTTTTTTTGTTTTTTTTTTTTTTGTTTTTTTTTTTTTTTTACATATTTGTTAAAACTGTCATTATGTCCTGACAGGATAATATGAGACAGAAAATATGTGAAAAAAATCAAGCTCCTCTGCCTCTTCCCTGTGGTCCTACTGCCATCTGCAGAAATACACCACTCAGTAAGAAACAACCAATCAGAGCCAGGAGGAGGGTCTTAACATTGCACCACAGCTCCATCTCCACAACAAAGCCTGCCATGAATGCGCAGGCTAGTTAATATAGCCACTGATGATGGCAGATACACAGTTTTTCTGTAATGGAAAGTTTTTTTACCGCCATTTGCGCAGCTGCAGCAAACTGGCAATCTTAAGCAGTGCGTACATGAGCGTGATTCATAGTGCTAAGACGTTGGTCTAAAGTTCCCAAAAACACATTACTGACACATGGCACACAAAAGAACAACACAAAATGAAGTTTTCAAATCATGCTATGATTGAGGTACAAAACACAATCTAAAATAATCTGTTCCTATTTAAAAAGTAATTGCCACATGAACCCCAAACTAGTTGTACCACTGTTTATGACTGGCAAATCCATAGTTTCATCAGTTACAGCAAATCATCCAGGTCCCAAAGCAGCAAAGTAGTCCCACACTATCACAGTGTCACTGCCATATTTGACAGTGGGAATGGTGAAAGGGTGCAGTAGTTTTTTGTCAGATGATTCTGGAGATATTTCAAAAAGTTCCACTTTTGTCTTTTCAGTCCTTTCCATGTTTTCCCAAAGGTCTTGGGGTGGATTAAGAGTCTTTGACAAACGTAAGAAGGAAGTCTGTGTCTGTGTGTTTTTCATTTTTATTTATTTATTTTGCTCAGCAGTGGTTTTGGCCTTGGAACTCTCCCCACTGCGATGCACTGGCGACCTGTCCAGAGAGTACCCCTTGCTCGATGATCGCTGGAGATAGGCACTAGCGCCCTCACAACCCTCCAAGGATAAGCGTGCAGGATAATGGATGAACTCTCCCATTGATGCTATTTATTGCCCAATCTCTTCGTAAATCATACACTCTGCTCTGACCTTAAGTAAACCAAGTGAGCAGTGGCGCCCCCAGAAAACGTTCACAGGAGTGGCCAGACTAGGCAAGTAAAAGTTTTTGGAAAAAAAATGTGTGCATATATATATATATATATATATATATATATATATATATATATATATATATATATATATATATATATATATATATATATATATATACACACACACACACACACACACACACACACACACACACACACACACACTATTACAATACACATATGTATTATTTCCTTATTTATTTATATTTAGCAATACATTTTTAATTATATACATTTATTTATTCATTTATTGGGTTTTACATTTATGTCTTGATTGGAGAAGATGACAATGAATTCCATGTTCTATGACCTGAATATGACTCTCCAGGGGGAGCCAGTGAAGTGGCCAACATTTTTTAAGAGAAGGCCATGCCCTTCCCCCCCTACCCCTGGCCTCCCCCCCACCCCTGGCCTCCCGTTTGGGGTGCCACTGCAAGTGAATTTCTTAAGATTGTGTTCATGATGTGTTCATTTATTTAAATCTTTCAACCTACTTCAAGTAGTTCGGCATGTTCAAAGTTTTGTATTTTAGTCACACTTTTCATAGTTTTGCTGGTTCTGCGAGTTAGTGTCAAGCATGACTTATATATGTTTTTTTCCCTCTTAATGATGCATTTTTTGACTGATGTGATAACTATTAATCTACACTGACTGACATAAACCAAGAAGTAAACATTATCATTTGTAGCTGTGAACAAAGCTAATTTTGGGTGGCCAAGAGAGGTTATCAATGGTGCAGTTACATCTCCAAACCCTGGTAGCTGCCAAGGAGAGGAAGATAAATAACTTTGCAGGTGAGCCTTCTTCGTGTTACCGCTTCATGCAATGCAACCGGTTCTCTATCAGAGCACGGACATCGGTGGGTCAGAAACTGTCAGATGACTTATAAGCCAAGGTCGACTGTTTCTGTGTGTTCGTTGAAAAGCAGGTAACTGAACACGTGTCACCGGATTATATCATCAGCATTTTCTAGAATTGTGCCACTCAGGGTGGCAGGATGTTGGAGTAGCTCTGTAACATTCATTGAGATTTTTTTTCTTTTTTTCAAAATTTCATTCCTGTTTTTCTTGGAAAAATTGCTTTTTTTGGACAACCGTTCCTTCTTGTCTTGGATGTTGTGCTGGATTGATTTTTTCCCTAATACTTTTCTATATTTTGCTCTTTTGTTATGATGCATAATCATAGCAACAGGGTGGTTTACAACAGGGAGCAGCTGATTAACATTGCAAAAGCAGAAATAGTACGACAACTGAAGCCAGAAATCCTACAGGAGTTGAAAAGGAGGCGCTGTGGATGCAGAGGAGGAGCAAAGAGGATAGAGAGAAGGAGGAAGTTCAAACCATCTGTGCCATCCATCATAATGGGCAACGTCAGATCATTAGCTAACAAGTTGGATGAACTTCAAGCCCTGACAAGGACTCAACAAGAGTATCGGGAATGCAGTATTATGTGTTTTACTGAGACATGGCTGCAGGATCATATCCCTGACTCCAATGTCTTTCTGCTGGGCTTCCTGACTATACGAGCAGATCGAGATTTAAAGAGTAGCAGGAAAAGGAAAGGAGGTGGATTGGCAGTGCTTGTCAACAACAGATGGTGTCACCCAGGACTCGTTACTGTGAAGTGTCATCTCTGCAGTCCAGACATTGAACTATTGGCAGTAAGTTTTCATCCATATTATTTGCCAAGAGAGTTCACCAGTGTTGTTTTGATGGCTGTTTACATTCCACCCTCAGCTGTTGCTGACAATGCATGTGATGTCATCAGTTCTGTTGTTGCTAAGATGCAGACCCAACACCCCAATTCTTTTGTAGCAATATCTGGTGATTTTAATCACGCCTCACTCTCTGCCACACTGCCAACGTTTCAACAGTTTGTCAGCTGCTCTACCAGAAAAAAATAACACATTGGATTTGTTTTCCACAAATGTCAAGGATTCATATATTTCCAAATCAAGACCTCCTCTGGGTAAATCAGATCACAACCTTGTTTTTCTCTGCTCAGAATATAAACCCCTTGTCCAGAGACTATCTGTAACAAAAAGGACTGTGAGAAAGTGGTCACAGGAAGCTGAAGAATCCCTACAGGGTTGTTTTGATGCTACCGATCCGATTTCTCTTTGCAGGCCACATGGAGAGGACATTAATGCCATGACTGAGTGTGTCACTGACTATATAAACTTCTGTGTGGACAACACCATCCCCACCAGAACAGTGAGATGCTTCCCTAATAACAAACCCTGGATCACCAGTGAGCTCAAGGAACTATTAAACAAGAAAAAAAGAGCCTTTAGGGAGTGAGACAGAGAGTTATTGAGGAGTATACAGAAGCAGCGCAAAGTCAAGATTAGAGACAGCAAAGAGGTGTACAGGAAGAAGCTGGAGAGTAAACTGCAGAGGAACAATATCAGAGATGTGTGGTCAGGGACGAAGAAGATCACAGGCTTCAGGCAAAAGGAGGATCAGATAGATGGAAGTCTGGACAGAGCAAATGAGCTGAACGCATTCTTTAACAGGTTCAGTTCAGGAACAAGCTCACCATCCTCCCCTCCTGCCCCCAACCAAACTAACATCCCACCCTCCTTTGACTCATAGCTTTCCTGTCACACCTCAGATGTTTTATGCTCTACCTCAGTCATGGACTCTTCTGCTTCCACTGGTTTGTCTTCAACCAAATCAGAAGTTGCTGCTACTCCCTCTCCCTCCCCCTCCCACTTTTCTGTTTGTAGAAGTCAGGTGAAGAGGCAGCTGGAGAGACTGAACCGGAACGAGGCTGCAGGTCCAGATGGTGTCAGCCCCAGAGCCCTGAAGGCCTGTGCAGAGCAGCTCTGTGGGATTCTGCAACACCTCTTCAACCTTAGCTTGACCCAAGAGAAGGTTCCACTGTTGTGGAAGACATCCTGTCTGGTTCCGGTACCAAAGAAAGCTCACCCATCAGTCATCAACGACTACAGACCCGTTGCCCTGACATCCCACATCATGAAGGTCCTGGAGAGACTCCTGTTGGCCCACCTGAGTAAGCAAACCAGCACATATCAGGACCCCTTGCAGTTTGCTTATTGCCGTGGAGTTGAAGACGCCATCATACACCTGCTTCAACAAACCCACTGTCTTGATTTCTCCAGAGCATTTAACACAATTCAGCCTGATCTGCTTCGTCTGAAAGTCCAGAAGACACAGGTGGAGGCCTCAACAATCGCTTGGATCCATGACTACCTGACAAACAGACCACAGTTTGAAAGACTGAAGGACTGTGTGTCTAACCAGGTGGTCAGCAGCACAGGAGCACCACAGGGGACTGTACTCTCACCATTCCTTTTCACTCTGTACACTTCAGACTTCCAGCACAAGTCAGACTCCTGTCATCTACAGAAATATTCAGATGACTCTGCAGTGGTTGGGTGGATCAGAGATGGACAAGAAGCTGAGTACAGAGAGCTGGTGGACCGCTTTGTTTCATGGTGTGGGAACAATCATCTAATCTTGAATGTGAACAAAACAAAGGAGATGATTGTAGATTTCAGGAGAAATGGGGTCAGATCAAACCCTATTTCCATCATGGAGGTGGAAAAAGTAGAGGTGGCTGAGGAATATAAATACCTTGGTGTTCATCTCGACAACAGACTGGACTGGAGACTCAGCAGTGAAGCCATCTATAAGAAGGGACAAAGCAGATTGTACTTCTTGAGGAAACTAAGATCCTTCAAGGTTTGCAGCAAGATGTTGCATGTCTTCTATAAGTCTGTTGTTGAGAGTGTCATCTCCTCTGCCATCATGTGTTTGGGCAGCAGCATCAGAGCCAGGGAGCTAAAAAGGCTCAATAACCTGATAAAGAAGGCTGGTTCAGTTCTGGGGACGACTGTGGAACCTCTGGAGTTGATGATGCAAAGAAAGATTTTGTATAAAATCAAGAAAATTATGGACAACCCTGGACATCCTCTTCGTAAGCGTGTTATTGGAAAACAGAGTCTCTTCAGTCAAAGGCTTCTTCAGTGTGGTTGTAAAACGAACCGTGACAGGAGATCTTTCCTGCCCACAGCCATCACAATCTATAATAACTCCTTAATTAAATGACTTACATCAACATTTAATTTCCTTTTGGGATAAATAAAGTACTTTTGAACTGAATTGAATTGAATTGAATGGATGAGGTCCCTTTACATTTGACAATTTCTAAATAAATGCGACTTATATGTGACTTATATGTTTCTTTCCTCTTCATGAGGCATTTTTTGACTGATGCGACTTAAACTCTGGAGCGACTTATAGTCCAGAAAATACAGTATGTGGTTTCTAGAGTGTACAGATCTAGTTATCAATTATGCAACACCTCTGCTTTATGAAAACTGTATTTAATCACAGTTAATTCATCACAGTGAATTACATTTTGATTTGAAAACTGTCTTTTGTATACCCTCAGCATATCATCGTGAATCATTTAAGTGTGAAAAAAGCAAAAACAAAACAAAACAAACAAAAAAAAAATAAACAGAAAAAAATCTGTAAGTGAACACTTTTTAAGTTTTTATCACTTTGGATTAAATAAGAAAAGATACAAATTCTATATGCAAAACAAATACCTAAATCCCTTTAAGAGTTCACAAAAAGTAGTGAAAAAGGTTAAAACAGGTGCATGAATTCCTGAGAAACTGGAGTAAATGCTCTTAGGCAAATGGAGAAGAAGGCCATAGCCATTTGGATAAGTAGGGAGCAATTACATGTGTGGATGATTTAGGGAGATGCTGTCACTATGCTGAGGAGCCAGGACCTCTGCAGATGAAATGAAAATGGCCTGTATAATGGTCCAAGTGACAACGCAGCCACTTTGGATGGGCTGACTATTACGGCACGTCAGCACCGGCAAGAAAAAGAGCAAAACTATGAGGACAGCAATTAGAGAACATGAATGAAAAAGGATCACGGTGGCCTCAGTGCTGAGGAGAATGGTGCAGTAAGGATCGTGGAGCAGGAGTTAATGCGGTGATTTATAGAATTTGTCATCGCAGACATGTATGTTATAAATTTCCCGACTGCAGTAATAGCCATAATGAGGTCACCAACTGTACGGTGTCATATCAGCACTTTGGGGTTCAGAAGCATTGTTGAGAGAGGCTATCTGACCTGCAATCTGAATCATTAGAGGGCAGCTTCAAGCCACCAAACATTACCTTAATGCAAATGTCAGTTTGACTTTGACTAAGCCTCTTTTCTGCTGAAAGGGAATCACCTCTGAGTCACTCAAATTAGAGGCAGAACAGCAAAGGGAACACTTATGGGTGGTCATCATTCAAAATCTGCAGCCCTGATATAAACACTTATGATCATCATTATCCATGCAGTCATCATCATCATCATCATAATCATTATGTAAATATGCTCTCAATGTTCTGCAGTTTGGATCCTGGATAGCACAGCAGGCCCAGTTTTTTTTACGTCTGCATGTTCATATTTCAGTGTTTTCCTCAGAACACACCACAACAATTAACACAGGATTAATTGGCATCTTTATCTCATTAGGGCTAGTCTGATCAGAATATGATGAGGTTTTGACACATTCCCATTTGTTTAAGCAGATTGTGCTAATTGCTGTCATTATTATGAGCTCTTTAGAGTCGTCCATGGGCCTCCTCTTCCCTCTGCCTGGACTCCATAAAGCCCAGCCATGTGTCACGGCTCAGTTTAGCTAACCCTTGGAATGAGCCCAACGGCAAGTAGTTAACAGCCAAGTGGCAATTAGCTCACACACATCCACCAATTAACACGTCACCACTCTTCTACTAAGCCTTTCTGTTTGCTCCTAATTACTGTCCTGACTTCCCAAATAAAACCTTTACAGGACCATGAGGACTGGAGGCTGGTAAGCATGGTAAAGAGTCCATCTAACCAATGCTGGCTTTGCCACGCTATGTTTTGCAAAGTTCTAGACCAGGGGTCTTCAATTCCAGTCCTCGAGGGCTGGTGTCCTGCAACTTTTATATGTATCTGTGCTTCAACATGCCCGAGTCAAAATATGAGATCATTTGCAGGAACCTGGAGAACTTGACTGCATACTGAGGAGGCACTTCAGGCATTTGATTGGGGTGTGTTGACCCAGGGACACATCTAAAAGTTGCAGGACAGTTCCTCGAGGACTGGAGTTAGGATTTTATTTGGAGCAATGCTTTTGCTATGGTGCCATGGGCATACCATGACAAATTATTGCTGCTACCTTGTAGACAATATCAGGAAATCATTGATGGTTCACAAAGTGTTCACACATTTTCATAGTCTCAAAATGTAGGTTTTAAAGCATTATCTCAATTAAATCCGCAGCAGATGTAGATCATCCAGCATCAAAAGACAATATTTCTAAGAGACAAGCTATTACTCCAACATGAACTCTGATCTACAAGCCACCAGAGAGGGCTAACAGACGGATATTGAGATATAGTTCACAATAGAGAAGGAGAGCCATTGATCCAGCAGAGTGCAAACTTTGCTCTTGCTGCTAACTTCACTAAAGGGAGCAATTAAATTTTATATGCTCGTAACAGTTTCAACCCTCTCTAAATGTTAACAACCTTGCACTCACACTATATAGCCTGTCCCCTTTGTTGAGCCACTGCAGTGATGAGCCCCTCATCCATGGATTTGCAGTATAATTAAAATCAGAATGGGTACGGTGCATTGTGTTGGGGTTGTTTCATCTTGACAAGCAGTGTCTTAGACTAAATTCATATGGGCCAACAAATTGGTATCACAAGTCAATCTGCTCCTTTGGGTGCTCTAAAAACATATGGGAGAAAATCAATCCTTAAAACTGGGCAGTTTCACAACTGAAACAGCCAGAGGCCTCAGATGTACCTTCTACTACGGTAACTGCATTCTGGAAAGGAACACAGTCTGTTGAGCCACAAAATAGTAGGAGTTTTGTTATTAGTGTGTAAGTGTTGGATACTGCTATTTTTTTTTTTTTTTTTTTTTTTTTTTTTTTTTTTAGGATTCCTTAATATTTCTGAAAAAACTTGGAAATCCTGACAAAGGTTACATTAGCTGTAGAATCTGGCACAAAAAAATGTCTGTCCACTGGCTTTCAACTGTGAGATCAGAAATCCAGACAAGCTTCGGTCTCTTATACACTCTGTTGTGATACTCCACCCTATTGTTGCATTTTGGTCCCACCAAACAATCACCAAACTAATTATTACCAGATAAAGGTAACCTATGTAAACACAAAATGCAGTTTTCAAATGAGAACTTCAGAAAGGAAATCTAATAAGTGGTAACTGCCATCAAGCATTAAGCAATAATTGACAGCAACTCTTTTACATCACTGTGATGGAATTTTAGGCAACTCTTCTCTTTAACATTCCTTCATAAAGAATGTGGACCAAATTTTACACTTGTCTCAAATATGTGCAATAGGTATATGTGCAAATTTGTCACCTGCAGGTGCAAAGTTGTTAAAGGGGTAGAAACCCCACAACACTCAGCACCTAAGAGCAGCAGCCTCAGGTAAAAAAACACCAGGCACCCCAACAGAACACCCATACACCAGTTCCAGACATCAAAACCGCCTAACACAGAGGACATGGACCCCCACAGAGCCTCCAGTCCACTGGGCAGCCAGAAGCTTGCTATGGTGGCCAGAAAGATGAACTGAGGGAGGAAGCTGACCATGCAATCCTGCTTAACGAGGTTTCCCCATGAGCCCAGGAGTGAGGCTTCTCCAACTGAACCTAACCTGATCTGCAGTTGGCCTGACACATCCCAGAGAATCTTAGGTCATCAGCCAGGAACCCACCATGCTGCAATATGGCTAAAGCCACTGCTCAAAGATTTGTGATTTCAGCGTTTTTTGCAAACACTGTTTCTGAGAAACTGTAGTATTTTTGCTCCAGGTTGGACTGCTGGAATCACTAACTGGCCCATGCCTACACTATACTTACCAAATGCATTGATAACTGATACTGGGGGGGCATTTTGACTCCACAGAAGTAAAATACAAGTTGAAAAACCCCAAATGGAGTTAATATGTTAACTTAGGTTTAGGAGCACATCTGTCTATATAAACTCAATCCACCCAGCGTTCCACATTCTTCATGTCCCCTCATTACCCCTCCTCATCCCTTCATCCTCCTTCCTCATTCCTTCATCCTCCTCCTTCATTCATCCCTTTCTCTTCATCTCTTTACACCCCCTCCTCATCCCTTCATCCACTCCCCTTCTTCTCACCCTCATCCCTACCTTGTTCTCGGCTCCTATTAACTCCTCCTCATTTCAGGTTCCATCTGGGGGGTCCTAAGAAGGCTCAGCAAAGGTCATTTCCTGAAGACTGTACCCCCCACGCTGAGTCTTCACCCAAGCCTCCATTTGGGTATGTCCCCTGATGACTCATCTCCTCAACCCATCCATCCATCCAATCAATCATCCAATCATACATCCCTTCGACAGCTTCCTGCATTAAATTTTTAAATCCATATCTTTGTGGCATGGTCCTTGTTAGTGAATATCCCAAAAAATAGCATAACAATGCTTTGGCAGTGAAGGAAATTACTCGACCAAGAATTCATTCTAGTCAGTTATTGTAATGTTCCAACCCTCTGAATACCAATCAGTTTAGCAAATATTGCCCTCTGCACAAGTTTCATTTCCATGTGAAGCCAATGTTTGTGATGACACAGCCACCAACATTTAGAATTTTTTTTTCTCTTAAGGAACAAGATATAAAAAAGTATATTAAAAAAAACACACCAAGCTTTGAGGCAAGAAACAAATAATTCTTGGGTGTGTTGCAAAAGAGAGACATTGAAATTAGACAACCAGGAGCTCCATCAGAATCCTGACAGCCTATCTGTGTGTGACAGCAGCCATCACTTTTACCCACTCACCTGTGCCTCTAAGCACAAACAAAGACTTTGATTCCCAAAAAAATTCCCCAAAAGTAACCTCCCTGGCATCTCCACCATGTGTAGAAAGATGACAATGACAACACACTCTTCCCTACCGCCCCTCATCTCCCTTAACACAATCTGAGAAGGCACATAGCCATCTGTACCTCCAGGGAAGCTGCTTCTTCTTCAAAGAGCAACATGATCAGCATTATGGCATCTGAAAGACTCCCTCCATGACTGGAGAGAGTAAATCAGTCACACAGCGTAAGACTCATGCAGTCAGAAAAAAAGGCATGCTGACACCCACAGCAAGGCTGGAGGCCCAGAAGAAATTTCAAGGCATTCAGTCCTGTTACTGTCACCTATTCAGACTATTCAGTTCATTCTGTAAAAAGCTTCCAATAAAACATGTTTAGTTAGTATTCAATGCAACAAATAAAATATCCAGAGTAATGTAGCATACACTGCTCAAACGGAATCCTGTTTTGCTGTCTTAATTTGGGGGTATGATGTTGCCATTTTGGGCCTGTAATATTATTTTGGACCAAATCTAGACTAAAAATATAAACTCAAACTGAAAACACTGTAATGACAAAACAGCCTAAAGTTTTGTGAGAAGCAGATGAAAGACTGATTGAACAGGATTGTACCTTTTGCAGATGACGCATTGTTTTACGCTGCAGCCCTCAACAAACTAAGCGCGAAGCTTCAGGGATAATGCACTCAATTACAGCCAAGGCACAGTGAGGCAATGACAGCAAACGTCTCTGATGCAGCAGAAATATTCATGTCAGTGGTGCCCTACAGAATCCAGCAGACCCGCCTGCCTTTGAGAAGAGACAGATGAATAATCCGAAAGGGGGATGGGGGATTCAATGGAAGAGGAGCTTCGGTGGAGAAAAGAAAAAAGGAAAAAGAGAAGCAAGGCAGCCTTTGCTCTTCTGGGTCTTTGAAGTCCTTACTCCAGCATACATTGGTGTACACATACACAAAGGCACACAGGCTGTCTCTCTCTTTCTCTGTCTTCTTTCTCTTTCATCTTTTTTATATCCCTTTATCTTTACCCTTGGTTAGCTCTAGGGATCCCCTTGTCCCCCAGTACTTACCACTCGCTTGCTGTCCAGGCTTTGATATCTGTTCGCAGAGAGATCAACAGCATACTTTGGATCCATTTCTCCAGCTACCATGGCTTTAATAACAGCAACAAAGCCAAGGCTTTTTAACGGTACTGACTCACATCTATTTGTTATTCATAGCCACTATCATTTCCCCAAAGCGCTGAAATATATGAAAAAGGAGCATACACTGTGTGAGTTTCTCAAAGTAGTAAGTACCTCTCTGAAAAGAAGTTCTGTAAAGAAAAAGTTCACTATGAAGTGTGTCTGCTGAACTCCAAGAGTCAACTCATGCCAGTGTAGAGCTGTAAATTGGACTAAATAATATCATACATCACTAAGATTAAAACAAATCCTATCAAATACAACATCAACACTGAGAGGCACTGAAATCCAGCGTTTTTTTCATAGTTGTGTTTGTAAGAACATGCCGTACTGCTTGTGTGATTGTGTTTGTTGACCATGTAGCCAAATACAGCCTGGTTCTGTCTCAGTAAAGGTTCTGCAATGCTCCAGGCTAACCATCACACCATGCATGAATCATGGAAATGTCAAGTACAAAGTCTAACACAGAACACAGTGAAGAGTTTCTGCACAGAGAGGGACCAACCACAACACAGCAAAGCCAAATACAAGAACACTACATGTATTACAGAAGGATTTCCGCTTCTACTTTTACTAGTGATTCATGTTTAATACATTTTGACACGTTACAACTACAAACTCCTATGTATTTTATAGATATTTTTTTGTGATAGACCAGCACAAAGCAGAACATTGTGGAGTACACAACTGCAAACCTACCAAGATATGGTAATGAACTTAAACTGACAGGCCAGGCAAGGAGGGGATCTTCAGACTAGCAGCCAAAATTCCCACGGTAACGGAAAATTGACCCTGCACATCACCCTGGAGAAATTATGCTTATGGTGAAACATGGTGGAGTCAGCATCATGTTGTGGGAATTATATCTTCAGCTGGGACAGGAAAGCTGGTCAGAGTTAATGGAAATATAGACAGCGCTAAATGCAGGGCAGTGCTGGAGGAAAACTTGCAGCCAACAAAAGAAAACATGAAACTCAGGTGGGGGTAATTTGTGAGAATGGCTCAGTCAAAGCCCAGACCGACATGAGAATCTGTGTAGAACTCTCCAACAAAACTGATTGAGGTTGAGCTAGTTTGTAAGAAGAAAGGGAAACATTCTCAGTCTTTAGATGTGGAAAGCTTGTAGAGAAACACACCAAAGGATTTCCATCTGTAATTGAAACAAAAGGTAGTTTTCCAAAGTATTAGCTTATTTTATGAAACATTTCCATCATAAACCTGAAAAGATGAGCCACCTCTAAGCTCCTACTGGCCATTCATAAATCAAAAGTTTAGTCTGTTTAGTTTAACTTTAAGTTTTTAAAAACACAACATAAACTCTCATTCTTAGTTTGCCCATAGAATTCTTTTCAAAGCAATAATACTAGACAAACTCCATGTAGCAATCCTGTTAAATTATATGTCTCACCTTTGTAATCATCTCTTCTGAAATATTTCCTGGTCTAGTTAAACTTTTAAATCCTGTGACTGGCTGGTTGTGCAAACCATACATCATCATTTCCTCAGTCCCTTGACCCGTGTCTCAAAAGGGGTTATTGACTCAGAGCAGATCGTCTGGTAAATACTTTTAAAAAAAGTTTTCAACTGTACACTCTCTCCTAGAGGGAGAAACAGAGCATTTCACATTTGTTTTTGTTACAACCACAAGCTAAATGTGTTTTTCTGGGGATTTTATGTGATAAACCAACACAAAGTAGTGCATAGTAGTAAAGTGGATGGAAAACGACAAATGATTTTTAAAACCTTTTATAGAACAAAATCTAGAAAGTGTAACGTGCATTTGTAACTGTTTCAGTCTGAAAATATTACATATACATTTGAAACCATAAAAAGACACATACACATTTTTTTCTCACTGTCTGAAGTTAAATCCGACCAGACTTCTCTTGTTTTAGGATAGTTAGAATTACCAAAATTATTTCTATTTGCTAAATGCCAGAAAACTTAGCTTAAAACATTTTATTAACATGAATAAAACCTTGTTTACTGTTAGTTTTATGACTTACTCTGAGGTCATGTTGGTAATTATGTGTGATGTGGCATAATTTGACGTCCATTCTCAGTTCCAACCAGGACATAAATGAAGGTGAGACAATAAAGCATGGAAGTCAGAACTATTTCCCCTTCCTCTGACTATGAACATACAGACAGTGCAAAGCCATATACTATCTCACCTTGAGAAAATGGGTCAGATGATTAGGAAGGTGTGTGAGGGCTTCTATTTTTGCACCTCTGTCTGCATTTAAATCTCCTTCTGCACCAGGCATTGTAGCCTCTTCGTTCAATTTAATTGCTTTAACATTACTATATTAATAAGGAGGGTTTCACCTTCAGTAAAAGGTACATAGCTAGCAGACTGAGATGAAGGCTATAAGAGTCAAACTTTTTTACTGTGACAACAAATTTATGAACCATCACATTTTGATCCACGACAGATTGCCAGCAACTGCAGCAGGTACACTTTGCCATATATGAATGCTCTTCCAACAGATGGATCAAATATGTGCAGCGCACAGCAAATCTGGAACTTTTAATAATTCAGCAACTTCTTGTGTGACATTGACTGCAGTTTAGCTCACTCTGAGAGTGGGCACAGATGGAAAGGCAGACAGCAAACACTACACTAACAGGAGAAGTCCCCAAAGAGAGCAGAGAAGAAGTGAAATAGGTAAGGACAGACAGACTGCTGCGTGAGCCCCCAGAGACCCAGAGAGACTGCTCCTCAGCTGCGCCTGTTCAGCTGATAACAGCTTGAGCTGCTGTGCCACATGCTGCAGGAGACACTTCCTCCTGTTCCCCTGCACGCCACTTTCGTTTGTGCTGAAATTAAGAGTGCAGCCAAAACCTACCAGGTTCAGAATGTTCAATCAAACAAAACAACAGACGGCAACACCGCCTGGCTTAAAAATAACAATAAAAAACTTCACTTGGAGTTTTAAAAGCCAATGTAGAGTATACTGGTGGGTGGAATATTAGAAAAGCTCATACAAATAAACCACGGAAACTACTGTTCTCAGGTCAAACATACATGAAAACAGCAATGAATATGATCAGTTCTTCTGTCTTCAATTTAAGGAAAATCTTTGCTAATTAAATTGCAGCATCAAAACAGAAAATATTCACACATGACATTGAAGACATTTGGAATGTGTGTTTCTTTTCATTGACAATTACGCAGCGGTTCTTAATTTTTCCTGGGAGAAGACATGCTAAATCAATTCCATGGTAGCTGGAATGCAAACCTGTCTCTTTCATCCTGTATTATTTCATTATATTTTCATCCTATAGCCTTTAAAACCAACTCAGAGCTTATCTGTTAGGATGTGTTTCTCTCCTAGATAAAGCCACTAAAGGAGTCTGCCATTAACTTCTTACTTTTCTCTAACATAGAAAGTACCCCTGGTTCAGGGTGACTGTTTCTTTATCTTATATCTGCTCCATCTTCTCAAACCCCCAATCGGTCGTGGCAGATGGCCACTGTACTGAGCCAGGTTCTGCTGGAGGTTTCTTTCTGTTAAAGGTGAGTTTTTCCTCTCCACTGTTGCCACATGCATGCTGTAAAGTCACTGACAACACAAGTGATTGTCTATGGTCGCTACATGCTCGTCCAGGAGGAGTGAATGCTGCAAGTGGATGACTCGATGCAGATTAGATAGAAAACGTTTTAACCAGTTTGAATAATAAACTGAACTTGAAGCACTGTTTGATAGCTAGGATCAATTGGAAAGTATGTATGATAGGATGGAATTTACTTTTTGCTATAGTGCCTTGTGATGACATGCTGTGAGTTGATGCTATTTAAATAAACTGAAGTGAACTGAAATACATGACAAATCCTGGCATTTACAGAGGCTGTGTAAACTTTTGAGAGCTTCTTTATGTAAAAAGTAAATGTTCATTTATCTACTCTGTATGAGTAAAGCCTTTTTAATTATTGTAACAAGTGTTAAATGTTCAGCATAACCTTTCCTTTGTGTTGGCTACATTTAAAAAGGAGAAGTTTGTGACTCATTGCAAGGAGCCAGTTCATGGCCTCTGTTTGGAACATTAGACAACCTACCTCTGTGAAGTAGATAGAGTTTGTTCTAAATGCTAAGCACTCACCAGCCATTTGCACGCCACAAATATCTTGAATGTAAGCTGTTAATTGCATCATGTTGGTGAAAAATGACGACAAGTTGAATTTTCACATAAAAAAACACAGCTTATGCATAACACATTTTGTATACACAGCTGATGTCCAATAAATGGGCATTAAATTCAGCTTGACTGATGGTCTGACTTCCTGTCTCTGCATTTACTATTAATGCACTTTACTTTGAGGTACACTTAAAACATACAGTCCTTCTTTCAGTCTTTGCTAATGGCCTTTGCATGCCAAGCTGACATTTTTCCTTCTCTTTTTTTAATTCTTCAAAAATCCTCATGTACCGAGAATTTACAATCTTATTAATATGTCGTATGGACTTTTGCATAGAGTAATAACAAAATGCAGATATTTCTTTTCCATTCCATATCCTGTATTCTCTTTTGGGCATTGTTTGATGAAGGCCTCAAGCAAGTTCTGGAAAACAATTTGTCAACTCAGATAGGATAGGGGAAGCATGACCATCCCAAGATGTGGTGGCTGTGGAAGGGGAACTTTGTGGATTTCTTCAATCCAGTCACCATGTCCACAGTGGAGAAGGCAGAGACTGAAGAGCTGCAGGAAGGTGATTCCATCTCTGTGGCCAAGGTTGTTTAAAAGCTCCGGGCACGGATTTCAAAGTGTTGAAATCAGCTCTCATCGATGAAGTCATGTGATGAAAATTGAGTCATTTTGTTGACAGAGAGGCATTTGCCTTCCCTACTCAATATAGGGCCTGGGTCAAACTATTTCGAACAAAACTCTGTGCGGTGTGTTTTGTGATTGGTCAGAAGTTTGTCCCACTATTTTATGCAGAAAATGTGTTTCTACTGGTCCATTTCCACTGTCCAGTTTTATCCAGGTGTCATGAATACTTATGAGGAGTGTTTATCAAATGCGGTAAGGAATTATGTACATTTGTGCGATTCTTCATTAAATAACTACAACGATTGCCAAATGACTAAAAACTCCTGGATGGAAATTGCAACATTGTTGTCCACAGAGGAGGCTGACTTCAGAAAAGTGTAGCTCTCTCTCTATGACCGTTTCATTAAAGCAAAACAGAAGATGCAGGGAGGAAGTGGGAACCCCGGCAGGTAGGGGTGTGACTTATATTAAATGGAGGGGTGATCAGCAAGATGTGGTTTTGTTGTATTTCAGGCTTCTGGCAGAAAGTTGAGCATGTTCCCAGTGCAGGTTGGACTCAAACAGGGATCTGACTTGTTTCTGATCCTGTTTGTGGTGATCATGTAAGGATCTCTAGATGTAGTTGTCAAGAGGCAGGTTCTGATTTAGGAATATCAGATTATCAGGTGATGTGGTTTTGTTGACCTTCAACAAGCACTGAAGCAATTCTCCCAATTTGGAGGTTTCCTAAGTCAGTTTCTCCCTTGTGCGGATTAGTTCAAGGATCTAGTTGTCTTGTTCATGACTGGCAGTTGCCTGGAAATGGATAGATGGATTGGTTCTGAGTCTGTACTAATTCAGGTCCTGCTCCTGTTCATTGTGGTAAAGCCAAAAAGTGAAGTTCTCAATTATAGCCATTCTGTCTACAATCTGACATGGAAAGAACAAAGACCCTGATGCAATAGGACTTTCTCTGTAGGGTTGGATGGACTCATCTTTAGAGATAGGGAAGTGAGCTCTGTAATCCAGGGGATCTTAGAACAGAGCTGTTGCTCCATGGCATCGAAAGGAGGTTCTGGCGTCTGATCTGGTTAGCTTCTGTTGGCCTCCCCATCCCTCTCCTGGGAGGAAACCCTATAGAAGACCCAGAACTTTCTGGAGGGAATATACATCCATTTTGGACTGAGTTCATCTTGGGTTTCCTTAAAATGAGCTGGAGAATAGATGGACGAACGGATAGACATTGCAGGAGTTTAATAGGCAGTTTTAAGTAGCGAGGATTTCAGTGAAAAATATTCAATAAAAACAACACAAAGAAAGATGAAAATATAGGTAGACAGGTAAAATAAAAAGAATTGAATTTTACACAGTCTGTAGAGTTTCTACAACAGTTTCCAACTGTCTCTGCACAGAGACAGGAAGACCACATCCTGAACAGACACTAGTGTATCAGAACGATAGACTAAGAACAAATTTCTGAAGAATTCAGGTTATTGTTCCACAGTTCAGCATGTGTTAATCAGCAGTTATGTTCAGGTCAGGCTCAAATCCGACGGCCTGACCTCATAAGATTCTCTCTGGATGTATTCAACTGTAAACCCATGTGATCGTCTGTTAGAAGAAAAACGGAAAGCTGAATCGGTCAATTGACTGGAAGTCTTTCTTTTTTGTATAAACAGAGATTGTAAAACAATGCATTTGTTCTGAGATTAGGACTACATTAAGTAGACATGCATTCATTGAGGCTGTGTCCATATACACAACCACATCAGCCTAGGTTGACAGAGGTTCTTTAGTTAATCCCAAATGGCATCTTAATACCATTTAGACCTTTTAATTAGATCTTGTTTCTTTATATTAGCGTGTGTGATTGGAACATGCTGTTAGGGAGTAATTATGTTTTCAACACGATTAGGCCTTCCCAAAGAAATACAGTGGACCCCCAGTATTTGTGGGGGTTAGGGACCACAGCTGCCCATGAATAGCTCTAATCTGTGAATACTTGAGACCCCCTCTAAATTAGGCTCCTCTGCCTTCTCCCCATGTAGTGTAGTTATAACCAATACAATACAAGAATAAATCAATAACCAATACAATACAAAAATAGAACAATACAGACTGAGAAATCACACTAGCAGTATTATATTGGTGGGAAGTTTAGATGAATGATTTTACAATGGATTTTACGATGGAGTATTAGGGCCAAACTAAGAGATTTTTTTTTAATTATGAGAATAAAGTTATAATTGTTGGGAGTTTTTTGCTCATTTCTTTTCAGTTCATTATTTCATCCTCCCATGACATCATGGAGCATGGTGGCTGGGTGATTCAGCAGGTGCAGCCAATCAGCCTCATCAGGCGTGGCACAAGAAGGCGTACAAGAGGAGCTTGCTGCCAGTCTTTTGACACCTGAGTGTTGACCTTCATGGTAACATCAAGCCCTCCGTGTTTTCCTTGTTGCTTGTTGTTTCCCCTGTGTGAAGATCACTTCTGTGCTCTCACCCCAGGTTATTCTCGATGAGAAGTTGGATCCTGCCCCAGCTCAAACCTCTGGCTTCAGAAACCTACCTGCAAGATTTCCACAAGATCTCTGGCATCATATCCCTGACTGGGAGCTCCCTGGCTCCCCTTCCTTGCGCCTCCCCAGGAGATCGAACCCTGTCCACCCTCCACCATGCTCACTTGAACCTTCCTGTCTTCCTCACCATCTGGATCCTGCAAATAACCACCATAAACTCACCATCCATCTGGACCTCATTAATCCCTCCCTGGCAGAAATCATCTAACTCACCAGTAAGCATCTTTGAGTCAAAACGTTGCAGTTCTCTCCATCATCTAACCATCTATCTGTCTTTTCACAACCTCAGACGAGCCCTGTTCCCTGCACAAGACCCTGGATCACTGAACATTCATCTTGCCACATATATTCTTTCTTATTTGTAAATAAACTTTTAACTTTCATTTGCCTTCTGAGAGTGTTTCTGCATGTGGGTTAGACAACTATCTTAAACCATGACAATAATATTACAAGAGTAGAGTCATAATATCGGTAGGATATTCTGTCATGACAGACAAAGTGACAGTGACATTCTATCACTGTCACTTTGCTGCTGTCGCACAGAAATTTCCCCATTGTGGGACAATAAAGGATATTTCTATTCTGTTGTATAAAGATGCAATATTACCAGAACAAATTTGCGATAAAAATAATATTTTAATGAGATCAAAGCTTCAATATAGTTATGAAGATCTGATGTGCACTTTGTCAAATCTATGATTCTTTTTCCAAAATACATTCAGTCATTTGCTTTATCATTTCAAAGTCATGTTACTGATAATAATTTGATGCTGATGTGTTAACAAATTAAATATTTACTTATTTGTAAAACCAATAACAAAGCATAACTTCCAAAGATGATCAACATTCCTTATTTTATTATTAAATTATTTTTTGTGAAGGAAAACTCATAAAATTACTACTTCATTCTCCTCATATGACTTAATTCTTGCATTTTTACGAATTTATTCTCATTTTATTATGACTTTATTTTTGTGTAATTACGACTTTATTTTCCTATTATTTTGACTCTATTCTCTTAAAACTGCACTATGTAACTTTTATGAAAAATATGTTTTTTACATATTTGTTAAAATTATCATTATGCTGTGACAGTATAAGGCAGATAATCTGTGAAAAAATCAAGCTCATCTGCCTTCCCAGTACAAAATAAAAAATGAAATTGAGTTTGTTTTAATTAATGAAGTATTAACCTTCAGCAAAAATAATATAACAAATATAAATAATAATATAAGGTGAAATGAATAGAACTTAATTTCTCTTGGTGTAAAAATCCAAAATGAATATGTTAAACACTCATCACTCCCCTGGCATGACACCGTATGAAAATAAGGTGGCATTTCTTTAGCATCTGGTAACATTTTAAACAGATATTCCGTAGACATTGCCTTTCCAAGCACAACAATATAGAAACATATGGCTTTTGAAATAACCAAATCATTAAAATCTGAAATAAAAACCAGCAGGCAAACCTTCAAAGTCTTGCTTGTTGTCATCACCAGCCATCACCAGTCATTGTAGCATTGAAGTGAGGTTATGTTGACAGGCTGTTAACAGTTAACTTACCTGCAGTAGACTATAAAAGCATCTGTGTTTAGTATTAGTAGAGATTAGTTAGTCTTGGAGGCTACTGGCTAGTAAGCTAGAAAGTGTAAGACCAAAGCAGATTTCTGCAATCTTAAAACAACTTCAAATTAAAACATGTCAAAATGGTTCATTCAAACACTATTTTATGAACAAATAAAACTGATTATTATTTACAAGGGAAATGGAGGTTGGAGGTAATGCATCACCAGTGACCTTCCTGTGTGAAACAGGTACACAATAGTTGAGGCATTTCATGTCAGAGTAACTACCTAATGTTAAAAGTCAAGGAGTGTAAAAATTGATAAAATAGGATTTATTAATAAAATATATACAATTGTTGTTTTTCTTAGACTGATTTACTTTTGTATCAGGCAGTTACTGACTAGAAACAATTTATATGTTCCATTCTCAGCAGATGTTTCATACAGGAAGAACATTGGTGGTGCACAGCTTCCATTCATTATTTTTAATCTAAATGATAATAATTTCCTCTGAAAATAGCTTGCTAATCCATACGTAACAATGCTTCAAAAGCTCTCTTGAATCTCAGTGATGATTTTGAGTTTGGAGCTGTAAATTTCCACTCATCTCAACAATGCAGAATTTTCCATTTTGATTGTTTTCTACATTTTATTTTACACCACAAACTGTGATGTCTGTTCTGCGATAGTTTGGGATGAATTCACCCTCTTGCCATTGAACATATGAAATTTTTCCCATATTCACTGGCTATTACTGTATATACAGAAATCATACAGAGCATGCTCAGTTTTCATAGACACAAGTTAGGCAAGTGACTTTCAGGTTAGCTGCAGGTTTGTTGGCTAAAAAAGAAAGAAGCCCTTTGCAGAGATCAAAGCCTGCCTTTTCATATCAACACAAATTATCTATAGTGTGCATGCTTTGCTCAATTTACAGTGCAGCTTTACTATTTTTGTTAAGTGAACTTAGTGAATATGTGCAGCCACAGATTAATCATTAAGAAAGATTCTATTGTGATTTCAGTGAGTGTGAGCAGCCTTGACTGCTCAGCGCCTGTTGGCAACAAGAGAAACTTCCACACAACTTGGCACAGCTCCTTGCAGACCTCTGAAAACCTCTGGCAGTGCATGAGTCACAAGTATACACACTTCATGAGGATTAACTTCCACTTCAGCTGGTTAGGTGGACTGCCTGGTCTCTCTTTCTCTCACACTTGTTTTCCCCCCATTTCACTCTTTCTTTTTCTCACTCCCTAACTCACGGACACCCCTGGGGCACCAGTAGTTGTTAGTGTCGCGCTGTGGAGGTGGCGGTGGGGGATAGAGAGCTCCATAGTCTCATTACCTCCACACGCTCACCCTGCAGCCCACAGTGGGGGCCTGAGATGGGGGGTGGCGGACAGAGCCTGATTCGTTTTGATGTTGCGCACATAACGAGGCTCCCTAGTGTTAACTCCTTGTCCCAGAGCGGAGCCCCAAGGAGCCTAACGTGCAGCCAACATCACGGCTGCATGAATGCCTTTCCACTGCATCCCAAGCAAACCTCACAAAGGTCAGGGAGTAATGTCTGCTGAATTTATGTGTCCTCGGGGCTTTTCTCATTAGCAACAGTGAGTGGGTGGATCTCTGGTGTCAATCAAGAAACACCAAGAATCTCTCAGTGGGATAAAGGGAATAAAATCATGCTGGAACATTTTTCTAACAAAGCACACTTATTACAGCTGGGACTCTTCTGCAAGCAAAACTCGACAAGTTCCACCTAAGCCTCTCTTTCACTTTCACACACTAGCTCGCAACCTAATTCTCATCCAGATGGATCACAATGTTGCACATATCCCACACTTAATCTGCACGGCTTGGCCTCAAGCCTGACAGCTGAGCATGATAAGGTATCTGCTTTTCCAATATTGTGTCTGGTTTGGAGGATGAGAGCATGTACACATGCACAGCTGACACTAGACTGCATCTGCCTCACTGATGCTTCTAACTGGTAGATACTAATACTACCTGATTGCCAGTGCTCAGAGAGGCTTTACTAACAGGCTGCCACCCTCTGCACTGCGTCCTCTCCCAGCCATGTTGTTTGGTCTGTGGAATAATCTAATAGGCACATCATGCCTGAGATGATTCCGCCTAATATTTCCTCTCAGAGCAGCGTGATGCAGTTGCCAGTGAACAGAGAATGACTGTGAGTTCCACTATCTTAGAATAATAGTATCTAGTTTTTATGGAATGCCATTTGTAAAGTTACATAGTAAAAAATTAACAGCAATAATTTGGGTTATTTATCCTGTCATAAGAGAAAAAATGAAGGTTCATTTTTCAAAGTCTTATTTTCACCATGCTATTTATTCATTTTATAAATGTCACAATTTTAAAGTAAATATTTAGTTAGCAAGCTAAATATTTAGTTTAAAGCTATGCATTTATTTACCAAGTTAAATATGTAGTTAACCAAATAAAAATGTAGCTTCAAACTAAATATTTAGCTGCTAACTAAATATTTAGGCTGGAGCTAAATATTCAGCTGCTAACAAAAAAAAATATTTTTAGACTAAATATTTAGCTTGCTAAATAAACATTTAGTAAACCAACTAAATATGTAGCTTGCTAACTAAATATTTAGTTAACTAACTAAATATTTAGCTAAAATATAAGCTAATATTAGCTATTTAGCTAAAACATAAAAAATATTTAATATATATTATTAAAAAAAGGCTTTGAAAAATGAACCTCCATTTTCTCTTTTATGACAAGCTAAATAACCCAGATTATTGCTGTTCATTTTTACTGTCTAATTTTACAAATGGTACCCCATAAATTTTCTATATATTTGATTGGAATTTTAGGATGGAACATGTACTTGTGAAAAAAACTAAGAGAATCCTTTGTCTGTATAAATTAATATCCACATATTTTTTATACTGTATATAGATATTCTCTCCAGTGGAAAAAAAGTGATTTAATTGTGGATAAACAACAAAAGTTCCATTTGTTATAGTGTAAAACAAACTATATAAACAAAAAGATGTTTTCTAGCTGAGGAAAAACTAAGGAGAGAAGAGACGTTTCTCAGCCGTCTACCAGTCTCTGTCATCAGTCTGAGGAAAGCTCCCCCTATTTTCAGCCCTTAGATGTTTCATGCTCTTCAAGGGATCCTTGGTGGACTTACTGGAGCACTTTAGGTCATTCTCGTGTTGCAGGGCCCTGTTTTGCACACATGAAACTGTTACAGTGAGATGAATTGTCATTGATCACAGTGCGGTGAAGTTTAATACTCTCTCTTCAAGTCTAGGCTGTCTTGTCTATCTTGTTTGGAATTTGGATGTTTTCCACTTGCAGAAGCATCCAAAAATTCTGTCCAAAAAGCTGATTTTCAATTCAAATTAGGACGAACCATTAGTACATGGGTTTTTGATGCCCTGTGATGCAGTTGGTGTCTGTTGACCGCTATGATACGTTCATCTAAACTTCTTCTTGCCTGATCTCTCCATAATATATGTGCCTCCAAAACACTACCCTCAGCAGAACCAAGATTGGCTTGCTTATGCCCATCCTTTCAGATAGGTGTTTGGAAACAAGAGATCTCATTCAGCCTTCAATTCATCCATTGAGCCCTACTTCACTCTCCTCTCCTCTGCCCTGGCAGGCCAGCAGAATGAGAAAGCTGGAGAGGGGCCCATAGATAGCGGCAGTCAGGTGTAGACTGAATTAGGCACATTGAGGAGTTTCTTGCTGACCACTATCTGACACACAGGCAGAGTGAAACACTCAGCACCACAACCAGTACTTACTTTTCCCCTGCAACAGCATTTTATCACAGCACATTTAATCTGGAACTGAATCTAAGATACCAAAACACCTGAAGATATGGAGAGAGGAAAAAATGTTGAAGTCTGATCAACTCAGTTGCTATCTAAATGTTCTGTATAAAAGACAGAATTAAAGTTAGGATTAAAATTTTTAAACTGAGCCTTTCCCTGCCAGTTAATCAGCAATGAGTTTATTACCCCAGTCCATTTGGATGCATTTTACACAATCAAACAAGTTACCTGCTAAATAGAGCAGGTTATCCCCATCTTAAGTAAGCATCCCTTCAAACATAACACTGTCTTGGAATTGACAATTAAACTATGTCTTCTTTTCAATTTCATATATGAAGTCGGGCGTCTCCCATATTTCTGAGTTGTTCAAAATGTTGCATCTTCTTTAGCCGCATTTCATATGAACCAGTTGGATTTTGTTGGGGAAAAGGACAGTAAAGCAAAGTAGTTTGTAGACATGTTAGGGGAAAGTTGGTAAGGAATGTGTCCCCAGTACCCTCCGCTCCCCCAACTGAAGTGAAAGCAGTTACAGCATTACCTAACCCTAAACAAGGGATTCTAATTTGTGATCAATTCCTCTGGGAAGTTTGTCTACGAGGTTTGAAGTCTACGAGGTTTAGGAGGGTGTTTTGTGGATTTTTTTCAAACATTCTTCCAGAAGACAGATGACAAGTCCAAGCTTGCAGTTCCCACTCTAAAGGACTCAACACACAGGAGGCGACGTTGCTCCCTCTCCATTAATTTACTATGGAACTTGTGTGATAAGGCGATAATCTTTTGCACTTCCTCCTGTCAAGAGACCGGCGAAATTCCTGCCTGTGACATTTCGAGCTCATACACATAGATGTGGACACACGGGCTTGCAACGTGACACAAGAAAGTTGAAAAATGTTCAACTTTTGTTGCTGTCGCTATGGTCGCAATTGCATCCTGTCTGTTGGGTTTTACCCCAGGTGGTGGAAACTTTTGCCTGTCACTGTCATTCGTCGCTCCCCATGTATTAAGCCCATAATTCTTTCCAGTGGTTCTCTTTCCAGTTGGGACCAGAACTCTTGGCAGACAAGTCAAGTTTTTCAACACCAAACATGATCATTTATGTTTTTATGGATCTTGCTTTATACAATGGTGCACAGTCATGTTAGAACAGGAAGAGGCCATCTCTAAACTGTTCAAACAAAGTCAGGAGCGCAAAATGATCTAAAATATATTTGATTGCTGCAGCAGTAAACATTCATTTACTGGATCTAAGGGGCTGAGTCCAGCCAATGACAAAAAGCCAAAAACTGTAATCCTCCCTCCACCAATGTCAGAAAAGTCCCATTCTCGTGCCAACTATCATACCCAAACTCGTCCACTGGATTACGAGAAAAGAAAGTTCAGTTTGTCTCTCCACTGCTCTACTGCTCTAGAGTCCAGTGGCAGCAAACTTTACAACACTGCATCCAACACTTTGCATTGCACTTGGTAAATCACTTAGATTTAGGACACAGGACCTAATCTGAAGACCACATCTGGTTTTGGAGGTCTGAAGCCATTGACTCTTCAGACAGTTTCTCTCTTCTGGAATCTGTCCACCTCAGCATGCCCTGTAGTCTAATCTGTGATTTTTCATTGGCTGAGTTGGTGTTGTAATATTTGCATTCCTGTTGTTATGATACCAGCAATTGACCATACAATACTTATCAGCAAGGAGATTCCATGGCAGGACTCATTACACAGGTACCACCGAATCATGATACCACCCTGGAATTCACTGAGCTCCAGAGAGTGACCTATTTCTTCACAAATGTTTTGTAGGACCACTCTGGATGCCTTGGTGCTGGATTTTATTCACCTGACATCATGGAAGTGATTGGACCACCTTAAGTTGCAGGGATGAGAAAATACTTTTGGCAATATAGTGTACCCCAGTCTCCTCTGAGACCTACCAGTGAGTCACATAATATCTCAGCAAATTCAATTATGCATATAACCAAGTCCCAACTAATAACTTTCTAGTGCAGGCTGGTTTTCTTTCTAAATAAAGTGTTTTTGCTTGGAGTTATCCTCCCTAGAAATAGTAGACTGCATCAAGATAACCCTTGAATATTTCACCTCTTCGTCATTTTGTACCTCTCCAACTCTGATAGTTTCACACCTGACTTTTTCGCCATGCTTTGACAACCAGTAATTTAAATTCTTGTTATATAATCTAATTATATTATTTGAAAAAATGTAGTTATATGACTTCAATAAAAACCATGCAGCAGGGTGTCTCTAAGAATAATTTTGGTTTTATTTGAGGCCCTAATGTCATATTTGATAAGCTTTAACTGGTTCAAACTGAGATCAGAACCAGAAGAAATGAGATCATTGATCCAGGTTTAAATCCAAACACAGGAGCATCTAATTGATAAATAAATGGAAATATAGTCCCCACATGAACCATCTAAATAACTATGATGCACTATTTGATATTCCAATCTGGAAAATTGCTTGTTAAAATGTTACTGGATTACCTCTTGTCATCAGTCTGCTATGTACTACGGTACCATAAATGGAGTCCTTCTTCTCTCCTGTGATCCTTTCTGTGTCACTGGCCCTTCTGCAACACCATCTCCTTCCTTAATCCATGTTTTTACACTCACAACCCATTGCCAGTTCATTACCTTGTTTGGATCTAGCCAGCATGCTTCACAACCACACCTATCTTTGTATCTGAGCTTCTAGCCTCACCTCTGACAATTCACAAATAGACTGTTGAAAAATCAAATGAATAATTAAACTACATACTTTTAGAAAAATATACATTCAACAATCTATGTAAATAGTATTTGTAAAATTAATAATAATAATAATTTTAATTATTAGATACAGGGCATTCAAAAAGTATTCACAGCATTCACTTTTACCACATTTTTTTATGTTACAGCCTTATTCCAAATTGTATTAAATTAATTTCTTTCCTCAAAATTCTTCACACAAATACCCCTTTATGACAATATGGAAAAAAGTTTTTGATTTTTTCACAAAATTTATAAAAAAAAACAATAAAACCAAGAAATCACATTTACACAAGTATTTACAGCCTTTGCAATGACATTCAACATTAAACGGTTTCCACTGACCATCCTTGAGATGTTTATACAACTTAAATGTATCCACCTGTGGTGAAATCAGTTTACTGGGCTTGGTTTGGAAAGCCTCACACCTGTCTATAATACTCCCACAGCTGACAGTGCAGGTCAGAGGTTAAAGACCAAGCATGAAAGCATCAAAGGGATCATCTGTAGACCTCCAAGACAGGACTGTCTTGAGGCACAAATCTGGGGAAGGATCCAGAAAAATTCCTGTTGCTTTGAGCCACTGAGCTCCCAGTTAGCTCAGTGGCCTCCATCATTGGTTGATGGAAGACGTCTGGAACCAGCAGGACTCTTCCCAGAACCAGCCGGCAGTCTAAACTGAGCGTTCAGGGGAGTGGGGCTTTAGTCAGAGAGGTGACCAAGAACCCGATGGTCACTCTGTCAGAGCTACAGCATTCCTCTGTAGAGAGAGGAGAACCTTCCAGAAGGACAACCATCTCTGCAGCAATCCACCAAACAGAGCCGTATGGGAAAGCTGCCAGACGAAACCCACTCCTTCATAAAAGGCACATGGCAACCTGTCTGGAGTTTGACAAAAGGCTCCTGAAGGACTCTCAGACCATGAGAAACAAAATTCTCTGGTCTGATGAGATGAAAATTGAATTCTTAGGTGTGAATGCCTGGCGTCATGTTTGGAGGAAACCAGTCATAGCTCATCACTAGGGCAATGCCATTCCTACAGTGAAACATGGAGGTGGTATTGTCATGCCATGGGGATGTTTTTCAGCAGCAGAAACTTGCAGACTAGTCAGGATAGAGGGAAAGATGAGTGCAGCAATGTACAGAGACGTCCTGGATGAAAACCTGCTCCAGAGCACTGTTGACCTCAGACTGAGGCGACGGTTCATTCCTCAGCGTGACAACGACCCAAAGCACATGACCAAGATCACAAAGGAGTGGCTTCAGAACTACTCTGTGAATGTCCTGGAGAGGCCAAGTCAGAGTCCAGACTGAACATCTCTGGAGAGATTTGAAAACGGCCAACAGACGTCTCCCATCCAACCTGGTGGAGCTGGAGAAGAACTGCAGAGAAGAATGGGTCAAACTGTCTAAAGACAGGTGAGCTGAGCTGGAGGCATCATATTCAAAAAGAGACTGTAGGCTGGAATCGCTGCCAAAGGTGGATCAACAAAGTATTAAGCAAAGGCTGTGAATACTTATGTAAATGTGATTTCTTGGTTTTCTATTTTTATTAAATTTGTAACATTCAAAATGGGGAAGTTGTTTGTAGAATTTTGAGGAAAGAGATTAAGTTAATACAATTTGGAATAAGCCTGTAACATAATAACTTAATAACTGTACAGTATATTATTATATTTTTCTTATGTTTTCTTATGCCCTTAGCAGTCTTTTTGTTTTTATATGTTTAACTTAGTTTGAATCTACATTTACCTTTTACATGCTGCTGGTACACCTGAATTTTCCCACTGTGGAACAATAAAGGATATTTCTAATCCATTTTAGCAGGGGATGAAATGATGAAATGCTAATACCTGGGTATGACATGGGAGATTGACTTGTTGTGCAGCAAGCACCACAACAATGAACATGTCCCACTTGCTTTCCTACAATGTGTTCATTGCAACAAAATTCCCAGATTGGAGCTCTGACTGCTGAGACAACTGTCAAGTGATTTCCACCACGTGGAGTTTTGTAAAGATAGGCCTAAATCACATCATTCAAATGTTACGTGTCAATCAAGCTTGTAACGTGAAAGTTACATGGCAGTTTCAACATTTGTTGCCTCACTTTGATCATCTATGATGTTAATGAAGACACACAAGGTATCACATTTCTTTCATTTTAATCATAAATTTCAATGTCATAAAAATATTAACCATCTACTAGCCAAAGTAACTAACTTTTCAGGGAAGATTATTGAAAGTGAATAAATACAAAAGAAATAATAGAAAAAAATCAAAATGTAGATATGTTTACCTGGCTATGGCTTGCAATGCGTTCTGGGAATGCTGATCTGTTTTCTCTTACTCCTAAGCAGGAGATGGGGATCAGAGGGTGAAAAGTCAGAGGGAGGACAACTTGACAGATAGAGTCGGGGTGGTGAAAGGGTCAGCGCTGGGAGGGCCATTTCCTCGCTGATTTTTATCTTTCTATTCACACAATACACCACCTGGCAGCCATGAACGCACGTGAATATCGCCACGCTGCATGAATTTTGTGTGTAGTACATGGAAAGAAAAAGAACATGCAGTAGGGTAATAAACATTAAATAAAATCATAAAATGGTTCAGCTTGCAAAAAACCCTCTTGGAAAAGTATTCCTTTGAGTAAAGGAGTCCACATCAATCAAATGAACTCTGACGACAACCTTTCCAAGCTGCTCTTTGTTCCAAACAATCATAGCTTTGGTTAGGTTTTCCTTTTATTCTTTACTTGAAACAGAGGAGCTCTTTTCAGTAGAGAATGAACACCTAAACACACACAATACTCTGGAACTCATTCAGAACAGGTCTTTGTTACTTTAAGCATCAGGCTCTATAACAGGAACCATTGATTCACACGTTTTCTTCTTCCTTCTGATTAGGTACTGGCATGTTTCTGGTCTGCATGGGACCAAACAGAGAGATTCAGATGGGGAGGTCATTCATTTGGGTTTATTTCCCTATTGGCCCTTTGCACAACCCTCACCTAATCACATTGAGACGCCATGAGTACAGGAGTATTGAACGGAGCGACTTCAGTAGTTTTCCCAGGTTGTTTTTGCCAGTAGAGCCATGGTTTCTACTTGTTCAAGTGGAGCTAATTTGTCTGTGGAAGTAGCTCATTTAGTTGGGGCTCACAGATGGCAGTATTTACAAAAGTTGGAAATAGCTAGCTTATAAATTGACCCATACCTTCTCCTAGAGTTTAGATTGGGCCTAAAAAAATCCAACCCGACCTGGCCCGAGCCCAAAGGTATTATCTTCGAGCCCTACCTCCTCCTCTATTTAGACTATTCAATTCAGTTCAATTCAAAAATACTTTATTTATCCCGAAGGGAATTTAAATGATAATATAATAAATAGATTAACACAATGTTTTATCATGCATTCTTGTTTAGTTTTCTCTGTGCTGTATGTATTGTAGACTTATTAAATGCGCCACAGAAATTCGAGCCCAACCCGACCATCAGGCAAATGATTTTATACCAGCCTGAGTTTTGGGTTGGGCTCAGGCCATAAATCTTAAATCTTCCTTCTCCCTCCTGACGTGTTTGTTGATTTGATCAAATTGCCGACTTTGCCTGAATTCACGCTACATGAGTTATACCACTGTGTTATAAACAGCATTTTCCCTTACACCAGAGTAGACTTAAAAGTGTACAAAAGTCTAGACGCTAACCAGTTTTCTTCAAACATGGTAGGCTACAAAATGGTGGGGCATTTTCATCATGGTTACTAATGATTAGACATATATCTTTCCCATAATGCAATATTTGATTGCATCTTACTAATCTTACTTACTTATGAAATATATGAAGGTTACTCTTACATTGTAAAAAGTGTTCACTGCAAATCTACAAATACACCAAAGGCTGCCAGTCCTTACGATTGACGGCTGCTATCTATAGCCGTCTTCTTTCCTCATCAATAGGTATATGATAAAATGACAAGTTTGCATCCTTGTCTGTTTGTGTAGCTGATATTAGCACCCTAAGACCGTTTTTCAGTAGAATCAGCTAAGTAAAAGCAACATTAGGCTACCAACTCCCTGTTTTTTGTCAAGCTTTACAGGAGTTAACGCGCTCATAGGTTGTTTTGACGTCCGTCCTTGCAGAGTGGGCCGCTTTCTGAAGAGGGCACGTCTGGTGTAAAAGCTGACTTCTTCTCAGTTTATTATTGCAGTTATCATCCTAAAAAGGTAAGTGGTTTTAAAAGATCCGGTTAGGTCATTACTGTTCTGTTGGGATGCAGATGAGGATTCAGGGTGAAAAATGCTCAGCTTTGCAGATAATTGTAGTTTACATATTACCTGAAGCAGCATATACTTATTCCTGTCATATAGTTCATAGCTATTCAAAGTTAACTATGTTGCTGGAGCTAGGTAAAAATACTTAAAAGCATTCTGTAAATGTTCTTAAAGAGTTGTATTATGTTGTCAAAGGTCAAGAGAGTCACCGAATAATCAGAAGCACTTTAACTGTAGCTCTGGGAATAAGCTGTCCTCTCTGGACTTTACCAATTTCAGATTCAGCAGTCCAGCCAAAGCCAAGTGCAGTATATACATCATGTCTAGGTCTAAAGCAGAAAGCATCTACGGACGACTTCTGCACAGATCACTTCATAAATCTCCTAAAGCGCACTTAATGAAGGTCTTACAATCCAGGCTGCAAAGATTTACATACAAGTTATGACACTGAAAAAGGCTGTGAGTCGATGCTGTTATCTACTTTCATTTGGTTTTAGCTGGCACAGAGGGCACTTACTATCCAAGTCTCCACATCCCAAGTATATCAATTTCATATTACTCCCAGGAAGACCATGCCATAAAAACCACAGCACAGATATTTACCTTCATTATAAAGAGTTTTATTTTACCTGCACTCATTTACAGTCTGCCTACAGTACAGTCAGCTTTAAAAAGTATAACTTCTAAAAAAAATAAAAGACTTTGGTACTTACTAGGTGTTAAAATTTCTTAAAAAAAAAAAAAACAACAACCGGAGAGTACCAATAAAGGAAATATTATATCATGCTACTATTTATTGAACAAAACCCACTAATAGGCTGAGAAAAGCCAGTTTTACTAAAACTATTCAATGCAAAAATAGTTCATATGGTTTTGTTAAACAGGAAATATTAAGAGGAGAGATATTAGAAAAAAATTTCAGCATGTCAGCAGTGAGCTAATATTCTCACCGAGAAGGTGTTGACCTGACCAGACCAGAGTACTGCAGCATTGCCCCTCCCCCACTTTTTACTGCACAATGTTAGCCAGCTAGCTGAAAGGCTATTAAACCTTCCCTAGCTTAAATAATAGATACATTTAATTCAATTCAGTTTATTTATATAGCATCATTTCACACAACAATGTTGTCTCAAGCCACTTTACAAAAAAAAGTCATTTCAATTCAGTCACACAGTGCATTAAATTCAGTTTAATACTCAAATTAGTTTCTGTCAAAGAAAACCCAGCAGATTGCATCAAGTCATTGACTCCTCCTGGACGAGCATGTAGCTACCGTGGAAAGGAAAAACTCCCGTTTAACAGGAAGAAACCTCCAGCAGAACCAGAACCAGGCTCAGTACGAGCAGCCATCTGTCATGACTGACTGACAGCAGATATACAAAAATAAACAGAAGAACTGATCTAGGAGTATCTTCTATGTTAATGTAAAGTAAAAAGTTAATAACAGGAGTGGGAGAATGATTAGTTGTTGGCAGCATTATCTCAGCAGATGCCCCCTCCAGGAAGGTATCACAGCCAAACAGAACACCAACCAGGTATAGGTTCTACGGAGAGAAAAACAAAAAACTGAGAGAAAACATAACAGTTGAAATAACAACAAATAATGCAAACTGGAGAGTAGTAGAAGAAGAAAGTGAGGAAATGTGATCATTTTGTCCTCCTGCCTTTACCTCCCCCTGCTCCCCCACTCCACTGATCTAGGTGAACTATAACCTTAATCAAAATGGACAGTTTTAAACCTAGTCTTAAAAGTAGACAGGGTGTCTGCCTCACGGACCAGCTTTTTGGAAATCCAGTACATCTGGTGTAATAAACCCTAAAGGACCAAAGCCTAACACCTTTTAATAAGGTGATACTATTATGGTTGTAGATGATCAACTATGGTTGGTCATCGACAAAGAACATGAATAAGGAGCTACCTGAGCCTGACTAATCTACCTAACATCAGCTTGTTGTGCTTGTGTTCCTAAAATAACAAAATAGAATAGCAACAAGATTTAGTATTCTGCAAAATCGGAATGTGAAAACTATATTTTAGGGTGTTTTCTATATTTTTTACTTAAATCTACTGTATGTATCACCATCAGTTTAACAACAAAAACAATAGAGATAGAGTTATTATAGCTGCAACATCCATCCATCCATCCATTGTCTTCTGCTTATCTGAGATCAGGTTGGTGGAGTACCAGGTTCATCAGGGAAAGCCAGACATCCCTCTCCCCATCACCTAAGGCCAGAAGGAATATATAGTTCTTCCTCAGTCTACTGGAGATACCCCAGGGTCTATATCTGATGTAAAGCTCCCGGAAAACCTCCAAAAGGTGGTGCCCAGGAGGAATCCCGATCAGAAGTCCAAACCACTTCAACTGATTCATTTTAATTCATTTTAAGGAGCAGCAGCCCCACACAAGTTCCCCTACAGAGGAAGGATCTCATTCTTTCAATTTTGATCCATATCTCACTACCATAGATGAAGGCAGGAATGTAGATGGACTGGTAAATCTAGAGCTTTGCTCTTTGGTTTGGCTCTATTTTCACCACAGTGGACCAAAGCAACCCGCACATACCTGCAAACGAGGCCCCAATCCATCTATTCATGTCCTGCTCCATCTTACAGTCAATTCATTTCCTCCATTTTAGGCTTTAATAATCCATATTGTATTAGCAGTAACATGAATAATTGTTGCTTTTCTGGTAAAAATAAAGACAACTAGCTCATGCTGTCCATTTGTGAGAAACCATTAGAGGTGTGCGATACTTCTTATTTTGGTATTGATCTGATATCAAGTAAATTTTTATTATTTAAGTTTGATATATCGTTTGATATATTTTGTTAATCCTAGGGCAGAATTTGAACAAAGTTTATAGGTGTCTACAAAATACTTTAATAACATATTAAAATGATACACAGAGATAACAGCAAAACAAATGTGTGTGTATTTTTTTCCTAATCAAACAAAGTGTAAAAAAATATATATAATTTGAGAGCTGATCAAAACAAAATATTTTTTAGGTTGAGTTGAGAAAGAAGGAATCTAAAACCAAAGTATTGCTCTTATTGCGCAAATATCAATCCGATACTAATACCAACTTGGTATTGATATTAGTGATATTTACAATCGATTGGCCTACCTCTAGAAACCATAGTACTTTACACAAGGTTCTCTTACTGTGAATTTCTGTGGATATTCTGTTGGCAGTCTGGATTGCTTGATGAAAAGTAGCAAAAACAATAAAAGAAAAATATTGTTTTAAGCTGACAACAAGGAAGCATAGGATAATATCCAGATGGGTAAAACATTTCGACTGAAACTGCATGTTCTTCTCAAGAAGAAAACTCAAGCTGCTCCCACAGCACTAAAATGTTTCTGACATAGTTACACAGTAAGTTTTATAAATTAATCACCAATCTACAAAGGACAAATAAATGTCAAAGTAACATTAAAAATACATAAATTACAATTTTTGAGGGATCCAGATGAGTTATGGATGCTTGTCTGCTCAAAAATATTACATCTGCTGGAAAAGATTCCTGAAATAAAATCCACCTGCTAAGTGAGTGAACGTCATAAATTTAAAGTGAAGCGCTGAAATAAAACAGAAACAGAAACAACAGGAAAAAGTGACCGTTTTTGATATGGCTCTCTGCTCAGAGTGGCACAGCCTTAGGGCATCCTCATTTTATGAAAAATAGCTTTTTTTTTAAGTTGTCTTACAAATACATTTTCTATTGCTAATTTGTCATATGGATCAGTCATCATTCAGTGCACAGTCTGAGCAATATATAAAAATAGGACATTACAGCTGGCTAAAGTTGTCATCTGATATGTAGCATCCGATTCATTGCTTTAGTAAAGAGTTGCTCCATTAGGAATTTTTTCATAAAATAAAAACTGGATCAAAATCCAACTCCACTACAGTCATATTGAATAAATTAGAATATGCGTTCTGATGAGGCTCATTTGTTAGATTTAAAATAGGCTTTGAAAATTGGCCACCTTTAAGCAGGTGCTGCATACACTTTATTAACGCTACATTTCTGTATTAAAAACTTGTTGTTGTTTTTTTTTATTGGTCTGATGTAATATTCAAATTTTATGATTACTATGATTACTGTGCCAAGCAGTCAGAGCCATACAGTTACCTAAAAAAGAAGTAATAAATAGTTCTTATCATCACGTTTGTTATCACAATAGTTCCAAAAATATCGTGATAAAACTTGAATGTCGCCCATCTCTATTTAAATTTCATGTTTTCATTAACTGTAAGTGTAAAATCATCATCATTAACAGAAATAAAAGTTTTCAAACATTCATCTGCATGTAATTAATCTACATGATGTGTTTCACTTTGTGATAAAGTTCGTGAAACTGACTTTTCGATAATATTCTAATTTATCAAATGAGTGACTGGTTGCAGCAGGATGGATAAGGAAGGAGTTTTAGACTGTGTTATGTCTGGAACCAAGAATTTCCTAAATGTTTTTGTCTCTGAATAGAGAAACTGCAGAGCTTGGAGGAGTCCTCTGTGTGTGTTTGCATGCTGACTGTCTGTTAACCTCCACCGCTGAAGACATTGGAACGGGAGGGAGGAAACCGTGATCTCCCATCAGGCGCTCAGGAGAGCGAAGCCACGCAAGATTGATGACACCCTCCGGAAGAAACAAAAGATCCGCCGCCTGCGAGAACTGGCTTATGAGACCTGATAGACTCGTCTCTTAATAAACATCACTGATATGTCAGCCGTGGCGTGTTTCACCCGCAGCTGCATCGCGGAGGGTGCAGTGAGCCCTTGCTGTCACTACACTCGCAGTAAAAGAAGCAGCATGGGTTGCATAAAAAGGAGTCTCAGACGAAGGTGCAGCTGTTTCTTCTGGGGATTCCACAGAGGTTGGGTCATGTCCTGCTACATCTGTGGGGAAATGATGCAGTCAGCATGTCAGCAGGGTCAATTGCTTTAGTGGTACAATAGTACACATCCAATTAATGGATGTATACCAGTTTTATGACAATGTAAGAGCTAAACAGAACATTTTCTATATTCCTGCCCACTAGAATAAACATGTCTTTCCAGGAACATATTGTAGCTAAATGAGGCATAAGTGATGCTCAGCAATCATTAATCTCTTAATCATAACGTTCAAATGAATAAAGCCTACATAATTGCTGCCACTATAACTCACACACCCTAAATGAATAGATTTTTGACAGCAAACATAATTTTCCACGGGGATTGGGGGGGGAAGGCGCTGAATGACATCTATGCACACACCAGCGGCTTTCCTCTTCAAACTCTGCCCCGTTCAGACACCCCTTCTGTTTACAATATTCTGTATTTCCACCGTGAAAAATGTTGTATCTGTCACAATTCTATCTCCCAGGCCTTCCCTCAGAGCTGTATAATGCCTTGTTAAAGTCAGCCGTGTGTGAAATGGTGTTTTAAAATAAATGAAACCGAGCAGGAAAGTGAGGAGAAGGGGTAATATTGCGATGTCAAGCTGACAGACAGCCAGTGAAAATGTAACAAGAGCTATCATCTTAAAGGAAACCGGATTAAATAAGAACCCAGGACCGTCGGTGCATCTCCAGCCCTGATATTGACATGTCGCCAGCTTGGACCATTTTTCATTGTCTCATCAAGACAAAGCATTATGGGAGATCAATCTCCCCCTCTTGCATCAGATAGGCACATCCTGTTTAAAGTGCAAGGTGTTGCTTTTGTTATTCTGGGTAATTCGTTGAATGTTTTGGACACTTTTGGGCCGAGCAGCGCTGTCACACTCAGGAATACCAAAGGGGCTGGGGAGGTCTGTTGTCACCACACAGCCGGATTTTAATCAATAAAACTGTTCAAATCACTTTGCATTTATTCAGTTATCACACTGACCTCTTACTTCTAAAGAACTGAGTCTATTTAGATGATAACAATTAGGATCAAAGCCACAAACAACCAGCTCATCAATATCTATCTTCAGCATTTAGCAGTAAATTAAAGATTTGAAATTCCTTATCTGTATAACACCTGAAGAGAAGAGAAAAAATGATGATAACGTGGTCATGTGAACTTTGCGTCTTTATGTAGAGCTCGTAAACCTTTCATGCAGTCAACCTGTAGCGTTACAATATTCTGCTGGAGACAAGAAATTTGAGACCTGCTAGGTTTTTCTTACAGCAACACATAGTTGCACTTTAGTTATACTGGCTTTTATGAGTCTTGCAATAAGTTTCTTACATTCGGGGGAAAGAAAAACTATAATTTTTTTGTTGTTATTTTAACTGACTTAAAACAGGAGCGGTTCAGATAGATGTCAGACAGTAGCAATATTTCCATCCAATCATCATGCGAATTTTGAGCGAACTTTTAAAATGTCACAAAAAATAAAAATAAAAGAAAATGCTAATTTTACATGTTTCCATATACAGGTTTGGAGCAGGTCAACCAGGCTACGCAAAGCGGTGGGATGATGGTGGTGACGGTGGCAGGCGTTCATCCAATAATTGATGGGTTGCCGGTTTGAGCCCCGCTCCATCCGTCTCCGTCGTTGTGTCCTTGGGCAAGACACTTCACCCACCTTGCCTACTGGTGGTGGTCAGAGAGCCAGGGGGCGCCGGTGCATGGCCAGTACAATACAATAGTTTGCCACCATCAGCGTGTGAATAACTAAATGTAGTGTGAAGCGCTTTAGGGTCCTTTGGACTTGATAAAGCGCTATACAAGTACAGACCATTTAATTTTGTTAGATACATGCATGGGTGTAGTAAGATGCTGCGGTGGCAAACTAACATTGACCACATATCTCAGAAAAACGGAGAGAGTTCTCACCTCCAAGCTGGAGGTTTGTAATTTTGACATTTTTCAGAGTTTTATGTCTCTGGTAATCCACCGATGGATAGGAGTGTGCGCTATGTCAAAACTTATTCGGCAAATGTGTTTCTATCTCCTGTTTAGCGGATTAACTCTTTCTCAGAAAAGCCAAAAACCACTTCAAGCAAGCATAACAACTTTTTTGTGAAATTGAGGAAGTTATTCTGAATTTTGCCATTTCCACTAACCTTTTCTAATGCTATACTTTGCATTTAAAACGTTGATGGAAACAGGGTAATTGAGAAAAAAATTCGATCTGTCATTTCATAAAGTTGTCCTTTCGGCACCTCCGGTTACCACAGCACAACAGCCTCCTCCCACTCCCACATGGACTTGGCAAAGCCACTGCCGCCTCCTATGTGTCATTTTATACACTATAACATGATCTAATTGTGTTTCATTTATAAGGAAAAGCAGCAACTATCCCTGCTGCTGTCAAATTAATATAAAACTGATTTTTAGTTATAATATCCACAACCTTTTTGACTATGATATATGCACTTCCTAAATTTAATCATAGTTTTCAAGTAAATGATCTTCACTGAATAGAAAATGATACATTTTTTGTCATTTTTGTTTTATAGATGAACACAAGTACATCCATCTGATAATGAAGGCCATTTTGTACTGCAGGACCCAGCCTGGCCCTACTTGGCCGCCATCAGCCCAACCCTGGTTGCGTTTGCATGTAGCAGAGTGCCGCCTCAAAAGTGGGTAGGAATCGTCATATTGAACAAATTCATATTGAACAAATTCCTGCTGTATCTGCCGAGGCCATGTCCCCAGAAACCCGGCAGAACACTTCATCGTCGTCGTTATCCTGTCCAGCTCCTTCTCTGTGCGCTTGTCAGTGAGGAAGCTGGGAAAAAGAATTACCTTAGCTTTACCCCTTCACTAAATCATTTAAAAAAAAATTCTCATGTGAATATTTTCTCTGACCTGGACTTGCTTTTGGTGCAGCTGAACCACTGCTAGGGTTTCCCCCGCTGAGGAAATCCATGCATTCACAGAGTCTTGCCAACCTCTGATCGATCACTTTGAGAAATGTTCCCTGATTTAAAAACTTTGGCTGAATTGGCGCTTGTTATTCCAGTCTTCAGTGTAGCACAAAGCCCAGATTCATCCTCCAGATCAACATCAAAACCAAGACATTTCGGGACACAAGCAGGTGCGCAATTCAGGTTCATGCAGACCAGGATGTTGTGAGATTATATATGTTCAGGCAGATGAATTGCTCATAATTTTAGTACAACCATTTAATTTCATTGCTGACATATAATTACTGGGGCCACAGTCAGTGTTTTTTTTTTCTCTGGGGAGAAAAAGTGACATGCATTTATCTGCTTGATGTGTGATAGCATGATGTGGATTCTCTGTTCAGCTTGTTGAATATTATTTAAACCAAATGAAAATTAAATGCAATTAAATATTTTATCATAATTATTTAAGAACTGGCGGGTAAAAATAGATTGTGACAGCATTTTTTTGATGCAGCTGGTCAAAATGACAGACATCAAGAAAGGCTAATGCGACTCTGACTGAGAGATGTGGAAGATGACTGGTCTCTGTACCCGCCCCCGTAGCCAATGCACCAGTCAACGGCTGACTTCAAACCAGCCCGGTCTGGCTGCCTCAAATGGAACCACAGCTCTTGAGGTTCCCAGGAGCGGGGTGGAATCAGGCTCTAAGTGCTAATGCACAAAGTCGGACCGGGTTTGAACCCAGGCTGTACCCAGCCCAACCCTGCAGTGCAAAAGGGGCATTAGTCAGGCTATCTGCTCAGGTAGCCAGCCTATAGTTGACTGATTTTAAAGCCTGTTGCTCCTAGCTTGCTAATTGCATTTTACAAAGACACCTGTATAAATAAATGTGAGTGGTGCTCCTTTAGCTTCCATACCATGTCTGCTGCTGTAAATATTTCCAAACGTTCAAATTTGTCGGATTTAAAAAGCTGTTTATTTTGGACACTTAGTCTCTTTTTCTGACATCCCAGTAAAACAACTTTAGCCCATAGATACTTGGATATTTGACCTCACCAATTAAGGGTGGTACTCCTCTAGGTGCTGTTCCATGTTTTTCAAATTGTAACCTTTTAAAACTTGTACATGAATTTTGCTTATTCTTTTGGTCTTTGTGCGAGCAAATAATCTGTTTTCAGGAATGAAAGCCTCTGAGAACTCTTTTACTCATCATCATAACGGAACTAAGTCGTGACCCCCACATTTAGGAGTAGCATTTTGAGGAACCCTCAAACATTTTGTCAGCATCACCCACTTCAAGCCCTTTTCTGCTGTGTGTGAGTCCCATACTCTATCAGCTACAACCTCAATGATAAACACTGCACACCTCTTAGCTGAAGGAAGACTTCGTGGCTGTTGCACTGAACTGCTCTGTGTTGCACAGGTTTGCCAAAAGTGAATTCAGGTTAGAAACAGATTGCAGTCCAGTGAAGTCAAAAGAAAATGGCACACACACAGCTGTAAATCAGAGAGCTCGGCATGCTGTATCCTAGCAGCAAATATTTTAATAAAGTCAGATTTGTTGTTCACAGAAAGAGAACTGGAAGATTTCTGCAGTTGTTTGTGTTTTTTATGACAAGCAGTGCAGTGGGTGTTAATAGCTGAAACGTCTGTTTACTCATTGTTTGAAGCAACAATTAAATTATTTTCTGTTATGAGCCTCAAGCAATCAAGTGTATTATTACAATATTGGAGCTGCAGCTTTTTGGTAGAAAAATAAGGAGCATGAATGAAAGAAAAAGCTTGTTTTACCTCCGCAGCCCCAGTGGGGAGGTAAGAGGGGGGGTTATGAATGAAGACCTGACTCTGCATGCTGATTGCACTTTGACCGATCATTTCCTTGAAGTGCTCCAGAATGTCACATAGAAAGGAACCGTCTTCGTTCATGAACCCAGCGTCCATTGTGATCAAAGAGATGTGAGCGTATCTGCCCACCCCCCAAGAACATCAGTCCTGAGTGTTTAGATTCCTCTGTCAGCTGCTATATTTGGCTTCATCAGAGCAAAACTCATGAGGATTCTTCAAACTAGGCTTTAAGCTGAGGAGAGCATCTGCATGGTGAACACAGGTATGTTTCATGTTTTAAGTTAGCGGTGGATAATATGAGAGGCACAGATTAATGTCAATGCACTCAAGTGGACAGGAAAGAGAAACACTCATGTGTCCTGCACCGGGGAGAATAGCAGACTGGGAGCAGTGTTTTTGCGGATTAAGATGTTTGACGACCAGGGCCCTCTGACCGAGGAGCTTTCTGACCACAAATAAACATCAGCCTCAGTGGGGCCCTGTGCTCCTCTGGCCTCTGCACGGTCAGCAACAGGAGCGCATCAATCACAGCTGGAGTGGGGGCTCCCCAAGGCAAGCATGCAGAAAAAAAAACATCGACCAGCTGCCACCCCAACCTTTCACTCATACAGTCATACACATGATACAGATATAAACACACACACACAGTGTGTATAAACACCCCTACAGAATCCAACTCTGACCCACCCCGGCTGGAATGAAACACACGATTCAGGGGATAAACAAAGGAAGAAGAGGGAAATACAACAACATGAAGTAGGAAATATAAATTTGATGTCACATATTATAACATCAGCTATCAAAGCTAGTTTACTTATAAATGTTTTACTTGGTTTATTTTATTATTCATTTATTGAATTACATAAACCTAT
This sequence comes from Anableps anableps, assembly GCA_014839685.1. Taxonomy (NCBI): domain Eukaryota; kingdom Metazoa; phylum Chordata; class Actinopteri; order Cyprinodontiformes; family Anablepidae; genus Anableps; species Anableps anableps. Next base: position 4,421,503 of record CM026070.1, read on the forward strand.
TTATTATATTTATTAAAATTAAAATTGAAACAAAATTTATTTATATTTTTCTTAAAATGGACACCATAATAATTTTTCCATGTTGGTAAAAAATAAACATCTAATAAATATTAGCACTAACATTAATTAATAATAGATAAAACATAATAATGATAATAATATTTAAAAATGCACACAGATAAACATGTTAAGTATTTAAAAATGATTTAATGCTAAAAGATTTCAAATTGGACTGCAGCTGCTTATGGTGGATCTTTTTGTTTTTAGTGCCGAAATTTTTATTCAAGACTATATATACTGTATGTCTTATATACAGAGAGAGAGAGAAGGAAAACTAATAAAGTTTGAAATTATAATTAAAATTTGTTTTTTAAATCCATTGTATGAAAATACTTTTTGATGGCAATTACATATAAATAACTTATTATGAAATACTTAAAAAAACGAACTAGCAAAATGACGGGCAGACGGACGGACGGACGGACAGACAGACAGGTTTTATCACAGACTCATAGTCCAACTCACACAAAAGAACAATTAATAATAAAAAAGAACAATAAAAATACAACAAAAAAAACCCCATAAAAAGACCCCTAACCTTTTAGGAGGCATAAAATCTTCTTCAGAATTGTGTTTAGATAATTGCAATAAAATGTGATTTCCTAAGCTGCAGATTATAGGAGTTGAGACAAAACTGAAACCGTTTCCACTCAGATTTCCATGCTTTTGGCCTGCTTCCTCTCCATCTACAGCTGATTATCATCTTCAGTACTACTTTGTGAAAAGACACCTTCACAACACTTACTGAGGTGAAAATACATTATGCAGCGACAACAATCTTCTCATCCTGTGTAAAGGGAATGAATTCATGCAACTTGTGGTGGAAAATAGTGTGATTGTGTCAAACAGCAGGTTTTCATGAAGAGGATGTGCCACTAAATGTGTAACATAGTTCATCTGCTGTGAGAATCAGATGTTTTTACCTAAACACTGATAACTTTGACCATCTGCAGCACCAGGTGGACATCTTCAGTGGCTGGGAAATTTGCAAAGTTAACAGTTAACTGCATTATTTTGAATCTGGGAAATATATGTTCATGGTCATATAAACAAGAAATAATACATAACATGGTTCCTTTAGTGGAGTTAGAAATATAAATAGTGTATTTTTATTTCACTGGTTTATTTATCAGTGAGTAACTGGGAGTTAAAGCATCAGCCTGTTGTTGCTCCCTGGGTAATATTGCCTCCTGCTGGATAGTAACTGGTGCTGGCATCTTTCAGCTCTCAAGTTTAATCCTTCAGTTTCCAGCAGATCAGACAGAAAGCAAAACCCCGACAATCATCAGGCAACTACTGTGTTTAATCTATCTAATGCTACACATCAGCTGGCTCAGACATTCCTACACGTTATATTTAACTTTTATAAATAAAGACTTGATTGGTGTTATTGATGAGTGGATAGAAGGGCTGTTTCTGTTAAACATACTCAGGGTTGGGGAGTAACTAATTATATGTAACAGTGTTACATGATTTAATCACAAAATAAAAGTAACCACAACTCCTTGCGGTTACTGAGTAAAACATGTAATTAAATTACGGGTTCTCGTGAAAATACTCATGTTTACAGTTTGTGTTACATCTAATTATGTTCAGTAAAAAAAAGCATGGTTTTATTTTCTTTAACATTTAGACTTTTACATTTATTGTAGGGTAGTCAATCGATTAAAATATTTAATCGCAATTATTCATGAGTATCCATAGATAACTCATGATAATCGCAAATTAATCACTGATTTTTTTCAAATGGTCTTAATGCATTGTAACAAATTTTTTAATGTTTATAATGTTGTCATAACCACTGGGGCAGATAAATATACTTCTTTTATGACAATGTATGCTTATTATAATTGCAAAAATACCAAACATGACAAATATTATCAAGACTATTCTTCTGAAAAATCTATAAAGGTACTTTCTTTTTCTTCTACCACTCTCCAGTTTGCGTTATTTGCTGTTATTTCAACTGTTAATTTTTTGTTTTCTCTCGGTTATTTTTCTCTCCATAGAAGCTACACCTAGTCTGGCGTTCTGCTGGGCTGGGATAATTTCTTCGAACGGGAGTATTGGCTGAGATATTTCTGCCATCAACTAATTGTTCTCCTTCTCCAACTATTAACTTTTTACTTTCATGAACATCAAAAATAATGATTCGATGAAATCTGCTGGGTTTTCTTCGAAACGTTTTGAACTACTTTGAATAAGGAGCTTATTGTACTGTTTGATAACTAGGATGAATTGGAATGTATGTATGACTGAATTAAAATTATTTTTTGTAAAGTGCCTTGATACGACATTTGTTGTGAATTGGTGCTATAGAAATAAACTGAATTAAATTGAATTTCTCTGAGAAATTTGCCAGAAATAGCCTTATGCATATACCTCCCCACAAGATGACTGTGTTTTACCTATCATAGAGGGATAGTAACAAATTGTGTGATTACAACAAGGAAACAAAGTACAATAAATGATATGTAACAATGGGGAGTGCAATACAGTACCATATGGGGTGCCACCCTATAATTGACAGCCTTAGTTTATTTACGTTTTTTGCCGTCTCGACCTGCGCTGATAGAGGTAAATGTCAGATGTCCGAGTGCAAGTGAATGCATCATGGAATGACGCAACTTTCCAGGGCGCATCAAACAGTCAAATTTGAGTAAGGAACAGTATGTTTCATGGAGATGTTAAATGTTACAAGACTAAACAGTGCCGCATAAGAGCAAGGTAAACGAAAGTTATGTGAGTAGAGTTTGCTGAAAATATTATATTATATTATATTATATTATATTATATTATATTATATTATATTATATTATATTATATTATATTGTGCTACCCTATCGAAAACTTCTTCAATAATTTGTACTGAAAAATACATAAACATTGTTAAATATCCTTTTAACTAATTAAATTGTTAATATTGTGATTAAAAGTTTAGTTCAACTAGTTAATATTTTTAAAATCCATATTAAACAACTGTTAAAGGGTTTCCAAATGTCATATAGCCTAAATCACATGTTTTTAAAGCAACATCAGAATAAGGGACATTTATAAAAGACATGGATAGAACATACTGATGGACTAAAACACTGCAGTTACCTTTTTGAAAAATATGAGAAGCACATACTGACAGGCTAAAACACTCCATCAGAATTTCCTGCTTTATAATAAGGCATAGCTCACCTTGATGCACCTATTAAAAAGCTATAAAATGCTTACCATAAAATAATTACTGTACAGAAAGTAGCAGATTATACTGTAAACGTTTTTTACAATTTTATGGATGATCTAATAAGAACAAAACAGCAACAGAGAAACAGAAAATATATATATATTTTTTTATATAAATCAAAACAGAAATACCTACAAAAAAATATGAACATCTTCATATTTGCCACAACATCAAACACGCATGTGCGATACTATAAGGTAGGATGGATCAACTGGAAGGGTATGTCCTTAGACCACCTGTCATACTGGCTGGGTATTTATACCTGGAATCACACCCTGAGAGTGTTTCCATGCTAGCTGTGCTTTTTATATACAAACTTCTCCTTTCTTGTTCTACTGTAGCACTAATATTAGATGGTGATCCTTTGCATTAAATGTATTTGGGAACAGTACAGTTTATATTGAAGATGAAAAGTCACAACACAACTAAAGTGAAATTACTTTAATAACTGCAAGTTAAATACCTTTTATCTAAAAGCTCTGTAATTACAAATGTACTCTTCGTAAATTCTTGAACTGGATGAAGAATGTCTTTATTTTCAATCTGCCAATCAGCAGAGTTATGGAAAACAAGAAAAGGGGCTACAAATAAGTTTGCAATCTGAAAGAACCAGCTCCAGCGCCAGCCCATGTCTGCTACTTTACTTGCCTCAAGCCTACAGGCCTTTAGAGCTGCAATTGTTATGATGGATTCAAATCCATTAAAAAGTAGTTAAAAAGCAACTAGATGTAATTAATTACATTAAGTTTACAAAGTCAGTTACACTGTAGTTACATTTTAAATGAAGTAACTTGTAATAGTAACCAGTGATGTTTTCTAAGTAACCTACAGAAGGAACTATTAGTTGGTGAACTTTAAACTTCTAGAGAAGGTGGATGGGGAATATTAAGGCAAAATAGAGTCTGTAAAATATTTTGTGTCAAAATGTCAAAGACAGCTTCAAGCTCTTTTTGCATGATGAGGGTTTAAATCCCAGCCTGGGGTCTTTTTACATGGAGTTTTGCATGTTCTCCCCATGCCTGTATGGGTTCTCTCCAGGTACTTTGACTTTGTCCCACAGCCAAAAAATATGACTGTTAGGTTCATTGGTCTCTCCAGATTGCCCTTAAGTATTGGTGTGTATGCATGGTTGCTTGTGCTGTGTGCCTCTATGTTGCCCTGCAATGGACTGGTGACCTGTCCAAAGTGTATCTCACCTTTCGCCCAATGACCGTTGGAGATAAGCACCGGCTCCCCCAACACTCTGCAAGGTTAGGTGGGTATGTAGACAATGGATGGATGATGTAAAATATATTTTAATTGCTATAAAAATTAACAAGTTAAATGTTAACTAAGTAAATGTGTTAAAGATTAAGAATAAAATCACTACATTACATCTAATCTCTGTTTTCAACTTTGTTTCCACAGCTAGACACGAATCTATGGCACAAATGAAACTGGAAAATAAAAAAGAGCTATTGATAAGAAAGAAACAGCAGACAAAAATCTGAAACTGCTTTCCCTCAAAGTGCCGTTTATTTCTCCATTTGTCCTCTTTTTCATATTCCTATGGTGGCCTGAAGTAGAATTGACTGCTAGGTCTGAGGTTAAAGAAAATGTCAGTATCATAAAGAATAAATGATAGTATTTAATCCCAGCAGAATTATTTGTTAATTATCGTAGCATTTTTCAGTTTTAACATAAACAAAACTGTAATATGACTTAAAAATGATCCAGAGTTACACATGACGATTATACTGTAGAAAAAATCAATAATAAAATACTAAATTTTATTTTTTTTAGTTGGGGTGGATTAATTAGGCTGATAGTTGCAGAGCAGAAAAAAAGTGCCAAGATAAAACCTCCATGTTACAACAGTTTAAACACACCAAGTCAACAGATAATCTTGTCTTATGTTTTTATTTAAACAACCTTAGCACAACCTCAAATTCCTGTCTTTACAAATAAATATTAATAGTGAAGATGGCACCCATGGCTCACATACAGTAGCTTGCAAAAATATTCATACCCCTCAAACATTTCCATATTTTGTCCCATTAAAACCACAAACATAAATATATCCATACATTCATTATTCATCACACTTATCCTTGCAGGGTCGTGAGGGGGGCTGGTCAAACATAAATATATTTCATTGGAAGTTTATATGAAAGACCAACACATAGTGGTCTACAATTGTGAAGTAGAAAGAAAATTATACATGATTCAAAACATTTTTTACCAATAAAAAACGGAAAAGTGCGGTGTGCAAAAGTATTCAGCCTCTTTTTCTCTGAGTGCAACCAGTTGCCTTCAGAAGTTGCCTGATGATTGCTAATGACTAAATAGAGTCCACCTGTGTGTAATCTAATCTCAGTCCAAATCCAGCTGCTCTGTGACGCCTCAGAGGTTGATTAAGAGAATATTGGGGAGCAAGCAGCATCATGAAGTCCAAGGATCACAGCAGAAGGTCAGGGAGAAAGTTGAGGAGAAGTTTAAAGCAGTAGATAGTAGTAGAAAGCAAACCATCTCAGCGATGTCAATCCATCATGTGGAAATGGAATGTGTATGGCCCAACTGTAAACCTATCAAGACGAGGCCATCCACTTAAACTTCCAGGGCGAACAAGGAGAGCACTGATCAGAGATGCAGCCAAGAGGCCCACGGTGACTCTGGACCAAATGCAGAGATCCACAGCTCAGGTGGGGGAATCTGTCCACAGGACAACTATTAGTCGTGCTCTGCACAAAGGTGGTCCTTATGGAAGAGTGGCAAGAAGAAAGCCACTGTTAAAAGAAAACCATAAGAAGTCCCGTTTGCAGTTTGCCAGAAGCCGTGTTGGGGACACATGAAATGTGGAAGAAGGTGTTTTGGTCAGAAGAGACCAAAACGGAACTTTATGGCCAAAATGCAAAACGCCTTGTGTAGCGGAGAATCTCCAGAATCTGTTCATAGGGAAGGCCATATGGGACCATTAAAAATATTGAGGTGGAGCACCAAAACTAGAACCTGCCTCTATACGTTCAACTTCTCTAGCTTCTCCTGCTCATCCTCACTATCTTTCAGCTGTCTCCCGGTTGGCTGCTTTCTCTACAATGGGCCATTGTAGATAAACTTTTTTAAAAAATGGCCACAGAGGACTAAATTAATCAAAAAACTCAGACATTTTTAGATTAATTTCACATATTTACAAGAAAAAACTTGGATATTATCTGACAGTAAGATGAAAATTTGAAAAAAGAAAATTAGAATTTTCCATGATTTAAGGCATAAATTTACAAGACTGAAACTAAGATATTTTCTGACATTATAAAGTCAGATATTTTCAACAAAAAGCAACAGAATTGTCTAAGGCTTAAGTGATAAATTTAGGAGATGTGTGTCTGGATATTTTCCAAAGTGTAAGGATTATATTTTGATTCTTCTTCTGTATTAGAATGACATCTACTGGGTGCAGGATCGCCTTGAACACCTCAGATGGGATCCAGAATACATGCCTGAAACAGCAAGGAAGAAAGGAGATATCGTCCTGCTACAGGAAAAGAGTCCAGCCCTACCACCTACACTTTGGAAAATATCCAGATGTGCATCTAATGAATTTACCACCTCAATCTTAGAGGACTTCTGTTTTTTGTTGTTGATGGGGGGGAGGGGGTTTGGTCACAATTGTCTGACTTTATAATAGTATTTAGTAAAACTTTTCTGATAAATTGAAGTTTTTTTCTTATAAATTTCTGACTATAATGTCAGAAAATATCTTACTTTTAATAATTTAGATTTATGCCTTGGATCATGGAACGTGGTATTCTTTTTCTTGCAAATTTACAGCTTTTCAACATTAGAGATTATCTAAGTTTTTTCTTGTAATTATATGAAATTATTCTAAAAATTTGGGTGCAAGAACAAAATGACTCCCAGGCCTGGTTGTAGAGTTCTTGTAGCTAGTTCTTGACATGTATTTGGTGTAGAACTTTTTTCTTTGGTGGTGTCAAAGAAATGCATGGTGTGCTGCGCTGGGAGAGACCTAGAAAGACTTCCCAGGAGTTCTGCACATGAGTTCTTGTGAAGTATGAAATACCAAGGCTAGACGGAACTTTGTTCCTGTTCTTGCAGCCCTGTGAGAGAATACAAATTTCTCTGTTCTTGCATAGTATGTGTAGACCTTTATCCTCTCTGTTTGCATCACATTAAGTTCTGATAATAATCAGAGCTGCTGAAAAACAGCACTACACCCTGCAAAAGATGGAAATTCTCTTGAAAAGCATCTTTGAGTGTCTGTGTTTTTGCCCTGAGTACATATATTGCTCTAATATGCTGAGGACAATAAAAAGCAAAATTGCCAGCAAATTAATACCTGCAGAGTGCATAAACAGCAAAGCTCTATCATCAGACTGCTGAATATCCATTTCCCAGGGTTGCAGTGGGTGAACTAAAAAAGCTGACCTGATTGTGGTTAAACATCACTCCAAACATCAAAATCTATTCACTACAAAAAACCAAAACAAAAACAAAAACAAACAAAAAAAAAACTAAGAACCTTTTATATTATTTTCCCAAATCTGACTCTCGTGTTTGAAAGACACAACCTTTCCCAAATAAAATTTCATATGGAACTATGGAACAAAGACTGAGATCTCTGACCTACATGTGTGTTAGTGCTTGATTTGTGTTCTAATTGAAAGCTGCTTAGGGATGCATTAATTAGTCCAGGGCTCTCCCTTCTCCTGCCATTCGCTGTCATTATGAGTGTAGCCTTCACAGAGCTCCCTCTGTAATTAATATTGTGAACAAAGATCATGAAATCTACCTAAATCAAATGGGAAACTTGTTAATTGGCCAACTTATTGCATTTCACTGTCTGTTATGAAGAATTACATTATGTTCCTTTTCATGAGGAGGTAATTGAATCTCTAATGGAACATTTAGTTTTTGAAATGACCTTTTTCAATTAAAGTCCTTTAATTGAAACTATATCTTTTTCAATCACTGAATGTTATTTAATTAAATTTTATTAACCATATATAGGACACAGGTTTAGTAATTTTTTGACATTTAACTTGTTTTTTTTTTTTTTTTAGAATATTTTTACTGTTTGAACTAACATGTTTGTTAAATCTACTGCAGAGAAGATTTAAAAAGTTTTAGGATATTATCTGCCTTCATGTCATCCTATCCAATATCTGTTGTCTAGTAGATCCCCATCCCTCCTCTCAGCGTCAAGCAAACCATTTCAGCGTTGTCAACAAACATCAAACATCATCCCTCTTATATACTAACTATCAATCCTGTCCATTTGAGTCAATTCCAATAAAAATCTTAACATCTTCAACTCAGCCATGGTTCTGTTATTAGAGGCACCATCTCCAAACCATAAATCACAACAGCACTAACTACTATATTGCAAACTTTCCTTTTCACCCTTGAAGCTGTCCTTCTGTCCCAAATCACCCCTGGCTCTACTCTTTCTGCTGCTAGTTGCTTTGGATGATTGACCCCAATTACTTACACTCATCCACCTTCTTCTCTAAAAGTATCACTGAGATGAGATAGGTTATAACTACATTTGGTGTTTGTGGACAAGATTATAGTGTGATTTGTTGTTTTTTTGTACCATTTGTTTCACATATGAAAACATTAAGCTTACATGATGTCATTTGATATTTGTATACTCTTCTGCCCCCCTTGTGCCTTTCATTGGAAAGCTGGGGAGTCCATCTGTGTAGAATTGAACAAAGGTCTACTAACTGCAGCTCAGTTCACATTCATGTTAAGGAGCCAGCCAAATAAAAATGGCTTATTGGTGAAATTCACACCGTATTAGTCTCAGCCTTAGCAGATTAACAGTATATTCCATTTATACAAAAGTCAGCAATTGACTGAGTGAGGTTCATTGAAGAGGAAAATATGTCTAGGAAAGTTCAAGGTTCCTCATCAACACCAACCTAATAATGCTCATTTAAAATATTTTTATCATTGCAAAATTTCGTGCAGTTTTTATGTCAATAGATCAGTATCACACTTTGTACTTTAGAACCTTTGTTAACAAATGCTAGAGAGTTGGAATGTACAAATACTGGGAAGCACAAGCTTTTACAGCTAACTGTAGTTAGCTTAATCACTGAGGCCAGCTAGCAAATCTGACTGGTCTTCCACCTTGCAACTGGAAGGTATTAAAAAGGTTTTTATCCAGCTCCTTGTTCTAGCCCTGGATTTGTTAGTCATTTTCAAGTTAGCAGCTGGAAAGAATGAACTCAAAAGAATGGACTCAAAGATGTAGTTATTTGTTTGGTGTATCCGTCAGCTAGAGTTGATCCAACTATGAGACGCACAGCTCAACGCTACGTGACACAGAGGTCCATTCCTTTTGGCCAGTGGCTGTTAGGCTGGATGGAAACCCATGTTTGTCTTTCTATATAAACTGTTCTATATGCCATCTAAATACACTGCTCACAAACTTAAAGGGAACACTAAAATAACACATCCAAGATCTCAATTAATGAAACATTGTCATTGAAAAACTTTATTATTAACACAGTGGAACTGATTGAGAAGAAAATAACACAAAAATTATCAAAGTAAATCAAACTTAATATAACATGGAGATCTGGGTTTGGATTCATACTCAATATGAAAGTGGAAAATATCCACAGGCTGATTCAGTGTCAATGAATATTCCTCAAGACAAGTCTAAATGAGGCTCAGTAGTATGTGTGGCCTCCACGTGCCTGTATAACCTCCCAACAACGCCTGGGCATGCTCCTGATGAGACAGCGGATGTTCTCCTGAGGGATCTCTTCCTAGATCTGGATTAGAGCATCAGTTAGCTCCTGAACAGTCTGTGATGCGACATCTGATGTCCCAGATGTGCTCAATTGGATTCAGGTCTGGGGAATGGGGCAGGCCAGTTCATAACATCAATGCCCTCATCATGCTGACACACTTCAGCCACATGAGACCTAGCATTGTCATGCATAAGAAGGAACCCAGGGCCCACTGCACCAGCTTATGGTCTCACAGTGGGTCTGAGGATCTCATCCCGGTACCTTATGGCAGTCAGGGCACCTCTGGCTAGCACACGGAGGGTTGTGCAGCCATGACTGACCCACCAAACTGGTCATGCTGGAGGATGATGCAAGCACCATAACATTTTCCATGGTGTCTCCAGACATGTCATGTCTGTCACATGTGTTCAGTATGAACCTGCTTTCATCCGTGAAGAGCACAGGGCGCCAATGGCAAATCTGCCAATTTTGGTGTTCCCTAGCTAACGCCAATCGTCCTGCACGGTGTTGGGCTGTAAGCACAGGCCCTATATGTGGCTCTCATACCACCCTCATGGAGTCTGTTTCTGACAGTCTGAGTAGAAACATGCACATTAGTGGCCTGCTGGAGGTCATTTTGTAGGGCCCTGGAAGTGGACCTCCTGTTCCTCCTTGGACAAAGGACGAAGTAGCGGTCCTGCTGCTGGATTGTAGCCCTCCTATGGCCCCCTCCATATCTCCATATCTCTTGGTGTACTGGCCTATCTCCTGGTACCTATTCTATGCTCTGGACACTGTACTGAGAGACACAGCAAATCTTCTTGCCACCGCTTGCATTGATGTTCCATCTTGGATTAGCTGCACTATTTGAGCAACTTCAGTGGGCAGTAAAAAACGCCTCATGATGCCTCTATGCATGACAGTACTGACAAAATGAAAAAAATGACTAAAAGTTCAACCAGAAAGGATGAGAACAGAGAAATGATCTGTGGTCACCGCCTGCAGAATCATTCTTTAATAGGGGTTGTCTTGCTAATTGCCTCTCATTTCCACCTGTTGTGTATTCCATTTGCACAGCAGCAGGTGAAATTGATTCACAGTAAGTGTTACTACCTAACTGGTGACATTGATTCCAAAAAGGTGTGACTGATTTGGAGTAACATTGTTTTATTTAGGTGTTCCCTTTATTTTTTTGAGCAGTGTATATGGGAGTGATGACTTACCATCACAAATATAAACATGTCAAGTTTGCTAAAATCTGCTAGAAATTTAACAAAAATGCAGTGGAGCCCTGTCTTTTCACAGTTCAGTATTCACTGATTTTTTTTTTCCCGTGGAATGTAACTCCAATTATTCACCGAAAATTTGCCAGTTCGCAGAGTTTTTCTAAAATATTTGAAAGAAAATACAGCTTGGGAAGGTAAACTACCTTGGCGCAATGCTATGACACTGTTGGCTAGCGTTTGCAAAGCAGCAAATCTAGGAGCGCCATTAATTTTTCTTGGAGCTGATTGGCTATACCACCAAAAATGGAGATAAAGAAGAATGAAGATATTAGCTTCTGTGGTAGAGTTAAGACAGTTCCCACCATGCATATTAGTGTATATTTGGTATTTGAACTATTAAAATAGGCAGTTATAAGCATTTTTTAAAGCGGTCTCAAGTATTCACAGATTTTAGCTATTCGCAAGTGATTGAGGTCTGTAACTCGTACGAATACTGGGTGTCCACTGTATTGAGCTTTTCCGCAACTAACTCTCTAGGTAGGTTTAAAATTAAACAAAAGATGAATAAGTGGAAAAACACTTGATTCCTGCTTTGGGCTTGTTTCTCTTCCAAAAGCCTTGTTAAGAGTGCGTGGCATCATGAACTCCTGGAAACGCCAGGAGATTTTAAATGATATGCTGAACTCTACCAGTGAACTGATAATGGGTCATCATTGGCTCATTCAGCAGAATAACGATCCAAAACATACATGCAAGATCAACAACGAAATAGTTTAGACTCAAAATCAACCTTCTTCCATGGCTATCTAAAACTCTGGATGCTCGAGAGAGATCCCACTCTAGGGAAACTAAATCATGTCCTCCTGCTTTAACAGAGTGTTCAAAGTGATTTCAGTACAAAAAAATACAAACATTTAAAAAAATGAGATTGGCAGATAGAGGTACCAGCTACCTGCAGGGAATGTGATGGGGGAGAAAGAGATATTCCTGAGATGTTCAAGGAGACACGCACGGACAGTCACATGTTCCCACCCTCATGCACCAAACATTCACACCCACACACCCAACATAAGACACACAAGAATGGATGCCGTATATCCACTCGCACTCCCCATACACACTCTCTACTCTCAGCTCCAGATATCAATACCCCAGAGGCGGACAACCCAGGAGGTGGTCCCTTCATTCTGGCGACTAATAATTGTTTTCATTACCAACAGATTTTACTATTGCTTGTTTTGTAACTTTGATTTTTTTTTTTTTTTACACAAATAAAACAAACAATAATTATTATTTCTTTATACCCAACTTAAAATGTTCTTTTTTGGGAGAAATTAGTTTTTAATAAGAAAACAAGAAGGCACAGAGGGAAACGCGTTGTGTGATAAAGTGAACACCTCGCCCTATGCTGCTTTTCCCCTATAACCATGTGTGTCTGTGTGTGTGTTTCTGTGTCACCTTTCGGCATTGCTCTGAATTTCTCCATCCCAGTCGACTCCTTTTTTTCATGCAGCAGCTGCTGTCGCTGTTCCCCTTGTTTTCCTCTCTCCCCCTCCCTTTTTTTCCCGCCTCAACTCCCTCAAAATCACCTTTTCTTTCCAAATCAAATTCAACATCTGGAGGAGGAAGAGCTGCTTGGATTACCTTTTGTTCTGTGCGTCAGAACAAATTCCAGGCAGGCGAGCGGGCTGGGATGATTAGAACCAAATATCAGAATTTTAGTAGCACTGAATAGCAACTTGAGATCTTGACAGTTTTACTGAGTTGATGATGTCAGACTTAAACTTGAACACAACCCAGTGTTACTCCTGACCTCCTGTACATGTTGTCCTAATCCATATCCTATCTCGGTAATCTCATTAAAAGATTTTTCTCCTTCGTCCTCTGACATACACAAAAAAGATGTGACTGCAGAGAATCTTGTGATTGTAGAGTAATCTGATGCTAGCCCATATTCTCCATCTGTAAGGGGAGCAAATAATAGGCTCCACACTGGTTTATGTCAACTTGAGGCCAAAACTCAACTACAGGCAGTGCAGATCTGTGACAGAATCTGACCAAAAGGGACTAATAAGTAGGGAAGAGAAGCAAACATCAGGGCTGCACAGCCGATTGTTTGTTCTCAGCGTGTATCCCCCCCTCAGAATGCTGGATGTTTCTACATGCAATGTGACAAGACCTCCTCTATTCTTAACCTCTGCTTCTGTGGCTGCTGGGGTGGAGGAAAGCTGAGGTGTGTGTGTGTGTGTGTGTGTGTGGGTAGAGGGGGTGGGGGTGTTGGTGGGGGTCTATGGGCTCCTGGCTGTGGAATGTCTGACACACAGCCTCAGCCTCTCGGCTCCATGACTGCATGCCTGTGAGACAGCACGCCGCCATCTGCTGCCCCCCCCCAAACACCTCTCTTACCACCACCGCCACCACCACCATCACAACCCACCAACTCACTCCAGACCCGGTGCTCGCACCCGGATGCCGCTATCACCACTTACAACACAATAACCTAATTAGGAGACTTACTGCACTAATTACACATGCACAGAAGTCTTGCTGGAAATTTCTATTTGTGGGCTCAGCTCTGCACACGATTTCCCCCTCGATTAAAGGCAAATGTAGCATGTAAAACCGTGTGATTCTCTTTTACACCCCTCCCGCTTGACACTGATGCACAATGACACCCGACAGACAGCTGGAATGGCTGAGGGCCACCTGACTTCTGATAGGCTGGAACAAAGAGATGAGATCCCAGGCCCTGCAACCAAAAGGAGAAATGAGCTGTGTGCCACGCTGAGGGGATGCTAGACTGAAGATAACACCCACAATCTATAACATTCTGCTCTACTTTCTCTAACAATTAAGAAACAAGTAGAAGGATAACTACACGGGGTAGAACAAGCTTAGAGAGGGTGCAAGTTTAACACAAAACAGCTTTGTTTTGGTATAAAAGTCAGCCTTACTGGGCCTTCAAAAGTTGCTCAGAACCCCAAAGGAAAAAAAAACATGTCGGCAGATGTATTGTCTAACAACTGAGATCATGGCTAGATTCTTTAGGAGCCTACTTGTCTAGATTTAAGTAAATGTAGTCAAATACAGTCATAGTAAATAGAAAGTGCACCCTATTTCTTTGAAGAGTTTTGCTATTTCAGGGCATACTGAGAATGATCTGGTCTCCACCAGGCCTTTGCATGGGGTGCCATTTTTAAAGTTACACATTCAACATTAACAGCGATATTTTGAGACATTTGGTCTGTTTTCTATCTATCTATCTATCTATCTATCTATCTATCTATCTATCTATCTATCTATCTATCTATCTATCTATCTATCTATCTATCTATCTATCTCCCATTCAAACAGAAAACACTCAAAAAACATACACATTACTCAGTTTCTAAATTTAAAGCAGTCCTTTAGCAATATTTAGTAGGGGTGTCCAAAGTGTGGTTTGGGGGCCATTGGTAGCCTCTGGACTGATTTTATGTGACCACCAACTGCAAATTAAGAATGATCTTCTTTTTTGCTTATTAAGAATGGTACAAATTACAAATTTGAGACCCCAGCACATTTTTACAATAATTTAATTGTGAATATGACCACATCTGACATACTTCTAAGCAAACATTGGTGTACCCAACTCTGTTTTTAATGTTTGTTTTTTTATTATTATTATTATTATTTAGCTAAATACAGAAAATGTTTTCAAAGAAAGAATGACCGAAATCCTATGCATATTGCTGAGACTAGACTAATTTTATGTTTCTATTTTTTTTGTAACTGAGCCCAAAAGAACTCACAAACTGGTTGCCTGTCTTGTCAAAAAGAAACTAGTGAGAACTTTTGGATCTACAATGATTTACACATTCCTTTTCAACAAAAACTACTTTATTTGTTTAGTTAAAATATTACATGTTTTTTTGTTGTGTACTTTTGAGTTGAGAAGTTTGGCTCATTTGACAAAAAGTGTGGACACCACTTATATAGCATATAGAGTTAACTAAACTCTTTCAATTGAACACAGTTTTTTCCCTTCTTTTTATAAAGACAAAAGAAGAAAGACTAAGGAGAGAATCACCTTTTGGCTCAGCACCAACTACTAGCAGATCTTACAAATCTTCATTTAAAAAAATGTTGAGCTTATCACTTTTTAATCTCATGTTCAGTGCAGTCTTTCAGTAATTTCCAGGAATGTGCAAATCCGATTCAACAACCCACAGACGAATCTGAGGTCTCTTTTCTCTTAATTTTTTTCCCCATCAAAATGTAACCAAGAACCTGTTTAACTGCCTCCAATCACTGTGATAACTGGGTGTGAAGTCTCACACACATGCAGAGTCCGTCATTAAAGCAAACTTGTAAGATGGAGGGAGAGAAGAGGAGGGAAAAGCAACAGAGAAGAAAAGGAACATGGTGCTGTGCAGTTTTTAACCTGAATATGTCAGCATGCAGCACAGATTTTCAGAAGTTACTAAGAGAGGTTGTTGGTAAATATCTAATTCTTTTCATGACTAGAACGGACGCTGTGTTGTCATGCTTCAATTTTCTTGCATTAAATTGGGAGGTGTTCCAGATCATTTTCTGGAACATGGAACTTTCTGAGACCCCATCCACATGGAGACAAACACGGTAAATTTTTGTAAACGATTAAGAAAAAATGCACGTCCACATGACAGGATGCAGTACCACTACCAGAGAACAACGCAAAAAACACCGAACAACACCAAACCACGCTGTGTTTGTTATTTGTGAGAGTGAGGCTCATGCAGGGCATGAAAAATATCCAGGAACGCCGGTGTTTATATTCTGGGATGCTTTTGGCTTCAATGTGTTTGGTTACTTCATCTTACCTCATTCTCAATTATCATTTGTTCTAAGTTGTCTTAACCACTTCCCCACACCTGTCCTCCATCTGTAATCAGTACACCTGTCTTCACTCAGTGATCACCCATTGGTTTCCAGCTTTTCCTCAGCTCATTGTCAGATCCTCCTGGTTCCTCATCTGTTGAATTGAGTTCTTCCCACCAACTGCCAACACAAAGAACAATCTACTGTTTAATTTCAGATACACTGAAAAAAAACAGGAAAAGAAGGTCAAAAAGCTGTGTGTTATACATAGAGGCAGGAATGGGTATCAAAGACAAAAGAAAAAGAAGGTTTGGTTAAAGTTGGAATGGGTTATGTGTTTGAGACAAACACTGTGTCAGAGATTTATTGAATAGTTAAACAGATTCCTGTTCAACCTTCATTTGAACCATTGATTTCAACATTTTGCAAATTTCCAGACACTGGGGCAAAATGATTTCCCAGGAGGTCTGTGGTTATTTCGACTGGTATGTCCAACCTCATTCTGTGCTAATGTGCTGCTGGCATCAAATAAAAGATGTTTATACTTTTTAAAAAACATATTTATTATTTACAGTCTTTATTTTATATAAATTATAATATTATTGAAAATGATTTGCAAAGAGAAACACAACATATGGATTAATTCCTCACAGATGGATGTTTTCAGGACTTTATTTCTGTTAATTATGATGATTTTCTGCTTACAGCAAATAAGACATTTAATTAAGCACACAGTACTAAACATTGTTTAAGAGTGTTATTTTCAAAAATTACTTTTAACCTGGCAAACGAGTCTCATTGGAACACATATTCTAATTTATTGAATATGACTGTATATCATGTATGTCGTCAACATATGTTTTAATTTTTTCAGTTTACATTTTAAAGAAGTTTTGACTTAAGAATTGGGGTGTCATAACTTTTGCCTAACACAACTTAAAAATGAACCTATTCCTGTCACAGAGAAATTTGCCAAACCTGTATCCCCCCCAGACCCAGCAGTATAATGAGCTCAGTCAGGAGAATCCAGAAAGCATCTCGTGCTGGTGTGGCGTTGTTTTTTTTTTTTTTTATCTCAAACCAAAGCAAAACGAGAAGCTATCTAAACACTGCACTGCCAGCACTGTTTCCAGCACCATTTCAACCTTATTACTGGCAAAAAAAAAATAGGCAGAAAATGTCGAGGCACCAGCAGGGTGTTTAAATATTAATGAAACTCTTCCTAACATGGGAATAATAGAGGCTTCTCCTATTCCCTCCTTTTTTCCTATTCCCTCCTTCTCCTTTATTATGCTCATTTGTTTAATTAAAAGAGGATATTTTAGGGAAATTAGCTTTAGTCAATGGCCTCCGGCAAGTGGGTGGGTTTGCATTTAGATGGAGAAGCTGCCTGAAGTAGTCTGGTGGAGAAGGTTAGAAAACAATTTATGAAGCTTTGAACATGATTACAGAGTTCTGTTCAATCCATCATCTGAAAAAAGAAAGAATATGGCACAACTGCAAATCTCAACACAGGTTTGAAGCCTAAACCACCATGCCGGTCAAGCAGAGCAATAATTAGAGAAGCAACCATGGTAACTTTGGAGGAGCAGCAGAGATCCACTGCTTAGATGGGAGAATGTTTTAGTAGGACAATGTTTAGTCATACACTCAACAAATCTAGCCATTATAGAAGAATGACATTAAGAAAGTCTTTGCTCAAAGACATAGGCACTCTTATTAATTACAGTTTGCCAGGAGCCATGTCGGGGACACTGTAAACATTTGGAAGAAGTTCCCCTGGTCAGTTGAAATGGATATGAAACGTTGAGACCTCCATATAAACTCTGCTACACCCTGAACAGACCATCCTCATGGGGAAAGATAGTGGTTTCAGCATCATGTTGGGAGGGGCTTCAGTTGATGTGAAGATGGATGGAGCAGGACAATCCTAGAAGAAAAGCTGTTAGAAGCAGCAGAATGTTTGAGACTGAGGCGGAGGTTCACCTTCCAGCCGGACAATGAGCCTAAACATACAGCCAGAGCTGCCATGGAATGGTTTAGATCACAGGTGTCAAACTCCAGTTTTTGTGGGTCGGTGTGCCATGGATAAAACAATTAGGACAATTAGCCGAACTTTGTAGATCTGCATGCTGAGGATTTAATTCAGTAATTTTATTCAGGATGGCCCAGTCAAAGTTCAGGCCTAAATCCAAATCAGAATCTGTGGCAAGATTTGAAAATTAATGGTCTCCATCCAGTTTGTCTGGGGTCTGAGTGCAGATTTACAGCACGCTTGTTAAATTGTCGTGTGGTGGTGTATTACATACAGCTTCAAAAAATACATTCAAGTTTGTGGTTATAAGTTGAGAAATTCTGAAAAATTCAAGGAGTATGAAATGAAACTTGCAAATAAGCAGCCACTCAGACGGTGATTGACAGTGCTAAGACCTGCCTCCTGGCTCTGATTGGTTGTTTCTACATAGCACTGGGAGCACTGGGAGAAGGTAGAAGAGCCTGATTTTTTTTCACAGATCATCTGTCTCATACCATTCTGTCACGACATGATGACAGTTTCAACAGATATGTAGAAAAATATTTTTTTGTTATAAAAGTTACATATTGCAGCTTTAAGGGACTTTGAACATGATATGATCATTGGTGCTAATTGGGCTGGTTCAAGGGTTGCTGAAGAACCACTGGGATTTTCACACACAACCATCTCAAAAAAGAGAAAATATCCAGCAAGTGGCTGTTGTGTGGTTGAAAATGTCTTGTTAATGTCGCAGGTGAATGGGCAGACTGGTTCCGGGTGAAAGAAGGCAGGAAAAACAGGAAACTTGAGCAAGAGTTCACACAGACTCAGCAGAGTTGGACATTAAAAACTGAAAAAAAAAAAACATTGTCAGGGTGAATTCAGTTGCAACATTCAGTTGGGAAGGTCAGAATTTGGCTTTTGAACAATATGAAAGTATGGATCCATCCTGTCTTGTATCAGTGGTAAAAGCTGATGGCAGTAGTGTAATATTGTGGGGGGAGATTCTTCTGGCACACTTTGGCTCTCTTAGTAAAAAACTAAACAATATTAAATCACCACAGCAAAACCTGAGTATTGTTGCTGACCATTTCTATCCAACTGATTAGCAGTGTACCCGTCTTCTGATGACTGCTTCTAGTAAGTTAATGCACCATGTCACAAAGCTTAAATCATCTCAAACTGGTTTCTTGAGCATGATAATTCAACTTAATTCAAATAAAAAATACTTTATTTATCCCAAAGGGAAATTAAATGTCATACAGTGAAAACAACTAAGAATCTCTGCAACGTTCTAACCTTAATTTTTGTATCTTCAAAATAGTCTACTTAAGAACATATTTGAAAATGTGTTTTGGGCAGCTCAAAGACAATGTTGTAAATCACCAAGATAAACTTTATGGTACTGAATTGATTTTCTTCACACGGGGCTTTAATTTTTTTTTTTTGGTTTGAAATCCAATTCATTTTATGATCAAACCTTCAGAAGCCTGCTGTAAAAGGTAAAGAAAAACAAGATCAATATTCACCAAGGTAATGAGCACCAGAATACATTTAAATTTACAAAATGATGAAGAAAATGAAAGTTTTGGAATGGCCTAACCAAATACCAGAAGCAAACCCAACAGAAAAATCTATTAGGTGACCCAAAGAGACTTGTAGACAATAAATGACCTTTCAGTCTGATGAATTTTGCAGTTTTAGAAGATAGACTTGTCAAGTCAAGAAGGGAAAGGCTGTTAGAGTCAAGCAAGATAAGAAAACATTTCCAGTTGACCAAGTTATTTGTCACAGTAAAGATGAGAAAAGGTTTGAAATTATATATTAGGTCCAGGGGAGGGTGAACAACTTAAGGATCCAATGTATTTTGTCTCCAAATGTAGCATATCTAGTTTATGTCTAATGAAATGTGTTGGATTTATTAATTGTCCCACCAATACATTACCAAATAAAAACACATGATATAGAATCTTTCACCTTTTAGGAAGCAAACTAAAGATGAGCTGCAATGAAAGAGCAATGAAGCTACAGGAGGAGCTGTTGTTCCTGCAGTGAAACATGGCCTAAGGCAGCGTTTAGATTCAAGCTGCATAGTCCAGGGTCATTAATGAGTGTGAGGTATCATATAAGCTCATGTCTTCCATAACAATAACAGGAGTAAACAGGACCTCCGCGAGAATGAGCCACTGCTCTCTGCTATAGCTTCAATTTCTCCCTGCTTTATCCTTTCCAAGGCCTATTCACTCCAACACACCACGACATAAATGAGCCTGAGCTGCAGTTTGAACAGATAACAGACACAGAGGGTTTGTTCCCCTCTCATTTCCAGAATATAACACTGACAAGTTAGAGGAGAACACCACCACACTCCAATCCCTGTTTTAATTGCTTTTCAGCAGAGCTAACAAAGGAGTCATTTAGACCACATACAATAGCATTCTCAGCTGGCCTGCCCCACTTATTCCGCTATGAAACTTTTAATTCAAAGTGCTGTGTAGATTCATTTTCTGATATGTTAAACATTGTTCTGCATACTAATTGACACAGTTGTTTGATTGTGCAAAGCAACACTTTTCATGGAGACGTAATTAAAAGGGCTGGTGAGGCTTTTATGGAACACATCAGAGCAGAAATGAGTCCATTCAGTGACCATCACTGCACCTTTTATTTGCTGCTGTGTCATGGCTTCTAATTACCCACCAAAATATTTCGCTTCCCAAAACAAAAGAGGTTAAATTCTCATGTCAGTGAATCTGTAGGAGATAAGTTTGGTTTGATGTTTTTAAAGACTGAAAGACTCGACAGCCCTTGTAATAAAAAAATACTTTATGAGATTTTTTTTTTACTGTAGTCATTAGAAATTACATTGAGAACCTGATGCTTTGCTCCCATATAGCTCTCAGAGTAACAATCAATACCTTTAAACTGAGTGACGCTGCCACCTGGTGGAAAGATTAAATATGACAAGAAAAGAACGAGGACAACTCATTGAAATCAAACATATTTTCAAATAAAACTATCACCAATTAGCATGTCTTGCTGTGTGTCCAGTGTTCAAAACTTAACACTCTGCCTACTTGTCCACGCCATGTAGACAAGCAAGAAATGCAGACCAGAAACTCTAATCAGAAGTTGAATTAACAGGAAATCCTTCATAACTACAGGGTTTCTGTGCTGTGTGCAAAGTTTTCATTAACAGCCAAAAAATTATGCATTTTGTGGATGTTTTTGGTGGACAGATACTAAATGAGCACCAACCAGATGATCATTAGACAACAATCAAGTGCAGAAGAGTACAGTTCAGTAGCTCTGGAGCCATCTTTATGAATAAACATCACAGCATATGGTGGAAATTGTGCATTTACCAAATTATGACTACTCCTTCAGTAAAAATTTTGGCCTGGACTTCTTTGCAGAATTATTTTAGTTAAGCCATATTTGATGGTTTTATATGAGAACAGCCTGTTAAAGGTGATGCTGCAGGCAGAGATTGACTTGCTGGTCTGCTTCAGATCCATGTCCTGCTGCATAATCCAAATGATCTTGAGTTTAAGTCCACAAACTGTTGGATGGGCATTCTCTTTCAGGATGTTCTCCTAAAAAACAGAATTTATGGTTCAATCAATTGTAGCAAGTCATCCAGATCTTGAAGCAGCAAAGTAGCCTCAAACTACCAACTCCATGTTTGACTTCTGGAATGATTAGTTTTCAACCTGATCTAATGGAATGCACTTTTCCCAAAAAGTTCCACTTTTGTCTCTCAGTCCACAGAATGTTTTCTCAAAGTCTTGGAGATTATTAAGGTGTTTCTTGGGAACTGTGTGACAAGCCTTTGTGTTCTTTGTAGCCAGCAGTAGTTCAGCCTTTGGAACTCTCCTACAGATGCTATTTTTGCACTTCTTTTTCTTATTCTTAATTCAGGAACTCTGATCTTATCTGAGGTAAGTGAGGCATACAGATCTTTAGATGTTCTTCTGGACTGGATTGTGACCTCCTGTTTGAATCCTGGTTGTGCTCTTGGAGTAATTTAGGTTTACTGGCCTCCCCTGGGAATGTTCACCACTGATGCCTGTTTTCTTCAGTTGTAGATTATGGCTCTCACTTTGGTTCGCTCAAGTCCCAAAGTCTTAGAAATGACTTTGTAACTCTTTCTTGACTGAAATATGTTGATAGCTTTGTTTTTTTTTTTTTTACTATTGTGTTACATCATGTGTTACCTTGTGAGATCTTTTTTTTTTTTTATGTGTCCTTGTACACCTTGTACACTGCACTCTGGTGCAGTTTCAACCTGTTTTTAAAGTGCCATATAAATAAACATGACATTGACATCTTTCAGCTTTCAGAGAGGTTCTATTTGACTCAGGTCAAGTAAAAATTAGGCCTAAGTGTAACTGGTGAAACTGACCTCAGCTTTCTAAAAAAAAGATCCAGTTTAATCAAAGTTCATTCGTAATTTAACAAGGGGGATAATCTGCGAAAGTTTAATAAATTAAACTCTGAGCTGAGTGCAATGCAAACTTAGTGGCTTGCAATACAAATGAGTGGATTTTAGAGTGTAGTGGAGCTGGAGCCACATTCGGTGTGCAAACCCAGTGACCATGTTCTGTAATCCCACAGTGGTGGATAACAGGAGAAAAAGTAGACACCCATTCAGTAAATTAGAATATTAATCTAAATTCAGTAACTCAGTTCACAAACTGATGCACATTATTTAGACTTATTCCACGAAGACTGATGTTTTCAAGCTTTTATTTTGGGTAATTATGGTGGTTATCCGCTTACAACTAATGAAAACATGAATAATGAATATGACTGTACATGAAACACTGCTTTTGAGAGTAAATTTCAAAGATGATCATTACTACAGAGGCCCAACACTTAAAATTTAAAGTCAGAGAATATCTGCGGTAAGAGGTGAGAGGGAAAAAAAATAACAGCTGAACATGTTCATGTTACTATGCCAACATGCTTTCAATCCAGAAAGTGTTTCTGTTTTTACAAAACACTCTGCATGGAGAGGATTTTTAAAAAAAAAAAAAAATCACATTTACACATAAATCCAGTGACTGTAAAGAGTGACACAGAGTGAGGTAGAACACTTGTGAACATAAAACTAAAAGACACAAACGCTTTCTGTGAAACGTAGAAGCATTTAACTTTCTTCTCAACACTGTTACATTAAGACTATAAAATATAAAGGTGCTGGATCTTGAATGTAGCTGCATCTAGAGCTATATGGCTGGATGGAACCACTGCATGGAAGTATAGCCACAACATTCCAGTTTCCATTAAATTGAGTTAGAAATTGTATCATTGTAATCCAAATTTCTTTCAAATGTCTGTTTATTGATGTAGTCATTTACCAAAATTTATTTGAAGTGGAAAATTTTAGATATTATGTCAAATATTGGTATGAAAGTATGGATCTCTATCAGGAGTGAATTCCAGCATGAAACCATGACAGGATGCTACCCTTCCAATAAGACCAGTTATGAAAATTCCTCACTACTAAATATTCCCCATTCAACTGTTAATGGCATCATATAAAAGTGGAAACAATGGGAACAACAGCAAATGTGCCAGTAACAGCCCTTTTCAACTAGCACCTCAACAGCACAGCTAACCTGGGTTAACTGTTCAACTCGATTCTGGTGGTTTTTCATTACATTTCAGTAACAGCTCCAGTGGGTGGGGTTATCGTAAAGTTGAGCAGCTCCAGAGTCCAAAAAATGACACTACACTCCTTCCCAGCTGGTGGTGGTAATGCTCCATTAAGCTATTAGCCAGTCAACATTAAACATAGTAGAAGAAGAAGACCCCGAAAAGATGTCACACAACAATGGAGGACACGGCAGCAGTCGCTGCAGCAAGTTATTGCAACTGGTGGAGCAGGTTGTTGTAAGAGAGTAGCTCTTGTGATGCAACCAGTCTCTCCACCCCCTAACCAATCAGTAACCGATAGTCTTTTGGCATTGTGTTTTTAGGCCAGCAAGGTACACTTGAAACCACAGCAAAGTACATTCCACGAATCCTTGCTAGTGGAAAAGCCTTGGAACCATGGAGAGCCAAGTCGAACCCCACTGTAGAGACGCTAGTGAAAAAGGGTCATAAGTGATATTCCACATAAAATTTCAGGGCAAGGTCAGCAGATGATGAGACACATAGTGAGTAAAAGTCTTCAACTTTCTGCAGAGTCAGTAGCTACAGACCTGCAAACTTCAGATTCACCCAAGAACAGTGCACAGAGAGCTTCATTTAATAGGTTTCCATGGCCAAGCAGCTGCATCAAAGCTTTACATTACCAAGTGCAATGCAAAGTGTAGGATGCTGTGGTGTAAGGCCACTGTTGACGTTGGGCTGTTTTTCAGGAGCTGGACTCAATCCCTTAGTTCCAGTGAAAAATAATCTTAATTATACCATGTAGTTTCATGTTCCCAATCCTATAGAACCAGTTTGGGGATGTCTTCTCCCTGTTTTAACATGGCTGTGCACCGGCGCAGAAAGCAAAGTCTAGAAAAGCATAGATTATCAGATTAAGCATGGAGGAAGCCAATTGGCCTATCAGGCCTTCTAGTACAACATCAGCTACTAACCTCACAAATGTGCTTCTGGAGGAATGGTCATGTTTTCCCACAAGAGTTGATGCAGTTGTTACTCCAAATTCTGTGACCGCAGTTGGCGATAGAGTGCATTTCTCACTCACTAATCCGGATGGGTGTCTTTCCCAAACATCTGGCACACTTCTACATAGCCAAACTGATGTTAGCCATCGAGAGCGTCCACAAGATGGGTTTCATCCACCACGATCAAGCCAGACAACATCCTCATCAACTTGGACGGTCAAATCCAGACAAAGGTAATGCACTTTAGTTTGATTTTGATTTTGCTCTTGCTCTAGCTTCTTACAATTTTTCTGTAATTTTTAATCAAATTACACCTCATTGTCTTTTATTTGCAGAGTTAAATGTATTATGCTATAACCCTAAGATCAAGGTTTGATTAAACTCTTTCCTTTCCAATCTGACCAGTTTGATGTTTAGTCTGTATATTTCTTTAATTGAGAAACTTCTGTCTTTTCTGCTCTTCTTTCTTCAGGGAGTCACATCAGATAGGACAACATGGATACCAGCGACCAGCGCTGCCTGGTTCAATCATTGGTTGGAACGCCAAATTACATCACGATCTGAGACCAACAAATAGCAACTCTGTGTGACTGCACAAAGAATGAAGAGGTGGCAAACTCAGAAACTGTTCACCCAGACAGGAGTTGATTAATATTCTTAGAGGACTGGTTTGCAATGTGAGGACTACCTCTCATTCTTCCAGCAGTTTCTTGTCCCATTCCTTCCACCTTCAGTCTTACGGCTGTTTTTGACCGACAATAAGTAGCACATAATTGGGAAGTGGAAGGAAAAGATGTGTAGATTTTTATAATTTTTTTTTACAAATGAAAATCTGAAAAGTGTGGCACACATTTCTATTCACTCCCAATGATTCATTACTTTATGGATCCACCTTTTGCTACAGTAATAGCTGCAAGTTTTTTGGTGTCTATCTACCAGCTTTGCTCATCTAGAGACTCAAACTAAGTCAGGTTGCATGGAGAGCATCTGTGAACATTTTTCTCATGTCTTGTCACAGAATCTTAAATGGATTTAGGTCTGGACTTTGACTAGACCATTCTAATACATGAATACCCTTTGATCTAAACCAGTGATTCTCCATCTTGGTCTTCAGGACCCACTGTCTTGCAGGTTTTAGGTGTTCCCCTGCTGCCACACACCTGATTTAAATGAATGGCTGATTAACAGGCTTCTACAACACTCGATGGCATGCTGAGGAGGTCATGCAATTGTTTGAATCAGGTGTGCTGAAGCAGAGAGCCAGCTAAACCATGAAAGACAATGGGCCCTGAGGACCAGGCTTGAAAACCACTCATCTGAACCGTTCCATTGTAGCTTTAGTACCCATCTTCCCAAGTATGACCAGATTCCCTGTCTCTGCTGTGGGAAAGTGTCCCCACAGCATCATTCTGCCATCACCACAGGTCACCAATGGATCTGTGTTTTACAGGTGATGTGCACAAATAGTTTTGCATGTAGACTAAATGCTTTTAATTTTGCTTTCATCTAAAAGGCACACCTTCTTCCACATGTTTGCTGGGTCCCCAACAGGGGCAGCCTGGCATAGGAGGCTACTGGGGAAATCCCCGGTAGACACCTGGCTTGATGGGTCGATGATTCACGGTCTAAACCACTGGCCCACCGCCCTGCACAGATGCAGGGCGAGTGCAACAGCAAATATGCAAGAGGCGACAGGTTCTGGGGCGCTGATGCTTTGCTGAGCCATTGTGCCCCAAACTATGCCATATCAAATAGCTTCTCTACCTCTCCTCTGCTCCAGTCAGGCAGATCAGCTCTGCTGTACATGGCTGCAGAGCTGATCTGTAACACATGAACAAGTGCTGCAGGGCCAGTCAGCTGAGCTGATAGTAAAGAACAGAGATCAGGAAAAACTCATTCCAATAAGCATGTGCTACTAAAACAAACGATGGCGCTTATTAAAAACGAAACATTCACAAAATAAGAAATGCGTTGTCCCTATTAGTGTCACATGAATTAAATCTCCATTTGTCTCTGGCATCCAACAGAGAGATGTGCTTTCCAGAGGCTCGAGTTCGCCATCTCATTCCTCCATGGAACAGTACCTGTCAATCAATGTCACTGTAAGTAATATTAAATAGCTCCGTATTAGCCGCGAAGATGAGGCAGCAAAAGCAAAGTACAAAGCGTAAAGGTGGCGCTGAAAAGATGAAAGAGAGAAAAAACAAAGCCCTGCAGAGAGCATCAACAAATGTAAAAATTTCTGACTTTCTTAGTGGACCTTCCCATAGTTCTGGGTCTGGTATCTCCACCAGACATGAAAGGTCAGATGACACTGCCTGCAGCTGCTTAAGGGAGGTTAGCATATATTATATTTCTAACTTGAAAACATTTTTGTTGATATGGCATGTTTTTTTACATAGCCCTTTACACATTACAATGCTAATTTTTTGCATAGACTGTGGCTGACGATGACTCAGTTGAGCCAATAGAAAGCCAGAGGGACTAAAGCTTAGATTTTGCTACGGGGAAAGGAGCAGCGCTACCTTAAGAGCATTTACAAAAACAAAGACAAAGCACTGTGGTTAAAATCACAATAATCTTTACTCAATAGGTCATGTACTAAAACCAAATAGTTAAATTCAATAAATTAGACTACTGTTGAAAAGAAAAATATTATATTGAAGAGAAGAAAACCTTGATTCACTATGTGAAGTAAATTACACTCAGACTGATGTTTTCAAGCCTTTTTTCTGGTAATACGATGATTTTCTGCTTATAGTAATGAAAACATGATATTTAAGGTTAGAATATTATATCTAACCAATTTTTTAAAAACATTTTAACAAATATATGTGGCCTTTATGAAAAGTATCTATAAAAATCATCACATTAACAATACACACACACACACACACACACACACACACACACACACACACACACACACACACATATATATATATATATATATATATATATATATATATATATATATATATATATATATATATATATATATATATAGCAGCAGTAGGTGGGCCAGTCTGTCCCTGGTCCCCAACATGGCTGCTGGCAAACTGGACTCAATACTTGCCAGTCCTCTCCAAAGTCCAGATTTTTGGATTGCACTGGATTTTATTTTGGGCAAATCAAATCCAGTGCAATCCAGCCCCAGTAAATGGGACTGAATACAAATGCAAGCCACACTTTTTAAATCAATTTGTAAATAAAGTTCCTGATTTAATAATCAGAGGCCTATTAATACCTAAATATGTTCATGCTCATGAGGATTCAGTTACAGTTACTCTCATGTACAAAAAGAGTAGAAATGCACCGATCAAAGTTTTGTTGCCAGTTTCTGATCTACAGTTTTTGTAATTGCGGATTTCAGGCAACTCTGATTTCTTTTTTTAAAAACTGGTGGTATACAACAGGGAGCAGCTGATTAATATTGAAAAAGTTGAAATAATACCACATCTAAAGCCACAAATCCTGGAGGAGTTGAAAAGGAGGTGTCATGGATGCAGGACCAAAGAGGAGAGAGAGAAGAGGGAAGCTCAAACCATCTCTTCTATCAATCATAACGGCCAATGTCAGATCATTAGCTAACAAGCTGAATGAACTTCCATCCCTGACAAGGACGACTCAACAAGAGTATAAGGAATGCAGCATTATGTGTTTTACTAAGACATGTATAACCAGCTACTCAATAGCTCCTGACTACTTCTATAAAGGAATAGCAATCAAATGCTGTCTGATGTTAATAAATATTCAGTATATTTAGATGTTTTTATTTGGGCCAGATCACAAGATTTTAAGTTTGCTCGCTGAAGCCAAAAGGTTGAATTACAGCAGTGAAATAACAACACAAGACACAAGAATAGGTTTGTCTACATATATTAAATGGAATTCATAAGAAAAATTAATAGCATTAATAGATAAATAGCATTGATAATTAATAGCAAATATTTACAGCAAAATAGTAAAGCGGAAAAAATGGGATCCCAAATATAAGTACAAAATAATAAAATATTTTTAAAAAACAATGGTGAGTGCACTCAAAATAAAATAAACCCAGGTCTGTTAAAATAAGTTCAATTCTTCAAGTCTCTGAATACAGATTATTGCGTACACTAACTGTCGTCCTCCAAGAAAAGCAGGTGTTGGTATGCATAACATTCTACCGGACCCTTTGGGCCGAGGGGATAACAGATCAATGTTCTCTGGCTTCAAGTCTCTAGATTGCAACCTCCTAGCTACAACAAGGCTCTTTATCAAGTTGGGGTTGGTTCGCCATCCAGTACTGGAACAGTTCTCCAAGTTCTCTGAGTTCACTGCCGCTCTAGGCTCTACCTGACCATGATCTCCAAGCTCTGAATCTTCTGTCAGAAAAACCTGAACAGTGCCAATGATCAGTACTAAGCTTGAATATGCCCTCCGGGTTAGACTCAGTCATATCATACATATCATATCATATCATCCCAGGATTCAGTTACTGTATCGCTGCACTGCTGTACCGCTGCACTCTGCTGACATCACTTTCGGTCTCTCTCACTAGTGCATACGGCTGAGAAGTGGATCTGAACACTCTATGGCTAGAGCATAGCAACACTCAGACTAATGCCCAAATAACAATATGCCCTAATATTAGATGATACCAATGTTTACAATATTTACTGCATATCTATTTTTCACAAGATTTATTTATTTATTCTATTTATTGCCCATTCTACCTCTGGGTTACACATGGCTGCAGGATTATATCCCTGACTCCAAAATCTCTCTACCAAGCTTCCTGACTATACGAGCAGGCAGAGATTCAAAGAGCAGCAGGAAAAGAAAAGGAGGTGGATCAGCAGTACTTGTCAACAACAGATATTATCACCCTGGAAATGTTACTGTGAAGTGATCTCTCTGCTGTCCAGACACTGAACTCTTGGCAGTAAGTTTCCATCCATATTATTTACCAAGAGAGTTCACCCGTGTTATTTTGGCAGCTGTTTACATTCCACCCTCAATTGTTGCCGACAATGCATGTGAAGTCATCAGTTCCGTTGTTGCTAAGATACAGACACAACACCCCAATGCATTTGTGGCAATGTCTGGTGATTTTATTCACACCTCACTCCATGCTACACTGCCAATGTTTCAATAGTTTTGTCAGCTGCTCTACCAGAGAAAACAAGAAATTGGATTTCTTTTACACAAATGTCAAGTATTCATATATCTCCAAAGCAAGACCTCCCCTGGGAAAATCAGATCACAATCTTGTTTTTCTCTGCTCTGAATGCAAACCCCTTGTTCAGAGACAACAAATTAAGAAAAGGACTGTGAGAAAGTGGTCTCAGGAAGCTGAAGAACACCTACAGGGTTGTTTTGAGGCTACAAGTTGGATTGCTCTTTGCCAGCCATTGGAAAGGACATCAGTGCCATGTGTGAAAGACTGTATAAACTTCTGTGTGGACAGTACCATCCCCATCAAAACAGTGAGATGCTTCCCTAATAACAAACCCTGGATCATCAGTGATCTAAAGGAACTGTTAAATAAGGAAAAAAGGAGTCTTCAGGGAGAGAGACAGGGAGTTATTTAGGTGTATACAGGAGCAGCGCAAAGTCAGCACGAGAGACAGCAAGGAGGTGTATAGGAAGAAGCTGGAGAGCAAACTTCAAAAGAACAACATCAGAGGTGTGTGATCAGGGATGAAGAAGATCACAGGCTTTAAGCAGAAGGAGGATCGGATAGATGGAAGCCAGGACAGAGCAAATGAGCTGAACACATTCTTCAACAGGTTCAGTTCAGGAACAAGCTCATCATTGTCTTTTCCTACCCCCAGCCAAACAGACATCCCACCCTCTTTTGACCCACAGCTTTCCTGTCAAAGCTCAGATGTTTTATCTTCCACCTCAATCAGGGACTCCTCTGCTTCCACAAGTTTGTCTTCAACCAAATCAGGAGATGCTGATGCTCCCTTTGCCTCAACCTCCCACTTTTCTGTAGCTAAAAATCAGGGGAAGAGGCACGTGGAAAGACTGAACCGCAACAAAACTGCAGGTCCGAATTATGTCAGCCTGAGATTCCTGAGGGTCTGTGCAGAGCAGCTCTGTGGAATTCCACAGCACCTTTTCAACCTTAGCCTGACCCAAGAGAAGGTTCTGTTGTTGTGGAAAACATCCTGCCTGGTTCCGGTACCAAAGAAAACTCACCCATCAGTCATCAACGACTATAGACCTGTTGCTCTGACATCCCACATCACGAAGGTCTTGGAGACACTCCTGTTGGCTCACCTGAGTAAGCAAACAAGCACATAGCAGGAACCTTGCAGTTTGCTTATCACTATGGAGTTGGAGTTGAAGACACCATCATAAACCTGCTTCAACAAACCCACTATCAGACAAAGTCAGACTCCTGTCATGTACAGAAATGTTTTCTTGTTTTGATTTTTACACTGTAATCCAATGGTGGAATGTTCCAACTGACACTGTGGACACTCTGGCTGCTGTCAGTTCTTTCTGCTTGATTTATTTTTCTGAAACAAATTCCAGCACAAGTCAGATTCCTGTCATCTACACAAATACTCAGATGACTCTGCAGTTGTTGGGTGTATCAGAGATGGACAAGTACAGAGAGCTGGTGGACCACTTTGTGTCATGGTGTGAAAACAATCATCTTATCTTGAATGTGAACAAAACAAAGGAGATTATTGTAGATTTCAGGAGAAGCAAGGATTAGATCAAAAACTACTTCCAGCATAGGAGAAGAAGTGGAGGTGTTTGAGGAATATAAATATCTCTGTATTCATCTTGACAACAGACTGGAGTGGAGACTCAACAGTTAAGCTATTTACAAGAAAGGACAGAGAAGACTGTACTTCTTGAAGATGCTCAGATCCTTCAAGGTTTGCAGCAAGATGTTGCATGTCTTCTATAAGTCTGTTGTTGAGAGTGTCATCTCTTTTGCCATCATCTGTTGGGGTACCAGCATCAGAGCCAGGGACCTAAAAAGGCTGGTTCTGTTTTGAGGATGACGGTGGAACCTCTGGAGATGATTATACAAAGAAGGATTTTACATAAAATCAAGAAAATTGTCAACAACACTGACCATCCTCTTCATGAGACTGTCACTGAAAAACAATGTCTTCTGTAAGAGGCTTTTTCAAATTTGTTGTAAAACAGACCGTGACCGGAGATCTTTCCTACCCACAGACATCACCATCGACAATAACTCTTTAATGAAATGAGTTACAAACATATCTAATTTCCTTTTGGTGTCATTAAAGTATTATTGAATTGAATTGTCTTGATGATGAGGATGATGATTTTTATATTAAAGATAAGGAGGAATTTCTCAACATTTTACCTTGTCAAGACCAGAACTGTTATGGACGGAAACTGTTACTAAACTTATTCCTTTGGGGCATAAGTTGGCTGGGGTCTTTAGACCATACAGAAGACCACACAAGTTCTGAAGAGGATTCAGATCCAATGACATCTGTCCGCCACATCGCCAGGAAGAGCACAAAGAAGGAGAGTGCTGAGGAAGACATTGACCTTTCACAAAAAAATTCATTTTGGCAAGATACTTCTCCTTAGCTTCAACTTCTTATGTGGCATAGACCTGGAGGATGAGGCTTTTTTTGCATCCAGAGGATTTCCTATGCAATTAGGGAATTTGTGCTGAGGACTCAGCTCCCCCAATATTTACCCCCCGCATCTCAAGAAAGACGACAAGGAAGGAGAGTGCTGAGGAGGAGTAGCCAACCAAAAAGATGCATTGTGAGAAGGTTCTTGGGAGCAGTGCCCTTCATAGTTTATTTCTTCAGTCCCTGGAGTCAACTTCTCAGGACCAGAAGACACTGGTCTGACATTGAGGACATTGAGGATCCGATACCATCAACATCTGATGTTGGCCCAGGCACCCTGAGAGGTGAAGAGAGCTTCTTAAACTCTTGGGTAAGACCTCATTACAGTTTATTAAGCGACTCGGATTAATGCTGTGATCTCTGATGGGTACAGAACTAATTCCCATCAAGGAAACAGTAAAACATCAGAAGATCATTGCTTTATTGACTTTTTTTAAAAGCTAATGGCTTTCTAGCAGGACTGGTAATGCCTTCAGTAGTGCCTTGCACCGGGGCTTTTCTTTACACCACTGGTGGATTTTGTTTTTTTAGATATTAAAGAGTCTGGCAGGACTGGTGATGACTTCGGTAGCGCCTTAAACTGTGGGCTTTTCTGTATACCACTGCTGAATTTTGGTTTTCAAAGCTTAAGAGTTTTTTCACAAGCATCTGGGCAGAAAATGAGGAGGGGATGATGATTTTATTTTAAAGATGAGTAGAGCTTATCAAAGTTTTGCCTTGTCAAGACCAGAACTGTTAAGGATGGGAACTGTGTTATTAAAAGCAGATTTCTTTGGGGAGTAAGTTGGCTGGGGTCTTTAGACCATACAGAACACCTTGCAAGTTTTGAAAAGGATTCGGATCCCTTGACATCTCCCCCGCCATCTCCATCAAGATGACAAGAAAGGAAGACCCTGCTCTCTTAAGATCTGCCCTCACTATCTCCATCAATAGGACAAGGAAGGAGGACCTTTCTCCATTGACATCTGTCCGCTGCATCGCCAGGAAAAGAGCAAGGAAGGAGAGTTCTGAGGAAGATGTTGATCTTTCACAAAAAATAGTTTTGGCAAGGTACTTCCCCCTTGCTTTAACTTCCAATATGGCCTAGACCTGGAGGATTAGGCTTTTTTTTTTTTTTACATCCAGAGGATTTCCCATGTCATCAAGGACATTTTGCTGAGGACATGGCTCCCCCAATATCTACCCCCTGCATCTCAAGAAAGAGGACAAGGGAGGAGAGCGCTGAGGAGAAGCAGCCTACCAAAAAGATGCATTGTGAAGAGATCCTTGGAAATGTTCAGTCCCTTTCATGGTTTATTCCTTCTGTCCCTGAAGTCAGCTTCTCAGGGCCAGAAGACACTGAAGAGGACTTTGAGGAACCAGTGCCATCAACATGTGACCTTGGCCCAGGCACCCTGAGAGGTGGAAAGAGCTTCCGACACTCTTGGTTCAGACCTCATCACAGTTTATCAGGCGACTCAGATTAAGGTGACCTCTGAGGGGTAAAGGACTAATTCCCCAGAAGGAAACAGTGAAACATCAGGAGATCATTGCATTATTGACTTTTTTAAAGCTAATGGCTTTCCAGCAGGACTGGTAATGCCTTTGGTAGCGCCTTGCACTGCGGCTTTTCTTTATACCGCTGCTGGAGTTTGAGTTTTTTAGAAGTTAAGGAGTCTGGCAGGACTGGTGATGTCTTCGGTAGCGCCTTGCACTGGGGGCTCTTCTCTATGCCCCTGCTGAATATTGTTTTTTAAAGCTCCATGAGCATCTGGGTAGAGGATGAGGCAACATAAGAAAATTTAAAAAGTGGGAGCTGTGGCAGGAATAAAACAACAGGAGGCAATCCAGTTAATGAATATTGAGTATCAATGAAAACAGAGTGAGGCAACAGGACACAGACAACACATACAGATTTTCAAACTGATAAAAAAAAAAAAGACTGCCAAAAACAAAACCTCAGTGAGAACACATCAACTACAAGGAGAAAAGTTAAACTAACAATAGCAGGAAGGAGGATGAGTAATGTAAACGTATCAAAGTGTCCTTGAGCAAGACACTGAGACTCATGAAGGATGGAGGCTTAGATAATGCTGCTGTTAAATCAGTAAGGAGCAACACAGTACTGAAGGAGGCAAATTAAAATCTGCTAGGAGTGACAACTCTGCTGGGTGTAAAATGAGAATCTCTGAAGAGTTAGATAACACTGCTAGGAAAAAATTATAAATGCTAAAAGGAGAGATAATAGCACTGCTGAGCAATCAATAGGGAGCGGGACCATCCTGCTGGGGACAAATTAAAATCTTTAAAGATTGAGACTATGTTGCGAGAGATAAATTTTAATCTCAGAGGAGTGAGTAGAACCTGGATGGGGAAACATTATAATCTATATTGAGTGAGATAATGCTTTGGGATATAACTTAAGATCAAGGAGTGACATTTCGATAGAAGTGAAAATCAAAATGCTTAAAAGTGGGACACAATGGCACCATGGACATATTTAATTTAACTTAAAATCCATAAGGAGTTTGACATAATTTCTGGTGACAAAATAAAAGCTATAGGTATAGACACATCGCTGCAGGGCAGGGCTGGACTGGCCTTCTGGTGTACCGGGCAATGCCCAGGGCCTATACCCAATTATAAGTATATTAAAAATAATTTTTATAGACTGATGGTCCATTGGTTGATTTTCTTAAAGAACATTGAGCTTATCCAATGAAATCCCTCAGTCCTCCCTGATTCATCCCTCCCCTCTGTTCCGAAGTTATAAATGTTGCCATTTCAGCTGACCGGAGTTGAAGAGAAGTGAGTGGATACATAGTGGGGTGGGCTCAGAAAAGCTGTGAAAACAAAGGCTAAAAAGCGCCTAAAAGTGGATGCAGAAAATGTGTCAAACTAACCAATATGTTTACCACACAAACTTCGACTGCTGAAGCAGTTGTCAGAGGAGGATGATGAGTTAGATGTGACCCAGGGACAGATCGATGAAGAGGTCAGACTAGTTGCTGCCAGCCTGGTAAAAAAAAAAAATCAAAACGTTCCTGAAGAAGGAACATTTCATGTTGGGAGGAGGACAGGTGTGTGTGTGTGTGTGTGTGTGTGTGTGTGAGAGAGAGAGAGAGAGAGAGAGAGAGAGAGAGTGGCACTGAGTCAGAAAAAACACTGGAATAACACAGGAATAACACAGGAATGATGTGGAATTAAAGTCTAACTAACATCCCCTGTGAAAGCATAACCCCACCCCTCACACATTTTGAAAAATTCCAGCAAAATGGGTAGAACCAAGAGATACTGAGAGCAACAGTGGAATCTGGGGATGAGAGGAGGGGGTGAGTGGGGCTGAGGTCAGAAACAAAGATGATCTGTTGCTTTCTTATAAACTTTCTTGCTATATTTAGCAACTTTTTAATGAAAAGAAAAACAAATGACAAATCTGTAGTGACTTCTTTCTGTGTTGTTGGAGACTTTCATGGTGATAACATTTTGCAGCTCAGCTGCAACCTTGCTGTGTCATGAGTAAGCAGAGAGCTGCAGTGAGCCCTTCCTGCTTCCCAAGCACTGCAGTCAGTCTGACAGTCATCCATCCTGCAGTATCCCATTGCCAATAGTCAGAGCAGAGGACACCCATTCCACACCGTGTCCACATTGTAAATGAATCACACATTTGCTAAGCTGAGCAACGCTCGCCGTGGTCACACCCGGCTCACTATTCCAACTCCTGACTCGCTACAGTGTGGGCAGGGCTGCGTGTCTGAGTGAGATGGTTTTAACGCAGGACTGTGACGTAGTGTACCGCCTGCACTGCTGCAACCAATAGGAAAATTCAATTGCCTAAGAACCATTTGACCACAGGAGGCCAGCACTGAGAGGGTTTTAGGCAAAATGTTGCTGAACTAAACAAATTTACACAAAAATGTAAAAATCTGCACAAAAGCATAAAGATAGAACCCTAAAGGCTCAGCACTTTTCACAGTAAGGGATGGTTGTTTACAGCACATGTAATTTCCGGCAAGCTTCTTAGCGTAGCTTCTTTCACGGTCAGCTGCCACTCTACATACATCGCGGCCAAACATTAATGATTGGATCAAATCATATCCAATCATTTAAAATTTCAACAGAGTCCACACCTCCAATAAGCAATTGTTTCTCAATAGCCGAAAGCCCAGATCGTCTGTACAAAGCAAAGCATAGAGCAAAGGGCTGGTTTTTACCAGGCTAGTGGTTTACACCTCTTCCATGCCCTTTAAAGCCAAAGTAATCCCAAATAGACGACTTTGTATTTTTTGGCAACTAATTTGTCAATTTTTGGACTTTTGTATTTTAAATTGGCAAATCAGTCCGTGCATGTTTACATTGTTCCACCCACAAAAAAAGTCCAAACGTCTCCTGCACGAATATATCACCCATTGTCATTTGTTGGACAGGCAAATAGTGGCTAGGAAAATATTGCATATCATCCAACCTTATTGAAACTGCAAAACATTTTAAATATCCAAAAGAAAACACAACAACCAAAAACAATAAATAAAAAGGAAATAAAAACCACACACAACCAAAACCATAAATAAAATGGATTATTAAGTCTCTGTAAACAAAATTGCCCTTCAAAAAAATATTAATCATCAGAATGGAAATTATCAAACTTATTTTAATGTATCATGTGATTAATAGATTAATTACTTATTGCAACAGGCTTATCTCCAAGCAGTGAGATTAAGCTTTTGTGGACAAATTCAAATCTCCAAGGACTAACACAACATTGCTATGGACAAATTTAAATTTTCATGGATGACAGCAAGACAATAAAAAATAGGGCAGCTGTGGTTCCCTGAGGCTAAGCTGTTTATTCACAGTTTGTGGCTTGATCCCAAAAACCTCCCGTTCACGAGTCAAAGGCTACGTTCACACTGCAGGTCTTTTTTCACATGGTCGTTCACATTTCCAAATATATGCGACTTGTATGTGATCTCCTGTGTGAACTGCAAACAACCTGAAAGTGTCCCACATGTGCAGTAGAGGATGCTACAACATCACACATCGCGAGCGTGCTCAGTGTTTGTGGAAGTAAACATGGATGGTAATGGTGGAGCATATCTTGCGATTTTAAAGTTGTTGTCCAACTAGAGCCAGCACATTAACAACTCTCTCCAATGGCTGCTCTCCGCATTATCGTCCACCATGATTGTTGTTTTTCTTCCTGATTCCGCGTATCAGGACGCAGAATAGCGACGCTTGTCGAGTATAAATGACGTACAGGTTGGATGAATGCGACCTGGCCGTATTGACACAGGTCACATTTGAAAAGATCAGACATGTACCGGATCACATATACAAATGCCCTGGATCACAGTTGTAAAAATCACATCTCTGTTGTTCACTGTCATGAAAAGATCAGATACAAGTCGAATAAGGGCAAATAATCGGATTTGGGTCACTTCAGGCTGCAGTGTGAATGTAGCCAAAGTATCCCCACACTTCTCTCCAACTCCAGTCAGCTGAAATGGTAACATTTATAACTTCGGAGGAGAGGGGAGGGGTGGGCCATGGAGGGCTGAGGGATTTCATTGGATAAGCCCATTGTCCTTTACGTCAACCAATGGGCCATCGTGGCTGATAAAAATCATTTTTAATATACTTTTTTGGTTAAATTATGACAACCTTGTGCAGCTCATAA
This sequence comes from Anableps anableps, assembly GCA_014839685.1. Taxonomy (NCBI): domain Eukaryota; kingdom Metazoa; phylum Chordata; class Actinopteri; order Cyprinodontiformes; family Anablepidae; genus Anableps; species Anableps anableps. The sequence continues at coordinate 4,459,518 of CM026070.1, forward strand.
TTGGGCATCGGCCCACCGGGCACTGCCAGAAGGCCCAGTCCAGCCCTGCAAGACACTGAAACTCAGGTGATAATGGTTTCCTAGGTAGATAAGGTTGCTGGGTGTAGAGTCAACTCAATAAAGAACACAGCGCTGCTTGAGACTTATTAAAGTGTCCAAGGAGTAAGAATCTCGAATGAATGAGACAACACTTCTGGGGAAAACCTAAAGTGTAAAGGAGCTGAGACAACACTGCGTGGTCAAATTAACATAAAAAAGGAGTTGGACAGCACATCTTGAAACAAATTAAAATCTCTATGGAGGTACATGCAGAACTCATTTCTGACCCATTTGAGGCAGAAGGCAGGACTTCGGTTGTGTGCCTTGCCAACTGCTTTTATCTGGGAGGTGACAGCAAAATAATTATAAAAGCTACTTAGCTACCTTTATAAATAGACCTAACTTAAGGAGAAGAGCCTTCTACACAGGTATTCTCCTTTTATCAACCTGATTTCACGTCTGTTGTCCTTGTATGTGTCATTGAATTTAATGCTGTACTGAGATTCTGTAGATTTTAGGCTGATGTAAAGTGCGAGATGAGAGTACAGAGGACCATCGTCTGAGCTCCTGACTTTTACATAATGTGAGGAAATTGTGAGTAGATGTTCCGAGAGTATGGATAATAAGCTAATTTTAACATAAAGCGGGTATCTGTGCATTCTTGAAAAGTCTTAAATTCATGTATGTAAAATTAAGCCCTTAAAACGTTTTAAATTCATTTTAAAAAGTTGGCCTTAAATATGTTAATCACAGATCTTAAAGTTTGTTGTTGCAAGACTACCTGATCTCGAACATTCTATGTATTTTTTGTTTTCTCCCAGGATTTTCTGTCATGCAAAACGTTGAGTCATGCGCAGACATCTTCATTACTTTCTGTGACTCGAGGTGGTTGATGCTACTGGTAACAAGCTGCTAATATACTCCTGCCAGCAAGCAAGCTTTTTTGCATTTATCATGGGTAAGTGCAAATTTATCGCCGGTTGGCTGGATGATGTTCGTCTTCGCCACTGGATCACTTCTGTTGCCAACCCACACGATGCTACGTGCATTCTGTGCAAAAAAAAAAAGAAAAAAAAAAAAAAAAAAAACTACGGGGGTCCAGGGCCCAGCATGGTCCGACCAAAGTCGAACTGTCGATGCCCGGTTACGTGGTTTTTGGATGTTCGTTTTCACACAGTCCCTTCACGATCCACAAGACACACCAAGCTGAGCTCCTTTGAAACCCCTCCTGATCCAATATAGGTAATGGTGTTTTGCCGTGTGTGGTTGTCATGACCCAGCTAGACCAGGGATAAGGGGAAGTAACATTAAAAACCAGATTTTAAGGGTTGAATGATTTATTGTTCAGTTTTTTTTTAAATAAAGAGTAAAAATTAACAATAATCAAAAGTCAAACAGTCTTAGAAACCAAAACACTGAATAAAATAAAATCCATGAAATAAAATTCACATCTTAAAATCAGAACTATAACCCAGAGCTCTTAAAACAAAACTTGACCAAAGACCTAAGGCTAAACAAACCAAAAGGCTACAATCCAGTAGTTGTACAAAACTCAAACAAGGGAAAAAAAACTAAACACAGGTCACTTCAAAGCTTTCTTGCTAACATAGAAATCTAGTCAAATCTATTCAAAATTTACAAAAGGTCACAGTAAGACAAAGTTACTAAAGCTATCAAAAAAAAAAAAAAACACCCAGCACATACAACTAAACAGAATGGAAAAAGAAAAACAGACAAGGACTCTGGCCGTAACAGTGGTTTACAACAGTACAGTAAACACAGCAATCATAGCAGAGAGGATCAACTATTACAAGTTCACAAGTTTGGAGGAGGAAGAAACAATGATAGATGAGCTGGAAAATCTCGTTTTATTTTCCGTGTTGTCAGAAAATAAGAACGGAGAGTATTGGTGAGACATTTTCCCACTGCATCGGACCAGAAATGAACGGTGGGAGTTTAACGTTTCAGTACGTACTTCCTCACAACGTTGGACAATTGCTCCTCAAAACTATCCATCCTGCTCTGTGGCTGAAAAACTGGTTTCTGGAAGTTGGGTAGCTGAGGCTGTTTTCCACATAAATAAACACACCCACAAAATTCAGACCAATCACAGAATAGTTTCGCCTGGAGAAAAGGGCAAAAAGTTCGCCAGGGGAGTTGTGACAAGAAGGGTCCAACGATATGAGGCTGAAAAGAAAATGACGTGATTTTCGTCACACAACTGCGACAATGAGAACTGATTTCAGCAGTTTGACTTGACCATGCAGAGTCCTTAAGATTGTAGAGAGTGTGAGAAGCTCAAACCTGTTGCCAATAGTCACAAACAGACCTCAGAAATGTCACAGTTTTGATCCCGTGGCACCGCGTTGAAGTTGGTTTTAGGTTGGGTATTGGATATTCAAGCTCAACGGCATCAGCAGCGTCTGGCTCACATTTGGTTGGCGCTGCTACTACTTGCACTGATCGAGAGCAACATTTAATGTGACACAAACTGAAGTCGGAGATTTGGTAGATTTTAAACACGGCTGTCAAGCACAAGTCTTACTTATTGGAGAATTTTATTGCAAAAAGTTGTTACTGTGGTGGGAAATACAGTTGAGAAAGACAAGGACAGAAAAAGGAGTAGAGAATGAAACCAAAAGAGAATAGAGAGCCACATATGCAGTGATGGTGAAAAATAGGGAAAAAGATTAAAAACATAAATCAAGCATACATCAAAATCAAGTAAGTATACAGCAAAATTATCAAAATCATCGCGTAAATATCAATGCATCAAAATCATAAAGATCATCAAGCAAATATCGTGGAGTAAATATAATTCAAAAATGTTGATCAATGTTCCACTTACTACTCAGATGTCAGGGAAAGGTGTCTTTCAAACACAAGAGTCAGATTTGGGAAAATATAAAAAGTTCTAAGAAGGCAGCTCTAAACAGGTGGGTTTTCAGCCTTGATTTAAAGGAACTCAGTGTTTCAGCTGTTTTGCAGTTTTCTGAAAGTTTGTTCCAGATTTGTGGAGCATAAAAACTGAAAGCTGCTTCTCCATGTTTGGTTCTGGTTCTGGGGATGTAGAGTAGACCAGAACCAGAAGATCTGAGCGGTTTGGAAGATTGATACAATGACAACAGGTCTTTAATGTATTTTGGTGCTAAGTCGTTCAGTGATTAATAAACTAACAGAAGTATTTTAAAGTCTATTCTCTGAGCTACTGGGAGCCAGTGTAAGCTGAAAAAAGAAACACTTTATGTCAATTTACATGTACATTAGCTTGCAAACAGTAAAAATATACCCAAAAAAGTGCCAATTTTTGGCAAGCGTCCTACATATCTGTGTTACAGTTTAACTGTAGCACAGATATTTAAATAACATTCAGTGACTGAAAAAGATTTAGTTTCAGTTAAAGAGCTTTAATAGAAAAAGGTCATTTCAAAAACTAAATGTTCCATTAAAAATTTAATTACCTCCTCATGAAAAGAAACGAATCATATTATTCTTCATAATGGATTAAAGTGCAATAAGGTGGCCAATTAACAATTTTTCTCATTTGATTTGGGCTGATTTTATGATCTTTGTTCACATCATCAATTACAGAGGGAGCTCTGTGAAAGCTATGCTTGTAATGACAACAAATGGCATAAGAGGGGAGAGCCCTGGACTAATTAACGCATCCCTAAGCAGCTTTCAATTAGAACACAAACCAAGCACTAACACACATGTAGGTCAAAGATCTCAGGGAAAGGTTGTGTCTTTCAAACACAAGAGTCAGATTTAGGAAAATATACAAAGTTCTAAGAAGCACTATAAAAAATGAGAAAAAGAAAGAAACCTAGTTTTTGTTTGCAGTGAAGAGTTTTTGATGTTTGGAGTGGTGTTTACATCAAGTCAAGTTTATTTTTGTTTTTAGCACATTCCAGCAACAAGGCAGTATAAAGTAGAGGTGGGTGTATCGATCCAAAATATTGATAACGTCGATGTCAAGTTGGCATCAGTTTTGGATCGATATTAGCATGGTAAGATCAGTGCTTTAGTTTCAGATTCCCTCTTGAAATTTTATTTTATTTTGTATTGTAGTTTGTCAACTCTGCCTCAAAGATTTTTGCTTTTGGTCTGAAATTATATTTTTTTTCTATTTTGTTTATTTAGGAAAAAATGAACATAGATTTGTTTTGTTTTGCTTTTGTTTCTGCTTATCATGTTAATGTTATTCAAGTATTTTGTTGATACTTATAAACTTTGCCCAAATTCTGTCCTAGGATTTAACAAAATAATTCAAGGGGAAAACCACAAAACACCTAAAGGTCAGAGGTTTCGTGATATATCAAATTTAATAAAAAATATTGGTATCGGTAATACTGGCCCTGTATTTACTTCGTATCATATTGATACCAAAATATGCAGTATCGCACATCCCTAGTTCAAAGGGCTCTACATCACAAAACATAATAAATAAAAAAACAAAAAAGAAATATTAGATTACAGTCACAAAATAAAGAGAAGTTATGAAAAATGGTTATTCAAGCTAGAATTAATCAATGTTCCAGTTGTTTTTAATCAAAGGCAGCTCTAAAAAGGTGGGTTTTTAGCCTTGATTTAAAGGAACTCAGTGTTTCAGCTGTTTTGCAGTTTTCTGGAAGTTTGTTCCAGATTAGTGGAGCATAAAAACTGAAAGCTGCTTCTCCATGTTTGGTTCTGGTTCTGAGAATGCAGAGTAGACTAGTACCAGAAGACCTGAGTGGTCTGGAAGGTTGATACAGTGACAACAGGTCTTCAATGTATTTTGGTGCCATTTAGTGATTAATAAACAAACAGAAGTATTTTAAAGTCTATTCTCTGAGCTACAGGGAGCCAGTGGAAGGATTTTAGACCTGGGGTGATGTGCTCTATTTTCCTGGTTTTAGCGAGAATGCGAGCAGCAGCTTTCTGGATCAGCTACAGCTGTCTAATTTACTTTTTAGGCAGACCTGTGAAGACATTGTTGTAGTAATCAATGCGGCTAAATATAAATGCATGGATGAGTTTGTCTAGATCTTGTTGGGACATCAGTCTTTTAATCCTAGAAATGTTCTTTAGGTGATAGAAGGCCGACTTTGCAATTGTCTTTATGTGTCTCTGAAGGTTCCGAGTCCATCACTACACCCAGATTTCAGGCCTGTTTGGTAGTTGCTAGCTGTAATAACTGCAGCTGTGTGCTGACTCTAGATTGTTCCTCTTTAGGTCTAAAAAATACTTCATTTTTGTTTCTGTTCAGCTGAACAAATTTATGGCACATCAACACATTGATTTGTTCTAAGCATCTGTTGAGTGCTTGAATGGGTTCATACTCACCTTATGACATTGTAATGTAGATCTATGTATCATCTACATAGTTATAGTACCTAATCTTATTAGTGGTTATAATCTGAGATAGCGTGAGCATGTAGATATGAAATAAGAAGGGCTCTAAGATGGAACTATGGGGTACCCAACATGTTATTTTTGTCTGATGATGGTTTGACCACAGTCAGATGAATCTCTGCTCCTTGTGAATGCTTCGCCACTTATTATAGATATCAAACCCAACAGATGAAGTCAGTTTGTTTAGTTCACCCACTGCACCCTGGGAAATGGATATTCAGCACTCAGATAATAGAGCTTTGCTGTTTATGCACTCTGCATGTATTAATTTGCTGGCAATATTGCTTTTTTATTTCCTCAGCATATTCATTAGAGCAATATATGTACTCAGGGAAAGAACACAGAAACTCAAAGATGCTTTATAAGACGCTCTCCATCTTCCAGCGTGCCCTGCTGTTTTTCAGCAGCTATGATTATTATCAGAATTTAATGTGCTACGAAAAGAGAGGATACATCAAGAAGATGGCAGATTATGATGTTAGTGATCAACAAAAATAAATATACAATATTTATTTTTTTCTCTTTGTTTTTTGTAAGGAAATAATGACAAGTTTAACAGTTTATGTTTGAGAATGTATTTGTGATAATTATGTTTTACAATAAATTATAATGGACAGCAATCTGCAGTCGTGGCAAAAAAAAAATATTTTATTTTAATATGCAGGATATAACATAAAGATCTGGTTTTTAATAGGATTGTGAAAATTAAAATCTAACTTCACAGTAGATTCACAGTAGACAGTAGTAGACAGTAGATTCCACAACATCATTAAAGATTAAAGATTAAATGGAGAAGTTGAGTGTAGAAAACTAAGTACGCCCTGGTAATCAGATACACTTTAGCTGATCAGCAGCAAGTGTGACCTCTTCTGAAAAGTTTGTTTCCTGCTCTGGGGCGTACAGGCGGGTGTTAAAGTGACATTTAGGAATTTTTGAAGTGAGGTTCTCAGTCATAGTTCTCTCACCTGCAGTAGACAGAAGTCATATAACAGTAAGTTTGTAGAAAAATGAAGAAATCCTCAGAGGAAGGCTTGCACCTGATTTAAAGATTAAAATAACTCAAATTAAAAGTGGAAGGGGAGGATCGGCATTGCAGAGGCATGTGTTAGGGGGTGTGGCCTGAAGTTTATCAGTGCCTGTTGTGGAGGCAACCAGAGGACCTGCTTGTGGACACCAGAGGTGATGGAACTTGTCAGGCTGAAGAAGGAGGCCATTAGCGCTTGGTTGTCCTTAGAGACAGACTCCTGAAACAACTGCTATGTACTTGGTGATCAGAAAGGCTGTAGCCTCTGTAGTTAAGAAACAATAACTCAGACAAGGGAGCAATTCAGCAAGGCTATGGAGAGAGTCTGGAAGACCATTCAGTGACTCAAAAAAGGCAAACAAGGAATAAAGAAGAGAATAGAATAGAATAGAATAATGCTTTATTGTATGGATAAATTCTAGGTATCAGTTGCAAAGTGACAGGCAAAAGGAAACCACACAGATATCCCTAAAAATGCTGCTGGGAGGAATGACCTATGATAACCTTCCCTACCTTGGTACATTTAGGATACAGCAGCCTGTTACTAAAAGAACTCTCCAGAAGTAGAGGGGCATCCTAGGACAGAGCTGGCCTTCCTGATGAGCTCATCTAACAGCTTCCTCTCTGCTGGTATTTAGCTGCTCCCCTAACATACTACACCTTAGAAAATGGCTGATGCCATGAGAGTCAAAAAAGGTCCGACCCTCCCTGTAAAGTGCATCAGGCTCCAGTCCAGTTTATTATTCAGGTACTGGTACATCTCAAAAAATTAGAATATTGCATAAATGTGCAATGTTTCTTACCAGTCATCTCAGAAAGTGAAACTCATATATAGAATCATCACACAGAGAGTGAAATATCCCAAACCTTTGTTTTGATGACTATGGCTTACAGGTAATGAAAACCCAAAATTCAGTTTCTCAGAAAATTAGAATACTGTGAAAAATGTCATTAATGGACACTCATGGTGTCACATTCTAATCAGATAATTAGCACAAAACCCCTGCAAAGGTTTCCTGAGCCTCTAAATGGTTTCTCACTCTGGGTCAGTTGGCTTTACAATCCATGGGGAAGACTGCTGACTAAACAGATGTCCAGAAGACAGTCACTGACAACCTTCACAAGGAGGGAAAGTCACAAAACATCATTGCGGAAGAAGCTGGTTGTTTACAGAGTGTTGTATCCAAGCATATTAACAGAAAATTGAGTGGAAGGAAGAAGTGTGGTAGGAAAAGGTGCACCAGCACCAGAGAACCACAGCCTTGAGAGGACGGTCAAGCAAAATCCATTCTAGAAGAGAAGAGCCACCACACACAGACGAATACTAGACATTGGCAACAAATATTGCATTCCCAGTGTCAAGCCACTCCTGAACCAGAGACAACATCAGAGGCGTCTTACCTGGGCTAGGGAGAAAAGGAACTGGACCGTTGTGCAATGGTCCAGAGTCCTGTTTCCAGATGAAAGTAAATTCTGCATTTCATTTGGAAATCAAGGTCCCAGGGTCTGGAGGAGGAGAGGAGAGGCATAGAATCCATGTTGCTTAAAGTCCAGTGTGAAGTTTCCAGTCAGTGATGGTTTGGGGTGCCATGTCATCTGCTGGTGTTGGTCCACTGGGTTTTCTGAAGTCCACAGTCAATGCAGCCGTCTACCAGGGAATTCTAGAGCACTTCACATTTCCCTGTGCTGACAAGCTTGATTGAGACGCTGGTTTTATTTTCTAGCAGGACTTGGCACCTGCCCACATTACCAAAGATACCAAAAGCTGCTTCAGTGACCATGATGTTCCTGTTCTTGATTGGCCAGCAAACCCCCCCTGACCTTTAACCTCACAGAAAATCTCTGGGCTGTTGTCCAGATGAAGGTGAGAGACACCAGACCCAACAAGGCAGAGATGACTTGAAGGCAGCTATCAAAGCAACCTTGGCTTCCATTACACCTACAGGCTGATGGCCTCTATGCCACGGTGCATTGTTGCAGTAATTCATGCAAGAGGCGCCCAAACAAACATTGAGTGCATAGAAATGAGAATACTTTTCATAAGCCTGACATTTGTGCCTAAAACATCCGTTTTTGATTGGTCTAATGTGTTGCTCTAATTTTCTGAGGCTCTGAATTTTGGGTTTTCTTTACCTGTTAGTCATAATCATTGAAACTACAAAAAATAAAAGCTTGAAATATTTTACTCTATATGTAATGAATGTCTATAAAAAGACTTTTTCATTTTCTAACATGACTGGCAAGAAATATTGCACTTTCATGCAATAATCAAATTTTTTGAGATGTAGTAGTAGGTACTTAAAAGAGTCCACTATCTCACTTTCCGTTCCTTGAATGTTCACAGGTGTCAGTGTGGAGGGGGTGTGCCTGTGGAAATCTACCTCTATCTCTTTAGTTACTTGTAGTCTGGTGTCAGAGCGTTTATCCAACTCTCTGTTGGTCAAATTGAGCTACTCTTCCAGTAGACCCTGTGTTGTCTGGTAAGCGTGTCAGGTCTGTATGACTAGAACAAGGCCCATGGACACTACCTTTGAGGTATGCATAAATAATTAAATTATTCAAGTAGTCAAAGAATCTTGAAATCATTTTTGATAATAACTTAAAGTTCTGCAGTCAAATCCAGGGTATATGTACGGGGGTCAAAACTAACTGCTTCTATTTTATCAGACGGGATGTATCACATCAAGCTGCTTTATTACATATGCATGCAATAATTTTGTCACACTTGTTTATTGTATTACATCATGGTCACAGTCCTCCCCCTCTACACTGAAGCCTGTTTTCTCATTGTATAATCAGGCTATTAAGGTTTTGGACAATAAACCCATAAGATGGCATTCTTGTGACATCATCAACAAATACAAACTTTTTACCTTTTACTTTATGAATTTTAGCATTTTGAAGCTTGTTTTTAAATGTCTGAATAATCATGCAAACCACTGTTTTCTGTTCTCTCAAACCTTTGACCCGAGCCTCTATTAGTGGGGACTGTGTAGTTGCAACATTAAAACATCCACTGGACGGTCTTGTTTCTCATTTCGGGCGCCCAAACTTTGGAACGCTTTTCCCACTGACCTACAACTAAAGCAGTGGTTTAAGTCTAAGCAGATCTCCTCACATGGCAAAATGTAATATACATTATTTTAATACTAATTTAACAATTTTGTCTACAGTCATTTATTTATGTCATTGTATTTTACGTTTCCTGTCTTCTTTTACCCTTTCTATGGACAGGCGTTGAACATTTTGATTTGGTTGTGTAATTTGAATTCATGATTTCAATAAGAAATAGTGCCATAGACCAGTGTTTTTTAAAGTGGTAGCGCTAGTGGGGGGTCTCAGAAGATAAGAAAAAAAAACATTGAATCCCATAAATATTTTATCATAAATTTTTAATAATTGTTTTTATAAAATCTAATCTGTTTTTCAATAATTTGTATAAAATATATGTTTAAATAACTTGTTGAAATGTTATTTGCCATGCTCATCTTTCTGATTGGCTACCAGTCAAATTTATCAAGCTGCTTTGCTCCTCAAGCTAGCATAGCAAGCAGGAAATGGACAAACAAGTTTCTGCCAAGAAAAAGGCCAAAAGAACCGTCTAGCAGCCCTGCTGTGGAGGACACTGCTGCAAAAAAATCTTAAGAACTATGGTGAAGCTGTGGGGATGAAATGAAATTTGATATGTGATTTTAAAATATTACATATTTTCTTATATTTAAAAAGGGATTGTGGTGATTTTTTTTTTTTTATCAGGTTATATACTATGATTATAATTTTCCACCACAGAACTCCTGGCCAACTAAGATCAGAAGGTATGAGGCAGCATTTATGCTAAACAAAAGTAATAATAATAATTGAATAATGAATAAAAGTGAGAAAAAAAAAAAAAACATTCTAAAAGTTGATGTTCTTTACATATTCTGAAGTTTTGTCTGTGGGTTTGCAAAGGGGGTCCCCCGGCCAGAAGCTAATGCTGTTTGGAGGTCCATGTCATGGAAATGTTTGGGAACCCCTGTCATAGCCAACTGCAGATACTAGAGGGAAGTGTTGTAAAGATGACAGATATTTAAGACATCATATCGGAATCAGAATCAGCTTTATTCTCCAAGTTGGTGCACACAAACAAGGAATTTGAGTTTGACAGTTTAATATATTCATTACAGTTTTATGATGGTATATTATTATCCCAGTCAACTTCGTATGAGCAGCCCTAATATACATATATATATACCATCCTGGACAGTAGATCTGATACTGCTGAAGTGGTGAAAGGTTTCTCTGTAATTTGGCTCCTCCTCCTGACCACACCCCTTCCCCACTGTTTAGCATCTTCACCAGAGCCCATCCTGGACTCTCCATCTGCCTCAAGCAAGCAGACCACTAACAGCTCATACTGTGATTTAGGTGATTTAGGTTATGACTATAGTCCAGCCATGATCATGTCCAACCTGTACCTTTTAGCTGAAGAGAATCGTGCATACTCAGCAAGTTTCCGGACACATCAACCACTGGACGAGTCGATGTCTGGACAGACAAAAACAATTTAATGGCAGTCTAATTCTGTTATTTTTTTAACTGTTCGGTTTCAGCTAAAGGGATTCACACACTAATTGTGTCTTAGTATCCAGCTTAAAACTGGCTTTTTCTGCTCTTGTGATATTGGTTTGTCCTTTGAGATTGAAAAAGTGTTTTCATGCTTCAACAATTTGCAGAGCAGAACCAGGTGTGTTAGTTAAAAAAGGTGCACAGACTTAGAGAAAAATATTCATAGACATTTGGAAAGCTTTAGAAGTATTATTTACCTCACAAAAGTACACACCCAAAAAAACTTCATTATTATTCCAACCTTCAATGTATTTTATTAGGGTTTTATGTGATAGACCAACACAAATTAGTCCATAACTGTGAAGTGGAAAGAAAATGAGACATGTCAGTTTTTGCACCTTTAGAGACAGATTTATTTTTTTTTTAATCATTCTTCTTTGAAAAATAGCTCAAGCTCAGTCTGATTGAAAGGAGATGATCTGAGAACAGAATTTTTCAGATGTTGCCACAGATTTTTGGATTTTGGTCTGGACTTTGACTAGGCCATTCTAAAACATTAACATCCTTGAAACTATTTCATTGTCGCTCTTGCTGCATGTCAAAGGATGTTTTCCTGCTGGAAGGGAAACCTCCACCCCAGTCATGTTTTGCAGTCTCTAATAAGCCTGTCACAATAAGCAATTAATCAATTAATCACATGATAAATTAAAATGAACTCGATCATTTCCATTCTGATGATTAATAGTTTTTGAAGGGTAATTTTGTTTACAGAGACTTCATAATCCATTTTATTTATAGTTTTAGTTGTGTGTGGTTTTTATTTCCTTTTCTAAAATTGTTTTTGGTTGTGTTTTGTTATGGATATTTAAAATATCTTCTAGTTCCAGTGTGGAGTGTTCTTTACAAAATTAAAGTTTATTAGTCTTTGAGAGGGCGAACTTGCATTATGCCATTCTTATGCCATTCTTATTGCAATAATTTTTGGGACAATTTGTACAGGACAATTCCTCCAGGATTGTCCTGTATTGAGCACCATCCATCTTCACCCTGACCATCAACGCTGTCCCTGCTGGAAAAAAAAAAAAAAAAAAAAAAACTTCCCAAAGGCATAAAGCCACCACAACCACTTTTCATGAAAGGGATGGTGTATTCAAATTGATGTGCAGTTTCAGTTTTTAGCTAACTTGCAGAACAGAATGTATGTGGGAAAAGTTCAACTGTGGTTTTATCTGACCAGAGCACCTTCCTATGCTACTTAGCTGTGTCTCCTAAACGACTTGTAGAAAACTACAAATGGGACTTGTTTTGGCTTCCTTTCAACCATGGTGTTTTTGTCCCATGAGGAGATTAGTGAACTGCAGAACTTTTTATTTTCATCTGAACAGACTCTCCGGTCTGAGTTCATTGTAAGTGAAGGTAGACACCCATGCCTTGGTAAGTTTATAGTAGGACTGCAACTAATGATTATTTTAGTTAGCGATTAATCTATTGATTATTCGGATGATTCATCGATTAAATCAGATAAAAAAAATTGGCACATTCTGCAGATTTTTCATTTAAGCCTTTTTATATAATTTTAGAAATATATTAAACGATGCAAATAAACAAATAGTTTTTTCATTTTTAAATAGGAAAATAAACATTTTAATGGCTAAACTGCATCAACATAGCTTTCCTTTAGTGACCGCTTGATCATTTTCAGCAAATGATTAATCTGCAGCTAAATAAATACTTTTAACACCAACAAGTGAAAAGCTCAGCCCTTTCTGCTTGACTAACACCGTGTAGGGCTGATCTGTTGCTTAACTTTTGGATTAACTGATTCATAATTCGACAGCAAAAGGTGCTTAATGAGATTTTTTTTTTTACAGAATTTAAACTGGAAAAAGCTAAAACTGTGCCACTGAGGAGTTTTGGGTTGAACATTTTTACAGAAAGTTTTTTTTTTTTTTTAATCATAATGTATATATTTTTGTACAGTTTTGGCTAAATTACTCCTCTGAGTGTGCTCTTTTAGCAAATGGCCTTTTTTGAGTCTGTATACTCCAGTTAATTAATTGATTACTAGTCAACAATTAATTGTTTCAGCCCTAGTTTATAGTTTTTACACTCTTTTAATTTCATATGAAGGATTGAACTGTGCTCTGTGAGAAGTGACACTAAGGTGGCTTAGCTACCAACCCAATCAAAGGGCCTCTATGACAGGGCATCTCCAACTTGTGGCTCTGGGAATTGTTCGGTGTTTGTCATACATATGCATGTCCATGACATTTGGGATAATGGGGCCAGGGTTCTGACTGTTGAGACAGACAACCTTCCCCCTGGTTTAAAGCTTTTCTCCAGCAGAGGGGGCTGGAGGACAACATGAGGCAGCTCAGGCTGATGCGTTTCCCTTCTTCCAACACTTCTCTCATTACTGAAGTTCTGGATGACTCTGCTATTGTTGAGGGCTCTGTAACGAGAAGGACTCTCCTCCTGTTCAAGCCAAACTGTTAAATTCAGTGTGACTAGAGTGTGCATGGATGAAAAGAATATGAAGTAGATTAAAAAGAAGAAGAACTTAGTAAAAGTGATTTTAGCCCAAACTGTGTGTCATGCAACTGCTGACCGATTTTTCAGGGTCGTTTGTTCCTTTTGCAGCAACTTTCAGTTCCAGATCCGTTTCCCTGAAACAAGGACACATGCAACACACTGACATGCAGCATTATACACAACATGTTTAACAAACCTACATTTAATGTATTATATTCAACTTTTTTACTGATGCAACTCCACTGCTTAAAAAAAATAAAGGGAACACCTAAACAAAATTTAACTCCAAATCAGCCACACCTTTGTAATCAATGTCACCAGTTAGGTAGAAACATTTACTGTGAATCAGTTTCACCTGCTGCTGTGCAAATGGAACATACAACAGGTGGAAATGAGAGGCAATTAGCAAGACAAGCCGTATAAAAGAGTGATTCTGCAGGCGGTGACCACAGATCATTTCTCTGTTGTTGTCCTTTCTGATAGAACTTTTAGTCACTTTTTCATTTTTGTCAGTGCTGTCATGCATAGAGGCATCATGAGGAGTTTTTTTTTTTTTTTTTTTTTTTTAAACACAGCCCACTGAAATTGCTCAAGTAGTGCAACTAATCCAAGATGGAATATCAATGCGAGCGGTGGCAAGAAGATTTGCTGTGTCTCTCAACACAGTGTCCAGAGCATGGAATAGGTACCAGGAGATAGGCCACACAGCCCTCCATGTGCTAGCCAGAGGTGCCCTGACTGCCATAAGGTACCGGGATGAGATCCTCAGACCCATTGTGAGACCATATGCTGGTGCAGTGGGCCCTGGGTTCCTTCTTATGCATGACAATGCAAGGCCTCATGTGGCTGAATTGTCAGCAGTTCTTGCATGATGGGGGCATTGATGTTATGGACTGGCCTGCCCGTTCCCCAGACCTGAATCCAATTGAGCACATCTGTGACATCATGTTTCGGTCAATCCACTAATACCATGTCGTACCACAGACTACTCAGGAACGATGCCCTAATACAGATCTGGGAAGAGATCCCAGATCTGTAGTGGTGTTCCCGTTAATTTTGTGAGCAGTGTATTAGAAATCTCATCTTGTTGAATCTGGTAAAGTCAAACTTTCAGCACCAGCCATTAGCGGATGATCTCTGCAAATACATTTACATTACATCTTTCTACCTTAAAGCCTCAAACCTCCATGGATTTTATTGGGATTTTAGGTCGGAAACCAACAAAGAATAATGCATAATTGTGAAGGGAAAGGAGAACATTGGTCTCTCACATAAAATCCCAATAAAATGGTGACAAAATGCTAACGTTTAAAAGGTGTGAATGCTTGTTTTTGTTGCAGTGCTGTTCAGCTACCTGCTCCTGCCACTCCTGCCTGACGTTCTTTCAACAATCTCAAAGAACAAGTTGGGCTCTTTCATTTTAGGAGATAAATTAGAAGTTTTTAATATGGACTAGAAAAGGCCTGAATACATACTATAGTCTGTCACAAAGTGAGCATTCTTGTTTCTCTTGCCATCTCTGCAAACACCTGCTGCTCTCACTGTGTTTTTTATTTTGCTTTTCAGGGAACAGACCATTTTTTTCCCTTTCATTTCTGTCTGATGGACTCTTCTGATAACTGACCTCAGCTCCTAGGGGCCTTCTACCTCCATTCTTCTCCAAGTTGATCTAATTGCTCCTTCACACCAGGAAGAACCAATAGATGCTCCTGGTCCTCTTCAGCGAGTCGCAGTGCTCTGTGTATCTGTCTGCATTCCTCGGTCTGCATCCCTGATAGCAGCTGGTTATACATGTGTTTCTCTGTAGAGCTGAATGGCAGTATTATGGATAATATTGTGCATGACAAAAAGGTTTACTTGAAAACTGCCACTGAAATGTAGCAATTTTTTTTTTTTGCTAAATTTTAGCTAAAGTCTATCAGCACATTTATTACTAGGATTGATATGAAATATTAATTTTGCAGCAATCAGAAAATGTCATTGTTTTCCATTTCAAATAACAATCATAACATACGATACATTATTGCTTTAAATGTTCATGTATCTACTGTGGTTTTTTTCTCAGGATTATTGAATGGTGAGAATCTACTCGTTACCTACCGACTGATATCAGCTCAATATCTGGGCAGCAGAGATGATAATTTTCAGTAACATATCCTGAGTGACACCATAAGTTGTTGGCAAGCACTGCTAATCAACCTCATTTGATTTTGCCGCTCCTCTTTAAATCTGTCCAGCCGTGAGGTTAGAAGAGAAATGCTGGAGTTGGGGATATGATCCTTGCCCGTTATGATTAATGGGAGAAATGATTTGAACCTCACCCATTTCTCTCTGCCTCCTTTTCAACTACTTTGAGATTTGGGGTCATACTTCAGGTGTTATTTGAGTTTTGAGATGCTAATCAGCTGCTCCCAGTTGTAAAAATACTTGTTGCCATGATTACATAACACAACTGTCCGAAAGTAAAAAAGAGCAAAAATCCTTCCAGCTGCACTCCATCCAAAACTTGAGGGAATAATTGTCCAAAAAAAAGCATCAACCAATTGAACTGAACTGAAACCAGAATAGGTTCATTTCGTTTAAAACTACAGCAATAAACCAGCTATGTATGAAGTTAAAGGTGTTCAACAGTTGATTAAGTTGATTAAACTACTTTACATTTATTCATTTAGGAACACAAGGCAAACTAAATCAAACTTTTTGCTATAACTCTGGTTTTACAACGTGTCAGCAATTAACCAGAGGGTCCATACCATGATGGACTGTTAGTTTTTTTGACTAGTTTCATTCAATTTATGGTCCCCCCCTTTTCACAGGATTTTGCTGTTTTAGATGGTTTTAATCTCTTACTACAGCCAAGTGGTTAAGATAAGTTACCGCTCCATACAAATATTTGTAAACAACATGACAATAACAGAAATAGCATATATATATATATATATATATATATATATATATATATATATATATATATATATATATACACACACACACACACACACACACACACACACACACACACTTTAAAATTTTGTTTCAAAATCACTTCTAAATTGCAGAAGATAAGAAACACTGATATGTTTCTTCATAAATGCTAAGCACAGGTATATAGGCGTTGTTTTGATTCATCTAAAATAAAATAGAATATTTGTTACTGGGAGTTACTTTAGACATGGAGATACTGGTCTACATATTGTTTCACTGCCTTTCAAAGAATAAATTATTTTATTTGTTATGTGTAAAACAGCCCTAATTCCACATATCACTGAAAGTGCTCTATTTGCGTGTTTTAAAGAAGCTCTGTCCTCATTAAAGTATTCAGTTTAGGTTGGAACAGTCCAAATATGTAAGATTATAATTCTAGAAATGAATAATAACGGCCCAGGCTGTTTAATAAATGGTGAAATAGCTCTTTAGCTTGGCGCCGACGGGAAGTTAACAGTTAGCCGTTCGCCATTAGCCAAGAGTTTACAAGTCTTTCAGAAGCTGTCTGTCTCTCTGTCACAGTTTCCTTTTTCTGCTGGGTTCCCCGACATAACGCCAAACAAACACTAAGTAGGTTTCCAACCGAGTGTTGTCGGCCAGCCCGACTCAACAACTTACCCTTTCTCTCTTCAAAATAAAACTCTCCGACAAAGGTCCGTGTTTGTTATCATGCCGGCAGCAATTGCATAGCTTTATCGATAAATATCGGTATAATACCGCGGGATCCTGTACCACGAGATCCAGCAACAGGAGACAATCGTGGAACTTTACATTGCTGTTTGTAAGAGGCATGCACGTGATCTGAGAATCTGATGACGTTTAGAACGTGATGTCACAATGTCTGTGATGTTTCAAAGAACTACACACAGTATACGCAAAAACAGAAGGTTCTTTTCACTTTTCTCTTGGAGTTTGATTTGACTGATACTGACTGCTGTCAGTAGAAGCTCAAGTCAACCAAAGTTTGGAGAATTTATTTAAAACGTTTAATCTAAAACTTCAACATTTTTATTTGCAAAGAACTAACTATTTTTTGCATACAACTAAAATCTAAACTCTGAATATGTCTGCAAAAAGAATTATGAAAAAACAGGATATGTACCAAAGTGAATCATCTTCTACTAAAGATTTGTGGACTTATTTGACACAGATGGATGGAGAAATTCCCTCAACCTCCCAAAACTATCAGGTTGGGAGGAAAAACACACAAAGCATTGAAAAAGTCAAACAGAGCTCTGAAATTCTCTCCTCTCAGGCCAGTGAAACCTGGTGTCAACCTGAGAAGGTTTCAAATGACACTGAACCCTCCTCACGATCACGCAAATGTTCCAGAAAGAGAAATTGGATCAAAGATGTTCCCTCTGATGAGCATTCTCAGAAACATTCAGATGACAAACAGAAGAACTTATCAGCAGTCAACATTTGTGATTCCCAGCCCAAAACAAATTCATTTGAGTCAAATCTCACAGAGTTTGATGGAGGACTAACTTCAACATCACAGACCAATCAAAGTGAAAGTAAAATCCCAGAGCAGGGTGGAAATGTTACACCAACCTGTCTGGGTGAAAGCAATCAGGAATCTGAGACACAAATCCAGGCCAGTAGATTCCCTGGACGAGCGAAACAGGCCGAGAACAAAAGTAATTGGACCAATTTCCCTCCCTCGGGAACTTATTTTGGAAACCGTTCAAATTACCAACAGAATTATTCACCAGAATTGGATTGTTGGAATCCTCAGCCTACAGCACACCCATTTGAGAGAGATTCAAACCACTCCAGATATCTGCACAATTATTACAGGAGGAAGAAGTACAGCTATGTGCAAAATAATTCCTATAACGGACACAACAACTTTTATCAGCAACCAACCTATGACTCACATCATGCTTATTTCTATCCTCACTACAGATATGATGGAAGAGACTGGGCAAATTCTGCATACTATTCATATAATAACTTTAATCCAGTGAACATCTCCAACCAAGAATCACCACAATTTTATCAAGAAAAGAGTCATCTGCAACAAGAAATTCAAACTCTAAGATCAAGCCTGGAAAGAAAGAACAGTCTTCTTAAGCAAGAGAGGGAACTGAGAATCAAGGCCCAAGGCTATCGATATCAGCTGGAAGAGACGGAAATGTTATCTGAAGAGCTTGGCGTATGCATGGACCAGGTTGTCAAGGCTAGAGAAGAAATTCAGAAGGAGTGGAAAAAGATTAAAAAAGAAAAAGAGGAAATAAGTAGAAGAGAACAATTAATGGACTTCAGTGACAAGCAACTAGAGGTTCAAGCAAAAACTCAGAAGGAGCTGGAAGATCTTAAAAGAGAAAACAAGGAACTCCGTAGAAAACTGGGAGAGGAAGAAATCAAGACAGCAGAACTATCTGTCCAGCTGAGATCTGCCTGGTCATCTGCTTATCAGCAATTAGTTGCAGTAAGAACAGAACAAGAGAGACACATTCAGATGGAGGAAAAATGCAATGATCTGTTGAAGCAGCTCAAACTTTGTCATGAAGGCTTGAAGGTCTGTGGGGAGAGTGAGCGGATATATACCCCTGTACTGGTTTGTGATTGTGAGATTGACAAAGAGGCCCCAGCACGTGATTCTGAGTTCCTCCACAATAGATCAGAATCTAAGTCTGAGATCTCTGTATTGATCTCATATTCTGAGTTGGAGATTGACATGGAGGACTCGGATTCTGAATCTGAGTTTGTCAAAGAGGCCCCACCTTGTGATTCTGAGTTTGTCACCGAGGGATCAAAATCAGAGCCTGAGATTGACACAGAGATCTCCGATTCTGACTTTGAGACTGACACGGAGGACTCAGATGATAGAATCAACTCAAAGGAAGCAGATTCTGAGTCTGAGATGGTCCCAGCAGCCCATCATAGTGATTCTGGGATCATCACAGAGGAACCTGTTTCCCCATCAGAGATCAACAAAGCATCAGAGAGTCATCCAGGTGAGGCTAAGCTAAAAACTCCAAAACCAGATGAGACCAAAGACCATGTATTGTTGTGGAGACGTTTGAAGAAATCTCTCACTCCTGCATATCGCCGCAAATATAAGAACAGCAAGAAGAAACGGCAGGAGTAAAAACATCTCCTTCAATCAGTCTATTTTTTTACACTGTTGCTACATAATTTAAAATAGGGTTAACATACTCTTAAAGTAAAAAAAATTTGAATTTCAGATTGGATGTCAACCCAAACTTTTCATTGCTACTTTATTTATCCTTAAAAAGTTGCCAAAACATAGGTTTTCCCTGGAAGCTCAGGGTTTTCCTTAACCCCCCAATGACAACTTGCATCAGTCTTTTCACTAACAAACCAACCGTATCTTCATGGAAGCACATAAGTGCTGTAATCTTTTCCATACCAAGGTAGCAAACTAATTCATTAAACTCACAGCATTGTACATGTACACATTTATTTGATTTACCCCGGGGAACTCCGGGTTTTCCTTTAAAAACATTTCAAACTGAAGTTTGAATCAGCCTTTTTGACCTTTAACAAACTCTTAAAATTAGGGTTTAACAGAAAATAGCTTTTTCATGTATTCCCAGCAGTTTGTTTCTTTTGTTTCTAGTTCTTTTTTTATGTTACAGCCTGTAACCTATATCATACTAGGCTACCAGACTAATCTATGTCTCTGACAGTGTTGTACATGACCATGTTCTTTTAGCTTTAGCTGGGAAAGTGTGTTTTCATTAAAAAATATTTAAAACAAAAAAAAAGGCATCAGTCTTTTTAAACGAACAAAATCTGAACACTTGATTTCTATGTATTCATTCCTCCATAGCAGTTACTTTCTTGTACTTTGAAGTTGACTGAAATTTCTTCATCTTTGTGTTAAACTTAGCAATATAAAAGGAGGACTAGAATTGCGCTGCTCAGAGTGGCACCATGTTGAAGAAGCTGTTACTTTCATTCAGATTTGTTTCTTTTTTGAAACTTTCATTCCTGCGTTTCTGGCATAAATAGGTCAGGGGTCTTCAAATCCAGGACCTGAGGTCCTGTGTCCTGCAAATTTTAGATGTGTCCCTGCTTCAACACACTTAAATCAAATGGCTGAATTACCTCCTCAGGATGCAATCAAGTTCTCCAGAGTCCAGCTAATGACCTCATTATTTGACTCAGGTGTGTTGAAGTAGAGACACATCTAAAAGTTGCAGAACACCAGCCCTGGAGGCTTGGAGTTGAAGGTTCTTGTCCTAGAATGGGGGTGTGGGGGTCCTTTGGGGCTGGGGCTGGCATTCCGGTTCTCCCGGGGTCATTTGGACTTTGGCTCCTGGTTTTGATGGCTGGTCCTTTGGCGAGGGATGGTGCTGCTGGTTGGGGTGCCTGCTGGGGTCTGGTATGGTGTGCAAGGGGTTGCATCCTTTTTCAGATGTGGGTCCCTGGGCGGACGTTGCAGGGGCAGCGATGTATCTATGGTTGCGGGGGTGTGGTGGGGGCTGTCAGCACATTTAGCACATTAGTAAAGACTATTTCAATCAGTTATATGCAGGTTAGTGAGAGGAGAGGAAGGGAAAACCCTGATAAAATAGTAAAAGCTCACTTTGTAGGAGTAAAGTGATTCTTGACCAGTCATTAAATTTACAAAATGCATTTATACATCAGACTTAGTGGTCTGTTTGCGTTCAAGCAGTTAAGCCAAAACATACGGAGGCCCCAAGGGGACATGAGAGATGTTTTTTCTTTGCATTACCTTGCAAAAGTATTGCATTCTCTCGCAAGAAACATTGCGTTCCTTTGCAAAACTTATGGGTTTCTTTGGCCAATTTCATATATTCTGCTGTCCTCGGTGTCGGTCTTTGCATCTGTACTCATGTCATTAATCATTCTGATGCCTTTACAGTCCAATAAAGCAAACAGAAAATGGTTCTTTCAGTCCCTCCAGGATTTCACAATTGTGATGTTTTGCAATCAAAATTACTGATTTTTGTTGCTACTTTAGAAATATTTGCAAGGAATCCTCATTAAACCCTTTCCAAAATCTACATATAGAATAAAAAAGATGAGAAAAGAAATAACAAGCAGATAGATTAGACAAACATTTTTTACTCCTTAAAGAACTTAAATAACCTGATTTTTCTTACTCGACATATCGATCATGGATTATATAGCAATGTCCGAATTCAGTGGCTTCATCCTTCAAAGGCAACATTTGTAGGCTGATTACGCACTGTTGCAAACTCCTCAGCAAGAAAAGTAGCTTTTGGCTGTCCCAAAAGTCGCGAGATGATGTCATCACTTCATTTGCATATTTGGTCTTGTGTGATCTTGGCAGTAGAAGAAGTATCTGCTTTGGCAGGGCAGGCGTCATTAAAAATACTCTAAACATTTAGAACTACAAGAAAACGTTCATAATTTAATAATGTAAACATTTTACCTGAACCTACAATACATAAATCAGTTTTGTATGATATCAAATTTAACCAAGACATCTATCAGAGACACTACAGTAGAGGAAATGAATCAGTGACTGAGGCTTTGTGAATAAAATGGCAGAATTTATTTTAGTGCGACAGTTTCGGTGAAAAAAAAAAAAAAAAAAAAAACATTAGGCAACATGAAAAACTATATTTCTATTATATTTACTGTAATCCAGTTTTGCGCATGCGTGATTCAATTGCAATATGGAAACAAAATGTAGGGGGTCTCCTCTGCTCTACTTCATGCTGCTCCACGACAAGCCTATTTCAGTCAGACTGACCGCCTGCAAGTGCTTCTGAGGTGGGAGAGGCTCACGGCAGATCTCGCTGCTCGTTGTAACTGCAGTACAATCGGTGCTTTGTCGCCAAGGTCTCCAACAACCCACATAAAAATTGCTAGATTAGTCGCTTTTTTGGAAAAAAAAAAAAAAAAAAAAAAAAAAAAAAAAAGTCGCAAGAGGAGTCTGTCGCGATTTTTAGCGACTTTTCAAAGTCGGCAAGTTGGCAACAGAGTGATTATGTCATAAAGCGGTGACAAGGCCGGTCCAAATTTGAAGGCTCCTTCAGATGCTGCCGACAAATGCGTCTTTTCCCCCTAGATTTGAAGGATGGGTGCAGTGATATTCTTCATGGCCCACCCAGTCGAAGCCGGATTTTCAACCGGTTAATGTTTCCTTCAAATGCGGCCCACAAGTGCGTCCTCCTTTTGCCCCGATTTGAAAGACGGGTCTGGTGTATCCTTCTTAGCCCACCTTATCCCGAGATGCATTGCGGGTACAACGGCAAATTCTACAGAAACAACGGCAGACGAAGTGGGAGGCGGAGCGACAGAATACACCTTTAAATGTAAATATGTTAAAATCTTGGATTGAACAAAATTAAAATCCTAAAACGGCTATGATGTTAGGCTTTTATCACTTTTGTGGACATTTTTGTATTACTTTTGTCAGAAACCATCAGGACAATGAGTTAGTTGTCTTAACTGTTGCCGTTAAGCTTTTTTTCGGGACCAAGGAGCAGACTGAAGCTTTTATAAAGCTTCGAAACGAGGATAGCCACCTCTTCACTGGCACTAAGAATTCTGCCGGTGTGGCATGGACGTTCAAAAATGAATCCACTTATGCATCTTCTGCTTATGAGTACAGTTTCATTAACCCTCATAACCTGCTATCTTAATGGAATATAGTTAGTTCCTCTTGTGTTGTGAAAACTATAGTTTTTCAGTAAGGGATTAACACATTATTTTCCATCTTTTCCCTCTTCATTCAGTTTGCGTTGATGTTATTAGAATTATTTTGGAGACAATGGGCCTGCAGGGGAAGGTGATTCCCTTGCACGCTAAAAAGAAGTGGGGCAACTTAAAAAAGAAATACAAAGTATGTACATGTGTAACGAAGAATATCATTTTTATAAGCAGTTGCTAATAAATGCAAAGTTTCAAAAAACGTTTATTGATCCTTTTGCCAACTGTGATTTCTGATTTCCTCTGTTTTCCACACAGATAAACATACAACATAATTCTAAATTTCTACCTCAAATTACATTGAAATTTGATGTATTATCAGATCTACAACTAGATTTTGTGTACTTTCACATGGGTGGCTGTTGGTATGGTATGGTGATGACAGCACTTTAGCCCCGCCCACTGAGAACAAAGTCAAAGTCTGTGGTGAAAGACCTTCCATGACGGTCTGTAGAAATTTCAAACTTTATTTTAAAAAAAGACAGTAATTTCAAATGAGATTTTCAAACTGAAGTCCTCATTAATTCTTTGCCACCAAACAGGAAGTGACTACAACTTCTGTCAGGAAGATTGGATCTTGGACACATTTTGAAGACATCTCACCAGAGCTGAACTGAGCCTGACTGAACGTAGTATTGAGGCCTCCTCATGCTACCGCCTAGTGGTGATGTGGGGAATTGAGCGCCTTGGCTTGCTGGACATGTTGAGGAGATGCAGAACTCCCGCAATCACTACACAGTGGCGTTGAGGTGCAAAGCCTGTTCAACCCTGCTTGCAATTCTAATTTTAAACTTGAACTTCAAAATTTCAGACTTCTGGGATCAAATTGAGGACACTGGCTCACTGCTCAACCGGTGAGCAACTTTAGTACTGGCAAAAAAGTTATATATGTGGAATGCTTGATGAAGTCCAACTAGTACACCTGTAAGAGTTATTGCTAAAAGATTTTATACAAAATATGAGTAAATGTCCAACTGACTTTTCAGGATATAAGTCACAATAAAGGTGGGAAATTATTTATCTGGTACCACAAATTTGTCTTTTATAGAACTTAGAGAAGACATTTTTTTCAATAAATGTCAAGACTGGTGACTTAATCCAAGTGTTTTATTTTGGCTTCACATTTTGACCCATCCATTTGAGTTTGACACCCCTGGTGTAAATGCATATCAGGTTTATGCCTAAAGTCATTGCCAATGCAATACCAAATATAAAAGGATTATAGTGAATATTTTAGTTGTTTAGTAAAGCTACAGGGGGAGCTGTTGTTCCTGCAGTGAAACATGGCCTAAGGCAGCGTTTAGATTCAAGCTGCACAGTCCAGGTTAATTCATGAGTGTGAGGTATCATATAAGCTCATGTCTTCCATAACAATAACAGGAGTAAACAGGACCTCCGCGAGAATGAGCCACTGCTCTCTGCTATAGCTTCAATTTCTCCCTGCTTTATCCTTTCCGAGGCCTATTCACTCCAACACACCACGACATAAATGAGCCTGAGCTGCAGTTTGAACAGATAACAGACACAGAGGGTTTGTTCCCCTCTCATTTCCAGAATATAACACTGACAAGTTAGAGGAGAACACCACCACACTCCAATCCCTGTTTTAATTGCTTTTCAGCAGAGCTAACAAAGGAGTCATTTAGACCACATACAATAGCATTCTCAGCTGGCCTGCCCCACTTATTCCACTATGAAACTTTTAATTCAAAGTGCTGTGTAGATTCATTTTCTGATATGTTAAACATTGTTCTGCATACTAATTGACACAGTTGTTTGATTGTGCAAAGCAACACTTTTCATGGAGACGTAATTAAAAGGGCTGGTGAGGCTTTTATGGAACACATCAGAGCAGAAATGAGTCCATTCAGTGACCATCACTGCACCTTTTATTTGCTGCTGTGTCATGGCTTCTAATTACCCACCAAAATATTTCGCTTCCCAAAACAAAAGAGGGAGCAGAGGTTAAATGTTGACAGGGAATCTGTATTAGATCAGTTTGGTTTGATGCTTTTAAAAACTAAAAGTAGTGACAACCATAAGGATTTTCTGTTTTTAGAGAAGAAAATTAACGTTACAAATAGCTAAAATTCTAATAAGATTTGTTTTGACTACAGCCATAAGAACTTATATTGAAAACCTTATTACCTGGTAAGTGGAATGACGCTGCCACTTGGTGGCAGAATTAAATACTACAAGAAAGATTTAGGATGCCTTTTTTATGAGTACTACTGAAACTACAAAAAATAATTACGTCATTAATCCCAAAAACTGTGACAAAATATTTGTAAGGAGATTATCACATTTTGTCGAATTATTAAAATAACAAATTCCACAATGATCATCAAAGCCTTCATTCCTGCTTGGTGCTTTTCAAATGGCCTGATGGAGGAATCTGCTGGTGCTGAAGGTGAATCTGATAACTACAGTAACGGAACATAACTTAATGATGTTCCAATTATTAAAGTGCCTCGAGACAACATTTGTTGTGAATTGGTGCTATACAAATAAACTGAAATGAACTGAACTGAATTATTCAGACTGCATGTAGAAACAGACAGTAGCTTCGTTCTTCACAAAGAAAGTGCTCAAATACAGTTTTTTCTCTCTCTTTTCTGTGAAGAGACTGAAGGTGAAGCAGCCTGCAGGATCAGTTTGTTTATCAAAATGTTTATTACTGTGGTTTATTATCACCATCTGCATGTTTTCACAAAGATTTTGTTTGTGAAAACTAAGATTTTTTTCATTGTACTTGCCATACTCAGTTCTTTCCTTTGTTTTAGTTTCTTATTTTTCTTGTGTTCTTTCCTCTGTGCATTTTGTTTTTTTTTTATCTTTTCTTTTTTCTTCATTCATGCTTTTTCTCTTTTTGGTTTGTAGTTCTTTATGAGTTTATTGCACGCTGTATTCTCTGCGTTTCTTAAGCCGGGCACACACTGTGCAATTTTTGGCCCATTTTGAGCTGATTTTCCACTCTTGTGACAAATTTTGGGATTGGGCTGGGTTTTGGCTGAATCATGTGTCATGCATTGTATAGTACACAGAGGGTAACAAGACGCAATTGTACAAAAATCAAACCTGGTTTCCATGAACCATATTTACCTGAAAGTCTCCCACTGGGCATTCTTCTTCTCCTTTGCAGTTCCGGATTCAAGAGTCTGACTTGTCGTGTACGCATAAAGTCTGAGCAGTTGGGTCTTCTCTGAGCATCAGGTCGTACAGTATTAGAATATGATTCATGAGCTGTGAATTATCGAACCCTGGGACAGAGTCATACAGTTTGAGCTGGAGCTGAATACAACTACTAAAAATATGGAGCAGTGTATGCTCAGATTAAGTCTTCTTCCCTCAGTTATGCTGCTCAGTACTCTCACTCAGCTGTTCTACATCCTCTGATTAGACCCACCTGGTTCCCATGTCTTTAATCACTCCTCCTGTATGTACGCTTCCTGACTTTTCATTGCTCCTTGCTGGTTTCTCTTACTCTCATCCTGGTTTGAAGTTTGTCTTTTCTGTAAGTCTGGGTTCCTCATTAAAACATTTTCTTATTCCATTGCTGCTTCAGGTCTGCTTTCGTTTAAGTCCCACCCAAACAAACACGACAATAGTGACATGTTTCTCTGACGCATTTATTATTCATTTTTCCCCATTAAAATGTCTAGTTGTTCACATCATAGATTATATTTGAGTAAAATAGGCAACATACATAAAACTGACCCAACCACAGCCTTTCTCCTTTGCTTCTCTCAGTATGACCCTTAAGGAATTCTGAGCAGAGGCACAGCACCGTGGACGGTGGGTGAGTCTCTGTTTGTAATCGACCATATATTGTTATGTATCATTGATGGCTTCAAAATGGAGATTAAATTTTAATTAATCTCAACTGTTTTGATCTGTTTCTTCCTTCGAGGTATTGTGATCAGGTCTCAACCAAGATGAAGATTCTGGGTTTTTCCTTAACAATACACGATCCTCAAGAATTTATTAAGTACCACAGTCTCTCACAAGAAAAGAAACATTTCAACAATGTCAGAGCTGAATGCACATACAAAAGTGTTCTTTAATTGCTAATTATTGTTTAATAATTGTAGAAATTTATTGAACTATTGAGGATGGGGTGGAGTTATCAGACATATACAGACAGAACTAGTCACACCAAAAGCTGAATAAAGAGTCAGATAATAAATCCATCCAGAAAAGGTAAATGTAACTAAAGATTTTTACATTAACGTCAAGTGTACATGAAATAAAACTCAGACATAAAGTTACACATGAGCCTTTAAGACTCAAAAGAGAAAGGATTTACTTCCGTCATCGGGGGTTAAATATAAGAACTCTGCACCTAATTTCTTTAAAGGTGACATAATAAACTGGATTATCACAAATACATGGATGAGATACTTTTTAATTGATGTGAAATAATCACCAACTAATTCTGAAATGATTGAGCAGCCAATGAACCTCTTCTTTGACAATGAGATTTTCTCCTAAGTGTAGAAACATAAAATAGTGAAGTACAAATATCTTAAGGGCAAGCTACACAGTTAAATACAGTAGAACACTGAGAAGCTAAGTGTTTGGGAGATAAGAGGAACTCCAGGAATAAGTGGAGACAATTCAAACTTCAGTGACTGTAATTAATAAAAGCAGAGAAATGTTCAACACTGAGGCTTTCACAGAACTTTACATTTACACTCTGAAGACTACACTGTTTGAAGAGTTTCAATCAAGTTTCAGAGCATTCATTTGTTGGGAATGCACCAATTCTCAAAGCGGCTACTATACAGTCGAGCAAGAACTGTGCCAGGATGGCTTGCGGACACATGCTTCAAGTCTGATTGCTATCCTGCAAAACTTTGGCTCTTTACTCTAGTTAGAGGGCCCATCAATCAACTTGAAGTCTTCTTTTATTCCGATCATTTTAGAAATAGGTATCTCTATTTATTTTGTTTAGTTTATAACCCTGTATGTGCCATCCCTTTTTCCTAAATGTAAATACAGTTATTTGTTCTGCTGATGTTCTTCATCCTCCCTCATTTTTCAGGTTCCATACCAAAATAATCTTCATCAAGTCAATCAAATTTTAAACTTTCTTTAGGGATTATTTCTTAAACATTTTTTCTCCTGTTCTATGACTTCACATTCAAAAGATTGCATTCAGGTTTTGGTTTAACTCTAATTAGCTTAGATAATGCACTTTAGAATCTGACATCACAGAACATCAATGGCCTAGGAAACCATGAGGAATCCTCAATTCACTCCCACACAAACTTTAGTTTGTTGTAGAAGCTTTTCATCACTGAAGCAACTGCTTTATCCTGTCTTTTCTGGATCATCACCAGCTTCTGGATCTTGTCTTTTTCTCCCCTTTGCATCATTTTCTCAATCAGGACATCCAAGTGGAGGAAAGTGGTCATTGAATTAACATTCAGGGCGATCTGTTCCAGCTTCATAACATGCATGTAGGCTTCTTCCAGATACTCATTTGTCTCTTTGTCAAGTTTACATTTCTCTTCCTTCAGAGCTGCCAAAATGCCACTCATCCCTTCTTTCTTTACTTCATATTTCTTCTTCACATCTTTCAGGGTCTTCTTAACTTTCCTTGTTTTGTTCACGTATCGCCACTCTTCTTTGACATGAGCTGATATAGGACACTTCTTGGTACAAACTGTACAATTCCCCTTACTCATGACCATACAGTGTGAAGGATACCAGGCCATTGTGCATGGATAGTGACAGTTCTCCTGACAGTCAAGACAGCAGGTGGCACCTTCATAGAAAATTCTCAATCCCCAGGATCCCCCATCTACTTTTTCCTTGTTCTTGTAGACTTCATCAACTTCTATTGTAAAGGCTTCACCACTCTTCAGTTTCTCCTCACATCTCTCCAGAGCGTCTCTCGTCTGTCTAATCTCTATTTGTTTTAGCTCACCCAGCTGAATTCTTTCTTGCAGGTTGTGTATGCAGGCTGCCAGGTGGATGCGTGCTTTCAAAACATCCAAAGTTGTGCCCAATCTTTGGGCTTCAGCTCCTCCAATGAAATTTGCCAACTGGTTAATTCCATTCTCAGTCACATGAAATGACTGTTTTAGTTTCTCAATGTCGTCCTCATCTGTTCGGTCTTCACTCTGACAGTTATCAAACAGGAAATGAAGGGGTTCATTCTTTTCATTTCTGGCACATTTAATGTTTGCAGCTTCAAGGGCTTTTAGAGCATTTTTAGGTCGTCTTCCATCTGAATGGGTGATGAGAACTACAATGTTTTTCTCCAGGTCTTTTCCAAATAGAGACACAACAGAGTCAAAGATGTATCTCAGTCGGTCACTAAGTCTATTGTCAGTCGCTTTTACCACCAAACCCACTGCATGGAGCTCATGAACGCCATCTTCTGCCTGAAACAAGTCAAGCAATCTCTGACTGACAATGACATCATGTTCAATTCCTTGAGTGCTTCCATATCCAGGGGTATCGATGATGGTCAGAGAGTAGGGCAGAGACTGACCTTCAGACATCTGATAGACAATCACATCAGATGTCTGACTTTCTGTCTGACTTCTTTCCTCCTCTTCTACAATTTTAAACCAGATTTCATCCTCAAACTTCACTCCTATGGTGTAGTTGAACAACGCATTGATCAGAGTAGATTTACCTGCTCCTGATTCTCCAACAAGCAAGATGGTTTTATTAATCTTCAGTTTGTTTTCTCCAACAATCATTTTTGTCAAGCTTCCAAACTTTTCTTTTTGTGGTTTCAGCTGATAGACAAGGGGACATCCTGAATCAATCCGAGTACTTTTAGAGACAATGTCTTTGTATGTTGAGATGTTAGGAATCCTGCAGGAAAGAAAATGCAACATATAGTTATTTTTTGTCTTTTATGTCATGTCTAGCAGTGTAGCTCTCAGAATTGTCTGAGTGCCAAGGAGAAGCCTTTTGCTATGTAGCTTCACTTAATAAATAAATAAATATATATATATATATATATATATATATATATATATAGATATAGATATATATATATATATATATATATATATATATATATATATATATATATATATATATGTGTATATATATATATATATATATATATATATATATATATATATATATATATATATATATATAGGTACCAGGAGATAGGCCAGTACACCAGGAGACATGGAGGGGACCGTAGGAGAACTACAACTCAGCAGCAGGGCCACTACCTCGTCCTTTGTGCAAGGAGGAGAATTAGGAGGTCCACTGTCAGGGCCCTACAAAATGACCTCCAGCAGGCCACTAATGTGCATGTTTCTACTCAGACTGTCAGAAACAGACTCCATGAGGGTGGAGTGAGAGCCCGACGTCCACATTTAGGGCCTGTGCTTACAGCCCAACACCGTGCAGGACGATTGGCGTTTGCTAGGGAACACCAAAATTGGCAGATTCTGTGCTCTTCATGGATGAAAGCAGGTTCAATCTGAGCACATGTGACATATGTGACAGAGTCTGAAGACACCATGGAGAACGTTATGCTGCCTGCAACATCCTCCAGCATGACCGGTTTGGTGGTGGATCAGTCATGGTGTGGGGAGGTGTTTCTTTGGATGGCGGCACAGCCCTCCATGTGGTAGCCAGAGGTGCCCTGACTGCCATAAGGTACCAGGATGAGATCCTCTGACCCATTGTGACACCATATGATGGTGCAGTGGGCCCTGGATTCCTTCTTATGCATGACAATACTAGGCCTCATGTGGCTGAATTGTCAGCAGTACTTGCATGAGGAGGGCATTGATGTTATGGACTGGCCTGCCCATTGCCCAGACCAGAATCCAATTGAGCACATCTGGGACATAATGTTTCAGTCAATCCACCAATGCCACATTGCAGCACAGACTGTTCAGGAGCTAACTGACACTCTAATCCAGGTCTGGGAAGAGATCCCTCAGGAGAACATCCGCCGTCTCATCAGGAGCATGCCCAGGCGTTGTCGGGAGGTTATAGAGGCATGTGGAGGCCACACACACTACTGAGCCTCATTTAGACTTGTCTTGAGGAACATTCACATTATTTTCATGTTATTTTCCACTTTCATATTGGGTATGAATCCAAATCCAGATCTCCATGATGTAATAATTTTGATTTACATTGATAATTTTTGTGTTATGTTCTTCTCGATCAATTCCACTGTGTTAACAAAGTTTTTCAATGAGAATATTTAATTAATTGAGATCTAGGATGTGTTATTTTGGTGTTCCCGTTAATTTTGTGAGCAATGTATTAGAAATCTCATCTTGTTGAATCTGGTAAAGTCAAACTTTCAGCACCAGCCATTAGCGGATGATCTCTGCAAATACATTTACATTACATCTTCCTACCTTAAAGCCTCAAACCTCCATGGATTTTATTGGGATTTTAGGTCGGAAACCAACAAAGAATAATGCATAATTGTGAAGGGAAAGGAGAACATTGGTCTCTCGCATAAAATCCCAATAAAGTGGTGACAAAATGCTAACGTTTAAAAGGTGTGAATG
This sequence comes from Anableps anableps, assembly GCA_014839685.1. Classification (NCBI taxonomy): domain Eukaryota; kingdom Metazoa; phylum Chordata; class Actinopteri; order Cyprinodontiformes; family Anablepidae; genus Anableps; species Anableps anableps. The sequence goes on from CM026070.1 coordinate 4,491,237, forward strand.
CTTGTTTTTGTTGCAGTGCTGTTCAGCTACCTGCTCCTGCCACTCCTGCCTGATGTTCTTTCAACAATCTCAAAGAACAAGTTGGGCTCTTTCATTTTAGGAGATAAGTGATAAATTAGAAGTTTTTAATCTGGACTAGAAAAGGCCTGGATACATACTATATTCTGTCATAAAGTGACTTGTCTTGAGGAACATTCACTGACGTTGAATCAGCCTGTGATGATATTTTCCACTTTCATATTGAGTATGAATCCAAATCCAGATATCCATGGTGTAATAATTTTGATTTACATTGATAATTTTTGTGTTATTTTCTTCTCAATCAATTCCACTGTGTTAATAGTAAATTTTTTAAATGAGAATATTTAATTAATTGAGATCTAGGATGTGTTATTTTAGTGTTCCCTTTAATTTTGTGAGCAATATTTATCTATCTATCTATCTATCTATCTATCTATCTATCTATCTATATATATATCTATATATCTATATATATATATATATATATATATATATATATATATATATATATATATATATATATATATATATATATATATATATATATATATATATATACACATATATATCAGGCCTTAATATAGATAGTTTATTTGTAAATACCTGAATCCAAACACTTGTGTGTGAGCGTGCTTATGTGCATAAGGTTTCTCCATATAAATGTTCAGTAACTGGTGTGAGGAACTAAAGACCTGACCCCCAGGACTGAATTTTGGGTTTTCACTGTCTGTAATCTATAATCATCAAAAATATTTAGAAGAAATTAAGGCCTGAACTATTTCACTTCATGTGTAATGAATCTATGAGTTTCATGTTCTGAAATGGGTGACAAAAAAATACTAAACTTTTTTGCAATAGTCAAATTTTTTTAGGTGTACCTTTGGTTGCAACAGCAGGATAATGTCAGTATAACCCCAGATTTACATTGCACCCATCTCTGCTCTATACTGCTGTGCACTTCACTGGCGGAACAAAGCCGTTCCTAATTACCCTAATTTGCACTATGTGAGGCTCCGCTATGCTGTGAACCCCAGAAGTGTTCCGAGAAGCCTGCGTGGGAAATGAGAGATTGCACCATAAAGCCAGCGATTAAAATTGATGAATGGTATCATATAAAATATTGTAGTTCTCAACTTCCAAAATATTTTTTCCCTCACTATGACTGATGCGCCTACTGCAACTCAAGCAAGAGAACTTGACTTAACAGGTTTCAGAAATAAATCCATGTTTTGTGTGTATGTATAGCCATAAATGATACATGCTGACAGCACATATGTATAAATATACCCATATTTTAATAATTATAGCTATTATTTTAAGCAAATGTAGTCTGTCTTGGTGAATTATTTTGAACATACAGACATTGTGCTCATGGCGGACTGGACTCTGCAGTGTAAATTGGGGGTAACCCAGTCCATTACCTCTGAGTTGGTACATTTTCTAATTTTTCAAATCAAGATGGTAACTATTGAGGTAATACTCAGGTGTGATTGCAGCCAGCCAAGAAAATCTGCTGTTCAGATAACAGGAGGGTCCAGTGGAAGGCAATGGTAAATGCATGAGTTACCGAATAAGTTACTACTTTTATATTTGTTGTTGGAAAGCACTGCATGATTGACATCAGCTTTTGGTTTATCAGAGACAAGTTAGTACGGAGAACTGAATGCAATCTTAATGATGTTTAAAAAAAATAATTCAATTTTAAGTTTATTCTCAAAAGTTTTCCTTTTTAAACTCATGAATTATATTTTGAAGTGTGTCAGAATTGAAAATAATCAAAGTAAAATCTTCCTCATGTTTTGTATTTGTAGGTTTAACGTGAATTGGAGTTATGTTATTGTTACTCACTTTTTGGCCATCATGTTTTAAAGATTTCCTTTGAGAAATAATCTGAGGTTTGATGCTTGTCAGCCTATAAGAAAAGAAAAAAATGTTAGGCGCTGGTATTTTTTTCTTTGAGGTATGTCATTTCACCTGGTATACAGTTTTGTAAATGTGATGACCATAAAATGTATCTTTTCATGAAGAATACTCCTGTATATCTGTCACACATAGGGATAAATATTTAAAGGAAATACAACTAAATAAATAAAGCTAATAAGAAAACACCTTTCGAGTCATCACACTTTTACAGATATGTTTTGTTGGCAGTCACTAAGTTTATGCTCAGTAGACTGATGAATAAGTACTGTATGTGACCATTAGAAGCCCCAAATAACAAAAATCAAATTATGATAATGTTAGGTTTAAACCCCTAACATTTTACATGCAACCTGCACAAAAGAAGACACAGAGAATTAATGCTTTTTACTTGCAAGGAGAGTGCTCGGAGACTGCTCAGTTACAATCCTCCAACCACTCTGAGGCAGTCTCCTCTCTCCAGGCTTTTTATTTGAAGTGGGAACGCCCTGGTTACAAGGAGCTTCAACTTCTAAGGGGAAGGGTAAAAACCAGTTACAACCAGTCGAAGCTTGCTTATCTCACATTCCTTACGTATAATTTAGATACGTTATCTCAGTGTCGCTTCTGCATTCATTCATGAAGCATCCATACCTCCCCCACATGCAGCGGTTGTTACTGCTTGCACTACCTCCCACAGCTACTGTCTTCTGGAAACAGTTCTCAGAACATGTTTATCATCACATCAACATTAAGAAACATAGTAAAAGTAGAATAACTTATGTACACTTACTCTAACAGATAAAGATTTACTTCTTTGAATGAATAACCAGATAAAAAGCCAGCATTTCAGTCTGAGAGAGTTGAAAGTCAACAACATATGAAAGTAACCACCAGAGAGGAAATCACTTTGCTCATCTCAGTCAGAGGCTAAGAGCTGTTTCTTGCTCTCATTACACAAATATGGAATATGGCATTGTGTGACACTCAAGATCCAATAATCGTAAGAGAACTGTTGACACACAATCTTATTACATGATAATGATTTTAGTGCAGCTTAAAAGTTCAGAAATGTCTTACCCAAACTGTTGGATCGGTGAGGCTCACTGACGCAGGATGCAGGCAGAGCAGCCAGCAGTCTGCTTCCAGTGCTTTTATAGTCCAGCAGAGGGGGATGGAGGGGATGAGGCGGTTGTCAATGCTGTGAAATCACATGACTTGCCAGAAACAGCCTGATTTTCTATAATGAACATAAACACTTTTCAAAATATCAGAAACAGTTTTCAACAATTTTCAGATTTACATTTGTTTAACAATTTTTTTTTAGTAAGAGCTTCTATTTTTGTCTTTTTTAACTGACTGGGTGAAAGTTCTGCTCTGTTTGTGAGTTTGTATGCCTGTGTGTGTGTGTGTGTGTGTTGTACATTTGTGTGTGTGTGTGTAACTTGTTTATATTGCTTAGTAAGGTCTTTTTGTGGTAGAATCACTTCCCTGTTGAGGACTGATCAGCAGACTCCCATTTTTTGGTTAGAACTATTACATGAGTCAAGATTAGGTTAGGGTATACATTTACAGATCTATACCTTTCTTTCTTGTCTCAGATCTTTAAGAAAATAGTTGCTAATCAAGTGTGTGAGCATTAAAACAGTACTGACCTGTTTGAAGTGTTACAGTCAGGCTTCAGAGCTCATCATAGCACTGAAACAGCTCTGGTGAAAGTTAAATATGACTTCAGTCCATTAACTTGGCCTCAGATAATGGACTTGTGTCTGTTCTGGTTTTGCTTGATCTCAGTGCTGCTTTTGATTCAGTTGACCACAGTATTCTCTTGGAAAGGCTTGAACATGTAGGTATCAAAGGAACAGCACTAGGCTGGTTTAAATCTTATCTATCTGACAGATTCCAATTTGTTCATGTGAACAATAAATCTTCCTCATACTCAAAGGTTACTTGTGGAGTACTACAGGGCTTGGATCAATACTTTTTACTATATATATATATATATATATATATATATATATATATATATATATATATATATATATATATATATATATATATATATATATATATATATATATATATATATGCTTCCAGTTGGAAAAAATCATCAGACAGCATCATAAATCCTGATGAATCCAATCAGTCTTGAAGACATAAAAACCTGGATGACACCAAACGTTCTTTTAAATTCTGACAAGACAGATGTTGTTGTCTTTGGACCAGAACCAGAAAGACACTCAATCACTTGATCTGGATGGAATTAAATTGCCATCTGCCATCAAAGTATGTGTTATTTTTGACCAGGACATGTAATTCCCATATCACCATACCAATTTTATTTACAGAGCACTTTAAACACCCACAGGACTAAAGTGCAGTACACAATCATATAATACAAAATGATCAATCATAAAATCAATAAATGAAGTTATATATAAAAGTAGTAGTAAAAATAATGAAATAATAAAATACAATACAACAAAGTCAACATCTCAGACTCTGTCAAAGGCCAAAGAAGAGAAATGGGTCTTAAGAAGGGATTTAAAATCAAAAAATGAAGAGGCCTGTCTAATGTCCAAGGGAAGATCATTCCACAGCGTGGGAGCTGCTACAGAAAAACCATGGTCCCCTCTGAGCTTGTGCTTCGTCTTTGGCACCTTCAGAAGCAACTGGTCAGCTGACCTGATGGAATAGGAGGGTGTGTAGGGATGGAGCAGCTCAGACAGGTTGGGCGGGGCAAGGCCATTAAGAGCTTTAAAAACAAATAAAAAAATGAATCCTTAAATGTACCGGCAGCCAGTGCAGAGAGGCTAAACTAGGGAAAATATGGCCAAATATTTGTGCATCTGTTAAGAGACCTGCAAAAGTTATCTGTACCCTCTGAAGATGGGAGATGCATGAATCACTGACTCCTCAATAGGGTGCATTACAGTAATCCAGCTGAGTGGTTACAAAAGCATTGATTACTCTTTCAAAATGCTGATGAAAAAGGATAGGCTTTACTTTCGCTAGCTGCCTCAAGTAGAAAAAGCTGGATTTTACAGTGGCTCTAATGTTTCCAACTTAAGTCCAGCATCCATTTTAACCCCTAATGTTGTAATAATAGGCCTGATGTAGTCCACAAAATGCAGTTAAAAGACTTTAGCTGATCCAAAATGCTGCAGCAAGAGTTCTGATGAAAATTAAATAGAGAGCTCATATTTCTCCTATTTTCACTTCCTTTCATTGGCTCCCTGTTAAATTCATAATAGAATTTAAGAATGAAATGTCTCTACTCATTTTTGCTAAGATTTAAAGAACTGGCTGGGGGAGAGGACTTGTTATAATGTAACACCAGGAGGCAGAGGAATCCATTTGGCTGGTGGTAGCAGAGGACACACTCTGGAGAAGTTACCAAAGATCTAACTTGTGTTTAGTTATGTTTTTTAGCTCTAACATTTTTTTGTAGTTACAATGTGTTGGCTTTATTTAGTTTCCTTGGCTTATTCATTGTTGTTTGTCTTAGTCCCCACCCATCCCTTTCCTCTTTTTTTGTAGACTAGCCTTTGTGTTTATATTCCCCTGTGTGTTCATTGTTAGGGAGATCATTTTTGTTGGTTGTCCTTAGTTATGTTTGTCTTAGTGTAGTTGCTTTTCCATTGATTTTTTTTCCTTTTTTTGAAAAATGAACAGGAACATTTTTTTATGCCTTTGTCTTGTGCCTTAGTGTTCTCCCTCTGAAGTAGTTCCTAACTGCAGAGACTTTTTCGCCTATGCATGAAAAACTTGTAAACAGAAGACATCTAAAGGAGGGCATCCAGGAGACATCCTGAACAAACAACCATCCTTACTGACTCCTTTTGACTTAGAGGAGCACCAGCTCTACTCTGAGCTCCACCTGGATGATGGACCTCCTTTCCTTGTCTCTAAAGCAGGGCCTACAGAGGGAATGTTTATTTCAGCTCCTTCTATCCACCATCTTATTTTAATCCTGATCCATGTCTCAATGCTTTAGGCGAGGGTTTGAACATAGATGTTCCACCTTTTTGCTCACTACATGAGATGGAAGCAATGTCCTTATTACTCCAGGCAACAACAGGTTTGGTTTGGCTATGAATAATTATTAATGAGTGCCAAAGGCAATTTTTAGCTAAATTAGTCATTTTATCAACATACCAAGTTGGGGTTCCACCTGATTATTAGGAAATAATAGCCAAACAGGATTTCTAACAGCCCACATCTGAGTGTCCCATCCCTCTTCTTTCCATGGATTAACCGGACTGAGTGTTACAACTGGTTCTTGGATTTGATCCAGGTTATGATTGTGTTTAAATCCAATCCAACCTGATTCATTCTAATTAGAGGCCAGAACCCGAAATAAACCTGACATAAACTAACAGTTTAAAATACTTCCAGACCCCTGACTTTGCACTCTGCTGGATTAGTAGTGTAACTTCCCCTGTTTTTGGCTTTTGTTGAACATCTTCCAGATCCATTTTGTTGCTTGTTATCATCATCCTTTTCCTCAATGTTAAAATCACAACCAAATCTGAAAATGAATTCATCTATAGAAGTTTGGGGGGAATTGTTTGAGCTTGACTGTTTTCTTTGCAGTTAGGAGGAGGGCAAAGCCCAAAAGATTGAAAAAAGCATTCGTAATTACAAACTAACTAAAATCCAATAAGGAGTTTCACAGTTCCAGTAAATACAACTGCAACTTGGGATCCAAATCTGCTTTTGATTCATAATTGTGTAGATGTTTTTTTGTTTGTTTTCTTTTTAAGATTTTGTCACAATTGTATAGTTTTCTATTTCCTATATTGTTGCTAATTATTGTTGCTTTTCTGTGTGCTTTCATTTGTCTTTCCCTTTACCGCTGATGCATAGGAACTTCCAGGGACAAACAAATGATTATTCTGTTCTGTTATGTGTTCTCCACTGATTCTCTTCATCAAGGACACAGATCCTTTAGTTTTTGGCAGTGGCCTCCTGTAGATCATTGAAGATCTTGATGGGTCTGGCCAACAAGATTAGCTGCTGCATCTGATTAAAAAAAAAAATTACAGCAAAAATATTCATACCCATTGAACTTCCATATTTTTTTCAAAACTAAAACCATATATATATATTTCATTTGGATTTCATTTTGTGCCCCCTTTACTCTGATGCACCAAAATAAAATCTAGACCAGTTTCCTTCACAAGTCACCTAATTAGTACATACTGTAGAATCCCCCATGTGTAATTTAATTTTAGAGTAAATTCAGCCATTCTCTCGAGGACTTAAAGGTTTCTTAGAGAACATATAAAAAAACGGCATCATGAAGTCCAAGAAATATAGATTCAGTTTTGACAACAGTCATTAAAAAATTACATGGAAATCCTTGTGTTTTTGTGTTTGTTCACAACTGTTTGTGGGTGACAAGCAATACCTATTAAATGGAATGATGCTTCCACCTAGTGGAAGACGTTAATATGACAAGAAAAGAAAGGACGGCTCATGTCTTATTTTGTGGGCTCCATGTAAACGCTAACATTCTCTGCTCTTAAAAACACTCCTCCATGCTAAGAAGAGATGCAAAAAATTAAGAACAGAAATTACAAATTGTCACTTTGAGCTTGTGTTGTTGATTCACCATTGTCTGAGCAGCTCGGTAGTAGACTTTGTGAAGAAAGTTTACAGTATATGGCGCAAATTGTGCCTTTAGCAAATTGGGACATACATTTTTATTAACTGGATACAAAATTTTACTGCATCTTTATAAGAACAGGTACAGTTGTGTAAAAAAAAAAAAAAAAAAAAAGATTTCCTTGCAGATTTCCTATGAGAATTACTCCAGAAGCCCACCAGGAACAAATGAACCAAGGACAACATCTAAAGGACTGCAGGCCTCAGAGGCCTTGGTTAAGATTAAAAACAACAAAAAGACTCAGAAAGAATGGCATCTATGGAAAAGTTTAAAGCCCATGGTGACTGAAAATAACGACTTGTAAAGTAGTGTGTGTCATATTGCATCTGGCATAAAACTAACACAACATTTTAGAAAAAGAACAGTATACTGAGTGAAACATAGTAGAGGTAGTGTCATGGTCTGGGGCTGCTTTGCTACTTCAGGGCCTGGGCTATTTGCCATCAAAGTTTTGGAGTGGCCGAGTCAAAGTCTGAATTTAAGTTTAATGGAAATATTTGGCATGTCCTCAAACAGGCCACTCATGCTTAAAACACTCGAATGTGGCTGAACCAAAACTATTTAAAATTCTTTACAGCAATGTAAACAATTCATTACAAGTCATCCTGAATGCCTTAAGAGGGCAATTACTTTATCACATAAAACCAAACTGGTTTTAGCACCTCTGCAAACAACCAGTGCAAGATGTTTCATCCAGCACTGATGGGGAATGGGTTCTCATCCAGGAAATGATTACTTTTGACCACATTTTGCACAATGGTTGCAGTTCTCATATTTAAATTCTCCATAAAGTTATTCTAGTCAAGTTGCTTGTTTCAGAGTGTTTACATAAATCCTTTTACCTTACTGTTTTAGAGTCAGTGCAGAGTCAGGTTCTGCAAATATTGGCAGCAGGAATGCATCACTCTGAAGATGCTTTCAGCAATGTTTTTCATATGTACTACATGTTCACTATGCTACATCACAACATAAAACATGGAAAGGTAAAAATGGGGAGAGGGTGGAAATATGAAGCAACTACAAGCATTTTAAAAGAGCAAAACAAGCATGGAGGAAGTACAGAAAGTTTCGTCTCTAGGTTCAACTCGGCTTTGTTGCAATCTGTAGTGACAGATGTTACAACAGCAAAACTTGTAATGATGCTTAAAATGGAGGTTTAAATAGATGTTTTATTCTGGCAAAAACAAAAGCCAAAGTCCTCTTAAAGGTGTTGAATACGAAACAGAGTTGGAAATTTCTTTCTTACATTGAATATGTGCTAATTCAGGATTACTGAAGAGTGGTTTTGTTGAAAGGATATACAGAGGCATCATAGCAGCTTTTGCAGAAGCTATTTTATAAAATTTAAAATGGTCATCTTTGCATTGCATCTTTTTTTTAATAAACAGAAGGGGATTAATATTAACACAGGAAATTGAAGTTGGAGGCAGCGCACCACTAATTATTTTCCTGCATGAAAGACAGAGAGCAGAACATTTAAACTGATTCTGGCCAGAATAACTAACAGAAAACGGAGGCAGTGAGAAAATGAATAAAACAGTATTTACTTAAATTAATAAATTTATTTTTGCTTTTTACATCCCATACCATACCTCAGGGGTGTCCAAGCTTTTTGTCAAGTGGGCCTAAAAATGGAAATAACTGTAAATCTGAAACTCAAAAAGGGTTTTGCATGTTTGCCTTATAAAAAGAAAGGCACTGATTGAAAAAACTACAAAAAACCCAACATTTAATCTTTTCTAAGCAATTAGATCAGGATTTGTGTCACTCTTTCTTTTAAAAAGATTGCTGTATTAATTAATTAATTCATTAAAAACTAATCTGGGAGCACCAGAATCTGCTTCTGAGTAAAAGTCACTGCATAGTTGGGATCCTATTTAGTATGAAATCAAGAAAAAGTAAAAACCCTGGTTATTTTTAAATTATCTGGAATAATTTTACTCTCATTAAGAATAAAAAGTTTCCATCTGCATCAAGTGCTTGTGGATTTGGGAAGACTAATAGGTGTCAATCTTGAATTGCGGTCAGGGGCTGCACAAAATCAGTCCAGGGGCCTCTGCCATAGCTCTCTGTGTCCATGAACATAAGCCGATTGGACCAACTCACCCACACCTATATTCTGGTTTTGTTCACTGTCTACACTGCAGAAAAGAACTGAAAAGACAGAACAACATAACTTCTAATGTATTTCTTAAAACTGTTGGTTTTCTTTTGCTGTGTTTCTGGCACCACCCTTTGCATGGAAGCGTTCTTGTTGCTGTTGGTGCACACAGTCAGAACCCAAAAATCTGAGCGGATCCAGATACAGATGATAAAACTGACAGGCTTTGCCGTGAAGTCGACATTAAGGTTAACCGGTTGGTAGGAATTAGACTCTAAGCTGACTTGGAAAGGATTTACACATTCTGTTCTCACTATGTGTTTTGAGAGGTACCTACAGGGAAGATATTAACTACTTATATATTTTAACATAACCTTATTTTCAAAAATTTTGAACAATCCTTTTAAAACAATCAAACAGATCTTGACAAAAATCTATTTAATTTGGTGGCTGTTCATCATTTTATTCACTAGATGTCATTGTCTGTTAATGACAACAAGATAGCGCGCTTTATAAACCCCAAATGTGGTTTGTTATGAGTGTCTTAGTTGTGAAAGATTAAAATGTATCTATTCTGAGCTTGTGTCCAAAGCCTGGATTTCCTTCAAGAACTCCACAGCGCCTCCTGGGAGCTTTTTCAAAGTCAGCAGAATACCTCATCATATAGCTTTATTTCCCATGCCTTAATCAGGTCTCTGTGCAAACATTAGAGCCTTATTGAAGCTGAACTCATATTTACATTTTCCCCCAACATCCACCTATTCTGCCTGACAGCTTTATAGTTATAAAAATTCAAGCTTTCCACAAACAAAGTGGAAACGCTGTTCTGGCACTTTTATTTTTACATCTCTGTCTGTCAACACAGAGGAAGCTGGTAGGAGAACTAGGTCACAATTTCTGCTAAACAGGCAGAACATATTCTTCTGCACTGGATTTCAAAAACATTTTTTTTTTTTTTTTTTTTTTTTTTTTTGGTTCTTCAGGAGTCGTCATCAGTAAAATCCTACTGACCTGCTGCTATGTAACAGAAGTGAATATAGGTTAATTTCGGTATTCAAAAAAAAATCTAAATTTTTAAAAAAGGTGTTGCTCAAAATAAATGATTCGCGTAGATGTCAAAAAGAAAGAAATGAAGTAGGGGAGAACAGGGTTGGTTGTCACACTTACTTTCATCTAAATTCCAAAAAATGCAATGCTTAGTCAATCCCATTTCAGTGTGTAATGGAACCTCAAAGTGTTGGAATAGAGTAACCATATCCTTCTCAAGAGAATTTTTTTTCAAATATACACACCACCAGATATGACTTGTGGATTTGTGACAACCAACCCCACTGAGGGCTTAGTTGTCCCAATTATATTTCAATGAGAAATAATTTAGGAAGGAGGCTTCTGGAGAAAGAGTATTTTTAATGCAGTTTTTCCATTTACAGTGTTTAATTTAATATCTTAGTTGAAAAAACATCTTACAGAGGCAACAACATCTCATTTGGCATGAATTGACAGAAAAATATGGGCTATCCAACTTGTTAAACATCAGTAGGCTCTATAAAACAGAATCAAGTTGTCTACAACAGAACATATGGCCGACCCAAATCTATTATTTTATTTACTCACTTTCTGGACAGGACCTTATCTGTCAAAACCACAGTTTTGACAGATAAGGTCCTGGTGCTCAATTCTTGCACTGAATGTGCTGGACCCATGTCTCGTTGGGGCGGCTGTTTGATAAGGGCTCCACACACACAAAACATACACATTCATCTTCATCCAAGGATGACTCCTTCGCCTGTCTCAACCTTCTCTTAATTTTCCTTTTTTAAGGTGTTGATTTTTTCTTTTCAGCTAAAGAGAATCATTTTTTTCATCTTTTAAGTAGCTGCCATTTGTTTTTCAGTTGTCACACGTGACAACAAAGAGGATGTTACAACTAACCCCATCAGCGATTTTTTTTTTTTGCTAGCAGTTGTGCTACCGTGACAACCAACCCCTATGGTTTACATTTCAGCTCAAGTGTTGTGGTTAACTTTGTAGCAATAAGCTTAAATAACTAGAAACACACAGGCTAAATAATACTTTCAGAGCATTTTTATTCTGATTTTATTCTTCACTTAAAAGCATTCAATAACTGCTACCATATCTGAGGTGTCTTCATGCAGTGTCTTGCAAAAGTATTCATACCCTTTTTCACCTTTTGTCTTGCTGCAGCCACAAACCTTCCCATAACAGACCAACGCAAAGTAAAATAGAAGAAAAGAAATAATCTTTATTGTCCTTCAGTGGAAACATTCAAGTATACCAGCAGCAAAGTAACAGGTAGATATTCACACAAATGTCAGAATTATAAAAACAAAAACAAAAGACTGTACTTTAAAGTGAAAATTTACAGCATAAGAAAAAAATACTATTGTGGAAGAGGAAGAATAACAACACAGGAGCTAAGTTTGATCAATTTGTTAACTCAACTCCAAATGAGAACAAGAGAACATCCATCCATCCATTATGCTTATGCAGAGTTGTGAGGGGGGCTGGTGCCTATCTCCAGTGATCATCGGGTGAGAGGCGGGGCTCAGGTTGGCAGTCCATTGCAGGGCAACATAGAGACAGAAAGGACAAACAACCATGCATGCACAGACTCACACCTAATGAGAATTTATAGAGATCAATTAACCTAACAGTCATGTTTTTGGCCTGTGGAAAGAAGCCAGAGTACCCAGAGAGAACCCACGCGTGCACAGGGAGAACATGCAAACTCCAAACTTCTTGCTGCAAGGCAACTGCACCACTGTGCAGCCCCACAGTGGAACACATTTTTTAAAACCATTACATCCTGTTGTCTGGATGTGAGTGGAGCCCCTTAGTGGTACATCACGCTGCAACGTAACTAAAAATAGCACATGCAGCTTCGAAGAAATGTGCAGATGAATAAGATATATATTTTTAAATGCACAAAATGTGCATAAATATTTGTGCATATTAAAAAATAACAGCAGACTAAATGTAAACTGTGGCAATAACAGCAGGGATTTAAACTGTTTTTGAGTATGTTGTAGTGATGATTATAAAGTGTTACAGCCGCTGCACCATCCACGGAAGGAAGGGCCTGCAATAATGATACTTTGTGCACTTAGGATCTAGCAGTCACTGAAGGAGCTCTCTAGTTCTGTAGTGGAGTCCAACTAAATGATACACAGCATTCAAAGTTTCTTTTTTTTCTTACAAACAAAATACTAAAAAGTCCAGCTTCAATTTAGGTTCCTCTAACCCCCCTGTTATGACCAAATATGTCAAGGAATAGATGCTTTTTAGATATAAAGCTAATATTAAAAAGTTGTTGTTTTTCTGTATTTGATACGATATTTGCACATCTCTTAGTTGCATATACTAAAATGAAACTAGTTTTGTATTGAACATTTTTGTCACTGTGTCTTAAATTATGTGCCTTTTTTCCCTTTATTTACCATAACTATATCCTGGCCATTGCCTTCTTATGCAGTTCCGCTCGATTCTCATCTCTCTTCAGTGGGTTTTCTCCCATTGAACTGAATTTCTGCAGTAGAATTTCAACAGGGCCTGTAAGTGAAAAGAAGGAGAAGTTGTGAATGACGAATATCTGATTATTTGCTCTATTCCAAAACACAAAGAAGAAATAAGATTATTGTTCTTTGATTAATTCATGTAAGAAACATTTTTCTGTTGTAGGTAGCTCTAAAAAATTATCTGTCAATGGGTCATATAGATTTTGTGACTCTATACAAAGGAAAGCTCCCTATTGTAATGTCTGATTTGGAGGTTGCAAAAGACAGGGAATTTTTCTGCAAATCAATGACTCAATGCAATCTGCTGAGTTTCCATAGACACAAATATTTTTAAGTTAATTTGTTGTGAAATGGTGCTATGTAAATAAACTGAATTGAATTAAAACACTGTACTTACTGCAAAGTTGAGAAAATAATTCAAAATAGCTATTATTATAAAGGTCTTAGAAGGTAGCAAAACAATTGTTCCTCTAGACAGCAAACTCTACATTCAGCTTTCCAGGTTGAAATTTGTGATCGAGACAAATGGTAATAACTACAGAAATATTAGACACACCACAGACCTTTGCAATCTGGTTGCAAGTTCCATAATTTTTTCCATTACAACTGACCAGCTAGCCCATCCCTGCTGAAAACAAGCCTCCCTATAGCATAATGCTGCCTCCACCGTGTTTTACCATGAAGATGGTGTGTTTCGGGTGGTGAGCAGTGGAATTTTCCTTCATACAATATCATTTTGCATGGAGGCTACAGGTTATACTGACACAAAAATACACACAGATGTAATAATTATGTCATTTCTGAAGGCATTTAGTTGCACTGGGAATTATTGCATGGTGCATCACTGTAAAGGAAACTGAATGCAAAAGTATGCCAGATTTTTTAGAAATTTATTTGTAAAGATCTTAGAAACCTATGCATTATTTCTCTTTCACTTTACAATTATATACTTTGTGTTTATCTATGTCATCAAATCCAAAGAAAACACCTTAAGGGTTTGTGGTTGTAGTGTGGACATGGAAGAACCTTGTCTTGTAAAACCAGCACAGTCTGCAGTAAACCAAATAAAAACATGCTTCCTCTGTGTTTTATACCAGCCCGCTTCCCATATTTCAGGCGGCTAATGAGTGAAAACCAACCTGGAGCATTAACTGACGGGTTTCTTGCTGTTGCTATGCAGATCTCAGACTCCCAGAATCACCGTTGTTTACTTTCTAAACATTACTAATGTTAACAGTTCACAAGGTCACTGATGTTGCAACTCTTTATGAGCGGACCTGTTTCATGTTTACTAGAACCAAACCATGACCTCAGCCATGTTTCATCTCCAGTTATTGTTTGTTTTCTAATCCTATATTTTAAAAACAAGTCTGGCTGACCTTGGACTCCGATACCAGGGCCCAATAAACTCTGTTTATTCTATTTCTGTTCAATTTAATGGTGTTATTTTATTAATCTGATTAGAACATTTAAGGACTGAAATGTCTCTGAATGTGGGTTTCCATCTCTGGTTTAATTTAGTATAGAATAGAATAGAATAGAATAGAATAGAATAGAATAGAATAGAATAGAAACAGCCTTTATTGTCCCACAAAGGGGGAAATTCAGGTGTAACAGCAGCAACAGATATAAAGTTTCACACAAAAAGTTCTTAAAGTGTAAAAAACAATTTTTAAAAAGCAAGATTAACAATAACAATTATATACTGTACAAGACTCCAGCAGAAAATACTGTGCAGTTGTTAGAAATAGGCATATCAGACTCACGATCCTAGGGCTGTGCTACTGAGTTGGATCACTTTTTCCAAGAATTTACATAATATGCATGTGTACTGAACATTAAAAAAGATACAGACTATTAACAATATAGTATATCAGTGCAGAAAAACTGATGTGCAATAACAGCAGAAATGTTATTTAAAAATTAGTAAGAACAGAGCAGATTATCGTGCAAAAAGCCAGCAGGGATGTAAACACTTATTGATTTTGTTGGGAGCAGTGATGGTTATAAAGTCTAACAGCTGCTGGGAGGAAGGATCTACGATAACGCTCCTTTGAGCATTTAGGATGCAGCAGTCTATCACTGAAGGAGCTCTCCAGCTCAGCAACAGCTTCACGCATAGGTGGGAGACATTGTCCATCAGTGCATCAGTGATGTTATTTTAGTCAGAGTCCTTCTATCTCCCACCACCTCCACTGGGTCAAGGGGACATCCTAGCATAGAGCTGGCCTTCCCGATTAGCTTATCAAACCACTTCCTCTCAGCTGTAGCACACAAAGTTCCTGTTTAACAAGAATAAGCTTTAGTTTTAGGAATAACCCAGCTTGGCTATGTCAGGGTATACCAACTTTTCCACAGAGTTTTAATTTAAGTGCTTATATAATGCTGTATGTCTGGTTTAAATATAGACGAATACCATTTTCAAAAAGGACATCCCTCAACTTTTAGTGTTTATGATATTCTACGATTTAAAAAACCCCTCCAAAGTTTGTTATTTTATATGGAGCATGTGGCGTGTTCAGACATGTTGGTATCTACACTGCAGTTTTTTCTGTGGGTTTAAGCAGATTTTGGCTTGCATGTATTGGGTATGATAACAAAAAGAGCTTAATGATTAAAGCACTGAAGTTGCCTCGTAAGGAATCTTCTAATCAACTGCTTTAAGCCACAATCAGAATATTAGACAACTAAAACCACAGATGGAGGAAACGTAAGTCAAGACCTGAGGTACAAAGTTGAGGTAATCACTTGAATACTTGCCTAGAATCTGAAAGAAAAGATTGAAATAAAATTAATCCCCTTATTAAAGAATATCAGCCTGCATACTGATAACAATGTCTCACTCAAAAAGGAAACATAAGTTTTGGGTATTTACTATAATTTCCTACTTTGTACATGGTAAAATATATTCAAAATTATACTCCTGCAAGAACTTCTCATTTAGCTGCTGGTTTGTTTTAGAATCTGCACACAGATATGGTAAAAGTATCTGTTATGATCTGGGGCTGCACAGTGGAGTTATGACTTTCAAAATTACCTCACAGGCTCAAATCTCAGCTGGGGTATTTCTAAGAGGTAATTTCAGGCCCAGCCTGTGTGTGTATGAGTGAAGCAACGCTGTTTCCTACCATAGTGCAAAAACAAACATTTAAGGTTATTTGTCTTCACTGAATTGCTCATAGGTGTGTACCATTCTTCTGCACTGTGTCTCTTCATGGGGTGTTGATGGACTGGTGACCTGGGTGACCCCTGCCTCCCCTTCCCTTCCTAAAAAGTAATAGACAGGTATAGAAAATGGATGGATAGATATTTTTCTCATCTATATCTGCCATAGAAAAACAACAACATAGTTATGAACTGATCAAGATTTGAGAGAGATTTGCTCATAAACTCAAGAATTTATAATGAAAAAATGGTTTCTACTGTTACTGTTGAAATTTTACCAGATATTAATTTATGTGTGAACCTTTAGGTAAGAGAGAATTTATTTATTATTTCAGAAAATATAAGTATGAAAGTTATCTGATTATTGTATACATTTGAGTCATATAGTTTCATTTATTTTTTTTCTTTACTTTTTAGGCTTTTTTATTTCAGTAAGATATCCATACTTTTTATTAGCATATTTTAAGTAAGATATTTAATTAATTATTATTATTTTTTTAAATCTGAAGCAAGAAATGTATCCACACCTATCAAAAAAAAAACAACATTTGAACAGTTAGGTATCAAACACTAGAGGGCGCACTTCTTGTTTACCGCTTAGTTTGTTGTGGTTCCCATTGAAACTGGGACTTTTTCTACGGTGTTTGTCTCATTTTAAACGCAGTTTATCGTGCCTTCTCGGTGTCTAGGGCTTTTTTCATACTTTTTTGAATGTTTGGATGCTGAAAGTCCTTCTCTTATTGATAGGTGGGGGGGGGTCTGCTTTGTTCATCGTTGCACTGTCAGAGCGCGTGCGTCCACCATCCCTTCCTTACTGGTTGGTCACGTTTTACTTCGGCCAATAGGAGGCGGCGGAGATGCTTGGCAGCGCTATAAATGCAAAGCAGCAGCAGCGGAAGCAGCAGGAATGAGCAACAATAAAAAGAGATACTTCGAGCATAGAGCAGGATACTGTTTTGATCTGTCGATATTTTTCTACACTTAACATCAGGTACGCGAGTTTCTGTTGTTAACAAACGTGCTTTGTGGGCTGTTACCGTCATTTGTTTCGTCTGTTGCAAACTTTTTTTCTTACCTACGTAAGCTCTCAACCCCCAGCAAGATCAGAACAAAGGGTGGCTTTGAAATGTTTGTCGCTGATGTTGCCTTCTTTAATCAGAGATGTACAACGGCTAGCCTTCACTGCTGGCTATTTGATGTCAAGCTAACACTTTGTATCTACAAGGCTGTCCATAAGGTTGCGATAAGATTTACATTTTAAATCTCTTTATGAAATGATGGCAATGTGATATTGACGAAGTGTATTTTATTGATGAATCTCTTTTGAACATTTCACACTGAGCTTTAATAAAGAGGACTGGTTGTTTATTAAAACAGAAGGATTCCAGCAGAGAAGCCCATCGTGTGTCGTCTTCTCATTGTAGGTTACAGGGTCAGGAAGATGGCCACCTCAGCAAGTTCAAAACTGAGCAAAGCTGTTAAGCAGCGGTACATGGATCTCCATCAGGGAGAAAAGATCCAAGCCATGTACATATGGATAGATGGAACAGGAGAGGGACTGCGGTGCAAGACCAAAACTTTAGATTTTGAACCGAAATCCGTCGACGGTAAGATCGACATCCAGTAAAGTGTAGTTAAACGTTACTTGTTGCAGGTTTTTGATTTCCCCCCCCCCCTTTTTTTTTTTTTTTTTTTTTTTCCCCCCCTCTAAGATCTTCCCGAGTGGAATTTCGACGGCTCCAGCACGTACCAGTCAGAAGGCTCCAACAGCGACATGTACCTTATCCCTGCGACCATGTTCAGGGACCCATTCAGAAAGGACCCCAATAAGCTGGTCCTCTGTGAGGTGCTGAAGTACAACCGCAAGCCAGCAGGTGAGCAGATGGGGGGGAAACACGTTGAATTCTCTCTTTTGCTTCTGCTAACTCCTTTACTGCTGTCCAAACAGAGACTAACTTGCGGCAGAACTGTAAACAGATCATGAGGATGGTGGAAAACCACCACCCATGGTTTGGCATGGAGCAGGAGTACACCATCCTGGGTACCGACGGTCATCCCTTCGGCTGGCCCTCCAATGGGTTCCCGGGTCCACAAGGTGAGTGTCAGCTATGTACGCTGCAAAAAAAAACAAAAAACAAACAAACCCTTACCAAGTATTTTTGACTAGTTCAAATATCTTAGTACACCTGGAATGAGACAAAATGAACTTAACAGTAACTTTTGAGCAAAATAAATAAATGTATGTAGTTAAGTTAATTTTGTGTTATTTCAAGTGTACTAAGATATTTGAACTAGAAAATAGACAAGAGTACTTGGTAAGACATTGTATCTTTTCAGTGTAGTTTTACTCATTGTTGCAATAGAAGTTTTGAAAAGCCACCTCAACTGCAACACTGCCTGTGTTTTGATCATTTAGGGCCTTATTATTGTGGCGTTGGAGCAGATAAGGCATATGGACGGGACATAGTGGAGGCCCACTACAGAGCCTGTCTGTACGCTGGAGTTCAGATCTGCGGGACCAACGCTGAAGTCATGCCCGCACAGGTACTTTTCCATCAATGCATCACAAAACGCAAAGCTTACATACCTGGTAACTAATATCAACATCAATGCTGCTGTTTTAGTGGGAGTTCCAGGTCGGGCCCTGTGAAGGAATCAACATGGGGGACCATCTTTGGGCCGCTCGCTTCATCCTTCACAGAGTCTGTGAGGATTTTGGCGTGGTGGTGTCATTTGACCCCAAGCCTATCTCAGGGAACTGGAACGGTGCTGGTTGCCACACCAATTTCAGCACAAAGGAGATGCGTGAAGAGGGAGGACTCAAGTAAGGACCCAATCAGTCAGTCGACTATTTTTCCAATTTATTCATGATTTAGTTTCCTAATCTTAAACTTCTCTCTTCAGAGTCATTGAGGAGACAATTGAGAGGCTGGCAAAGAGACACATGTATCACATCCGGGCTTACGATCCTAAAGGCGGGCTTGACAACGCCAGGCGCCTAACTGGTCATCACGAAACCTCAAACATCAGTGAGTTCTCGGCCGGCGTGGCCAACCGCGGAGCCAGCATCCGCATCCCCCGTTCGGTGGGACAAGAGAAGAGGGGCTACTTTGAGGACCGCCGTCCGTCCGCCAACTGCGACCCTTACATGGTCACGGAGGCACTGGTGCGCACCTGTTTGCTCAAAGAAGAAGGCGACGAGCCCACAGACTACAACAAATGAGCACTCTGAGGAAGTGTCACAATTTAAACTTTTAGTCTTGTGTCTAGTTTAAGACTCAACAAAGACTTCACTCGTCTTAATTGGTGCTTGACAATGAAATAATCAAGGTATCCCTGCATTGAGTTGTGTGCGTCAACTGACGCAAACACTGCCTTCTATTATCAGTGGGTTTTGTTTCAGTTTAGGTGATCATTTCTATAGCTGTACACCATTATCGCCTGTTTAACTTGTCCTAATGCAAGCTGTTAAAATTCCTCAGCTTTTTGCTGTAGCCCTTAGAATACTCAGCCAAAGGCATTTGAATGTTTTATACAAACCTTGACCTCTGTCTCAGTTTGTCATGTTGTAATGTAAACAGATTCCCTTTTTATGATTGTTAAAAATAATGCATGTTTGCTTTGTCTTTTCACGAATTAACTCGGCAATAAATTGCGTTTTTTTTTGTGTTTTTTTTTTTTTTTTTTTTTTTTTTCCCCTCTTTCTCTCTTCTCCCCCCCCCCCCCCCCCCCAAAACCTAGCAAGTTGTTCTGGTAAGAGGGAGGGCTCTTCTCAGAAATTTAAAAAAAGGAAGTCTGTCACCACCATAACCTTTTGAATTTTTAATGGAAATTATGTCTTCCTTGGAGTGTTTCATTGATAAAGCCATGAAGTGATCACTGCAGCACACGATCAATTTAATAGACCGTGATCACATCCAATACCAAAACATGCTGGGTCAAAAGTAGGGCAGTTTTAAGCAAACTTTGGCTCAGATAATGAATGTGCATAAAGGGGTCTGCTCCGTGTTGTTCTTGTCCTCCTGCAGTCCAAACACGTGCATGTGAGGTTATTTGGAGATTCTAGAATGCTGTCTGGTCTGGATGTGTGCATTAAAAATGAAAGGATGGAGTAAGGGGTTTTTTTTTTTTTTTTTTTTTTTTGTGTACAAAAGTTGTTTCAATTTTTTTTTTTTTTTTTTTTTTTTTTTTTTTAAATCTGACCGCTTTTAATACCTAGGTAACCTAAAACAGTAAAATGTCATTTTAACCCAAATATCCCTCGTGTTATCACCTGAAGAATATTTTATTTATTTATTTATTTATTTATTTATTTTTTTGGATTAAAGGACTAACGTCCCAGCAAGATCTAGAGCAGGGGTGTCCAAAGCGGGGCCTTTTGTGGCCCTTGAAATGATTTGGTTTGCCCCCCCCCCCCCAGACCACAAGTCAAGACCGATAAATTTGGCCAACAAACTAGATAATTGATGACGCCCAAAAATATAAATTGTCTGTTTTTCATTTAATAAGGCAACTGTCTTTTTTATGTTTTGAATATTTAAGGATTTATAGATTTCATAAAAAGTTTATTATGGAGCAGGTAAAAAAAAAAAAAAAAATCACAAACTCTTTTGCATTTTTAATTTTATGAAATTTGTGGCCATTGTGTAGTTTAAATTTACCAGTTTTGGCCTCAGGGGCAAAATTTTGGACACAACTGATCTAGAGAAACTCATCCATACGCTCATCTTTAGTTGCATTGATTACTGCAACAGTGTCTTCGCAGGTCTACCTAAAAGGTCAATCAGACAGCGACAGCTGATCCAGAATACTGCTGCTTGTGTTCTCACTGAAACCAGGAAGCTAGAGCACATCACCCCAGTTCTAAAGTCCTTCCACTGGCTCCCTGAAGCTCTGAGAATAGACTTTAACGTACCTGTTAGTTTATTAATCACTGAACGAATTAGCACCAAAATACATTAAAGACCTGTTGTCATTGTATCAACCTTCCAGACCACTCAGGTCTTCTGGTTCTGGTCTGCTCTGCATCCTCTGAACCAGAACCAAACATGGAGAAGCAGCTTTCAGTTTCTATGCTCCACTAATCTGGAACAAACTTCCGGAAAACTGCAAAACAGCTGAAGCACTGAGTTCCTTTAAATCAAGACTAAAAATCCACCTGTTCAGAGCTGCCTTTGATTAATAATAATGGGAATATATTTGATATATATTTGCTTGATGAATTTGATGCCATAGTGTCAGAGGGAGATTTGTTCTTCAAAATGGAGGAAATTCAACATTCCTACAGTAGACTTTATTCAGTTAGAGGCACCGCAGGTGTATGCGTTTGTATGGTGGTGTGCACAGAAGTAGTTTGAAGTTACTGTAAGTGGTAAAAGGAGGCATAGATTGAGGCGGGGGGCACCAAGCCCAGAAGTTTTACTCAATTGCACCCATTCTTCAGTTGTCTTAGCACTTTCACTGTTTAGACAGGACCTCTAGGACACCTTGAATCTGCTGTAGTTGTCATGCCAGGCCACTATATGGCGCTGTGATTTTAGCAATTCTTCTCCATCTCACAGGTCATTTTAGTATCTGGATTAAGAGATGAGATGGAGACACACAAAGCGTGTCTCCATCTCAGATAACCCAAGTGCTCATGTAACACATATATATTTCATATCATAGTACAATGTTATCTGCCTTTTTTTTTTTTTTAGCTATCTGCCCGTGTATGGGTATAACAAATTTTGCAACTGTGGATCCTGCAGATGTGCACTTTCACATCTGCAGAGTACCTCACACCCCCGCAGGGGGTGTTTCTGAAAAGTTCACTGGTGATGTGTAAACGGGCAGCTGGATCGTAACAAAAATGTTATGGTTTCACTAAAAACCAGCTTTGTGGAAATGGGGCATTAATATTAGACTTTAGTCACTTTAATCCCATGTTGGTTTGAAAAGCAAACTCAGTATGATGGATCAGAACTATAACCAATCCCAGATGCGCCCACATTTCATCAAGGACATGATTAACAAATTTGGTTGTTTTTAACCTAGAAAAAAAATCTGTGGCTCTACCAGTAGTTTAGCTCAGTGACTAAGCTATCTACTTTCAGCAATTCAAGCTTTTGATAATTTCTTCAACAGAAGTTGTCAAGTACTATATGTTTGACTGAAATGATGGGAAACAAAATACAGTTAAATATGTTTACTGCAGCTACTATTCCACGTGGTAGCCATATTAGATTTTGGGGTGAAAGTTGGCAAGACGTTGCATTCCTTTGACTAGAAATCCAAACTCTGATCAAGGAATATCATCACAA
This sequence comes from Anableps anableps, assembly GCA_014839685.1. NCBI lineage: Eukaryota > Metazoa > Chordata > Actinopteri > Cyprinodontiformes > Anablepidae > Anableps > Anableps anableps. The sequence goes on from CM026070.1 coordinate 4,513,932, forward strand.
CCATCTTAACCATGTTCCTTGCAGCAAGTTAGGGGACTTCTGCTATTTGGTGATTGTTGTGCTCAGTGACCAACTATTATCAATAAGCCGAATGTATTTCTCTGCAATTTAAACATTTAGGTATATAGTAACACATTATAAAGGCTGTATAGTACAATGTATGTTACTTATTTAGGCCACACACCAGCCATATTGAATTTAGAAGTCAGGGTTAGTGAGAGGCTGTTTTTCCATTTGGTGTGAAAGTCGGATCCCAGGACCACGAATTACATCACAACAGACTTAACCACGTTCTTGTTGCAAGGTGGAAACCTGCGAGATTTGCTCGATAGTCAGTGCTCAAGCTTTATACAAATAGCACTACAAGATATTATGCATCAGCCTATGATGCATTCAATCAGTGTTTTAACAGGACTGTAGAGTAGTTTGGGACTGATTAAATAAGGTTCAAACTAGGTGTGCACAATATTAGGAAAACGTGATATATGATAAATTTAATTCATGATGCAAGTACGATATGACTTGCTGTAAAGGAATAATTAAATAATCTTATTTCCTAGAACACGTGTCAAAGTCAAGGCCAAATGTGGCCCTTAACTATTTCTGTGGTCCTCTAGACTAGAAGGCTGGAGAAATAGATTGTCAAGCTAACAGTTGTGTCTTTAAATATTATTTGAATGGGTCAAATCAAATCAGTTTTTATTTGCATTGTGCCAAACTACTACAATATGAAAGGATGTTAAATATTATTTAATTTTTAGAAGTACTCATTGACTAGTTTGTAAATGGGTACCTTTATCAATATATTGTGCCACAACCGGCCGTTTGAGGACATCAATTATCTTCATGTGGCCCCAAATTTAAAGTGAGTTTGACACCCCTGTTCTAGAAAAAAAATCAATATTTAGCTCTTAAGGTTTTGTTGAAAAAGTTGCTTTCATCATTATCAGCTGTTTAGGCACTGAAACAACTCCGTTATGTTTTTTTAATGACTTGACCACCTAACCAGCTCTTTACCTACCTACTAAAGTTTTTTATACCGCATCAAACAAGTGTCACCAAATAAATTGCAGGCATAGAGAACTTGAATGCATGCTACTTAAATAATTCCAGACCAGCCAGCTTGTCATGATATGCAAACTGGGTACAGTGAAATTGTAATAAAGCTACATTTGCTAAACAGTCATTTTCAATAAATTAGAATATACATCCAGATGAGTCTCATTTGTCAGATTAAAAGAACCTTTTGAAAACAACAGCCTATAAGCAGGTATTAAACATACTTCTCATTAAGCCCACGTTCTGATTTTAGAAACAGTTCTTTTATTGATCTGGTGTAATATTCTAATTTTAAATGTTGTGTTTTCATTAACTGTTAGCAGAAAATCATAGTAATTAAGAGAAATAAAGGTGTTAAAATGTCAGTCTTTGTCTAATTAATCTATACAATGTGTTTTACTTGGTAATGGAGTTATTGAAATAAATAACCTTGCAGGGTCGTGGGGGTCTTTTTCTGGAGGAGCAAGAATTCAAGCAGTCAGATGTACCTTTGCTTTATTCCATAAGAAATTGATGCTGTTTGTGTGTTTAACATGATCAAGCAAATGTGAATTTCATAAAACCTGACGATTTCTGAGGATGACTGTACGAAGGCTCTGGATCACACTTGTTAAAACTGTGAACAGTATAATTTGCATTTGTATAGGGCATCTTCTCTTTGCTTTCATAAAGTTTCAGTTGTGTGTTACATACGTTGAGGAGGGTTCTTTTGGACCTCGCGTGGCAGCCCTTACATAAGCTGGAGTCGTAGTGCGTGCAGTGGTGTTTGTTTACAGCAAAGCATTTGATAGGAGTTTAGACCAGACCAAATTCAATTCGGCTCAGAGCTAACTGCCAAGGAAAAAATCCCAAATTACACTGTACTGGTCTCCTTTAATCAAATCCATCAGTCAGGAAATGCTTCTACACTCGCAATGACTCACTCAGGACAAACTCTGTGACGCAGCTGATGTTTTAGATAGGCAGAAGATTTTCTCCTTATTTTGTACAGTGAAGAAACTGAAAAAAGAATAAAAGAAAATTGTCAAATACCATACATAAGGTGTATTGATTAATTCTCTCAGCTAATAAATATTCTTACAAGCTGTACGGCGTCCAAGACATCCAATCAAGACTTTTTTTTCTCATGAGTGCATTGTTACAGCAAAACTACAATTGCAGAACCTTCAAATATCTTATTGTATCGCCTTCTGGGCCCCTCCTAAGTCTCTCCAGTGTTATCTGACCTTATTGTGTTGCCTCTACAGAGGTGTGTTGGAGACTCAATGTGTGTCTTTGCCAACAGTTAGAACATATTTGATGCAGTTGAATAACCTACAGATGGGGTTTTGGATGGCATACGCTTTAAAGGCTTTATTGTTTCCATGGCAACCTGGTTTGAAGCTCAAGCAGGCTAATGTGTGGACAAAGAGAGGGTTGGGCTCCATGTCGTTTTATATAACAACGGGTTATATTCAAATATATTTAGGACATACACACACACACACACACACACACACACACACACACACGTTATGTTTCTCTATCTTTGCAGGAACTTACCATTGACATCCATTCATTTCTACAGCCTAACCCTAAACCTAACCTAAACTCAATTCACACCTTAGTCCTCAACCTAACCCTTAATCCAAAAACAGCACTTCACCTTGTGGGAACCAGGCTTTGGTCCACAAGGAGCAGTCGGTCCACACAACATTGTATGTGTTAGAAAAATGGTCCTTGTACTGTATCAAATACAGGGACACACACACACACGTCTATACAAACGGAGGATTTTGTCTTGACTTCCATTCATTTTAATAACTGCCTATATGCCTAACCCAGACATTTTCCTTAACGTCAACCATTACTAGTCTATTCCTAACCCTAACCAAAACTTAATTCACACCATACCTCTAAACCTAACTGGTAGAGCACAGTAGAACTGCAAAAAAGTGAGGACTGGGAAAAGGTCCTCTTTCCACAAATGATCCTCTATATGCAGTATATACAGGTGTATACACACACACACACACACACACACACACACACACACACACACACACACACACACAAAACCTAGTTTGGTGGTGCCTTTTCTCACCACGTCTGAAGGCTAAATAAGCCCATTTCTCTCTTATAAACACAACAAAGCACCAATCACTGTAAATAAAAACTACAGTTGGGTCAGATATGTTGAGTTCAACAAGCAAATGAAGCTCCATCCTTGCAGTGTTAGACGTTAGACCTAATCTTATCTCATGCATGCGATCTCCTGTACTTCAGAGGCTTTTTGGGCTGTTTTAGCACAACTTTTACTTATGACAACGCCCTGACTGTGAATGCCCCCCATCACCCGTCACCTCTGGAACTCATCCCCCCCTTTCACTTGTTTGTGGTTTTTGGATCATTGAGAAAAAAAAAAAAGCTGTTGCAATGTTCCTGGCCTGACAGTCGGAAACTCGTACAGCTGTACAAGCAGAGCTGCAGTGTGAGAAAGAAAAGCTTAAAAAAGCTAAATGAACAAACATGGATGAAGATCAGACCACCAGCAATTCCGTTGAAAGTATCCGCCATTTTGAGTCGAGCACTTCAGTAGCATGATGAGAGCAGACCTGATTGCAATGGTCACCTTTAACCACTCATGACCTCAGTGACATTTTTAATATGGGTGGTATGGCTCAATACCCTGGGGACAGTTTAAGAAAGGGGTGGCATGTGCACTCTACAAAACTAAATTATTCAACAATTTTTCTGTTGTTTTTTTCACGCTCCCTCTGTGTTGCGTACAGTGTGTGCTTTCAAAGGAAATATTACCGTTCTCTAAGTTCATGTGCAATTCACAGAGCTCTATTTGGCTCTAAAAAATTATTTTACTGTTTTTCAAAGAATCTGGACTACATTTTATCACCTCCTGCTCAAAATTTGAAATACAATGGTCAAACATGAATCACACTTAATAGAAATTCTTTGAATTACAGTTTGATGCTGTATTTAAACCAAACAGGATTTGAGTGTGAGGAGCGTCTGGTTTACATGCAAAGTCTATGGTGGAAGAGCATCTTGGGGCGTTGAGAAATCTCGCAGCATATCTAGCACTGTATTTTAAAGCGTTTTTCACATATTCTGCTGCGTGTTTTATAAATTTCAAGTGTTCGACACATGTACAGCACGTCCAGCGCATCAGACACTGGAGTTGGAAAATCTGAACTTTTGCCGCTGGATGAGGAGCATCAACCAATCAGAGAGACCCTGCTATGTGACATAGTGGCACATTTTCTGACGCGACGGAAGGACCAAGAGTCCATCTACGACCAGTCAAACTATCACTACAGAGACAGGAATAGAAAGGACCTTTCCTGGAGGAGGATTAGCAGGGAGTCAGGATCTCAGGCCAAAACATTGTTACCATGGTATTTCCCCCCATTTGACCTAGCCAAATCTGTCCAGCACAACTTTGAGCCACTACTAGTTTCACGTTGAAGAATCAATGCATTTATTCAGAGGAAATGTGGAGGAAGTGGTGGAAGAGTCTATGTGAAGGAGTCAAGTCAAGAGGCACATCTTTCCACACTTTGCTCAGACGTGCGTCTAGAAGAATTTGATGCTTGATTCAAGGTTCTGACTTTAAAGTGTATAAGTGTCCAACTTGAAGCATTGGACTCCCTTTTGACGCTCAAATCGTGTTCAGTCTGAATGCAGCATAAAAGATGTACCTCATCTAGTTTTTTTTGTATGAAGACAAAAACAAGCATTTATTTTATTTTATTTTATTTTATTTTTTGCATAAGAACCATTAAGACAAACATGACAACAACATTATATAAATAAGTCAAACAATCCAAAAGATGTTGAAGTCATTTTTTTCAGAATTTTCTTACCAACGAACAGGTCACAAAGCACCATTTATGCATAAACTGCCCCTGAATTTGCACAGCTAATACAACATTTTTGGTAATAGGACACAACCAGGTTGAGTTTAAGTTATGTTCTAACTGAGTTAAAAAAAAAAGTAGTCATGATTGAACAAAGAGGCTCTTTGTGTTGTGCATGTCTTATGAAATTTAGCTGTGCTGCTGCATGTGCCCTGCAGCTGATCAATTGATAAGAGACATGAGAGAGCAGGAAAATGATAATTGGCCCAGTACTGAGCGCCATGTGAAGCAACATGTAGAAGTGAAATCCACACAGGAACAATTTCACATCATCCTACTTTGGAATAAAAAACAGCTACCCAGATCAAGTTTGTATTTCATTTCATACACCATGTGTTCAGGATTTAAAGCAATCAGTATTTGGCATGATTAGGACCACTGACTTTGCCAGAGAACTGAAGAGTTGCTGCAAGTTGTTTAGAGTGATGTTCTTAATGTATGGATTAAATCTTAAATTCAAGAAGATTTTGATGAGTCTGAGAATGATTGGAACCAAACAGTGTCACTGCTATCATCTAAACAGACAAATCCCCCTCCACATGAGCTCTAGCAACTCAAAGTACAAAACAGCTCCTAGTTGTTTTGTGCTTTGATTTGTAACCTGCTCCTCTGATAATTTTTAGTTGTAGTGACTAGTTTGTTTTTCACATTTATTGGCCGGCGTATCTAAAAAGACCTAAGAAACTGATATTTTAATGGGGCAGTTTTATTTATTTTCCAGGCATATGGTATTATTTTATAGTACAATCAAGAAACTATGTTACCTTCAGTTGCTATAAAAGTGCTGTATATATCAAATATGACTTTAAAGAAATTTGACTTTGTAATTTAACACCTTGAAATTCGGTCTCTGTCTCTTCAAGAAGCTCCTGCTCTTTCCGCCACTCACAAAGTCAGCTCCTCCTCCGAGGAGCTGAGTAGAAAAGATGGAGACCAAACATTTTCCACCCTCGAGTGGTTCCCATGGGAGATTAAACGAGTTCTCAAACATGCATGAAAGAATCAAGGCAACACTCCAGGTTTGTTTCTGATGAGGGAATAACATTATAACATGATGTAAAGCTCCAAAAAGTCGATTTGACATAATACAGCCCTTTAAAGAGCCTTATTATTAGCTTGAATATGGTTTTGGGTCAGTTATTATTCATAGTTATGACCGACCACACCAGACGGAGTTGAACTAAAATGAGACTAAAATTTAGCAATTATTTTACCTATTATTTTTAATTTTCCAGTTTAATAAAACAGTATAACCTCAAGTAGTTGTTAGATGAACATTTTATTCAGCATCTCAGCTAATTTTTGACTCAAAAGCTACAGTTAACACACTGAATGAACTGAGTTAATGGTAGCCATCATGCTAGTGAAAACCAACATGATAATGGAAGCCTGCAAGGGGGCTTTTGGATTGTTTTGAGGCAAAAAATAGAGGACCACAGAAACAGGTTTACTCCCTCACTGTGAAAATGGGGGAGCAGTTGCTCCAAATGCCCCCCAGTTTTAATATAGTATTAGACAGTCAGGATCAGGATATGGCTCATCCTAGATGACAGAAGCAAAAACTCCTGATCAGGACATGACAGATAGTTATTAGAATAGGTACAAAACAAACAGAGTTATAAAACTTACAAAATGTTCTGTTTAATACCAAATAATATCACTGTTGGACAATGTCTCCCACTACATGCATGAACCTGTTGCAGAGAGCTCCTTCAGTGATAGACTGCTACATCCTAAGTGCACAAAGTGGCATAAGAGGAGATCCTTCCTACCAGCAGTTGTTGTACTTTATAACCATCATTGCTCCCAACAAACTCAAACATAATAACAGTTTACATCCCTGCTGATATTTGCATAGTTTTTTAAATTCTTGTAGTATTTTGTTCTTTTTTAAAATATATATCATATCTTGTACATTTTTTCTTTAAATCACCACACTCAGTTGCACATTTCTTTTAAACAGAGTATGCTATATTTCATAGCTGTACAGCATTATTTTTCTTATATTATAAATTTCCCCTAATATATTTTTTAGCTTCAGCAAGATGTTGCAGATCTTCTATAAGTCTGTTGTTGAGAGTGTCATCATCTGCCATCATCTGTTGGGGAAGCAGCATCAGAGACAGGGACCTAAAAAAGCTCAATAACCTGGTAAAGAAGCCTGGTTCTGTTCTGGGGATGACTGTAGAACCTCTGGAGATGATTATGCAAAGAAGGATTTTGCATAAAATCAAGAAAATTATGGACAACCCTAAGTATCCTCTTCATGAGACTGCTTTACAATAATAGTGTCTGCAGTCGGAGGCTTCTTCAAACCGCTACAGGAGATCCTTCCTGGCCACAGCCATCAGCCTCCACAACAAATCTTTGAAGAACCTTGAATAAAATGAGTCACAACATTTAATTTCCCTTTGGGAATACTTTTGAATTTGAATTTGAATTAATTATGCATGCTATAATATATCTTTAACTTGCTACTGGTACACCTGAATTTCCTCTCTCTGGGACAATAAATGAGATTTCTATTCTAGCTCTGTTCTAAATAATTGTTTCTCATAAGGCTTTCTCTATGATGTAATGATCCATAGGCACCACATTTCTTTAGATTATTATTCTTTTCTAAATATCTGTACACAAGAGGGAAGATTTAAGTCTATGTGGCTTAAAATTAATACATTATAAGATTGTTTGTCATAGTCATATTGTTTTTTAAGGAACTTACAGGCAGAAGGGGAGAGAAAACATCTGTTGTTTCAAGAACACAGTACAGTAAGCTGACTGACAGCATTGAGAGCAAGATTTGGGTCCAAGTTCAACTTGTTTTTCTCTGTTCAGTAACAAGATCGGCCTGAATGGCTTTTTCCTCAAAGTTCCACCCCCCATCCTCATCCTCTTTTGCTGTAATCACTGGTGTCAAGTGACTAATACACACCTCGGACAACATGTTCTATTTTTTGTATGCTTGTGTTGTGATTTCTCATGGTAGACATGTTTTGTTCTTTAAGGGGGAAAAAGAAAAGTATTGCTCCCTTGTTTAGAAAAAAAAATTATAGCTGTTGTAGAGAATTCCCCTACTAAATAAAACTTTGCTTTGAAAGACCAACTAATCTTTAACTTTTTTTTTTTTTTTTTCATTTTTAAACTTTCCTGATTATCACAAAACAGTCAATAAAGAATGACTGCTAACACACAGGGTTTATACGGTTTCCTGTAAACTAAGCAAAAGTGGGTTGTTTTGGAGTCAGCTTGTTTACTTGGACTTGCTTGTCTGGACTCCCTGCTCTTCACTGCACATTTTCTCCTCCCCCCTCCGTGTAAAAGCCCCTCTACCATTTACAATGCCCTATTTCAATACCCTCAGGAACCGTGACGTAAGCACAACGGCCCCACTTCAGTGTTAAAGAAAGTGGAAATTTACAAAGGTCACACATGCATTAAAGGGGTTACAGAAACAACTGAACCACACATTACATGGGGAAATTTCCTGCATTAGGTAAGACCAGAAAAACTAATTTTATACAGTCTGGCAAAGTCTTAAAATTTTGTTTGACCAAATTTATGATAATGACATGTCCTACCTATAGACTCACTAACCCCTACGCTATCTGATGCTAAGGGTAAATTTGCTTGGAAGAAGTTTCTCAGAAATCATCCCATCTTCATCTGACCCCATTCTTTCACTTTCTTTCCAGTTGCAGAGTTTTGTGTGTTTTGCAAAGCTCTGTATAAATCTAGCATCTATTTGGTGACGAATCAAGACTTTTCCATGACTCTAAACAAATTCTGTTTAAAATCTGGACTCAAACAGGTCTTACAAGACCTATTTCGTTGCTAACCACTGCACTATGAGGTAGCTCTGCAGGCCTTAATGGTTTTGTAAAGCTATAGGCTGACAGATGTCTCCTGAAGTGTCTTGTATACACTGGTAGGGATTCCCTGAGTTGGTAGTGATGATGAAGTCTCTGGCACGGTGAAACGGTCAAAGACTGAAATGCCTCTCAGTCATATAGCATTTACAAACATTGTTATGCAGATTTAATGGTCAGTTTTAGGGGTGTTAGCAAAAATCCTCAATCACTCTCCATCACTGTCTGATCGAACACTGAAAAACATTGAAAAGACCTTCTTCATGCCACCTGTTTTGAACAATGGTAAGTGTACTTTCATCACCACTAACATGTGCTTTGGTAAGTTTTGGGGTCTGACTTTATTAAGGACTTAGATTTGTCAGAGGGCACGATGGACTCCTGAGTTGCTGGAACCTGCTGTGTAACACGCTAAACGAAGTGTACAGTTGTATTCAATCTGTTTTACAATGCTTACTTACCCTTGTTGATAAAAGAAGCATTGTTCACTGTTTTGTCCCTTTATTACTGTGTTGTTTTATTAAAATTTTTATCTTGTTTTTCTTTTTATCTTTTTCATTTTTGTTTAGTTATTGCCTCAAGATGGGCTTAATGTTTTATGTTACAATCATACAGCATTTATAAAGACAGTTTGTTCTGATTGGAACATGATTGGATTCTCAAAAACAAAATTTTAATCAAAATATTTTAGCAAACAAGTGCTTTGATTCTTTTTTTAGCCACATTATGTTTCCATCCAATTGTCATGCAATTTTTGAGCAGACTTTTAAAATGTTGCAAAAAAAAAAAAAAAAAAAAAAAAAAAAAAACAATCCAAAAAACAGTGTGAATTTGGCATGTTTTCAACTACTGATTTGGAGCAAATCAACCAGGCCACACAAAGCTAATTTTGTCAGATGTTGATGTTATGCATGGCTGTAATAAACAAGATGTAGAGGTTGCAAGCTGGGATGGACCACACCGCTCAGAAAATTGGAGAGTCCTACCCTCTGAGCTGGAGGTTTGGACTTAGAAGTTTTTCAGAGTTTCGTGTCTTTGGTAAGGAACAGACCCGCCGCAGGGTGGGAGTAGTCACCACGTCAGAATGTACTCGGCAAAATGTGTTTCCATCTCCTCTTTAGTGGATTAACTCTTTCAGAAAAACCAAAAACCACCTCAAGCGAGCATAAAAACTTTTTGGCGAAATTTAAGAAGTTATTTCGGATTTTGCAACTTCCATCAACCTTTTAAAATGCGATACTTCAAAATGCACATTAAAAAAACATTGATGGAAACGCCTTGTTGAAAAAAGTATATTTAGTTTATACATGCTTGCAACACAACATCAAGGTACCATCATGTTATTGGTTTTTGGCACCTTACAAGACAAACAGATCCAATCTATCAAAAGAAATATGTAATTTAATCTATCCAATCACATAATCAGAATCAAATTCAAATACATTTATTCCAGTTTGATCCTATTAATATTACAATGCATTCAAGTTCAGTTTATTCTGCCATTCGTGAACACACAGCGTCATAAAGATCAAGGAACACAACAGACAGGTCTTTGAGGAAGCATTTACTGTTGAAGAGCAGCACAGATCTACAGCACAACTATTAGTTGTGTGGCAAATCTGTAAATTTGAAATTAATGAAAGAGAGCAAGAAGAAAGAGATTACTGCAAGAGAGCCAGAAGAACTCCCACAAGCCATGCAGGGAAAGAGATGGAAGAAGATACTGTGGTCAGATGAGACCTCAATTCAGTTGTTTGGTCTACAAGCAAAATGATTTGTTTGGTGGAAAACTAATATGCACATCATTCTGACCACACTGTACAACTTGGCAGTGGCAGCATTATATAATGGTGTTGCTTTTTTTTCCAGCAAGAACAGAGAAGCTGGTCAGAGCTGCTGGGGAAATAGATGATGCGAAATATAAGTCAATTTTGCAGGAAAACTTGTTAACAAGAAATTCAGTCTAAAGATCTGCACACTTTTATAACTCGAATAAAAATAGTCCTGACACATGAAGGATTAAACACTAAAGATTTTTATTTGTTAAAAACAGGTAATGTACCATTTTTGTTCCACTTCAGAGTTGTGCACTACTTTGTGTTGATCTTTTATGGAAAATCCCCATAAAAATCTGTTGAAGCAACTTTAGTGACACAACTGTCAGTAAAGTGACAAAATGTGAGAAAGTTCAGGGGAATTATATTTTTGAAAGGTACAGTATTATGTTGTCAAACTTGCCTGTCAACTGTAGTAAATCTGAAGAGACAGCAGCCTGGAAAAGTTTCATGCGGCTGAACGGAGGTTACATTCAAGAGTACAGTGAATAAGGCAAACAAAACAATCCCTGTACCAACAAGACTGTTTGAAGCCTTTAATGATTCTGATGCCTCCCTCTGAAATGCTGTCACCTTTTGGCATTGTTAAATTTAGTCATCAAATGGCAAGCTAAACTGAAACTAAATGTGAATAAGAGTTGATCAAGTGTAGTCTTGCTTTGTAATTATCCCCAGGAGAGATTGCTGCTGTCATGTACATTCAAGCCCTGTGTGAGAGGAGACACTACAGGTGTGAAGTACCAGCTCTAAAAGCACACAACTGGGTTTGTTTGACAGACCAAGAGCAGAAAGGAAAGACTATTTGATCCAACAGGTTTACTTTAAATGACAATGCATTTTAAGATCAGCATACATTAAACAGGTTTCATTTGGTTTTGCACACACAGTAGGCCAGGTGCGGTGGTCAACTGACCACTCAAACTGTCATTTTTTTTTTTTTTTTGCAAAATCTAAGGTCATTCTACAGAAGATGCAACAACTAGCACAAACCTGGTCAACATGGCAGCCTTGATAGAAAAGAAAAACACAGAACAAATAAAATCTGATTCTGTTTCAAATTTTAACAAAAAGAGGCCTCAGAAGAAAACAAAAGAGTCATGTTGGAAATTTTTTGGCATCCATGATAATCTGTATAGCATTGGTAGGTGCCGCTGAAGTAAGTGGGTGAAAGCAAAAGCAAATCCAATGACTTTTACAGAAAAGGGAGTGGAAGCCCATGGAAAATTCCCAGATGTGGTATGTTCTCAATTAAAGCTGTCTACTCCTCCATGAAATCGAAGAAACCAAGGCGTGACTCAGCGCTTTCTCTGTTTAAGCTGGTTGGTGAAAAGAAATATTCATCCACATCTAACTTAAACCAACACGTTTTGGGATTTTACTTAACATCATAGTGACTGAATAGAGATACATTTTAGAGTTTTTGATCTTGTGTCTCTTCTCTGCTATGATTAGAAAAGATTCTTTACTACTGGTCTGGAAGAAATATAACTAAATCTTTTACATCCCAACCGGGACTTCCTGGGTCACGCTCCTTAAGCCAGTTGTTGTTTCAGCTTCGGCACCTCGGTTCAATGTTTAACGTCATTCTGAGGCACTTAAGGAACATCCAGCTTTGTTGTGACAGCTTCCAGTTGACTCATGGAAATGAAAATGTCCTGTCCCACTTTTTTTTAAACTCTTTTCTGTTATTAAACATTATTCACACATTTTAATTGAGAGGGCAAACACAAGAAAAGTCTGAACTTCATTCAAAACATTTATTTAGGTCACAACCCACATCGTGGAAATCTTTTTAATTTTTCCCAAACTATGACTGTGCTTTTTTAAAACATGAGCATTCCTGTTATTCATGACAGATTCCTCAAACCTTCCAAGTGCAACTGCAGAGTAACAGAGCCGCCATTGTTTCAAATTTCTAGTAGATGACCTGAGAAAGTTTATAAGTACAGTTGAAAGCAGATTATTTAGATACACTGTAAAAATGATACATCACTGTATGACACTAAATCAAACTATACATTTCCCATTTTACATCTTATAGTATTACCAAAATGATTTCTATGTCAGAACAATGAAAGCAAGATTATTTTAGAGAGTTTATTAAACATTCTTTAATTTCAGGAGTTTACCTACATTTCCTCACCATAGAATTGTCTTTTAAACTATCCACATTGATTCCTTTGTGACAATTCAAATTTCTTTTAGCTTTTAGCATATTTAATTGAGTCAAATTTCTTGTTTACTTGCTTTTTTGCTGTGTTTCTAATTTTGGGTGTTTTTTTTTTAATCAAAGTGGGTCTCTCTTGTAAATGAGATCTTGGATCTCAGTGAGACAATCTGTATAAATAAAGGTCAAATAAAATAAAAATATAGCATTGCTTGGGTCAAACATTTTGATTTGACCATCCTCTTCATTAGACTGTCATTAAAAAAACAGAGTCTTCAGTCAGAGGCTTCTTCAAATTGGTTGTAAAACAGACCGCTACAGGAGATCTTCCCTGCCCACAGCCATCACCATCTACAATAACTCTTTAATGAAATGGGTTACAACAACATTTAATTTCCCTTTAGGACCAATAAAGTATATTTGAATTTGAATCCTTAACCATGGTTTTGGAATTCTGGCCCATTCCTCTTGACAGAACTGCTGTAATTGAGTCAGATCTGTAAACCACCTCGCTCACACATGCACATTTTCTCTGGCGTTGCTGTCAAGCCATTTTCTAACTAATCTGGCAGTATGGTTAGTCATTGTCCATTTGGCAGACCTGATTGTGCCCAAGCTTTAACTTCCTGGCTGAAGTCGTGAGATGTTGCTTCAGTGTTTTTACACCTTCTTCATGATGCCAGTTTACCACTCCCCCTGCAACATAACACCCAAGCAACATGATGCTGCCACCCTCATACTTCTCAGTTGGGTTGCTGTTTTCAGGCTTCACCTTTTTCCTTCCATTTCAGTTTCATTAGACTGCAGGACATGTCTCCAACAATTTAGACTTTTGTCCCTGAGTGTATTTGCAAACTGCAATAAGCTTCCTTTCTAAGTGGCCTTTCAGCCCATGTTGATACATGAATGATTTCACTGTTAATGACATGTTTGTAGTAGTTCCAGCCAACATCTTCACAAGGTCTTTTTGTTTTTATTCTGGGGTGATACATGCATTTTGAACTAAAACACAATCATCTTTTGGAACCTGTTTTCCTCCTGAATGGTATGATGGTTCACATGCTGCTAATATTGATGTATAATTACTTTAATCAAATTTGTAGAAGTCCACCATTCTCTTCCTGATGTCTTGGCTGATTTCTTTTGATATTCTATAAAGACACAGAAGCAAGCAGCATGTTAGAGTCCTTGCCTTAAACTACATCCACAGGTGTGTCCCCAGTTAACTCAAATGTTATGACTGAAGGCTCTCCCATCCTTCATCTGAAGTCATCGACGCCTGTGGAAATGAAATATCAACATTGCTGTATGAGCACATTTCTGCATAAAACACACTCACAAACTTCTGACCAATCACACAACACATCGCACAGAGCTCTGTGTGAAAGAGATCAATCTGGGCTTGGTGTCGAGAAGGGGAGGAGGACACCTTCCTGCAAACAAGACAATGTAATTTTCGTCACTCGACTATATTAATGAAAGCCAGTTTCGACGCTTCAGATGAATTATGGGAGAGCCTTTAACCCATCAGCTCCAGTCCTCAAGGACCAATGTCTCTACTTCAACACAGTAGTTATGGGTTGCACACAAAAGAATTGGCTCTAAGAGCCAATGCTTTGTAGTGAATCAGAAGAGCCGACTCTTGAGTGAGAGCCAGCTACCCGCTCTTTTTCCCTTTCATTGCTCAGCTCTCACTTTCAGTGGCTCCACTCTGCTCATGGTAGAACTTTGTTTTGATTGGTAGCATGGCAAAATTGTGGCCAATTACCTGTGAGGAGATGGGATCATACCATCATGTGAAAACAGTGAGAGGGACAGACACGAGTCAGGTAAATCTGTCCCTTCAGTCAATAGACAGTGATGAGGAGGAAAGTGCGTTGCAAAAACCCATAAAAATAACTGACATCTGTAAGCAAAACAGCATCTGGCTGCAGTTTAAAGATATTATATAATGAATAACATAATTATAAATTATTATTATGGTTCTGTTCGGTAGATTTGTTTGCAATGTTTTGTTCATTTGTTTTTGAGTTACATTATACTTAAAGGTTTGATTAAAATACTATACAAAAGTAAAAATTACTGCTTTCCTAACAGAATAAATACATAAAATTAGGCAAGTACAAGGCTTCTCATAGGGAACAGTGAATGTAAAAGAATTCATCCAACAAAACATTCATATTTGCCAAGTTAAGATAATATACGAGGCTGCAGATGATAAATTGAGAGCCGTTTAGGAGCCAAAAGAGCCGACTCTTCTTTGTGAGCCGTCCCAAAAGAACCAGCTCTCTGAATGGAGTCTAACTTTCCATCACTCACTATAACACATCTGATTCAAATTGTCCAACTTCCTCCTCAGCATGTTAACGTTCTGCAGAGGCCTGCTAATGCAACATCATTTGATCCAGGTGTGTTGAACCAGGGAATACCTAAAACATGCATGATATCAGAACCTTGAGGATGGACTTTGGGCACCACTGGTTTACACAAACCCTTTAACCATGACATCATCATCATCATCATCTCGGGTTACCCATATTGTTTAAAGGCATAGTAATCTTTGTATATTTAAACTTAAACTAAATTAAACTCATTTTTAAGACAGTAATAAAACTTTCTTCCTCATTATTCTGGGACTGAACACAAATGATTTAGGTGGTCCTAACTGATCCAAGACAGGAAAGGTTTAGCCTAAGTTTATGTCAGAAGTGAGAAAAATTAGTTGTGTCTTTTTATGTAGTGTATGGACCTATCTGGTTTCAGTTTTATATACATCATGTTAAGGTGTGAAAAACTGCAGAAGGGAAAAAATATGCTCTGAGATCAGGAACAAACAATGCACAGGTGAGTCTCAAATAGTCTTAAAGGGATTTGTCAAGAATTTAGTTGCAGACTGCTCTCCTGGGAAAAGCTTCTCTGGACTCATCAAGCAGAAGGCGGGGAATATCCCAGACAATTTAATTGCAGATAATTTTGTGCATTTAATCATTTATGTCAAACCAGCTGGAAGACTGCACCCAGTCTGTCAGCAAATCAGAAAAGCCAAAGTAAAAGTGGTTTTGTTGTTCAGTGTGTTACCATCAAGGAAGACTGTTATCAAAACCGATTATGCTTCGGTTTTGATAACTCACATCATGTATGCTACCAAAATTAATAATGCACTGGGATTTAACATGCTATGAGCTGATCATTGACAAAGAATAAATTACCTACAGCCCTTTCTGTCATTGTTTTAGTCGGATAAATTGTTTTCCTAACAAAAAGCATGTATGTGCCAGAGAACTGGTAATGGTACAAGGATAGTTAAATTGTTTTTAAATTTCCCTTATAAAAGACAGAGAACATTCTGTTCTTAAACAGCACACATGCCAACAATCAAACTATTTGTGGAGAAAATTTATAACATTTCCCTTTTGTTTTTTCTGTCGAACCAGTGATTTTCCACGGTTTGTTTCTGATGGGGTCGGAAAAAGAACAAGTACATGGGGACATCTAGTGGCCTTGCTCCAAAAATACCAGTGTTCTCAAATATAGTTGAGATTTTCAAAGCTTTGCTGTGATGCAGAGCTGAATTTTATGATGTGTTAATAGCTGTATACTCACAAAGATCTGGTTCTTGTAACACAAATGTAATATTTATAATAATAATACACAATATATAGTTAAAACAACAAGAAGAAGAACAAGAACAACAACAAGAAGAAAGTTTATTTGTCTTAGTAGTTAAATATTTTCATTATCTATAAAGATAAATACTCAGATCTCATGTATAATTCAACCTACTGAATATTATTTTGTGGAAAATTTCTAATACACCTGTTAACTCCTGTGAGCCTGTTAACTCTTATGAAACATGGGAGATGAAGACCTAAGATCAAACTTAGCACTGAGCAACTGCCTGCTGGCTCATCTAACCAGTTCCACCTAGAACTGTGAAAATCGGTGCCTGTCTCAAACTTGTCAAGAGGAACAAGGGAGTCTCCTGAATGTATGCCTAACAGCACATTGGTCATTTTGGATCAAAACCCCCATCTGTACATATGTTACGTAAACTCCTCCCTTTATTAAAGTTGGCTCCGTACTCTACTGAGGAATTGGAAATTCATAGCTGTCAAATTTGAGTTTTTGTCCAGGGGTTTGCCAGACCTCGAACTTTGGCTTCTTGCCATGAAAGACAAAATTGTAATAATTTGCTGATTCAAAGTCAGATTCACACCAAACTTTCCAAGAATACCCATGATCTGGTCTCCAGCAGTTTCACATGCTCATATTCCAACATCCCCAAGCCCCTATCATACACAGTTTCTTTTTCCACGTGGTTCATCTACTGGCATTTAGCCTGCAAATTGGATGTGTCTGTAGCGGTTTCTGTGTTCTCTGTGGAAATTCTGACCAGCTGATTAACTTGGCTTTAATAAGTGGTTTTGGCACTGGAATCAAACTAAACTGCTTTAAAGCTACATCATGTAACTTTTATAAAAAAAATTATTTTTCTACATATCTGTTGAAATTGCCACTATGTTGTGACAAAATGGTATGAGACAGATAACCTATAAAAAAAAAATAAATAAATAAAATAAAAATTAAAAATGGAGCTATTTTGCTGTCTCCCAGTGCCATCTAGAAGCAACCAATCAGAGCCATGAGGTGGGTCTTACCACTGTTAATCGCTGTGCCTGTGCCCTCCCTACCCTCTTGCTTTCTGCAAACACTGCAGTTTACAGAGGCTAGGCTAGTTTGCATAGCCACAGATGATGACTGATAAATGGTTTTCCTGGAACGGTAAGTTGTTTCTCCGCCATTAGCACATTTAGCAAATTTAGTAAATGAGGTTGAGTGACAGCACTAAGACCTTCCTCCTGGCTCTGATTGGTTGGTTTTGGTCGGGAACGCTGCATTTCTTCAGATGCCAAAAGAGGCTCAGGGAGGAGGTGGAGGAGCTCGATCTTTTCACAGATTATCTGTCTCATAACATACTGTCGCAACATGTTGACAGTTTTAACAAATATGTAAAAAACATATTTTTGTAAAAGTAACATACTTCAGCTTTAATTGATGAAAATTGGCCGATGTGACCACCATGGTGTCCCAAACCAAGATATGCAGGCAAAAGTTATGTATTCTCAAAATGTGATCTTCAGTTTATACTTTGTGTAAGTTGTAAAATGATTAATGTACCAGAACAAATTTTACAGTCACAGGGAAAAGGCTAGAAGTCAACACTCCCAGTAATAGCCCTAAACTCCAGAAAGCAAAAGCACAAACAGAAATAGTCTACCTCTGAGCCTAACATCCAACCTTGCTATATGTTCATCCTCTCTGATTTTGACTGTGTGTAAGTTACTTCACACCCTTTGCAAACAGCTGGTAAACTAAGTCAGTGGGAGGTAAGGGGAGCCTGGCTGTGAAGATATCGCCATTGCTGCTGACTTGCAGGATAGATGCTGACCCACAGATGACTGCTGCCAAACTCCGCCTGTAAGGACATCTTTCCATGAGTTATTCAAGAACCTGAGCCAGTATGTCTCTGTGGCATCTCCTGGACCTGGCCTGCTTGGAGTGAGAACGCAGTGTAAGACATGTTTCAGCCTTTACATTTATATAAACATATGTGCATTTTGATTTTATAGAAATAATCACAAATTTACATCTTAAGGTTTTTGTATTTAGGTGTTATTCCCAGTGATCAAGGGCACATTTACTGTTGGATGCTTCCAAGATACTCTTGCATGTTCAAAAATGTTCAGTGAGGTATCAGTTGTAAAACAAAATCCTCATTGATCTTACAGATGTCTAAAACAACAGTTGCTGTGAAAAGGAGCAGAAGAAAATGTCAAGTGAGACTTTGTGGAACTCATAGCCCGTCTGATGGACACCCTGTAAGTAACCCTGACAATGTGAAGACCTACTCTTCGTTTCGCAGTGTGTGTGCTGGTGAAGATTTGCTTGCTGAGAGCAATGACAATGGAGTTTTTTATCTAAATCCTCAAACACCAAACTGGTCTCTTGTAGAGAGATTTGCTGAACTTTCACCTGCAGAAGAGGTAGAAATCCCTGTGAAGCAAGTCCACAATGGGGCCATGACACCATGTTCCAAACATGCTGAGACCAAAAAAATGTATGACCATAATGGATTGTCAGATGCTTTAAAGGAGAAGGAAATAAACTCTGTCCAACTCTTAACAAAACAAAATAAGGACTCAGACCAACATCTCAAAGAACTAGATGCTGAGGAATACTCTCCAAATGAGGATGAAAAAGGGACCAAAGAGAGAAAAAGCCCCTCAGTCAATAAGTCACCTAGAAAATGTAAAGACAATAAAGTCCCACGACTTTTGGCTGCAATGAAAAGACGGAGTGCAGTGGACACTGAGGACCGTCCATTCAAATGCACACACTGCCACTGGGCTTTCAAGAAACTCTGCAACCTCCAGAGCCACTTGCAAACACATTCAGGCCTCAAGCCACATGTGTGTGATATATGCAGCAAGGCTTACTCACATCAGGGCACGCTGCAGCAGCACAAGCGTCTGCACACTGGGGAAAGACCATATCACTGTCCCTTCTGTGACAAAACATACATTTGGTCCTCAGATTACCGCAAGCACATCCGCACACACACCGGTGAGAAGCCCTACATCTGTGAAACATGCGGGAAGGATTTTATCCGATCCTCTGACCTGCGGAAGCACGAGCGGAACATGCACACCAATAACAAGCCTTTCCCATGTATGCACTGTGGCAAGACCTTCAACAAACCTCTCTCTCTAAAGCGCCATGAGCGCAAACACCTTGGGGAAAGGCCCTTCTCCTGTCCAGACTGTGGCAAAGCATTTGCTCTAGCTAGCCGCATGGCAGAGCACCAGAAAGTCCACATGGGTGTACGGCCGTTTGTTTGCTCTGTGTGCTCCAAGTGTTTCACGAAATCCTCTAATCTTACAGAGCACAAAGCCATTCACAGCGGAGTGCGGCCTCATAAGTGTGGAGAGTGCGGCGTGGCGTTTGCCATGGCTTCCCGCTTGGTTCGTCACCAGTTCATTCATAACAACCAGAAGCCATACAGCTGCATGGGCTGCAGCAAGACCTTCAGCCACCTCACACAGCTGGAGCTCCACCAGGAGCAAACCTGTCCCGGGAGGATTTTTGTCTGTGTAGAGTGTGACAAATCTTTCCAGTGTGCCACAAAGCTTGCACAGCATGTGGCGGAACACAAAGAGAAAAAACTATGACCACACATGGTATTATTCACATTTAATCCCTGAGTCAGAAATCTTTACTCAAACCTCAGTAAAGCATTGTAAGATTAAATTTATTTTTATAATCTAGTGCTATGAAGATGCTAGACTTGCTTGAAGGTAGAATACACCAAATTCTATCCTATGGAGTCATGAAACTTACAGGTTTCTTCTGTTCCAATGTCAGATTATCAAATGCATCTTCAAATCAGAAAAAAAAATCTGAGTAAATATAAAAAACACTTTTCTAATGATGATTCCTTTTTGTGATGGGGGAAAAAAAAAGCCAAACCTACCTGGCACTATATGAAAATGTAATGAACCCTAAATCAAACAACTGCCATTAAGGGGCTGGCTATGAGTCTTAAAAACTGTGGTGGAATTTTGGCCTGATTTTTTTTGCAAAATTGTTGTTGGTGTACCTTGGATCATTGTAGTTTCGTAATCTAAGTGCGCTTGAATTTAAGGTCACAGCCTGATGGACAGATGTTCTTCTAAAGTATTTTTAGGTAGAGAGCCAAATTCAGAGTTCAGTCAAGCATGCTGACAAGGATCTAAAACAGAAAAGCAGACCTTTGAGAAAGTTCCACTTTTATCTTGTATAGCGCATAATATGTTTTATCAAAAGTCTTGGGTCTTATGAAGATATTTTGTGTCAAATATAAGAAAGACTTGTGTTTTTTTTATGTCAGCCATGGTTTTTATCCTGAAACTCTTTCATGGGTGCCATTTTTGCCCAATCTCTTTCTTACCACCTACTCATGACCTTTGCTAAGACAAGTGAGGCAAATAATGTTTTAAATGTTGTTCTCTTTTTTTTTTTTTTAGTGACCTCCTGAGTTGTAAATGCACTATTAGAATAATTCTGGTTGGCCGGTCACTCCTGTGAAGGTTCACCACTATTCCATGTTTTCTTCATTTGTGAAAAATGGGTCTCATTGTAGAGTCCTACGGTCTTAGAAATCTTTCTAGATCACCAGATGTCAATGACTTGAAGTTCTTGAATTTCTTTAGACTGAGTACAGCCAAGGGAACAGGCTTGGCAGAATCAGTGGCAAACAAAGACCCTGCTGAGCTTGACTTACTTTTTGATATCTTTGATTCTTTTTCATGTTGTCAGACAGGTTTTTATTTAAAAGATTTCTTGATTCTACAGGTCTGGTGGTAATAAGGCTAGTGGAACTGAAGTAAAAATAACGTAATCAATCACTGTTAACATCATTTAACAAAGAAGAATATTAATTTTTCACATAGGACCAGGTTGATGTGGATTGCCTTTTTCCCTTAATAAATAAAATCATTTGAAAACGTTTTGTATTTACTCATTTTGATTTTTTTGATGATCTGAAACATTCAATGTGGATATAAAAAGCAAATAATATTTCCTAGCACTATTTTTGAATATACTGTTTGTATTTATAATTATAGATAGCTAAAAGTTAAACCCTTACACACTCCTCCTCCTGTGGAGCTGGGTTCCAATGAGGGCTAAAAATTTCCACCAACACAGCCCTGATATTGGAGCTGGCAGTGATATGAAACCGGCTACGGACGTGTTAGGTTGTTAATAATGTGAGAATCTAAATGGAACTGATAATACGCACAACTTGTTCCTCTTTGCATTTGGACTCACAGGTAAAGTAGCGCTAGCTGACAGAGACTTGGCTTTAATAATTTGTCCTGGCTTGAGCATGGTATCATTTCCCTCTCTTGTATCTAAAGATATACAGAAAATAAAACTCTCCATTTGTCAGAATTCTGTTGAATGAACAACGGTAGTCATATAAAGCAATACTCAGATGTTAATTAGTTGTTTTAAGGTGTGCAACGCTATTCAAACTCAAGGATAAAAAAAAAAAAAAAAAAAAAATTATTATTATTTTTTTAACCAGCAAGCTACTCACATTAACTGGAAAGGGAGGGGCTTCCAGGGATGGAACTGTTCCTGTTTCGGTGGGAGAGTATTGCAACTAACCAAAAAGTCTACATAAGCAGCTTTTTCATAAGCTTTACACGGTGTTAGCTGTAGCACTATTACAGAGGTGGACAGAAATAAAAATAAAATTCAAGCTAGCATTAGCACAGCACAAAACTAGCCGTAGTCAGTAGCAAGAACAGTAATACAGTAATTCATTGCTTTTTTGGCAATAAAAAAATAACCATAACAAAGCAGTGGATTTTGTTATTGTTTACTGATTTTTACAATGTTACAGCCATCCATTGTCTGTATAATCACTTATCCTTGCAGGGTCGCAGGGGGCTGGCACCTATCTCCAGCAGTCATTGGGTGAGAGCCAGGGTACACCCTGGACAGGTCACCAGTCCATCACAGGGCCAATTTCAAACCAATTTTAATATATTATTATTGTAATAAACGTGCTTCATAGATTCAAGTACCAATGTTGATAAAAATGTTAATTAAATATTGTTGATTAGCGATGATGCTAAAAAGTTTATCCTTGGAAGAGCTATATGCCAGTGTGGGATGGACAAGTCTACGGGAAAAGCTCTAGACACCCTTGTAAATAACATGGCTATAGGTAGTATTGACACTGCATTTTGCAAAACATCCAACCCCCCACCCACTCCAAACAACACTACTAACAATTGTCTTTGAGAGGTCCTATATTTGAAAGTGATTTACGAGCTATGTTAAATTATCCAAGAAGTACAACAAATATAGTATCTCACTTTTATATAGCTACAATTCAAAACTAGTAAGTTCCAAAACATTTTTTTGTTGGTTGGTCATTTTTCAGAAAAAAACAAACATGGTGAAATACCCTTTGGATTACAGTAAAAGCCTCATTTAAGGCAGAGGAAAGTGCAAGCATCCTTATACTTTCCTAAAGTGGAGATGACCCTTCTCTGGGTCATCTCCACTTTAGATGACCCAGAGAAGACGGTTCATAAATTAATGCAGTTTTTTGTCTATAAGTAAGTACTTAAGTCATTTGTAATTTATAAAAGAAATTAAAAGAAAAGAAAGCGAGAAAAAAAAATCTATTAAAATTGGAACTCGAATTTGGTATGAAAAAAATTGTCAATTTTATTTTTAAGCCATATCACCCAGCCCTACCTTCTATCATAATGTGTATTTATTTTTATTTAAGCAAATCAGAATGTAATAAAAAGGTATTCAAGGGAGAGCTGGTAACCCTGAAACTACATCTAATTTATCATTTACTTAAAATACTTTATTAGCAATTATGTAAGGGCAAATGTATTTATCTTTAGTAGCCTAATTTGAATTATTTGACTGCCTAGAGACTGTTTGAAATGTTCTTCCATAAATCCACTCAGTGCTCAGTGTGCTTATGCTGTCACACATTACAGACAGCCAGTAACATGTCTGCTGTTTGTGTGTGTTACATTCCTTGGCCGATCACACTTGGCTTCCACAGACCAATAGGAAAAGCGATATGACACCTGCCATGTTGTCACCAGCCCTGTGCAAAGTGAGAGGCCCGCTTGGCATTATTGTTATTTCTGGGATCAGACAGGTCCATTACTTATTCACCATAACTTTATGACATTAAATTGAACAAAATAATCTCATAAAAGCTGAGAATTAGTTAATGTTTTAATGTTGTATAGTATTGAAAGACAAATAATTCTCATGTAACTGATATGTAGAAGGCATTAATATAATTTAAAAAAACAACCTCCTTGCTTAATTTAAAACATCTTAAATACAATAGACATTTTTACAAGACAACAAAGTAACAAAACAAGTGATACTAAAAGTATGTGTAGTTCTGTTATAAACATTTTGCTGCTCTATCGGGTTGTACAATCTTACACCAAGTATATAACTAAGATAATCCTTCCTCACATGAACATTTCATAAATAGTTTGGCTCTGTAAATGTTTGCCAGGGCAGAGATGATACTGATTGATTGCCTGGCAGAGGCAGACCCCCATACCCTACATGTGTTATTTAAAAACATGGCAGCATGACGACATGAGGAAGCTCAGTTTGTGCATTTTGCAATTACAATAAAAGAAGACACTGCATTCATTTACTTAAAATCCTTAAGAAAATCAGAATGGATAAAAATGAAAAAAAAAAAAAAAAAAAAAACCCACCACATTTATGAAAGTGTTTCCATTGTGTGTTTTAAAGCATTTACTATTGTATAGATTAAAAATAACACAATGGAGATGTTGGGCTACAGCTTTTTCCTACATTCAGAAGACTGATAATCAGGCACAACCTAAATCATTAGCAACACTGCAAAGACACACAATCTCACCAAGTATTGTCTAGTTTCTAGTGCAAATATCTCGGTACACTTGATATAAGACAAAACCAACTTAAAAGTAACTTTTCAGCAAGATATATGCACTTGTTTTAAGTCAATAATTCTTGAATATAGATTAAAAAAGTACTAGTTCCACTGGCAGATTATTTCACTTAAAACAGGAAAAACATCTTGTTATCAGTGAAAAAAATCTGCCAGTGGAAGTAGTATTATTTTATTTATATTATTATTATTATTATTATTATTATTATTATTATTATTATTATACAATTACTGATTTAAAACAAGCATATTTATTTTACTGAAAAGTTACTTTTAGGTTTGTTTTGTCTTATTTCAAGTGTACCAAGATATTTGTACTAGAAAAGAGAATAATACTTGGTAAGATTTTGTGTTTTTGAAGTGTAGTGTAAGTTGTTAAAGTCTGCTTTGACTTTCTCTGCCACATGAAAACTTGCTTTTTTGTTGCTGATAAAACTGACCCCAGTCACTTCTTAGGTGTAAGAACAGTCATCGGGGTCAGTGATGCTGCCCTGCTTCCCAAATGTGTCCTGCACCCCCCAGTAATTTCCCCACAGTCAGCTTTCAGGAAGCATACCTTGGCTGTTATGGCCTGTGCAATTTGAGTTGCTAGTATTTCTGTTCCTTGCATGGAACAGGATGGTGAATCCGCTGTAGGCATTTGAAAGGGGACCCCTAAAAATGAAATAACTGCAAGTAAGCATATACAGTTCCTATTGATGCAGCTCCAGCTCAGTCGGTATATGTGCCCAAAGTCCTCACTTCGGTTTTAGTGTAATCAACTGTTCTGTAAACATAAAAACATCTAATCAAAACTGATTCTTTTTAAAGGTTTGTATAGCAAAATATGCTGACGCTTTACCTTTTATGGAGTTATGCAGCATTTACTACCTTGGCTGCAGGCCTGTGAGAAAAACATGAAAGTTTACAGAAAACATGCCCTGTTTATACAGGTAAATAAGGGTTAAATGACACCAGCACGAGCCAAACTTCTGCAGTGTTTCAAATTTCAGTGCTAAAGACCTGCAAGCTGCATTTCATGATTGGAACTAGAAGCTGTTGACCGCTGCTGTCAAAATGGTATCTGTACAGAGTGGACACACAATCTGAGGGGATCAGCACACTCTATACATCACTTAAGATGTGAACATCATTTAAGTTAGCAGCATACGACTGGTAGCCTAGGGGTAGGCGATAGTGCCTTACATAACAAGCCACAACCACAAACCACGACATGTTTCACTGGGATGTCATATAATGGACTAACAAAGAGTAGTGCAAGTATGAAATAGGAGAAAAAGGTGTGGTGCACAATTTTTTTTTTTTTTTTTTACAAACAAAATCTGAAAAAAATGGTGTCCATTTTTATTTGGCCCCCGATTCCCTGCTTTGTAGATTCACCTTTTGCAACAGCTTTAGCTGCAAGCCTTTTGATGTATATCTTAATTTGCTTTACACACCAAGAGAGGGAAGTCTTTGTTGTTCTGTTTCGCAAAATGGCCCAAACTCAGATAAATTGAATGGAGAGCATCTACAAATATCGATTTACATGCCTTGCCACAGATCCTTGTTTTAAAGGTTTTTGTGGCCTTTATTGACAGTAGTCAGACAGGACATGGGCAGAGAGAGATCTGTGACCACCCTTTGCCACAGATCTTTAATTGGATTTAGGTCTCATCTTTGACTTGGCCATTTTGACCCCCAAAATGCTTTGATTTAACCATTCCATTGTCATGTAGGTTGTATATTTAGGGTTGTTGTCTTCCTGGAAAGTTAACCTCTGACCCAGTCTCTCAAGTCTTTTCCTGCCTCCAACAGGCTTTCTTCTTCTATTCCCCTGTGTTTAGCTCCACCTATCTTGCCATTCACTCTGGCCAGCTTCTCAACGCTGCTGCAAAAAAGCATCCCCACAGCATGATACAGGCACCACAGTAGCTATGTTTCCATCCAATTTTCATGTGAACTTTTAACGAATTTTTAAAATTTTTAAAAAAAAAAAAAAAAAAAAAAAAAAAGAAAATGCAAATTAGCCATGTTTCCATCAACTGGTTTACAGCAAATTAACCAGGCTACACATAGGTTTCATTCCGTCAGTTGTTGACGTTGCGTATAGCTGTAGGAAGTACTCTACAGGAAGTAGAGGTTGCAAGCAAGCATATCTCAGAAAAATGGAGAAATGATTTTCAGGAATGTGTTGCTATTGGGCAAGTTGTGATTGTTCTGTCATGTCAACTAGTATTGGCGATGTTACATGCATAGAGACATAGAGAAAGAAATGCAAATCTAATGTATGCCAACAGAAGAAACAACTGATCATGTGAGATAAATGTTGTTCGCTACGTCAGAACATATTCAGCAAATGCATTTCCATCTCTCCTTTAGTGTATTAGCTCTTTCTCAGAAAAGCTAAAAACCACCTCAAGTGAACGGTTTTTTTTGTTTTGTTTTGGGTTTTTTTGAGAAACTGAGGAAGTTACTTCGAATTTGGCCATTTCCATCAACCTTTTCTAATGCAATACTTCAAAATGCGCATAAAAAATAAAAAAAAAAACTTTGATGGAAACACGATTAGTGCTTCACTGTGCAGGTGTGGTGTGGTAATAATGATATCCACTGCTAATTTTAAACCACTTATATTTATTTTTTCTTCTCGGCAAACAACAGCTTTTGCTCTCATCTGACTCACCTTCCTCTCACCTTCCTCCACATGTTTGGTGTCTAAGTGGTTTGTTGGAAACTACATCTGGAACCTCTTATGGCTTTCATTCAACCATGGCTTTCTTCTTACGCTTTCTTCTTCTTTCTTCTCCATGAAAGAGAAATGGTTGTCCTGTCAACCGCTTCTCCCACCTGTGTGGGAGCTGTGGATCTCACCATCTCCTCCAGAGTTACCATAGGCCTCTAAGCTCCTCCCTAAGCTCCCCTTGCCCGGCCTGTCATTGTAGGTGGACGGTCACGTATTGGAAGGTTTGCTGTGGTGCAATACTTTTTCTATCGCCGGATAGTGGATTGACATCTGAGAGATGTTCCAGGATTGAGATGTTGCTGCTTTAAACTTCTCCACATCTTCCTCCCTGACCTGTCTGCTGGGTTCCTTGGTCTTCATGATGCTGTTTGTTCTCTAATGTTCATTAGCCAACCTCTGATGCCTTCACAGAACAGTTATCAGTAATTAGTTGCACTGGATTCTATGGAACTAAATTGAAATGCATGCCGCAATTTTCAGATTTCTATTTGTAAAAAAAACCCAAAACAAAACATATTTTCCTTCCACTTCACAGCTATGCACTACTTTATGTTAGTCTATCACATAAGATCCAATAAAATACATTGAAGTTCATGGTTGTAATGTGGCGAAAACCTTAGCAGGAAATTGTATACCATAACATGGACAACTGGTAAACACAGCTACAGAGGAAAACATTTATTTTAATTTGTCTCATGACTCACCTGCTTTCCTTGAAAAAGGATTTATCCCAGCCGGGGAGGCGGAGGGTGGAAATATCGCAGGAGGGAGAGCAGCAGGTGGAGGAGGAGCATGGTGGCCAGCAGGTGGGAGCGGATTCTAGGAAGTTATAAATCAACACCTTAACATAAGTCCAGTTAAAAAAAAAACTTTGATGAAATCAATAACATCTACCATCTGATGAAACCTCACCGTCTGAGCTGGGATGTCGTTCTGGACATCTTTTGGCTTGGATTTAAACCAGCCACTGAACCATCCAATCTTTGTACTCTGGGTACGCAGAACAAAGATTTAATCTATGTTGCATGCTGGCAGCTTGTAAACATTGTAAACATATCTTACCTCCTTAGGAACCTCTTTGGGTCCCTCACACTCTTCCACAGCCCCAGTGGTGACCTGCTGGTTTTGATTATGACTGAAGTTAACTTCAAGCATCTGATTATTCATTTCCAATAGAAAATAAAGAGCTTGTTTCTGAAATAAATCAACAATTGTTCTGCTGTTTTAAACAGATAATGATTAAAAAGAAATCTCTCACCATCCCAGCCTTAGAAGACGCGTCTGTCTCTGTGGGACCAGTGAAAACACAGTTCAGCAGGGCAGACGGCTTAAAGGATGTCGTAAATACCTGAACTGAGACAGGAATGAATGATGTTTGGCAGGAGCTCCTCACCATCAGCTGCTAGTGATGGATTACTCAGAGGACAATGTGGCATGGAACTTCTGGCTTCAACACCATCCCTGTAATGATGACTGAAGTTTTGGCTCATGGGCACTGAGGGAGTATGAACCACCATTGTTGGCATGGAGAGAGTATCAACATGAGTCCTTGACAGAGTAACAGGCAGAGCTGGTCAGGTCTGAGTTTCCATGTTGAAAGCGGCATATTTCCTCACAATTTTGTACCTTTGCTGTGTTTCTGTGTCAGTGTTTAACATCATGGTAATTTCCTCCATTTCCTCTCCAGTCTCACGGATGAGGCTGTCTTGGTGCTCAGAGCTTCTAAAATAAAGTAGCTCAGGCTCTGGATCCTGGTTATGACAACTTAAATCATCCAGATCAGATTCTAAAGAGAGATAGATAAATGTATTATCATACCAAATATGTAAGAAATTAATTTCAAACTCGGTGTTTCCATACTCTTTATAAAGAGAAAGTCATTTTTCCATTACTGTCAGACATTAAATCAGACAAAACCTTTCCTGTTGTAGGTCACTTTGGATTACCAAGAGAATTTATATTTGCTTAATAACAGAATAATGAAAGAAATATTTTTTTTGGCAATTTTTTTTTCACTTTCTTAAAATTATGATTTTCATATACACTGAGATTCCCGTTTCATCGAACAATTTGGGAAACTCGAGATCAGGGGTTTGCAACCTTTACAATCCAAAAAGCCATTTTTACCTTCAGTCCAGTTAAATAAAACCCATTTAGAGCTGCAAATATTACATAACCTTTTGGAAAAAAAAGGACCACTTATAATTTTTCTTAAATATCTATTATAAGAAATCTGTTGTAGTTTTTAATTGTAGTTTCAAATTCCTATTTTTAGGATTTTTTTTGCAAAAAACTTTTGTTAAAAGACGATGGTTACATTGTCTTCTACAGGATGTTGATATTTACACATAGTTTTCAGCCTAATAATAAGAAAAATAGATCTAAATAATGAATATTTGTACTTTTAGTGTCATTCTGTTGTGGAAATTCAATGCAATTACCCCATGAAAAAACTTCTAAAACCTGAACAAGGTATTATACATCTACTTAAAAACTGTAGTTGGTTCGGGGGGAGGGGAGGGGGGGCATGAGAGCACCATCTCAACTGTGAATTAAGAGGGTGGCAGCATCCTGCTATGTGGTTGTTGCAATTAAAAGGGCAATTCTACCAAATACTAAGGAGATGGGAACATATTTGGGAATTTAAAGAAATTCTAAAAACTTTCTAAAAAATAAATTCTCTTCCCCAGTCTTCTGGCATTTAGCTCATAGAAATAATTTGGGCTAAAACAGGAAACCTTCAGTCTGATTTAGTTTCAGAAAGTAAGAAAAAAGGTTATGTGGGTTTTTATGCAGGGTGTTTAATATCTAGTTTTGGAATCCTCACAGGCAACATTTGAAAGAAAACTTACCTGGGTACAGCTGGCTGTTTTCGTAGGCCAAAACATGGTTTGCAGGAGCTAGCTGATTCATATCAGTACAGTCATAAATCCCCATCTGAGAACAAGAAAAGTTAACATCAGACTAGCTGCACATCTGTTAAGGGTCTAACAGGGAGTAAACCTTTAATACAGCTATCTTAGCAGCTCTTTAAAACTATACTGTGAAGAATTTCACCCTGGTAACAAACCCTAAAAATTATACTACAAACATTGTTTAGCTTATCAAGTACATTAGGTCAGCATGAGAGACATTTATGGAAATGTGACTGGTGTTTCAGGCATCTCATCGTAAAACTGTGAGTGGTCAGATCGTAAATTTGATCTGATGCTAAAAAAAAACATCAGCGTATCATTCATCCTAACCTGACGTGCAGAGACAACTAATTTAGAAGGATTTCTTATTTGGTGTCATAAATCATGTGGGAACCATGAATGTCTCCACTAAATGTTATGGTTAAGATGAGCAGCCCAAACAAAAACTCCAGTCTACATGTAAAGTTCTATAAAACACGTTACATAAAAAGGTTGTTTTACATGCAGAAAAACCCAGCATCACCGTCGTTTCACTATGCAAAAATCTCTTTTCAATGATTTTAGAGAGAGAGCTAGACAGATAGAGTCCATAAATTAGAATACACGTTCTGATGAGGCTCCTTGGTCAGATTTAAAGTACCTTTTGAAAATAACAACCTTAAGGCAGGTATTAAACATACTTGCCTGAAATAGTTTTTTGAATGAAATAAACCTTACTTTGGACCATTACACTGCAAAAACACAAAACCTTACCAAGTACTTTTGGTGTAGTTTCTAGTGCAAATATCTTGAATAAAATTGAAATAAGACAAAATTTTACTTATAAGTAATTTTTCAGCAAGATGTAGGAGCTTGTTTTCAATAATTCTTTAATATTGATGAAAAAGTACTAGATATAAGTGAAATAATCTGTCAGTGGAACAAGACCTTTTTCCCATATTCTAAGTTAAAATCACTGGCAGATTATTTCACTTATAATTTGAACTTTTTCATCAATATGAAGGAATCATAAACTTAAAAGAAGCTTCTATATCTGCTGAAAAGTTACTTGTAAGTTAGTTTTGTATTTTTTTCAAGTGTATTCAAGATATTTGCACTAGAAACTGGACCAAAAATACTTGGTAAGATTTTTTGTTTTTGCAGTGTGGAGTTGCTGGTATGAGGAGATGTGGATAGAAGACATATCCATGAAATTAATACATTTCCTAGCCCAAATATCCTTAAAACTTACCGTTTTAAGGATATTTGGGCTAGGAATAAATAAATAAATAGTCCCATTCAAATCTGTCGAACGCTTTCCCAGCATCGACTAAGATCACCACTTCAGGTGTTGTGGTGGTTTTACAGTAGATAATGTTTAATGTTGTACAGAGATTATAAAGTAGTTGGCTGTACTTAGAACAACATTTCTAAACTCCTATAGCTCCAAAGGGAAAAAATACCTTAAAAACCAACATTTTTATTTATTTAGGAACAAAATGCACTGGCTCGATTGTAAAAGACACAAATTTGTTATATCAAGCCACACAGTCGCTATTCTGGAGTTTAACTATATAAATGATCTGGTCTTTACCAGGTTCTGAAATGACCTAAATCGAACCTCAAATGGCCAAAATGGAAAACTGTTCATGGAAAAACTTAGCCTGGTAAAAACCAGCCCCTTGTTCTATGCTTTGCTTCATACAGAGGGTCTGGACCCTCGGCTGTTGAGGAACGATGGCTTGCTGGAGGCGTGTTGAAGTTTTAAACGATTGGACCTAATTTTACCCGGTCACTAACATTTGGCTGTGACGTATGTAATGCGCCAGCTTGACTGTGACAGAAGCTACACGACGAAGCTAACCGGAAATTGGGTGGTCTGTAAATAACTATCCCTCACTGTGAAGAATAAAGAGCCGACCCGAACAAGATGGCTGTCAATGAGAGCTGTAGGCTTGCGAGACAAATTTAAGAATCAGTGGAGTGCTCAATATTTGGAAGCGAGGCCAACATGGATTGGATGGCTTTGTTCACTTTTCCTCCACTGGCATTGCTAAACTACATCCATAGGCAGATCATAATTCAAAAACAGCAGAAACTCGATGCCATAGTTCACAACGCCTCCTTCTGTTCGCTGATTGGCCAGGATGAAATCCATCCTGAGAAATTGAACTCAATGGGACAAATCCCGGACGGAGCACTGAAGGGAGATGAAAATCGAGCAGAATTGCATAAGAAGGCAATGGCCAGACTAGGAAAAACTAAATATGCCCAAAAACCCTAGTTAGATACAAAATATATACAGTGCTTGAATTTAAAGGGGGTATGCTTCTTTTACCATGACGTCACAGTAGTTGGTAAAATGTTCTGGCTCAATTAAACCACTGACATGAAAGAATAAAGCATTTTTACTGGACATTGATAAGTCTCAAATCATTCTTAGGAACATTTGCGATCCTATTGGACTTAAAACTTGTACTAAATTAGCCCTCCTTACAGTGTCTGAATTCTGTGACGTTTAGAATTAAGGCAAGATGTTTTTCTTTAAAGACATGACAAATGAATGGACTGAAGAGGTCGATCACCTGTAAGCGTTGGTGTCGTGTTCGAAGGTGTTTGAGCCACTCTGGTTCTGGTGCCGTTCCATTAAAGCCTGCTTCATTGTACTGAGCCTCAGAGAACCTCAGTCTGTCTGACAGCTGCAGGGGAAAACATACACACAGCATATGTAGACCCTATTAGTCCCAAAACACTGAGAAGATGGGTTAGACATGTAAACCATGTTGTATTAAGTATGTATACCTACCTTAATAAGCTCCTCCATGAGTACATAGTTAGGTTCCCGCTGCTTGAGGATGGCCTGCCCTACCACCTCACAGTAATGGAAGGCCTGGGACGAAAGCCCGCAGTCCAACAGCCGACTGGCATACAGGAACTTATACACCTGATCACAGAGCAGTGAACATCAGTATCAAACATAGTAGAATAACCTTGAGTTGGCTTTATATTTACTCTTTGCTAAAGTTCTAGTTGGGGGCACAGTAGGTGTGAACTACCTGAAAAGATGGGATTGAAAATGATTTTCCTCCAAGCATCTGACAGTACTCGTATAGCTCAGTACACTGGATGGCAGAATTTAGAGCAAAGTTTCCAAAAGGCTGCCTAAAAGACACAACAGAAGTATGTGAATGAAATTCACAAGGTTTCAAAATAGATTTAAACCTTGAAACTAGGGCTGGACGATATGGCTAAAAAACGTATCATGATATAAGCATTTCATATCAGTTGATACTGATAAATATTGATTAGTTTTTTGTTTTAAATATCTGAAATACCAGCCAAACTGATGACGTGACCTTTCCTGTTTTATTTACAGTTTTCACTCCACGTCATTGTTGTTTATTTTTAAGCAGTTTTGAGGCACTGTGGCGAAACCTGAAACTACTGCTGTGCAAGTTCCTCAACAAGTTGTTGCTAGGTAACCAAAGAGTGAGTAATTTAGCTGATGCCACCAACCTAGCTTAGCTGTTTGAGGATGAGCAGCTAAAGTCTTTCCTCTGCCTACATCCCCCAGACTGCTGTGTGGTTCTGGATTGGAATTCAGTGAATATTCTATATGTTGAATTTGAATATCTATCTATATCTATAAGACATATTATCTATTGATATTGATCATGTGTCTATAACCATATATGTTGTTATTGAT
This sequence comes from Anableps anableps, assembly GCA_014839685.1. Lineage (NCBI taxonomy): Eukaryota > Metazoa > Chordata > Actinopteri > Cyprinodontiformes > Anablepidae > Anableps > Anableps anableps. The sequence goes on from CM026070.1 coordinate 4,547,640, forward strand.
TTACTGTCCAGCTCTAATTGAAACCATTTACTTCAGTTCTTTAATAAGAAAACACATTGAAAACTAAGTTGTAATGGTCTCTGACCATTAACCATAGCGCTAGATGTATTTTTTATTTATTTTCTTCTCATTCTATAATATATGTGAATAATATAATATTATAACAATATAATTTATGTAATATTATGTATTATGATTATATTATGTATGTAATAATATAATAAATGTTACCTGGTATGACAGTAAAAAAAAAATCCTTGAATCCTTGAAAATGCGCTGTGTTGTGACCATTTAGTTTTAATTATTGCTTCCTGTAGAATAATGATTATTTATTCTGGATTGATGTATTAAACTGGGTTTTGTTTTATGTATAAAAATACTTTGGGGTGACATATGGGAAGAGAAAATTAACCAAACTCTGAGGCCATCACAGAGCAGCTGGATTTGGACTGAGATTAGATTACACACAGGTGGACTCTATTCAGTCATTGGCAGTCATCAGGCAACTTCTGAGGGCAATTGGTTGGACTCAGTGAAAAGGGGGCTGAATACTTTTGCACGCCGCACTTTTTAGTTTTTTATTGGTAAAAAATGTTTTGAATCATGTCTAATTTTCTTTCTACTTCACAATTGTATACCACTTGGTGTTGGTCTTTCACATAAATTTCCAGTGAAATATATTTATGTTTGTGGTTGTAATGTGACAAAATATGGAAAAGTTCAAGGGTATGAATACTTTTGCGAGCCACTGTAACCAATCTGGTCAGGTTGGTTGCACTGCAATTCTTTAGCGGGATCGGATTAAAGGATAAAAAAAAAAAAAAAAAAAAAAAAAAAAAAAAAAAAAAAAAAACCACCACATCTTTTAGATTTTTTTTAATATAAACAATTTTGAAAACCTTATATATTTCCCTTTCACTTCATTATTATGGTCAACTTTATGTCGGTATATCAAGGCACTATACTCTGGGACAACAAGATTGGGTGAGGACCCAATGTAAACCTGCAAACCTTTTCCAAACTCGTTTGAAGCAGAACTTTTAATAAGGCAAGCTGTGGAGGCAGTTTGGCTTGATGAGCGGCAACAAGTTTGAAGCACAGCTCACCTGTGGCTGCATCCTAGAAGCACAAGTCTATCTGCCTTCTGTGGAAATGCCCCAAAGGAAGCGTCGGCCATCAGGTAACACATGTGGGCAGCATGTATCAGACCCCTGGAGGCTGCAGGGACAAGAGCAACACCACACTTCAGTGTGTGTGTTTGTGTATAACTACCAGTCATTCAGTCAGTGTCTATACCGAGTGAGTCTCCCATGGTGAGGATGGCTTTCTGCTGTACGGCAGGATTTCCTGTCTCGTTCGAGAGCATCACAGCCAGATGGGGCCTCCAGTCGCCCCACTTTTCATTTCCACAGCACTGGTTGGGAAACATCATCATTAATGCTCTTGTTGGGCTTCATAAAGTATTCATGAGTGGGACATGTGACAGTTTTATTGTAATATTTTACCACAGATGCAGCTGGGACTCTCCCAGACAGAAGCTGGAAGAGAGTCTGGAGGGGATCACTTGCTACGAGCTGGCTTGTAAACCTGCCAACAAAGCATTTGGTGTCATTTCACATCATAACCAAGGGTAGCAGCAGTACTAGTGTCAGTTTTCACAGCTTGAAGCAGGAACTAACCTATTTAAACAGCGGCCCTTCTGCCTGGCTTTAGAGAATTTACATCAGGAGTGTCCTAACTTTTTGTTACATTGGCCAAAATCTTCAAATCAAGAGTACTCGTGGGCCAAAAAAAAAAAAAAAAAAAATCTAAGTTTTTTTCTGCTCAACAATAAACTAAGTATGAAATATTTATAAAATATAACATTTTTTATGTAGGAATGGAATGTGTTAATCATTGTAGATCCAAAACTTCAAAAGAGTTTTGCATATTTTCTTTCAATAAGTGGTTGCCTTATTGAAAGAAAGGCAACCACTTTACTTATTTATTCTGAGCTCGACTGAAAAAAACTGAAAAAAAAGGTCAATTTTCAGCAATTAAAACATGATTTATGTCACTCATCATTTGAAAACACTTGCTGTATTTAACAAAGTTCTAATAATGTAATTAAATCAGATTTGGGTGCACCAAAGTCTGCTTTAGTGTATAAGTCAATGGAACAATGTGGTCATATCTACCATGAAATTAAAGGGAAAGCAGAAAGCTTGATGATTAAAAAATTAATATTTTGTGTTGTAGCTGAGATTTTTGTGAGAAGATTTTAATTTGTGGGTCATAGTTTGGGGGAAAAAAAGTTTCCATCTGCATCAATCACCTGCGCTGGTGGGACAAATTTGTATTATTCAGAGGCCGCACAAAATCAGTCCAGGAGCCGCAAATGGCCCCCGGGCTGCACTTTGGACACCCCTGATTTACTTAGTTCACCCTGACAGCTCAGACTTCACCCTTCTTGTCTCTCACAGATCTTAATCATGCTGGTCATCCTCTCCCCACACATTCCTCCCCTGACAACCCGATACATGCTGCTGTAACATACCGCTGATTTTAAAAATAGTTTAGAAAAAACTGACTAGATTACATTAAGAAGAGCCCACAGAAATCCATGTATAGCTGTTAGATAAAAAAAAACAAAAAAAAAAAACAACATTTTTCACTTTTAAAAGAATCTGTTCATATAATTTGGCTTTTTCTAATTGAATGACACTTGTCTGACTGAACTAACTGCAGAGAATTTACCTTCTGCAGGGCAGATTGAATAGCGTTCTGTATTCAGCTTTACTGCAGTGTTTTGCTACATCAATGTGTGGTCCAGGACAGTGTCCTGACAAAAATACATATCAATTACTAATGTTTTAAGGCGACTTTAAAGTGGAGCAGACACATTAAAGCTGAGGAAGACTTTTTAAACAAATTATCACTTCTGTATCCAAATGTAATCCAATTTCAAGAGCTATCCATTTCAAAGGTCTTGGCATTTCTCACCTGTTCAGTACTGTGGTATATGATCTGCTGCCCATTTTACTGGCCAGAAAAAGTGCATGCCCCCACAGACCGCTGGTCATAGCCGACTCCAGGGCCTCCTGCTGACCACATGGGAAAAAGTGAGAGAAACACAAAGAGCCTGGCACAACATGCAAACTAGTGGTTAGGTCATTTAGATATCATTTTTAATAGGTACAGTATTATTTCTAGTGAAGGGATGTTGAGTGCTTTAAAAAAAGTTTTTAGAACTCTAAACACACCATCTCTATGTTGAAAGATGGTGGTGTTTAGTACTTTACTTTTCTGTAATTTACGAGTCCATATTTAATTACACCAATAAAGCAGATGCACATCTTGTGCCCCTGATGATTTAAAATAACTTTTTCAAAGCACGTAATCCAGAAATATTTATCATTGAAAATTAATGGCAAGATAAAGAAGAAGATAACCACTATTGCAACCTTCAGTTCTCAAACATGTCAATAAAAATGAGAGTAAAAATAACAGTTAAATTCAATTGTCAGATTATAGATGGTAAGAAAATGACTGAACCTTCTTTCTTCCAGCCAGCAGTAGCTGAGTGTAGCTCTGCAGGGCCTTCTCTGGGCTCTCAGAGCTGGAGCTGCTGGGTTCGCCTGTGAGCAGATCATCTCCTCTAGCAGGCGGCACTTCAGCGGCTGGATGCTCATCGAAATCGATGAGTGTGGGAACATCTGGCTTCCAGCTTCCATCTGAATTGGAGTCCTGCATCAGGAGCTCAGCAATATCTGAGCCAACTAGATGCTGAAAATTTTTTAATATATATTAACATCTGATGCTGAGTGCGAAATTATAATCACTTCTTTCACTGTTTATTGAGAGTAATTTTCTTTGGGTGTAAAATTTTAAAGCTGCACAAGATTCTTACCCCGTTCTGTCTGCAAAGAAGTATCAGTAGGTTCCACAAGAGGGCAGCAGAGCTCCTATCTGGCAGCTTTCCATCTCTCATGCAGGCTCCTGCCTTTTGATGAGCAAAGTCTATTGCATCTATTTTATGCAAGTCTTCCCTAGTAAAAAATTCAGAAACTTTTTAAAAGCAAATAATTTTACAGATTAATTTCTGATAACATGTTATTTAGCGGATTGCAATGTATATGCAAGTAACAAAACAGTACCGAGTTAAAGGCCCTGGAAAGTTTCTCATCTCCTGCTGTTCCTGCGTCTCACTCAATATGAGCTGTGTAGATGGAAAGAAGATACCTTTTCAGTATCTTATTTTCTTGCATTTCAACACAAATTCATTTTGAACTTACTTCCAAACTATGGATTTCCAGCTGACTGAATTTCTCCTGTGCTGACAGGGCTGGAGTGACTCGTATAAGTTGGCCCGCAGGCCCGAAGCTCACCATCGCATGAGGGATTGAATACTTCAGAGGAGCCGAGATCTGATGCGCTGCTGCATGCTCTAAACAGGTATGACAAGGCAGGGTTGGGTAAACATGGAGTAAATGGACTATCAGATTGAACTCCAACATTCCACTCACCTCCATCAGAAGTGAAAACAGGCTGCACGTCTGGCACACACAGATCAGATCCATTCATGTACTGACTCAGCTCATAGCTGCTGGAAGACAGTCCTGAGGTTTTGGAACTCTCTAGTGTCCCAGGGTAATAAGAGGAAATCTCCTCGTTGTCTCTGGAAGGATTAACTTCATAATCACTGAGGTAACGCTGGGAGATGTCTCTCTTCTGGTCATCCCTGAAGGAATTGGTAATCGGACATTAATTCATTATCATTTTAGGTTTCGCTAGTTTAACAGTAAGGCTACCAAATCTCAAATCTCTGGACCACAAAAAATCCTAATGTGGTGTCAGAGGTGACATACAACAACCAGTCATACCATTATGATCCGCTCCAAATATTAACCTCTCCACTTTGCCATCAAGACAGCAACTAGGTTGATCTAAGGTATTGGATACCAATACATCAGTGGCAAATTTTATACATTCTAGGATATGCAAAGTCAGGGATGGTTGAATTACCCATGGTTGTTTGGCTTGTATGGCCTATGCTGGTCTGATGATGGATTTAATGTCCCTAACCTTTCACCCTCACACTGCTGGTTTAATCTCAGCACATAAAAGTACCTGAGTTTCTCTTGGTCCACCAGTGTTGAAGTACATTTCAAAATGCAGCTGGAGCCACTGTTTTCCAGCAGACAAAATGTCCAGACCAGCACACTGTCTAGGATGTGGCTTCTTGTTGTCCATCAGCATGATGGAAAAGAAACTCTGATTCATTGGACAATGAATGACCAACACTACTTGGTCACTAAAAAAACGAAGTGAATGTTTGGTTGTTGTTTGGCTCTGAAGAGCTATCTATTCTGTTCCCTTTCCTTTAGAACCAGCACTAATGTTTTCAGCAGTTTGAGCTTCAGTAGCTAAACTAGTGGATCAAGCTAGAATGGATCAACTTTTGCTTCCTGATGCTTGGCTGCTGCCGGTGGTGTACCAGGCCTGATGGGTCCTGACCCACAACAGATTGAGAACAGTCCCTTCAGCCATCAATGTAATAAAGATTTTTCAGAGATTTATTTTGTGTCATTCTTGTCTTTCTATTTTCTTACTTTCTGACACTGTTGTGCACAGTTAAGCTAAGTTTGATTCTTCATGGTGCTGTATGGTTTTACTAAATTCTCATTATAGACATTTTTGTATTAAAGTATATAAATGCAGGAGCTCTCAAAAGTGTACACAACTATGTTTCTGAATATTTTACACCTCTCATATGACATTTATCCTGCACAGTTCAACTGAAAATCAAATAAATGTGTTGGAAAAATAACAACTAAAAGAATTAATAGCTGCAACAACCTGGTGGCAGAAGTTAGCACACATTTAGACTAAACCTTGTTTAAGCATTTTTTGACAGCATCACATGTCCTCAACAATATTTGCTCACTCAGCCTAATTAAGTTCTCCAAATCCACCATTTTGTGAGGACATCTGTAGTCCACAACCCTCTTTAGGTGTCCCTCAAACAGATTTAGTTCTAAACATTGGCTAGACCATTCCAAAAAGAATCATTTTCTTTTGTCTGCTTTCTAGAAGACACCTGAAGGTTTCAGGCCAAAACTGACCATTATTTGGAGTCGTTCATGATTTAATCCGAACCTCATTTCCATCTGAAAAAAGATAATCCCAGACTATGATGCTGCCACCACTAAATTTCACTGTTGGCATTTCCCCCCAAAACCTCTGTTTTGAAATAAGGTGAAAAATTCAAGTTTAGTTTCTCCAGACCTAACATTTGGAGACTTTAGCTAGGCCTGCATGGTTGCAAATGAACAAATGTCGGGAAACTCTCACGTCAACAGTTAAACTGTATTTAAGGTAATCAAATTCACCATAGCTGATGGCAGATTTGTTTAGTTTTCAGTTGAACTCAGAATACATGTCATATGAAAGGTGAGAAAAGCTCAGAAATGATTTAGTCTGGCCTCAAAAGGTTTACTCAAGTTAGTTCACAGACAGAAACTTATTAATGCAGTTAACAGGTTTTGGAAAAATGGAGTTCTGTGGCTCACCTTTGCTTCTCTGAATTGAGATTTGCTCCATGTCCCTGCACAGGTGTCCTTTCAGGGTACTGATCAGTGTACCACGATTCTTGGAGATTCCACTGTACACCATCTAAATAAGTAGAACAACATGTCGTTTTATATCGAACCAGATGTCCAATAAATAGGATTGAGCCAATCCGATTCCAAGTAGGATCAGAGCCTGAGCAAAGCACTTTCAAACAATTAGAGACTCTAAACTCAAATCCCGGTACCTGTTGTTGGTGTACTGTGTTCACCTGTTCACCTGAGCTAACAGTTAAGCTGTGATTTTGTTGGCCAATATTTAAAATTCACAGTCTGTTACCATGTGTGCTGCCTGCAAAACTCTAATAGAGGTCCTGTAATTTTTGTTGTTGTTCTAACAAATCTGGATTTTTGCTAACTTTTTTTCAACCTGTAGAAAAATCTTCATAATATGACTGTACTCGCTGCTCAAGTTTCTCATCTGTCTGTCTCATGTGACCTGCTCACCATGCTATGCTAAGACCGCTGTCCCTGTTGGAGAGAGTGACGCAGAAAGCAGCTAAAAATGCTGATCATTAAGCTGCAAGCATATGCATAAGCATATGAAGCAGAACAACTTTTTACACGGTTCTGTCAGTACCTGATTACTGGACTCACACTGGGATATTTTACAAACCAGATTATCAATAACTCCTATCAAAACAGAGAGTACTCTTGCTAATGTTAGCATTTAGCATTTCAGCTAAGTGCTCTGCATAAAACATCATCAGCAGAAGCAAAATGGTTTCATTGTAGATTGTAGCTGCATGCATTGTGCTAGGTATGTCTTTGGAAAAATAAGGCTGACCTGCAGAATCTCCAATGAGGAAAATGTCAATGTCAGAAAACGGAGATTGCAGCCTCCTGAACATCACCAGAGAGTGAGCTAACTGGGACGAAATCACAATGCTAATGAAGACCATGTCATACTGGAAATGTTGTGTTTTTTTTCCCATTGCATTACTAATATAGGTCATCAAAGATATGTTAGTAAAAGAAAAGGATAACCTGAATGAATACAAAATCTTTGTTAGATTATGAATTAACTGTGACAACCACATTTCTTGGTTCAATCTCACGTGCCACACGCAGGCCCAATTACTGACTGACCTAAACAAATCTCTTTAATACAACCTGTTTGACAACATGAAGCAGGCTAAAAGATTCCAAAGACTAACACATCAGGCTCCAATCTAAAGAGAGAAAGTCATTGACAGCTATCAGTATGGAAAGTGTTGCAAAACCATTTATAAGGCTTTGAGAAAGCGGCAAACCACAGTTAGCACCTTTAACCACCACATGGAACAGAGGTGAACCTTCCCCAAGAGTGGCTCAAAGAATTACTCCGGGAGTGCATCGACAACGCATCCAGGAAGTCACAAAATAACCCAGCACAACATTTAAACCCCTGCAGGTCTCACTTCAACAATAATAAAAGGGCAAAAACAGCATTCACAGGGTCGTTGTAAAAACTGCTGCCAACCAAAAACATCTTGATATTTCCCAAGACTTTTGAGAAAATATTCTGTGGACTGATACAAAAAGTGAAACTTTTTGAAATCTGTGTCCTGTTATATGTGAAGTGAGAGTGACATAGCACTTTAGAAAAAGATCACATGTCTTGTCAAACATGGTGGTCGAAATTGTAATGGTCTGGGGCTGCTTTGCTGCTCCATGACCTGGACGAGTTGTCCTAAGTGGTGAAACCATGAATGCAGCTCTCTTGCAGAAAGTCCTGAGGGATAATGTCTGGGCGTCAGTTTGTTACCTTTAGCTCAAGCACATGTGGGCTACGCAGCGAGGATGAACACCAGTAAGTCTACATCTAAATGACTCAAACAACAAAATGAAGGTTTTGAAATGGTCTAGTCAAAATCTGCACTTAATTGTGTGAAGATACCTTGCTGTGCAGGCAGTCCTCTGTAGTAGTCATAGTAGCCATAGCTATCTCTGTAATCCCAGTGGTGTTGGGGGGGATAGTCATAACCATGCCTGCAAAAAAATGCAATAATCTTAGTTTAATCTATGCATTTGTGCACAGCATCAAGGTCTTACAGAACCACACTGCTGCTGTGGGCATAAAGAGAATATAATATATGAGCAAATTGCTTAGCATGCTGCACCTTCTACTGTTTCTGAATCCTAATGTCAAGATACAAAGTGTTAATTGGAATAACTAGAACATTCAGTACATTTTAAATATTTACCTGGAGTAACTTAAATTGAGCTTGAACAGAACTGACCTGGACTGAGATCTGGGATGCTCCTGCCACCCATAACCATACGCATATTCCTGGGAGTTGTACGGAGGCAGCTGAGGTCTGGCAGGTGGGCTGGTGAAACAGGTCATGTAATGGGCATCAGGACGACCCCAGTGTTGATCCGGCACAGGATAGTTCAGATCCCATTCCTGCTGAGCAAACCTGGAGTAATGCTCTTTGTCTTTCTTTCTGTGGGAACGGCGACTGGAATCAGGCAGTTGGTGGCACCTCTGATCCATCTCCAAGACTAGACTTTAACACCTCAAGTAAGTAGAACAAAGGGAGTTTTACAGGGTAGGTTTTATTTTTCAAGCATCATTCACAAAAAAAAAAAAAAAAAAGAATTGGGGAGGAAGTTTTGCAGCAATACTCACAGCTCACATGTCAGATGAAGGCAAAGTACATCCACAGCTGCCACATCATTCATGAGAAACACACAACATGAGCTGATAACTTTGCAGTCTGATAACAAGAGGAGAAAGTTCACACACTGTGATCCAAAAAAAGGAATTTGCGAGTAGAATTCAGCAGTGGCAAAAACAGTCTGAATGAGCATAAAGCAAGATCAAAATTAAAGAAAAAAGTTTTAATTTTTTTAACATAATATTTTTTAAGATTACAGATAATATTCCAAATGTTCAGAGGTGAAAATCCCTTCATCCTCTGCTTCCAATCAGTGTTCGAGCTTAAGGTAAACAGTGGAGCACGCCCTGACTTCTGTTCCAGCTGAGATCCATCCTCTGACTGGTTATAGAAAAAAAATCACTTACATTCTCTATGATGTGCAGGACAAACCGAAGCCTCAGATTAGTGGTTTCATGTTGGGGGGGGAAAGGGCAACTTTGTAAACTTTGACTGTTGCCACGTTGTCGGTAGGGAGGCTGTGCAGGGGACGGTCACGATGAGCGGCTCAAAGAGGGCTGATCTCAAGTCAGCTATGGGAAACGTTTCAGGGAAATGGGAGAAACGGAAACTGACTTCAATACAGATCTGAAAACGTCAGAACCGCACGGCTTTGAGTCCCTTAAACATTTCTCCGCTAGAGGGCGCAAGAGTATAAATTAAAGCGCACAGCTAGACTATTTCTACTTGCGAATACCAAATATGACTCGATCCTGGTACTCTAAACTTTGCAGGAGTCAGTGACGATACTTAGACTGCGGTAGTGAGAGTCATCAGAAATGTTGGTCTGTACAAATTAACTGTTCGACTAATCCCTTACAGCCGCTGGATGAGCTGTTTAGGTACACTGGGTCTCATAAGAGAAGTGTTCAACATTTCTGGGGCTCCCAGTAAGAACGGAAGCAAACCAACAGGAAACCAGGAACACATTCTGGTTGCTGTTTATGCTGAATTAGGAACTGAGCCAATTTCCAATGTAAACACCAGGCCTATAATTGTGGAGGGTTAAAAGGGACAAAATTAAATCATTAAATACATCATTAATAAAATGTATCATGAAAGAAATAAAAAATGTATTTAAATATTAATATAAATATTACTAAAAATATAAATATTGATATGCAATTCATGTATTAAATATGTCACTAAATCACTGAAATGAAAACTTATAATAACCTATGCAGATAATTAATTAAATGTCTGTTTAAACTGTCAAATTCACTCATTATAATCGAGGGGCGGGGCTATGGGCGGGGCTAACACTGATCTGTTGAACTCCACCAGCTTAGCTTGATTCTTTGAAAATTTTGGCGTCCCATGTAATTTGTGCCCATATCCCTGCCCCTTGACTTTGATGGACAAATTTAAATAATTATTTGCATTGGCTATCATAACTATGCATTTTAATGATTAAATTACATATTTAATGAATCTATCAAATAAAGTATTTAAACATTTAATTGAGCATTTATTTTTAATCACAGTACATTTAATTACCGATTTAATGATGTCTTTATTTATTTAATTTAGTCTCTGTTAATCCTCCATAATATGGAGGGCCCTCCATAATTAAATGTTATGTTGTTTTTCAATTTTTTTTTTCACTTTTAAGCAATGCAGAAATATGTTCACTAAATACTAAATGCGAAACAAATATAGTACTGTTTTTGTGGAAAACATATTGAAATACCAATAGCCAGAGTAAACGAATGCATAATTAACAATACAGTGCAAACAAACTATTTTACCTGCAGCTCTCACTATATTTTAGACGCAGAGCAGCGAGTTTGAGTTTTTAGTTTGAGGTTGGGTGATAAACCTCTGACGTCTGGGAATCTTTATGAGTAGAAACTAAATGTTAAAGTATGACAACCACTGGTCTAAATGTCATGAGCTCCCTACAGTCAGATAATCTCAAATTAACATTTGATTAGAAGTTGGCCATATTCTTAATGTAATTTAAATCCTTAATTTATGGAGACTTGGCTAACTATTAAAAAAGTAATGACTATTAGTTGGAAAGCTATCATTAATAAAACAGACAGGTTTTTTGACTCAATGTTCCAGGTTTTATTCTCAAATTTCTATTCACCATACATTAGGTGGAACTACAGCATGCAGCCTTTCATGCTGATTCTTGTCCAGATTAATGTTTTACTAAGCTAGTCATATAACACCCCTTTAATATGCAACGTGTTTAAATACTTTATTTTCACTATTTTTGCCTTCTTTCCATATAATATAAATCTTGTCACATTTCAGATATCCATAAGTTTTCCATGGCCAATCAAATCTGACAGTTGTTACAGGTTTGTTTGTCCAGATCATTAATGATCTACGCAGATGGTGAGAATGATTAGCTAAAATCTTACATTACAAACTAATGATCATATAAATGCACTAGTAAAATGTCTAACACAAAGTTTACACAGTTAAGAAAATACTGTAGCATCCAGAGAACATAGGTCTTATCTGTCCATCATCTATTCATTATCTTCCACTTACTCATGATTGGGTCATGGTGGTAACAGGTCCAGAAGAGAAACCCAGACATCTCTTTTCCCAACAACACTCCAGCCCACTCAAAAGCTTTCAAGAAGGTAGAATCAGATGCTCATTTCAGCACAGCTAACTCCTCTCAGATTGAAGGAGCAGTGAATCTACACTTAGACCCACCTGCAAGACACCCTTATCTCCAGGGGTTGCATAAGGAATCACATTTTTAAGTGAATAACTTCTAAACCTATCAGGAATAAGTGAGAATTGAAACACAGACTTACCACTGATTCTGATTTGCCTGTGGAGGTTGTTTTGTTGTTTTGTGCTCACAGGGGGGCGCTGTTTCTACACGAGTCCGGAGTTGAACGGGTTGAAACCTGGTGGTGTATTTGCATGTTGCCGACCAACAACCAATGGGGAGGGTTTTATGTAAATGAGTTCTGGGCTCTCAGGCTGTCTACTACAGGGAACACACAGTTGACCTGGCAAACAGCGAGCAACGTATCACCCACAGCAGCAGCTCTCCATCCGCTCTGGACCGCGTTAGGACATCGAACCGCCTGGATGTGCAATATGACTTTTGAAGAAACTGGAGGAGAAAACTCTGTAGAAAGGTAATTTTCTTTTATTACACGTCGAATATATGGACATTTCTTGTCCATTTAGTTTCCGAATTAGTTTTTTTTATATCGAAGTTACTCCGTTTTTTTTTTTGTTGTTTTTTTTTTGCTACCTTTTAACATTGTGACGTTGCACCAACTGTTTGCTACGCTTCAGTTTGGCTAGTTAGCATTAGCTTTAATGTAGCCTTGGAAGTACAGATGGAACAGTTGTTTGATGCTGGTTCTGTTCGAGTCTCGGTTCGGACATTTGCAGTTGCACTCTACATACAACGTTACATCACTGACTGAAATCAGTCTCACATGAAATGAATGAACAACTCGTGCAACAACTTGGAAAACCCCAGTTAACTCTGCGCCTCCTGATGCACTTCCAACGCATTGATCCAAGTTTTCCTGTTGCTTCCAGGATGGAATCGGTGGCCCAAGCTTTGGAGGAGGTCCTGAGCTCCGCGTTGCCTCAAGGTTGCATCACTGTCGGAGTCTACGAGGCTGCAAAGTCCCTCAATGTGTAAGGCCATCAGATCCTGTATGCACTCTTTAAATTCAAACGAGGGAGGCTGCTCACTCACTCCTGTTTCTCCTGATCTTTTCCTGTCGCAGGGATCCAGACAATGTGGTGCTTTGCCTGCTGGCTACAGATGATGAAGAGGATGTGGCCCTGCAGATCCACTTCACCTTGATCCAGGCGTTCTGCTGCGAAAATGACATCAACATCCTGCGAGTGGGCAACATGAGGCGTCTGGCGGAGATCCTGGGGGGAGTGAAGCCTGGAGGGGAACCCATGGACGTGCACTGTGTTTTAGTTACTGTAAGTGTCAGTCTGTTGAATCATGACTCAGTTGATGGTGTGAAAAACACCAGCATGCACTAACTGCTTTGCTCCTCCTTGCAGAATCCGCAGTCAGCCCTGTGGAAGGACCCCGCTTTGAGCAAGGTGAACCGATTCTGCAGGGACTGCCGCTGCTTGGATCAGTGGGTGCCCGTCATCAACCTGCCCGATCGATGAAGCCTGTTTGGAATATCATCAGTATGGTTTGCATCCGGTGGGGGGGACAAAAAAAAAAAACCACCCAAACAGGGGCCTGGATTAATTGGAAAGCCTCCCCCCCCCTCCTTCTGTCCCCCTCACCTGCCACCCAGAGAGCAATGGAGGGAAGTCAAAGGAGTTGGGGGGTGGTGGGGGATTTAAAGAGTAACGAGAAATACTAACGTCTCCGCAGACTTCCCGTGTCAGGGTGAACTCTGGGGTCAAGGAGGAGTGACTCAGCAGTCCGCGTTGCTGGATTTCCAGCATATGACTACGCCTCTCTCTGCTGAGAAAAAGTCCTTTTTACGAGGAAGCGGCATCATGTGAGCAGAATGAGCGCACGGCGTGGTGAGCACGTGTGCAGGGTCTGAAGGGAGGGGGGACTGGCAACACTCCAGGAACTGGACCACACCAAAGCGTTACTGGTCGGCTCTCAGCTTTGGACCTTCCTGTGAAAGTTCGACCAAATATAAATATTCAGCATCACATTTATTTAATTCTATTTAAGAATTGTCACTTTGTTAACTTAAAAAGGGAAACTTTTCTCCTCCTGTTGTTACTATGTTTATCTTAAGGACAACGTGTTCGGAGTTGTCCGTGTTTTTATATGTTGTTAATTTAATGACTTTTATTTATTGTGCATAGTCCGCTGAAGTCTGCCATGTGAAACTGAATGAAATAAACAGACAACAGTTCTCAGGGTTGTTCTGCCTCAGTGATTTCCAGTAACTGCAGACGTTCTTTGTAGGAAGTACCAGGGTGTGTTTTTATGACAGCTTGTACTGAGGTTATTGCCCCATAGTGCTTGGCGGATTACCAGGTAGGTCACACTGCTCTTTTGGCAGGGATCTACCTTTACCTGCAGCATGCAGACTTCTGCACAAAGTGTAAATATCATTTAGAGGAAGATATTGGTTAGGATACTCTACACACTAATAAATCATCCATAGAAGTAAAAGGAAATTTTAAAAAGTAAGGCGTGCATTGATATTCAGGCCTCCATCAGTCAATACTTTGCAGAACACTGTGGTGTAGCTACACCTGGAAGTCTTGGTTTATGGCTCTATTACTTTAAAATTATTGCCCATTCTTTTCTGCAAAATGCCTCAAGCCTGGTCAGATTGGATGAAAAGCATCTGTGAACCACAGGCTGGGACTTTAACTGGGCCAATTATTATTATTGTTATTATTATTATTATTATTATTATTGCGTACTCGACATGCAGTACAGAGTATGCATTACTGTATGTAATAATCTAAGCCAGTAGTTCCCAAAGTTGGGGTCAGGACCATATCTAGGGACATGAAGATATTAGTCTGGGGTCTTGAGGTCCACTTCAGAAATGAACCAAAATGACAGAGAAAGTGTGTGTGTTTTAGAAATGTTGTAAAAGAGGAAAAACAACAACAAAAAAAAAAACAGGACCTGCAAATAAAGAAAAGCAACACGTTGACCAATAAACTGGCTGTTGATCCTGATTGTGTCTTGGTAAAAATGCTTGTATGCTCAACTAAGAGTCAGGGTTGTGACCCACTTACATTCTTATCATGTAGCTCAGAAGCTGGAAAGTTTTGGAACCACTGATCTAAGTCCCATCGTCGCCATGGCTGTGTGTTCTGGGTCATGGTCCTGTTGGAAAATGAAATTGCAGCCTCCAACAGTTTTTCTTACTCCATATGTAGCTCCATTCGTTCTCCCAGCAACTATGACTGGCTTCTCTGGCTCTTCTAAAGTAAAGGATCCCCACAGCATGATGCTGCTACCACCATTTTGTTTCCCAGAAAAGTTTCATTTTCTT
Organism: Anableps anableps; assembly: GCA_014839685.1. Lineage (NCBI taxonomy): Eukaryota > Metazoa > Chordata > Actinopteri > Cyprinodontiformes > Anablepidae > Anableps > Anableps anableps. Next base: position 4,562,838 of record CM026070.1, read on the forward strand.
TTCGTTTCTTTCATTTCTTGTGTGACCAGGGAACCACCTTCATCCCCATGTTTTCTGTTGCCTGCATACGGTAGCTTGTGGCAAACTGCAAATGGAACTTTATTAAGGTTTTTTGTCAACAATGGCTTTGTTCTTTCCATTCTTCCACACAATGGCCAGATTTGTAGTGCAGGACTAATAGTCATCCTGTCAACAGATTATCTCACCTGCCAGCTGTTCAATAATGTTCTCGAACAAACCTCAAAGACAGGGGTCTGCAACCATTATAAACTAAAGAGCTATTTTGCTCTCAGGCCAAACAAAAAAAAAGAAAGAAAGAAAAGGAAGCCTCGTTTGAGCCACAAATGTCATATTATTTTTTTTTTTTTTTTTTTTTTTGAAAAAAGACACATTATAAATTTGATAAATATCTACTTTGGGGAATTTGTTGTAACTTTGTTGCAACTATTTTATCTCTATTGTTGAGGTTTAAAATAAAGATAAACATAAAATTCTTCAACAAGAGGATAGATAGTTTTTTCTGTGGGATGGAAAATGGTGTGAAATTTAAAAAAGTATGTAGAATCCAACCTAATGACAAGAGAAACAGATCTAAAAGCATATTACTGGTATTTTTAGTGTCATTCTTTGTGGAAATTCAATGCAAATACTGCGGGGGGGGGACTGTTAAAAACCTGCATTTGTTATGTTAATATTAAAACATTAGCTGGTTCTTTTCATCTTTTAGCTAAAGTTGTTAAGAACAATAGTGAAAGGTCCAAAGAGCCACTTGTGGCATCCGGAGCCGCGGGTTGCAGACCCCTGCTCTAAGGCCTCCACAGAACAGCTGGATTTATACTGAGATTAAATTATACACAAATAGACTATTTTTAATAATTAGGTGACTTCTGAGGGCAGTCGGTGCCAGTGTTTTGTTTTATTTTATTAGGGGCATCAGTGTAAAGGGGGTGGAATACAAAAACACACCACAATCTTCTGATTTTTATTTTTTAAAAAAAAAAAAAAAAAAAAAAAAAAAAAAGGAAAACCATCAACTTTCCCTCCACATCACAATTATGCATTACTTTCTGTTTCTCCATCACATAAAATCCAAGTAAAATACATTAAAGGTTGTAGCTGTAGAAAAATGAGAAAAAGTCCCAAGGATTGGAATACTTTTGTAAAGTGCTCTAGTTTAAGTAGAAGGAAATACCTAATGTTGGTAAGTCTGTTGTAGGATCAGGCTCATTGTGGCAACATGTTCTTTTCAGCCGTCTGCTTTAATGCAATCCAAGCTAAATTTACTGCTGACTGGATAAAAAATAGCAAAGAGAGAAGGAAAAAAAGGCAGTTGAAGACCCCTCTCAGGCTGTAAAAAGAGAGAACCAGAACTTATTAGTGCTTGTAGTTCAGAGAGGAGGGACAAAGCTTTCCACACAGAGGGTCATGAGACAATGGCTGCATGAGTCAGGCCTATTCAGGTCTCTTATTGCTAGAGCTGTACAGTAGTTTAGCTTTGAGGCTAAAAATAAGCCCAGTGAATAGAGGCGTTCCCCTCTGACCGCTGACACACTGGCGATGGGGGGAGGGGGGTACTGAGAAGTCAGTTTGCAGAAGACAGCAAGCCTCTGTGGTGCTGCTATCTAAGATGGAAGAAAGTAAATTGGAGGGGAGAAACTGGGTTAAAATGCAGAGAACCACAGAGAAATGTGGGTCAAGACAGTAGCTGGAGAGTTGGTGCAGATTTTTGAAATTAGTAGGAACTGTTTGGACATTTTATAAGATGTGCAAAGTACAAAATGCAGAAACGTGCTGGAAGTCCCTTAAGTTAAAACTTTGCATAAGCACCACATTTTTAAAAGACTTTCTTTATGATTCTGTGGAAGTTGTTTTTCTGCAGAATTATGAGTTTCGGTATGAAGGTCGGGACTTTGATACTTCTAAAGAAATATAACAATCATTCCAGAAATACCAGGATTTGTTGACTTAAAAGACATCCAGAAGCTGGTGAGAGGAAAAAAACAGAATACCTTCCTGTTACTCAGAGGAGTAGCCACAGAGAAGTAGGTGAGATGCTGTAGATACTGGATTATTAGCTTACCACAGCAGGCATACACAACAACGCTCAAAATACAGTTCACACAAATCTAAGCCCATCCACTATCTGATCGGAGTAGGGATTGCTTCAATGTGGGCCGCCAAATGTGGCTTGACCTGGTTGTAAATGTAACATCACACCTGAGGAGCCAGAGAGGAGGGGGGAGGGCACACAGAAAAGGGTTGCATAACATGCAGATCATGGCTTGGGGCACATAAACACTTGGGATGAGAAATTAGAGCAAACATGTTTGCGTGCCTGACCTTGTTGGCTCATCCACCTGTTTGAACACAGTGACCTGTGGCTGCATGATGATCACAGCATAGGGAATAAAACCTCCTAATGATTTTAATCATGGCTCACTAGGAAGGCTGATCGAAATATTTCAGTCGTTTACACCTTGATAAAAGACTGAAAACGCTGACTGATAAGTGGCTAGAAAAACAGCCTCATCTAGTGACTGAAAATTGATTTTTTTTTTTTTTTTTTTTTTTTTTTTTTTTTTTTTTTTTTTTTTTTTTTTTTTTTTTTTTTGCAAAATAGCTCAAGCTCAGTCAGGTTGGATGGAAAGCATCTTTGAACAGCAATTTTCAGCAAATTGGATTTAGTTCCAGGCTTGGACTAGACCATTCTAATGAATTTGTAAATTTAGCTGGATGTTTAGGGTCATTGTCCCTCTTGCACCCTCTAACAGGTTTCCTTTGAGGATTGCCTCGTAATTAGCTCCACACATCTTCCCCATCATCTCTGTCCACCTTCCCTGTCTCTGCTAAAAACAAGCATCCCCAGAGTATGCTGCTGCAGCCACCATGTTTCACTGTTGGAATGAGATGTTTAGGGTAATGTGCAGTGTTACTTTTCTACCACAGCATTTTGCATGATGGCTAAAAGGTTTAATTTTAATCCCAACTGACCAAATCAGTTCGTCCTGATGTTTGCTGTGTCCCTGTAAAGGCCCATAAGTTTAAGTAGCTCAAAAGACATAAAATACAAAGTGCAGACCGGTAGCGATAGTTTAATAAAAATTATATTTACAATTAAACACAAAAAGAGATGGAAGCCTTGGTCAAACAAAGAAGTCTAGGCTCAGCCAAGCACCCCTTCCCTGATTAGTCAAATACTGACAACCAAAAAGCAGAACTCTCTGGAACTATCAACTCAACCAAAAACAAAGGACAACAAAAGTTGTATTCAAAGATTATCTCGGTGGATGGCAGGCTTGCAGTTGTCAGAAAAAAGAGACAGGGCTTAGGTCATTCCTTCAGGCTTTCCTGGCCAGCCAATCAGCTCCAAAAGAAGGCATATGATGAAGGAAAACTCATTCATAAAACAGAAACTTGGAGCAATCCTCAACATGGCTTGCAGCAAATAGCAAATGGAACTTCCTATAGCTTTATTCTCACAATCATTTCATTAAACCAGATCAGTGGAGTGCATGACTAATAGATGTACTGTCAACAGATTCTCCCACCTGAGCTGTGGATTTCTACAACTCTTACAGCATTAATTCAATTCAATTTAATTTAATTCAGTTCAATTCTATTCCATTAATTTCAGTTCAATTTAGTTCAATTCAACTGAAATTAGTCCAGTTCAGTTCAAATCAGTTAAATTCACATTGATCCCACTCTTGATTAACAGCAGAGTTCTTGTTGCTTAAATGGAAGCGAACACCATAGCACATTTTTCTCAAACAACTAGGAGTAAATAATTTGTCTTTCACTATCATTTATTCCTGCAGAATTTACTCTGTACTTGATTTTCTTTTCTCTGACAGAAGACTTCTGTGCAAGCAGATGCCCTCACAGTCACCCACTGCCAATGTTTAAACAAGGTCTGCGCTGGTGGCAACATGAGTCTGTAGTGCACTCCTTAATGAATGAATGAATGAATCAGTGAATGAATGAATGAATCAATGAATGAATATGCATCTGATTATTTCAATCATCCAAAAATTACGTTGCTAAAACATAGTTTTCCAAAGGTATTTGTGTCACTACCAAAAGCTTTGGCCATGATTTTACAGCTGTGTTGATTTCAGCCAATCCAGTTTAACAAATAAGATTTCCACTGTGATTTTACTGAAAACCAGACAATACAGCTGCCACCCTTTTATGATAATACATTTGTCTCAAACACTAAAGAAAAATTATACTCACCATAATTATACTCACCATGTTGGAAAAAAAACTAGACACTGGTTTTAATAGAAAAGCCCAACCACAATTCACCAGTAAAATCAAACACATGACGATATAAAATTAACTGGCTTATTAAAATAATAAAAAAAACTGAACATCATACAACATTTCTACAGTAAGTACAGTCCTGGAAAGTACGTTATGGAGAAACAAGAAACCACATACTGGAGTATGTACATGGACATATGTACTCTATGTATAGAGAATGCTAGAAAACAACATATTTATGGTCTACAGTACCATGAAAAAGTATTGGCCCATACAATTAATTTCTTTTCCTTTTTTGTCTAAGTTAAATAGTTTAGATCATAAGACAATTTTAACATAAGACTAAGATAATCTGAGTAAATACAAAACGTAGTTTTAAAAGCTATTCAAACCAATAAACTGAGTCTGCCAAGCTTGGCAGCAACTGCCATCAACATTTACAATAACTGCTGATGGATCTTTTACATCCCTGTGGTGAAATTCTGGCCAGCTCTTCTTTGCAAAATTGTTTTAATTCAGCCACTTTGGAAGATTATCTACTGACCTTGCTAGGGTCATTCCACAGTCACTCAACTGAACTATAGTTCTTACGTTGGCTAAACTCTGAACCTTCAGAGACACATAAAGACAGTTAAAAAGTCAGCCTTCTATCACCTGAAGAACATTTCCAGGATTAAAGGACTAATGTCTCAACAAGATCTAGAGAAACTCATCCATATGTTTATCTTTAGTCGCATTGATTACTGCAACAGTGTCTTCACAGGTCTGCCGAAAAAGTCAATCAAACAGCTGCAGCTGATCCAGAACACTGCTACTCGCATCCTCATTAAGACCAGGAAGACAGATCACATCACCCCAGTTCCAAAGTCCTTCTACTGGCTCCCTGGAGCTAAGAGAATAGACTTTAAAATACTTCTGTTAGTTTATTAATCATTGAATAGCTTACCAACAAAATACATTAAAGACCTGCTGTCATTGTATCAACCTTCCAGACCACTCAGGTCCTCTGGTTCAAGGCTACTCTGCATCCCCAGAACCAGAACCAAACACGGAGAAGCAATATTCAGTGTTTATGCTCCACTAATCTGGAACAAACTTACAGATAACTGCAAAACTGAAACACTGAGTTCCTTTAAATCAAGGCTAAAAACCCACCTGTTTAGAACTGCCTTTGATTAGTAGTACATTGAACATTGATCAATATTTTCAAATTATTTTTGCTTGATGATATTTGCCTGATGATCTTTATGATTTTGATGCATTGATATTTGCTTGATGATTTTAATGTATACTTGATTGATGTTTTCACAATGTAAAGCACTTTGAACTGCCTTGCTGCTGAAATGTGCTATACAAATAAACCTGATTTGACTCCTCCTAACCCTAATCTTTTTTTCAAGTCATTTAAAGGTAAATTTGCTTTTGTGCTTGCTAATGAACAGATTTTCTTTGTCCAAAAAAATCCTGTTAGTTTTACATGAGAAGTACCTTCCAAAAAGTTCAAATCTTGTCTCATCAGTCCACCGAATATTTACCCAAAGGTTCTGGGGGGTAATGCTTTTTGGCAGAATGTGAGACAGGTCTTTGTGATCTTCTTGGCAAGCAGTAGCTTTTGCCTCGGAACTCTCCCAGACTCTCTTATTGTTAAATTATGAACTTTGAGGCAAGTCAGACCTGCATTGCTATAAAGACCCTGCATGGTTGAGCCGAACTGCCAAAATTGGTTCTCATTGTCGCAGTTGTATGACGAAAATGCCACATTGTTCTCAGCCTCATGTTGTCCACCTCTTGTCACAACTCCCGTAGCATCCTCTGCATGCGAAACTATTGCATGGTCCGAATTTTTTGGGTGTGTTTATATGGAAAACAGCCCCAACTATTTAAGTTCCAGAAGTCAGGTTTTCAGCTCGAGAGCAGGATGGATAGTTTTGAGGAGCAATTGTCCGAGGCTGTGAGAAAGTATGCATTGTTGGACTAAAACACTAAGCTTCCCCTGCTCGATTCTGGTCTGATGCAGCGGAGGAACGTCCTACTGACACCTTCCATTCTCTTTTTTCTGATAACATGGAAAATAAAACGAGATGTTGCAGCTCGTCAATCCTCCGAACTTGTGAACTCATAATAGTTATTTCTCTCTACAATGACCGCTGTCTTTGCTGTACTGTTGTAAACCACACATATGACAAAACACAATAACATAAACTGCAGCAAAAGGGGTTTCATAGGAGCTTGGCTCAGTGTGTCTTGTGGACCTCGAAGGATGTGTGGGAAAACCAATGTCTCAAAACCACATGACCGTGGGTTGCCAGTTCGACTTCGATCCAACCATAGTGGCCCTTTTAGACATTGTTCTTGGTTCTTTTGTGACCTCCTGGATGAGTTGTTGATGTGCTCTTGGAGTAAATTTTGTAGATGGCCACTCCTGGGAAGGTTCACCACTGTTCCATGTTTTGTCCATTTCTGGATAACAGATCTTGCCTTAGAAAAGACTTTTTAACCCTTTCCAGTCTGATAAAGATTAGGGCTGAAATCATTAATTGGGTTAATCGTGTTGAATCGATTATTGGAATAATTGTCAACTAATTTAGTAATCGATTAAGTTTATTTGTATAGCACATTTCAGCAGCAAGGCAGTTCAAAGTGCTTTACATTGTGAAAACATCAATCAAGTATACAGCAAATCATCAAAATTATCAAAAACATCAAAACCATCAAGCAAGTACGCAGCCAAATCATCAAAATTATAAAGCAAATACACATGAAAATGATCAAAATCATCGAGCAAATATCAATGCATCAAAATCATAAGGGTCATCACGCAAATATCATCAAGTAAATGTAGTTCAATGTTCTACTTACTACTGATCAAAGGCAACTCTAAACAGGTGGGGTTTTAGCCTTGATTTAAAGGAACTCAGTGTTTCAGCTGTTTTGCAGTTTTCTGGAAGTTTGCTCCAGATTTGTGGTGCATAAAAACTGAAAGCTGCTTCTCCATGTTTGGTTTTGGTTCTGGGGATGCAGAGTAGATCAGAACCAGAAGACCTGAATGGTCTGGAAGGTTGATACAATGACAGCAGGTCTTTAATGTATTTTGTTGGTAAGCCATTCAGTGATTTATAAGCTAACTACTATAACTAACTATTTTAAAGTCTATTCTCTGAGCTACAGGAAGTCAGTGTAAGGACTTTGGAACTGGGGTGATGTGCTCTATCTTCCTGGTTTTAGTGAGAATGTGAGCAGCCACATTCTGGATCAGCTGCAGCTGTCTGATTGATTTTGTTGGCAGATCTGTGAAGAGACTATTGCGGTAATCAATGCGACTAAAGATAAACATATGGATGAGTTTCTCTAGAGCTTGTTGAGACATTAGTCCTTTGATCCTGGAAATGTTATTCAGGTGATAGAAGGCTGACTTTGTAACGGTCTTTATGCGTCTCTGAAGGTTCAGGTCTGAGTCCATCACTACACCCAGATTTCAGGCATGATCACTAGTTTCTAGCTGTAATAACTGAAGCTGCGCGCTGACTCTAGATCGTTCCTCTTGAACTCCAAAGATAATAACTTCAGTTTTATTTCTGTTCAGCTGGAGAAAGTTTTGGCACATTCATGCTTTGATTTGTTCTAAGCATCTGTTCAGTGCTTGGATGGGTTCAAAGTCACCTGGTGACATTGTAATGTAGAGCTGTGCATCATCTGCGTAGTTATGGTAACTGAGCTAGTGGGAGCATGTAGATATTAAATAGGAGGGGTCCCAGGATTGAACCTTGGGGTACTCCACCTGTGACTTCTGTCCACTCTGATGAGAAGTTGCCTATTGACACAAAGAAGTCTCTATTATTCTTTAGGTAGGATTCGAACCAATTGAATACTGTACCAGAGACTGACCCAGCTTTCCAGTCGCTTTAATAATATATCATGGTCAACAGTGTCAAATACTGCGCTGAGGTCTAACAGAACCAACACTGTGGTTCTTCCACAGTCTGTATTTATGTAGTAAACGTGAAGTCAAGTTTTACGCCATTTATGTTCAGCCCTTCGACAAAGGCTTCTTTCGTTTCTTACAAGTGGAGCACTTATCCAAATATTCAAAAGAGTCAAAATTGCCCAGGGAAACTTTTTTACAGTTTAGTGAATCATGAAATACTGCAGCAACGCCTCCGCCCCTCTTATTCTTTCTATTCTCACTTTAAAAACTGTAATTAGGGGGTGCTGATTCAATGAGTACAGGTGTTTCATTGTTGTCATCCAACCATGTTTCTGTCAGAACCATAATATCAATATTATGCTCAGTAATGAAGTCATTAAAAGTCCTTTTGCTGATAGTGATCTTATATTTAGCAGAGTCAGTTTAAGTGTCTTGGGGGTGGATAATTCTACAGCTTGAGGTTGATTAAGACTGCTTGAGGGGATTAATCTGAGATGTGATTTTAGACCACTGATTAATCCTTAACTGGAATATACAGGCTCAAAAAGGGCCAATTGCTGAAAGAACATACTCAGAGCAGTAATTAAGCCAAAGTTGTATAAAAAATATATACATTTTTCATTTAAAATTAGAAAAATCCTATATCTGTAAATATGTTCCACCCAAAACTCTTCAAGTGACATAGTTTTAGCTTCATCTGGTTCAAATTCTATAAAATAAATAAATAAATGAATAAAATCTCCTTTTAAGCACCTTTTGCTATCCAATTTGTAATCTGTTAATCCAAAAAACAGTCAACAGATCAGCCCTACACTGTATTGATGTTAAATCAAGGAGAAAGGGCTGAGTATTTTACATGTTGATGTTCGAAGGATTTTTTTTTTCGCTGCAGATGCATCCTTTGCTATAAATGATCAAGCATTCACTAAAGGTTGCTATGTTATCGCATTTTAAGCAACAAAGTGTTTATTTTATTATTTAAAAAAGGAACTGAATTATTTGTTTATTTTCATCTTTTAATGTATTTCTAATAATGTATAAAATGGTTTAAATGAAAAATCTGCAGAATGTGCCAAATTTTTAATCCGATTATTTGTCAAAAATAATCGACAGATTAATAACTAAAATAATTGTTAGATGCGGCCCTAATAAAGATCAATGATTTTGTCTAGATTGGGACATGATGTGTTGCTCTTTAAGATCTTCCAGCCTACTTCCAATTTTCAGACAACTTTAACTCATGATTAACCAGCTGTTTTTTAAAATAGGGCCAGGTTGCTTTAATAGATTTCACGCTTAATAAATGAAATCATGATTTGACAACTAATTTCTGCATTCCGCCACATTTTTCTTGTCTGATTTTAAAACTTGATGACATGAATCATTTGAGCGTGACAAAAAAAGCAAAACAGGAGAAATCTGTAAGGGGGCAAATACTTCTTCCCAGCACTGTTTATTAACGCAAATAAGCAATAAGCCATTACACAGTGAAAAGCGAACATACTTCCCTAGCTCAATTAAAGCCTTCATCATTCAAAGTATTACCCTAAAGCACTTATGTGACTAAAAAATGTATCTGAAGCTGTCTGGCTTCAGGAATAAGACTCTGGTAGGTAAAACTGTGACAGCAGTTCTTAAGTACAAGCTCACAAATTAAAGTTTTAGCCACATTATTACTGAATTTATATAGTTAAGGAGATTAAGTGCACAGAACATATCAAAGTATAACAGTCATTTTAAATCTAGCTTTCACAGTGCTTTAACAATATCAATGAGGAGATCGCAAAGAAGATTTTAAATGTATAAAAAAAATCAAAATAACATCAGGAATACACCAATAAATGGGAATATGCTGCTGGAAACGAGTGTCAGAACCACACGTTTTATTCATCATACCCAGCAATGTTGCATTTTACTTTAGGAAAATGCAACATTTTTTCTGGTTGTCCTGGTACATTCTGAGTTTATATCACAATTGAGCTGAACTGAGAATGGGAGTCATCAAAATCTGTTTAAATCTCTACTACCAGAGCAGTGGAAGCAGAGTTTGTTGTATGGAAACTAAACCAAGAAATGCAACTAGAAGTCCCAATTAGAATCAGTCAGTTTTCAGTTTGACTGGCCCTAACTGGTGACCAGCTGATCAGAAACTCAGTCTTTGTCAGATTGCCATACAGAGCGGGACCATGTCTGTGGAGAGGAAGCGGTCACTCAGTGAAGGACATTCCAAATTAAGTCTTTTCAGCATCAATGAGATGTTTCAAATAAAGTCAGAGGAAAGTCAAACTGTATTTTCTACAGTCATATTCAATAAATTAGAATATATGTCCCAATGAGTTTCATTTATCAAACTAAAAGTCCCCTTGGAAAATAACAACCTTTAAGCAGGTATTAAACATACTTTTCATATTTAAAAATAGTTTTTTTGTCTGATGTAATATTCAAATTTTAAAAGTCATGTTTTTATTAGCTGTAAGTGGAAAATCATCATCATCATAAACAGAAATAAAGGCTTTCAAACGTCCGAGTATAATTAATCTATATAATGTGTTTCACTTAATGAAAAAGTTCCTAAAAAAAATGGGCTTTTCAATAATATTCAGATTTATTGAATGGATCTGTACATATAGTGATACGTGTCTGTGGTTCTTTTAGACTGCAAGAGAGAAAGACTTTAGCAGATAACAGGAAGGCTGAGTGTATTCCAGCAAAGCTGCTCTCTTTCATCCTTTTGAGGATTCAACCACTACCAGTTGTAGAAGATGTTGGGTTGGGAAATGTTGCCAGTTTCTAAGAAATCTACAAACTAAGGAAAGGATCCACATTCTCTATGGAACACACATGGACTGCTGCTTGTAGCAGTCTTTAAATGGACAACAGCAAACATGATGTCTACTTGTGATTGTTTATCCATGGCTGCCAGCTGGACGTCACCAGCAACAGAGCTTCACTGTCTTTATTTGTCCTGTTGTAATGGGCAGCAGTCTGTTAATCCACTGACAAGATGTCATTATCTTGTATGTTCCTTATCAGCAGAGCACAAACTCAATTGTTTCTCAAGCAGACATGATGAAAGGAAGAGGTAAAGTCTTTACTATCTGACTGACCCAATGAGTAAGGGGTCTTGTTTAGGCATAATTTGGTAATTATACATTCAGAAGAAACTATGTGAAGTCACCACTGGGTCTTCATGCAAATTATGTCTAGACCTGAAACTTTCACACTTCAGCCTGTTCTTTGGTTTTATTTTTAGTTTGAAGGTACCATATTTTCTGGACTATAAGTTGCTCTGGAGTACAAGTCACATAAAGGGCCCTGCATACTTGGGCGTACTTCACTCCATGGAGGTCTGCATGCACTCGAGGCAGACATCCACCGGAAACGTCTGCGCAAAGGTCAATTTTCACAACTGTGAATGCATACTCAGTGACGCACAGTAAACTGCTCAGAGGGAAACAGTGTTCACATCAAACTGTTTTGTATGTGACACCGAGCTGATAAGGCTGAGAGTCGACAGCACCAGTCGCGAGGACGTGCAGTGTGACTGCCACTCTCTGTGCCGCATGGACAGCTGTGCAATGGCTGCCCTGATGGAGAAGAAACGGGGCGAGGAACCCAACTAGCTCATCAAACTTGCTTGGATTGTGGGAAATGAAAGAATCTGTCATGAGAAATGAAGGCAATTGGTACGCTTGACTATGAAATCCCAACCGTGTGCAGAAAGTGTCCGCAGAGTTTATGTGGCTCACAGAGTGTGCACAGTACGCTCGAGTATTTGGAGCCTTAAGTTAAAAAATGCGTCACAAAGAGGGGAAAAAACTGTCGGAAGTCTTGGAAGTCTGATGTCAGTATCTGATGTACCGATGTCCGTGCTCTAAATCAGGGGGGTCAGGAATGGCTCTCCTCCGCTAGTGTTCTGACAATCTGTGCTACCTTGTCAGATTTTCCTACCGTAGCTGGCGAAGTGCGCAGTGGAGCGCAGCGGAGACATGGTTGTGTTCATTGAAGGAAAGTCATATATTCTCCTGCTAGGCAACTACCCAGACATTGAGAAGTAACTGGACTGTTCACAAGCCTTACAGCAGGTTATTTAAGCACCCAACTGTGGACTCATTCCTCCAGCTCTGGCGCTCTTCCTTTCAGCCCATGTTTAGCTTTCCTCGTGGCTGCAGGCGGTAATGTTTAATCCTTGGTTCATGTCTGTCAATATGAATTAACATTTAACACATCAGTTAAAAAACGCGTCATTAAGAGGAAAAAAACATGTATAAGTCACTCTGGACTATAAGACGCAGGACCAATAAAATATGAAAAAAAAAGTGTCTTATAGTCCAGAAAATACGGTAAATGTGGAAAAAAGTAGATCGCCTCAGAGGCTTTTAGGCAAGTTGTGTTCACAACTTCTAACAGCTTTGTTACATAAGGTGTTAAAAAAGCAATGGTGTGGGTATTTAGCTACAAAACAGTGCAAGGCTTCTTCTCTTTGAACGGGTTCTCTGAAGTTGGGATGCCCATAAGGAGAGGGTCATGCTTGGCATGCTCTCCACAGTAACGCATCAGGTCTGATGAAGCCTTGGACACCTGAAAAACACACAAATCAATCCAGATACAGTTTTTACATTGGCCAAAAAATATTCATACCCACTAAACCTTTTCACATTTTGTTACATTCCAACTCCAAAGTGCTTTAGGGACTTTACTTGATTGACCAATATAAAGTAGTTCATGATTGTGAAGAGGAAGGAAAAGGACATATGGAATGCAAACTAATCCCAAACATTTCAGATTATGTGTTAAAAAAAACAGTGTATCCTATGTGGATAGAGCAGATATGTGTGAATGATTTCCAGTGGAGACCCACTTTTATCCTCTCCATACGAGCTTCTCTCCTCAGCTGCTGCACCGTCCGCTTGGCCTGAGCGATGCTACTGTTGCTCGGCGTTTTTGATGACATCTCTGTTTTCAGACAACTCTGCTTGAACCTGTAGAAGACAGAGATAGGCTTGTTAACTGGACTTTAATTAGACAAAGCACAGAGATGATATTTACACAAGGTAAACCAACAAAGCCACAGTGGAATTAGGCTGTTTAAACACTGACTGGCAACATGATGTTCCTGTGGGATTAAAGAAGCAACAAAAGGTCAAACTGCTGCTAAAAATGCAGTTGTGACTCCAGCTGCTCTATTAAAACGTCAATAAAAGCAGCAACTTGGCCAGCAAAGAATGATTTGATATTATTATCAGTGTTATCTACTAGCAAACAACCTAATTTAGAAACCAAGTCATCTTTTTTGTGTTGCTTGACAGCTATTTGCCATTCCTCCCATGTGCAGAGTATCTGTTCAGCTAAGGTTAAAGGTAACTGTTACAAGATCATTCGCTGGAGTATCTTTGAGAAAACATAAGCAACTTGTAAAAAACAACAATAAACAAGTTGCTCACAACAGAAAACCGGTTTTGGTTTTGGTTTTATAGTAAATATACAAAGATGAAAAATAATTTCAACAAAGTTAAAAATCAATGATGTTTCTGGTAAAACAGAAGCAGATTGAGCAGAACCTGCTAAACTAACTGATGCACAGAATCAGAATCAGCTTTATTTGCCAGGTTTGTGCACACTAACGAGGAATTTGAATTAATTTACACATTGCTCTCAATAACGACATTTAATCTAAAATCTAAATATATATTAAAAAGGCAAAATAAAAATAAAGATTTTCTTTTTTGTAAATATGTGGATCCAATATATGCAGTTCAGTATTTGCATATTCACCTATTCGCTGACTTTTCTGTGGACGTGACTAAATTATTTGTGGAAAATCTGCCTATTTCCAGACTTTTTCGTAGCATACCTGAGGCGCAATGTTACTTGACATGCTACTGATTGGCATTTGCAAAGCAGCCAATCCAGGAGCTGCATTTATTTTCCTTTGTGCTGACTGGCTGTACCCCCAAGAGTGGAGGTCAGGATGACTGTGCATATTGATTTCTGTGGTAGTCCTAAGACAGTTTCTACTGTGCATATTAATGCACGTGTTTGAACTATTAAAAGAAGCAGTTATAAGTGTTTTTTAGAGGGCCCTCAAGTATTTGCGGATTTTAACAATTCATGAGTGGCTGTGGTCCCTAACCCCCCCCCCCCCCCCCGAATACCAGGGGGCCACTGTATACAGTGTTTTTACAAAAGAGGAAGACAAGGTTGAATCAGAGCAAATTTGAACAGTATCAATCTCAGCTCTCTGACTGTTATGTGTGCATCAGAGAGACAGTCCGGAAGAAGAACTAGTCCATGGTGGATGGTTTTTGCAAATAGTGCTCTAAAACACTGCCCTGAAGGTAGGTCTATAGATAATTTGTGTCTAGGATGTCTGGGGTCTGCAGAAGTATTAGCTGCTAACTAGCCCTGTACAAGTTCTAGAGATGATTCTTTCTGCAGACTAGTTGTTTGTTGCACTCCACCTCTAATGAAGCAGAAAGTCATTATACCGGCAGTATAAATAATAATAATAGAAAATAAATAAATAAATATTAATAATAATAATATCCCACTGAGTAATCTTTTGCACACAATGCTAAATTCATTGCGCCTGCTATTCTCATTTTGCCACGCCATCCCATTTGCGTTGTTTGTAGATCACGTTTGCACATATTAAGTTTGTACCTGTTTTCAAACATGCAAACCTTTCGAAGATCACACCTCTAGAGTCTCCAAATACACAACAAAATGTATTTAAGGGCTAAAAACAGTGGATTTTGAATGATGTCACCTTTAAATTGTCAAGTCAAATGCATGAACGGATTTTTGCAATATAAATGAAACGAAGCTGATGAGATACAAAAAATGCCACAGGTTTATACTTCTGCAATAAAATAACTGTTGCAGGCAGAGAGAAACAGATAATTAATAATAAAATAATAAAAACTCAATGTCATAAATGCAAGACATGAGATGCCTCAGATGCTGAGGCAGAATTTTTTTTCTTCTCAATGCCTGAGCAACTTCTGAGAAATAACTGTTGTTGATTTGACTCAATATGCGTAAAAGCTCTGACCCAACCTAACAACTCCTGTTTCATAATTCCCACTTCCAGGATGCAATGGTTTGTCTTTACTGGCTCATTACGTCACTGCCTGTACTACTTGCAGAAGCGGCTGCACAGTTGCTTTATTCAACATTTCATTCCGGTCAGCTGCTGTGCACAACACAGAGCGGAAACAGGCCTTGAGCAAAAGCTGATGTCTCCTGTCTGGAGCACCTTACCTAGGTGAAGACAGAGGAACAACTTCCTGTAATGTGCAACGCTATGCAGAGTTGTTCCTTTGCATTAACCTCCAAGAGAGCAACTTTAAAGACTAATGCAAGAGGAACAGAACAAAGTGTCTTTATTGTTACAGTGGGACATGGTGCACAGTTAAGCAATGACTTAGAAACCCAGAAAGGCTCAGTTCTGATTATTTGAAGCTCTTGTTCCTGGAACAAATGAAGAAAACTGCAGGACATCGCGTGGTGACATGTGGTGCACTCAGTGTTTGCTCTGTGCTCTGGTGCCGGATATTATGGAGGAGGGGGACTGGTTGAAATGCAAGTCAGATGAAACATGGGCAACTGCAGGCCCAACTACAGAGAAAAGACAAGACCACGCATCCCTCTAATCCCAACTCCTCTCCCCCCACCCACTGCCCTTCCGCTTCCTCCACAGGAAACTGGATCGCCAGTTACCCTCCAAAGCATAAATGATTAAATATGGGGTGGAGGCTTAAAAATAGAAGCTTCCCACAGAAGAGTTACCAAGGAAACAGAGAAATGAGTTCTGCTGCAGCTATAAATAGAGAGTGGTAGTTTTAAAGTATGGCTTTAGGTTGAGCCTTCCAGCATTTTAAAATCACAAGGAACATTACACTTGTACAAAGTGCACACATTCACTCAATCTGTTGTTGTAAGTTTTGCCTTCTTGACCTTTGGACTCATTGTTCCATGGCGTGCCTCTAGTGTCAACACAGCTGTAGGGTTTAAACACACAACAGCAGCAGCTAGGCATGAGTGCCTGCAAGAGGGAGAGCTGCGTCACTTTCTGACGCTGGCTGCTAATACAGACTCTAGAAGGTTCCACGACTAACCCCAGCACTGTTGGGGTTATGACTGACATCGATCCTATTCTCAAAAGATGATGTGTGCAAACAAATCTGGAAAAATTATCAAATTATCTGTGCATCAACGCCCTCGATGTTTAGACGGTAGCATAGCAAGGGACATTGATAAATATAGCAGTGTTTTCCTGATATGGTCTTTGGGGGAACAACATCCTGCCTCGTAAAGCGTTTTCCCTATTCCAACAGACCCCATTCAAAGAAACAGATTAACAACATCTTGTTCTGCAGAAAATGTAAAATCCACTATCCATTTAAATCTTGTAGGTTGAAGCAGAAAAGCTCGCTAGCTAGCTAGCTAGATTTATTAGTCGTAACAAGTGTACAGGTAATTAGACTGACTGTTGTAGAACAGGAGCATATGTGCTCAACCACAGTGGTTACCTCCAAAGAAAAACAGGCACCAATCATCACTTTGCAGCAAATCACCTCATGTGTGATGAAACTGCTGCTAAGAATATCCTATCAGAAAGATCAGTTTTCTGGATTTTCCAGACTTTTAAGGTAAAATGTTGAGTATCAACAAAAAAGACTTCTGGAAGTCCAAGAGAGCCTAGCAAGAGGTTTATGGTGCAGAGCCTGCCCAACTTTGGCATTAGATGATTATGAGTGCATCTGCATATACATCCATCCATCCATTGTCAATGCCCTCTTGTCCTTATAGAGTTGTGGATAGGCTGGTGCCTATCTCCAGGACATTATTGGAAGAGAGGTGGGATACACCCTAGACAGGTCACCAGTCCCACACATGGGACAATAAACCATCCACACACACTTGAGGGGAATCTAGAGTAACCAATTAACCTAACAGTCATGTTTTTGAACTGTGGGAGGAAGCCAGAGTATCTGGAGAGAACCGATGCATGCATGGGGAGAACATGCAAACTCTATGAAGGAAGACCCCAGACTGCGATTTGAACCCAGGACCTTCTTGCTGCAAATCAACAGAGCTACCAACTGTGGCTCTGTTGGCACCCTGCAGCCTGACTGCATATACAGTAAGGCGACCTTGTGACATGAGAGCAGCAGAGAAGTCACTTTGATCTGAAAAGAGATCAAGAAATGACAAATTTTGTCAGAAGTACAACGATAGACAAAAACAAGACTCATATTTACTTAAAATACAGAGCAACAAAGAGATTTTTAAGATGTGATCAGAGACCCATTCTCTCCAGCTACTAAAAACTTATTTTCCATAGGCTCGGCTTTAATCAGTTCTGCCACAGTCCGCCCTGGCCAGATTTCTCTCCATTAGCAGATCCTGTGTGGTTCTTCCCCATTTGTCATACTCAATTCAGGGCTAGCCGGACCAAGCCATGTACTCTGCGGAAGCGATTCGATTGACAGTAGACTGCCAATTGGCCCATGATTTACACCACTGCATGATCAAAGGTGGGACCTTGCAAACCCCAAACAACATTTCAAGCACCACAGTGGACCAGCGGACAAGCCGTCTGCTATCAGAGAGTTGCTCAGTGTGAAGGAGTATAATCATGAGTTTAATCTTGAGCAGCGCCAGGAACACATGCATCAACCTTTGGAGCGGAATGAGCATGATTTCACAGCCCTGCAAGCAGCTTGTCTCTCTGAAGACTGAGCAGTTCTGGTCAACGTTCTGTCAGAGTTACAGTTTTGCCCCAGCGGCGGTGTGAAACTCCAGAACTACACAACATTGGTTTGACATGATGTGCATTTCATTCTTCTGGATTTTTCTTTTCAATAAAATTCATGCATAGATATTGGTGTATATCTTTTGACTGCATTACCTAAATTCAAAAGGTTGCACGTTTAAAAAAATAAGATGCAACAATATAGACAGATTTTTATGTATATCAAACTAATCAGCTAATCTAAATTGTTTTCATTATGTTTGGGTCAGCAATGAATTTCTATAAGACAAAATTAAATATATGGGTTTATTTGAGTCTATCAAAACCACAACCTTCCGTTGCAAACATCATCAGAGCATCAACCACAGCTCCTTAGTGCTCACGGCCCGCCCATGTTCCTGCCCATATTCACACCCATACTCACGCCCACAAGAGGAAGAGACTCTAAAGAAGATACACACAACTCAGCTAGAACTGAACCACACATTAACTGGTTAAAGTGAGACTTACAAATAGAAAAGGGGCTTTAAAAGCTAATGTCACTCTTCAAACTAACTCAGAAATGGTATGGAAATGACAGGCGGAACATTCTTCGAATGTCCTGAAAAACCTGTGAGCTCTGACTTGCAGTACTTTGCAAAAGCATTGATACCGCTTTAAGTATTTCTTGTTACAATCACTAATTTCAATGTATTTCAGTTGGACTTTTGGTGACATGCCAATAAAAAGTAGCATTTGACTGCGAAGTGAAAGGAAAATGAAACATAGTTTTAAAAAATGTCTGACTGATAAAAATCAGAAAAATGGCACATCATCCATTTGTATTCGGCTCCTCTCACTCTGAGTCCCCTACATAACCTTCAATGCACCTAATTAGTAAACATGAGAGCAACTGTATTCGTTTTTTTCTTTAGCAGAGACAAGTATGCTGGGTAGAAATGGGACATAATGTACTATGTATGAGTGTGTATTTGAGGTTGCATTGATAATAAACTTATACTTTTTAGTACAACTGTAGTATACCAGGTCAGAAACTGACCTATCTGATGGTGGAACAAGCTCCCAGAAGGCTGCACGCCTTCTGTAACTCCAGCCTAATCTAAAGAATTTTCTGCTTGCCTTGTATTTGATTGACCAAATTAAACAGATTTAGTATCAAGGATTTTCCTTTAATGTCAGTTATGTTTCTTGAACTGCAGAATCTTATTGTTGAACTGTGCTATACAGATAACTTTGACTCAATCAGAGCTGACAACAATGCAGGAACCACTGCCCCCGCTTTTATAAAAACATGTACAACAGGTTTTTTTTATCCTCTTATACAACAAAGTCTCAGCAACCAATCTTCTCTGAATGTTGGGAACAGGATGTCAACATCAACATGCAAAATACCATACATTAAATCATGATTTTACTGAGATTTTATATTATTGATAAATGAAACCTAATGCATAATTCTGGAGTGGAAAGAAAAGGAAACAATCTGTAAAGTGAGGAACGCATATGTATTCTGCCTATCTTTTGCTATACTTACAGCTGCAGGTGCTGTATTTTGGGGGTACTACATCTCTTCCAGGTTTGCACAACTATAAACACATTTTTCTCTTCAAAATAGCTCAAGCTCACTTTGGATGGATGGAAAGTGTATGTAAACATCAATTCTCAATACCTGCAATAAATCGCCAACTGGATTAGGAACTAAACTTTGACTGGGCCAATCAAACACACGGATATACTTTGATCTAAACCAGGGGTCTGCAACCTGAGGCTCTGTAGCCACAGTTGGCTCATCCAAACTTCCATAGTGGCTCGTAATAACTTTGGCTAAAATGACAAAGAACCAACTAACACTAAAATATAGACATCAGGGGCAGGTGATATGCTCTTAAAATCTTATCACAATATTTTATGGTATTCATTGTAATACTGATAAAAGAGACAATAAAAAAGTATTTACAACTTCTTTTCGGTCTGCATGTCATTGCAGTCAAAGCTCCACGAACATAAAGTATTTCGCTGCATTTAAACATCATATTTTCACAGTTATTGATGCTCAAACAGAATCAACAGTAGCAAAAATAGTATAAATAACAATTCAGACAGTACATCCAGTTTTTGGGGTTTTCAAACATCATTAATTGGAATTCATAGTTGTTACAATAAATCTAAGCTCTTACAATAATGACACAATAAATGTCTATTACTAGTAGATATAATTATAAAAGCAGGTTTTAGCTGTTTTTATCTTTTTTATGGAATAATTACATTGAATGCACACAACAAATAACTTTATTAATATGTTAATATTTTTAGATACTTTTTTGTCATTATGTTGAAAACTGTTTTTATATTATTTTCCACAAATATCAACAGCTCATTGAAGAATATGTATCCATCTTCTTTTTCTAAAAGTTTAAGTAAAATAGTGGTTATTTAAATATGACAACAAATTTCCTATATGTTTATCAGAGATTACACATGATATTTTTTTCAAAAGCTCATGTAACATTTGTGGCTCTAAGCAAGTTTTATTAACTCAACCAAGAGTAAAAAGGACTCTTTGGATCGTAAAGGTCCCAGACCCCTGATCTAAACCATCTCATTGTAGCCTGAGCTATTTTTAGAGTTGTTATCCTGATTGAAGGTGAACCTCCACTGTGGCTATCTTTGTCACTGCTCTCATACTCATTTGCCAAATTTAGACATATGCATATTTTGCACTGGATATGGTTTGATATAAGTTTGATAAAACAATAACTTTATTTTTAAATTTCCTCTGAGTTTAGAATCAATATCAGCATCTCTGGAACAAAAGTGTTTGGTGCAATTATGTTAAAAGATCCAAGTTCATTGATAATTTTCCTCTTTGAGTTATGACCCATAGTTAAGATCTGCAGGGTACTAAGTGTTCTTTTCTGGGCCGTAGCAACAGGAAGGGACCTTTGAAGACTAATTACATTGACAGTGAACACTCCTCCCCTCAGGCCAGATGTGCCTCATGTGGCATATTGTCTATACTTCGTGAAAAGGTGAACGGTGTTTGCACACAGCTCCAGCAGGACTGGTATATCACATGTAGCTAGCTGGTGAGGCCCCTCTCACCCCAGGCTCCACAGTAGTGTTCAGTTTCACAGAAACCCTGCAGGTTTTGGCAAATAGTCATAAAAACACGACATCTCGATTCATTGCATTATGTGACTTTTGTCTTGACTGTGGTCCCCGTGCATGATGCACAATATCTATTTTGGGAATTAAAGAAAATACCTCAAATAACTGCAAAAAATAGGAAGCTGGAAACAAAAAGAACAGTAGGTCTTGACTTTATGAGGGGTCATGAGCTGAGCTGGCTATTTCCTGCACATTCCATGCTAAGCTATGTTGCCTCCATGGTTGTACCCTTCTATTTAACACAGTGTTTCTTTTTAAAAAAAAAAGGATTCTGAATTGTTTTGAGTGTTTGAAAGTGATCCCTTCCCTCCTTTGCCATTGTTGTTGGAAGCATCAGCCTATACTCCAGCTGGACATTGTGTCTCTCTGTTGTGGGAGTGCTACTTGCATGTCCACTAACATATTTCTATCTCACAGAATGTCTTTCTGTGAGATAGTCCAGTACATGTTTTTGTAGTTTTTTTCAAACATGCGTTTGATTGAAAGGGGAACATCTGAAGCACTTGAGATTTAAGGACCTGTTGCCTTTGTTTCTGCAACACTCTGAAACAAAAGTCCAAGACTTAACATGTTTGGTCAAATTATTCTAGATAATTAATGTAGAAATGTTTGACTCATAGGTTTACACAGAGCCTTGTGAAAGCATTCATATTTGCTGGAATTTTCCACATTTTGTTACTTTAAAACCACAAACCTCCAGTACATATCACAGAAAGAAATTTGAAAAGTTGTGTGCTTTTGCATTGAGCTCCAATTATTAAGTACCACTAAAACCACGTTCTGTATGTCTCCTCCATCTTTGCATGTCAAGAGACTGAATTCTTTGCCTGTTTTCTTTGTTTAAAAGCACAAAGTCAGTCCAGATGGATGGAGAACATCTGTCAACATTAACTTTAAAATTTTCCCACAGATTCTTAATTGTACCTTACATTTAGCATTTTAAGAAGATTTAAGATTATCAGCAGATATCTTCCCCCATAAAATTACATAAAGTAAGGCTGCACCGATAGCAGTTTTCTAGCCAATCATGAGCTCTAAAAAGCCTGACCTGCTGATTCCGAGTTTGACTGATACCTTTTTCTTTGTCTGAAAAGTTGCTAAATATAGCAACAAAGTTGTTACGTTGGCAACAGTGGGGGGGGGGGGGGGCAATTGTTAACCGCGCATATGCAGATGTTACCTGGTGGTTATCTGGTCTGTCAGTCAGAGCTCTCTCATGGCAGAGCATAAGGGGACAGTGGCTGATTTTCAGACCTTTGTGGAGGTAGATAAGATCGGTTTCATATGTAAGTATTGGCCGATCGCCAATCTCCCAAAATTAAGAAAATCAGGGCAGATTTATCAGCCGACTGATTGGTGCACCCCTAACATAAAGTCGCCATTTGCACCTCCAGTTAAAGGGTCAAAAATGTACCATTCCTTAATTACTGCTGGACTGGGATTAAAGATTAAATTACACACAAATGGATTCTGTTCATTTTTTAGGTGAAGTCTAAAGGCAATAGTTTTATTTAGGGGTATCAGGGCAACATGTACAACACACTTTTCAGAAATTTGGTTTGCAAAACATTTTGAAATCTGTCATTTTCCTTATAAATCAGCTCAAATCCAAATTAAATATTTGTGCCTGTCATGTAAAAATATGTGAAAAGTTCAAGGGTTAAGAATACTTTAAGACAGAAGAATTTAAATTGGCTAGGATCCTTGGTGAAATAAACCAATGTGATCATGCATACTTGGCACATTGAGCAAATAGATATATGATTATAGTACAAAAAAGAGCATCTTAAAAAGTGGATGTACTCCAACATCAGCTAAAAGCATAAAGCTGTTGAGTGCAATGATTCCCTTTATTCTGCACTAAGTCTGCTAGGAAGCAGATTCTAAATGCCAAAATAAAAAAAAATAAAAAAAAAAAACAAACAAAAAAATTCAGCTTATTTAAATAGAGCTAAATCAAATGAAAGGCAAGTTAGAAAGCAAACATATCCAATCTAAATCCCAGTCAGTGTAAGAAAACAGTAGTGTCGGCACTTCACTATTTGTTCTTGCTTGTGCATATTTGCTTTCTGCAACATTTAAAGGATCCTGAAGGAAACTTTCTTAAAAAAATCCTCTTTCAATTTTAAGACCTCAAGGAACAAAATGTGCAAGTAAAAAGGCCCATTGAACACACAAACAAGAAAAACACAATAAAACAATGAGTGTCCATCACAGCTGGGTGTGTTCTTAATATCCAGGCTGAGACTTCAAAATCCTACAAGCCAAAGGAATGTCTGCAATGCCGTCAGCTGTGGTGTCCCCGTCTGCATCTAGCATGAAAGCTCATGTGTAGTAAATGTAAACATGTGACACACTGAAAGCACCGATAAAAAAAAAAGAAAGTCTTTGATCAAGGATGTTTCTTTCATGTGGCTTCCAGGCTTTGCACAGGTGGTCTCTCCCTGTGCCAGCAGAGAGGTTCTGAAGAGTTTAGGATAGCAACTTTAATCCTGTGGTTTGTAACCCAACACAGAGCTAAGTTTTGCTGCTTGAACAAATACTCTTGCAAATGACTCCACTCTAATAAAGTGCTCAATGAGTGAGAGAATTTACTCAGCCTGTCTTGGTCAGTTTGCAAACCGTCTACATAGCACAAACCCATGTTAATCAGTTCATGCACAAATCTGTCAGGCCTTTTTTTACCGGCTGAATTGTGTACTAAGTCTATAGTTGAATGAGCTGTACAGTATGAGCTTAAAGCTAAATGTTCTGATTGAAATGTTCAGCAAGGGAGGGATACAAAGTGTCTGTCAGTCCATCTAGCATGCAATAGCTGATAGGAAACTAGTGCATAACCAGAAATCTTGTAGCTGGTGCTGACACTCCAGTGGTTTCATTTTTGGGAACAAGTACTAGGAGTTTTGTTGGTAACGGTTCTAATCACAGAGCGTACCGAAGACGAATTTGTTCTGAACATCTTGTAGGATCATGATAAACAAAAATGACTTGGGATTTTAAAATACCAGCCTAAATAAAATGGTACATCTCTGCAAATAACAGATACAACATTGCAGCACTAAAGTCATGAGATATAACTCATATCTCAGCACGTCAAGGACACTAAATTATATAACTCTTTAATCAGAAAAAAACTGGGACAGCATGAAACAAACTTCTTTTAAAATCAATTAAAACTACTCATATACTTCCATTCATTGTCTATGCCTGAAATCCAAAGGAACTTGAGATGATAAAGATTGGTATTTTGTAGGGTTAACATTCACTTTCAGAATACTCAAAAAAACAGTGTGGCATTGAAGATACCAAGAAGGGGCGATACTTACTTTTAAACTTTGATAAAAGTAAAGTTTGCAGACATTGACCTCACTTTAGCCTCTTTCAGATCATCCTTTCAATTTGCAGTTTAGATGTGCTTTTAATGCTTTGTGATCAACGGTAAGTTTCCAACAGAGAACTGGGTGTTGAATTGACACATTCATATTATGACTATGATCCCCTTCTGGAGGTATTCACAGACTAGTAACAATTAGGAGGCTAAGACAGGGTTGCAAAATGAGTGTAACATACTAAAAAATATAAAGCAAAGACAGCAGCAGCAGAGTCTGCAAGTGCAGAGAGAGCAGAGATACTGGATGATTCTCTAGAGTACTAATGTGAGGAATGTAATGGCCAGTAAAATCTGATGCCCATAATAACATATTAAGAATGATACACAATAACTTTTCAAATATTTAAAGAGTAACTAAACTCCAAATTTGCTTTTTTTTGCAGATAAACTATAAATTAGGCCTTAAGGGTGTTATCTTTATGCTGTCCAAATTGTGACATTTTTGTGTAAATTTGTTTAATTCTGCAATATTTGGCCTAAAACCATCTTAGTGCTGCCCTCTTTGAGTTGGAGGGAGGCTACTGCAGTTGGGTATTCCTGTTGGATACAAACGGTACAGCTTGGACAATGTCTATGTCATAGCTATGCGTACAGGTATAAAACCATCTCACCTAAAATCGGAGATGATTTTAGGTGTATCCACAAAGGTTTTTTTTATCATTTAGGCTGTGTCCACACAGATCCAGCATTTTGGGAGACCAGAAAGGATCATTTTTGAAACAGATCCCAGAGTGGACACATTTCAAAACACGAGTTTCATGTTTCCATGTGGCCATGCAACCCGCGTCTTTTTTGAAACGATGACGTCGTAGCTCCATCTCTCTCCAACTAGCATGCACTTCATTCTCAAAAATGACAAATATGGCACCATTCAGCGCTGTTTGGTGGGTTTTTTTGCATCGTTCTGTGGCAGTGTTACAGCACCACCGATTGGCCCAGCATACTTACAACAGCGTTTTCATTTTTGCTGCATTTTGACATGTGGACGTACACGTCTTCTAAAATTTTACTGTATTTGTCTCCATGCTGAACAGGCCTCAGACGCCCTCATGGCGAGTCAGGAGATGTAATTGCGAGCATTGACTGATAGCGGTTTTTAGCAATTTTATTTTGCAAATAAAATTCCAGAGTGGAATGGGTGTCCTGTCTGCTGTAACTGGATTTTGTGCCCTTAATTTGTGTGTACCATTCTGTATCGACCCTGCAGATTTCTACTCCATGCCATCTTTGCTTCCACAAAGCTCGCTTGATTTTTGAAAACTCACACGTGTGTGGTATAATTCCCGAATTATTAGGGATTATTAGGGATTCATGTATTCATGATTCTTTGTGGAAGCTCAGAGTGCAGCTTGTCTGTGCATGTTTATGACAGAATTGTTTTGTGAAAGACACCATTAACATTATAACACCAGGTAACAATAAATGTATCAATTATAATAAAAATATGGCTTCATCTTCTCTTTTGCTAGGAAAATATGGATACACAGTTAGGTTTTTTATTCAGACAAAATGAGAAACCAAAAATATTTTCTTTGATTTAAAACTAAACTAAACCTATCATGTTCATAACTAGACAATGCTAAGAAACACAGAGCATTTTATCTTCATTTGTCAACGTTGTGACTCAAAAACTTACAAAGGCGAAAGGTGCCTTTGTACTGCACCCTAAAGGAATCCTCTCCTGTCTGGTTAGAAAAAACTGACAACAAGACACGGAGTTCCTCTGTTATCTATCAGCCACAGAGCTAAACTGCTTGGCAACAACACGGGCTGCACACACAATCCACTTTCGGGACAGTGATCTGTGGCTACCTCCACAAAGGGCTCTGAGGCTTTGGCACATTTGAGAGGCATGGTGACAATGCAGACAGGCTATCAATATTGTGACACACTCACAACGGTTATTTGTGCATTGTATGGAACCGAGACAACTGGAATGGGAGCCCAGAGCTTTTACAAGTTTAACTGCGCCCTCATGAGCTCTAATCTGAACCAGCCTGATGCTATCAGGGAGTCAGACTGCCCAGTGAGGCGTGCAGCGGGAAGAGACACAGGGCTCCCAAAGAGAAACAAACAAAAGTTCTAAGTTGTGAAGGAGACATGACTAATGCAGCAGCAATCTAATCTGTGCAGAAACTTCATTGATTATGAGCTCTGATGGTGACAGATTTTTGAAGGCATCATGGATGCAGTTCAACATGCTTTGAAGGCCTAACTGTGTGAAGTCAGCTGACATGAAAAGAAATATAGGAGGTGTTGGCATTTGAGCTGCAGACTACAACAGGAGACATGTATTCCTAAATCCTGAGTCACAAACTAAAACATTCTCTCTGGGCTACACACTTCAGCGTGCATCCTTCTCAGAGTAAGCCCTGTAGAGGCATGCAGCATCCTGACTGAAGGTGAAGTCACCTATAGGAAAGCAGAGTCTTCCTGCCCTGTCCTCCCACCTGGGCCCCATGTGCAGCAAAAAAGGTTCCTTTGAGTGTGTGTACTCAGTCACAGTCATTCTATAGTTCAAAGCTCTGAGTAATGTGCTTCTGATTCCCCCAGAAAGACCATCTAAGACCATTAACACTCCCTGCAGAGATGCATACTGAACAATGTCCAGGGATTAGGGATTTCTTTGAAGTTTGGGCAACTTTTTTCATTCATGCACTTGGAATTCAGTCAAAGAAAAGCAGTTGGAAAACCCCAAGCCAGGTGCTGCTAGATTTTATGTACACATGGTAGATATGATCATTTTCAGATTTGTAATGCCTCGTGTGAAACATGCATGTTCACCCAAAGAGAGTGCTCCAGCTAAACTAGATTTAAAGTTGGGTATAAATCCAGCAAGATGTGCAACAAGCTGAATCTATAATACACAAGTTCTGTCAAACAGATGTATGTGGGTGGGGCAGTAAAAAAGACACCAAGCTTGTAGTAGATCTTACAGTGATGCAGAGTTCTTTATAAAAGAATCGTATCCAACCATAGTGTAACTTTATGCCTAACTTAAGATATGCTTTAGGGAAAGAAGTAGAGACTCAAAGAACAATTCACCACAATTGGTCATTGGTACCCTTGCTTGGACCTGATTGAAGATTGCTTGGTTGGAGGTTATTCTATGAAATCTAATGTAATAATTCCAGCTTTTTAGATAAATACACCATATCAAAGTACTGACAAAAACACTCTTTAGTATAAAAGTTGTTTCAGCTACTTTCAGTATCAGTGAAGTGTCCAAAATTAAGTCAGTGGAAGCTAAAAAGCATTAGAAGCTTCTAAAAAGAAAACGGTATTCTGTACTAAGACATGCTGACTGTTCCTCCAGGCTACTACTTTAAGTCAGAGTTCAGAGGACAACAGTAAGCTTAATCTATGGCACTAAAATTACTCTAATTTATCATTTTGAAGACTCTAATCAACCATGCAACATGTTGGCTGGCTACTGGAAATCTCACAGTTAAGATAAGGTTCTGCAAAGTCTAACAATAATAGAGTGATGTTTATATTTAGAAATGCTAATTGTGCTCACAATGTTAACTCTAATATAAGTGTGAAAAGACAGTTTAAAATGTGAGCTCCACACATTTTCTTTTCTTTGTAATAGTGAAATTCTGTTTCCTACCTTGCTATGTAAGCTGGCGTTACAAAAAACGTGGGTTACACAAAGAGATGAAAAGGAGTTTCTGATACATCAAACCCTGTGATGTCTTTGAAGGATGCGTGGCACTCTTGATATGCTCCAGGTCTCAATAGTGCATGTATATTGAGATCAATGGTGTGTAATTCACAGTATTCTACTGCGTCATGAATAGGTGTATTATTTTTCCATGATGTCACCATCTTGTTTTACTTTTTTTCCCTTAATAAAAGATTAACTGACCATTCAGGAATGCAATTTCAGTGCTCTATGCAGTTCCTCCAGGATTTCAGGACTGTTTTTGTGATTGTTTTGCAATCAAACTCTCTGATTGTGTGTCGCTACTTTAGAAATATTATTATATATTTTTTTTTCATTAAACCCCTTCCAAGCATTTTTATTCTTTAAAGAACCTAAAAAGCTTAATTTTTGTTACTTGCTATATCGATCACGGACAATAACTTGACATCAAGTAAGGCTGAATGAGCTGTGCAGGAGAAGTAAGAAATACTGCCACCTACAGGTGGGCGTGAGCAATCACTTAAACACAATATTTTTGACCATATTTGTGACACATTTGCAATAAACTCACCATTTTGCATTAGTGCGAAAAAATGAGGGGATCTGTTGATTTTGCGAGAATTTCTGCAGTCCTGGAATCACAAAAAACTGGAGAGACTGTCTGTGAGTGCCCTCAAGTGATCAGATAGTTATTAGTCAAATTGATCAGACATTAAATTTCACTTCCAGTTTTAACCGTCTAGCCTTTTGAGGTGAGTGAACCGTCTGGATAGCGTGTGCAAGATTATGTGATGCTATTGTTGGGTGATTGCTTTTATATCTGAGTCACAGTTGTGTTGAATTTGTAGTAATGGTGCACATGTGCAGTACACATGCTGTGTGAGAGCTGCAGCACTCATGTTATGTATGTTCTCAACATGTCTGAAAACTTATGGCACGCTGTCTTATGCGGTGATCAATTTGTGCATGCTCCAGTGTTTAATGGATAAAAACGTAATGTGGGAGTGTAATTTTCTATAGCATCATATCTTCCAATGCTATTGGACCGGATTTACTTAATTTTAGGAGATTGGCAATTGGCCAATACTTACATGTGAAACCAATCTTATCCACTGATCTTATTTACTTCCGCAAAGATCTGAAAATCAGCCACTGCCCCCTTTTGGTCTGCCGTAAGATAGGGCTGACTGACAGACCCACCCACCAGGTCACGTCTGTGTATGCAACAGTCACCCCACTGTAGCTAACTAAGCAACTTGTCAAACAAGGAAATCGATATCGACCAAAATTGGAATCAGCAGGTCAGACTTTTTAAAGATTGATGATCAGACAGAAAACTGCAATCGGTGCAGCACTAATTACAACAAATGAATACATGATTTAATAACCAAACACATGACAATAAGTCAGAAGATTTTCCTCAGTATTGTCCAACATTAGGTTGAAAATACCATTATTTTCAAAACAATATTTGCAGACAAATTCAGTGTAGTGATCGGAAGAAATTCTTCAAATTTAAATTATATATCTCACCTTCAGTATGGGTGATCACACAAATCATGTGTCGTACTACATCACTCCCTTGACAAGACAGGCTTGCCCTTATACAAGTAAGCTGATGTGGGACTGTGACTACCACGTTTGGTGAGTTAGGGATGTAACAGTGGTCCACATCATCATATCTGTTCTTTCACAAAACACTTGGAGATGGCAGAAACAGGCCTTAATCTAACCTTCAGGTGTTTTGTGAAAGGGGCTCATAACATATCCTATATTTGTTTTTAGTTTTATGTTTTTAGGTTTTATTTGAGATACCTTAGTCCCATAATCTGGAGGATTTAACACCATAAGTAGAGTTTAAATGATCCAGAGAAACAACTCTGTAACTTTGGGCTATTTTTGAGAATTTTTTTTTATTGTACTATAAAAAAAAATATTGTTCAAGCAACCAATCCACACTGGATTGGTTGATCTCAGAGAATGAGAAAATGAGTGATTAGAAATAATGATTTAAAATTTCTGATCAGTGCACCTGTCAAAGTAAGGATTATTTTCTCAACAAGTAGATATAAAAAAATTATTGAAAACTGTTCTGGTTATTTTAAAGCATGTCCATATAAGGTGCAACATTCAAGTCAGGATAATTTTGCTGGAACTAATTTGGGATAGGCATCTACAAGTTTATTTCTGTCTTTTCCCAGACTCTGTTATCCACTTAGCCTTTGGAAACTCTGCTGTCAACACTAAAGATCCTCAGAAAACAATGAACTGTCTCAGCTCTGGTGGAATGGCACACAAGGCTCCACGAAAGAGCCCTGAGGGAGTGGCTGAGTGTAACAGTTAATGAACCCTTAGTCAGACCTGTTTGCACGCCGGTCTGACGCTCCGCAAGCCGTCACGCTGGCTTTTCTTCGCTTTGTCTTGACGCACACAATTACTCCGAGACAACGGATCCACACAAAGTGGATCCACAAGCAGGGAGCAGAAAATCAGCTTTTTATGTCTTGGCGTCACAAGATAAAGTGAGTGATACTGCACAGGACCTTGTGTGCCCTAGTGTGCAAGCACTGATTGAGAATGTTCACCAGCCAAGATGAGACATCCTATTTCCTGAGTGGGAGACATGAAAGAAGAAATTTTTTTTTTTTTTTTTTTTTTTTTTACACGGTTGATATCGATGCACAAATACACCATGCTGTCTCCACCCTAACATGGGAGAAAAACTCCAACCACAAAAAACACTCCAAGCAGGCTGGATTCGTTAAAATTCCCAAAGGAGGGAGAAATGAACAGGATGGAAGGAGAAAAAAAAGGTCGACTCTTTCCAACAAGAGTCTACTTCCTGGAGCCTAGTGCAGTCCTAGATGTGCACGGGCCTCCCCGACAACTGAGCTTTGTCTAGACAGAAACAAATGCTTTGCTCACCAGATAGGAATCCAGTGAGACCACAGCCCCTCAATTTCACACCACCTCTAGGCTGCTGCCCTCACATGGCACAGAACAAGCAAGTTTGAGCTCCCATTGTTTAAATAATCCAGCATTTATACTCCCAACCTTCTGCAACTCCCTGTTATTCAATAACACAACAGATAACAGTGAGCTTAATTAAACAGGATGCTTTCTGAGTGTTTTTTTTGGCTTAGCCTTGTCTGTTATCAAGGGACGATCTTTAGGTAGGCTTTCTTAACAGTTTTATTATTACACATATGATAAAACTGACATAATTGTAACATCATTCATCTGAGATCAAAAACGCAAATCTTAAAAACTGATTGTGTTCAAGCTCAAAGACAAGCCAAAGGTGGGGTATGGAATGGGGATCACACTTTACAGCTTCGCTGATAAAACTTTACTTTGGGACATGGGTCTCCAACCCTAGTCCTCAAGATCTACTGTCCTGTAGGTTTTAGATGCAACCCTGCTGCAACACACCTGAATCAAATGAATGACTTGTTACCAGGCCTTTGCCAAACTTGATGGCATGGTGAAGAGGTAATTCAATCATTTGATTCAGATGTGTTGGAGCAGTGATGCATTTAAAACCTGCAGGACAGTAGATCTTGAGGACTAGCGTTGGAGACTCCTGATATAGGATG
This sequence comes from Anableps anableps, assembly GCA_014839685.1. Lineage (NCBI taxonomy): Eukaryota > Metazoa > Chordata > Actinopteri > Cyprinodontiformes > Anablepidae > Anableps > Anableps anableps. The sequence continues at coordinate 4,594,593 of CM026070.1, forward strand.
TTGGAAAAGAAACTCTGCTCAATTGTCAAACCAAAGTCGGAAGAAGCAGTGTGCACATGACTACTAATATGGCCCAATGCAGGATGATTTCCCCCTGATAGTCCGGTAGACTCGGTTCAATTGGGGAGCAACATTCCAACATTTACTACACTGGTGTGGTTTACTCTCACACTGCACTGTCAGACCAACCAAACACTTTGAGTAATCTGTTTACCCCCTTGCCTGTGGTGGCGCTGCACCAAGAACCACTAAAGGAAATGACATGAAAACCTCTGAAAAAGACACTGAGCACAACTTCCTTCTTCACAAAATGCAAAGTGTAGCATCAGATTTTAGCAGTGGTAGGATTTCTCTTTTGTCTTTGGCAAAAGATCATGAGCCATTTCTCCTGCTAGCATAAGACACATGCATTTGTTTTGGTTATATTTACCCAGAATGCCCTGGATTGCAGTCCACTTCCTGTTTTTGACAATCTGCTTGGCATTCACATATGCATTCGAACCTCACCAGAGTTCACTTCAACCGAACTGAGACCTAGGTTTTTAGGCAGACCAGAGTTCGCATTTTTGGTCTCCATCAGTGTTCAATTGTGCATTCACACCTCCCCAAATGAACTGGACTTTCTAGGCAAATGAACCAGAGTTCGATTAGTGAACTAAACTGGTGTGAATGCACCTTAAGTAGTAATTTATTGCTTCTTTATTTCATAAAATATGTGGCATTTATGGGGCGCAGTTGGTGTCTGCCACAAGCTGAAGAATTTAAGTATCTCTGCATCTTGTTCATGAATAAGGATGGAGCAGGAGATGGATAGATGGATTGGTGTAAAATGTTTCCAAAAAGGGAAGCTTTCAGCTTATTCGACTGGCTATGTTCCAACTTCCACCTATGGTCAAGCCAGTGAATTTCATTTCATGATGAACAAACAGAAACATGAAGACCAATGAACACAGCAGACAAGTTAGGCATTAAGCTGTGGAAAAATTTAAAGAGCGTTAGGTTCTAAAACAATATCCCAAGCTTTGACCATCTCATAGAGCACTATTCATCCATCATTTGCACATGGATCAGTTATGGCACAACTCCAAACCTGACATACATGACCAGATGGCAGAAGCAGTGTGTAGATGATCACTAATGTGGCCCAATGCAGGGAAGCTGGTCAGAGTTGGTGGGAAGATGGATGGAGCTAAATACAGGGCACTCCTGGAAGGAATCCTGCTGACTGGGGCTCTACTTCCATCAGAACAAAAACACTAAATATATAGCCAGAGCTATAATGGACTGGATTAGATCAAAGTCATTCATGGCCCCGTCAAAGTCCATCCTGCCTGGGCTATTTTGCAGAGAGAATGTGCAAAAATGTCAGTGTGTAGATGTGCAAAGCTGGTCAAGACCTACCTGAACAATTTGCTGCTGCAGTTGCAATGAAAGGTGGTTCTCTAAAGCATTCACTCAAGGGGCTTAAATATAAATGTACTTCACACTTGCACTGCACTTGCAAAACAAGAAGAAATTGCATGATGCGTTTGCGGCATGCAAAGAAAGATTCTGACTCATTTAATTCAGAATAGTAGGAGAATAAGATCACCCTTGCATTTCTGTTGTTAGGAAAGGCGTTGATCTAATCAGAACATGCCAAGTACGACATGAAGGTGGTGGTTGCAGATAGAGACACTTCTTACGGCTGCCTTCTGATTGCTTATCATGATGAATAGGAGACAAACATGTAGAGAGAAGAATGAGGGGAGCAACCAGGGGGAAAAAAGAGGCTTCTGACCTCAGTGACACCACCTCCACCTCCAGCTCCTGTTCTTCTTCCTGTGAACTTTGGAGCACCCCCGAGCTGAGTGAGCACTAAAGTGTACATAATGAACAAGTGTGGGGGAGGCAGAGGTGAGGCCTGCAGACGTAAGAGCTGCTCACTTAGACGACTTCTTGCAAAGAAACTCAACAACTGATAACAGATTTTGCAAAGTCACCTCCTTACCTTAAAGCCACCTGATCACAAGCTCACGGTGCTGACGCTTTGGCAATCCGCCCTTTGAACTGCCATGTTATAACCAGAAAGTTTGCATACAGTAATAAAATAATAAAATAGGTAATATTAATCAGAAAAGAATTCCAAACATCCAACACACCTCAACCCAGCTCCTTTAGTCAACATATTCAGACAGGGAGGTTTCCTGTCTTTTCACGGTAACTGTAATATCTTGTTTAAAGGGATTAATTCTATTCAAAGCTACAGGTGATAACTTTTACAGGACATCTTTGTGCATTTAAAATAAATAGATCAATGTGGAAAAACAAGAACCGCTGGTCTGATTAATTTTAATCTCTCTGGTATTTATATGTGCAAATAAATAGTAATCAACCAATGTTCCCAGTAAGGTTACATTCCTATATAAATGCAGTAAATGAGACGTCAATAATGACATAGCTCCACCTCTTTGGTGGAAAGTTCTACAAGTACACTTAAAATGTTTGAATATGGTGAAAAACCAAACTCATTTCAGAAAATTTAAGTCATATATTACAAAGATTCATTACCTACAGACTGAAATATCACAAGCCCTTATTTCTTGTCATTTTGATCATTAAGGGAAACAGATAATGAAAACCCAAAATTTTGTGTCTCAGAAAAATTTACAAAAGATCAATAAAAAAGGATATTTTAAACAGAAATGTCAGCTTTCTGAAAAGTACATTCACTTCTATGCATTTGATCCTTGGTTGGGTCCCCTTTAGTATGAATTACTGCATCAATGCAGCGTAGCATGGAGGTGATCAGCCTGTGGTTCTGCTGAGGTGTGATGGAAGCCCAGGTTGCTGTGATAGTGACCTTCATAATCCTCTCAAGGATGTGGTTATCCTTGTTGCTGATGCGCCTTTTCCTAACACACTTTTTCCTTCCACTCAACTTTCTATGACTATACCCTTTTCAAATTATTTTAATTTTCTGAATTTTCATTATCTGCAAGCCATAATCATCAAAGTAACCAAAAAATAACTCGATGGAAAATCAATCTGGGCTGCACAATGGCACAATTTATAGCACTGTTGCTTTGCAGCAAGACGGTCCTGGGTTTGAATCCTGGCCTACGGTCCTATTGCATGGAATTTGCATGTTCTACATATGCATGCATACACTTTTTTAGTAAATTGTGCTTCAGTGTTCACTGTAGATTAATGCACAGGGGTTGACTCCTGTACTGCAAAGGCAAGACCTATGTTTCTTTAGCGGTGCAGTCATTCCTGCACAAAGGTCTATTTACAGTTTCCACAGCAGCAAATGAATGACACCCAAAGATATGGAGTGTATGTATTTGTCCTGCCAGTTAAATAGTAAATAAGAATAGAATACAAATCAGATAAGCTGCTTGCAGCTTAAAAGTCTTCATGCGAACTAAAACACTCCATAAAATCCCTTTTGAACAACTTTTCTGTGCGATGGTCTGAGTGACCTGACCTGCTGTGTCACCATCACTGATTTGATAATGAAAGTCCAACCGAGTGCTCTGTAATGCACTTTACAACAAACCAGTAGATCATTTACATGAGTGAGAATCTTTATCCCTTCCTCAGGTCACTAATACCTAGACTAGTCTGCTCACTTTCAGATGGGAGGAAATATGTGGTTCAATCGCAATGCAAACTATTAGCCGAAACGCTTTATCCCAGAGAGCCGAAATTAACATTACAAGATATGATACTTAGCCACAGTCTGGTTCAGAGCACAGATCCAGACCAACATTTCCAGTCATGCACTTTGGAGTGTTATAATGCTGTGTTCATTCAAAGCAATGACTGGGATCTCACAGGGAAAGTATGTGAGGGCCGGTTGGAGCGGTTTGTTTTCAGAACAGCGTTAACTCCAATGGAACGCGGCTGCAGTCCCGAGCAGCATACCACCATCCTGTTTCTCCCCTAATGAACATCAGTCAAAAGCACATTTTCACAGAGGCACAGATCACTGAGTGTATACTTCCAAGGCAAAGCAATTAACTTATTTCTGGACTGGAAAATATTTCCCTTTCCACTGTCTTGTGGGGGGAGGAAAAAACCCATCGAAGTGGAGAAGAGCAGCTTGTAGAAAGGAATGCCAGGCATGTAACCGGTGGCTGGACGAACTCTCTGGGCAGGGTGACATCCCGGCAGCTGCTTAGTCTTCCTCTCTTTACTGCCAGACCGTAATGTTTGTTAAACTAAGGCCAAGATTCCCCGAATGGCGAAGATCAGGGCAGCTGGAATTCCTGCTTGGTAGACATGTGGCGAAGGTGCCTCTCAAATGGGAATCAGCACAGACAAACCAGCTGGATGGACTGGTTATTGTCACTGCTCTGCAGCCGTGATTAAAGAGATGTTTTGAACCCAAGCATGTACAGTGACAGCAGTGCATTAAAATAAGTCTGTTCCTACAGGCATGAACTGAGCCCAAAACATGACGTCTGCAGCTATACATGAACAAAGAGCTGATACTGGTATAAAAGATGCTCTGGTTTGCATTTAGAGGACATGCGTAAGTTTTTTTTTTTCAATTGTCCTACATTTGACCAACTGGCATTTTAATAGCTGAATAGTATGCTTTGAACTTGGACGCACAGTTTGCTGAAAAGCAGTCAGTGCAGACAGTGACTGATTGCTGTGTTCTGTCAGACGAGTAGAGATCGGACAACAGTCTCACTTACTTCCTCTGTTTATTCACTGCTAACCACCCTCAGGAGGCTGCAGAGCTACATTATTGCTTCTCCAGAAGCCATTCTTGAAATGTAACCAACTCCTACGTAAGAAATGCTCTATTTGTTCCCAATCTGGTATTGAAAAGATTCTGCTTTTTATAATACAGACAGTAGCTGTGTATTCATTAACCATAAAATTGCGCAAAACTGCAATGGAAACACTTTTTTGCATCACACCAGTTTGTATCCAGCAGCAACATGCTTATTTATAGACATTGCCTCCTTGAACAATGCGCAGCTGGCGCTACCAGAGGTCTCACAGCTTCGCACAGTTTGTCAAACGTTGAGTTTGTCATTCAAAAGCATTGAATCCATAGCTCTTTGTAAATCACCCAAAACGGCACGTATGTAGCCACTCCCAAGTATAAGGGACTTGTCGCTCCAATGCCTGAATAAGACACTGACATCTCTGATGATGATAAACATGATGGGTGAAATATGAATATATCTCGTGCAAGAGTTTACATCCGTCACCACCGTGATTTTTAATGATTTTTCACGTGAACAAGCTTATTCACGTGTGATTTTAATTGCAGTTCTTATTTAACAGAAACGTCGAAATTTCAAAATTAGTTTTTTTTTTTTTATATATAAGCAGAATATCAACTAAGTTTTGTGCACATTTGTATTGTAAACACAGCTGCTGTTTAAAAGTCCTACTGTGTGGTTGTACTGAATAATGAGGATGGATGAGAAGGAGATCCACCAGGATCCTTAGATCCCTTAAATCATTAACAAATGAACAGTGATTAAATCATCAATACCAGGACCGACACACACTTGCAGAAACGAAAGGAAGACATTTAACCCCTGGTGGGGAAATACTAATAATTCACTTACATTTTCAGTTTTTAATTCTTAGTAGACTTTTATCTGTAAGAAATAATTCAATAGTTTGATTGTTTCTACATCCCCCAACCCTCCCAGCAGCTCAGCTGAAATGGTGTGGAGTGTGCAAACTTTGATTCTGTTTTAAAGGCATAGATGCACTTTTAAGAATCATGACATCCTTTCTGGAACCAAAAATTACTTCATTTATCTTTTTTAAAATGTGTATGTTTTTGGATTTGGAGACTATCTTTACTTTTCCAGTTTTTGAAATTCATTAAAGAGTACAAACTCGACTGGTTTATAAGGTTTCTATTTTTTAATAAGTGACTTTTTTTTTTTTAAAGCATTCATATGAAAGACAGCCAGCAACACTATCACAAGGTGGTTATGATGCTCCTTGTTTGTCAGCATGGCATGGGCCAGGTACTAATATCAACATACATACTAAGCTAAGGTTTCATAGCTGCTCAAATTTCCCTTGATACTGTTACTACGGCTTAAATTTCCTTCATTGGGATGCCAGAGAAAGTGCTTTAGTGCTGAGTTTTTGTGGCTATAGAGTTATAGTCCTGTCCCTCCCCTTCCTGTTGCTGTGTCAATCAGATGGGTGGCTTGGAAATAGACCTGCACAATATATCATAAATATATCGTCATCACAATCTCAGTGTGTAATTTTAATATCGCAAAGGACTGCTTGGAGTGCAATAATTCTTGTCTAATATATTCCAAGTGTTGTGAACTTGCATTTTTCATGCTAATGTCAGTTAGTCACTTGTACAGAACCTCATGGCAGCAGATGTTCACACTGGACACAAATGATGTTGCCCAAAATGCTAAAGATCACAGAGTCAATCTCAGAAAGAGAGGAAAGAAGAAAATAGGCATATAATAGTCATTGTAATATTTACAGATAGTACTGCCACCACTAGATTTTCTAATATTGTGCAGCCCTGACAATAAGAATGACTCTTAAATACATACAAAAACCCGTACTTTTGCAATATGTATAGCAGTGATAGAAAATAATTGCAAATATAATTTTTTTCCTATATAGTGTAGCCGTACTTGGACATATTTCAGGGCACAAAAGAAACCAAAGTCATGGTTTGGAAACTAACTAGTGCCTCTTCAAGGAACACTGTATGTCAACTGCAACCAACTGCAGGCTGACTAATTAACTGGCTAGTATCAGCTAAGACTCCCAGTGTTATTAAAAAAGTCCAATAGTTTGCTGAATTTGAAAACTAAATGTAATTGATTATAGTCAATATTTTTGCCTAAGCCTATTTGTCAGAATCAAATAATATCTGAATAATAATAATACCTGAACTATGACCCCACATCTCAGAGGAGTTTAAGCAGAGGCTTCATGGATGCAGAGCAGGACCAAAGAACAGAGAGAGAAGGAAGTTCAAAAAATCTCTTCTATTCATCATAATGGGCAAGAATCATATCCCAACTCCAACATCTGTCTGCTCAGCTTTCTAACCAGAATGCCAGTCAGAGATGTAAAGAGGAGCGGCAAAAGCAAATGAGGTGGATTAGCACTGCTTCCCTACACCTAATGGTGTCATCCAGGACATGTTACTGTGGAAAATCGTCTCTGCTGCCCAGAAATTGAGCTGTTAGCGTGTCATGACAGTCATGAGACCGTTATAGAGCAACAGTTTTCAGTCTGAGGCTTCTTCACATGCGTTACAAGACTGACTGCTACTGGAGATCCTTCCTGCCCACAGAATCACCATCCACGACTCTTTTTGAAAGTACCTGGATGATATGAGTTACAACATTTAATTTCCCTTTGGGATAAATAAAGTATTTTTGAATTGAATAAAAAAAGATATTTTTAGAACTGTATTAAGAAATTATGTTAACAGCAGTAGAAGGTTGCAGTTCTGTTAAAACAACATTAAAATGTTCATGTTGTGACCATAATACCATGAAACCAGAGTTTCATGGTATTATGAGATGTATGGCAATCTCATACAAGCTTGTGCCAACTGCAAAATGTTGTGAGGATTTGTCGAGGCCCAGATACCAAGATCAGCGCAACACCTACCAAGATAAAAAGAACACCTCTAATAAATGCTTCTGCCATTGTAGTTTTGTTTGGAAAAGACTGTTAGGCAGGAACTATTGCAACAGGTGAGTTATGACTACTCCCTAAAGACACACCCACTTTAATCCACCAAACTGGTGAGCCATGAAGGAATTTGCATGAGTTTCTGGAGCAATACTTGAGGTAAATAGGTCAAGAATGTAAAAAAAAATGCCATTCTTGGGTTTTTGTAAAGGTTTCAACTGCTGATGCACATATTGGCAAATCAAATTTCTATTTAAAAACAATAATTTAACAAGATTTAGAAACAGCAATAAATATATGTTCTAAGTTCACGTTTTAAACTTTCTCAAGCATCTTGTATCAGTAGAGTGCTGTTAGTGCAGATAGAATTATAAAACAGCAGTCCTGGTGTGGACTAGGGAATGTTGACACTTGCCTAAATCTGACATTGGAATATAAAAGAATCCAAACATGTTCCGTAACAGACTTGTCAGTAGCTAAAAGGGAAAGAAAAACAAAGCAATGTTACTGTAATACCTTCAGCCTCCTGTTGTAATGGTAAGTATAGCTTACATTCCTACAAAGCATTGCATATTCTAGAGGATGCAGATCTTTAACTTAACTTTGATTTAAAAAGGCAGCCAATATTAAATCCATTTTTTTCCCCAGAGATTACATTCCAGAAAGGATAAATCAGCAACTTTGTTGTACTCTGTTTAAGTTTCCTGTTGCCTGCCTAAAGTTTCACTCTCCCTCACCCTCCTGCAGCTTAAAAGAGCCATAGCCATGTTTTGACATATAATAGAATGTAGTTTTATTTTAAACAGCTTTTTACATCTCTGTGCTTCCTCTGATTTGATCTCACTGATTCAGAAAACAGCTAAATTTCCCTCAACAACAGCATCCACAACGAAGAGCATAACAAAGATATTATTTTCGAGTGTAGGCACCAGTCAGGGTGAACCAAAGAGTCTGATCCCTGTCAACATCTTATTTTTCCGGGAATCTCCAGTAAATATTATGCGTTGTATGCATGGAAGGGAGCTGGGTGGTGGGATGTACTGTGCAATCAGAGTTTTTTTTACTTAAATTGATCGTCCCTGTGCAGATATTTGCATGTAAATTGGCATATTTACATAAAACATTCTTTTTGCTGCCTCATTTGAAAATTATGCACTCGGCAGGGAAAGAACCTCTTAGTATGTGGTATGTGCACCAATAAATCGGCCCCATCTTCCTTAATTTTAGGAGATTAGCGAATGGCCGATGTTTACATCTGAAACTAATCTTATTGACCTCCACAAAGATCTGAATATCAACCACAGTCCCCTTTTGCATCTGCATGTGTGTGGTTAACAATCGTAACCCCACTTTTACTTAGCAACTTTGCTACTACATTTGGCAACTTTTCAGACAAAAAAAATAGTACTGGCCAAAAGCGGACTGTCTCAGCATCTATTATGATAGCCAAGATATCATTTGAATATAGTAATCACTTGGGGTGCACCGATAATTCAGCCCCAATTTCCTTACTTTTGGGAGATGGGCGATCAGCCGATATTTACATTAGAAACTGATCCATCCATCAGGTCATGTCTGCACATGCGTGGTTAACAATAGCCACTCCACTGTTACTTAGCAACTTTGTTGCTATATTTAGCAACTATTCAGGCAAAAAAAAAAAAATTGCTATCTGCCAAAATCAGAATCGAAAGGGCAGGCTTTTTAAAGATCAATGATCGGCCAGAAAACTGCAATCTGTGCATCCCTACTTAACATATTTCCAAAAACATATCCAAAAAGCCGTCTAAGGTTAAAAAAACATGCGACCAATCCCTGTAATTGCACTCACCCTCAAGGGTGAAATCAGTGCCTTGCCAGGCACTTGTTTCAAAAACTGATCCATGGTAATAGGATCTGCAGTGACCTAGTTGTAGAAAAGACTGATAATGTATCACAAGAAAAACAATAGGGAGTGGGAGATTACACATCTGAAAATCTGATTCCTATTCATTCACATAGTTTCATGTTACACACTCAGTGCTGGTCGCCAGAAAAACATTCATAGAAAAAAAAAGGTATCTTTTCTATTAAGATACCTTATTAATTTGTAATATTCTATGGAAATATGCTTAGTTGAACAAGAAAGAAACATTTAGTGGCTGCTGCACGCCTCCAACGATGCTTTCTGCAACCTAATGCAAAACCTTGATGCAACTCTTTGCCCTACTTCAAAGCCAACCAGTCCTGTCTGCATCACTGTAATGTGATGCAGACAGGACAGCGAATCTAAAACGTCTCTGCATGCATCCAAAGCAGTGAGAGAGGCCACCCAGAGAAAATCTACACTGAATCCCAAGAATGAGGCATACATCAGTAACTTTAGGAACAGGAATCTCTGTTAAGAGAGTGATTTATTTTTGGAAGCAACATGTTCTTGTTCCTGGGAACAGGGCAATGCTGAAAAGGGGAGAGCATGTGGGAACAAAAGGTCCTGAATTCAATCATTCCTGTCTTCTACGGATGAAAAAAAAACCCCAATAGATTTCTTTTAAAGATTTTGTGTTTCCACCCTTTTAAAGGCACATGGATCATGCATTGTCGGCAGGCAATAAAGAGACCCACATGCTGACATAAATAATTGTAAACACTCTGAACATATGGCTCCAAAATGGAATGGATAGAGCGGACATGGAAGTAAGCCATCAAATGAGTATTAACCACATTAGTTCCTGCTCGGGGAAAAAGCCACTCCTGCCTCTGCCCATAACTAAGCATAGTGAGTAGGAGTTTGTGATTGCACATATATGTGTGTGTGTGTGTGTGTGTGAGAAAAGTTGAGGCATTTTTTGTGGAAGGGTGTGTGTGTGTGTGTGTGTGGGAGGGGGGTTGTTCAGGAAGTGGACATGGTGCAAGCAAGCAAGAGGAAGGAGGACGTCCATATAAGTCCAGATGCCTACGAAACAGGATGGATATGTGCATTAGAGGCATGTCTTCCACATTGAAGCCTGGGATCTCCTTCGGCTATGACAGCGAGCAAGGAAAATGTTCAAACCTCCTTATAATTGTGCAAACACACACCCTGCTGCTCAGAATCCTATCATGCCCCAAACTTGACATAATTCTGACACAAACCTTTCTGCCATTCATCAAACATGTTACATGAAACCCTTGAGCAGCTGTGGGAAAGTAGGACGCTATGATCAAATGAGTGATTTCCCTCGAAGGCCAGCCAGCAGCTTTCTGTTTCTGCCAAGTTCGCACAATAAACAGCAGCCCAGCAACCAGCTAGCAACATACCTGCACAAAAGTAAAAAAGGCCTTTGTTCAACACCTGCACCACTGTCACTGATTTACTCTCAGTCAGTTAAACACTGGGTGCATACAGTAAAACAAGTCTTTGTTACTGGATTGCTTGTGGTATTTATTTAGCTCTTTTGAGATAAATTTGACCTTTCAGCACTATGCTTATATCAGGATGTAACGAAGTATCACCCACTAGAATAACTCTAAGGTCACTCTGACGTCATAAAAGAGAGCTATTTGCACTTGGAAACACTAAAATAGCTAAGAAATAACTGCACATGTACATTAATGTTTGAAGGGTATTCATAACAGTTCAGAATGAAACTGACCCTAACTAATAGACTGACCAATACTGACACCATGTGGTGACTTTTTAAACTGAATGCCAAAATTGTACTTTTAGTAATAGTAGCCTTTGTTTTTTTGCTCATTTTTCTCTAACTGTTTAGAGGCAGGGGTGTCCAAAGTGTGGCCCAAGGACCATTTGAAGCTCCCGGACTGATTTTGTGTAGCATCACCGACTGAAATTCAAGAATGATACAAATTTTTACCCCCCATACACAAGTTGTTGAAACAAATGGAGACTTTTTATTTTTAATTAGGGGCAGAATTATTCTTAATGTATTAAAATCTTCTTACAATGGAAATTGTTAGGTATAAAACAAGGTATTTGTCTATTAATAACCACACTTTCTGCATTATTTTTAATTTTATAGTAGGTAGGACCACATCTAACCAGTGACTTTTATACTTATTGCTGAGAATAGAGTACAATTTTGAAGTTCAGTGCTTTTATCTTAAAGAGGCAAATGGGCTGAACTTATATAGCACTTTTCCAGTTGTACTCAAAGACTATGAGTGGTCTGTGTGACTGAAAAATCACTATAGACTATCACCACATTCAGAAATGAACCACTTTTTCACATCGGTAGGCAATTACACATTAAGTGTACAGTACTATTTGACAGGGGGAAAGACAAACTTGAACCAATAATTTTCTGACTTCAAGACCCGTACTCTAGCCACTGAGCTACAGTTGCCCCAGTAGGCATTGGATCTACAATGAGTTATACTAAATCAGGGAGAATAAAGTCAGGTTGCCTAAATTGGCAACAGTGGGGTGACTATTTTTAACTGCGTACATGCAGACGTGACAGGTTGGTTTCTCGTTTAAATATCGGCCGATCACCCATCTCCCAAAATTAAGGAAATCGGGGTTGATTTATCGGTGCACTCCGAGTTATTACTATATGCAGATGATATCTTGACTATCATAACAGACCCTGAGATATCCTTGCCACACTTGATGGATATTATTCAGTCCTATTCTAAAACTATCAGGCTACATAATCAACTGGAACATATCTGAAGCCATACCAATGACATCAACATGGTTGAAAAGTTTAAATTTAGGTGGGTTCCTAAAGGCATGAAGTATTTGTGAATCCAACTTAGTCAAGATTTGGAGGACCTGATTAATATGAATTTTAGACCAGCCTAACAAAAAATTCAAACTAACTTAAAAAATTAGGACAAAATACAACTTACTCTCTGGAGGAAGACTATTACTATTAAAATGATGGTGACACATAAATGCAACTGATGCTACCAGTTGCAATAACATAAACGATATGACGATTTGATAAAACAGTTCTTATGCCAAGGGGGGAAAAAAGCAAGAATCAAACTTTGTAAACTATGTTCCTCTAAGGAAAAAGAGGACTCAGTTTATCAGACCCAAGGCTGTATAGATTATCATTTGAAATAACTAACCTGGTTAAATAGTGAAAACAATCAGATAAAAGACCAGATTGGTTGAATACTGAGAGTGAATTTCCACCACCAATCCAATCCTTATGCACTCTAAGGATGTTTGGACCAAAATACATCAAATGGACAAATTATCACACTATCCAAAGAAGTACGGTCCCCTGTGATTAATCTCTGGAATTAGTACTGGGAAAAGACCAGCATACTGAAAACAAAGGAATTCAAGTAGTATCTACCATAGGAGACTTATATAAAAATAGACAATTTAAATAATATGAAGAATTAAGGAGTCAATACAAACTGGAGGGTAAACAACACTTTTGGAAATATTTACAAATCAGAAACAGTGTGAAATCTAAAGTTCAAATTTGCTCAGAAAACCCTATCTTAGATTACTTGAAGCTCCCACAGGAAGAACAAAGCATGGTTTCCTGTATTTATAAATTAACCAAACTGCCAATTAGTGATGACTAGACAAGTTTTTAACCGTTGTGGCCAAAAGACCTAGGAATGAACATAGGACAGGAACAGTGGCAGATTGTGGAACATATGGTAGAGAGGCAAGAGGAAAATTGACACAAAATAAAATCATACATAGATATTATCACACCTAAGCCTGTCACAAAAAGCAATTACTCAATTAATCGCATGATAAATTAAAATGAGCTTGATCATTTCCATTCTGATGATTAATATTTTTTGAAGGGCAATTTTGTTTACAGAGACTTCATAATCCATTTTATTCATTGTAAGTGGTTTTTATTTCTGTTTTATTTATTGTTTTTCATTGTCGTGTTTTATTTCGAATATTTAAAATATCTTCCAGGTCCAGTGTTAAATGTTCTTTACAAAATGAAGGTTTTTTAGTCATTGAGTGGGCAAACTTGCATTTTTCTGCCATTATCAATATACAACTTGAAAATGGTCTTGAACAACATTATCATTTATCGCAATAATTACTGGGACAATTTATCGTCCAGCAAAATTTGTTATCGCAACAGGCCTAATCACACCTCTGTGCTGGAAAATTAGAAGCACTGCAAATGGGACTGCAAGCGGGTCAGTTCTCTGACTCCTGCAGTATGTCTGTTAGCAGATAGATCCTAAAAGAATACTTTTAGTTATAATGGTCGGTCTAGTTACCACTTCCAGGATTATTTTAAAACACTGGAAGTCAGCTCTGCCACCAAACCTGAAAGAATGAACAGATGCCATGGTGGAGATTTCATCCTATGAATCTGTGTTGCGCAGACTCAAGGACAACAGGCAAGATGAAGAGGAGGGAGAGAGTCCATGGGACCTTCTCTGGACCAGTAGTGGATAGTCTGTTATATTGTGTATTAAACTCTGAACAGGTCGAAAAACACTTTACTATGCCAGATTAGATTTCCACTTATACTTATTTTGATTATTATTATGATTAGGTCCCTGTGCCATATTATTTTATGCCCTAGCAAATGTCTATACCGATGTCAATAACCGTGTACCAACAGTCCAAGTTCTATTTATGTTTATTCATTCTAATAATGTTCATAAATTAAAAATCAATAAAAATTAAAATGGCAAAAAAATACAATCCACACATTCATTTGTTACAATAAATCTGACTACTTTATTAGTTACTTTTATGTCGAATGCTTCAAAACTAATGAATGTTTACTTTATTTTTGTAGTCTTTGCTTAAAAAAAGTTTTTTGAGCTGCTGCTACTTTTGGCTAGAAGATTTCAGCTCTTGTGACAAAAGGTTTGGACAACATTGCTTTGAGGTGTTCAACATTCAGTCTTTTCCCTCTCTGAAAAGTCACAGTAATTACAAAATAACAGCTTAAAAATGGAAGAAGAAGAAGAAGAAGAAGAAGAAGAAGAAGAAGAAGAAGAAGAAGAAGAAGAAGAAGAAGAAGAAGAAGAAGACAGCAGTCAAACCCCTGAAAAAACACCATGAAATTAAAGTGCAAAACATCTGCTGTTTTTCAGATACATTCTACATTGGGCTAAGGTTGCCACTTAATCTTGTATTAACTTGTACTGTGTATTTTTCAGTGATGTTATAATTGTTATTATTATATACACATATGTTGTTTGTTGCTGTGATTTCTAGGTTTTGTTTTTTTTTCTCTTTCTGCAGGTCTAGAGGCAGACTTCGAGAGTGTTGACTTGTGTTCTCTTTATGCTTCTTTCTCCCCTCTACCACTATCTCATTCTTTCCTTTTAAACCTTTTCCTCACCTTTCTTCCTTTCTTTTCTGTCTCCATGTTCATTACATTCGAAATAAACCCAAAGCAATTTCTAATAGCCGCAATGCTCTCTGTGAAAGTAATTCTGTTGAGCCTCATCTTGACACTCAGACAACAAGTCTGAGTGCTAGACTGTCGGACAGGTCATGTTAAGAATAAAAAAAAACAACAAAAAAAGAAAAGTGCAAAGTGGTTATTGAGCTGAAGGTTTGGTGAAGCTATTAAAGTTAATCAATGCTAACTAGCTGTGATTATCTCATTTTTTGGTGTTGGCTTTCCTGCTCCTATACTTTTGCTCACCACAAAATTTGGTGTTTCAGTAGAACAGCCCATCTTATGTTGTGAAACATATCTAGAATCAGAGAATTAGAGATGACTGATAATTTATATTTTGGTCATTGTTATTCCACTTATTATCTTTTGTTTATCAAATATTGGGTTCCCAAGGTAATGTGTCCAAGAGGAAACGTAGACATCCCGCTCCCCAGCGACACACTCCAACTCAGGTCCCTTGCTACCTCAAAACCTCCAAAAGGAAATGCCCTGATCAGATGCACCAACCACCTCAGCGGACTCCTTTTGTTGACTCCAAACTTCCAAAGTATTCTACATCTCTAGCAATCTCTTGTATTCTCTTGTAGAAAAATGCAGCTCAAACATCTCTATGAATGTCACCAAAGTATAACTAAGCTTTAGTGAAAGTAGACAACCATCAGAGCTTTGTTTTGAGACTGGTTGCTCAAAACAGCTTTCTGGTTTTACTGCTGTATGCATCGGACCTGTAAACCTCACTGAGATCTCAAGAGGGCAGCAGATTACAGATGGTCTTCAAAGTCTGACCTGATATCTGAAATACTGGTGGGGACTGGGCCTGCTTAATTATAGATAAACTGTGTTTGCAACCGGAGCAGCCTCACAAATATACTAAAAGCTCTGGATGCCAGGGTTCGCCACAGCCTGCAGACAAAGACACTTACCTTTATGGAAGCAGTTTGGATGAAGCATGTACTAGGTGTGTGAGTGTTTGGTCAGCATACATCTGGAAAGAAAAAAAACAGAGAAAATGTTACTAAGAACTTAATGCTGAATATTGTGAGATAAGAGAAGTAGAGAAGAATATATGTGAGTAGAATAAAATAGTCCAACAGAGGGTAAACAAGGTCCTTACTACATGAGGTGAATAGCAGACAGTCCACTGGCAATACTTACTTCATCACCATCTGTTACACACTGAAAACAGCAGTGGGTGGGAAGATTTGTGCTCTGTGCTCCACTTGCTTCTATTTCTACATTCCAGCAAAACCAGTTAGATGACCAGTCCTGTGGTCTGACAACCTTCTGTGGGCATGTGTACTCAGTGGAGGCAGCTGGAGAGCTGTTCTAAATATTGTTCTGAGTTAATTGCCGCTAGGGTCAGCTAACACGTTAAAGTCTCCTGACAAAATTATTTACATTTTCTATTGGGTTTATTAGAATTAGATAAACATATTACAATAGAAATTAGAACTAAAACGTGGATGAAGCATAAAAAAACACTTGCTACAATGTAACTAGCCTGGCCATTGCCTTCCTACTAAATTCCCCTCGATTCTAATCTCCCTACTGCTCCGTCTGTGATTTCTCCCATTGAGCTGGATTTCTCCAGTAGAATTTCAACCGGACCAATTAGCACACAGAAGGAGAAAGTGTGAACGATGACATTGATTTATTGAGCAGTTTTAGAATTGTAGTCTGCCTGTAGTTTAGCAATGGCAGCGGAAAAAGTGAACGAAGCCATTCAGCCCGTTGGCCACGCTTCCAAATATTGAATTAACATTAACAGCCATCTCGTTTGGCTCGGCTCTTCTCTTTTCGCAGCGGGAATGGTCGTTTACAGCACAGGCAATTTCTGGTAAGCTTCATAGGACTGGTGCATTACATACCTCACGGCTAAACGTTAGAGATTGGGTAAAATTTAAAACTTCAACAGAGTCCACGCTCCAAGCAAGCAATCATTTCTCAACAGCTGAGGGTCCAGACCCTCTGGACGAAGCAATGTGTAGAACAATGGGCTGGTTTTTACCAGGCTACAATTTAACTGACATAATATAAATGGTGTGGACATAGTTACTAAGTAAAGAAGACACAAAGTTAGCCATTTTAAGAGACCATGTGGTGTCTAAAGATGAAGTCAGGGGATGCACAGTGCGATTTAAAAGGGAACTACAAATCTAGACGTGTGTGTGGTTAAAGGCTCCCACATACTGTACTTTATCCGATCCTAAGCGCCAAAATCGGCTCTTATTAAGACTCCTATTAGGCTATTAGATGCACAATGAAAATTGCGTCATTTTGCTTGCAGAGAGGCATCCGCCTGCTGAACTCAACATCAGGCCTGGGTCAAACTATTTCCACAGAACCCTGTGCGAATTGTTGTGTGATTGGTCAGAAGTTTGTTGCCGTGTTTTATGCAGAAATGTGCTTGGAAAGTAATGCTGATATTTCTCTTCAACTAGTCTGCTTCCACTATCCGGTATGTGTATCTGCAGGAGATACTTTTGAGGAACGTTTATGTGAGGAATTATGTACATTTGTACAGTTCTTCAGTATACAACTACAAAGACTGTCGTATAGCTAACAACTCCTGGATGGAAATTGCAATGTTGTCCACAGAGGAGGCTCTCTCTCAGTGACTATTTCATTAAAGAGGATCCAGGGAGGGAGTGAGAACCATGGCAGGTCATGCCGTGAAGTATACTGAAGCAGAAGTGGGGTCCCCCAGGTGGTCTGTGCCACGTGACTGTGCTTGGCTTCGAATGAAGTATGTGTGAGCCTTAATTCAGGCTGCGTGAGAGCAAGAGAGAGTAAAACTTTGACCAGATCAATTGTGAGACAACATTAGTAGAGAAGAATATGTGTGAATAGGAGTGAATACTCCTGCAAAGGGAAAACAAGGAACTTAGAATATAAGCTCCCACTCTGAGGTGAATACCAGAGTGGCTGGTTGTTAAACATTATGGATTCAAAACAGCTCAAATCATACAGTTCTTATAGTTTAAAGGACTTTTAAAAAGATTTTACAAATACCACAGTTTTCTTTGGCTGTTTGGAGAATAGGGCAATACAGCAATGCCCCTCCTCACCTGTTGGTATGCACTACTAATCAGATGGTTGAAAGAAGGCTACTACACTTTTCACCTGTTTGGAAATATTTCCAGGAAACTAAAGGAGGCCAGACCCTTTACCCTATGATAAAAATCTCATACCGTCTCATGCCTCAGTTACTCCTTTCTAGTCAAAGTTTTTATCATGTCGAACTATGGATTAATGCATCCTCAAGCAATATTTACATGTAAAAAACAAGGTATAATCACAAAATGTGTATTTAAAACTTAAAGTTGTCATTCATCTGCCATGTGCCTTCTATAAATATATAATCAATATATAATCACAAGGAACATTTATAAAATTTAATAACATTTAGATTTGTATAAATCGTTGATGCTGTACTACCTGCTGCTAAGCAACAGCTCCTTTCCTCCTCTGGTTTCATATTTACCAGACTTCCCCAGTAACAACAGGAGGGGTTGTGAGAGTTGAGCATTTACGACCCTGTACAGCACATTTAACACCACACAGCCTCCATTTATCTCAAGCTAACACTCTGTGGGGTAATCAAGATAACACAATTTCAGTTTCTTTACATACAACAAACATACTTTACACGTCTCAACACCCTTTACAAGACAGATTCAATTCATATTCACATGGTTTGACTCAAACTCAGATGCATTCATTCCAATTCATTTAAAGTTGTCACACAATGCATTCAGATTCAATTTATATTGCCAATTGGCAGAAAGTAATATATCAAAGAAAGTATTTGAGTCACTGCAGCAATTCCTCCTCCTGAGAAAGCATGTGGGGACAGTGGAAAGGAAACCTCCAGCTTAGCAACAGGAAACCTCAGCAGCCATCTGCCCCAACTGACTCAGGCGAAAGAGGAGTGAATTGACACATTAAACATACAAAAGCACTGATCCAGGAATACTTTCTATGTTAACAAACATCTGAGTACACAGAGTTAATGACAGCCAGAGGGAATGGCAGTTCCATTATTGGCTTCATCTTGGAGAGAAACAGCTAAACAGATAAGCAAGTGGTACAAACTGTGGGAAGCAAAGGAGAGTACATATACACTACCTGGCCAAAAACAAAAGTCGCCACCTGAATTTAACACAGCAAGAAGGTATGAGCTTCCTTTTGGTTAATTACTGCATAGACAACTGTCTTACAGCTGGCAACAAGTTATTTAACCCCAGCTGATGCAATGAGTAGCTTCTCATTTCATATAAAAAACAATGTGGAAACAATCCTGTTGTCATGGAAAACATGTTAGTCTGTCTAAGAAGGGTCAAATCATAGGCATCAAGCAGAGAAAACATCTAAGGAGATGCAGAAACAACTAAAATTGGGTTGAGAACCGTCCAACGCATTATTAAAAACGGAAAGGATAGTGGGTAACCATCACCTTTGAAGAAGAAATGTGGTCTGAAAAAATCCCAAATGACCATGATCAGGGACCACTTAAATGTCTGGTGACATCTAATTGAAGAAAAACAGCAGTAGAACTCAGGTTTATGTGTAATAGTGAAAGTAAGAGCATTTTCACATGCACAATATGAAGGGAACTCAAGGGATTGGGACTGAACAGCTGTGCTGCCATAAGAAAACCACTAATCAATGAGAGTAACCAGAGAGACAGGCTTCAACCTGCAAGGGAGCATAAAGATTGGGTTCGATGTAAGGTCATGTGATCTGATGAGTCCAGATTGACCCTCTTCCAGAGGTAAGAAGAGCAGCAGGTGAAATGATGCAGCCATTATGCCTGGTGTCTTTTGTACCATCCTGCGGGGGCTGGTCACAATCAAATCAATTGATCGCATGAAAAATGAGTTCCATAATTTCCATTTGGACAACAATCGTTAAAGAGATGCTCTCCTTTAATACTGTTGAAAGGCTGTCATTTTAGAAAATGCTACAAACATTTGACATCCAGTACAAAGTAGTTTGCACTTTTTAAATTTTTTTTTTTTATTTTTTTTATACAAAAGTCTTAGTTGGCACTTTTGGCTGTTTTCCCTGTCTAAGCTGAATGGTTAAAAAATTTTGAAATGGAATTCTGTTTACACAGACTTCATAATCCATTTTAATTATTGTTGGTTTGATTGTTTTGTTAGTTATTATTTTGGATATTTAAAATGTTTTCCAGTTTGAGATTTAAATTTTCTTTTGAAATAAGTTTTTTGATCTTTGAGAGGGTGTACTTGCATTAATATGTGGTTGTTATTATATTTGTTGAAAATGGTCTCAAAATTAAAATAATTTCTGGGACAATTTATCATCCAGCAAAATTTGTTATCATGACAGGCATAGGCAGTGCTATGATCTGGGGTTGTTGCAGTTGGTCAGGTCAAAGTTCAGCAACATTATGAGGTCAGCTGACTACCTGAATATACTGAATGATCAAGTTTGGATTGTTTCTTCCCTGATGACACAGGGATATTCCAACATGACAACGCCAAGCTTCATCAGGCTGAAATTGTGAACGAGTGCTTCAGGGAGCATGAAACATTATTTTCACACCACAGAGTTCAGACCTTAACCCCATTCAGAATCTTTGGGATGTTCTGGAGATGGCTTTATGCAGCGGGCGGACTCTCATCATTATCAATACAGGATTTTGGAGAAAAATTAATGCAACACTGGATGGAAATAAATCTTGTATTTTGCAGGAGCTTATCGAAAAAATACCACAGCAAATATGTGCTGTAATCAGAATTAAAGTCGGCTGAGCGAAATATTATGTGTGATCTTTTCTTTTTCTTGGTGGCGACTAATCTTTTGGCCAGGCAGTGTAGGTAGCAGCAATAGTGGCTTCATCATTAGCAGCAGGTGTGCTGCAACATACTGGACGCTGTGAATTAAAGGTCAATGGTACTCATTAGCATGTTCATTTAATCATGCATGCGGACAACGCATCAGACTGAACTGAAATCTGTCACGTTGTGACTCAGAACCAAGCACAAGAAATCATTTTAAACAAAATCTGCTAAAATGTACTATTCCTGTGCATCAGGAGCTTGATTTTTTCAGATTATCTTTCTTATATTATACTGTCACAACATAATGATCATTTTAACAAATATGTAAAAAAAACATACTTTTTATAAAAGTTACATACTTTAAATCAGTATTAAAATCGCTTTAAATCAGCGATTTTTAATTTTCTGAAGCTGAGAAAGTATCCCTGCCTTAATAATGCCCTCCCCCACACACATAGTGGGTGTGCATGTGTGCCTCTCACACACTCACACATGGCTTGGAGATCTTTGCGTCTCCAAGCCATGGAATATGTCAAAGAAAGGACCTGTGAAGATAATTCAATTTACAGTAACAGCTTTAACAAGACAGTCACTCTGTTGATGTTGCACAGATGCACCACGGAGACCTGGAGGTGCACATGGCTATAAATATCCTGCAGAAGCTATTGTATATGACAACTCCCACAATGTCAATGAGTACAGACAGAGCATGAGTCAAAATGGGTGACCTGGCGACTCTCACTCTCTGCAGGGAGTGGTCACAAACTAGCTGCTGGGACATCCGGTGACGCTGGAAGAAAGAGCAACAAGAAGAGAATGTAAGACCAGAAGAGTTTCCTTATACGTATTTGATTTGGTCTAATAAAAAATTTATAACTGTAATATCACATTTACCTAAATGGCAATACCCAATTTGTCCCACATTCATAGTGGATATTATTTATTTGTCATGATATAGTTTTTTAAACCAAAGCAGAGCTAATGTGAAATGATGGGCAGGGCCTCATCAGGCCAATAAGTTTTCATTTCTGTTCTTATTGGGTTTTTAATATTTGCAGAGCAAGCTTTGCTGAATTACATATTTGCATTTCTCAACAGCTGTACCAGTAAGGCATGAGAAAATGGGAGCGTGTGTGTCTGGGAGATTGTTAACCAAGTACCAAACATTAAGAGGGCCACAGAGGCCTACTTTCATTTATGATCCTTTGACGATGACATGGTAACAGTCATATGAAAGTGAAAGGATTTTTTTCATCATCAAAAAAATGCTCTTCTACATATTAAAACATCTGCGACCCCATGATAGTGTATTATTAACCCATCTTGCATATGAGAGAAATGAGGTACCAGCTGCTACTGCATGTGTGCTCAATGCTCCTAAAGGATGCACCATGCAGGGTTTAATTATTGAGGGTCTGAGAATGAGACAAACATCCTTTGAATTTAATTTTAGAGTGACTTTAAACATGTTATGGAGTGTAAACGCTGTAAAAAAAAATCAATGTTATGGCTAGCCTTCTTTTCTTTTGCTCTGTTTCCAAAGCAAATCACCTAAACATACAACTGACATTGACATTTGTATTAAAGTCTGCTAAAGTTAAACCACATTAGATCATCTATAAGGTATAATGATCGTAACAAAATCATTGGTTATAGTTGTGTTACCAATAAGCCAAGCTTTTTCTTTTTGAAAGAGATAAGGATTGATGAAATTTTCTTTAAAGGAGTCATATCATGCAAAATCCACTTTTTTAGCCCTTAAATACATTTTGTTGTGCACTTGGAGTCTCTAGGAGCATTGAAAAGTTGAATCTAGTCTCTCCGGGTGCAGGAAGATATCTTTAAATTCTGTCTGGATCACATTTTTCAATCTGTTCAGTTTTCTCTATTTCCTGTTAGGTTTTTTGAACTATTACGCCTAGGGCTGTTGTAAACGATTATTTTATTAATTGAATAATCTTGATTATTTTGACAATTAATTGAGTAATCGAACAAAAAACTGATAAAATATTGGTAAATATTGCCACAACAGCAGTGTTAAGCTATAGCTACAGCTATAAATATTGGTCCAAATTTTCATATCAGTGCATCCCTAACAATTACCCTTCTGTACCTTATAAAATTAACCTGTAACAATAATAGCTCACTTTTTAAGTCAACCTGGACAAAAACTACACAAAAATCTGAAATTATATTCAGTGAAATAATAAAAATAAAAGGCAGCAATCTCACAAAGACACTTTCAAAAGCACAGCCCACTGTGTTCGTCTATCTACATGCATCTCCACTCCACCTGTATATATACACCTGCCCCGCACTTTGCTGCCGATCTCTCTTAACCAGCCACTAGGCAGGAGCTGCGGAAGGACAATCAAAAAAAAGAAAGGCTGTCATATTCCATGCATCATGCCAGTCAATTTAAGTATGCCAATCGGTCCCCTTAAAAATTATGAAAACCCGGACATTTTCATCAATCAATGAAATCCCTCGAATGCCCCAGACAGTACATGAAAAGTGGACACCTCCAGGGAAAAGAGGACATTTGGTCACCCTATGTTATGCTAATAGCATTTAGCAGTTGTCAACAACTCATTGGCGGAAGTGAGAGCATTGCGCAACACAAACAATTATCCGGGTGAAACACAGTGCGCTAAATAGTAAAACATAATTTAACGAATTATCTGCCATGAGGAATTTTAAAATTGAGGTACTCGAATCATTCGATGAATTGTTACAGCCCTAATTATGTCACAGTATTTGCTGCGGAACTGCTAAAAAGATCATGGAATTTGGAATTTTTATTTTTTACAGTGATTTCCAAGTCCAAGTTCAAGGATGCCGAATACAAGTGGATAAGTCAAAATGTTCAGTTGTTGTGTGTATTGCCCCCACACAATTCATTACACCATCCCCCAGCATCACAACCTTGTCAAAGTGTCTAATTAAATTTCATCTACCTTGGAAATGTATCCACATCACTGGGGAAAGTCCACTTTGTGCGAAGCACTTCAACAATGAGTGCTTCAGCAGCATCTGCCAGTATCAAGAAGTATTTGATGAAAGACTTCGTCTGATTGAAGGGTCAGTTCCTTTTGTCTTCGGAAACAACTGACACAGCAAAACGGTAAGTTGCAACTAATGTTAAAATGACAACAAACTTTATTTTAGATATGAATTTATTGTGTGTTGATATGACCTCCTGGCTATTGTTTTGCTAGCAGTAGCATTATGCCTTCCGGTACCACCTTGAGGACATAACCATTCTGCATGTCTTGAATTGTATTATTACATAAACAGTTTGGCATTGTTTTTGCCGTTTTTATCTTGGGGAACACATGATCCAAATACCATTCAGTGACATTCTTGGCGTTAGCGCTTGCTAACTCGTTAACTACGTTGAGGCTTTGTTTACAAGACGTGTTTATTCGTACAGTGATAACATTTTCTGGCTCGAACATGTAAGGTTGGATGGACGTCTTCCGATGTTGACAACTTTTAATCCATTTGGGGAGAAAAAGTTTCTGCGAAGCTAGATAATCGTATCTCTGCTATCAAACTACAAAAATGGCCAAACAGGGTGGAGTGGAACACTCTGCAACCTGGAGGGGGGGCAGGGTTTGAAGTGCCCCCTTTGCATTTAAAGAGATTGCACCAAATTGAGTTGCTCTCAGATGCACCTCAGAACAGGGGTAAAAGAGGGGCCTGTGGAGCTATAATAGTGAGGAATTCAGACCAAAGCCTTGCAGTTCCACTTCATATAGACCAGAACTGAGTGATTTAAATGTGAAAGGGAAGGATTCACTTTAAAATGCATATCAAGCAGGCACAAAGTTTTGAGAGCCTTTCCTTAGCTTTTAAATTGTAATTACTATTTAAAAAACTGGGATCAAAGGCTGCATCTGTCTGATTTTGCAGTTTTTTTGAATCACATTCTGGACTTGCTGTGGGCTCAGATTGCTCAAGATCAGTGAAGCTGCAGGAATGAAAGTGACATTGGTAACAAAAAAACATTTCTGCTTATTTTTTACCAGAAATAACAGGATAAAGAACCTGAATTTGACAAGAATAAATGTTCATGGCTACCCAAATGTTTTCAACTAGAGAATCCTAACCCTCATGGCAAAAATTTTGTACACCACTATCTTAAATAAAAGCCTTTTATTTAGGCTTTGATACTGATAAAGCAGTTCAAGAGACTTTTGCTGTGTTTCAACAATGCATTCCAGAATGTTTTTTCCTGAAAATTAATTTCCCAGAAAGTTCTATTTTACTGTTGCAATTAGTTGTGTGTGTTTCTACTGTAGGCTCCAAATCTAGGCTGTTCATGTAAATAGATGGCTGACGCTGTACAAGTATTACTGCATTGGAAACATGATAAAACTAGGAAGTGAAATAAAAATTTACAAATAACTGAATTGTGCATCTTTATTTATTTATTTATTTATTTTTTTAAATCTGCTCAATAATAAACTAAACATGCAAGATTTTGTTGAAAAAAAAGTTTGCCAGATTTTTGTTGAAAATGAAACCTTAAATCAATGTAGATCCAAAACACTAAAAAGGTCTTGAGTGATTGCATGATTATAACACAGGCCAACAGTTTCTAAAATTTTCACAGGTGATTGTTTTCTTTTTTTGGGCCAGAATACATTTTTGTTTAAGCTAAGGGGTTTTGTGGGGTATGACAAGTCTGCTTTTGAGTAAAAGTTGCTGGATGTTTGTGGTTTCATTTACTACAAATTCAAGATTAATGTGTAAACCTGATTAATAATTTATAAATGAGAAATATTTTGGATTATACCTAATACTATTTTATTTTAGGGTTGATTTGCTCTATTCTAAAATTGTGGTCAGAGGGCCGCACAAAATCATTCAGCTCTCACGGGATTAAACCACACTAAGGTCTGCACCAGCGGCTGCAGGGTAACCCAGGTAACCCAGGCAACATGGGCAACATTTGTGGCCCTACAAATGGCCCCCAGGCCCCACTTTGGACACCCTTGATTTAAGAAGATCTTACACTAGGAAAAAAGTCAGTTCAGGATTTTTTTCAAAATGGTTAATAATTCAAATTGATATGCTGCACATGGCTGAAAATAACAAACAAAAAATATGATTGGCACCATGGTTTTATGGTACACACAGTCCATAGCATTTCATCTGAAATATTAAGTATCAGTGAAGGAAAGAGAACAGAGCCCACCATAAACACTCCCCTCGCTTGTTGCTAAGCAGTTCATGCATTCTACACTCACCAACCTTCGCACATATGACACATTCTCTTCACATGCAGCGGTTGCAACACCTCCATCCCTGCCACATGCTTTATTGAGAGAAGATTCATACGTGCATCAAAGCAGGCAGGCATTTTTTTTTTTTTTTTTTTTTTTTTTTTTTTGCATAATACTCTGGACTTGCAGAGGTAGAGCAACTGACTAGAAGCATTCTCTGAAGGTCTTTGTGACCAGAGCAGTGACGCACGGAGGAGCTCCCCTGAGGCTGAATGAGGAATTTGAGTCGAGGGATGGAGGCGGGGGGTGGGTGGGGGGGAGCTCTCACGGGATTAAACCACACTAAGGTCTGCACCAGCGGCTGCAGGGTAACCCAGGCAACATGGGCAAATCCACTTCCACACCAAAAGCCCAGTTGAGCAAAGTCACACCAGACTGCAAGAGAAAAGATCCCTCGTAAAAAACGTTTGACCCAAACTTAGCCAGCTTGAGCCTTCTTAGTCTCACACACACACGTTTGCTCATTTTCAGAAAACACATCCATGAAGTAATCCTGCTGATCAACAACCCCTCCCACATAATTCAGTCACAATGTGTAATGCTTTAAACAACCCTCCCTTTTGTTGTTTGCAGTAAACATCAGAGCTGCTTGTTGGGTGGAAAATAGGATTACATTCTAACATGATGCTGTAGGAACTGCTGCTTTCAACTCTGTGACCTGACCCTGGAGATTCTGGAAGCAACCAAACTGATAACATAATACCTGTTGAGTCTGGCAGTCAATAACAAGACCTGGGCGGTACAAAGTTTGCTTATGGTCACACACATCATTGGGCCATGTTTGTGTTGCTAGGATAGGAGCGCTTCTTTGTCTTCTCTTTCCTTTTTAATAACAAAATTAGGGCTACCAAATTTTGGGGAAATCAAATAATTGTGAAATAGTTGTCAATAATTGTGATCAACCCATGTTTTTCTCTCTCTTCTCCATGTTTTTCACCATCACAAATTTGCAACAACATCATGTGAGCTAAGGCATAACATAATTCAAATATCGATATGGTGATGACATAATGAGTGACATCAGTGGTATTGTTAATGAAATGCATCATGTATAAAAGGTAAAAAAAAAAACCTGTATGTGTACATGTGTATACTGTGCTAATTTAAGGGCTAAGTTGGACTAGCATGTCTGGCTAATCCACTTGAGAAGAGGATGGCTACTAAAACGTGGAGCTGTTATGGCCGAGGTGCTCAATAACGGCTGGAAGTCTCCACTTAGTCCCGAAGGATGAGAGAATCAGAGAAGACTGTCTGAAGTTCATTTATGGGGAAGTACCACACAGTTATAACCACAATTTGAGACGATGTTCAGCGCATTTTACTGAAGAGTTTCCCAAATATGGTTGTAGTCAATCAGAGTGAAGTCAACCTGGTAGAGCCACATATCATTACTGTACCCAACCCTTTTATAGAGGAGGGAAATCTGGTCTGCCAAAACACCCCAATAAAAAAAGGTGACATTATTTTTTTTAAATGTAATTCTTTGGAGAATTAATATATGTAGCAATATCAACTACATGAAATAGTTTTTACAGTGATGTCACCACCCCTTTAATTGCAGAATGTATATATTTTTTGTACAGTTTTGGGTTAATTACTTCTCTGAGTATGTTCTTTCAGTAAATTGCCTGTTTTGAATCTGTATATTCCAGTAAACGATTTATCAATTTCTAAATTATTGACGATTATTTCAATAATTGAATCATTACGATTAATCCAATTAATCTGTTTATTTGTTTTATCCCTAATAAAAACCTTCCAAATCAAAGCAGTTGTTAACTATTACAATTATCTGTGATTAAATTCTGCAAAAAAGATTAATTTATTAGAAGGCTTTTTGCAAATCATAACCAGGCGCGCCAACAGATTTGTTTGCATCTGTAAGTAAAAATAACTCAAAATGCTTGAGAATGTGCAGAATTCAAGATTTGATTACCTTTTTTCCAACCTTTGTTAAATCGTGTACAAAAATTGAACTGTGGACTTCTGGTACTCGTAGGGGTTAGGGACCACAGCTGCCCACGAATACTTAGATCCCACTAATACTTGAGACCCCCTTCTAAAAATGCATATAATTACCTATTTTAGTTGTTCAAACATCAAATATACCCTAATATTCATTAATACGCACAGTAAAATCCATCGTAGTACTACCGCAGAAGGTAACATCTACAGCCTTGCCTATCTTCGCTTTTGGGAGTACAGCCAATCAGCGCCAAAGAAAATGAGTGGTGTTTCTGGATTGGCTACTTTGGAAATGCCAGAAAATAGCGTGCAGTATTTTAGCTTCCCAAGCTGCATTTTTTACAAATATTTTAGATATGCTCTATGAAAAAAATCTGTGAATTTCAGAAAAATCTGTGGATACTAAACCGCAAATGGGAGGGTCCACTTTTTTTCCTTAGGCAAAAACATTGTACTATTAATTAGATAGAAAACATCAAATATTAATGAATATTACAATTAATTAAACTAACTAAAAGATACACTTGCTATAAAACCTCCCAAAAAACTAAGCTCAAGGGATCAAATTGCAGGCCTTGGATATTGCATTTGCTGTGAAATTGTGCTATGTAAATAAACTGAGTTGAACTTAATTATAGAATACATGTGATCATTTTTACAGTCCTCACTTTACTCTGTTGGATTTTTTTCCCAAAATGATTCAGTTAAAAGGATGCATCTCATCACTGCCTTTTATAATCTCTTGTTGATATAGAAAGGACATTCTTCAATCAATTCGCTCCGTCTGTTATGTGTGCAGATGAAGAGAGGACATATTGAATCTGACACACAAATTGGTTCAAAATCCTCCCATCTCCTGGACTTTTAACACCGGTTGAGCCTGTGTGTATTTAGCAATATC
Organism: Anableps anableps; assembly: GCA_014839685.1. Classification (NCBI taxonomy): domain Eukaryota; kingdom Metazoa; phylum Chordata; class Actinopteri; order Cyprinodontiformes; family Anablepidae; genus Anableps; species Anableps anableps. Next base: position 4,623,556 of record CM026070.1, read on the forward strand.
TGCTTTGTGAATCCGGTACAAAAACAAAGAAAGGAGCTTCAGTTGCAAATAATGGAGGAGATTGGATGGAAGTTCACTACTGAACTGTCTTCCCTGTCGTTCTGATGTTCTATATCCAGAAGTTTCAAGATTTATTATGTCATTTGTCTGTGCTTTATTTTGCATAGTGAAGGCAAAACAATCAGAAGGAAAAAGCTGGGCTTTAACAGGTCAGTATTCCAGAGACTTTGCACCAAGATATTCTAAACATGCTTTAGACAGCAACATTCCTGTACCACAAATACTCTTAAATATCTGACTAGTACTTAGAATAACACCACGCTTTAGCTTCAACCTTCCATTTATTACATTTTTTTACATATGTGCTTGTGGTTTGATAATGTTGTCCAACCTAATGACAGCTGTTCAGGTATTGACTGGCTCCCATCAAACACATCTACATCATATTTCAATAGTTACCTTAGTAATCCACAGAAATATCCTTTTTCACTCCTCAGGCACCGTTCTGCCTGTTATTAACAGAATGTCTGCCTTCGCCTCTTCAGAAAAACATAATTATTCTTTGTGTTGCTGATACTTACCTAGCGTCTGTTTTGATGCGAAATTTAGATATTTTTAAAACTCCAACCATGAAATATTTCCCAGTAGTCTCCTTCTCGTCCGCCTGAAAACTTTCCCTGTGGTTAAAACACATTCAGTTGTGTCGGAGCGAGGCAGACAGACGGTGGGCGCTGGCGGGTTCAACCTCTGGCCGCTGCTGAGCTCTTGGGCTGGGCTCCACACTGTTTGGGACGAACAACAGTGCCCCCTCCTGGCAGCTCTGTCTGCTTGAGAATAAACCAAGCACGATCAGACCGTCATTTATAAAACCTTATAAAGTTGAATTAAACTGTCAATGGCACGAACTGGGCCAGACTTTAGGGTTTTCAGGGGCAGTAGCTCAGAGACATTTTTTTTTTTTTTTTTTTTTTTTTTTGGGGGGGGGCAAAGATTTACAGTTAGAATTTTAAGGAAATTTGTCAGCTTCCTCTCTTTATTGTACTTATGAAATATAAGTCAAGTCAAGTTAAGTCAAGTTTATTTGTATAGCACATTTCATCAGCAAGGCAGTTCAAAGTGCTTCACATCATAAAAACATCAATCAAGTACACAGCAAAATCATCAAAATATCAAAATCATCAAGCAAAATCATCAAAATTATCTAGCAAATACGCACGAAAATCATCAAAATCATTGGGAAAAATATTGATCAATGATTCACTTACTTTATTTAACTGATTTACACTCAAACTTCCACCCTTTGGAAAACTAAGCTTATCTTACCCGGATTTGTTTGCAGATTTATGGTCCAGACTATTAATCAAAGGCAGTCTAAAAAAGTGGGATTTCAGCCTTGATTTAAAGGAATTTAGTGTTTCAGCTGTTTTCCAGTTTTCTGGAAGTTTGTTCCAGATTAGCGGAGCATAAAAACGGAAGGCTGCTTCTCCATGTTTGGTTCTGGTTCTGGGGATGCAGAGCAGACCAGAACCAGAAGACCTGAGTGGTCTGGAAGGTTGATACAACAAGAGGTCTCTGAAGGTAATGTTATTCAGGTGATAGAAGGCTGACTTTGTAACGGTCTTTATGCGTCTCTGAAGGTTCAGGTCCGAGTCCATCACTACACCCGGGTTTTGGGCGTGATCACTAGTTTCTAGCTGTAATAACTGAAGCTGCACGCTGACTCTAGATCGTTCTTCTTGAGGCAAAAAGATAATTTTTCAGTTTTGTTTTTGTTCAGCTGGAGAAAGTTTTGGCACATCCACGCACTGATTTGTTCTAAGCATCTGTTTAGTGCTCAGATGGGTTTAGAGTCATCTGATGACATCATAACATAGAGCTGTGTATCATCTGCGTAGTTATGGTAACTAATCTTATTACTTGTTATAATTTGAGCTAATGGGAGCATGTAGATATTAAATAGCAGGGGTCCCAGAATATAACCCATAATAATATAGCTAACATACATTTAATTCCGCTAGATTACATCCTACAATCTTTTTGCGGTTCCCCTGGGTGTACCTCCATCCATTTTATTACTTCTCTGAAGAAATACATCCCCACAGCATGATACTGCCACCACCATGTTTCATTGTAGGGATGGTATGGTATTTTCAGGGAGTTAGTTTTCTTTCACACAAAGCATTTTGCAGGTAAACACAGTTTTGTTCTTGTCTAGCTTGTTGCTAATTTTACAGCCATACTCAGTAAATTAGAACATTATTAAAATTTGTATTTATTTCAATAACTCCATCACTAAGTGAAACACATTACTGTATATGGACTGGCTCCACACAGATTGATGTTTTCAAGCCTTTATTTTTGGTAATCATGATGATTTTCTGCTTCCAGCTAACATTCATTCATTTAAGATTAGAATATTACGTCAGACCAATAAAAAACATTTTCAATACAGAAATGTGGGCTTAATGAAAGGTATGTCTAATTTCTGCTTAAATGTTTTCAAAAAGTACTTTTTATCTATAAAATGAGCCTCATTGGAACATATATTCTAATTTATCAAATGCAACAGTAAACATGACTTTTTATGGCTTTCTTTCTATAATGACTATAGATACCATGAGCCTCTGGGCTGCTTCTCTGATTAATACTCTCCTTGCCCGGCCCATTGTTTTGTAACCTAATCCTGCTGTGTTCCCTGATCGTCAGGATGCTGTTTGCACCAACACTTTTCAAATTTTTGACAGTAGAAATCTTAAAACACCATATATAATTTTCCTTCCACGTTACAATTATGTTTCACTCCATGTTGGCATATCATATGAAATACACTGTAGTTCGCAATTGTAATGTAACAAAATGTGACAGAGCTAAAGGGGTATGAATATTTTTGCAAAGTCTCCTTGGGGCCCACTTCCTACTTCCATGAACGGCTTAGGTCATGGTAGTGTAAAATCATTTCTTTATAAATACATATTTACAACAAAAAAACAACAACATATTTTTATTCCCCTTTTATATTTAGATTTGAAATGTCTTCACTGAAAGCAAAGGGGAACTACAGTCAAATTTCTTGTTTGTGGTTGTTGGCAAATAAAACCGACTTGGAATTTCTTTCTGTACATATTACACAAAAAGAAAAGTGGGAAAAATATGCCATCACAACTTTTTGTTGTAATTAGTCTTAAAATAGAGGAATAACTGATAAGAACAATGCATTAAATTTGTGTTTGCAGTAAAATAAAACTGAAATGAAAACATTAGTTGTCCTATTTCCTATTTTCATTAGTTTATGTCGAGTTGTTCCCACTTAAATCCTGAAAATAAACATCTCAGCAACTTAACCAAGTTTTAGTTTGTGATCCTCTCGGATTTCATTATTCCTCTGTGTAAAGAGACCACAGTCAGACTGGAAAAACAGATTTTTACCAACGACAGCAGAAATAAGACACACATTTTGATAACCTGATGAAAGGCTTGTCTTCTTTTGGAAGGAGCTACTTGAACAAAACATTTTTTTGGTTTCTGTGTTGTCCAGATGCATTGACACAACTCTGCTGCCAGTCTTAAGCAAGCTCTGTGCTGGCAGCACAATACTTAATATAATATTCCTCTCCTTTATGTGGCTAGAAGTGCTTTCTTTGCTGCCATTTTTCCCATAAGGGTGCTGTGTATATACACTCATATCTATCTGATACCAATGTTGAATAAGCTCTGCAATGGTGGCAACCTGCTCCTGTAGCACACTTTCTCAATACATTCTTGTATTGTATTGTATTGTATTGTATTAGACAGAGGTTGATGCTTTACCCCTCAAACCCATCTCCTGCCAGTGCTGGGCAAGCTCTGAATTGGTGGCATCACAAGACAATATTTGAGTCCTTAATGATCCAGAAAAATATCTATCAGAAGCAGATTGCTGCATGTACGGCCATTTTGCAGCAGTGCTCAGTCCTTGCATCAGATTCTCCTCATCTGATTGGACGTGTCATTAAAGGAAACAGAATAGCCATCTATAAAAAATGATGCCTTTATTGCTGAAAGAATACAACTTTGTAATAAACTCAAGTGAATGTGTATCACAACATTGTTTTCTCATCTTTACAGTTAGAATTGACCAAAGTCACAATGCTAGACACTGCACCCACAAAGAAGTAACAAATTCAGCCTGGATATGAAAGCATCTTACAAAGTTAGACTTTAATATTCCTTAACATCGTTTACACTGATCCGGAGTCAGCAGAGGGAATCACAGTAGCACCTACACCTTTAAAAACAAACTCTGGGCTTCTTAGTCTGTCTATCTTTGGTTCTAGGAGACAAAAATATTCTCTCGTTCGAAGGTGTAGCTAGTTAGCAATACTGTGGTGGTTCACGGAAGAACAAAAATGACAAAATATTAAAAAAAAAAAAAAAAAAAAAAAAAAAAAAAAAAAAAAAAAAAAAGAGCTAAAAATTAAAAACAAAACTTCCATTTATTTCTTTACATAACAGAAAAAAAATTATATTCACAACCCCTCAAACAATCCACTGTTGAACAAATATACCTAAGAGGGGAAAAAGAAAATTCCTTGTTGGAAAGATGACCATCAAATATTTAATAAGAAGGAACAAGATGCTGGAATCATTCACAAGTAGTTTACCTAAACCACTGAATGTCACTGAGCACAAGTCATCTGGTACAGAACCAGAGAGGTGCCAAAGAACTAGTGAACAAATCACTGAGATACCCCCCAGCAGAGTCTGTCATCAGTGTGTTCATAACACATCCAGAAATCTACACAGAACAGAAAAATAAAGGTCATTTAAACAGAAGGAAAAACAGGGGGTGGGTGTGATGTCATTATTCAAAAACCATTAACAGTCCTTTCGATTTAATTCGTTTTCAGGTACTGGCATCAGAATAGAGGGTCCTTCTTTAAACCCCCCTTTCATCTGTTACAGTCGTTCCTAATATGAATTTTCCAGTGCTCAAAGAAGTCCTGCGCCTCCGTCGACCACAGCTCTGGGAGCTGCGTGTTTTTCCACGCTGTCCCAGGAAAGAATCTGGACGAGTTGAAAAGCGACCTGGGATCACATGTCGTCCTCGTCGTCTTCATCCTGAGATGAGCTGGCTTGCTGAGCCGCGCTGGCAGACGCTGCAGCCATCTGCGCCTGCTGAGCGGCCTGCTGCATCTGCAACCACTCCTGCTGGGCGAGCTCTGCCTGCTGCTGCCGAGCCTGCAGGGACATGGGGACAGATTTCAACTGAAGGCAAGAAAACCACTTCATAGACAATTCAATTCAAAAATACCTTATTTATCCCAAAGTGAAATGAAATGTTACTATGAGTCACATGGATGGTGATGCTGTGGGCAGGAAGGATCTCCAGAAACCATCAGTCTTGCAATGAATCTGCAGAGACCTTTGACTGAAGACTGTTGCTGTATGACATGCTAACAGCTCAATATCTGTGCAGCAGGGGTGATATTCCACAGTAACATGTCCTGGATGACACCAAGCTCTGCTAATCCACCTCATTTGCTTTTGCTGCTCCTCTTTAAATCTCTGTCTGACTGTATGGTCAGAAAGCCGGGCAGAGAAACAGAGTCAGGAATATGATCCTTGTCTGTTATAATGGATGGAAGAGATGGTTTGAACTTCCTTCTCTCTTATAGTGACTTTGTTGCTATATTTAGCGACTTTTTTTTCCAAAATGCGGCTAGCAACAAATCCAGCAACTTTTCTCTGGTTTGTTGGAGACTTTGGCGACAAAACAGGAAAGCACAGATAGTACTGTAGTTACAGCATTTTTTTTTTTTTTTTTTTTTTTTTTTGGGGGGGGGGGAGTATCCAAAACTGTCGCACTAAAATAAATTCCTGCATTTTATTCACAAATCCTCAACCACTGATTCACCTCGTCTACTGTAGTGTCTCTGACAGCTGTCTTTTGGTTAAATTTGATATCATACATAACTGATTTATGTATTGTAGGTTCAGGTAAAATATTTATATTACTAAATTGACATTATTTAATTAGTAAAGTTTAATTTCAGTTCAAAATGTTTAGAGGATTTTAAATCACTTTTCCCCTGGCAAAGTAGATATTCCTTCCTTCTACTCCCTGGATCACGTGACCAAATATGTAAATTAACTGATGATGTAATTGAGCGACTTTCAGGACAGCCAATAGCTACTTTTCTTGCTGAGGAGTTGGCAACATTGTATTTTGATCCTGCTCTGCATCCATGAAGCCTCCTGTCCAACTCAACGATTGACTATGACAAAAAGATAGATATTTTTCTTTTATGTGCAGACAACACATTCGCGTCACAATATTAGGCATGAAGCAATGACGATAAAGGTCTTGCAGCTCAGATGGATATAATAATCAAGCTGGACATAATTTGATAAATATGTAGATCTGAAAGGTGTGGAAATAATTTAATTTGTAAGGAGCTAGCATGTTTAGATCAGGGCATCAGGAGTCCGGCTACACATATAAGCTCTACCCAAATAATCCAATTAATGATTTTCTGTATTTTTGAGCCAATAAATGTATTGGAGTAATGGAGTATTTCCCCTCTGACATCCAAACCAGGTCAAAACATTTTATTTGGATTTTTGCTGCGTGTCAGGGGGAGGGCATGAAGTACTTGGGCTAGTTTGTATACATGTACCTTCACCATATATACCAGGAGTAGGAGAGTTACTCCTGCTGCGGCTCGCAGGATGGGCCAGAGTCCAGTCACGCTTTTTAAAGTTCGCATTGAGCATGCGCGAGCCGAGTAGGCGGTGTGGCTTTTATATGTGACGCGCATGTTGGTGCAGTAGTCCCTGAAAATGAACTCTCATAGAGGAGGCATATAAATATTGGTACGGCGCACCTGCTCTGCAAGAGCACCTTGCAGTTTAAGGTAAAGATGCCGCGTGCAGCGCGATCCCCACAAAAATTTGGAGGTGCACGACCAGGCGTCCCGATGGCGCTCAAGGCAGACGCACATTATCCTGCTGTCTTCGGCCTTGCTCAATTTTTCAGTCTTGGTTGAGAAGTGTTTATGACCGTCGCTGAAGAAAATGAAACCGATTGGGGCTGTGGGAGGAGTCTACAGCATCGAGGCAAGCTGGCAGTGGCGCTGGATTCACAACACAAAAGAGCGCAAGAGGAAACTGTGAAGGAACAAATATCAATCACTATGTTTTTATGATCGTTGAAAACCCAAAGCGTAACCAAGATAAAAATCCGATTAATCGGCCAGCCCTAACGGTAGGCTGATAAACCTAAACACCTGTGATATTTTTTTTTTTTTTTTTAATTGTTAGGTTTAATATTTTTTCCCCTTTATGTTTCAGCCGAAATTACACACACAAAGCTTTGTACTATGAGAAGAAAGTTCACCATTCAGACAAGCTGCCACCTCAAAAATTAATCTAAAAGGAGAAAAAGCCGAGCAAGGAGATAGTTTGAAAGTTTGAACATTTTAGATTTACACCAATCAGTTGGACGGAGAGCCACTGATCTGCTAATTTTTCTTTGATCAGCAGATCAAAATCTGACTTTTTTCCCTTATTCATTAATACTAGGGATGCATGATATACTGGCACCAATTTAGGTATCAGCCAATATGAGTCTTTTTTTTTTAACAAATCCATATCGGTCAGATAAACAATGTTGGGCCGGTATTAACATGTTCTGTTCTGGGGGCGACTGTGGATTCTCTGGAGTTGATGATGCAAAGAAGGATTTTGCATAAAATCAAGAAAATTATGGACAACCCTGACCATCCTCTTGATGAGACTGTCATTGGAAAACAGAGTCTCTTCAGTCAGAGGCTTCTTCAGACTGGTTGTAAAGCGGACCGCTACAGGAGATCTGTCCTGCCCACAGCCATCACAATCCACAATAACTCCTTAATGAGTTACATCAACATTTAATTTCCCTTTGGGATAAATAAAGTAGTTTTGAATATTGAACAACCAATATTTATCTCCATCTAGTTCTTGTTTCTGGAGGGGAGGAGGTTGGTCAGGTGGTATTTGTTTGGTCATGTGACAGTGATGCCACACAGGATTGTGGGAAGTGGGAAGCAGAGAGGCAGTGGTGAAGTCAGCGTCGTTGTCGTGTTTTTTCAGAGCGTCCAAAGGGTAGTGAAATATATATATATAATATCTGTAAATATCGGTGATTGGCCATAACAGCAATATTCATGTCAGATATCGACATCAGCCAAATATTGGTGCATCTGAATAAAACATAAAAATTAGGAACTTCTGCCATTTTTATGTCAACAATAATATCAAAAAGTGGTCAGGTCTTGATTAGAGGCGAGATTTGTTGCATAAATTCAAAATTACTTTATTAATCCCAGAGGGAAATTAAATTTTGTAACTCATTCAAGCTTCTTCAAAAATTGGCTGTGGGCAGGGATGATCTCATGCAGCGACCTGTATTACTGTAAATCTGAAGAAGCCTCTGACTTAAGACATTCTCTTGTTCTATCACAGTCCAACGAAGAGGATGCTCAGGGTTGTCTGTAATGTTTTCCATCTAGATGCAGATATCTTTGTTATTACTTTATTTTCCGTTGGAATCAAAACTAATTATCTCACCTAACCTGCATCGTATTTTTTCTCTTCATCTGACTTGGTCAATGCTGAAACTGGCAGGACAGACAGCAAGAAAGACAGGAAGAGCACAGCAGTGACACTGCGACAGGAGTGGTATGCTCCTAAAGTAAATAGTTTCCAAGTAAATCTGATTCCACTTATGGCTGGGGTTTTTTCAGCTTGTGTGTCTTTATCAGAATATGACTGTGTGAGGGATAAATAAAGAGAAACATTTGGGTCGTAACCAAATTCAAAAACACTTTATCCCAATGGGAAATTAAACAGGGGAAGGTCCTCAAAAAAAGAAACCTGTCACAGGATTAAAATGCAGTGGGCTTTGTGTTTGTAATTAACTTCTTGTGCCTGTCAGGAGTTTATGAGCACATCAACCTTGTCAGAATGTGAAGCCATGTTTACTTTTTTTTTTGGTGCATCAATAAAACTCTACATGCTCTAACAGTAACATGATTTCCTGACTGTGAAGTAAACTGATATGGATTTCCCCACTCTGGCTCACTGTTAAACAGAGCGATCATCCTGCTTTTCACAACAACTTATGCAAATTATCCACAACACCAACAGGTGTGATCTATGCCTTTTACCTTTGCAAATAACTCCTGTTGCTGCCTAAGGAGCTCCTCTTCTGGGATGCCCAGGTTCTCCAGTCGGGAGCTGGCCTTCCTCCTCTTCAGAGCCACAGTTTTGCACTCCTGCAGGACGTCTTTCACCTCCGTTATGTATGATGCGAAACCGAGGCTCTCAAGCGCTGCGGTGCGAAAACGAGAGGAGAAAGTGCAACGATTAGTTTCAGTGGTTTAAAACCCCTAATACAGGGTTACGCCCCCTCACAGACACTAATCCTTAATACGTGAATCTAGGTCATGTCTCACCGTTGATGACATGTTCTGGAGATATGGTTTTCTTGTCAGATTTGTTGCATATTTCGTTGGCTTCGGAGGAAATGAGGTGGATGAACTCCGTGCAGCAGTTCACCACCAGCTCCCGGGCGTCGTTGGCCACTCTTACGTTAGGAAGAGTCTCTTTGATCATCTTGTTGATTGCTGCTCTGGGAATTGTGAGGTCGTCGTCGTTGCCAGAGGAGGAAGCCATCGTTGGCCAAGTAATCCCCCCCCCTCCAAAAAAAATATAAAATGAAAAGTAGTAAAATAATTTCCTCTTCTTGATAATGTGGGCAAGATGTTGCCCAACTAATTGCCCCCTTGAGTCAAATAAAGCCGAGCAGGTTGACTGAACGTCAATACGAACATAAACGTCATGAAGAGATGAGACGTTTCCTCCAAGTTAGCTATCCAAACACACTCTCCCCTGGTTTAAGCGCTTTAAAACAAACAGTGGACCGGTTCTGTTTACTTACATGAAACACAACAGGAGTCTATCAAACAGCACCCCCTCCCACGTACACACAAAAAACGACAGCACTAATGGGGAAAAAAGCTTAACTAGCCAGCTACTAGGCTAGCTAGCAGCGGTGGTCCCAGCGCGGAACAGAAGTGAAAGCGGCTGAGAGCATGGCTAAAGCTAGGCTAACAATGAGTTGCAAGCGGAGGTGGACTGTAACCGGCCCTGACGAGGATGGCGGCAGGAACAAAATCCTCACAGAACCGCAAGTTACTTTGCATCATCAAAAATAACCGAGCAATGTAAATGCGATTAAAGGTTTTATACGTTTATTTAAGATAGTGTATTCTGGATAACATTAGCCTAATTTTGTCCGGATACCACGTCAAATAAAGTACCGGAAGGAATGTGTTGCTGTCATGGTTTTTGAAGTAGCATAGCTTGTGCATACTGCCACCTTGTGGGCAAATGGAGGATAAGATTATTTTCTTTTACCCTTTTACTTAGTACTTTAATGCATGCAAAAGAAAATCAGAACCAAGTATCTTTCTTTTCCAATACTACAAAAAATAAAAAAAATATATTTAAAAATTATGTATGAATTTGAGTAATGTAAGTTACAATGTAAGCATTACACTGAAGTTACTTTAAAAGAACTCAGTGTTTCAGCACCTTTGCAGTTTTCTGGAAGTTTGTTTCAGATTAGAGGAGCATAAAAACTGAATGTTACTTCTCCATGTTTGGTTCTGGTTCTGGGGGTGCAGAGTAGACTAGAACCAGAAGACCTGAGTGGTCTGGGAGGTTGATCCTAGAAGTTCTAAAAGTAGAGGGGGAGGCAAATCTTTTAATTATCAGGCTCCTCTCCTGTAGTCCATGAGGAAGACACCCTGTCTACTTTTAAGACTAAGATGTTACTTTTGGACACATTGTTATTATTGCATAATGATATATGTAATATAATATTAATATAAAATATTATTTTTAGACTTTAGTAAGAACAGATCAGGTTATCCTGTTACGCTGCTATCAGGGCCGTTTCCAGCTTTGTTGGGCCCCTAAGCAAGATGCTGTTTGGGTGCCCCTAGTTTGTCAAACTACAATGAAGAGATTTAGATGGCCTACAAAGATACCACAATCTATTATGTTTTACAAGGAAAATGGGCTACAGTTAAAATTACACATCTTGAGGTAAGTTAAACTGATAAAATATGATACAAGGAAAACAACAATCCTTTATATGCCAATAAATAAGACAAATTTTGAGTGTTTATAAAAATGTTTACTTTAAATAGGAAAATACAACAAGATTTCCCCATTTACAAATGTTCTGTGAAAGTAATTATGATCCCAGCTTCTGCTACCTTCTGTTTTTGGGGAATGTGAGATCTGGGCTAATTTGACAGGGCTAACTACCTACTGTATCAGTAATGAATGAATCAGACAGAACTTATGGCTAGTCAGCTGGATCTACTAATTTACCAAAAACTGCTGTAAATGTGCAGATGATAATATTATAGAACTTCTCCCTCAAAGACAAAGCTCCTTACGTTACCAAGCAAAATAGGTCAGCACATTTTCCTACTTTATAATTGCAATGATGTTGCAAATGCAGAAAATTTAAATTAATATATTTTTATTTTAGACATTGTAATGTACAGTGTGTCTTTAAAGCTTCTACTCAATTCCAAAGTTGTCACTTTTAAGAAGTTTCTGCAATAATTTAACACTGTACTAGTTACAGTAATAAAACTAAGATAAATAATACAGATAAAGATGCATGAATATAAACAGGTCATTCCTACTATTTGCTGCCTTTTGAGTCCCCATGCCATAATGTAGTATATGTTGTGCAAAGTTGGGCTAATATTTATTTTATTCATCTCATCTTATATGTTTGATTTCCCTCTACCAAAAAACACAATCACATGTACATAAGAATAATTTATTTAAAATAATTAAATCAGTTTTTAAATGCAACTTTGATTTACTGCCATGTCCCCCTGTTTCCTGACATTAAGTTATTTATTTATATTATAAATAATACAAATGAAATAATACAAATGAAATAATATAATTTTTTTAAATAAATTTTTAATAGTTCTATTTATAATAGTTGTCATCCAAGGACTTTTTATTCTATTACAATACTTTTAATGTTTAAATTTAAAAAAATAAACTGAGTCCCTGAGTGAACTGTCCACCCTGTTACTCTAAGATACCCGTCACCCCCCTCGCTGCACACCACTTCTTTAATCACATGACTCACAGAAAGTAGCAGATATTTTTGGATTAAAAAAACATCTATAAGAAGCAGGGTAGGTAGGTGTCACTCTTTATTCTAACCTTTTTTCTGTGTTTTAGAATGGTTCATTGATGTGGTAAAGCATAACATGTCCACTCTGTTACCATTATTTAGAGTGAAAACTAATACTTTTTGTAGTTTAAAAGGTGTCGCCAGTAAATACATTAAAAGTCTTTCTCAGAGGTCATCAAGTGCTAGCTTGTTTTTCATTATAGGACTAGCAATGTCTGACTTTTGCTGAATATTTCCCTCCTGTTACAGTTTTTTTCATGATAACAGGGTGGACACATGTGACAGAGTGGACTTGAGAGGGCCAGAAAGGTTTGTGTTTCCTCCTTAAAATCTTGTTTACTTACATTTTTATGATATTTTTCTTTCATTTACAGTTTTCAAAAAGATTTACCAAGCAATATGAATGTGTTTGTCCAGGGATGGCATTGTCTGCTGCAGAAAAGGGCTCGTTGTGATAAAGACTCTGAAAGAAGGCAGAGATACTTGACTAAAGAAAAAGAAAAGTGGCAAAGGGACAGAGACAAATAAGGGGAAAATTCAGACCTCAGTGAAAGGGAGAAGATAGTGCAAAGAAAGAAATGGTGAGAGAAGAAGAGAAAACAGATATACAATTATATTCAATACATTTAAATATGCATTCAGATGGGGCCTGTTTGTCAGATTAAAAGTAGCTTTTAAAAATAACAACCTTGAAGCAGATATTAAACATACTTTTTATTAATCACACATTTCTGTATTAAATATGTTTTTAAATGGTCTGATGTAATATTCAAATTTTAAATGTCATGTTTTCATTAGCTGTAAATGGAAAATCATAATTAACAGAAAAATGCTTTCAGACATCCATCTGTATGTAATTAATATATGTAATATGTTTCACTTTGTGATAAAGTTCCTGAAATAAATTGACTTTTCAATAATACTCTAACTTATTGAATGTTTACACTTATTGAGTTTTTTTGGGAGCAGTGGTGTTTATAGATTAAATGAATCCCAAGTAATAAAAATAATGTTAAGGTTCAAAGATGAGACTACTTCCCCTGAACAATGACAGAGAGCAGACAACAACAACAACAACAACATTCCCTCCCTCCATCCTAAAATCTGAATAAATGGAGTCAGTCAGTCATTCCCATGGCAGCACTGACTGTTTATTCACATGTGACATATTCATATTACAGCTTATGAGCATGATATATTAAATAGCTTTTATGAGATAGGTACTGGTAGAGATAGGACATTTTAATTGTCCTGAGATGAGGCTGAACTGCAGTTTTGGGGGCACCTGCATTCGTCTAATTCGCCTGAAGCCAGAAACGGGCATGGCTGATAGGCTTAGGCTGGTGGAGGACATAATGAGCACTTCTCCTCATTCTGCTACATTCTCCTACTATTCTCCAATTATGCATTATTTTCTGTAATTTCAGCTTTTAATTTATCATTCTCTCTGTGTTTTTCACTTCACAGAAGTTCCATCAGGCCTCCTATTGGTTATGTTCAGCTGTCACCTTCCTACAGGGGCTTTGGCTGGTTACTGCTACCAATAACCCCATGTTCTATTTCAGTATGACACACTTAGCCATGCCTTTCTGTGTTTAAACCTCCCTCTCTCCTATGAAGCAGCTGAAGAAACTGATGCTGTGATTAACTCTGTTGTACAAGTTGTTTTTTATGGCAAAGATTTTAAAACTGGCTCAGAGCTGATCTGTTTAGGTGTGTTTTTCTCTTAGATGAAACCACTGAAGGATTTCCTTATAGATATAATTTATTTGCTTTTACCAAATTTAATAACAAGCTTAATTTGTCTGTTCTGTTTTATAACTTAGATCGAATTGGAATGTTTGTAGTTGACTTTGAATCTGTTTATATCATTGTATTAAATTAGATATGTATTTCTGTATTTAAAATGGCAAGACATTATTGCTGATGTCATAAAAGTAATATGCTAAATCTGTCATGTAAATGTAGTAGCATATATAAATTGATGTGAAGGAAAAAGAAGAAATAATTATAATAACGTTTAATCAAGAGAAACACGGAGTTACTAAGAACTCGGATTGTTACTAAATATAAGATGTTTCATATGACCGAAATTAATCATCAAGTTTTTAACCAGAATAAAAGCGACACTTAAACATAAAAATAAATGAAAAATAAATAAACAAAAATAAATAAATAAATAAACTGGAAATCTACTTGCAGGAAACCGTTTTTCAAGGATCACATGATCTTGGTTGAGAAATTTGTGGTGCAGTTACGCGAAGTGAACAGAGGGTGGCAGTGAATGTGAAGAAACGGCATAATCCACTGACGTGATTGAACTGCAAAGTACGCAATCTCCATAGATTCGCTCCATAAATTAGAATATCACCAATAAGTCCATTTATTTCAGTTACTGAGTTAAAAACGGAAACTTTTATATTTTAGATTCATTAGATTCCTCATTTCTGTTTTGATATTTAAATGTTCTGATATTTAATGCAGAAACGTTATGTTATGGCCGACACAATCATTAAGAAGACCAGCAGACAACAACTAACACCCTTCATAAGTAGGGTAAGCCATAAAAGTTCATGGCTACTGACAGACACCTGTATTCAAAAATATTGATGGAAAATTTAGTAGACAGAAAAACTGTGGTAGATTAGGGTGCACAAGCAACAGGAATAGCCACAGTTCTAAAAGGACTGTGAAGCAAAGACCATTCAAGAATTTTGGGGAAATTCACAAGATATCAACTGTGAATGGAGTAAAGGCTTCAAGAGCAACTCGACACAGGCGCATCCAAACTACCACATTCCTTATGTTAAACCACTCCTTAACCAGAGACAATGTCAGAAGTGTCAATGTCACCAGCTGATCACCTCCATGGGACGCAGCACGGATGCAGTAATTCGTGCAAAAACTGTTTAGTGGACTCACATTTCTGTATAATTGTGTAATATTCTCATTTTCTGAGAAACTAAGTTCTGGGTTTTCATTAGATGTAAGTTATAATCATCAAAATGAACAGAAATAAACAACTGGAATTAGGAATGCACCGATTTGAAAAATTGGGCTGATATCAATATCCAATATATTAATATTGTTATTATGGCCGACAAACAATACTTACAGATAATGTAGATATTATATATATTTCACTACCCTTTCAATACCTTGAAAAAAAATGACCAAACCCCTGACTTCATCATTGCTTCTGTTCTTCAATTAAATTCTCCACAATCCTGTACTGCAACACTTACCGTCACATGACCAAACAAATACCACATGACCAACCTCTACTCCCCCTTCAAAAACACATGGGAACGAAATGGAAATAAATATCGGTTGTTAATATCAGCCCAGTTTTATTCATTGGCCTGAAACAGATATGTTAAAAAGTGACTAATATCGGCCGATACTGATATCGTGCATCCCTACCTGGAATATGTCACTTTGGATCTATGTTAAATATGTTTCCCTTTTAGAATTGAATCACTGAAAATAAATCAACTATTGGGTGACATTTTAATGTTCTGAGATTAACTTGTACTCTTAAAGCCCATCCATTTTCCTTCATGAAAACACAATATTGTGGTGTAAGGTTTGAGCACAACAGCTTTGTTCCAGATCCTGAAATATTTTTACACAATCTTGTTTCACAAACAAACAATAACATAATGAATTACCAAAATCAGTAAAGAAGATTTTTGTATTCATCTCATTTAACATGCTTGTGTCTCAAAGGCCATGTCAAAACTTGGGCCAGGAGAATCACTGTGCATACTGCTTTGAAACACATTTTGTAGTGTACAAAAACTGCAAAGACATACTTTTTGTTACTCAGAAATTAATTTATTGATTTACAAATTTCTGATATTTTAGTCGAATGTTGAATCTGAAATCTAGTTCCGCTACAGTAGAAATAGAGGAAACTTCTGGACAGCTTTGGATATTTCTCACATAGACACAGACCTGGACACATGGTTACTAATCCTCTCAGGTGCTCTTATCTTTTTCCAAGGTAAAACTCTTGCGACTTCTCCAGCGCAGCAGCTTGAGGAAATTCAGGCTGGCATTGAAGACTTTGTCATGTTCAAACACCATTTTGTAAAAGGTTTCAATGGGAAGGTCTCCATTGGGATCAGCATATTTTAGTGTAGTCATGGGCGTGTAGAGAGTGTTAGTCTGATGGCGGAAAGGAGGATTGTCCATGGTGATGATCCTGTGGGTGTGCTGGGAAGAAAACACATACAACAATGATAAGTAACACCTAAAGACACCTAAAGACAAATAATTTGTAATGATTTGCAAAAGTATTCACCCTGTTCAAACTTACATTTTGTCACATTGCAAACTCAAAGGACAATATCTTTTATCTGGGTTTTATATGATATAAAGTTGTAAAGTGGAAGGAAAGGATATGCAATTTTTAAAATATTTTAGAAGTTTTTTTTTTACAACAAAAAATCTGAAATTGACCATTGAGCTATAGGTCTTTGGTGAATGTCTTAACAAGCTTTGTACATCTAAAGAATGGCATTTTTGCCCATTTTTCTTTGCAAAATAGCTCGATCTCAGACAGATTGGATGAGAGCATCCCAGAACAGCAATTTTCAAGTCTCACGACAGGTTTTTTAATTGGATTTAGGTATGAATTTTGACTGGGCATGTTGCTGCCAATGCCATGGTTCACAGTAGGCACCTTGTGTTTAGGATGATATGCATAGCTTGTGGAAAACTTCAAATATGACTTCTTATGGCCTTCTTTTAACACTGGACTTTTTTCTTTCCAATCTAACATTAAGGCCAGATTTATAGAGTGCACAACTAATAGTTGTCCTGTCAACAGATTCTGCCACCTGAGCTGATGATCTCTGCAACCCCTCCAAATTTAACAGGGGCCTTTTGGCTGCTTCCCCCAATAATACTCTACTTGTTCAAGCTATCAGTTTAGGCGGTCAGACATCTCCTGGTAAGTTTACTCTTGTGATGTAATCTTCCTTTTTTTGGTGATGATTTGAAAAGTGCTCAGTAAATACAAACGTACTTCACACTTTTTTGGTTTTTATTTTTCAAAAAATGAACTGAAAATCCTCTATCCTTTTACCTTAATAATTATGCACTTCTTTGTGTTGGAGTATCACCTCAAATCTCTATAAAATCCATTAAAGTTTGTTGTTGTAACATAACAAAATGCAGAGAAATTCAAAGGGTGTGAATACTTTAGCATGGCACTGTAACTTCTCAGACTATGAACAGTAAGGTGGCACACTAAAAGATGAAACAACTAGGGGTGCACCAATAAATAGGACCCGAATTCCTTAACATTTGGAAATCGGCGATTGACCAATACTAACATGAGAAAGCAATCTTATTCACCGATCTTATCTACCTCTGCAAAGATCTGAAAATCAGCCATTGTCCCATTTTTGTACTGCTGTGAGAGACAGAGGGCTGACTGACAGACCCGCCCACCCATCAGGTCACATCTGCATGTGCGTGATTAACAATAGTCACCCCATTGTTGCCAACTTAACGACTTTCTCACTATATTTGGACAAAAAAAATCGGTATCGGCAAAAATCAGAATTTGCATATCAGGCTTTTTAAAGATCGGTGATCAGCCAGAAAACTACAATCGGTGCACCTCTAGAAACAACTTTTTCTAGTTAAATTAATACCTCTGCTACATCCTCTGCTGTCTGACCAAGGGTTTCGAAGATCTGGTTGTAGTTCTTCAGGTAGATGTTTGTGAACATGTCTGCAGTCACTTTGTCAGCTTTGCTGAGATCCGTCTTCAGGCCCTCTTCATAAACCTTACGCTCAAACTCTGTGATCACTGGACCTGGTTCTATCAGGCTGATGCTGGCAAATAAGATGAACAAAGCACAGTGAAAAAGGTGACATGAAGAAATGCTTAACTTGTAACTATTCAGTCCCATCTTTTGTGAGAACGTGTAGTTATTGTCTGATATTGAGAAACTGAGTGGTGCTGTGTTAGAACATGCAGAATTATTGCTTGTTGCCATGACATACCTTAACTCTCATAGTTCTTTCTTTGGTTGTTGTGCAGCATGTCTGCACAGATGCTCTATTCACGCATCAGTATTGTTTGCAGGTTTTATCATGTTGATGATGCACTTTGAACTTACTTCAGATTGAACCTCAGGGCTTGAACTGCCAAGCTTTCACAAAAGCCCTCCACTGCAAACTTAGATGCCGCGTAGACATCGTTGAACAATATTCCTAAAGCAGAGAGAGAGAAAGAGAGCGAGAGAGAGTGAGAGAGAAACTATCAGGGCAATGTTTTGAAAAACAATGGCACTGAAGATGAACAGGTTAGCCCTCCTCACCTTGAATACCCATGACGCTGCTGATGACCACAATGTGGCCTTTTTTCCTTTTTTTCATGTCAGGTAGGATTTCCTTCAACAGTCGCACAAGCCCAAAGAAGTTGGTGTCCATGACCGTCTTCATCTCATCAACAGACTGACACTCGATGGGTCCAATCAGTCCCATCCCTGCATTACTGACTGAGACAGGAGGACAGTTATATTAACATTTATATAGATGAGTTACTGGCTGAATTGTCACACAATTTTTAGCACTGTTGCCTTACAGCAAGAAGGTCCTGGGTTCAAATCCTGGCCTGGAGCCTTTTAACAGGGAGTTTGCATGATCTCCCTGTATGAAAGGGTTTTCTCCAGGGACTCTGGCTTCTTCCCATAGTCCAAAAACATGACTGTTAGGCTAACCTGTCACACAAAATTGCTCTTATGTTTAAGTGTTTGCATCCAAGGATATGTCTGTCTATGTTCCCCAGTTGACCTGTCCAGGGTGAACCATGCTTTTCTCCCTATGGCTGCTGCAGATAGGCATCCCCGCCATGGATGGATGGATGGATGAAAGAAAATTAGAATTTCTTATGTGTTTTCAGTGAATATTAGGGTAGAAAAAAATGAAACAAATCTTTTTCACATAGTTTTTAAAGAGTTTTTGATCTGTTGCTGTTGTGGTTTTAGACAAATCTGTCAGTATAAGTAAGAAACACAAACACTCCACACTAAAACAGTTTTTTCTGAATACCCAGATGTCAGGTGTTTTATTTTCTCTCTCGCTTATGCTCTGTCAGGTGGCAAATTCTTCTCTTCTTCCACACCTTTACCTCCCTCTGCATCCTAAGCTCACTCCATCTGATACAGGGATGTCCGGTGTCCGCCCTCTGAGTGATTTTATCTGGCCCTCAACCACAATTCCAGAATGAAAAAAACTTGGCCCACGGTCACAGGCAGTTGATGCAAAGAGACACCTACTTTATCTTTCAGGATGGCATTTTCACAGACAAAATCTTTATTTTGTCTGTGAAAATGCTCATAATCCTCATTTATTAACCAGGTTCAATAAAATAAATAAATAAATAAATAAATAAATAAAAAAATTTTAAAAAAATAAGGAAATTGTAGTCCTGCCCTATAACAAACACAGTCGTGCAAGTCATGTCATATGTTTTGGATCTACAAAGTTCTATACATCGCTTTTTTCCAAAAATCTGACTATCTTGTTTGTTTCAAGAAAATCTTGTATTTTTAGTTTGTTATTGAGCAGATAAAAAATAAAAAGCCACAAGAAATTCATTTTTTAAAAGTTTGATTTAGAAAGATTTGTGGCCCACAAGAGGTTTTAATTTGATGATTTTGGCCCTCATGGCAAAAAGTTTGGACACCGCTGATCTAATATATGCCAGTCAAGAAGATTATAGTCATTGGTAATGGACTAAATGTCAGCCAGTAACAGATGGTCTCTCTTATACAGGTGCAGTGCAATTTCCTCCCAACAAACTTTCAAATGCCAGATTATTAGAAGGACTGGCAAAATATTCCCAAGGTGCTTTGCTTCTCTGGTTGACCACTAATTACGTAGGATTGTATAAAATTCATGAACTTACATTGAGTTCCCAGTAGGTGGCAGTATATGAAGATGCACAGTAAAGTACAGAGAAGAAGCCAATGTGCAAAGAGAGATGTACGATCTGATACCAAAAAAGTACAGGGTCAGTATTGCTGATACCAATACCAATACTGATACCGATACTTTTTATTATTTAAGTTTGAATCTTTTTTGAGTTAAGAGTTGAGAAACTACAACAGGGAAATGACATAAAATTTCAAGAGGGAATCTAAAACTAAAGTATTGGTCTTACAACGTTAGTATTGATCCGATCCTGATACCAACTTGGTATCAATATTTTGGTTTGATCCGCCCACTTCTAGCAAGTACACAATCATCACCTATGGTCATACAGGACAAGAAAACTGTATGCCTGTATGCCTCACTGTAGGATGCACAATGCAAAATACTGGCATGCATTGTGCAAGTACTGTGTTGTTGTGTTTCTACAGAGAAAACATGTGCACAGAGTGAATATTTGAACAGTTTTGCAACAAATGTGTGCAGGCTTACTGAGGATGTCCACCCTGCGTTCTGGCAGGCTGTCCACACAGGCTTTGATGGATTCCTCGCTGCACACGTCCAGCTGCTTGATCTCCAAGGTCCTGCCCAGAGTCCGGCCAGCCACCTCAACCAGCTGCTCAGCCTTACTCATGTTTCTCATGGTAGCATATACTACATCACAGGAAAAAAATGGTCCTTTGAATGGAAAACACAGCTGTGTTTCATGCTGGTTGATATGTAGGAAATGTCTTTTTACTATATTTTTGGTCCTACTTTGTCTGCTAAGCAGCGAAAACAATCCAAATTGAGAAACTGTGCTGTCAAAGCAGTGGAACATTTGCAGCTGTTCAGATCAACTTCACCTGCCTTTTTCAGGATCATGTGATGATACAGCAATCATCCCATTTACTCAGGATAATCCCGAGGCCTCTGGGACTTTTCTTTTCAAGAGAATAGTTATTGTATGAAAGCCGTTTACTGGAATACTATGGCAAACACTATTAACAAACACGTGCCCTTATGATCTTGATTACTTTGCACCATAAAATGTTTTTTATCCTTGATTTTTTTGTGCTCTCCCATTTATCTCGTGTGTTAAATAAGGAACTAAATCACTGAAACTTGGAGGTACAGCGATTAAAGCTTTACAAAAATATGAATTCATGTACTAATTTCTACACATGATTACATTTTGACTGTCTGTTATTTTATATATGCTAACTAGAAGTTAAGGGAAATGATTGGAGCACCCAGTTGTGTAAATGAACCGACCCAACAGCTCAAGGAAAGTTGAAAGAGAAAATAAAAGATTCTCCTAAGTTCCCTTTAAACTGATGAGCTCTAATCTTTTCCTTCTCTCTGTTCATTTTTGGAACAATTTGATACCTGTGCATGACCTAAAAACCCTAAAATATCTGATCATTTTAAAATATAACCCAACACATTCAGGTTTGAGAAAAAGCAGCAAATTGAAGCGTTTACCCATGAACCTCTTCTTCTCGTCTTTTGCGATCCTGGCTGCCAGAGCAAGGCCAATCCCTGAGGAGCAGCCTGTGATGAGTACCACCTTCTGGCTCATTGTGCCTGCTTTGTTTGTGTTTGTCTTGCAGAATGAAGGAGAACAAAAGAAGGGAGGTAATAGTTGTGGCACTCTTAAAGCTCACTCCTTAATCCACAGGCCTGCAACTCAGCAGAAGCCTTGTGCGCATGGTCTGAAGATTACCATCAAGCGTGGCCAGCACATGGTGCTGCTGCACAGGAGGATTTAGGTTAATGATAACAAGGCTATTGTCACAGGGAAACCCAGGTGTGGGACATATCAAAGACTCGTCAAACAGAGCATGGGGTCAGAAAGGCTTTTATTTTATTTATTTATTTATTTATTTATTTTCAAATTTAGGGTCAACATTTATCTTTACAATCTGTGCCAAAACATGCAAACTGTATTGTGAAGTTCAAAGCAATGCATTTATTTGGATGTTTTCTTAAATCTCAGCTCGAGATATGTGGATTAAACAGCTTTTGAGGCCACACAACTTTAGAAAACAAGATTGCATCATAGATTTTTTCTTAGTGAGTTGCAAAAACCAGCCAGTTTACTGGTGTAAGCAAATGAATACTCATGAAAAACAGCAAAGAAAATGGAAGAACACTCTTTGGTTTCTAGTGCAAATATTTTAGTTAACTTGAATTAAGACAAAAATAACTTAAAGGAACATTTCAGAAAGATAAATAAGCTTTTTTTTAAGTCAATATTTCTTGAATATAGATTCAAAAAATACTAGTTCCACTGTTTGTTCCATTGACTTTTTTCACTTAAACAGGGAAAATGTCTTGTTATAAGTGAAAAAAGTCTGCCAGTGGAACTAATACTTTTTACATCTATATTCAAGAATTATTGACTTAAAACAAGCGCATATATTGTGCTGAAAAGTTGCTTTTAAGTTAGTTTTGTCCTATTTCAAGAGCATTAAGAAATTTGCACTGGAAACTAGATAAAAAATATTTGGTAAGATTTTATGTTTTGCAGTGAAAGTTTTGTCAGCCATAGCTGAACATATTTCAAACACTGGCTTACATAGCATTAATGTATTTCTTTTTCCCCGCTAATGTTTGTTTTTTTTGTTTTTTGTTTTTTTTTTTTGCTAAAGGCTGACATGCATTCCAAGAGATCTTAGTTCCACATCTTGGGGTCCCAACCATGGAACCAACCAGTGAAGGAGGGCGGTTCCTGTCCCTGCTTGATGGTGGTGATGGGAATGCCACGACGGCCAGAGGGGTCTGAATTCACGTATTCCTGGGCTGAAAGGAAAATAAGGGGACATTAAGAACCTCAAACTCAGGTGTGTTCTGGAAACATTCTTCACAATCAGTGGGTGGGGTATGGACAGGGTAGTTGTACCGATTTTAGGTGCTCCAGTCTTCTCTGTTTCATTTGCTTCATTTCCAATCCAAACGAAGACCTGAGGACAGAAAAGTCTAAGTGAGTTTAAATCCAGAGAATTATCTGGAAATAGATTTACCATATAACTGTATCATCTTTAGTGAACCTGATCCCACGTGTCCAGAACCATGACATCGTCAGTTGCCAGATCGATCTGTGAGAAGTCACCAGGCACCTCTTCTGCCTGTACATTGTGAAACACATGCTTATGTAAACATATGATGTTATGCAAAAGTATTTTATTCCCTTAAACTCTTTTTTTTCACAAACTTACTTTATTGAGATTTTATGTAACAGATAAACACAAAATAGTGAAGATTGGGGATCTGAAAGGAAACTAATATCTTTTCACAGATAAAAATCTGAAAATTGATGGCCCCCTTGAGATCAAACCCCTAAATAAAATCCAATGCAGAAAACAGACTTTAGAAATCACCTGATTTGTAAATTGAGCTAAATTTGGCCTTCCTTGAAGGCCTCAGAGGTTTGTTTAAGAACATTAGTGAACAAACTGCATCATGAAGACTGGTTCAGGAGGGAGAATCTGTTGACAGGACTACTTTAAATTGTACACTCACTGTACTTTACCACCAACTATATATAGGGTGTAGTAAACATGTAGAAGAAGGTGCTCTGCTAAGATGAGACCAAAATTAAACTTCTTGGCCAACATGCAAAATGCCATGTATAGCAGAAAACTGAAAACATACTGGTGGCAGCATCTTGGCGTGGGGACACTCTTTCATTAGCATGGAAAAGGAAGCTGGTCAGAAATGATAGGAAGAACACAGGGCAAACCTGGAAGAAAACCTGTTATAGCCTGCAAAAGACTAAAGATGGTGGAGAGGGGGCAGAGGTTCCACTTATTCAAGGGGAATGACTCTCAACGTACAGTTCAATGGCCCAGTCAATTTCCAGCCCTAAACTCGACTGAGATTCTGTGGCAAACCTTGAAAACTGGTCTTCACAGATTCTCTCCATCCAATCCGATTGAGCTTTGAGCCATTCTGCTATGAATCCTTTCCCCCCACTTCATAATTATTTGTTACTTTGTGTTAGTCTGTGACATAAAACACACGATATTTGTAGCAGTAAACAAAACAAAATGTGAAGCTTGAACACTCACAATGAGCCGACCGGTCTTGTTGGAACAGCCAAACAGTCTTGGAGGTCTGATTATGTTCTGGAGGGTCCTGGAGGTCTGGTATTCTTTCTTTCCCCCCAGTGCTGACCAGAAACCAGCTGCCAACAGGATATCTTGTTTAACACAACAAAGTACTGGTTGCACTGCCATTTTGCAGTAATTAAACGTCTACTTTTGCCCATCACCTGGTTCCTTAGATTCATCCACCTCTGTGGTAGTTCCACCCAGCAGGCTGGCTACATACTGGGCTGCAGTCATCTCATCCGGACTTGCTCCTTTTCCCTTCCACACGAACAGGGAATTTGCCGATTTCAGCACAAAGACATCATTAGTGTTCAGACTGGAGGCAGTGGCTTCCACCTGGGTAAGAGATCAAAGGTTTTCACAGTTCATCACAAAAAGCATAATTTCCATGTTAACTTTGTGTAAGAAACATAACTGACCTCAACAGCTCGCAATGCTTTGGTGGAGCTCTGGCGGATATGGAAGAGCCGAGTGCTGGCAGGTTTGCTGTCTCCACCCTTGCGGGATGTCCCACCCAGGTGGATGATCAAAGGCTTGTCCTTAAACAAACTCACAAGGTGAGGAGGCTCTCGGCTCTGAGTGACCCGCACCTGTAGAGACACAGATGTTGCTCAACCTGCATGTTTATAGAGGTTGTGGATGTAGTATTAAGTATTAAAGAAATATTTTATGTCAATCATTGCACACAAATTGATCATTTAGAATGGTATATTGATCGAGAGAAAACTTGGTTTTATGTATTCTAACTGAAAGGTAGGTCCTGTAGTTGTTGGTCTGTCTAAAATCTACTGGAGTAGAGTTTTCTCTTGTTCTCTGTTGAACACACTAACCTGAACAAATGATTCCACTTTGATTTGCCACCAATGAGCAATTTTCTTTAGTCCAGGATAATCATGTAGCTGCATAGTGTTGCTCAGAGACCTTCAGACCTGATCAGAACTTCCTGTGGAAGTTCTCTGACAGTAACATAAGGCTCCTCAGGGAAAGTGGTTAGCATAAGTTATCCCTAGCTATGTTCAACATTCACACTGACCAAAGAAATGGTCATAAAGTTATTCCTGAAAGACAACATTTAATTTTATATTCCATATTGTAAAAATACTTTTTAGACATGGGGCTTATATTTTTAAATGTTATCATTTTAAAGTGTAACTGAAAATCATTTTCAATTTGAGGGCACTTGATAACATTGCTGACTAAAAGACAGCTGAGGGCTTTCTTTGTAGAAGTTGCATGTTCTCCCCATGCATACTGTTTGAGTATTCTTGGTTTCCTCCCACCATCCAAAACCAGGCATGTCAGTTTAAATGACAACGCTATATTGGCCTAAGGTGGAAAACCTAACCGTGTTTACCAGGTCAAAATTAATATCCCAGCCTTACTGCATTGAATCGGTCCACAACTGGATTGATTAGGTCTTGGTTTGCAACAAACCTAAATTGGCTTCCTTCTAACTGTCATTTCAGTTAATTCAAAAAGACCGAAAGGACAGATTGACATTTTGTACTCTGTACTTTGTACTTTGTACTCTGTACATTTCAAATATGCAGAACAGAGGATGCTAAACAAACAAAGCTGGGAACTACTGTACTGGCTTGTTGGTGAAAATTGGCTAATGTTATTCTTCTTTTTGGTAACCAAAACACACTGAGCATCCACAGTCTATGTCCCACTTGTCCTTGGAGGGTTTCTATGGGCCTGGTGCCTATCTTCTGGTCATTGGGTCAGAGGTGGAGTAAACCAGAATAGGTTGCCAGGTCATCACAGGGCAACACAGATACATAACCATGTGCACAGATATTCATATACTGAGTGGAACTGAGAGCAAGCATTTAACCTAACAGTCATGTTTTTTGGACCGCAGGAGGAAGTCAGAGTACCCAGAGAGAACCCAGTCATGCATGGGGAGAAGATAGGGAAGAACCAAGGCTAGGATTTGAACCCAGGACCCCACAGCTGCAAGGAAACGGTACTACCAACAGGGCCATTGTGCAACCCACACTAAACATAAGAACAAAATAACCAATAAAACTTGAAATAATATTGTATCTGGTTCCTGAAAACAGTAAAATTAGGCATTGAAAGGATGTTTGTTATGTTCAGTAAAAATACATGAGGATAACATACCTGGGTGGCCACTCCTCCCATTGAATCATCCAGTCTGACTGTGAGGAAAGCTGAAGCAGCCAGTTCATCCTGACTGCACTTCTGGCCTTGCCTGCAGCGAAGCAACACTGAGTTCAGTGTGAAGAATGTTTGTTTAAGCTTTGAGCAAAAATAAGCAGGAAAGAAATTTCCTGCATTCAGTGCATTAATTAATAGACTAAAATATACATCCTTTGTTTGTAGACAGATATATAGAGATGCTAATTCTCAGTTATTATTGTAAATCACATGAAATTTGGTAAATTCAAGTTTTGCAGATAGTCAAAGTCGTTAGAAGGCTGGAGGAAATGCACAGAGGACTGTCAGGGACCAGTTTGTCTGGGGCCATCTTACAGGTGATGCTCAGCCATACTGAGAAAGCTGCACCCACCAGGTGTAGATGATGTGCTTCTGTCTCCCTCCATCACTATAGGAATACAGCACCAGGTAACAGTCCCCTCCATAGAAGTGCCCATAGCTGGATGGGTCCACAGGGGCTTTGTCACCTCCTTCCACACGCCAGATCTACAAACACCCAGTAGTGTCACATGTAAGCATTTATACCACTACTACTACTCATAATAACAATAATAACAATAATAATAATAATAATAATAATAATAATAATAATAATAATAAGAATAAGAATAAGAATAAGAATAAGAATAATAATAATAATAATAAAGAAACACGCTTCATTATTGTGGCAGAGCCAGTAACCTTACCTGGACTTTCCCAGAGCCATCATCCACCATGCCGTACTGGGCAGCCATTGCGTTGTTGCCATGAAGTTCTGAGGCATCGAAGGGAATCTTCTCCACTTTAGCGATGCGACCCACAGTGTAGGTCTGGCCTGTGGCCTCTCCCTCCAGCCATTTGAAAAAGAACTGCTTGAACAGAGTGGTTTCACTCCCCGCTGGAATGATCTGAACCTGTTGTTGCCAGAAATACACCAAGCAATGAATGTGTTTTCATCAAAACATTTAATGAGATCTGCTGACAGGCATTGACTACATTACCTTTGTTCTTGGAGAGTAATTCTTTTCTTTGATGAACTTTTGAGCAACAGTCAGCGCTTCTTTGCGCTCACCTGGGTTTGCTTTCGGTCCTGCAATGCAGGATGTGGTGCATAAATTTTGTTTGTTCTTTAATGGAGAAGTAGCACAGAGTACTAGCGGATAACTTGATGCTATAAGCGCAAACTGTTCATCAATAAATGCACAAAATAGAAAGAAAGGTTGGGAAAAAAAGAACAGAATTTGAAAGCCTAATACCTTTCCAAACAAATATGTTGTTATCTTCTCCATTGTCCAAGATGTAGCATTCACTGGGAGAGAGCATGTCTTGTTTGAATGGGTTGGAACTGGCCACCAAAGTTGTTGACATTTGACCAGCAGCATCAGAAATCTACCAATAAAAGATAGGATTCAGACTTTTCAAGGTATCACTCAAATACATGCAGTCAGGATAGGCACTGCTTAACCTATATTTTCTACACTAAATTCTGCTTACTTATTTTACAAAAATCTAATCATTTTAATGCAACATGGAAACCTTTGGGTTAAGAGTAACTTAATGATGTTGGTATCAATCCGATACCAAGTAAATACAGGGCCCATATTGCCAATACCAACACTGACATCAGTACTTTTTATTTAAGTTTGATACATCATCAAACTTCTGACCTTTAGGTGTTTTTATAGATTTTCCTTTTAATTATTTTACCTAGGACAGAATTTGGACAAAGTTTATAGGTATCAGCAAGATACTTTAATAATATGTTAACATAATTTGTATCCATTTTTCCTAAATAAAGTGCAAAAAATTATTATTTGTGAGGAAAATCTTTTTTGAGGTAGAGTTGAAAAACTTCAAGAGAAAATTTCAAGAGGGAATCTAAAACTAAAATATCGATCTTACCATGCTAGTATTGATCCAATACTGATACCAACTTGGTATCGATATTATCAATATTTTGGATCGATCCATATATCTCTCATCCACATGTGTTGAAGTATTTAAAATACAGGAAGAAAGGTAGCCTATTAAGCTGCATGAAGCAACTACACTACTGTTTTTATTCTGGACATTAATTACTTGGATTGCAGGATAGATTATTTTTTAGCCGTAAGCACAACAGGAAGTAAGAGACTGCTGTCATTTAGGTTTTTATTATCTTCTCAGCAAAGTCTCTAAATCCAGCTGACTGGTTTAGCAAAACTGACAGGTAAAATAGTTAATGAACTGCTCTTATGTAGTGCTATGTTTTTAGTCGTGTTTCATCTTCACCTAGTTGCATATTCCAATAAGTAGAGATGCAGTAGGCCACCTGGGGTTGAATGTTTTGTGTAAGACTATTTATGGTAGCTGACAGGTGCAAAAGTGGTGCAAACTCAAATGACAAATGCTGCAATCACAGAAAATGGAAGCAAAAACCTACAACCAACAAAAAAAATGTAAAAGAAAAATGCTGCAACCACAGACAAAATTCTTCAACCACAGGAAATAGAAGCAAAAGGGAAAATCTCGTAACTAGCAAAAACAACAGCAGTGGCACTCCACGATGTGTCCCAGAAGAACAATGCATACCGTTAGATCATTTGCGCATGTGCTAAAAGAAATACTTTTGGGAGGGTATTTTTCTTTTTTTTTTTCTTTTTATATTTCATAGCAATCGTAAAAAAAAAAAAAAAGTATTTGATTTAAAGATAATAACAACAAATTGAAATAAAAATGGTTTAATTGCATTTTGCTAGACTGCTTTGACTACTATTTTTTGAAAAAAAAAAAAAAAAAAAAAAAAAATCACATATGTGCCTGTGTGCAACAATCAAATGTGATGGAATAATAAAGATAAAGTACTAAATTTGTTTCCCATGAACACATGGGATAAAGTGTTATACAGTCTGATAACACCTCTAGGAAATCTCATAAGAAATGTGTGTATTATAAAATAAAAGTCTTCTTTTGTCCATTATGGGTCTACCAAAGGGTGTATTGACAGTGTGGATACGTTACAGTCCAGTGAGTCCAATACAGAATTTTCTACTGAACTATAATCTTATAACTAAGTTATGACAATCATTATTCATTAAGGGAATTATAACGTTTTCTAGAAAAATAGGTCCTTTTATAGAAAGTAATGTTTTAATTAATATCATAAATAAAATGTTACACTTTGTAGATCTACATTTTAATAATGGTCCAGAAATATTTCTTTTAGCGCATGCATAAATGAGCTAATGGTACAGCTCGTGCTTCTGGAACAGATCATGCAGTGACAAGCGAGTATATAACGCTGCAAACTTGCTTCACAAAAAGGAAGTGCTCCAGACCACTAGAGGGAGTCGTCCACCAAATCATATGTGACCAGAATCTCAGTAAAGACTGGATTTCATGATTTAATGGGATGTCCAGAAGAAAGTTAGAGGAAGAAAGAAAAGGTGTGTTATTCTTCATGTCTTTTTCAAAAACACAGTCTCTTACAATGGCATAGTGCAGCAGCATATTTATGTAACTAATACCTACTCCAGACTCCCCCTAGTGGTGTGGAGCACTTCCATTTTGTGGAGCGAGTTTGCAGCGTTTTATACTTGCTGTTTGTTTTGCAAATTGTGGCATTTTCCCTATTTCACCAGTACAACATTTAATTACTAGGGGTGTCCCTATACAACTTTTTCATTCCAATACAATACCGATAGTGCAGCTTTGAGTATTGGCTGATACTGATATTGACCCATCAATATCAGCACAAATCACAGATACATACTTTTGTTACTTATTTTGTAGTGTGGAATGTTAGAAAAAGCTTGCTCAAGTGATATTACTCAAACAGAGAACAACAGTCAACAACAATAGGTATGAGAACAACTAATCCATTTATTATTAACCATTGGGTCTGTGTGTGGGATACAAGTGCTGCTGGATAGAAATGCTGGGGCAGATTAAATACTGGAGTGGAATGCTGGAATGGAATGCTTATATCGGAGATTTTAGATACAGGTCGATACAATCCAATACTCGTTTTTTGGCTAATATCTGACCAGTTTCTGTTATCAATATCAGGCCCCTAATAATTACCATGGAGACCAAATACAAAGAGAAGACAGCGTTGACCAAAGAGTCATCCAATAGAATGCTTTACTTCCCTGAAATTCTCCAGACAAAATTCAACCACCTATTTGCTTGACGTTATGACTGACTGTTCTGACTATTTTAATCTGTATGAAATTAAAATATCAGTCTTATATTTAGGACTGAATTGTGAAGAAGAATTCATCCAGCAGTTAACCAATCTAGCAGTCAACCAAGGCTGTTAACCAATATCTCTTTAAGGCAGTGATTCCCAAAGTGGGGAGTGCGCCCCCCCTGGGGGGGGCATTGAGTAATTGTAAAGGAGGGTGGACAATATGATTGAAAGAAAAATGAATTCTTGGACATGGTTGGTATAAGGAAAAGGGTTTTGACAGGGCTCCCACATAGTGATTATTTGGCATCTTCTGTCATTTTTGCTTATTATATTTTTAGTTTGTTTGAGTTACATTGGAAATATCCAATGCCTTATATTATTTTATATTAGTCCTATCATTTTGGGGGGTAAATTTAAAGATTTTGATCACATTTATCCAATTTCACAATTGATTGTTTTAGGGTTTTCCTTTTTGTTTCTTTTTTTTTTTTTTTTTTTTATTTTACATAGAATCTAATTTTCCTCCTTTTACAAGATTTAAATATTCTTATCTCAACTCTCACTGCCTTGCTTCTCTTTTTGACCATCTTAGTGTTTCTGTGGCTCATTTTACTTATTTTCCATTTGATGGTAATTTAAGGCCGTAAATTAGCCATTGTAATGTTTTTTTTTATTTGATGTAAATTTATTGTTTTACATTTGGATATAGTTTTGTCAGTCTGAATCCTATCTATTGTAATAAGTTTTCTTTTTTTTTAGATGTTAAGTTATAGTTAGTGTAGTTCTTATAAACCAAAGGACCGCCAGCAGAAAACATCTGGGAACCACTGCTTTAAGGTTTTAATGACAATTAGAAGACCATAGAAGATGACAAATGTACTGTACATTCAAACGTTACCTGAGCCTTGATGAAGACTTTTGAGGTTTTTGTACACTTTTGAGATGATCATCAGAATATTAAAAAGGAGAGTCAAACTTGCTTAAAGTTACTAACATTTCATTGAGGTATTTTCACCAGTGGTATATTTACCAGATACAGCGACGCCTTATTCTTCTTGGTCCTCTCAATAGTCACATCACAGTCTCCTGAAGGGAGATCTGGCTTTGGTCCAAGTTCCTGTTAACAAGCAGATTCATTTTCATAGACCTCTTGGAAACACGACCAGCAACAAATATTTTGCAATGTGTTTTTTGGTGATGAGTGAAAGAAGAAAAAGCTCACTTTGATGACAGCCTCTGGTTCAGCACCCTCATCAATCATGTTCACTTCAGCACGGCCATTTCTCTCATTGTCACGGATGTCGTTGGCCATCTGAGTGGTTTTGAGACGCTCATAGCGATTACTCTCACTGCCAGACCAGTGGTAGATCTCCTATTGTTACACAAAGGGAAGAGAAGGAAGCAAAGTGAGGAGTCTTGGTTACTGCAAAATCTTTCAAATGAAGCATTCATTTTCTTTAGTTTTGACTTTGTCTTACCTTTCCCAGGTCAATGATGAAGCAGTCTCCTTTGTTGAAGCTTCCCCAGGACAACAGCACCTCAGTGGCC
Source organism: Anableps anableps (assembly GCA_014839685.1). Lineage (NCBI taxonomy): Eukaryota > Metazoa > Chordata > Actinopteri > Cyprinodontiformes > Anablepidae > Anableps > Anableps anableps. The sequence continues at coordinate 4,655,741 of CM026070.1, forward strand.
CTGACTGTACGGCGGCCTTTGACGTGCAGCAGGCGCTTCACATTCATGTCGTTGGTCACAACATGCTTGAAGCCTGAGGCGACTCCACCTTTCTGTGGATAACAAACCATTTATACCTCTACTGTCCCATCCAGAACAAACACACAGTGATGAAAACAATGACCATTTCATTCCAAAAGGAGAGAGAAATTCTTCTTTCTAAAGTACACACCGTCCTGTTTGTTCAACTTTCAATAAACAAGCAAAGACAAATGAATACCTACAGCTCCTGCCTTAGATTAAAACACAATCCCTTTGTGATTCATCTATTTTCTCTTTCGTAGAACCACTGAGTTTTGACAGGTTTAAAGGTAACAGGCCCCAATTCCAGGAAGTGAACTCCCATGGCTTCAGTCTGTCTAACACCTTTTTCTAACTGGACTTAACAAAATACGACCTTGCTACCCAATGCAGCGATTCCCAAAGTAGGGGTCATGACCACACTGTGGGCCAAGAATCAAGAAGTGAAGGATAGACAAGATACACAAATGAACCCCCAGATGTCAGAATTGTGTTGACATGGCTATGGAAAGAAAGGTACTCTAATACATATGTTGTGGAACTGTACAGAAGTTTCTGGACATTTCTGAAGAGGTTTTGGGAAGGAGATTGAGATCACTTATGTTTAATTTCTGAGGAAGATCTGTCAATATGCTCTGCAATGGACCTGCGACCTGTCCAGGGTGTACCCCACCTCTCGCCCGATGACCGCTGGAGATAGCTACCAGGCCCCCTGATGACTCTGCAAGGATAAGCGGGATGGATAATGGATGAATGGATCTGTCAATATGTCCCAAGGTGTGCAGCAATTAATATCACTTACATCTCTCTCTGTAAAGAGAATTATATTGATGAACTGGAAAGTACGGAAGTCCAGTTGCTTTGACCTGAATAATTGGATGAAAGAATTTGTAGTGGTAATAATGATGGAAAGTGCTGCACTTTCCTAATGTTGCATTAGGACTCACATAGAGAAGGCCTTGATGGCTCTTGAACAAATATCAAAAAATATTTAAGTGAAAGAAATGGACTTTACCAGTGGTGGCACTGCCAGAATATATGATCATGTCTATTGAACAGTGGTATGCAAAACTGAAGAAAAGATACACCTTGTAGAGGAAATCTGTTAATTAGTTAATTTGATATATGATAATCTCTAATTCCTGGTGTTTCTTTTCCTATATTTTTCCTTTAATCTTTTCCCCCCTTCTGGTTTGTATTGTGTAAATTTAAAAAAAAAAGAATTGAAGGACCTTAGGATCCTAAAGTCTTCAGAAAATAAGGGAATAAAAAATATCATCCTCAAAGAATAGTATACTATGGATAAAAGCAAAATATTGGTAGTTGAAAAAGTTCATGTTGACCTTATAGCCCTGCTTCTTTAATTTACAAGTAATATTTGAGTATTCAGCTGACAGTCAGACTCACAAGTCTCCTCCAGTGTTATTTAGTGGGTGAGAAGCTAAAAAGTTTGGGCTACATGATCATGCAAATAGTTCTTAAGACTGGTTTCAATGCAGTTACAATTAATCCAGTGGATTTTACAGGCATTCTGAGGCAGGAAATCAGAAATGGGATCATCTTTATGGCAGGGTGAAATGAACGCGAGTCTGTACAAAGGTTTCAGCCAACAAAACAGGAGGAATGTGGTGACTCATGGCAACATCCACCAGAATTTCAAAGGAATGTTTCCAGCAGCAAGATCCTGTTTGATACTCCTGTTTTTGGTGTTTTTTTTTTTGTTTTTTGTTTTTTTTTATAAATAGCTTGTGACAAAATAAGGATGGAATTTGACAATGAATGTATATGTTCAGAGCATCTGTAGCAGTCTGGTATTTTAGCATTGTCAGAGCATGTGCCTGTTTGCCAATTCAAACTCTCCATGGAAACCTTCTATGGAAAACCAGGAGGAGCAGCCTACCACAACTCTCAATAACTCCCGAAATAACCCAACAAATTCAACTCTTCTGCTTAAAATGTTCCATTACTCCTGTGCATGAATAACAACAATGAATTCCTTTCTTACTGGTAAAAACAGAAGACATCTAAAGTGAGAACAGGAGTATTTTTACCTTGTACTTGATGCCAGACTTGAAGTAACCCTGAAAGGTGAGTGACTCTTGGTTTTGGAACTCGTTGAATTGCACTGCAGCCCCACCAAGGTGACCGTCCAGCTGAGTGATGAAGATAGCAGCAGCCCCGCTCTCATCTTTGGTTGCTTCATCACCTGGAGCATAGCAGATAACAGAAAAATGGAACATCAGAGGAATAAAAAAATGGCAGAAAAGAATACGGGTTTGTTAATTGGTCATACCAATCCATGAATGCACATTGTAAGAAGGAGCTGGGGTGGTGTAGAGGATGATATATGCATCCCCAGTGTAGAAATCTCCATAGAGCTTCGATGGAACGGGGGCCAAATCCATCTTCTCCACCCGCCATACCTGCAGGCCGGGCTTCTTCCCTGCAGACTGGAACTCCTTGTGTACCATGGTGCTGAAGGCCTTAAAGAAAACACGTTTTCATTAATGAGTACTTGGCCATGTTGTAGAAAAGGATGAGTTTCTTGAATGGAGAAAGTTCCATTTTAAATTTCTAATAATTTCTTCATTAAGCTTTTCAAACTAATCAGAAAGCTCTCTCTTCTAAGGTTTGGAGACAGCTGATAAAGTTTTAATCAGCTTCAGCAATGTAACCCTTCAAGTTTTATTTCTTTTTTTTGACTCTGACTCAAACATATAATGCTCTAAAGCAGGTTTGAAATCAGAACTAAAGCGTCTTCCGTGAACTCAAAAGTTAAACCACATCATCAAGAGCACATTAGTGTTCTTTGTTTCATTTCCAGTAAACTCTTGCAGGATTCCAAGAACACTTGATTCAACTAAACCTGTAATACAGGCACTTTTATTTATTAACTGAGCTGTTCTTGAAGGGAACGTATTTGAGGCACCAGGGTGTGTCTAGCCAACCTTCTACCAAGCTACACTGCAAGTTGTCTGTGGGGTGTTTTAAAAATGAGGAACCACTCCCTACAGGCACTGACAACAGGAATCTTGCTAATTGTTTAACATATAATTATCCCCAAGTGGGAACAGCCAAACCAACAACCCTTCCACACCCAGCCACCTTGCATAAATATCCAACGAACAATCATACAAAAAAAAATTTTTTTCCACCATACCAGGTCATAATTTGCATTATTTATTTGTTCTTTGTTTTACTTGCATGCAGCTTGTATTAAAAGTTTGCTTCAGTAAATGCATAATGCAGGCACAGTTCATGTAGAAGCATTATCAGGCTTGCAGGAACTTGTTGCTATTGCATGAAGGCGATGTAGAGACTAAACAGTGACATAACAGGGAAGATTTATAAATCCAAGACATTTCTATTACCTGAGTGAGGAGAGAAGTCAGATTCTGATTGTGGAGAAGCTGCTGCTGCTTTTCCAATCTTCCGTGCAGGCAGTTTGAGCTGCTGTGGGCTATATAAGCAGAAAGAAACATCCACCCTCAGACAGAGAGGCGTGTTCAGCCCCATCTTGGCCGGCCCAGCCTGCAGAAGGACACACATTTCCTAAGTTGCTGCAAAGATTTCTCCAACACACACAACAAATGCACCTCCTGATACCCATTTTTACAGAACTTAGAACTTAATTCTGCGGAGAGAAATATGTCACTTTTAATTTATTGCAGATCATCTATATTTAAATGTGTACAGAAAAACAGGAAGTGAAAGTTAAATGAGACAAAACCAGCTTTTAAGCCTACTGTAAATATGAAGTTTTTACTCTCTGCACACATTTTACAAGGGTAAAGTCCAACAAAACTTTCAGCTAAAATGTTTTTCAATCAAACTAATCCTTAGTTTAAAGTTCTTCTTCCATATTAACCAAAAAATCTTTAAAAGAATCTGAAGGTTTATTGGGGTTCCTCAGAATCCCTGTTAAAGAGCATTTGTCATGATAAGAAAATATGAAACTTATATGGCTTACATGATTCTGTGTCTTTATCCTCATCGGCTCATGCAGGTACAGACGGCTGCTAGTTGGCCCACTGTTACAACCTGTTTAAACCTAATCTCAGTGCAAATAATAAAAATGTTCAAAACAAAGTCAATAATCGATCACGGCATAGTCATTAAAGGAGTGTTCCATCAAATTTACCAAAATATCCAAAAAGTCTGCATTTTAATAGTTTTAGTTCTAATGGTTGGCAACTTTAGTCTTTTATTTGCTATTTTGCAAACTGCTAACAAATTGGTCAAAGTTGTCCATTTCAAACTAACAAGTGAATTATTTCAAGGATACCATGTGCTTAAAATGTGCAATTTTTGAGTCTTAATGCCTGCTAAAACTACTTTGCTGTACATACAAACATTAAAACAGAAACTGCAACAGGATAACACAAGTGGGGGTTCCATTATACATGCACCCTCAACCCCCACCCACACACACACTTATTGATGCTCCTAGAAATGATGTGTAAAAAATCCCAAAAATAAACAAATCTTTTATGCAGTAATATAATGTCAACTTAAACTTTATTGTTTTTAATATTATAAATGTAAATATTTTGAATCAACTGTTCCATAGGAGTTTGATCAGGCATTGAGATGACCATGGAAGCAGGGTGTTACTGTTCCATCCGTATTAATTTTGCCACACGTTGTGGACCGCTCTCCAGCTGAAAGACCCGATATTAATCTATTTCCAGTTTTCTGATGGAATCCATCAGATTTTTATTTAACATGTCCTGTCATTTCAAAGATTTTATGATGCCTTGCCCTCTAACAAGGTTCCCAAACCCCACAGCATAGCATATCCTCCACTGTACTGCTTTTTTTTTTTTTTTTTTTTTTTTTTTTACATATTAATTCTTTGTTAAAGTTACAGTAACATTTAGAAAGGTGGCATTTTTATGTTCTGTTTAGAACAGAAAAGGCCTTTACCAAGCATGTCTAAACTTATATCCTGATCCAGTCTTGTTTTTCACAGATTCAGCTGTTTTATATCCCCTAATTATTGATCAGACTGTAAATATGGGCAAGTTTGAGTGAGTGGATATTTTTATGGATTCCTAAATAATTGTTTCTTGAGATTCTAATGAACTCAATTCTGCTTCATACAAACTGAAGGTTAGATTTATACAAAAAATAGCCAACAGAGATCTTACGGCAGTAAATGATTATTTTAATACATCATAACCATATGTGTTCTTGTGTTTCTGGGTTAAAACTTTTTTCTGTCTGTACCATTTATTAGAGAAATTCTGTTTCATCTGCCGTTTTTGCTCGTTGGAGTTGACCTCTATCTGTGCAGCTTGTTTTGCTATGTTTACATCTGTAACATGAAACCGGATCTCATTGTATTAGATGTACTTGATTTTTTTTTTTTTTTTTTTTTTTTTTTTCTAACAACAGTAAAAAGCAGGATGTAAAACTGTCAGTTGCAGACTTTTCCAGCCCCAACCACCGTTAATAAATTCCTTACACCAGTTTTATCAGTATCGTAAGGCAGACGCTGGTGAAGGTAGACAGCTACCATCCAACTCTTTGTTTTGGTTCTTTTTATCGATTTGTAAAGCAGGACACTTAACTGAAATAAAAGCTGGTCTAAGTACTTCTTCCCTTACAGCTTAATGCATTTTGTCTGTCTGTGCAGACACTTTATCTGGCACTCGAGGAAATTCTGCTCAGTTTCTGCTGTGATTCCTATATAGTATAGAATAGAATAGAATAGAATAGAATAGAATAGAAATATCCTTTATTGTCCCAGAATGGAGAAATTTCTGTGCAACAGCAGCAAAATGGCAGTGACAGGCAACAACAGCAAACAGACTCACACAAAGAATATAAAATATATATAAAAAACTGAATAAAGAATAGAAAAAAAATACTGTACATTAGGGCATATCTGCACTATGCAGTTCATACATTCCCTATAAAAGTATTCACCCGCTTGGAAATTTTACTCTTTTTATTGCTTCTACAAATCAATCATGATCAACATAATTTTTTCTTTTTTGACAAAAGAAATACAAAAAACTCTAATGCCAAAGTGAAAAGTAATTTTACAAAAATAATGATAATCAAATAAAATTACTTAGCATACTAGAAGTGATTGCATAAATATTCACCCCCTTCAAGTCAGTATTTAGTAATTCCACCTTGGCTGCAGTCACAGCATAGAGTCTGTGTGGATGGGTCTCAGTCAGGCAGCACATCTGGACTCTATAAGTTTCCTCTATTCTTCCTGCTAAACTCTTCCAGCTCTGTCAGGTTCTGTGGGGTCCTGCCACAAATCCTCCATCATACTGAGGCTGAGACTTTGACTGGGCCACTCCAGAATATCCACCTTCAAAACATTGAGCTGTGCAGCTTTACCTGGATGTTTCGGGTCATTGTCTTGCTGGAACATAAACATTCTCTGAAGCCGTAGTTCTCTTGTAGATGGAAAAAAATGTCCTCCAGGATTTCTGTTTATTTTGCTGCATGTATTTTACTTTCTCCCTTTACAAGCCTTCCAGGGCCTGCTGCTGAGAAGCATCCTCACAGCATTATGCTGCTGATGGTGTGTTTGTGGTGATGTGCAGTGTTTGGTGTCTGACAAACAAAGTGTCATGTCTGATGGTCAAAAAGCTCCATTTTGGTCTCATCAGACTAAAGAACTTTCTTCCACTTGATCATGGAGACCTCTTGTCGAGCCTTGATCTAAGTTTTCTTCAACAGTGGCTTTCTCATTTACTCTCTCCCATAAAGCTTTGACAAGTGAAGAACCAACAGTTGTCTGCAGAGTCTCTCCTTCTCAGCTACAGAAGCTTGTAACTCTTTCAGCATAGTCATGGTAATCTGGTGTCCTCTCTCACTAGTCTCCTGTTTGGACGGCCACTCAGGTTGTGAGGACGGCCTGATCCAGGCAGATTTACACATGTTGCATATTCCTTAAATTTTTGATGATGGATTTAACTGAACTCAAGGGGATGTTCAGGGCCTTGGAGATTTTTTGTATCCATCCCCTGACTTATACTTTTCAAAAACCTTTTCTCTGATTTACTTGGAATGTTCTTTTGTCTTCATACCTGTAATGGTCGCCAGGAATACTGATTAACCAGTGAACGGACCTTCCAGACATAAGTGTCTTTATACTACAATCACTTGGGACAAACTCACTGCACTCATTCCACTCATTGTGAAACAACTAGCACCAATTGGCTGTAGACCTCTGTTGAATTAGGTCACATTAAAGGGGGTGAATATTTATGTTAATTATTTTTTTTATTTGTTGTTTTTTTTCTAGAACTCAGTTTTCACAAAAACCTAAATTTGTTACTCTTGACTGATTTGTTAAAAGTAATAAAAAGCGTAAAATATCTGAGGGGGTGAATACTTTTAATAGACAGAGTACTGCTTTTACTGGAGAAGATGAGATGAAATAGTGATGAAGGTACATCTGAAAAGCAATGGTGTTATTTCCAAATGAATTCAAAAACCAGACAGTTAGACTGGTCTAAGCAGCCATTTTATGAGTATGTCTAATACAAATTCTGACTCATAATTTCTCTCCTGTGGAAAAAAACAGCTCCAAATATAGAATGTTGACTCATCTGTTTCCTGAGCTCTTGCAGCAACTCTAATAGGCATAAGAGCTGGTCGTCTCTTGGAAGTCATGATTAACGCCCCTCTTTCCTGCCACCACAGTTGATTTGGCAATTACAAATTTGTTGTTTTAGCCCACGCTTTTGTGATTGTGCAGCTTTGGCCTGCCAGCGGCCCCAAGATTGTGGCTCCGCTGACGCCGATGTGGCAGCTTGACAGAAAGCAAAGGCACAAATCTTTCATCTGAGCTCCAGCAGTCGCCTCAGGTCAGGGCTGGCTCCATCAACTCCCACAGAGTTGCAGAGCTGCATCAGCACATTCTGCCTCATTGTGCAGAATACACACATCTCTGTCCCTGTCTCAGACATGCCAGCTCGTACCCACGAGACCAAACAGATGCACAAGGCCAACACAATGCCTCAGCATATAAAGATGGCCACACACAAGCCTGTTCTAACTTGTGAAGGCAAAAACCTCCCCGCATTACAAGTTGCATAACTCTTGGGGATAATTCTGCTACCATTACCAAAGGGGCCACGGAGTTTTCCCACAAAGACACAGATCCCGAACAGCAACCTTTTTGATAAAGAATATGGCAGAGCTATATAACAGAGATTCTTTATGACTGAACATGAGACGCGCAAAGAAGCATGGATCTGGGAGTCCAAATTGCCTGCAGGTGCCTCTCAGTTTTAATTTCCTGCTGCAGCAGCTCGGTTCATGTGGAGGATCATTTGCAGCTGGTAACAGACCAGAACTGATGCTAATGTATGTGTCAGTTTAATTATTTGTAGAAATCTCAAGGTCTGCTTTCTCATCAAGAGCTTTTTTAGCTGCAGGGATGCAGCCTAGAGTGGTTTCCACCTTAAAATCTCAGCCAAGGTGGAGTTAACTCTCTGGCAAAGGTAGAAAGATATTGGTGGTGCAAATTTAATGGTGGAAGTTAGAGGACTAAGAGTGCATATATATATATATATATATATATATATATATATATATATATATATATATATATATATATATATATATATATATATAAATTTATATATTTATTTATTTATTTATTTATGATGTAAAATGCCAGCATTCATTTACATTGATAACCAATAAGGCAAACATATCAAGCTGTCGACAACACAGTACATTTAACAAGTGTGGAGCACAAAATTATTGCACTGCTTGAAATTTCGAAAAACAATTTAGAAAATCTACATTTTTTGCAGCATTTATGAAACAGCATCATAACTTTTATTAACTAGTTTTCAAACAACAACATCACATTAATTTCACACAAAAAAGCAAAGTGATGACGTTAAGAAAACATTATTATCTTTCAAAATTAAAGCCATATCATTATATTTCGTGCACCTATACAAAGTAATGGGATTTCTACTAGTAGGAAAAACTCATGCAGACCTGTCAAAGGTTGTCAGTGGGCCATATGCTGTCCATGGGGCATAAAATACCCAGGTCTGGTCTAATAATACAAAATGGAGCAATCTATTGCAGCACATTTTGTATTTCTTGACCATTCATCATTCATCACCTGCAGGTGAAATGTTTTGTATCTACAATGGCAAATGGTGAATTAAGGTAAATTTTTATTACTTACTCATGTAAGCAAAGTGACTTCATTAAACATCTACCAGCAGGAGGTCACTTTAGAGTTACTTTGGCTTAACAAGATGTTATAATCCTGTCAGGACCCGGGATTGTTTAGGGGTTTTTCTGGGTTTGTAGTTTTTATTATTTGTTGTTCTGTGTTCCTTAGTCTCTTCATCTTCAATTAGATCAGCCTTGTTTCTGTTTTACTTCAGTTCAGTCCTTTCTTAGTTATTCTTGTTAGATTATGTTTACTTATTCCTTGTGTCTTGTTATTTTTTGTTACAGTTTGATTCATTTTCTTAGTTCCCCCATTGTTTACTCTCCCTCGCCCCCTGGTGCCATTCTCTCTCTCTCTCTCTCTCTCTCTCTCTCTCTCTCTCTCTCTCTCTCTCTCTCTCTCTCTCTCTCTCATCAGTCTGCCTTCTGCTCTCTCCCCTCATACCTGCAGCCTGCTAGCCAATCAGCCAATCAGCCCTGGTCTATTGTTCCACCATCCACTCCCACAGTATTTATACATCTCTCCTGCTCTCATTCCTTGCTGGATTCTCCCATTATACCCCGCTGTCTTTTTGCACCCGGTTCCTGTTTTGATCTGCTCTGACTCCCAGAAAAACACTGGGAACCAGTGTTTTTTTTTTTGCAAGTTTGTGTTTTGTCGTTTTTTTAATTGATTACCAAATCTACTCACCACCTCTACCTCTTTGCATTTGGGTCCACCATCACCACACCAAGCATGACAAATCTGTCATATTTTATGAGAATGAACTGGCCCAAATGGGGATCAGAACCAAAATAATTGGGAATAGAGTGTAATAGGGTGTAATACAAAGTTTCAGATTATATTTTCAAATTAACTTATTATTATTATTTTTAGTTTTTGTTAGACTTAAACATTTCCATGACAATTTATCTGCTTGATTTTAGGAAAAAACCTAACTACAAAGAAAAACAAGAAACCAAGTGAATCATTTATGGTAATTTTTGACATATAGCTGATTTACCAAATCTCATACCTATGTTTTGCCTTGGCTCCATTATGACTACATCCACTTCTGCATTTCACAAAAGGTTTGCTCAAAAGCTAGCATTCAGTATCTATAGAAATGTTTGGGTTTTTCTAACATAGTTTCCTGAAGATACAGCCACTGTCACTGAACTCCAGATCCAGACAGATTTGAAAAAGGAATGAAGCAGGACGGCAAGTTTTCTTTTCTAATATACTTAGATGAATTTTGCAAGGCAATATTCTTGGATCATCAGCAATCCGCCTAACTCTTCCTCTAACACCCTGCCTTTCATTTTACAAGGTTTACCTTAGATGTACAAGAGATTTTTGAGTGGATACATGGGGGGAGAACAATAACCTGATGTGGATATGGCATAATGCTGTAGGGGAAGAGGATTTGAGTTCCAAAGTATGAGTTCATGTCAAGAACGCAGCTCATCAGTAGGTCAGGGTCAATCTGGCCATTTCTTTCATGCAATTTAATAAATGTATAGATGTTGTTTTTTTTTTTTTTTAACTGTATGACAATTTATCTCTAATCTCTTTTCAGTTAGCAGTAGTTTTTTGTGATAGGCCAAGAGCAAATCAAGAATGTGAAAAGAAAGAAAAAGGATCTCTAGTTTTCAGAGATTTTTACAAATCCAATCTACACAAAGTGGTCTGCAAAAAGTGGGTGTGTATTGAGCTCCCTTTGCTCTGATAACTCTATATAAAATCCAGTGCAATTTCTTCCTGAGCACACCATCCCAATAGTCAAACACGATGGGTGTTAGCATTATGATATGGAATGTGTACCTCAGCAGGGACAAGGAAGTGAGTTAGTGTTTATGGGAATATGGGTGGAGTGAAACACAGGACAATCCTTAAAGAAACCTTGTTGGTGAAACACTTCAGACTGGGCCTTTCATTTTGTTTTTGTCTTGAAGAATTTCACCCTCCAAGACAAAAACATTGAAGATACAGGCCGAACCACAATGATCAAAACATATTTATGTAATACAATGGCCTAGTTGAGGTCAATACCTAAATTTAATTAAGAATTTTTGATGTTCACAGATGCTCTCAATCCAGTCAGACTGACCTTCTCCATCTTGTAAAAATTTCAGTGTAAATAAGTGTAAAGACTTGTAGCTGTAATTGCAGCAAAAGGTGGTTCTGCAGGGTGTTGACTCTGGGGACTGAACACAAAATTCTGCATTACTTTTCAGATTTTTACTTCTAAATTTTAAAAATCATGTATATTTTTCTTTCTACTTCACAATTGTGCACCAGTTTGTATTGGTATATCACCTAAAATTCAAATACAATGCTCTGAAACCTTGGAGTTTAACATGACAATATATGAATGGATCTAACAGGTATGCATGCACTTGCAAGGAACTGTAAGTAAAGTTTTAAATTCTTATAAATACTGTATGAGTGTTGCTGTTTCACCTGGCTGACAGAAAGGGAAACTTGGCTCTAATAAGAGAACTAATGCTTGAAAGAATGGAAAGGATCACTCCAAATAGGCCCATTTAAAAATGTGGCAAATGCTAGCTGTTTTCTGTCAGCTGGGTCAAACAGATAGGAGCGGTGGGAAGGGAAAATAAGTTGCAAAGCATCAAGACAGGAAACTGAAAGGAATATCTAAGGTTTAAAAATAACAGGCATGGTAAACAAAGGGACATCAACATGAATCACTGTGAGAAAATGACAGGAAACTGAATAAAGGAAGCAGGATTTCCATCCATTAAAGCCAAATGTTAATTAGTGCTTGAACAGAGGAAATCAACGTTCCACTGAGCTAAGGAGTACCAGTTACCAACAGTAAGCTGGTAGAAGCCACAAGCACATATTCTTTGGTCTGAGAAAAAGTCATTTATTATTATTAGCTTTTTAAAAAAATGCAACTAATTTAAACAAAAGTTACTTTGTATTAAGTGTCCAGTTACAACATAATGGTTGCAGAAAATGTTTTAGTGTCATTAGCAGCCCTTGACATGGTCGACCACATCCTCTTAGTTAACAGTCGTCTTAGTTTGGTGGGGATTTCTGGTACTGTTTAAGAATAGTTCAGATCCTACCTTTCAAAGAGAAGCTTCAGTGTACATGTAAACCATACCATTTAAGATTTAACTGATTTAATATGTGGTATACCCCAAGGTTCTGTTTTGGGCCCACTTCTTTTGTTGGTAATATATACACCCCTTTATACTGATTATTATTGCATTTCAAAAAATCTCATAGCTTTTATACTGATGACATTCAGCTGTACTGCTCCTTTAAAAATTATGATTTCTTCAAACTGTTTGGATAACTTCAATGTTTTAAAGGAATTACAAACTGGTTAAATAACAACTTTACTCAACTGAACTGAGCGAAGTCAGAGTGTCTGGTCATTGCCAAGAGAGCATGCTACCTTTGATCAGGCAACAGATTGGACTTCGTTCTGCTTTCATTATGTTTAAAAGGAAAAGTAACAACCAGGTATTGCAATCAAACGTACTTGATTAACTGATGATCATCAGTGTGATTGCCTCTATGGCCTGGAGCATGCAGGTGTGTATTATCACAATGCCAAGATGATAATATATCAGCAATGACCTTAAAGAGGCAATTGGTACATCAACCTGTAAAGGGTTGCAAGGTCATTTTCCCACAATTTGAAGTCCATCACACTACAATGAGAAAGATTACTGACAAATGGAAGACGTTTCAGTCTTCCTGAGAGTGAACATCTTGGTAATTTCCAGAATTTCAGATGGACATGAATGGGAGCATTGCAAAAACCCAAGGCCTCAGTTAGCACGTTAAGCATTAAAGTAAATCATAGTACACTTAGCAGTTCAGCAAGACTCAGCAATTATGACTTGTTTAGAACAGTTGCAATCAGAAAGGTTCTCTTCTTTACAAAAAACATGACAGCAAGACCTAGTACCATTGGAGTGAATACAATTGGTCACAATGCTCCCCCATAGCAATCGTCAAGTGTGTTAGTGGAGGGGTTATGGTTTGGGCTTGGTATGTAGTCGCAAAACCTTAGCGCAATGCAGTCATGGGTCAACCATGACCTCCACTGTATACCAAGGAATTCTACAGGTACTTGTGAGGCCATCTGGCTGATAGCTAAAGCCTGAAAAATTGGGTAAACGTAAAAATGAAGCAATGTTAGATAAATTTTGAATGTCAAGAGCAGATCATTCAATGCAGGTTTCATGATGGGATAGTTCTAATTTTGGAACGAAATTGGCAAATGTGTGCTGGAAGCTGATGAGACGAGATACTCTGTGCCCCCTAACCCACAACATGCTGCCAGCAGCATCGCTAAGCAGAAAATGGTAGATTAGGTACAACTCAGTTCACTCAGCAGTAGCATTAGCAACAATGAAGGGCTCATTTTTACCATGATGTCCAGCAACGGTGGCTCATTAAGATGTATATTTCCTGTAGTTGGTTTGGATCGAGGTCGGTCTGTATTCATACCAAAAGCGAACCGCACCAGAGTTCATTTGGAAGCAGACTGAGACCACCTCAAAAAGTGGGTCTCGGTCCAGTTGTTTGGACCGCACTGGAGTTTGCTTCAGTTTGTTCACACCTGCACAAGAGGTTTGGACCAACGGGAGAACAAACTCTGGTCTGTTTAAAGCAGACCAAATGTGTCAGGTCTGAATACACCCTTAGAACCCATAATTCCAAAATGGGAATGGGAGGATGTAGGGGTACTCAAAGAGACTCCACCTCTGCATAGGAAGAACACGTAAAGTCCAAAAAGGGCTGGATTTGATTTCAGGACCCCCTTGCTGTAAGGTCTACCACAATCCAGTTCAAATACAGTTAACAATAACAACATGGAGGACCTCACCTAGGACTGAGCTGGGATATTTTCATTACCATTGCTGAAATTACAAATACCACAGAGACTTTACAAGAAAACTTCTTTTTTGAATTTGTTTAAAATATTCAGTGAAAATCTGAACTGATTTCATAACTCTCTGTGATAATAGCAATAAATGTAGCTGTGATCACCACATTCATTGTTAGGATGCTTCTGGTTTTGGCTGTCAAAACAAGGACATCTTTCATGATGTTTTTGCCCCTACTTACAGTATACTTAGCACCAGCAAACAAGCAATTTTCAAACCATCTATCAAACCCAGTGGTGTTTTCTTGCCACCATACACTGGCTGCTCAATGCAAAACTTGCAAATAAAAACAAAAGAAATGTGGCAGTAGAAGCAGAATGATGTGTGTTGAGGGTCAGTGAGTTCCTCTGGGTGTGTTCAACACATGCAAGTGGTGTACGATAACACTCCAAAATCTCATTCAAGAATTTTGTCGACATGCAGAGGAACCAGTTTTCTGTCTCTCCGCACCTCTTCTTTCAATGTGGTTTGAGGATTTATTTCTACACAGCTCTGCCACGCTAGTATTTAAGATATAGGCTGAGGTCTAAATTTTGACTGGACCAGTGGATCACCCTGAATTGTATTTCCTGCCACTTGTTGATTTGTTACCATATTTAAAATCTACTTCTGATTTTTCCTGGGCTTTTTTTTGTCACACTTCAGTGTTTCAGATCATCAAAACGCATTCTAATAGAAACAAGGATAACCTGAGTAGATAGAAAAGGCAGTTTTCAAAAGGAAACTTCATTTACAAAGAGAATTAAGTTGTCAAAACCAACTTGACTCTGAGTGAAAATGTAATTGACACTTGTTAAATGTGACTAACAACAATATTTTGGACAGCCGGACCTGGAATTTATACTGAACCTATCTAACACGTGAAGTAGGATGATGGATCTCAAAAAGCAAGGCCTCATATTCAAGAACAGATGAGGAACAAAAATCCATTAGGCCCCATTTACACAGAGCAGGTTTTTAGTGAAACTGTAACATTTTTGTTGCAATTCGGCCGCACATTTACAGGTCTACAGTAATTGGAGTCTCTGACACACTTTTTAAAATGAGGTGTCAAAGTTGAACTTTTCAGGAACACTCCCTACGGAGGTGTGAAGTACTCCGCAGGTGTGAAAGCGAACATGCGCAGAACATACAGCTGCAGGATTTGTTTTACATATGCAAGGGCAGATAACAGTATAAATATGGCTGATAGCATTGTGCTGTTTGTGCTACTTAACATTTTCAGTTTAACATGTCTTCTGATACGGAATATATATGTGTTACATAAACACTTGGTTCATTGAAGAAATGAGGTGAAGGTTAAGGGTCAAAGCATATGCGTGTTTCTACGACATGCTAAAATCACAGCGCCATATAGTGCCCTGGCATGACAACTACAGTGTATTCAAGGTGTCTTGGTGATCTCATCTAAATGGTGATGCAATGCCATCTAAACATGGAACTTTTCCCCAATCAACACCCTCCAAAAAACGGTAGTTTCCAGACAGTGGTCTTGTGTAAACAAAGCCTTAGTATGGAAAGTTACAAAGCCATTTAGGGGTTTCTGTGAACACAGTGAGAGCCATTATCCAGAATCATGGAATAGCAGTGAACCTACCAAAATTACAAAGAGATCATCAATGACTCAATCAGGAGGCCATAAAAGATCCCAGAGCATCTAGAGCACCACAGGCCTCACTTGCATCAGTTAAGGTCAGAGATCATGATTCAACAACAAGAAAGAAGGACTGGGCAAAAGTGGCATCATTGGGAATCCCATGGCCAAAACATATTTAAAGCAGTCATCTTGATTATTCCTAACATCTTTTTGAAAATAGTGTGTGGTGAGCTTTAGGTCGAACTTTCTGGAAGGTGTGTGTCCCATTATATCTGATGTAAAACTAACATGGCATTTCAAAAAAAGAAAATTATACTGACAGTAAAACAAAAATCGAGGCGGTAGTGTGATGGTTTCTGGCTATTTTGATGCTTCAGGACCTTGACGACTTTCTGTAATTGATGGAACTAAGAATTCTGCTCTCTACCTTAAAATTCCAAAGGAGAATATTCACCCCCCAGGTCACAATCTTAAGCTCTAGTGCAGGTCATACAGCAGGACAATGAGCCAAAGCACTCAAGCAAGTTCACCTCAGAATAGGTAAAAAAAAAAATAAAAAAAAATGCTCCAAAATTAGTATTGCTTGATACACCAGCATTTACGTTGGTATCGGCCGATAGTTATTTTTGAAAATATCGAGTATCAGCTTGTTAAGTAAAACTGAGCTGATATTAATAACTGATGTATATTTCCATCTTGTTGCTGTTTGAGGAGGGGATTAGCTATGTCGTATTTGTCTGGACATGTGACAGTTATAGTGCTGCAGCACAGGATTATGGGGTGTTTAACTGAAGCAGCAGTGTGATCATTTTACTCAATTTTTTCCTGATGTTAAAATATATTTGATAAAACAACATTAAAAATCAGTAAGGGGACAAATACTTTTTCAGAGCACTTTAAATGCGATGGTAGAATAATAAGGATCCTGGTTAAGTTCCTGGTCAAATCAACGACTGTGACCTGCACAAGTGCTCTACCTGGTGCAGCAAAACGAGCCCAAATCTTTAACTAGCCATCACCGTGCTTGACTTGTTTCTACCAATTTACTGTTTTTGAACTTCTTAAAACTTCCGTGCAGTGCACTGACAGTCAAACACTGCTGCTTCTGCACCATCTGTCAAACGACATTTTACAAGAAGCTGATGAAAATTTACAAAAGCAGGGTCAAAGCGTTTTTTTTTTTGTTTTTTTTTTTCCCTTCAAGCAAACTTTTGAGACATCCCTGTCGAACTTGTTTGGTCTCTTGTTTTATTGTCATGAGCAGTCATGTTAGGAATCAAAAGCTGCCTTTTAGGATTACTGCTGATTTGCCTCCTCCATATCGTTGTGTGAGAACAAAACTGAATGATCCAGCACAGTAATCTGCCAAAACGTAGATAATTATAAGGAGTCACTCTTCCTGAAGACTGATTCAGCTCATCTGATTGGGAACACCTTAATTCCTTAAGTCTTTTAGAAAGTGCAAATTTTTCACATTTTGTCATGTGAAAACTTTAGACTTTAAAGAGCAAGTACCAGGTAGTCCAGCATAAAATAGTGCATAATTTTCATTGTAATTACAACTGTAAATGTGTTGTGGTATGTGTCTTCCATCTCTGCTCTTATAGAAAGGATTTTTTTCCTCCATTCTTCTTTGTAAAATAGTTCAAGCACAGTTAGACAGGAGAAACATCTGTGATAATTAATTCTTGTCATAGATTCTCAATTTGATTAATGTGTGGCCGGTTCTAAAACATAGATATGTTTTCACTTTAACCAAAGGTTTTCAACTCCAGTCCTCAGGGGCCACTATCCTGCATGTTTCAGATGTGTCTTTGCTTCAGCGCAGCAGATTAAAATGCATGAATTACCTCTTCATCCTTCCATCAAGGTCTGCAGTGGCATGGTAATAAGCTATCATTTTATACTTATATTTTGAGCTGAACAAGTTCATCTTAGGAGAACCCAGGTGAACTCCAGCCAGTTCCCCTGTTTCTACTGAGAAAAGCATCTCCCCACAACATGACTCTGCCACCACCATGTCTCACTATTGGAATACTGTTTTTAGGTGAATTAACTCCACCAGGAAGATCCATCTTGGTGTTGTCTCTCGAGTGGGGGCCACTAGGGGGCGCTAGGGAGGCCTCAGAAAGCTGGAAGGAAGATAAGAAAAAAAAAGGCAAAAAAAAAAAAAAAAAAAAAATCTAATAAATGTTTTTTAATCTGAAATTTGAAATCATAATTTTTTATCATGAGATCTAATCTGTTTTTCAGTCATTATTATAAAATATAAGTTGAAATAATTTGTTGAGATGTTATTTCCCATGCTCATCTTTCTGATTGGCTGTCAGTCAAATTTTTCAAGCTGGCATAGAAAACATGAAATGGACAAGTTTCTGACAAGAAAAAGATCAAAAGAACCATTCAATTGCTCTGCTGTGGAGGACACTGCTGCAAAAAACCCTAAGAACTCCTGGTTGACTAAAATCAGAATGTATGAGGCAGCATTTATGCTAAACAAATGTAAGAATTATTGAATAGTTAATAAAAGTAAGAAAAAACATTCTAAAAGTTGATGTTTCTTTACATATTTTGTAGCATTGTCTGTGGTTTTGGGGAGCCAATGGCATGGGAAAGTTTGGGAACACCCTGGTATAGGGTACCTTATTCCATATGATGGTCCCCTATATGGCTTGTGGAAAACTGCAAGTGTGTGAGGTTTTTTTCAATAAAGGCTTCCTTCTTACCATTCATCCGTAAAACTCAAATTTGGATCTCTGCAGCTCCCACGACTCTTTTTCTGCTTTTAGAGTTATGTCCTTCTTACCCAGCCAGTCAGTTTAGGTGGATGATCATATGTTGCTGGATTTGGTTTTATTAATGTTTTATAACCTACCCTTTTTTATATTACAATGAAACATCCTCCCTGACCTGTCTGCTGTGTTCCTTGGCCTTCATGATGCTGTTTGTTCTCTAATGTTCTCCAGCAAACCTCTGAGGCCTTCAGAGAACAGCTGCAAAACTGAATCGCATAGAGGTGGACTGTGTTTGCTAATTAAGTGACTTCTGAAGGCAGCTGGTTGCAGTGTTGTTTATTTAAGGCTATCAGAGTAAAAGGGGTGCAATACAAAGATCAAAAATGTGGTTCTAGAAGGTATTGACACAGGGGACTGAACGTAAATGTATGCCACATATTTTCTTTCAGATTTTGGTTAAAAAAAAAAAAAGAATTAGAGATGCATAGATATGAAAATTTGAGCCAATATCCAACATAAATACCGCTGTTATTGCCTATAACTGATATTTACTGATATTGTATATATTACATATATTTTACTACCATTTCGACACCTTGAAAAAAATGACTGCCCTGCTGACTTCACCACTACTTATCTGCTTCTCCCCACAATCATTACTGTCACATGATCAGACAAATACCACATGACCAACCTGCTCCCCCACCCCTCCAAAAACAAAAGGCAACAAGATGGAAATAAATATAGGTTGTTAATATCAGCCTAGTTTTAATTATTGGACCAATACCAATATGTTAAAAAATGATTAATATCGACCAATACCGATGTTAGTGCCAAATATCGTCAATCCCTAAAAAAATTTATTTCATGAAAAAAAAAACAAGTATTGTTTTTCTTTCAGGTCAAAATTGTTCACTGCTCTGTGTTGCTTTGGTCACATAAAATTCCAGTATGCAAAATGCATTAAAGTCTGTTTCTATAGCATGACATGTGATGCAATGTACGTTTGTTGTTGTTTTCTAGAGTCACACTAAAAGATATTAAAAGGAAAAAGGCTCTCTTCTGAAGACCTGCAAACAAAATCATTCTTCTAAACACATATTTTCTTTATATTTAGGTTCATTCAAAGGAATGGCAAGAACATGCCTTGGCTTTTCTCTCCCAGGCTGATTTTTGCGAAGTCTCTAGCGCCCTCTGTGGGAACATCAAGGGTGAACATCTACCATATCTCCATTAGCAAACTTCCTCAAGTTCTCTCAAGAAGCAGGCTGTCTCTTATCAGCTGTCTTTTGTTCAGTTCAAATAATAAGACAATAAAGACAAGGTTGATCTCTGTTGCTTTATTCCACAATAGCCTCATCTTATATCTTCCCAAAAAAAGATCACAAATCTGTATCATTTCACATTTTCAGCTAAATATACAAGCACAGACCTCACAATATAACAGCCTCCCATCTCTTAGAGGACAATGTTTTTTTGTTCTGACCATGCAGAAGCAACCATTCAGGATGGATCAGTCCATTGTAAGCATAAAATACTCAGTTTCCAGAATGAAATCTCTTCACAGCATGTGACCCAGTGTGAAAAAGACTGGACTAAAGGAGTTCTGATCACATCTCTGCCACAACACACTTCTTTGTCTTCAGGGAACAAATCCAGAAACCTTAGTGCAAATCTTGGAGATCACATTGCAGAACACAAGATTTTCAACACATGAAGTGACTAATATCTTGTTTATCACATGTATTTCTATGTATTTAGTGGAACTGTACAGGAATCACTATTTTGCAGACATTTGCATATATTGGGAAAAACAGTGAAAGCAGCTTTAGTCTAAATGGATGGGTTTTCTGCACAGCCTTGCATGATGATGGTTGATTTGATCTGTGTTGGAGCAAGAAGGGGCGAAAAGCCAACTACAGAGGAGGTCGTTCACCTGAGACCCGCGGCCAGCTTCTCCATGGCTGCTTTACGCTCCTCTGCTTTCTGCTGGGAACGCCGCAGAACATTCCTTAGCTCCTGGAGATGGTCCAGCGTGCCCACAAGCTCACCTTGCACCGTTTTCATCTGGCTCTCCAGCATCTGTGTGTGATGGAGGGAGTTTCTCCTGTACCGTCTGGTGGAGCGCACCTTCTCCTCCAGGTTCTCCACTGCAAGCAACAGAAGTAACAATGTAACACCAGAAACACAGATTCCAAATTGTGAAATTTGCATTACAGACCCATGTTCTCCTGGTAACCTTTGCTCTCTGAACTCAAATCTGTCTTCTTCTCCATCATATTCTTTGTTTGCTGCAGCATTTTCTCCATCTTGGCGAGTTCAGCAGCCTTGGTGTCACTGTCCCGGCGGATTCTCAGCAGCTCCTGCTCCCTCTGGGTCAGCTCACCATGAAACTTGCTCATTGCGAGTCCTGAAAAGTCTAAAGTTCAAAAATCAGAACACCAAACCTCTTCTGAAACCCCAGGCAAGAGCCTTCCAGACAGAAGGATGATACTTGGAAGATGAGTTTTTAGCATCTGAACTTGAAACCTCTGAGCAGCTCGGTCCTCCCTTTCCACTGCAGGAACACATGAAATACTGGTTTGTTTGCAGTTCAGCTGTTCTGCTGGTGGTATTTAGCTTTTTATAGTCCATAACCTCAGCACATGCCTGGAGGTCATCTGAACACAGTCTCTCTTAGTACAAAACATTACAATTAGCCAGTCATAAGACAGTTATTGCACAGCCCTAAAGAAACAGATCATTTTCTCAGTCAAGAGGCTGCAAAGAGGAAAGTAGACGCCTTAAAATAACTCAATGTACTGGAGAAGAAGAAAAAATTGATAACACTGTATTGAAACAATTGATGAAGAAGTTCTTTCTAAACAAGAAAAAATCAGCTTGTAAGGGGGTCTCTTAAACATAATGCAACTCTAGAAACAGATCTAGATTGGGTGCGAGCTGCATGCAATAAAAACATAGTGTGACAGAAAGAGAGAGAGAGATTTGCCATGAGACAGAGTCTAAGAGATGAAAATCCTAGTGATAAAAGTTTCATTATAATAATCTGTGTTCATTTTTTTGTGCAATACAGGATCATGCTACCCACACATTTCAGACACAACTGGACCAGAAAGAGACCACTAAGGGTGTTTTTACACCTGATAGTCCAGCAGACTCAGTTCAACTGTAGACCAAAGTTGCAATATTTGTTACATTTTGGGCTGGTGTGGTTTGCTTTCACACTGCACTGTGTCAAACAAATTATCCCTTCGTAAAACATTGTCCCCCCCCCACCTCGCCTAAAGGTGGTGCTGCACCAAGAACCACTGAAGGAAAAGACATGAAAACCTCTGAAAAAGACACAAAGCGCAACTTCGTTCTTCATGAAATCTAAACAAAAATGCAGTGGCGTCAGATTTTATCGGTTGCAGGATTTTGGTTTTGTCTTTGGTAAAATCCAAAAGCCATTTCGCACACTAGTGTAAGAGTCACACATTTGTTTTGGTTCTATTTACCCAGAATGCCCTGTGCTATAGTCCACTTCCTGGTTCTGGAGCATTCTCCAATCTGCTTGCATTCACATATGCATTCGAACCACACCAGAGTTCACTTCAACCAAACGAAGACCTAGGTTTTTAGGCGGACTAGAGTTTGCTTTGTTGGTCTGCGTCAGAGTTCGATTGCCCATTCACACCTCCGCAAACCAACCAGATTTTATAGGCAAACGAACCAGAGCTCAATTAAAGCAGACGAAACAGGGCTGGTGTGAATGCACCCTAACACACTATGTTGGGTAATTAAGGTCTGATATTGTCCTGCTGAAAAAGTGCCTTGAAAACATAGCCATACATCAGTGGTCTCCAAAGTGCGGCCTGGGGAGCAATTTGTGGCCCTCTGAATGATTTTTGGGTGGCTCCCCAAGCTCCAGTCTAGAATGGAGAAAATCTGGCCTGCAGGCATAGGTGGTGGATGCAGATGGACAAATTTCTATCTTTTAGGGCAACACTTTTTTTTTTTTTATTGACGAAGTTTTTGCATTCAACTTAGTTTTGGAGTAACTAGAACCCCAAACATTGACCTACTTTTGCTCTAAAGCAAATCTTACTTCTCATATAAGAAAACAATCAACCCAAAAAATTTAGAAACTGTGGGCCTTTTTTATGTTTTGTACATAAATGTTTTGTACAATGATTTACGCATCTGTTTTCTGCAAAAATCTGACCATTTTGTTCATTTTAATAATTTGAAGTTGTTTAGTTTATTATTGAGCAGATAAAATTAAAAAGCACCAAAAGTTTGTTTTAAAAATATTATTAAAAAACTAAAAATTTTGTATGCTTAAAGGACAAAAATCATACCTCAAAATATTGTTATTCCATGAATATCATTTAGTAAAAAACTTCCAAAAAACATTCCAGGTACCTGAAACTTAACTAACTTGTTTTTAGCATTCTTGTCAAAAAATGCTGATGGGTGGTGATGAGGGGCGGAGTTACCGTCCACTGAGGTCCTCAATTTTATGACGTGCACTGTGTTTCCTGTCGTCCTCTGTAGTGACGTCCTGCTCTACATTTGCCTTTCTTTTTATAAGTTCGGATTGTAATTTTCCCCTCGGAGCTTACTTATCCAAATCTGTTGAAGGTTGTTTTCTTTAGAGAAGCTGAAAAGTATTTTCTATTACTATTTCCAGTAGTATTTTCTTGTAACAATTAATTGCATGATTTGAACAATTAATTAATTAATCACTGGTGGCACTATTTATGTCAAACACTGAGGGGGTCACAGAAAATGTCAAAAACATCCAAGTGTTTTTTTTTTTTCAATATTCAGTGCTTAAAAAAATTTGGATATTTTTTTGATAATTTGACAACAAGCATATTTTAGGATTTTCTTTCATCTGATGTTAGCTTAAAAACACTTTCAGCTCTCCTTTAAGGTCGTTGTCCTGCTAGAAGATGAACCTGCACCCTAGTCTTGGGTCTTTTTTAGCCTCTAATAGGTTTCTATGTAGCATTGTCCCATATTTAAAACCATCAATCTTCCCATCAGCTCTTCCCAGGTTCCCTGCCCTGCTGTTGAAACACCTCCCCACAGCATGATGCTGCCACCACCATATTTCACAACAGGGATGGTACATTCATATTGATCTGTGTGATTTTCATCCATGCTAAATGAAGACTACTGATCTCATTTAATCAGAGCTCCCTGTTCCTCATGCTTGGCTTGTGGCAAACTTAAGACAGGGTTTTTCTTTTTTTTTTCTTTTTTTTTTTTTTTCCAAAAATCCCTTTCTTCACCCCACTCCTCCACAAGGGTGGTATTTGTGAAGTGTACAACTACCAGTCTGTCATTTTAGGTAGGCTTGGTAGGCTTGCAGCCATTCCATATTCTTTCCACCTTTTGATATGTTGGTGTGACATTTCAAATTTCTGTAAAAACATTGAAGTTTGCAACTGCAACATGTAAAACTGGGAAAAAGTTTAAAGGATATGAACACTTTTGCAAGGTAGTGTAAATCATCTTAAAGAGAGAATTTGGACGTTTTTGAAATGGGGCTCTGTGAAGTCAATATCAGGAGTTGGCATCTTACCTACGGAAGATGACATTTAAATAGAATTATTCATACAGGATCAATGCAACTAGCCAGTCATGACCTCTGATAGGGTAGATTTTAGCTGATAAGATAACTCCACCTTAACAAATCATATTAATGCAAGTGAATGCTAGGCTAGGTCTTCTTGGTGTTAGAACCACTGTGAAAACATTTTGCGCTTCTATGGAGTAAAACTGTGGAATAGTGTCAGTGTAGATATACCAGAAAGTCCAAACATCACTCAGTTTAAAGATTAAATATACTGTAGTAAAATGGCATTTAGTTAAGGAGGACCTGACTTATTCTTAGGCTATGTGTTTCTGTTGTACAGTATGTGTACAGTGCTTTGTTTTGCTTTGTATGTATTCCTATGTAACTTAGTAGTGACCATTTTTCACACAAGTTAAAGACCAATGATGAATTGATAGGCACAAAAATAAACCTAGAATATGCACTGCTCAAAAAAGGAAACACTAAAATAACATCCTAGATCCCACTTCAGCCACATGATGTAGTATTATCATGCTTCAGAAGGAACCCAGGGCCCACTGCACCAGCATATGGTTTCGCAGTGGGTCTGAGGATCTCATCCTGGTACCTTCTGGCAGTCAGGGCACCTCTGGCTAGCACACGGAGGGCTGTGTGGCCATCCAAAGAAATGCTTCTCCACACCATGACTGACCCACTACCAAAGCGGTCATGTTGGAGGATGTTGCAGGCAGCATAACGTTCTCCACATTGTCTCCCGACTGTCACAAGAACTCAGTGTGAACCTCATCCATGAAGAGAACAGGGCGTCAATGGCGAATTTGCCAATCTTGGTGACATACAAAAGTGACCAAGATGAGGATGAGAACAGAGAACTGGTCTGTGGTCACCACCTGCAGAACTACTCCTTTATAAGGGTTCTCTTGGTAATTGCCTCTCATGTCCACACCTGTTGTCTGTTTCATTTGCACAACAGCAGGTGAAACTGTTTCACTCTGAGTGCTGCTTCCTAACTGGACAGGTTGATTTCACAGAAGTGTGATTGATTTTGAGTTACATTAGCTGCGTTTCCAATACAAAGATGTGCAAATCTCTGTTGATTTTCTGCTAATATCGAAAAAACACAGTTTTGCAATTGTGGTGTTTCCATTAAATAGAAAGGAAATTAAAATCACACGTGAATAAGCTTATTCACGTGATAAATCACTAAAACATGCCGCGCCATGATCCTCCAACTACTTCTTGTTGTCATCTTCTTCGTGGTTTGTGCCAGTGGCAACATCTGGTTGTTGATCATGTGACTCATGTGATGCGAAAAAAAAAAAGTGTTCCAATTGTAGTTTTGTGAAGTAAACCAATTTCGATACGGCTGAAAAACCACCTTATCCTAGCGCCAAAAGTTTTTCTCGAAAAAGGAGAATTTTTTCGAAAATGGCGTGTTTCCATAAAACAAATTTATTTTCGTTATTTCAATTTGTGCAATTTCAAGGTTAATGGAAATGCAACTAATGTGTTGTTTAGGTATTGTCTTTATTTTTTTTAGCAGCATATGTCTTCCCATCCCATTTTGAACATAAAACTGAGCTGTTATCCTGTGAATAAAGTGAAATCTATATCAGTGTTTGTTTTACCCTTTTATTTTCCAATTATGTTCGAAATAAACTAATATACTAAACTAAACTAAGTTTCCTTATTGTGTCAAACAATTATTTTATTTTCTCAGTTGAACAATCTCTGTCTTACTCTGCTAAGGCTGTTGGTTATTTAAGTCTGACTGATCAGTTTAGCAAATCCAAATTGAACTGAAACTAAGGAGGTTTAAATTAAAAAATGAAAAAAAAAACATTTTTACTTAATACAGGAAAAAAAAATAGTGGAACAACTTGTATATTGTTTGTCACTTCAAATTGTACAAGAGGCTTTTAAGTTCAAACAAGATGTCTGCGGGGGGGCATTTGTGGCCCTTGGATTAATTTTGTGTGGCCCCAAACTGCAGTTCAAGAATGATACAAATTTGGCCCGCCCAGCACATGATGCAGATGGAGACTTTTTATTTGTAATCAGAGTAAAATTATTGCAGACATAATTTTCTTACAATGGAAAATGTTAAGTACAACATAAAGTATTCATCGTTTTATAACCAAGCTTTTATAATAACTAGAACCCTGTTTATCCAGTGAGTTTTTGCTGAAAAGCTGACTTTGCTGCACCCGAATCAGCTTTTATTTGATTTATTGAACTTGGCTAAACATAGCAAGCGTTCTGAAAGAAAGTGACCCACATCTCATGACTGAAAATAAATTTGTTCAAAAGAATTTGAAAACTAGATGCCTTTTTTACTACAGCTTTTTAAGTTTTGGATCTACAACAATTAATATTGCTTTCCCACAAAATAACTTTTAAAAAATCACTCTACTTTGCTTGATTTTAGCTTTTTAAAATTATTATTATTATGTTCTTGGCCTCTGATTACTTTTGACAATTTCGACAATTTTGGCTGACGTGACAAAAAGTTTGGACACCCTGGGTTTAGGTGATTAAAAACTAAGTTCTTTACTATTTTGCAAAATGTACCTTTTCAGTGATCAAAGATTTTTGATGAGATTTTGACAAAAATAATGGTGAGACTCAAGCTATGTTTGCCTTGTAGACAAAATACTCTGCAGATGCTCCATTTATACCTCTTCCCAGCACCCTCATGTCACCAAGTAATCAGCACAACATAGAATGTGCTTCTTCTGATTCCTTTTGAGTGTTTCAAACTTTTGATAAACATAAGCTCTACTGGGACACAGACTGCTCTTTTATTCTGTTGATCAAAACCTGATTTGATCGGAGTTTTAATCAACCTGTGCTATTATTGTTTTGCCACACATTCTTGTTGCCTCTCAGGCTATTTGTGGCTTCTTTCTTGTTCTACTGGATGACTTGCTCTTTCTCTAAAGCAACCTTCGTCCTGCAGGCTGATCACATGCAAAGATTAATGACAGAAAATAAAAAACCAAAACAAAAATCAGATTGTTATGAAACTGAACATGAAGTGCAGCCAGTTTTGGTGGATAAATCAAATTGGACATGATTTTAAAACAGGGGTCTCTATTTTCTGAACAGAATGCTAAACTTAAACAGAAATAGAATAGCTGAGACTGAAGCAGAGACTGAAGTCACTTTTCCAAAGTCTTTACTGCATTCACAGGAAAGAAGAACAGTGACCGAGAATATTGTGCATTATTCCTGCATCCGGTTTGTGTGGCAGTCAGATGAAGAGTTTCTTCTCTGGAGCTACGTGGACGTCAGTCGTCCTACAAACAGGCTGCATGTGGTGCACTAGATCCATATACTCACTGCTGAACGAGTTTATTTATTTCCAAATATAAACTGAGTCAGAAACTTGGCACTGTTACTGAAAAGAGTTTAGCTTCTCATGCCATGTTTGTTCGGCCGACTGTGCTCTAAATCCCTCTGTTTATTACAGGTCTCCATCTGCGAAATGCTCCTCAGCAGGAAACTAGAATTATGAGTGGGTCGTCCTTGACAATATTTAATTCTACAGACTCACAGAGAAAACATTAGTCATCACATTTACATAAAGTACGCTGAAAGTCATTTATCGCACCATCTGGGATGCAGTTTTAAGCCTGGGCTGCATATTTTCAGAGATGCTGCAGAGTAAAAGTGCTTCACTGTATGGGATGTGAGATAGTTCTCTGAGGGAGACACATCAAGGGACTTCTCCATCTGGAAGAAACGACACAAGTTCCCAAGAATAAGCCAGTAGTACCAGACTGTTCTGGTTTACACTGTAAGGGCATCAAATGTACGGCATATCTGCAAAAGCATGATGCTTATTTTAAAAATAAAAATCACTCAAATAGATTAGATCAACATGTTCCAATAATAAGGTACTTCAACTCAGGCAGTTCAGACACTGTGGGGCTGCCTGACACTAACAGGCTGCTGAGACTACAGCCCACCACCTTGTGGTGGCTGAGGTAAACAGCGACTTAACGTCACAGCTCTCTGCAGCAAAGATGGAACGATTTTGATCCCATGTGAATCGCAGATATTTCACAATAAAATTCCAAAAATCTTTAGTGTGTTTCTGTTAGGAAATGAGACCGGTATCTCTCAAAAGATAAAGCAAAGTTAACTTAGTATGGGAGTGGTTAAAAAACTTTGTTTTTGTTTTTATTTATGTTTCATTAAAATAAAGGACACATCCAAAATTATTCATAACCTCTATAATCAATGAAAAAGAGCTTTCCTTGTATTACAGCAATCAAACCCTTCACTATTAAAACAAATGTGTTTATATCAACACAAACTGTCAAAACCCAACACAATAGTGTGTCTATATAAGGATGACACATTTTATGTTCAATTCAACACATTTCCTGTGCTACTAATGCAATACACTTATTGTGTTAAAATTGTTTAACACAATAATTGTGTTGTTTCACACAGTTATTGTGTTAAATAACTTTAACACAGCAGCAACTACTGGCACAGTAAATGTATCAAATTGAACACAAACCCAATAGTCATGTTTTTGGACTATGGGAGGAAGCCAGAGTACCCAGAAAGAACCCACACATGCACAGGGAAAACATGCAAACACCATGCTGGGATTCAAATCCATGACCTTCTTGCTGTAAGGCAACAGTGCTACCAACTGCTCCACAGTTGAGCCTCACAGAGAGAAACTACCTTAAGCTAAATCGAAAATCAATAATGTTTTTTCGCACGTTGTCCCTGTTAAATAAACTAATAAACAAACAAACAAAAAAATGGCACCCAGTCACTCAGTTGACTGTTTTTCCTGTGGAAAGTTCCAGAACTGCAGACATTCAAGAAGTGACGAGATTGGTCAATGCTTTAACACATATTCTGCGTGTGCAGTTGTTTAAATAAAACACATAAAGTGGAGAAAACAACACAATATGTGTTTACTTTATGATAGCACAGAAAATGTGTTGCAAAACAACACATTTGTTTTAAGAGTGTTCATTTAACTGCTGAACAGCCTTTTCTTTGATGATGAGCTCAAAGTCTTTGATGATGAAAGGCCTCCTCACTATCACCCTAATATTTAGCTCCTTCCATAGGTTCAAGTCAGGACTCTGACTCTGTTGGGTTGCTCAAAAATATTAATATTACTTCCAGTCAGAAGAAAATACAAGATTATTTGAAAGTTAAATCTAACAGGGATAAAAATTATTCTGGCCCTGACTGCACATGCCCATTTCAACAAGATGGAAACCCCAGACCTGAAATATAGGTGTGAGTAAGGTAATATTTCAGTAATGTGAGTGTTTTTAGTGTTCAAAAATCCATATCAACGTATGTATTTTATTACAGATACTGAGTAGGAATATGCTGTGAAACTGAAATCCTTTTACCTAATAAATCAAATTTAGCAGCAGAAATGTTGTGGATGTTTTCCAGACAGAGAATTGTACCTCAAGTGTTGGAAATCTTTTTTATATATAATGTATTAGATTTGACTAAATGATTTATTCACAGCTGAGCATCAAATCAAACAATATAGCCGGTGTTATTCACAGTGTTTCCTCTGCACCAAACCTTGCTGATTGTTAGTTCTCTTATGAAACATTTTTTTACCTACCCACTCACAGCTTCAGGGTACACAGCACTACAACATTTCTTCATAGAATCCTTTAAATGTTCTCCAGACTCTAAATGGCTTGTTAAATCTGTTTTTCCTGACAATGATGCCAGATTTGTTTAAATCAATTTTTCTGCTGTTTCCATAAGGAATGAAGCAAGGAAGCTATCCTACCCCAGCTCTGTTTTGCTTTATAAATCATTCTCTTTGTGCAATTAACCGCTGTCTCCAATTAATAAAAACAAACTGCTCTGTTATACTCCAAAACCAATATCAACTTTTATGAAATGCAAGTGATGAGCTATAACTGGTGTCCATTGTGATGAATGATAATACCAGTGCAGACCAGCTAAAGGACTTTATAGCACAATTTATTAGTCCAGTGCCTTTGGATTCTGTCCTACTGTACAAATATCTGTTGATTTATAAGATACCAACTAAATGACATCCTTCAAATGCTGATGTTCATAGAAAAATGACTAAATTAAAGATTTTTTTTAAAGACTGTGTCAGTTTCTTTCCACGTTACAATTATGGACCACTTTGTGTTGGTCCAGCACATAAAACTGCAATAAAATACATTTAAATTTGTGTTTGTACCATGACAAAATGCAGAAATGAGTGATCAGTTTCATATTATTTCATTCAAAAGAGCTTCATTAGCCTAAAAAAGTTATTACAGATGTTTTTCTGGCACTTATTGATCAGCTAACTTTTTCAGCCCTTTGCCTCACTCCTTCTTTATCTCTGGAGTCTGAGGAAGAGGTAGCTGGTATGACTGAACCAGAACAAGGTTGCATGTCCAGATGGTGTCAGCTTCAGAGTACTGAAGAACTATTGCAACCAGTTATGTGCGATTCTGAAGCCCCACTTTAACCTGAGCCTGACTGGAAAAGGTTCCAGTGTTGTAGGAGACGTCTTGTCCTCATTAAAAGAAACTCATCAATCAGTCCTTAACAACTATACATTAGAACTTTTGTCCTGAGATCACATATCATGAAAGTCCCATAGAGACTCCTATTGGCCAACCTGAGTAAGCAGACAATTCCTTTCAGCACCTACTGCAGCTTGGCTAATGAAGTTACAGTTGAGGACACCATAATACACCTGCTTAAATAAACTGTCATCCAGACAAAGTAGGCAGCACTATGAGGATCATGTTCTTTGATTTCTCCAGTGCATTTAATACAATTCAGCCTAATTTGCTTTGTCAGAAACTCCAGAAGACACAGGTGGAGACTCTCATATTGCCTGGATTAATGACCACCTGCCAAGCAGAACACAGTTTTTGAGATCAAAAGGTTCTGTCTAACCAAGCAGTAAGCAGCACAGGAGCACCACAGGGAAACTGTACTCTCACCTTTCCTTTTTACTCTGTACACTTCAGACTTCGAGAACAAGTCATACTCCTGCCATCTGCGGAAATACTTAGATGTCTCTGCTGTCGTCAGGTGTATCAGAGATGGATGAGATAGTTGGGGTTTTTGATATGGGCAGTTTGGCTTAGTGATCAGGACAGCAAGGTCTGGAGGTCACCAAAAGAACTGAGTTTTAAAGGAAGGGAATTTGCATGTGGCATGGGTACCCCTGTGTTGTGCACATCGTAAGCAGTGTAAGAAAATATTCATACACAACAGGTGGATGTTGATGCTTTAGTTGGGGTCTAACCTACAGCAAATGATTCAGCACAAAATTAAGGAGGCAGTTCTCCTTTTAAAGAATCTTGTACCCATTTAAGCATCTCTGGTTACAACTCTTACACTATGTGCACTGCACACCAGGTCTTGATGCTCAGTTCCGATTTTTTGCTGAAATCCAATTTTTTTTTTTTTTTGCAGGGTCTTTGATTCTAGCAATTAAACACATCCGCAATCAGACTTCGGTGTGAACTGTTTATGACCCTAAAGCGACCCACATGTGCAGAAAAGAACGTAAATGTCACATAGCAGCACACTGTTTACAGAAGTAATAATGGATGTGTCGTCTACGGATTGATTTAAAGTTGTTAAGCAATGGGAGCCGAAAGTATTGTCGTGTCCAAAGTTACACTGCTGACCAAAGTGTCAACACTGTTTGCTTCAGTCATTGTTTTACGTCTGGATTTACCCCGTCTAGCTTCTTCTGGTGCACCATTATAAGGCATGTCTCACACCAATGACTAAAAGTCAGATAAAATGGGATGACCTTTCTGACTGCAGACACTTTGAAAACTATTGGATACATACCAGATTAAGTACCACTGGAAGTGGAACAAATCGGATTTTTTTTAGGGGGTAAAAAGATTGGAATTTAGCTGCCATGAAAAAGTCGACATAGGTTGCATATGGGCAAAAATATCGGATTTAGAGTTCTGATTTTACTGATTTTTGGGGGTGTGGGCTTGTGATTAGTTGTGTCTGCGGTGGCCAAAGAAGAGACTCGCCCTTGACACCGCTCATGCAAGAACCGCCACTGCCAGAAACTAATAAGACCAGGTCACCTTTCAAGATTTGGCACAAAGTATCACACTGAAAATTTGACCTTCTTAATTAATCTGAATGTTCTGAAAAGAATCACATCAATAATAAATCGGACTGATAAATAGAAGTCAAAGTACCAGCTTTTTAACAGGTAACTGTCCTCGCTCTGTAATTGGTCTAAAAATCCCCCCCACCCAACAGAGATCATGGCCCCACATGAGGGTGCCTCGGCTGCAGTCGGCGGCGCGGCTCAGTCTGCTTCCTCGCTGCGCCCCAGCTCACATCCACGGCGCTGCCGCCAGGATCGATCATTCTTTATCTCTCGGGATGTTTTTCACGGTTGGTCCACATGATGCTGCCTGATGCAAACGTGGAGTGTGTGGCAAACTGATTTAGTCCGTAGCAGACGTGAGATGCTCCGCCTTCGCCATGGCCAAAGGTCCGTTTCCATGGGGGGTCCTCAAAAAACCTCTGTACGTCCAGGTAGGCTCTCGGGAAAACCCTCTCTTCCCATTACATTAAAAGCTGTGTGTGAGCTCAATCGGCTGTTGCATGGAGAAAAAGAGACGATGCAACTGATCGCTGTTACATTCGTGGCATGTTTGCCCGTCAAATTTGGATTCTGAATGGCTGCAAATCGGTAAAATCATCTGAAGGTTTCTCCGAATGACTCATAAAGTCACTTGATGCTCGACAGGGATCAGCCGTCCTCCTGAGCCCGGTTGCTGTAGCAACCACTTCCATGGTGCAGATGGTACATCACACATTCAAACTGGGCTGCTCTGAAAACAGCAAAAGTTTTAAAATCATAGTACAGGACGTGTTCGCTTCTCTCATTTGTTGTCACCCCTGGTTGAGGTGCGTTCAGTATTCTCCCAAAATTACATGGTTTATTGCCGCTGCATCTCACACTGATTTTTTTTTTTTTTTTTAATTATTATTTTTTAGAAAATTAAACCTTTCATTTGAATACATTTCTTAACTGTGTGAACAATCTCATGTTAAAAACTACAGTTTTTAACAGAATCATCATTGCACACTTTTTTGCTTTTTTTAACCGCTACCATAACATTTCATAACTCATATATAGAATCATCACACATACAGTGAAATATTCCAAACCTTTGTTTCCAGTAATTTCAATGATTATGGGTTAGAGGTAAAGAAAACCCAAAATTCATTGCCTCAGAAAATTAGAGCAACACATTAGACCAATCAAAAATGGATGTTTTAGGCACAAATGTCAAGCTTATGAAAAGTATTCTCATTTCTATGCACTCAATGTTTGTTTGGGCGCCTCTTGCATGAATTACTGCAACAATGCACCGTGGCATAGAGGCCATCAGCCTGTAGGTGTAATGGAAGCCAAGGTTGCTTTGATAGCTGCCTTCAGGTCATCTCTGCCTTGTTGGGTCTGGTGTCTCTCACCTTCATCTGGACAACAGCCCAGAGATTTTCTATGAGGTTAAAGGTCAGGGGGGATTTGCTGGCCAATCAAGAACAGGAACATCATGGTCACTGAAGCAGCTTTTGGTATCTTTGGTAATGTGGGCAGGTGCCAAGTCCTGCTAGAAAATAAAACCAGCGTCTCAATCAAGCTTGTCAGCACAGGGAAATGTGAAGTGCTCTAGAATTCCCTGGTAGACGGCTGCATTGACTGTGGACTTCAGAAAACCCAGTGGACCAACACCAGCAGATGACATGGCACCCCAAACCATCACTGACTGGAAACTTCACACTGGACTTTAAGCAACATGGATTCTGTGCCTCTCCTTTCCTAGAATGTGACACCATGAATGTCCATTAATGACCTTTTTCACAGTATTCTAATATTCTGAGAAACTGAATTTTGGGTTTTCATTACCTGTAAGCCATAGTCATCAAAACAAAGGTTTGGGATATTTTACTCTCTGTGTGATGATTCTATATGTGAGTTTCACTTTCTGAGATGGCTGGCAAAAAACATTGCACATTTATGCAATATTCTAATTTTTTGAGATGTACTAGTAGGTGTTTTATAAGTTTCCAAAAAAAACAACAACAAAAAACAGTTTGGAAAAAAATTATTTCGTTAAAACAAAAACAAAAACTGATCTTGTGGTCAATGAAATTTCAGTGCTTCTGTCCATTTCCCTGCCAAGGTAATTGTCATTACTTTCCATGAAGTCCTACCAGTCTACAGGCATTAAAATGAGTCTACATTTCAACATATTTATCCTTTGTTTTATGCAAGACCCACCTGGAGTGTTTGTTGCAAAGACACTCCAGGTGGACCATGTTAAAGTTAAAGTCCAAGCAAACACCACATATTTGAGTTTGTGAATGTATGACAAATTAGGCATTTTGCTGACATCACTGAATACATTATCTATCTATCTATCTATCTATCTATCTATCTATCTATATATATATATATATATATATATATATATATATATATATATATATATATATATATATATATATAGAGAGAGAGAGAGAGAGAGAGAGAGAGAGAGAGAGAGAGAGAGAGAGAGAAAATCGCCAATTACTAATTGGTGTGTCTAAAACTTTGACCAACCTGAAAAAGTAAATTTAAAATGGCAAAAGCAAATAAGGTGGATTAGCAGTGCTTGCCAGCAACTGATGGTGTCATCCAGGAAATGTTACTCTCGAATATTTTTTCTGCATGCTTGTTAGCAGGTGTCATACTAGGGGTAGGCATTTATTGTATCGTCTATCATTTCTCCTGAACATTTTTTAAAATCACGATGAGAATTTTAATTTATCGTTGTCCCAACAGTATTATCAGAAATGTTATTTTTTTCTATTTTCTCCACTGTTTGTTCCATTAGAACATTAATAAATATCAGTAAAGTGGAAGATATGTTTAAATACAGTTACTTTGTGCAGTTTAGTGATATCAGTCACACTTCTTTAAGTCATGGGCATCTTAAAGAAGCCTATTTTAAATGGGAATGTTTCTGTGTTTGTTGCATTGTGAAAGCTGTGTTATGCAGTCACATCCATAAAGTTACCTGAAAAAGAAGTAATAAATGTTTTTTTTAATCATAATTTTTATCATTATCACAATACTACCACAAAATATCGCAATAAAATTTTAAGCCCATATCGCCCACCCATACGTCATACATGAGACTGTAATACACCAACGCAAATTGGTGTATTACAGTCTCATGCAAGACTGATGGTCTTCAGTCAGAGGCCTTCTTAGAGTCGTTGCAACACTGACTGATACTGGAGATACTTTCTGCTCACAGCATCGCCATCCACAACGACTCTGAGAAGATGCTTGGATGGTATGAGTTACGATAATATTCAATTTCCCTTTGGGATAAATAAAGGATTTTTGAATTTGAATTTATTTTGGAGAACCAAAAAATCGTCCACTGGTGATTTTGTTAAAAAATGTTACCAACAGTGGTATCCATCATAGGTGTTAAACTGCTTGGAAAGCATCTCAAGGACATGCAGATGTCTCAGCCACTCAGATACGGTATTCAAATCCAAGGTAAAAACTCAGACCAATATTCATATTCAGCCTATTGGAACTGGTTTGCTTTTTTCCCCCATGGTTAAAGATACTCAGCTGAAGCCACTTGTTTTTCCTAATTTAGGCAGTTTCATCTTAGCTGGCGCACACCTCCTGTCTGCACACACACACACGCATGTTAGAGACAAAAACTGTCAAGAGAAGTAAAAGAAGGAAGAGAGAGCCGCTCTCAAGGGACAGCTCCAAGCATTGCTCCGTTTTCTAGGCCACCACAGCCTTCCAGTGACAACATCGGAGGTGTCATTCAGGGATCCTCTGAAGGGAACTATTTCCACTAAAAATACAAAAACTGACTACTAGACAGACAGGAAATTTTACTCCTGTTCCAGGTTTAGATTTACCATTCTGATTCAAATTATATTGTGATTTAGAATATATCATTTAACATTTACATATTTGAAAATGTGTTACATTTGCATTAAGATTCAAGTTAGTATCAGTACTAATCCAGCTGTTTTGTGAAGGCATCAGAGGTTTGATAAAGAACATTAGTGAACAAACACCATCATGAAGCTCAAGTGACGTGGCAAGCAGGTTGCAAGTTTAAAGCAGAGTTTAAAACTATATCCCAAGCTTTGAACATTGCAAAGTCCTCTCCACAATCCATCATCAGAAATGGAAAGAGTATGAGGGAAGAAAACCAAATGCGAAAAACTAACGCTGCATATTACCCTGAACATACCACTCCCATGGTAAAACATGGTGGTGGAGGCATCATACTGTGGGGATGCTTTTTTTCAGCATGGATGGCAAAGTTGGTTATGATAGATGGGAAGATGGATGGAGCTCAATGCATGCTGACCTTAGAGCAAAACTTGTTAAGACTGGAGTGAACATTCACCTACAATAGAACTGTTTAGACCAAAGCATATTCATGTGTTAGAATTGCCTAGTCAAAGTCTAGGCCTAAATCTAAGGGAGAGTCTGAAGCAATTCTTAAGAGTTGATGTTCATAGACATTTTCCATCCAATTTGACTGGCTTAAGCTATTTTGCAAAGAAGGACTGGCAAAAAACTCAGTCTGTTGACATTAGGGCTACAGCTAACAATGAGATTAGTAACTGAGTATTCTATCAATTATTCTGATGATTAATTGATTAACTGGATAAAAAATTGGCACATTTTGCAGATTTATCATTTGACCACTTAAGTTTATTTTATGGAGTTTTAGAAATACAAAAGAAAATGCAAATAAACAAACAATGTGAATGCTTGATCATTTGGAGCAAAGGATGCATCTGCAGTGAAAAAAATACTTCTAACACCAACATGTGAAAAGCTCAGCCCTTTCTGCTTGCATCAGTCCAAAGTAGGACTGATCTGTTGATTATTAAAAAAAAGATTAATAATTGGATAGCAAAAAGTGCCTATTAGGAGATATTTTTACAGAATTAGGTGGAGCTAAAACTATGCAACTTAAGGAATTCTAGGTAGAACATATTTACAAACAAAGAAAGATTTTCATATGAAATGCAAAATATATATTTTTGGTACAATTTTGGCTTCATTACTGCTTTGAGTGTTGTTCTTTCAGCAAATGGCCTCTTTTAGAGTCTGTGTACTCCAGTTAACGATTAATCGATTACTAAATTAGCTGACGATTATTTCATTAATTGATTCATCATGATTAATATGATTAATCATTCCAAGCCAAGTTGATATGCAAGGCTGGTAGAGACATACTCTCAACACCTGCAGCTGTAGCGGAAGTATTGGCCCTTTTTCTTCCATATCACAATTATGGACTACTTTGTGTTGATCTATTCCATGAAATGCCAAGAAAACATGTTGACAGTGTGTGGGTTCAGTGTCGAGTATTGTGGTCCTCCTGCTGTTAAACCTGAAAAAAAAAAAATCTCTCAAACTGAGTAGGTTCTCACTGATTTACTCAGATTCTTTCATTGCACCTTTAATTTTGCTGAATTCCAAGTTTTAGACAGCAGGTCATTCTGAATCTGTAAAATAAACATCATAAACAGCCATTTTTCTATGGATTCTGTCCAAAAGTCCAAAGTTATTCATTTAAGCAGCTCCAGGAACTTAGCAAAAACAAAAAAGTATTTTCTCTTGTGCAAATGTCTTAGTACACTTAAAACAAGACAAAACTAACTTACAAGTAACTTTTCAGCAAAATATAGGAGCTTGTTTTAAGTCAGTAATTTTTTACTATTAATTTTTAAAAAGTACTATACCAGGTCCTGGCAGATTTTTTTCACTTATGGTTTTCTCTGTTTGATGTGGCCCTCTAGAGTCTGATGGGCCACATTAATAGCTATGGCAGGCCAGATTTGGCCCGCAGTCCTTGAGTTTGACATGTTATAAGTGAAAAAATCTGCCAGTGGAACTAACTTTAAAAAAAAACAACTTGCTTGTAAGTTAGTTTTGTTTCATTTCAAGAGTACTAAGATGTTTGCACTAGAAACTAGACAGAAATACTTGGTAAGATTTTGTGTTCTTGCAGTGAATCTCCTGTGAGATTCACAGCCTGAGGCCACACATAACTGAAAATATGCTTCAGTATTAATTTAGCTTGTAAGTTTGTTGTCAGAGCTGAGAAAGTGTCTGGTCAGCAGGGTTTGTGGAGGTAGCTTGATGAAGAACAGTTTTTCCATCAGAATTTGAAGGGAGAAGCGGAAAAGGCAGTCCTTTCCCAGACGTTTCACCTGGCTCACGCTTCATGTGCATAATTTACGATGGCTGTCTAATATGTCAGTAATATTTGACGAAATGTCTCCTCAAGGCCTCCCCATCTTTCGTTTCAGAGCCTCCTCTCATCTGCACAGCTGCCCATTAAACAGCAACCTCTGAGGGAAAGCTTTATAATCATACATAATGGATGAATGGTGGGCATGCTGCAAAAAAAAAAAAACAAAAACCAAGCGTTAGAACTGTAATATGCTGCTCGTGATCAGCTTTAATCTCCTCTCTGCCTCAGTAGTTCAGCATCAGGTAGGGCTTTGGAGCGGTACAGCATGTCCTCGATTCTTTGCATGCAGTTTAGCTGAAGCTTCAGGGCTGAATTAAAAAAAAAAAAAAAAAAAAAAAAAAGCTCTCTGACAGGGCGCTGTGCGTTGGTGTGGAGGAGGGAGATCATCCAGATAAAGACAGGCAGCTTTTTTTTTTTCCTCCACCCATCTCCACATATGGCCACAGTCAGTCTCTAATTAATAGCTGTCACAGAGGCCACAATCAATATTGCCTCATTAGCCATGTTTGTGTAAGTCTCTTCTCTCACAAAGGGTCAATACAGAATCCCATGGATGGAAGTGCATCAGAGAGAGAGCTGAAATGAAAGCCACAAAGTATCAATTAGAAAAAGCCAAGCTGTGTATTTGTTTTCCCCACAGAGGGATATTTCCATCATGCTATTGCTGCGGATGGTTTCCACCTACGGAAAAAAACTGATGCAAGGTACGGGCGGCGCTCAGTCATGTGGCCAGTGCAGTTAAATTTCCACCGAGTGGTCATGGTCAGATTTGTAAGTAAGCCAATCAATAAAAAAATAGCTGACGGGTAATTATTGCTTCAAAAACAGAGAGATAACACTGGATTTTATTTTCATTTAGATCATGTCGTAAGTTAGAGATGTTTGTTTTTACACCAGCTATGATAAATGAATGAATTTGCAGTTTTGTTGTGTCGCACAAAATTTATCCATCCACATATTTATCAATTTCACATGAATTTTGTTGCAATTCCATGGAGCGTTTATGTCATATATATTTAAAAAGAATTTCATTTAGAGTTTAGTTTATTGTTGTACCTTATCAGTTCAGAAGTAATCACATATCAACTGAACATTATGAGAATATCACTTGGAGTTACTAATGAATAGAAAGAAAATACTTCTGATAACTAAATGGTAAATAGAAAATAATGAAGGAAGTTATTATTCCACTGATTAAGTTCTCAGGTTTCTTGGAGCTTTTTGAATTTTTATATACCTTGAGGGGAAAATGGTTTCCTGTTCTTTATCTAGTTCTAACTACGGTTAAGCCCAAAATTATTCACACGCCTCCTGGCAGATTTAGATTTAAAGTAGCGGTGGGACTCGATTAAAATTTTTAATTGAGTTAATTGCAGGGTCTGTAATTCTTAAATTGCAATTCAATCATAAACCATATATCAACAAAATAAGCAACATTTTTAATTCAAAAACCCTTTTTGTTGCTAAATTAATGAATAAATAGACATATGAGCTCAATAACAAAGACATTTATTGTTTTTAATTTGTTATTCAGGTAATCTGTTATTCAGTGCTATTATACTTATTCAGCTTTCAAGTGTTCCAGGAACACCTGATTATTCAAATAACTTCTTTGAAAAAATCCTTCTGTAGAAATGTGGACTGTGGATGTTGACATTAGCGTTGGGGACGTCTGTGCTGCTGCAACATGTTTAGCATTGAGATGCTATTTTAGGCTTGAATAGGTCAACTCCTTTTTGTACAACTTGAACACAGTAGGCTGTTCCAGGGTCCCATCAGATCGTTTTTTGAAGCAAAAATTAAACTCCAGTGATCCAAGAGAAGTGGCTTTGTCGTCCATCGCTGGATGTTGTTTGCGCATCAGATTTACAGGCGTACCAGAAACGCACAAATACAAAGCTTCCGGGTGGAACATTTGTATGGAAAAAAATCTGATTAATTGTGTTCAAATTTTAAAACATTAAAATCTATGTAATTAATTAATTGAAATTAACGCGTTAAAGTCCTGGCCTTAATTTTAAGTAATCTTTTAATTTGTCAACATGTTTCTTTTCACTGGAAGTATTAAGAATCTAGAGTGGCCCAGCAAGAGGCCTGACTTGAATCTGATAGAGAATCTGTCGGGAGACCTACAGATTAGGGTGATGTCATGAGGTCTTCCAACCTCAGAGTTGGAGCAAGTTACCAAAGATAAATCATCTAAATATGTCTATATCAAAATAGTCATGAAAGTGTTTCCATTGATTGAGATGGGTATAAATCTTTTTCAATTAATACTCCTTTCAGATTGTTTTATTATCTTTGTCAGAGATGCCTGATCAGAAACAAACTCCTTGGTTGAATGAAAATAATTTTAAATCTAAATCTTTCAGGGGTTTGAATAATTTCTGGCCTACTGGCATAAAGCTTGAAGTTCAGAAACAACTTGGATTTAACCATCAACCCAGTAAGAGATGATTGTGAACTTAGGCAGACTCATTCGAAGATTTTGCAGCATTTTGGATATTAGTAGCAGGAGCTGCAGATCCAGTGGGTTTGGGGTTAATCTGGGCCATAGTTGGACTGGAGCTGGCTATGGGTGCAATGGGAAGCATTGGTAATGCTGGGTCAGAGTGATGATGGTGGACCTGTTGGGGGTAATATTGGTGATGCACAGACCCATTCACCAAGGAGGACCCCTGAGCCACATGGTGAAGCTGCAGAGGCTCATTAGGGGACACCAGTCCAGGGGTGTCCCAGTGACCCACACAGCAGTGGAGTGGGTCACTGCCATGTTCAGATTCCTGCACATCTTAGCCTTAGGCAGCAAAGAAAGACCACAGGGATCTCATTACCCAAATTTATAATATTACAAACTGTTTTATATAGGTTATCTGATGTATATATTGATTTTTTTTTTTATTATTTATAGTCTCCACAGTGTTTATAATTAGCACCATCACCTCGGTTAGAGGTCTGTTGGTTCAATTCTCAGTTTGGATCTTCGTGTGTGGAGATTGTATGTTCTCCCTCTGCATTGGTGGGGGTATAAGTTGGTGTGTACATGTTTTTTGGGTTTTTGTTTTTTTTTTTTTTTGTTTTGTTTTTTGTCTTTTTCTGTGTTGCCCATGTGATGGACTGGCAGCCTGTCCAGAGTGCACCCTGGCTGTGGTATGTTGATTGTTGTTCGGTTTCAGAAAATGAATGAATCTATTTATAGTACCAATTCCTAGCTGCAGTTGAGATACGGACAGGGGAACATTCAGTGTTTCAGCGTTGGAGTTAAGTAAAATCTCAAAATACAACCTTAGCCTTGATGATTTTGGAGAATGTGACTTAACCCATATGTGACGATCACACTGGGATATGTCAATAACTTAGCATTACTGCAGCTTTTGTTTTTGGGTCTAGGTGTCTCTATCTTCGTTATTGACAGCTACAACAGACAGTTGTTCTGTACGGTCTGATAAAACCCTCTTAAGCTAATGTTACAGCAGTGCAGGGTCTTGCAAAAGTATTTATAAATCTTGAACTTTTCACATTTTAAGTTCTGCATTCCACAAATCTGGCCATTATGGAAGAGTGGCAGGAAGAAAGCCAGAAGAATTCATATTTGTAGTTTGCTGCAAGCCAGTGTAGAGGACACAGCAAACGTGGAAAAAGATACTCTGCTCAGATGAGAATGGAAATATAACTTTTTGGTCTACAGGCTGAACACCCCATCGCCATGGTGAAACATGTATGGAGAGAAAAATGACTCAAAATCTCTGTCTTGATTTGTAATCTCTGTAAGCCTGTCTGTGTGTAGCTTTGGGAACTTGTGTGTGTAAAACATGATTTGTAAACCCTAAAAAACATTTTGTGTGTAACTTCAGGCACCTGCAAATGTGCGTTCAAATAAAAAATACAAATATCAAAAAATTATGAATACAAAATAAAATTACACATACAAATCTGATAATTACGAATTCAAAAAGGCTCCTGCGCACACAAATCGTTAAATACGTATACACAAATCGCCTGATACACACGGACAAAACGACAGATCAGGTTACAAGTGCATGAGGTTTTATGAGACACGTTTCACGCTTCAGGAGAGCTTCTAGTTACGTGTGTAAATGGTGCGTTTAAATGCTGGTGGAAAACTGGGTCAACTTAGGTTTGTTCGGAGTCTACTGGTTTTTCCGCTGAACTTATTTCACTCAAAACTTGTTCCGAAATGGCAAAGACGG
The DNA here is from genome assembly GCA_014839685.1 of Anableps anableps. Taxonomy (NCBI): domain Eukaryota; kingdom Metazoa; phylum Chordata; class Actinopteri; order Cyprinodontiformes; family Anablepidae; genus Anableps; species Anableps anableps. Next base: position 4,698,340 of record CM026070.1, read on the forward strand.
TTTCATGTTGAAAATGGGATACCCTATCACCCCTTAGTTATAACACATATACCTGCACTTACTTTTCAATCCTTCAAATTTGTTTATATGGACATATTATGCCTTTTCGAAGCATACAAATGTAATTATGTGGTTAAAAAAATGACCACTAGGTGGTGGAATGGCTCGTTGGCTGGGGAAAACAGGCAGTCAAACCAAGAGGCAAGACTCAGCATCCCATTGGTCTTCCCTCAGAAGTAAGTAGAAGTTAAACCTGTTTTGATGAACGTTTTGATGTGCGATTATAATGAGACATCTAGCATTTGCAAAAATTTCAGATTACGTTTTATATGTCTGGTAGTTTGATACACCGTCCTCACGTTTTTGCTGTTAGCAGAAGCTAATGTTTATGTAAGCTATGCTACTTAAGCACTTGGTAGCTAAGTCCTTGTATTTTTAGTCTGGTACAGTTTAAGAGAGCATCTTCACAATCCCTGAAGGTGATCTCGACTTGATCACCAGGATGATCTGTTTTCATGATGTAAATCGGCTTGCTGGACCCTCGAAGCCATTTGCTGGTTATCTTTAGGAAATGAACCCGTCCCCCATTCCACCTCCACCAAGCAACATTATTATACATTTTTTTGCAGTGGTGTGATTCTTACAATAGCTGAACTGCTTAAAGAGGGTTCAGTCAAATGCCGAAGTCATGTTATGGACAATATTTTTGTGTGTAGTCTGGTAAATGTGTTGATATGCCTTTTAGAGATTTTAAAGTTTACTAAACCCATATCCATCCATTAATCCATCCATCCATCCATCTATCTATCTAACATCCATCCATCAACACATCCATCCATCCATCCATCAGTTGACAACAGTTTTTGAGCTTTTTTATGTTGCTTAACCTAATCTGGAATAACTGAAGAAACTCAGAATAGGAACACTGCCTTTAGTCATCAAGTATTACATACACACAGATATTTTGAGTCAGTTTTCTCTCCATAAACATGCATCATGTATACAAACATCATGCATACTGTAGGAGATGTTTTTCTTCAGCATGGACAAAGAATCTGGTCAGAGTTAATGGGAAGATGGATGGGTCTAAATACTTGAAAATTCCTGGAATAAAAGCTGTTTGAGGGTACAAAAGACTTGAGATTGGGGTGGAGATTTAGCTTTAGCAGGACAATGACCCTAAATATACAGCCAAAGTCACAAGAGAATGTAATTTGTAATTTAAATCAGTGTAATTTGTGTGTCTGAATGGTCCAGTCAAAGTCTAGGTCCACAGTAAATCCAGCCGAATATGCTCCGAGGTTTCAGTGCCATGATCATCCCAAGCCTTTTCTTTAAAACTGGATGATCACAGAAGAGAATAAGTGATTAGAGGCCACTTCACAGAGAAAAATTAGATTAGTGAGTGACTTACAGAGACTGCCTGAAAGCAGATTTCTTCATTATCTGTAGTGTTAACAGCAGAAATGGATGCAGGTTCCATTTGGAGAGAGACTCATATAACAGTATAATTTAATCTTTTGCTCCAGTGTTGAAAATGATCAGTTTTGGGTGTTTTTCTGCTAAACTATCTAAAATCTTTAGAAGGCCAAATAGGAAAATGGAGCTTGGTTTAAAAGAGAAAGAACAAGTATTAAAGAAAGGAGAGCACAATGAAGAGACGTACAACATGTCAGAAAATGGAAAAGTGGAAGTGAAAGCTGTGGAGCGTAGACAGGGTGAATCCATCACTGTGGTGCACTGAGTGCTGAACTTGTCAACAGGCAGACAGGGCTGTGAAAAAGGGATGTTTTCCTCTAATGTCCTCCATTTGGAGGAATGCCACTGTGGATCAGGCAGACCGGAATTAGATAGAGAACCAAAAGACAAGGTAATGACTCTGGAGTCACTTCCAGTGTCCCACATGTAAACAGAACTTACAGTGAATTATTAAACATCCACTGGGATGGATACACTCTCATTCAGCTCTTACAGGCCTCACTGAATTATGTTCTCACAGACTTTCATCAACTTTTACCTCTTATATGCAGTCTCTTGAAAAAGTATTCATAGTTCTTGAAAATTTTCTCATTTTCTTACCTGTTACAGACAACTTTGGGCTAAATATTGATGAAGTGCCTTGTTATCTCAGTGCAGCATGGTGGGTTTTTCTATCTATATTCAGATGTTTGGATACAAAACTCTGCAGATATTTTCTATCAGCTATTTGACGGTTTCTGCATTGTCACTTCCTCTGCAACACCGGTAGAGAACCATAGCACAGTGATTTGGTTAACATGCATTTATAAATCTGGTCTATTTACAGAAGAACTAACAAGGTACCAGAAAAAAGTCATTTAAATCCAATCAGCCATACATTCCAATTCATCCTAGTTATCAAACAATGCAGTCAAGTTCAATTTTATTCACATTGCCTTAAAAAGTTTTCTAAGGAAACCCAGCAGATTGCATTGAGTCACTGACTTGCAGCATTCACTCTTCCTCAACGAGCATGCAGCGACAGTAGACAATGGCTTGCATTGTGTCTTTGACTTTGCAACAATCTCTCCTACTCAGCATGCATGTAGCGACAATGGAGAGGAAAAACTCTCCTTTAAGCCACCAAGAAGCTTCTGTCGTAATTCTGGTTGAATATTTCTCCACTCTTCTTACCAGAATTGTCCAATTTCCGCAGAGTCCACATATCTTCGAGAGGGATGAGGTTGGGACTATTCCATAAGCCCAACGTTAGCCCGCTGTATCCATTCCAGAAATTGCTTTTATGTACGCTTGGGATCATCATCACAATTTATGTCTAATGATTAATGATAGATAGTACAGCACCAGTAACTGAGCAACCATCACAGGTAACAGAGCATCCAGCACTAGCAAATGAGAAGGAGGCTACTCACTTGCGTTAGCTTTGGAAAGGCTGGTGACTAGCATGCTGGTCACACACTGGATTGCCTTCTTCCTCTGCTGTCCATTAAGATGGATAAGCTAGCCTTAGCCCTAGATATGTTGGCATTAGCCTTGGATAGGATTGCTTTAGCATTGGATAGGCTGGCAACTCGCATGCCCAGACTGGCTACCAGCAACTCATATTTTTTTCTTTATAGAAAACTTTATCAAGAAAATGGTTAGTGACATACATTAGAAGCATTGATGTGTTCTTTTGACAGTCTTTACTGTAATCCAATGTGAAACCAAGCTGCATAAACATACTCAGTTACGTCAGAAGATGGCTTCCAATTGAAGCTTCCGATTCAGCAGATGGCAAAAGAGCATATCTAGGGCTAATGCTAGACTACACGTGCTAGTGGACAGCAGAGAAAGAATACAATCCAATGGATGACCAGCCTTGTCATGCTAGTCACCAGCCTCTAAAAGCTAACATAAGTGAGTAATCTCTTTCTCATTTGCTTGTGGCGGTTGCTCAGTTACCGGCCTATCATTAATCAGATCAGTAGCTGGCTTTGAAATGGATATAGCCTCCTGCGACGAGTAATTACCCACTTCTGGGTGCGCAATAGTATTAATTGTGGCACTGATAGCATGCCATCATGTTCGTGGAGAACATGCAGAATGACTCTATAGATCAAGATTCAAACCCAGATCCTTCTCACTGCAAGGCAACTGTGCTAACGACTGCTTCACCGTGCAACCCTATTGTTCAAATAACTTGTTCATTAAAATAATTCTAATTGGGTGTTTTTGTACCCAACCTAACCCTTTGCCTAAAATCCAGAGCAATTCCAAGACACCAACAAAGAGGTTGGGAAGTTGGGAAATATGCCATGAGCTTTGTAATGGCTGCACAAAGCATGTTGTTCCCTTGCAACTTGGCAAAGAACATTTAACCAAATATTAGTGGGGGATGTATGTTTATTTTTGACTCTGTACCCATGATTTTGACTCTATGTGAATTAGAAAACATTCAAAATACATTCAAGCATTATATGCATACATATTTACTAAAAATCCCAAACTTTTTCCCCCTTCCTAGATGTTTATACTTAAAATGTCATTACTGACAGCAAAGTGGAACCGAAGTCAAATTTCTTGTGTGTGCACAAACTTGGCAAATAAAGCTGATTCTGATTTTTCATTAAATCTTGTTTCTTTTATTACTGAAGCTCTATGTTATATAATCATTCCACCTTGGAAAAAGAACATTTTAATTCAATAATTAAACCCCAGAATTATTGAAATTCATGCCAAAGATAAGTGCATGCACTATACTACTAGTGCTATAGAGTGTAAGGAGATGTTGGTTTGGAAGTTTTTCTACTGCCACCAAGTGGCTGAAAAACAAAATGGAAATATACTTAAAAAACTGACAACAATTTACCACCATTCATCACACCACATATTGATCCAACTGAGAGTATTTTATCACATTTAGAATTGTTTTTCTGGGCTGTGTGCTCCAATTTGTTTGGTCAAGTGAATGCAAACTCCAACCCAAAAGAAACTGAAATCATTTAGTTAAATTTGAGACCAAGCGGAGATTGTGCAGCTTATTTGAAAACTGGCCCCACTGCTGCAAATATGGAACTCTAGGCCCTGGTCATGAGTTGTGCACATCTGCAGACTTTGCTCTATCTCTTATGATCTTCAAGTTAATGTCAAAGGTCACTGTTTCTTTGTTCAGTAACATGAATACAAATCACCTGACAGCAGGGAGATTTAATTACTGAAACGAAAAGACTCGCAAACCTACTTAAAGCTGCATCCATACTTAAGTGCTCAAAAGTAAATGCATGTTAAATAAATTCCTAGGTTTTATTTTTGTATCAGCAGATAATGATACATATATAAGGTCCTTTCAGGGTTCAAAATTATGTAACAACAACCTCAGATGAACAATAGTGCAAACTGTATCAATTATTATACAAAAGCTAAGATAAGACAGGATTCAACAGTTTACAGAACCACTTTCAGGGACATCTGCTGTAGATTTGGGGATGTGATTGGGATCACTGGCCTGTTGGTGATCTAGTTTACCCCAAGCCTTAGCTGTCAGACAGATGGCCTCACATTTCGCCGCAGAATATTTTGGTGTACAGAGAAGTTCATGGTCGGCTCAGTGACTGCAAGGTATCCAGGTCCAGTGGCTGCAAAGCTAGTCAAAAATCATCAGCTGTCATCCACCAGAGAAAATGTTCTTATAGTTCAGTCTTTTTCTTTGTCCAATCCACGCTCTGACTTTGGGGTGAATTTCCCATATGTAAATAATCTTTCTCTGTAAGAAAATGGTGATCTGCCGATTGTTTGGAGAGAGCAGTAGGACTCTTTCGAGGCTGATGCACAGCAGCAGCTGCTTCTCTAAGGTTATTGCTGATGTCCTTCCATTTTTGAATTGCATTAACACACACCTTGTATGTTCCCCCTTAGCAAATCTTTTAAAATACCTACTTCTATAGAGGTGCTAACACTTGATAATGTTCAGTTACTCAGTGGCTATTACTGACAGCACATTCCTATCTCTTTTTGCATGGAAGTAATAAAGCTGGTATCTTAGCTTTTGTTAAATAATAAATGTAATTGTAAATTATATAAATTTTAAAGACCTGTTGAGTGCCACTTTTAAAAATCATGTCCTATTTATTTAAACCCTAGATTCATAGGGAGGCACATGTGGCGATCTTTTATATCGGCAAAATGGCTCTCTGCCCAGGGAAGCAACATCTCAAGAGCCGTGTAAACAATAATAATAATAATAATAATAATAATAATAATAATAATAATAATAATAATAACAATAATAATAATAATATAAACAATTATCTGTCAGTTTCATGCTGAAGGAGTTTTCAATTGCTTATTTGCATGTCCCGTAAATCTGAAGTGGGACACCCCAATGTGCAGAGTATAAACACTGTAAGAAAATATCGCTAGGAAGGCCAAAGATGGAACTGATCTGGACTTTTATTGAAGGGATATGTTTATTGTTTTTTGGGGGGAAGGGGTAGGAGTCAACAAATTACAGATCAGATGCTGATATTACCTTTGAGCACACTGTGATTAAGCAGAGTGGCACAGTGGGAAGTCGCCTTTTAAAAACCAGCCCCTTGTTCTACACTTTGCTTCATGTGGAGGGTTTGGCCTCTTAGCTATTGAGAAACAATTGCTTTCTGGAGGCATGGACTCTGTTGAAGTGTTCAATTTTAACCAATCACTAACGTTTGGCTGTGATGTATGTAATGCGTCAGTTCGATGCTATGAAGCTTACCGGAAATTAAGAGTGCTGTAAACAACCATCCTCCACTGCGAAAATTGAAGTGCCGAGCCGAATGATTTGGAAGCGTGGCCAACACGGACTGACTGACTTCTTTCACTTTCTTCACTGTCATTGCCAAACCACAGGTAGACTACAATTCCAAAACAGCGAAGAAAATTGACATCATCGTTCAGAACTCCCTCTACTGTTCTCTGATTGGCCTGGTTGAAATTCTACCGGAGAAATCCACCTCAGTTGGAGAAAGCCCAGACGGAACACTGAAGGGAAATGAGAATTGATTAGGAAGGCAATGGCTAGCCTAAGTGGGAAGAGCAATCCAAAAGTTGTGGATTAGATTTCAGATTCCCTTCCTATCACATGCCGATGTGCCCCCGGAATCCCTACCAATCGGTGTATGAATGTGTGTGCGATTGAGTACATGTGGCTTATATAAATTTTAGTCCATTAACTGCAACAGATTATGAAGCAGATAAACAAAGTAACAGCAGCTTAAATCTTTGAAACGTATATCCAACAGGCCAGATTCTCCTACCTACACATGAAGTACCTGTTCTTCTCCTGGCTGGCTGTGTTCGTGGGAAGCTGGATAGTCTATGTGGAGTACTCGTCCTACACAGAGCTGTGTCGAGGGCACGACTGCAAAAATTCCATCGTGAGTACTTTCATTCCCTTTACAGTCCAGTCGATCAAAGTGATATGTGTATTGAGATGTGGCTCTGTTTGTATTTATCAGTGTGACAAATACAGGAAAGGAGTTATCGATGGCACAGCCTGCAGCAGCCTGTGTGAGAAGGAAACACTTTACCTGGGGAAGTGCTTCACTGCCAAACCTAACAGCCAGGTTAACAAGGAATCAAAGTCTTTTTCTCCTGTCTGCTGATTATATATCCAACTGCTCCTATAAGCACTGTGTTTGTTTTTTTTGTTCAGGTTTACTCAGGAAACTGGGGAGATTTACAGGGAGTCATTAAGTGCCAGATGGAGCAGGCCCCCCATTATGATCTTGGAGGCGAGATGGAGCCAAGAAAGGAGGCTGCTCCTGCTGCTTTCAACAAGCCCACCAAGGGAACCTCAGTGGAAAAGTTCAGAGAGATGATAATCAGCCACCTGAAGGTCAGGAAGGCTTTGTTAAATTCTAGATTTGAAGCCTTGACATGTTCTAAAGTTTATTCATTTCCTGCAGACTAAAGTGGGGGATCAAGCCAATCTCGCAGACCTGGCAATCCAGGTATTGTCCTTTACAGATTCCAATAAAGATGGCCACATATCGCTACCAGAGGCTCGCTCCACGTGGGCCCTGCTGCAGCTGAACGAGTTCCTGTTGGCGCTCGTCTTGCAGGAACGAGATCACACACCCAAACTACTTGGCTTCTGCGGAGATCTGTACATGATGGAGAAGGTGCCGTACTCTCCACTATATGGGATCAGCCTGCCTTGGATCATTGAGCTGTGGATTCCTGCTGGTCTGCGGCGCAGCATGGAACAGTGGTTCACCCCCTCATGGCCACACAAAGCCAAGATCTCCATTGGCCTACTAGAACTGGTCGAGGACATTTTCCACGGCACCTACGGAAGCTTCCTCATGTGTGATGTGAGGACTACCACCTTCGGCTACAACGAGCGGTATGACTTTAAGGTCATGGACGCCCGCTACATCATTCCTGAAGCCACATTCCAGGAAAGAATCAGACAGCAACGCTGCAATGTAGACGAGGACTGTCTCTATGGGACTGACTGCCTCACTAGCTGCGACCTCACCAAACATCGTTGCACACCTGAGGTCACCAGGCCAAACTTGGCAAAAGCCTGTGACACCCTTAAGAATTACATCCTGAGAGGAGCACCCTCTGACCTGAGCGATGAGCTTGAGAAACAGCTCTATGCTTGTATTGCACTGAAAGGTTCGGCAGAACAGATGGAGATCGAGCACTCCCTCATTCTGAACAATCTTAAGACTCTACTGTGGAAGAAGATCTCCCATACAAAAGATTCTTAATCAAGACACCTTGACCTTTCTTCTTCTTTAAAACGGACAATCAGTTTCACAGCTGAAACATTCCGCTTATATTTAGTATTACCTGTATACATGATTTTAATTCTAGAGCTGTCTGTTCAGTCATTTTAATATGAACTCATGTACCAATTTATTCTACAATCTAAACATCGGATAGTTACCGGTATCCAGTTATATCTCATTATATTAGACTAACATAGCAACGTTGATCTGTTTCAGTAATTCAGTTCAAAAAGTTTTACTTATTATATACAGTTCACTGTGGAGGCATCTCAGAATGGTACCAGAAACCCAGTTTTAAATGTTTGGGGCCTTGCAACACAGAAGATGGGTCCACTGTGGTCATAAAGGGATGCACACGGTCAGCAACAATACTCAGGTAGGCTGTGGTGTTTAAATAATGGTCATTTGGTACCAAGAGGCACAAACTAGCCCAAGAATTATTTCCCAAACCATTTTACCACCACAACAAGCTTGATATAAGACAGAGTGGCTCCATGGATTATGTTATTTACGCCAAATTCTGACCCTACCATATGAACGATCGAGCAAAAATCAGGACTCATCAGACCAGGCAACGTATTTCCGCTCTGGTATTGTCTGATTGTGGTGGATGTGTTTTCCCTGATGTGTTCTTCTGCTGCAGCAGCTCATCTGCTTCAAGGTCTATCGTGTTCCATGTTCATAGATGGTATTCCACATCCCTTGATTGTAACAAGTGGTTATTTGAGCTACTGTTGCCCATCGATCATCTTGAACCAGTCTACTCATTCTTCTTTGACATCAATAAGGTAGTTCTATACACTGTCTCTGTGTACATTATCTTTTTGGACCAATCTCTGTAAACCTGAAAGACAGTTGCGCATGTAAATCCATGCTTTATTATTGTTTCCAACAAATTCTAACCCAACCATCCTAATCAGCAGTTTCTGAAATACTCAAACCAGCTTGTCAGGCACCAGTTTCTGTGCCACGTTCAAATTAACCCTTTCTGCTGCTCGGATGGAACATCTTTTTGTCTTCACTGTGTCTAGATGCCTAAATGTTTTGAGTTTTCGCCATATGATTAGATCAGGGTTCTCCAACCTTAGTCCTCCAGATCAACCTTTCTAGCAGCAACCCTGCTCCAACCCATCTGAATCAAACGATTGAATTACCTCTTTAACATGCCATCATGTTTTGCACAGGCCTGGTAATGAGCCATTCATTTGATTCAGGTGTGTTAGAGCAGGGATGCAATTAAAAGTTGTAGAACAGCAGATCATGATAAGGGTTAGACTCCTGGATTAGATGATTCACCATTTTTGTTAATCAGTTGAGCCGATGTACCCAATAAAGTGGCCAATGACCATCTTTCAAGTATTTAGTTTTTCATTTTGATGCTTATTGTTTACAGCTAATAAAAATCCAAAACTCAGTTTCTCAGAAAATCTGATTCCATCAGTCAGAAACTTTATAACAGTGATGTGGGCCTGCTGAAAAGTAAGTCCGTGATATGTACAGTGTACACATTCGATACTTGGATGGGCTTCCTTTCACATGAATTACTACATCAGTGTGGCGTGAAATGGAGGTGATCAGCCTGTGGTTCTGCTAAGGTGTGTAATGAAAGCCCAGGTTGCTTTCTTAGTCTTCAGCCCATCTGGTGTCTTCCTCAGACTCCTTTGATTCTCTGTAGGGTCAGGCCAGCTTGCCAGTAGCATGATTCCATGACCATTGAAGTAGGTACTATAGCAGTGTGGGCAGGTGCCAAGTCCTGCTGGAAAATTGAAATCATCATCTCCATTAAGCTAATCAACATTAGGAAGCATGAAGTACTCAAAAATTTCTTGGTACAGTGGTGCTCTGAACTTGGGACCTAATTAAAACCCAGTAGACCAACACCAGCAGCTGACATGGCACCTCAAATCATCACTGACTGAAAACTTTATACTGACCTGTGAGCGGCTTGGATTCCATGCCTTCATTTCCAAGAGAAACGCAACATTGATTCTCATGTTAGAAGACGACTTTGGACCACTTGATTGTTGCTCAGGGGTCCAGCCATTTTCCTCCTTAGCCCAAGTTGTCTCTGATCTCGTCTCATCCATGTGTGGTGGGTCTTGTAGGTGGCTCCAGTTGCAGTTCATACTTTGTGAATGTGTTCCCAATTTTTGAACAGGCTTTCCTTCATAATTCTCTCTGCTGCTTAACCAGCCCATTCAAGATGTCCATCTATATGACAGCTCTCAAGTCTCCCAACTGATTATGGACACCATAATATACCACTTCTGTATCAAACCTTTTCATAATTCTAATTTTCTGAGAATTGAGTTCTGATTAGCTGTAAAGCTATAATCTTTAACAGAAACACTTGATATATCGGTAATACACAAGCATTTAATGAAGTTACTGAAATAAAACACTTCAATTATATGCTAATTGGAGGTGTACTTGTACACAGTATTTATAGTTCCTTTCAAAGCCTCTTACATTTTTCAGTTGTACCATTTGAAGTCCTTTTAATGAGATGACAGAAGTGTTAATTTTTTTTCTAACCGGTATGGTGCTAAGTAGGGAGCCCCTCCCACACCTGCTGCTGCGTTTCCTTTTTCTCTTCCATCATGAAAATCAGTCATGGCTTTGAAACTCAATAAGTACCACCCATCAATCTTTAGGTTAATGCTATCAGGGGCATGACTGAGGGGGTAGCAGCAGCTTATGGTACTTTCAAAAACTACATTTTAATTTTGCTGATATTTTGATTTAGTACTAAATGTCAAACTGAACATAATTGTTGATGCATTTTAGCAGCAGGAATAGTAATTATTTTTTTTGCTTTAAATAAAAGGAATTAAATCATACTCCTAAGATTTTTGTGCAAATACAAAGATACTGTAACATTTATACTCTTGGTATTACTGTGAGAAGCTAATGCCCTCTGGGTAGACTGCATCCCCCTCACCCCCAAGCAGAACAAATAAAACCAGGCCTGAACCTTTATCTTATTTGTGGCCCATTACACCAGAACTGCTGACCTCATTGCACAAGTCAAGACCAGAAAACCTTCACAATATTGCACGTTTTTTACATCAGAGCTGTGAATGAACTGAAATGGATGTGAAATCAAAGCACACTGGAGCACTGATGTCTTTTCCATATTTATTAGAACAAATTTCTGCATTTGGAGCAGAGCAGACCAACGCCTCAGTCTGCATCCTCCTGTTCTTGAGCCCGGAGGAAGCTGGCCTTCTTCTGGGCGACGCGATCCTTCCTCTGGGCCAGAGAGAGCTTGGCACGGTTCCACCTTTGACCCAAAAAAGTAAAGCATTAACGCTTGTTTCATTAGCACCAGGATTTAAAAGCAAATTGGTACCAAAAGGCATCTAGTGTCAGATTTCTGCCTTGGATCCTAAAATACCAGAAAACATCGACACAAACTTACCTCTTCTTCTTGACCTCCTTGGGAGGCTTCTTTTCATGAACGGGGTTCGCACGAATACCAGCATGAGCCTTTTTGTACATTTCCTCAATCTGAAAGAAACATTAGCAGAAAGTCAGATCCAACACTTAACCTCACAATTCCTACTGAGGATTCTAAGAACGTCTATTACAAAGAAAATGTACTAGGTGTTTCCTGCACAAATTATCCAGGGTACTGATAGTCTCAGGAACAAATGCAATGACGCTCCTAAAGCAAAGATTTTCAATTAAACAAACCCCCCAAAACAGGTGTCTGATCAGAAGCAATTCATTTCAGCTTGATTGGTTCTGATTGATTTCAAATGCTGGAAAATCTGATTCCCCCCCCATTTGTTTAAAAGGATCAAAACAAAGTTCTCAGAAGAAACTTCAACACTTCCAATGAAACATCAACTAACAGCAGGTTCTTTGATGCACTTTTCTGAGTTTACTGAAGACCAGATAAACATTATGGATATGCTTTGATGTATAAATGGTGATAATCCTATAACTCCTTCATTTTCTGGGTTTTAAACAATATCAAGCACTTATAAACATTATAAACATTCATCCTTAAGTAAAAATCCTAAATCAGCAAGTCTGACAAGAAATCTGGCAGGAAAAGCCCAGGGACGCATCTCTAACATCAACAACACTGTTTCCATCGTTCAATCATAAGCTGCAGTGTCCTGAATGTTTTGAGGCAGGCACTATTATGGGCCTCTTTGATTAGCTGACATTCCAGTTTTTCTATGACCGTTTATGAATCCCTGCCATTAAATGACAGATCTCTGGATGAATCTCATAAGGACTCCCTGAAGAGTTTATTTGTAGAGCACATTTCAGCAACAAGGCACTTCAAAGTGCTTTCAACTGCCTAGAAAGTCCTGTCCTCTGACTTTCTAGGACATTAAACATTCTCCTGAGCTAAACAGACTACTTTGCTGAATTCTCCTATTTGTTGTACCTCACATAGAAAGTTGATCGGCTGCAGCTCATCCTTCCACACCAACTTCACAGACTAGCTATGGAGCTGCTCGATTTACTGGCCAGAATGGCTGGCTTTACTAACAGAATGAAAAACGTAATTTTTAAGGATTTATTTGCAATCGACCGAAAAACTTCAACTTATCAAAACCCAAAAACAAAACTAGATTTCCAGGCTGACTACCAAAAACAGTCCTTATGCCTCATTTCCACTGAGTGGGTCGGCGTATTCAGAAGAGCGTTCCACTGCCCGTTACACTCTCACCAGGCAGGAGGGTTAAACCCAAACGCCTAACATTGCATCATACTGTTGTCGGGCCCAATGATTCTGTGATGCAGAAGACGCGAACAGAATCGCGGAATTTAATAAACAAAATAAAATGCTGAATTTCACGGAACTGGCTGATATCAGCGAGAAGGGAAGGAAAGATATGCAGTAGTTTCTGTAGTGTTTTGGCCGCTGCAGCTCCCATACCTGCCCGCCGTGGCCTGGTTAGGCGGGGCTCAGCTCCGTGTCTGCTCAGCTCTCCTCTCCAGACAGAATAAACCGATCAGCTATGACGTAAAAAGCTCCAACATTGACGTCCCCCCCCCCCCAAAAAAAAAAAAAAAAAAAAAAAAATTACTCGAAGCTTAGCACAAGGTTCAGGGTTAGCGAGTTTTATGAGACGGTACATTTTGTCAGCACCCAGCTGACTGGAGGCGCAGGGATATGACGGCTGAGAAGCAAGCTGGCTGCAGCCGGCCACCTTGTAAAACCAACGTTCTGTTGAACCACAGCAGTTCGTTTCATTTGTGAAACAGAATAACAGTAAATGTTAACCTCTAGCTGTTGGTTTGTTCAATTTTTTTTCCATTCATTCTATACATACATATTTTCTGGGTTAATAAATATGGTTGAAACAAAAAAAAAATGGAATTCAGAAAAATTTAAACAGAAAAAGGAATTTGGAAAATAAAATTTCATAGGGCCCTACTAGTGTGACGATAAACATAAACTAGCCTGTATTGTGCTCGTGGCAGGTTGCAACTTTTTTTTGTTCCCCAATCAATGGACTGTGTTGTCAGTTCTTCCATCTGATCTGATTTCTGCTGCGCAACTTAAAAAAAAAAAATTCTTTATGCAGGAAAGGAGTCATAATAAACAGCCCAGATTTATGCAAAAAACAAAACAAAAACAAAAAAACAAAAACAAACAAAAAAAACAAAACAAAAAAACCCCAAAGCAAATGAGGAAAGAAAAGGAAGAGTGGACTGGGACAACTTGCCGATTCTGGGGCGACTCCGTTCTTGATGAAGCGGGAGAACTGCCTCTTGTAAGCCTCCTCGTCCTCGTCCATCAGGTAGCTCATGTACTCGGACACGTTCAGGCCCATGATGTGCTTGCGGTGGACCTCTGCGTTGAACTCCTTGCTCTCTGCATCATACCCAGGGAAGCGCTTGGTGCTGGAAGAGGGTGGGAAAGGAACACGTAAACTTCTGCATTAAAAACAATCCCTTCATACTGGCATTTCCTTCAAGTTCAGCTCTTATTAATGATGACTAGTAACCAAACCAATTCCATCAGTCCCCTTGTGCCGTCCATTAGTACGAACCAATGATGGAAAGGGAGGAATAAAAACAAGGATTTGCGTGGGACAATGTAACTTGGTCAATGTTTTCCCAGATAGTGCAACACCATGCAGAGGAGCTGGTGATAAACCCAGGTTTATTAAAAAGACGCATCAAAACAACACCTGCTTCATGGATCACTCCAGATCAAACCCAACAGCCATTTATTATAGGCTCACCATTACAGTATGCGGCAAGTAATCAGACGTTTGACTCTGGAGTGGCAGATGTAGGCCTGGACCAGAGTTGCATGACGGTAGAATATGATGTGATGCAGTAGGTGAATGTTGCTATGACGACTTAATACTTAAGTCTACAGTGTTAATGTTTGTCTGCCTGTCTTGGTTTTATTGCCATCCTAGACGGTGAGTAGCATGGCATCTATATAAATAGTTTAGGCATGCATACATGCATACATATGAAAATTTGGGCTGATTTCGATATCCGATAAGATTAAGATTGCTGCTGTGGCCAAATACTGAACTATATTTCACTACCCTTTAGACACCTTGGAACCCCCCACTCCCCTACCACACCACTGCTTCAGTTTAACTCCCCACAATCCTGTGCTGCATCACTGTCACATGACCAAACAAATACCACATGATCAACCTCCTCCCCTCCCCCTGCAGAAACAAACGGCAACAAGATAGAAATAAATATCGGTTACTAATATCTGCGTTATTTTTCAACTTATTGGACTAGAAAAGTGACCAATATCAGCTGATATTGATGTTAGTGCTCATATATTGTGCGTCCTTAAAATAGTTCATATTTCTTGCAATCCTGGCAGATCTTTGCAACATTAATATTGCTCACACAGATTTCATGATTCCAATAAACTTGATAGATTTGATCAGAACCGTTTCACCCTGAAACTTTTGACCTTCAGTCCCACTTATTTTCCTGCAGTGCAGGTCAAGTTGATCATCACGCTCCAGTCCCTACAAGTCTGCAGAAATACTGAGTGTCCTGCAACAATGCATGCGCTTGACCCAGTAGCTACGCCAACAGGCCATCCAACCGAACCACGAAGCCCTGAAGAAATTAGCAATGGAGAGAAGCAGTTTAGTGATCGGTTCTCACCATAAAAACGTGGCGTTTTGCAAACTCAACATTCACTAGTGATTACTCTTCCATCAAAGAAACAGTTTTAGGGTTTTTTTTCCCCTATAGAAGCACAAACAGCAGAAATGAGCCAAACTGAAAGGTAAACAACAGCATATTAGCACGAGAACAATGGCTAAAAGACTTGTATGCAATCATTGGAGGGTTTTCAACCTCAGACCTGGCCTCCTGTTTCAACCTGATGAGTGATTAAGCTCAATCTGCTGTTTTACATTAGGACTGATGATGTGCACCACAAACAGCATTTCAAGAATCAGAAACCCAGATTTATGTCCGAGAGGCTCCTACTCCTCCTACAGGGAATAAAAATCTCCACCCACTGCAACAGCAGAGTCAAGAATGCAATTAAGACAGTAAAATCAGACTGAAACAATATTAATCTCAGGTTATTTCATAGTGATTATGGTTTAAAAACACCACAGACCGCCACTACAAACTGCTTGGAAATGTGCAGGTAGAATATATTATAAATGAACGCCGTTCCTGACTGCAGTAGAAAGGAAAGGGAAGTCTGACTGGCATTAAAACCAGTCATCTAAAACTGCTTCTAAAAATTTTATAGCAGTTAAACTCTGAAACTGATTTAAAGTCAGTTTTTGACTCAAAAGTCTTTAATAATGCACAATGTTTAATAAATGCCTGTGAGAAGAATAACCATAGATACTTCAGCACATTGGTGCTGGTCCATTCCAGGTTAAAATCCAGTCAAAGTAAGACTCAATGAAAAATCTTGGGAGTTGTGATTAATTTTATCTGCACCTCAGAACAACAAAAACAAAAATGATTTTTATCAATTACTACATTTTTTTAAAAATGCACTGATAGAATAGTCCTGTTCAGGACTGTTTCTTTAATATTACCACTGAACTTGGCAAGGTTTTGTGCATTTAAAATGTAAACTCTGTAAAAAGTAAAATGCTGCATTCGCAAACAAAAATACATGCCATCTAATTAAAAGTTACTGTTATAAAATGCTGGAATTATTCAACCAGTAAATAATATTCAGTATTCTCCCACTACAAAGCTCCACTTTTAGTTCAGGTTACTTAAAAAAAAATAAACAAATAAAATAACCCACCCACCCCAACCCATCCTAGCTCCCTACCAGGACTGTCTGACTTTTGGCCCTGGTTCCAGCAGTGGAAACACAGGGAGGAGAACAACATCTAGAGAAAAGTCCCCAGATTCCTTAAAAGGTTCCTGCAGTGGAAAAGCACCTAATTTATTCAATTTTTTTTTTTTTTTTTTTTTTTTTGGTCCCCAGAAATAGTCATTTTAATCGAAGATTGTGGAACAAAGATTAAAGTTCAGAAACTGAACTTTTTTCTTCATTCTGAGAATTTCTTCCCCATAGAAATCTGGACTTCCATATATTTGCCAACTTTTCAGGACTGAGGAACCCTGTACACAGAGCACATCCTCTGAATGTAATCTGTGAAATGTTTATTTGTAAAAACAAAAGAGGGCTATAATATGGCCACACTGGTATTAGAACCAGCTCAGAGAGGATTCAAATAAAAAACTGCTGCAAAAAGGGAGTCCAACGCCTCGACCAGGGGTCTACAACCTGAGGCTCCGGAGCTGCTAGTGGCTCTTAACAACTTTGGCTAAAACTTAAATATAGCTATAACAACAAATGCTGGTATAAGCCATTTTTCAGGGAATAACTGCATTCAGTTTGCTCAACAGAATGACACTAAACATATCAATAATAATATTTTAGATCTATTTTTTGTAATTAGATTGGAAACTATGGGCTTTGTTCTTAAACATGCCACAAATAACATTCATCTTCTTTTTGCAAAAGTTTTTTTTTCCCCCTTTATTTAAAAAGCAAAGTGAAATAGTCCTTTTAAAAAAAACAGTTTCTTACAGCACATATTAATCAAAAAATTATAAGTTGCTTATTTTCAAAAGGTCATGTGAGCTTAGTGGCTCTAAATGAGCTTTAATTTGCTGGAATGAGAGCAAAAATGGCTCTTTGGACTGTAAAGGCTGCAGACCCCTGCACTAGAGTAAACTATTCTGAACTGAATACGTATCATCTAAACTGTTTTGATATGTGAAATGTTCATTCCGAAAAAAACAATAAGGGTTATTGTGAGTTTGCTGAAATATTGTTAAAATGCACCAAACCTGTTGAGTCCTTCTTGCATGTCTTACTTTAAACTGTGGCTTTTATATACAGTTTGATTAGAAGTATTTGTGAAGTGAACGAAGTGTAAAACCTGAGTTGCCAACTTCTCATTCCACAGATCCCTGCTATGCCAATACCTAATGTTACTGTGAAGGACAGCAGCTCATCTAAACCTGCCTGTGAGCAGGATGTCCGACAGCTTACCTGTGTGGGATGGACAGGCCTCCATCCACGGCCCCCTTCAGAGCACCGAACACCTTGTTGCCTGTGGTGGTCCTAGCGAGCCCAGCATCCAGGTAGCAGGTGAAGGCCCCTGGCTGACCATCAATGCTCTCCACGTTGAACTCATCCCCAGTCACCTCCACCTGGCCCTCATACACCTTATCCAGGCCGAACTTATTCAGAAGCTGGGAAATAAACAGTTTTAATGTAATGAGCAATCTGCTAAGAGGTAAATCCGATACATTATGACCCAGTTAAAGTTTTCAAACTCTGCAGCAAATCTACATTAAGGCTAAACGTGCACAAGTAAATACATAGACGCACTCTGCGGGCCAGCAGCAGACCAGTGCAGTAGGCTGCTGCGTAGTTTGTCAAGCCCACGGTGACCCCGTACTTTGGCAGTTCGTGCGAGTAGGCCGCGCACACAATCATGTCTCCCTCAATCTTGGCATAGGCGATCTGCAATCACAACACCATAAACACCACTGATGAGGCTAGTCCTTTGTTTTTTTTTTTGTTTTTTTTTAAATGAAAGCGGGATTCCAGATGCTAACCTGGCAGATGATGTCCCTGTTGGTGAAACGGACGATCATCCGGTACTTCGGCGTGTTGTACTTGTTCTTATCTTGGACGACCAGACGCTTGCGAGCAAAAAAGTCAGTCTTTCCCTCTGGATAGAAGAGACGTAGATTAGAGCCAGAATGACAGTAGTGATCATGCTGGTGTGGGCCTGTTATGGGGTGAATTTACCTCTCCTCCTCCTGAATTTGACCTGGTACCTCTTGAAGTAGGCCTTGTTCTTCACCACTTTAACAAAACCCTGCAAGCACACAGATAAAAGGTTAGCATGCTAAAGGAAAGGAGTGACAGAATGTGAGGATGTCTGCAGAACCAATGCTTGTACATTACAATAGCTGTCAGTGTCAGAAAGCAGCGTTACACCATGCTAATATTAGCAAGCCTGAACCCAGTAGAGCTAAGCTAACACGTCGGGTTAACGCAGAGCTAACAAAATTAATTCGCACTGAAAAGTAAGGGGATATAATTCTGGAAGATTAACATCGTTCGCTAATGAAGAGTTAGCAAAAATGCAATTTCTAGACAACAGGAGGCAACAACTGAGGAGGGGAGCGTGTAGGCCACGTTTAAGCATGACCGGTTAGGCATTAGCTGGAAGAAATCCATCATCATCTGAACATCGCAAATATGTTTTGAACCATCTGACAGCAGAACATAACATATGGACGTTTAGGGAATGTGTGTGGACTCATATGAGGCCAAACTACAAACCATTTTGGAGTCTTTTAGTCTCCTTTTGAAGGAGCCCTGAGCCAAAGACTGGGGCTGGGACTCCGCTGCACTGGGAAAAGAAAGATTGTCGTGCGCATGCCTGCTAAATACTGCGTCACGGGCCTAAAAAGAACCAACGCCACTCTGTAGATTCACACTTCTGCCCCCTATCGAGCCGGAGCGATAACTTCATAGTGATTTCAGTGGGTAAAATCTCACTTGTTTGATCTGTTTCAGCAAAACACTTGTTTTATTTTTTATGTTTGGCTTGGCATAAATCAAAGGTCACTTATTACATACTATTTATAAACTACTACAAGTTTTAACATTCGTGTGACTTGAAAAGGGTTTTGTTGAATTGTTTCAACATGTTTTTTTTAGGACTAAAAGGAATTCAATGCCAAAACAGTCAGTTGCATTATTTTAGAGAAGTATAGGACAGTGTTCCAAGAGCAATGTTCAAATGATTGTACTACCTCATCGGCACACCATCCAGTTCTGCAGTAGTTTGCTTTTGATCAACAAACCCTAATCAAGTATAGACCTTTATCTATTCCTTCTTTCTCAAATAAAAACTCTTCATAAACATAGTTACTAGACAACTGTGTGAACATTTATACAGTAATGACCTGTTTGAAGAGTTTTAAGTCAGGTTTCAGAGCTCATCACAGCGCTGAAACAGCACTGGGGAAAGTCAGTAACTAGATTTTAATGGCCTCAATTCTCTTGCAGAGGCTTAAACGTGCCAAAGAGATTAATGAAACACCACTAGGTGTGTCCTTCCACAAGCTTCTCACAAAAGTTTTGTGGAATTTCGACCCATTCCTCCAGACAGAACTGCTATAACTGAATCATTTTGTAGGCTGCCTTGTTCACACACACCTTTTCACATCTGCTCGTACATTTTCTTTTAGGGACTGAGATCAGGGCTTTGTGATGGCAACTTCAAAACTGTTGTTTCAACATTTCCACATAATGTTCTTCTCTTATGATTATGATGAAGAACTGCTTGAACAGAAGAAGATGACACCTCTTGGCATCTAAAAATTGTACTCAAGGATGAGCCAGACTTGTAGAGGTCTAAAATTTTTCTCCTGACATCTTGGTTAATTTCTTGTGATTCTTCCATGATATCACGCAGGGAAGCAGGGGGTTTAAGTTTCCATAGTCCTTATGTTTGCCTCCAATTAGTTAGATTTTTGGAATTAACCTCTCAGAAGATAACAAAGCCATGACATCATCATCTGGGATTGTCCAGTTAGTTTAAAGTCATATTAATTTTAGAGATTAAATTTCTAAATTTGAAGAATGGAATAATAATTTCTTCTCTTTATCTTTGGTAATATATAAAAATGCACATATTCACACCCAACCTTTTCACAATTTGTTAAGTAATAACCAGAAAGACCCCAAAAAGTGCATAGTTATTCAACTATTAGATTATTGAGACGGGTAAAAATAATTTCTGACGTCATTTGAAAATTAAATGTCAATAACAGCAGGTATGGTTTTATTTTTGAAAATTGATACTCTTTAAATTGCCTACAGTTTTCTAGACATATCTGTCTCATTTATCAGAAACAAACTCCTTGACTGAATAAAAATAGTTTCAAATGTAATCTTATACGCAGGGGGCATTCTGATCAGGTGCCCAAACTAACTCAGCTAACACCTATAGATGTGGAGAAGCAGTGGCTCAAGCTCCTCCCAGATAATGCAGTTCCTCACCCTATCTCTAAGGCTGATGTGTGATGTGGAAGATTTATGTATATGATTGGGCCCTCATGATTTGTGTAAGGAAGCTACTGACCAGCACTGCAGGTACCCTAGCATTTTGTTTAGTGTGAATAATCCATGCGCCAATCTATCAGTTTTCACTGTGGACTGATTTAATCTAAAACAGGAACAAAGATATAGAAAGGTTTCGGCTGAGTTGATTGAGTAATGTTTTAGAATGGGGAACATGTTGTTCCATTACATTGGCATTTTGTTATGGTGGTGGCAACAGAGAATGTACTAAACTGCAAATTAAACCGACTTCTTGACTTGATATTATTTCTGAGAACTAATCTTTGATTGTTAATTTTGAAATGTAAAGAGCAATGAAATCGTGCCATGGCTCTCCATAACGGTGCCATAAAAAGTATTCACCCCCTTGGATCTTTTTCTCTTTTATTGCTTTCACAAATAAATCATAACCAACAAAATGTGACTTTTTTGACCAAAAGAAATTGCAAAAAAAAAGGTATTTAATGTAAAATGGAAATTTGAGTTCTACAAAATAATGACAATTAAGTAAAAATATGCAACATAACATAAGTGATTGGATAAATATTCACCCCCTTTAAAGTGTCTGACCTAATTCAACAGAGGTCCAGCCAGTTGGTGCTAGTAGTCTCACAATGAGTGGAATGGAGATCACCTGAGTGCAGTGAGTGAGTCTCAAGTGATTGTAATATAGAGACACCTGTGTCTGGAAGGTCCGTTCACTGGTTAATCAGTATTCCTGGCGACCATTATAGGTATGAAGACAAAAGATAGATTATTGGAAAGTATAAGTCAGGGGGTGGATACCAACAAAATCTCTAAGGCCCAGAACATCTTGTAAAAGTAGAAGGTAAAATGAATGCAACAAAATATAGGGAAAACCTCAAGGGCAATTTGTTTCTATCTGCAAAAGAACTTTGCCTTCAGAGAACATTTATGTTCCAGCAAGACAACGACCAGAAGCATCCAGCTAAAGCTACACAGAAATGGTTTGAAGACAACAAGGTGGATGTTCTGGAGCGGCCCAGTAAAAGCCCAGCCCTCAGTGTGATAGAGAACTTGTGGCAACCCACGCAACCTGACAGAGCTGGAACGGTTTAGCATGAAGAATGGAGGAAAACTGCAGCGTCCCGATGTGCTGCCTGACTGAGACCCGTCCACACAGACTCTATGCTGTGATTGCAGCCAAGGTGCAATTACTAAATACTGACTTGAAGGGGGTGAATATTTATGCAATCACTTATTATATGTGAAAAGTTTTAATTGTCATTATTTTGTAGAAATCAGTTTTCATTCTGACATTCGATAGCTTTTTGGGAAAAAAAAAAAAAAAAAAAAAAAAAAAAGTCAAACTAGTCCACTTTTGTTGTTCATGACTGATTTGTAAAAGCAACTAAAGGGTAAAACATCCTATTTTTCATAGGCACTATAGAAAGTTTTTTGGCATTAAAAATGACAGAGGGAGGAAAGGGAAAAATCAGGTTAAACATGTCTACTCTCATGTGTATGTTGTTCATTTGTTCAGTTTTAGTTTATTCTCTCAGTGCCTCTACGACTCAACTTCTTCAGCTATCTCCACCTCAATAACGTTATCAGTGACGGGCTGTGATGAGATGTGATGGATAGAACGACGTATCAGATTCATGGGGCTGAGTTCAGTCATGATGCGTCTCTAGGATGAGGCCACAACGTCAGCTCCTTCCATGAGCAAGAGGAGTGTCCAAGCAGCCAACAAAAGACATGCGTCACTGCTTGCTCTCAACTAAAACCTGAAAAGTAGGTTTGGGGACTGTTTGGTATGTGAATCAAGGCAGTCTCACAGACGAATTTTTCACTACCTGCCTTTATTCTCACCGGGTTTCCTTTACCCTGAGTTTCTGTGTGACATTGAGTGAAGCCAGTCTATTTAGGCTGTTGTTAGGGCACTTTTAGTGGGTTTTGATTAGTTTAAAAATTGATTTTCAGTATTTTTTTCTCATTGAGCTAGCTTTAAATAATTTTTTTAAGCCATACATTTTTTCTGTACTTATAAATAGCATTTGCTGCTTTTAGAATGAGGATTCCAATGAAGAACTGAGAAATCTGCCAGAGATATAAAAAAGCCTGAAACTTCGCTCTGCTCTATCAGAAGTTATTTTTTTCTCTCGACAATGAGCTCCAGGTAAGATATTTTAATATTGGAACATGATTATTTACACATTACATAATTTATTATCATTCTTTCCAAATAATTTAAAAACACAGCTACAAAATGATATGGTATTTAATCATAAGCTCAAGTTGCGGTTTGTGGAAGATATTTCTTTTAATTGCAAGGCAAGTTTATCCATGGAGCACCATTCATACACAATCCATAGTGCTTTATGGGACATCAGAGGAAACAGAAAAAAAATAACAAAGCATAATCATAAGAGCATAAAAAAAACCAAATGTTAAAATGCAGATATTAAAGCTATAAAAGAAATAAATATTTCATATTGTTAATCAGGCAGATTATTTAACCATTACATTGTGTTTCCTGAACATATTTATATTGTACTCAGCTAAACTCTGCTCTAGAATAAACAGAACTAAATCAGTTGATTTATGCATTAAACATTTGTGGTAAAAATACATTTAGATTGTCATTCTCAGCAAACATAACACTAAAATATGTGTAGTGTCTGTAAAAATGACTTGATGAGACCACCTACAGACCAATTCAATAAATTAGAATATTACTGAAAAGCCCATTTATTTTAGGAACTTTATATCAAGTGAAACACATTATATAGATTAATTACACACAGATGGATGTTTGATAGCCTTATTTTTATGTTAATGATGACAATGATTTTCCACTTACAGTTAATGAAAACATGACATTGAAAATGAGAATATTACATCAAACCAATAAAAAAAATATTTTATAATACAGAAATGTGGGTTTGATGAAAAGTATTCTTAATACTAGCTAAAATAATGTTAGTTTCAAAAGGTACTTGTAATCTGACAAATGAACCTCATCAGAAAGCATATTCTAATTTATTGAATATACAGTTTAAACCACTTTACCTCATCCAATTGGATAAATTCCAACAATTTTAATTGCTCTCCAATTCCAACACCTCAGGCATGTTTTCTTCCTGGAGTTTAGCTCCGTCCATCGTCACTTCAACTTTGCAGCTCTGATGAGGTTCCTTGTACCTGTTGAAGAAAAGCATTCCCGCAGCATAATACTGCCATCACCATTTTTCATCATAGGGTAGTGTTCATGGTGATGTGTTGTGTTAGGTTAGGATTGGGTTTTCTCACACATAGCGTGTTGGCCAAAAAGTTTCCAGTTTGGTCTCAGCTGTTCAGGACACCTTCTTCCAATCATTTACTGTGTTCCCTGAATGGCTTGTGCCAAACTGACATTGCTTATGGCTTTCTGCTTAGCATTCCTTTACAAAAGCCAAATTTGTAAAATGCATGCCTTAAAGTTGCCCTCTACACCTGAGCTGTTGATCTCTGCAGCTCCTCTAGAATTATCGTGGGACTCGTGGCTGCATCCTCTGATCAGTGCTCTCCTTGCCCAGCCAGACAGTTTAGATTGACTTGCCACTTCACAGTTATGCACTACTTTGGTCAATAACATAAAATCACAACGTCGCCACAGCTCCAGTGAGACAGAGTTGTTCTGACAGCATTCATTCCTCGATGGCCTTTGAGTCAAATGCATTCACAGTGCTTATTGTTTGTAATAGATAATAAGAGGGTAAACAAGCTGTTAAGACTTCTGATCTGTTTTAGACTGTCTTGGTTTTGGTTTCTCCATTTTCATGTATGACATTTTTTTCCAGGTGCTCTGTTTTCCTCCCACAGTCCAAAAACATGCATGTGAAATTAATTAGTGACCCTTCTTTGGAGGCTGTGAAATTTGTTAAGGTTTGTGTTCAGCCTGCATCCGGTCACTGCTGAGATAGGCTTCTGCCTCCCCATGACCTTTAAAACAGAGGTGTCCAATACAGATGCAAATCTTTCAGTGTCTAGCAATTCGATTGGATTCCAATTTTTAGGGTTATGATTCAATTCAGTAACTATTTTTAAGTCAGAAACCAATTTTTCTATTCAGTCTAGAGATTCTGTTTGAATTATGTGATTGACAAGAGGAAAAGACAGTGTAAACAAACAGAAAATGTATTTAAAACAATTCTATAAGGTCCCATACTTTGTCAAATTCCATCCGTTTATATAAATTTTAAAGACGTGCAACTTAAACACAATTTAAAATTGATTTTGGAGCATTTTGAATTGAATCAGAATTCCCAGGGCAAGGAATTGCAATTCTCTATGGAATCAATTTTTTGCTACACCTCCAGTGTCCAACCTTTTTCCTGTGCGGGTCAAAATCGTCAAGTTGAAAGCATTTGTGGACCTATAAAATGTATTTTTAAAAATCATAATAAATTTATTTAGAATTTTTCTTTTATTTCCATCTGCTCAGTAATATATTAAACCAGTGGCCTCAAACTCCAGTCCTCAAGGACAGGTTTCCTGCAACTTTTAGATGTTTCTGTGCTTCAGCACAGCTGGCTCCAATGCTAGCTCATAAGCAGAGATTTGTAGAGCTTGACTGCATGCTTGTGCGGCAGTTCTGCCATTTAATCCAAGCATGTAGGACAAAGGACACATCTAAAAGTTCCAGGACTCTGGCCCTCCAGGATTGCAGTTTGAGACCACTGCATTAAACATGAAATATTTGAATGCAACAAAGTGGTCTAATTTTTGTAGCAGAGTAATCTAATCCAAAACATAAAGAGGGTCACTTATTAATAGACAGGCATTTAATCTGAAAATATTTTGCGGGTTCAACTTTTTTATCCGTGCCTGGGCTAGAAAGATTTCAGGGTCATGGGTCAAGGCTTGCTGTATGTAGCCAAGTTTAAAAAATAGGGGTGGGGGATTTTTGAGGTTCTGTTTATTACAAAAGTAAGATAAAAGCAGAAACATGGGCAATGAAACACAAGTATTTTGATTTTTTTTTTTTGTTGTTGTTTGTTTGTTTATTTTAAGAAGATTTTATTTGTAAGTGACAATCTACCCAAGAAAATAATTTTAAAAATGTGTTCATCTGCATCAACCATCTCTGCTTGCAAGTCAGATTTGCTCCATTCTTGAGCTAATCTGATTTTGGACACTTTGGACACCTTTGCCATGAACAGACTGATGAAGCGGGTCAAGAATTTATTGAATATACAGAAAGATGTGCCAAAACAGTGCAACTTGTTTTTGCTAAAAATGTGACAATGCTTTAAAGATGTATAGTTAGCATTATAAAGTCTGCTGACATTTTATTTCTCACTCTAATTTGTCAACAGTATATGCCAGAGGTGTGGACTTGAGTCACCTGACTTGGACTCGAGTCAAACTTAAGTCATTAATATTAGGACTTAGACTCGACTATAAAAAATGTTCAAAGACTTAGGACTTGACTTGGATTTTTACATCAGTGACTTGGGACTTGAACCTATTTACTTAAAAAAGACTTGATATTTTACCCAAAATCTGAAGTTTAAAACATATACATGTTTAATGTGTGTTTATTCTGGAAAATTATAGTTTAAAGGAAGACTATCTTGCAGCTAATTATAATTTAACTGTACAATATAGAGGTGGAATTTTAGAATTTTTTTTTGTAAGTTAAGTTGCACATGTTTCATCACGATTTGAAATAAATAGATTTTAAAAAGTACACATGTTCTATTATTTTAACATATAATTGCAACATTATTTAAACAAAGACTCGAAAGGACTTGAAATTTCAAGTTTCAGACTTACGACTTGACATGATAATTGCCTGTCTTGACTTCAGACTTGACTCTGACTTGAGGGTAAAGACTTCAGACTTACTTGATTCTTGCCAATGACTTGGTCTCACATCCGGTATATGCCATTGTGAGTTTTAATGGTGCCACTGTGGTCCATCCTCAAAAAATATTAGCGCCATAAAAACTATAGTGAAATGTGTATCAGAGTTGTAACACATGTGCAACGTCAGTTATTGTGCTTGGATGAAAAATTTCAGAGAGACGGCCCCAAATTTATTTGGCGCCTTTTAGCTAAATTTACCTATGATCTACTTATAATGGATGTAGGATGATCTTTTTTTATCTACCTTTTAATCATCGGTTATATTTTAAAGAGCCCATTCCATTAAGAACAATTTAGACTATCACTAAAACCAAAATGCGCTTTTGTGTTTGTTTTAAGAATGTCTTGATTTCTCTTTATGACTGAATATTGCTTTTTATTAAGCACCTGAATTGCAGTTACTTACTTTGACCACTTGGTGACAGTATTACTACGGGTTGGCGCATGCTCTGTTTGGATGTAAACAGTCGAGGCCGTGTCTATGGGTCGGAGCTTCGCAGACATTTGTGTACACGTATTACGGCTGCATGGGCTGGACCGAAGAGTCAATGGGAGCAGGCTAACTTAAAGCTGGCTAGCTTTTCAAGAAGAAACCTAGCCGTACTGGCCTGTCCTAATTTCCTATGTACGTACATGAAGAGTTTCTGAGCGGAACTTTTTCTCTGACTAGCGGAGCTTTATCCTCGTGCATGGGAAACAGGAGACATTTGCTGCTGCTGGCTAAAAACGCTTCAAGGTAAAGGATGTTCTTGCCTTTTTTTTTTCGGGCTCGGTCTATTTACTGGAGTTGATTTCTACTCACAAATGGTCCCAAAGTTATTCCATTGTTTTTTAAAGTGGGTGTCGTGTCATTGAACTGAAGTAATACAGATTGTTATTACTTAACTCTTACACTCGGTTTGTGGGAGTATCACTTCGAACTGCAGCTTATCAGTGATGTCGCTAGTTTTTAAACGTTTGCAGCTGGGCACTTCATAAAAAAACTCTGGATGTTTGTTAAAACTCCTAAAATAAAGTATAAGTCGCCATTTTAGCCGGAAAAGATTAAAATGTTTTCGTTTAGCTTAAGGGGTTTCTCCTCTCGGTAATGCAGTGTAACTTGTGGAGCTTTCTGGAAGAGAGACTACTGTTGAATTTGATGCTAGATTCCCATTTCAGCGCACAGCACCATCGAGCCATAAAAGGAACCTGGGCAGCAGAGGCTAATTCGCCGCTCCTCGGTTTGCTGTTTGGAGATGAGCATGTTTTACAGAGATGGGAACGTGATATGTCGAACAAGCAGAGGATTTAAACTGCTCAGCTGTGATGTTGACTGTGTCTCAAACTCAGACTGCAGACAGACAAAAACAATCCTGTAAACACGGATGTTGAGGATGATAAACTCACCTCAGATTGCCATCTTTAACGCAGCAGATTTCTGAATATTCCATTAATGTATAAAAAAAGGCGGCAGATTAGGAAGAATAGGATATTTACAGAGCGCTGATGAGAAACTTGATTTGTTGGGAATTTATTTCAAACAGTGTTGATCAGGTTATTATAGGCTTCAAATAAACAACTGTCAGTTCACAAGCAACCCGATCAGAAACACTATCTATAAAATATTATGATGCGTTGTTATTATAAATTCACTGTAGGAAGGAGGAAGATGTGAGTTTATTGAAAAGCTGTTTTTGCTTGCAAAATATATGCGATGTCCAATAAAACAGATACTGCTGAGCGTGGAAAATCATCAGTGAGTTGCACAAATAAATTATAGTTGGTCATTTCACTGCATACACATGTCCTGTATATGGCATTAATTTTATTCCTGGATCTGGGAGTCCTCCACGAAGGCAACAGGGATACAGAAATCCTGGATGGAACATGTTTTGATGTTTATGATCTGTGTTGGTGAAGCACTTTTGTATTTTTAGCAGTAAAAAGTGGCTGTGTGAATAAAATGTAGAGATTCCTTGGTGCCAATGATATCAGAGCTGTCTGTTACTGCTGGCTGGAACTCACGACTCTCTAAGCTACAGCTAATTGAAGGTCTGGTATTACTGTAACACCACTCTGAAACTTGGGACCTACCGCAAAGTGTTGTGTTTTACACATTTGCATACCCTTAATATGCCTGGATGTGACGAATGTTTATTAAATGGTAGATAACAGGCTAAGAATATTACATGTAAACTAATGTCCAAGGGTGGTCCTATTGTATTTTATTATACAATAGTCAAGTCTTACATTTCCTCTAGTAGTGCAGCAGATAACTGAATATTTCAGCAAAATCTTTCACATTTGGATACAAGAACCTAACTTGGCATAGATATTCTCAGTGGCTTGCTTCTTTGAAAAAAACAATTTGCCATTGAAAAATTCAAGATGGCTGCCATTTTTCAAGATGACCACCATGGTTGTAAGGGAAAATTTATTTTTGCACTAAAACTGCCAACGTTTATCAAAGATAAATACTTCTGGTGTCAAATCATACGTAATTGGAGCCATTAAATACATTTATCGATGATTTTTTAAAAATATTGAACTTATTTTTGGTGGCGGACTGTTTTTCAAGATGGACAACATTGTTGTCCTGGAATTCGATGAATGTGTATGGTATCAAACCATGCATATTTATGCATATTTTGAACCATACAAATCAAACATATTTTCTTGATATTGTTTCCTTTATCTGGAGGCCATTTTTCAAAATAACCTCCATGGTTGTAATGGAGAATATGATTTCACTAGATATTACTAGTGGTGGGCACAGCTAACCAACAAGACTCTTACCTCTGCATTTGGTGTGGCATAAAGTTAATCCAAGTTTTGAAAGTGAGTTACATTTTTGCCAATATTTGCTTTAAAAGGCTCAAAAAACAGCAGCCATTTTTGAAAAATTGTGGTCATTCTGAAATTCAAGTGGCTATTGGAAAATATGAAAAATACACGACCTGAGGGGTGAGCATGCAAACTTTTATGCTTGTTTCCACATTTGAAAGATTTTTACAGTAATATGCTGCACTACAGTAGCAATACTCAAGTGAAGAATTAGTGCTTCTGTGTTTAGCCTGTTATCTGTCTTACAAGCTGAGTTTCAGTCCCACCTCTGTAACAGCAGCTGGTGAAACACTAGTTTCTGTTCTTTGCATTCAGTTTTGGTGCTTGAACTAGTTGCTTTATTAACACTTGAGTGGGTTACTTCTGTTTTTTGGCTGCTCATGCCCAAATGCTTCTTTTATAACTGCAGAACTACTCATTACTACTTTATTTGTGAGAGTCAGTTTGGCTGTGGCTCTAGGCTGAGGGATATGCATTAAAGAGGAGCTTTAAATCTTGTGTGACATAAAGCTGAGGAGGCTTTGCATGCACTGCTGCTTTATATGCTGCTCTCCTGCTAACTGTCCTGCAACAATTAGTTGGGCTAATAATGTGTTGAGATTGGATGTAATAACAACCCTCCTTGTTCTGGAGTGTATTTCATAACAAGCATTTTTAGAAACCAACATACACTTTTGCTATCAAAATCAGGGTAAATTCTTAGCAACTGTACATCACCTCTTTAATCCTCCTTCAGCTACTGGAGCCTTGTCACCATAGTACGAGTGGTGTGTTGTCCTGGTAGACACAGTACAGTGATCTGGTGGATGGGGTTACACCGTTAATTAGACAAGAAGTGTTACTGTCCAGTCTGGTTTTATTTAAAGGCATTAGACTATAAATACGGTTTAGTATTTTGTTTCTCTATTCTTTATGACACCGTAATTTATACTGATCTACAAACTGTCAACAAACTTGTTCCATTCCTAAAAATTTTAGATTTTAGGGTAATTTAAATGTTGTGAGATCATAATGATGTGCATTAAGAATTCATTTGTTAGCTGAGCTTTCCTTTGTTTTTGCAACACATTTAAAATACTGTGGTCTAACTTTTCCTCCTCGGTGAAAATAACACAGCCTTGGCCCTGAAAGCAAAATATCAGATTAATTGTGTTCTCGCAAAAGTACTTCTAATCCTTGATCTTTTTCATATTTTGTCCTGTAACAGCCACAAACCTCAATTTTATTGTTATTGTGTGGGATAGTGGATCGTTATGAGATGAAGTAAAATAGCTCCAAAGTACCTCAAGCTTGGTTTGATTGGATTGAAAGCATTTGGTGAAATATGGTTTCATCCAGATTGTCCTGTATTTGGCTCAATCCACCTTCCTTTTAACACTGACCAGTTTCTCTGTCCCTGCTAAAGAACAAGTCCCCCACAGCATTACTCTGCCGCGCTATGTTCTGTTTCTGAGGGGATGGTTTGTTCAGGGGGATCTACAGGGTTAGTTTTTGGTAGGGGTGCACTGATAATTCGGCCCTGGTTCTCTTAATTTCTGGAGATCAGTGATCAGGCAATATTTACATGCGAAGCTGATATTATCTGCCTCCACAAAGGTCTAAAAATCAGTCACTGTCCCTTTTCTGCTCTGCTGTGGGAGAGCGCTGACTGACTGACCCTCCCCCACCAGGCCACATTTGTATGTGTGCGTTTAACAATAGTCATCCCACTGTTGCCAACTTAGTGACTTTGTCGCTATATTTAGCGACTTTTCAGACCAAAAAAATCGGTATCGGGAGGACAGACTTTTTAAAGATCGGTGATCTGCCAGAAAACTGCAATCAGTGCACCCCAAGTTTTCAGCCTCATAAAACTTTTTTGATTTAGGCCATTAGTCTCACTTGACCAGAGCACCTTATTGCATGTTTGCTGTGTCGCCTGTGAGGCTTGCAACTCAATTTTAAACTGGTCTTCTTCTCGCTACTCTGCCATAAAAGACAAATTTGGGGAGTGCACCACTCCCCAGTTATTATATTTTCCCAGGTGAGCTGTAGATCTATCCAGCATCTCTGCATTTATCTGTTGGCTGCTTTTGATATCTGCACTCTGTTCCTAGGCTGTGAGTTTACATGGCCGAACATGTCTTGGTAGGTTTGGAGTTGTGCCATGCTTTTTACACTTCTGATTGATGGACTGGACAGAACTCTGAGATGTTTAAAGCTTGGGATATTATTTAATAACCTAACCCTTCTTTAAACTTTAAACTTCTCCACATCTTCGTCCTTGTCCTCTCTGCTGTGTTTCTTGGTATTCATGATTCTGGTTGTTCTGTAATGTTCTCTAGCAAACCTCTGACGCCTTCACAGAACAGTTGGGTTTATACTTTACTAATAAACAGAGGGAGATAGTTCAGTAGGGATAATTACAAATTCTTGTCACACTTTTCAGGTTTTAATCTGTAAAAAAACAAAAAAGTTTACAACCATTGAGTCAATTTCTTTCTATTTCATAATTATGTACTATGTGTTGGTCTGTCACCTAAAATCCCATTAAAATACACTGTACCTTATGGCTGTAAAGTGGCCAAATGTTCAAAGGCTCTAGGGGTGTGAGTACTTTGAAAAGCATTGTATGCAAAAAAAAAAAAAAAAAAAAAAAAAAAAAAAAGGATGTACTTTTTTTAAGTCAGGGACACATTTTAGTTTTGACTTAAAGCAGGTAAACTACTGCACAGTGGAACTAATATTAGGAAGGCTTGTCGTCTGGTTTTATTATCTGTAACCAGTCAACTTTTACACATTTTAGCCACATAATTGCCACTATTATTTATATCTTTTCAGCTGTTTCTCTGCTTAAAAAAAAAAGTTTTATTCTAAGAAAACTGTCTTCCAAAAAATACATTTCTATCACTGTGCTAGTCACTCAGAATGCTGTTCTGGTCCTATTTCTAACTTCTGTAATTGAGGAAATAAATCAGTAGGAGGATTGTTGAATCTGGAGGTAATGTAATGCTTAAAGTTGAAACTTTGACTCCAGTTTTTTGCCCCCAACAGAATAAAATAGCTATGCAGGGGGTTTGAATTTCTTAAATCATAAGCCAGAGTCTAGACATTTCATTTCCTACCTCACTAGAAGGTTAGCAGCACTCACTGTGTTGTTGCTTGTTGAGGAGTAGCCTTCAGCCTGACCATTGAAATGTTGATTGTACATTTGGAAAGTATGAGCTGCCTTGTGCGTGTGAAGCAGAAGGCCTTTCCTCCTCACTTTGAGTGTGTTATTGTGAGCCAGTCCTGGGTTTCAGGGCTCTCACACCATGGTGTCCATTGCCGAGCCTGAGAAGGTTATTCAGGGAGAGAAATACAATATGAAGATGGGAGCAACGGTAGGCTAGAAGGTTTAGATTTTTGTATATAGATATGATTTTAAGTAATCTACCTGCTTTGTTTGCAGGCTCGTGTGACGTATCTGTTCAGTTGTGATAAGAGAAATACTTCTCACTTCTCCCTCTGGTCTTTTTCACTTCCCCAATTGCGTTGAAGTTCCACTGCTCGGGCCCTCTCCTTGCCTCGCTGCAAGCTTCATTAGCTATGCTCCCAGCATTTCTGGGCCTCTTTCAGTTGTTTAGTGAACAAAAGCTGCAACAAACCTTGTATCCAGGATTTATGGGGAAACCCTGCTTTCATTGGCTCAGTTCACCAGACAGACTATCTTCTAAGGCCAAGCTGGATTCGGGCATCTGACTGAGTAGAATCAAAGTCTAAATTTAAAATTGTTGCCAGGTCATTTGAAACCTTTTCAAATCTGTCTGCAGTTAGGGTGCATTCACACCAGCCCTGTTTAGTCCACTTTAATCCGACTCTAGCTCGTTTGCCTAGAAAGTCCGGTTTGTTTGGGGAGGTGTGAATGTGCAATTGAACTCTGATGCGGAATAAAAAACTCTGGTCTGCCTGAAAACCTAGGTCTGGGTTCAGTTGAAGTGAACTCTGACACGGTTCGAACATATTTTTGATTGCCTTGTAGACGGCTTCAAAAGCAGAAAGAGGACTTTAGTGCAATGCATTCTGTGTAAGTACAACCAAAACAAACATGCAGTTTTAGCGCAAGCGGGAGAAATGGAGTTAGAAGAGAAATCCTACAGCCGCTCAAATTTGACACCACTCCATTTTTATTTACATTTCATGAAGAAGGAAGTTAAGTTAGTTCTTCATAGATTTTTGTGTCGTTTCCTTCAGTGGTTCTTGGCGCAGCGCCACCACAGGTGAGGGGGTGGAACAGGTTTTTCAAAGAGTGGTTCGTTTGACGCAGTGTAGTGTGAAAGTGATCCGCAGCAGCTGAAAATCTAACAAATGTTGCAGTTTTGGTCCCCTGATGGACCAAGTTGAACTGAGTCTATCAGGTGTGAAAACACCCTTATGTTCAAAGGAAGTTATTGTTTGAAATTTATAGATATCAGATCTGAAAGAGGACATGTAGGTGAAACTAGAAGAGCTGTTCTTTATGGTGAATTCTGACTCACTCCTGTTGGTCATCGGTGCCATAAGAAACCACGTGGCCCGACTTTCTTTTATTTTGCTTTCAAAGGGAAAATGTCCACAGACAATCCTAGTCTGACTCAGAGCAGCACAAAGCTTTGGGTGGGGAGAAAATAGACAAACAGAAATTTAAGATTTCAATTTTTTACAATTGGCTGTAATTCTTTGTAAACAGAATTGCTAATTTTTTCACTTTTATTTTTAAACTGCAATTTTTTACCTGTTTGAAATACATTTCACTCTGAATAAGGTTGTGTGTGTCTATCTATCTATCTATCTATCTATCTATCTATCTATCTATCTATCTATCTATCTATCTATCTATCTATCTATCTATCTGTTCATGAGATTGAGGGTATTTTCAGTACTTTTATTAATTATGATTTTATTATTATTGCCAGTTGAGTTTATGAACAGTATCAAGACTAGCTGCGAACACATTCAGGACCAGCTTGGATTCTGTTCAGATTCAATTCTTCCGAGTCTGTCTGAACATCATTGCCGACTTGATCCCAGCTGAACACCTGGGGTTTGCCTGTCGGCACTGCATGTTTACCTGCCAGTCTCCATGCATCCTGAGTGAACACTTGTGATTAGATCTCAGTTATCTGCTCTCTATGCAAATAAACATTTGGGCTAAATCAGATAGACAGTCTGCTGAACACTTCAATACACCTAATGATTTGGAAAATATCATAAAAAAAACCAGCTCTGCTGAGAAAAGAAATAAACCTGAAATCAGAATTCTCTTTGCTTCTCATCTGTTTTATCCAGTTTCTGCTGTAAATGGGAGCAGATGTGACATTAAACAGGATGTAAGATTCTTTTCATATAATTGATAAACTAAAAACATCTTATTCATTCAACCTCTATTAACAGACTTAAATTAATGCTTACATAGATAAAAAAGAACACGATATGAAAATATGATATAAATATGATCTACAATGAGAGCAAATATAAGATTACCAATGGCACAATTAAAAAGAATCAGTTTACACACAAACTCTTCAACTAGTACAGAAATATACTGTTACCATTACCCTCCAGTCATTCTATAAGAGTTTATGATTTGACTTTGGACAGAATTCTTCATTCAATGACAAACAATATGCCAAACTTTATTTATATGCCACTCCCTCCTTTAAGCATTTTAGTAATCAACCAATGGATGGGAAGGATTGAGCTTACTTATACGTGAGATGATTAAGTTTTTTAAGTCCTTATGCCTTGGAGTCAGTTAAAAAGTCTGTAAAAGAATTCATGCTGTTTGAACTTTTATGAATTTTGACACTGTACAACGACAAAATGTAAATGTTTCTAGGGCCTTGTCCACACGTAGGTGGATATCTGGGAAAACAAATATGTTTTAATGCATTTTGGCCTTTCATCCACTAGAAAACGCTGTTTTATATCACTAAAAAACCATTATTTATGAAAACTCAGACCTAAGTGGAGATCTGAAAAAACTGTATTTGTGTTTGCATGTGTACATGGGAAAACAGAGATTTATATTATATTGATATCACAGTCTACGACAATTGATGTGCCAGTATATCCACATACTTGCTTTCACATGATAAATGAACCTCAAGCTGCCATATTTAATTCCTAACTGGAAGTTGTGGTTGTTTTGAAATCTGATTGGCTGACATAGGTTTTAGCTTTGCGATACACTGCCTCCTATGGCTTCGGCATGTTTAAAACAACGCAAGTGGCATATTTGTATGGGTTCACGTGGACGAAAACTTTTCTGAAAACAATCTAGTGTGTATGATATTATTTGAACTGATGTGGGGGAGATATTCATTTTTATAAATACCCGTGTGTGAACAAGGCCTTAGATTTTTGCAGTTGTATTGTTTTCTCTAACAGGTCGTGTTCCAGGATTTAGCTTTGTCTATCTTCTAATTAATTCTAACCAGCTTCCCTGTACCATACTCCCCACAGCATGATGCTGTCACCACCATAGTTCACAATTGTGATACTGTGTTCAAGGTGATGTGTGTTAGATATCCTCCATGCTGAGTGTTTTGCATTTAGGTTAAAAAATTCCATTCAGATCTTCTGTACCATTTCCATTTTCAGGTGATGCATTTAATAGTGCTCTCTTAGGTGCTTTAAATCCTGTTTAATACAGAGATGAAATGATACATAGAAGGACTCAGATGCACGAACCACTTTTACATTTTTATTGGTCAAAAATGTTAAAAATTATTTATGATTCAACAGCGGAATATTTGGGCCAGGCAAAGAAAAAAAATTAAATTACGATAATAAAGTCATAATATTACAACAATAAAGTCATACTATTGTGAGAAAAAAGCCATACAAGAATAAAGTCATAATATTACGAGAATAAAGTCGTAGTGTTATGAGAATAAAGTTGTACGACAATGAACTCAAAATAATTGGAGAATAAATTCATTATATAATGAAAATAAAGTCATAACTATGAGAAAAAAGCCGTAATAATATGATAATAAAGTCGTTATATTACCAGGATAAAGTGGTAACATTAAGAGAATGAAGTAGTAATTTTATGATAACTTCTATATGACAAATAATAAAAAGTTAAAATGAGGAATGTTGAGCATCTTGTGAAGTTATGCTTTGGTGTCAGTTTTACAAATAGGAAATACTTCATCTTTCAACACATCAGGATCAAATTATTATCAGTAGCAGGACTTTGAAAGAATTGAGCAAACAACTGTGTTTATTTCGAAAAAAGAATCCCGAATTTGAGCTGGTCACATCAGAGCTTGATAACTATCGAAGCTTTGCTCTCATTAAAATGACTTTTTTCAAGTAATTTTACGACTTTCTTCTGATAATATTGCATCTTTATTCTACTAATATTATGTCTGTATTCTCGTAATTTCAAAATAAACAAGAATATGTTTTTCTGGCCCTAATACTCCACCTTAATGATTCTCCTTTGACTTTAGAAATATTTACTTCTTTGTGTTGCTCTATCAAATTAGATTACATTCAGGTTTGTGGTTTTAACATGAAAAAGTTTAGAATAGAATAAAAATATCTTTTATTGACCCTTAGTGGGGAAATTCAGGTGTACCAGCAGCAAAGTGACAGGCTGACGGAAACATGCAGATTCACACAGAGATAAAAATATAAAAAGAAGATAGCAAAAGAAAAATGAAACTGTACAGTTCTTAAAAATAGCATACTCAGATTAAAAGAAATGTGCAACCGAGTAGGATTATCAAAAAAAATATACAAAATGTGCATGGATATTTTTGCATAAAAAACAAAAGTAGACTCTTTACAAAAATGGGGGAAAAAAACGTGCGAATAACAGCAGAGATGTAAACATTTATTGAGTTTGTTTAAAAACAGTTGGGTTGATTTGAGTTCACTGAAAACAAATATGGATGCTCTCTCCTCTCTTTTTTCACCTTTTTTCTAAAGACTATGAAGAAAGAAACATGCTTCTCTAACTTCGTCTAATAAAGCACTACTGCTGCTGCTCTTTACTTACTTTTTCCATTCTAGATTTGTTTCCTGCATTATGACAGCCAGGCTATTTTTTTTCTAAGTACAGTCGTGTGGAAGGACTATCTTGATTGTAGTACTTTGACCCTTCCTGCAAGTATGATCAGCATATGACTGCAAGGCTTTCTGTTAAGTTGGTCGAAGGTTTAGAAGACTGAGTGAGAGTGAGAGGCGTTTAAAATCCTCATTTTGATGGATATGGATATTTGAAAGACAGTTTTGTCATGGAAAGCAGCTGAAAGGGTTGAATTTTTGGGAGGGAAAAGCAGGTAGGAAACTTTCCTAATGTCACTTTTTATACCTTTATCAGAGTTTGTGATTTTTCATAAAAGTGGTTATGAAAAAAGAACCTTATTTAAACAGTTTCTTTTATAATTGGCATGCATATCGGACACAGGTCTGAGTGCCAGTCAGATTACGTGTCAGTCTTCTCACCTTAGTCGCCATTTTTTCCACGAGAGGGAATAATAACGTTAATCATTGTTTTGCCCTATAAAAGATTCTCTTTATCAATAGCAGGGTGTCTCACTGTTAATCTGCTGAAATGTGTCGTTAAATAACATTAAAATGAAACTAACTCAACATCCACTCTTGATTATCACCATTCAGTCCTGACTCATCAAACATTTACTGCAGGACAAGCAAGCAGTTTGAGGTATTGATTGGGATATCAGAAAGGGACCAACTCATTCGCTAAAGCAGAACGAAAGCTAAGCACCTGCATCGATCCATCCTACTCTGACTGGACGCTGTCTGACTGTCACTTGGAGGTGCTGGCATGAATGCATTGTCTGTTAGAATCTAAGTTCAGAAGGTGTTTTATTATTAGGCTGAGTCCTGTGAGGTTGGAATATGTGTCCATAACAATAAAAGGACTTTTGTGATGTTTCTCTACAGGTGGCGACAGACAAGGTTGCTGGAAAGCTGAGTTCTACTCTCTCATGGGTAAAGAACTCTGTCTCCCACACCGTCAGTCAGATGGCTAGCCAGGTGGCCACGCCCACATCTCTACAAACCCCTGCCACTTCCTCCTCCACATCTCTGTCCTCGCCTGCCCTCTCGCCATCCTCACCGGCGCAGCTCAGCCCCGATGATGTGGAGCTGCTCGCTAAGCTCGAGGAGCAAAACAGGTCAGTAGTCCGGCTGCTGCAGCTTCTTCTGGGATGCTTGAATTAAGGTTGCATGATGCAATATGGGATTTTTTTTTTTCTTTTAAGTATGGCTTTATATTAAGAGTTGGGTCTTTTTCTATTTTTGAAGTGTATGATTACTGTTTGGTTGGGGTAGACTACCAGAGGAGATATTTAGAATTTCTTTTTTACGTCAATAATTAGCCAAGAAAGCCTCTTCTGAGGAAAAGTTTCTTGTCAGTGTTCATGTTATTCAGCCACAAATTAATCAAAATTACAGTGCAAGAGAAATTTGGGGAACATAGCTCCTCAATGAAACCCAGCCACCCGTGCTCAGCATCACTGTTTTTATGGAGTTTGTATTCAAGTACAATGTTAAAACCTGCCGGGAGGGAGAGTGTAGTTCTCTCATCAAAACCTTTTGAAGGGATTTAACCAGTAATGTTGGAATATTTTACAATCACAACTCCCAAGTCAATTTTTTTCATAGTGTTGAAGCGGTAGCAGAAATATATATATATATATATATATATATATATATATATATATATATATATATATATATATATATATATATATATATATATGTAATATTTACAATATGGGTAAATATCAGTTATGGGCCATAATAGCAAAAATAACATTGGGTATCGATATCGGCCCTAGTTTCATATCGGTGCATCCCTAATAAATTGTCTTTAGGTAGCAGATTTTAATGAAGATCTGAGATCTCCTTTTTCCTCTTTCTCACCGTTGGGTTAGAAGTAGATAATTTAAAATCCATCCATCCATACTTATTTTTATGCTGTTTGGAGTGGATTTAAATGTGTTTCTAACCAAAAGTCCTATGAAACAATCTAATATTATTGCTCTTTTGGTTTGATTTCATTGTTTTTAATGGCATTCTGGACTTCTCAGTTGTGGTGGATGGAGATCTATGTTCCCACATCACTGCAGCACTCCTGCAGGGGGAGCCACTTAGTGTCGTTGATGTGAAATGTGCATATACTTCTCCACCAGCAGAAACCAGATGCAGTAAATCCGGACGTAAACAATGGCTGAAAATTATAATGATAAAATTATGAAAGATATCTGTGTCACTGAAGCACATTTCATCACAATCCCACCAGTCCTGGTCCAACAACACATCCAAACAGACTTCTCTACAGAAGCTGCAGTCGGTGCTCCACAAAAGGCCGTTGCTATTAGTTGTGCTTTCTTTTTATTAGCTTCCGTCATCTTGTTATGATTTTGTGCCAACGTTGTCGGCTCCCACTGCTGAATAAACGTTAAAATTGATCCATAGACGGCGGCATCCATTATTACTACAGTAAACAGTGAGCTGCTGCTTGGCATCAATGTTCTTCGTCTATACGGGCGGGTTGCTTTAGTGTCGTAAACCGTTCACACAGAAGTCTGATTGCGGTAGCATTTAATTAGTAGTATGAACGACCACACACACACACACACACACACACACACACACACACACACACACACACACAAGCCTTTCCATTGTGGAGTCTGCAGCTACGTTCACACAACAGGTCTTGATGCTCAATTCTGATTTTTGGCTGAAATCCGATGTATTTTTGTGTGTGTGTGTGTGTGTGTGTGTGTGTGTGTGTGTGTGTGTGTGTGTGTGTGTGTGTGTGTGTGTGTGTTACGAAATAAAACAACTGACTGAACATTAACTAAGGGTACTTGTTGTTCCGCATGAGTAAATCTTTTCAGTACAACGATGTTAATGTTCATAAATGTAAAAGCAGTGAATGATAGTCTCTTCTCAGGATTTATCAGTATCATTTCAACTGACCTGTTTTAGCAAGGTTTATTTATTTATAGCAACATGAAAATATTACACATTTTCTTGAAGTTTCTAAGTGTGTATCCAATTATTGGTCTCATTTCTTAAATATTGCTTTGTTGTTTCTTTGGCTTTGTGCTCAGAATGCCTCATACAGTCACTGTGGAAGTTCTTACCATCCCCCCTCTTATCTGCACACACACTTGAATGACATCTTGCAGGTTGTGACTTGCTAACTAGAGAGGAATGCTGGGAAGTTTTACACTGCATTTTCTGTTTTTTTGTAAGTTAGTATGTTAGGCATCTTTTTTCTGCTTTGTGGCATAACAAATTGGGCTTTGGATCTTGCCTTGACCAGTTTCAATAAGGAAAATGTTCAGAGCTCATAGACTAAATAGTTCACCTCAGTTTGGATGTCTCATCTGACAGCTGATGTTCAGCTAGCTTCACACTGATTACCACTCTACGGTGGGAGATTGTGAATGAGATAAAATCAAATGTCACAGCTGATTATCACTTCTACAACGATGTCCTGTGTTGTTGTTGAACTGATTCCTGGTCAGTTCTTCAGATAACT
The DNA here is from genome assembly GCA_014839685.1 of Anableps anableps. Taxonomy (NCBI): domain Eukaryota; kingdom Metazoa; phylum Chordata; class Actinopteri; order Cyprinodontiformes; family Anablepidae; genus Anableps; species Anableps anableps. Next base: position 4,739,417 of record CM026070.1, read on the forward strand.
TGTTGCATGCTCCAAAAGGCCACATCACAGCATGCTAAGTGGTAGATCCATGGAATCATTGAGGGTGTGTTGTAAATTGAGAACATTGTTGTTGTCCTGCTGATTCGCTCATTGTTCACATTGAATTAATACACTGTTAGAGGATGACGCAACTGCCCTCTGTTGCCAGCTCTGGGAATTCTTTCTCCGTTGAGCCTTTTATCCATGGCTGAGCAATGTGTGTGAGAGTAGAAACAGCTATTACGGTACAAGTGTGTCACTTGTAGTGTTGAGAATTTGTTCACTCGTTCACAGTTAAATCCATCTCAATGGTTTCCCAGCTAAATAGTGTTTTCTGAGATATGTTTCTTCTTTTGGGTGGACAGATTATTGACTGTCTGATTCGCTCAGCATAGCATCCCATCAGGTGAAAAATTAGCATTTTAACTAGTGGTGGGACTCGATTCCAACTTTTAATTGAGATAATTCCAGGGTCTGTAATCAGTTAATTGCACTGTATTGGCAAGATAAGCAACATTATCAATTCAAAAACCCTTTTTGCTGCTAAATTATTGCATAAATAGACATGAGCTCAACAACAAAGATGTGTATTGTTTTTAATCGGTTATTTAGGTTGAATAACCTAAATAACCGATTGGTGGAAAGTGCCGTTATACCCATTCAGCTTTCAAGTGTTTCAGAAACCCTTGATTTTTCATAGAACTTCTTAGAAAAAACACTTATTTAGAAATGTGGACTGTAGTCACTGACATTAGCATTGGGTACGTCTGTACTGCTGCTACATGTTTTGCATTGAGATGGTATTTTAATATTTTAATAGCTTTGCTGATAGATTGACTCCTTTTAGTACAACTTGCACACAACAATAGTCTTTTCCAGCGTCCCAGCAGATCGCTTTTTGAAGCAAAAATTAACCCCCAGTGGGCCGAGACAAGCAGCTTTCAAGGAACTTCCACAGCAGCTGCAACAGTGAAATAGAGCACTTTGGTATTCTTGTTTAAATTAGTGATACTATAGTTGCTTACCAAGGGTTTGTGTGTTTGGTGAGGCCTTTGGACCCTGCAGAGTAGATAAAGGGAATGAGCTTCGTCCTGTCCTGTCACAAGAAAAACAAAATCCCGCACTGACTGCTGCGCTTTCGAAGTCGAGATGAGCCCATTTTAAAGAAATCCTAGAGCAATGTGGAGAAGATCATGAGTTTATCTTGGTAAGGTGGTCTTACTTCATGTTGAAGTATTGATGTAAAATACAGGAAATGGAAGTCGTGACGAGTTTAAATGTAAAGAAGATGTATTATATTGGTTAGCTTATTTACCAGTGGGATAGAAGTTTCGTTGAAAACAGGTCACAGCAGATGTTGCTTGATCATATTTAGTTCGCGTTACTCATTATGTCTTCTGACTGTTTGACTTGTAGTGAATTATTAGCAGAGCTCACAGCATGTTCAGGTTCAAGTACAAAACCTAGTTCATGAATTTTTCTACAAAATCTAAACTCCTCATATCTGTGACTTAGATATGCTTTCTCACACTGTCTCAATGATAACATTTTATGCTAGTTTCTGTCTCTCCGACATGACCCATATCTGGCTGGAGCCCCCAGCCATTCTGGGACAGCGCTCGCTGTCCTCGCAGGCTGCATTGGAAAGACTTTTTTTCCAAGATCAGGTGTCTGAGTCTTTGTTTCTGTGTCATGGTTTGAAGTTGGGTCTCCTGTTCTCCACATGCTGCTCCTGGATCAGCTCACTCTGTCAATAACTCCTACAGTAAACACATAAAAATGAGGCTGTGAACCAGTAATTTCCTGAACACACAGATCAAGCTCTGGTTGCCTCCAGATAACTTGCAACTTCCTTCCTTCCTTACTGAAAAGTGTTGAATCCTCCATTTGTGCAAAGCTTGAATCTGATTGTTTACATTAAGAAAGACAATTGTTAGTTTGTATTAATCAAGCATGTGGTTAATCGGTATATATGATTACAGCTACCTCAAATGATTATACACTGCATGGCTATCGGATTGTTTTTCCACTGATTGTCTCTGGGCATCTCTGTCCTGCTAAACACAAAGTGGCTTGTAAATAATACAATACAATGGCACTGACCTAAAACTGTTTCCATCTTTGACATGAACACAAGATCCAGTTTGTGTTGTCTTCATTTCGCTGTGCTGCTTCCTTGCAGTGTCTGGGTTTACTTGGTAGGGTACAGAATTGCAAAATAGCTTATTACTTTATTTTTACCACAACAAAACCCCTTGCTCAAGTAACTTCTGTTCACTAAGCGTGTACCAAGATATTTCAATTTGCCATATTTGTACCTTGATTTTTCAGTTTAGCAAGCAGTTTGATGCTCTTACTGCTGATGTACCTTGAAGATATTTCTCTAAACTGATAATTAGCTAATATATTTAAAAGTATAAATACTCACATTCCAAATACATCCTCGTTTTAGACGACTTTTAAATTATTTACAATAGGGCTGACATGATTAATTGTGAAGAATTGATTTTTGAAATAATTGTAATCTAATTTAGTAATCAATTATTCGTTTACTGGAGTTTACAGAGTCAAAAAAGGCCATTTACTTAAAGAACAACACACTCAGAACAGTAATTATGCCAAAGCTGTACAAGAAATATATACATTTTGCATTTAAGATAAAAGGAAAAGCCCTTCTTTGTCTGTAAATATGTTTTACCCAGAAGTCCTTAAATGGCATAGTTTTAGCTCCACCTGGTTTAAATTCTGTGAAATAAATAAATAAAGAAATAAAAAGTTTAAAAAAAGTAAGCATCATTTGCTATTTAGTTATTAATTGGTTTATCCAAAAGTGAATCAACAGATCAGTCCTACACTGTACTGTTAAGTCTAGGAGAAAGGGCTGAACTTTTCACATGTTGATGTTAGAAGTATTTTTCAGCTGCAGATGCATCCTTTGCTACAAATGATCTAGCATTCACTAAAGGAATGGTGTTATTGCATTTTAGGCAATAAAATGTTTATTTTCTTGTTTATAAAAGGAATTGAATTGGAGTTTTTTTTGTATTTTTATGTATTTCTACTATTGTATAAAATAAGCTTAAATGGTTGGGTGAAAAGCCTGCTAAATGTGCCAGTTTATTAAAAAAAATCTGTTTAATCATCAAAATAATCTATATAATAGTTGATTACTAAAATAATCGTTAGTTGGGGCCCTAATTAACAACATACTCTTCCTTCCTTTTAATTCTAGGCTTCTGGAGACGGACAGCAAGTCTCTGCGATCCATGAATGGCTCCCGGAGAAACAGCGGCTCCTCCCTGGTGTCCAGCTCCTCCGCCTCCTCCAACCTCTCCCATCTGGAGGAGGACACCTGGATTCTGTGGGGACGAATTGTCAATGAGTGGGAGGAAGTGCGCAAGAAGAAGGAGAAGCAACTTAAGGTGAGGCTGGTGCCGGTGAGCTACAGTGTAGTAGTTCTGCAGAATGCCTCGCCAAGGTGTTCATCCAAAATACGAGCTGCTGTCATGACAACAAGCTCCAGCACCATCAGCTTTTTGGAATTGTGTTTCTCCGTTGTTAGTAACGGTGAACCTGTGGACATGCAGTGTGTGGAGCATGTACAAGGGTGTGCGAGGCAGAACACACGGCTACTGTCGCTGCACAAGCAATGTCTACTGCTGCGTCTACTTTCCCTGTCGCTCTGCCAGTTGGGCTCTAACTTATAAACACACACAAGTGGGTACACACACAAAACAACTCACGTTAGTGTGTGTGTGTGTAAACTCAAATCCTGTGTAACTTTTCTGTCTGGCTCCATATTAAAGCGACTAAGCAGCTGCTGCCCTGTCTGGCACGCAGCCATGAAGGAGAAATCCTGTGTGGTGCATACACAATGCAGCAACACACAGGATGACAACTTTCACTGTTTTTCAGGTGTTCTTAACACGAAGCTTTATAAAAATGAAGGTTTCTAATGAAGCTGAAAAGGGGTACCCAGTTCATCACTGTGTCAGCACAGTGCCGCAGTAACACTGTGCGGTCCAAATTCTTCTCCTCACTCTTCCATTAAGGGCACAACATAGTAGTAGTCCTGTTGATTGATCCTCCCACATGAGTTATGCATCTCTGCAGCTGCTACAGAGTTACTATGGCCTTATCGGCTGCTTTTGTGATCAATGCTCTTCTAATATGGTGTTAGCTTAGATGGATGGTCTTGTCTGGATGAGATTATGAGGGGCTTAATGGAAATCCATGCCACACTTCTCATTTTTAATTGTAAAAGATTTTGAAAACTATGTGTTATTTTAATTCTGCTTCACAATTATGCACATTTTTATTTTGATGTGTCACATGAATTTTAATCTACTTAGTTGTGGAACCCGATTTAAACTTTTCAAGAGTTAATTACAGGATTTGTAATTAATGAATTGCAATTAATTACATTTTAATTGCAAGCTTTATATCAAAATAAACATTTTTTAATTCAAAACCCCCTTTTGCTGCTAAATTATTGAATGAATAGACTTTAGCTCAACATCAAAGATATTTATTGTTTTAATCTGTTTTTAATTTAGGTTATTCAAAGTGCTATTCTACCCATTCAGCTTTCAAGTGTTTCAGGAACCCCTGATCATTCATATAACTACTTTGAAAAAATCCTTCTTTAGAAATGTGGACTGTGGACGTTGACATTAGCGTTGGGGACGTCTGTGCTGCTGCAATATGTTTAGCATTGATATGGTATTTTAGGCTTGAATAGCTTCGGTGATAGGCCAACTCCTTTTTTGCACAACTTGAACACAATAGGCTGTCCCAAGGCCCCAGCAGATCATGTTTTGAAGCAAAAATTAACCTCCAGTGGGCCAAGAGAAGTGGCTTTGTCATCTACCACTGTTGTTTCCGGATGTTGGTTGTGCGTACCAGATTTATGGGCGTAGCAGAAAAGTGCAAAAACAATGGTTCCGGCCAGAATCTTTGTATGTAAAAAAAAAAATTTGATTAATGCGGTAAAAATTTTTAACATGTTAAAATCTATTTAATTAATCAAAATTAATGCATTAAAGTCCTGGCCCTACAACTAATACATTGAATATACAGTCGTTACAAAATTATCTGAAGTAGAAAAAATACTTTGCAAAGCACTGTTTTTGATTTGAAAAGAAAAAAAAAACTCTTCCCCAATATGCTGCAAAGAAATGGAAAGAATCTCCTGATGTCTTTTTTGTTGCTCTAAGCTCCACAACACAGTCCAGATCTCAGCTGTGTGGTCTCTCTTGTGATGCACATGCATTTTTGCTGACATTTATCATCTCACTCTGTGCCAAACACCACAAAAGCTGTTGCAGTGTTTACTACAGTCAGAGATAATTTCACAGGCTATCTTTGTCCCGGCTGACCCTGCAGTGTTGCCCCTGAACTTATTTCAGTTCTTGACATTTTGATGCTAATTTTAGCGTGCTTGTTTTTACAGTATCTCTCTGCAGCCCTGTGATAATCATGTTCCATGTGACTCCCAATTTAAACTGCACGACCAAAGTTATCTTTAATGTAAATGTTGACCAACAAAATTTTATTTGTCAGGTCATAGATTTGGCATAGCAGTCCTCTGTAGAAGCAGATATTTCTGCATATAAAAATGGAAGTAACATGAATGTCGTGTTTGTACTAATTGTGTTATTTTGCAATTCAGTAGATGTAGCAATCAATCAATTGAAATAAGGCATGGATATTATTCAGACTTGCTGATTCCTCCACAGAACTGCAGCTTTCTTCCGCTTTGCTTCCAGAAAAATTCAGCGGTTGTTGTGTGAAGGAAGGAACTTTGATTATTCTGAGCTTGTCAGCAAAATCTTAACTGTGGTTAACTGTGTGTTGGTACCTTTTTTTTTATATTTAACATGAAGCTACTGCTCTTTAAACAGAAGTCTGTTGAGTAGGCATGGGCTAGATATTGGGGTATTGCAAGGTTTAAAGCAAGTATGGCTTCCAAACTGCAAAAAAAATACTTTTCCTTCAGTTTAAAGTCTTTTTAATGCCAGAGGAAATGTTAGTTACCAGAGTTTTTTCTGGTTCTACAGAGCATAGAATAATGCATTGCTGCCCCTTACCTAGTAGCCTGGTAAAAATCAGCCCCTTGTCCAATGCTTTGGTTCGTACAAAGGGTCTGGACCCTTGGCTATAGAAAAACGATTGCTTCCTGGAGGCATGGACTGTGTTGAAGTTTGAAATTTCACCCAGTCGCTAATGTTTGGCCATAATGTATGTAATGTGCCAGTTCAACGCTATGAACCTTACTGGAAATTGCATGCGTTGTAAACAACCATCCCTCATTGAGAGAAGTGCTGATGGCTGCTGATGTTAATTCAGTATTTAGAAGTGTGGCCAACACAGACTGAATGGCTTCATTCGCTTCCTCTGCTGCCATTGCTAAAACTACAGGCAGACTGCAATTCTAAAACAACGCAGGAAATCAACATCATCGTTCATAGCTTTTTCTTTTTGGTGATTGGCCTGGTTGAAAATCTAACAGAGATATCCAGTTCAATGGGAGAAAGCTCAGACGGAGCAGTGAAGGGAGATTAGAATTTAGTGGAATTGCATAGGAAGGCAATGGCCAGGCTACTTACCTAGGGATGCACTGATAAATTGACCCAATTTCCTTAATTTTGGAAGATCGGCATCTATCTCCACAAAGGTCTGAAAATCAGGCTACTGTGCTTGGCCATGAGAGAGGGCTGACTGACAGGCCCACCTACCAGGTCACTTCTGCGCGTGTGCGGTGAACAATAGTCACCCCATTGTTACCAACTTAGCAACTTTGTCTCCATATTTCAGACTTTTCAGACAAAAAAATTGGTATGGGCCAAAGTTGGCCATAATGTATGTAATGTGCCAGTTCAACGCTATGAACCTTACTGGAAATTGCATGCGTTGTAAACAACCATCCCTCATTGAGAGAAGTGCTGATGGCTGCCAAAGTTGGCCCATACCAATTTTTTGCCGGAATTGGCTGATCAGGCTTTCTAAAGATCAGTGATTGGCCAGAAAACTACAACTGGTGCACACCTACCCTTACCCCAACTGTTACTGCACACTGTCAGTCAGCTGGCTTAAGAAAGGCTACAATACTCTTTTACAGGAAAGACAAATTTCCAATAATTAACCAGCTAATATCAACTAGTTATTCTCTGTGTCACTCTGGAAACAAACTGAAAAAGGTGTCCAATATTTTTGTGCAAGTCTGTGTATCAATCAAACACAAGAAGGAAATTTTACAGATATTATTAGAATTCTAATAATCACTGTTTCATTATTTTACATTTAGTTGTTGCTTTTATGTTTTAAATAAAAGCAATTAGGTCATGTTATAGATTTTTGTACCATACTCTGATGCTGGGCCAGTTTTAAAATATTGATTATGTTTTATTAATCAGTTTGAGTGTTGCATATTGTTGAGAGTAAAGCGAGAGGAAAAGTGAAGCGTGTCTCAGAAAAGCAGCTTTTGTCAAACAGTCGATATGAAACCGTCCCTTATTCCATCACAGAACAAAGCACAGATTGTTTTATCCAGCCTCTTCTGAAAGCCTGGGTGGGTGGACGGACCTCTGCTCCAGATGCACCCTGGGCTCACCAGATGTATATGCACACACACACACACACACACACACACACACACACACACACACACACACACACACACACACACACACACACACACACACACTTTCCATTATGCACTGTCATCACAGTAGGAAAGACCAGTGCTCCCTTTCAGCACAGGAAATTGCTTCATCAACTTGTATCAGCAGTAATATATGGAAACAAATTACTTTAGAGCAGTTCATTGAAAAGATTGTGTCTCGTAGTGGATTCTGTGTTACTATGAGATACAGACACAAACCGAAATAGTATGAGCAAACTCTTGGCTTATTGCTGTTATTAGAAATGTCATCATTGCATTACCTTACTGTTTTACAATTCCTCTCATCTACGTTCAGATGTAAAAATACAGCTCCCAAATGTGCCCAAACGCTCCCAAATTCACCCTGTTGACATATTTAAAATGAAGCTAAACTAACAGCAGCTTTACATGAGTCATGGGTTTCCTGTCAAAAAGATTTTAAAAGTGCACATCTCAGCCAAATGAACTGAGTTCTCAGCTCTCTTTGCTACAGTTGGAATAATAAACAGTGCAACAGGAAAACAAAACCTTGTTAGGGTTCAGAGCGCCCACTGCAGATGTTGGGGCACTTAGATTCCTCTCGGGGGGTGTTGAGAGAAACAGATTCAGCTCTCTTTGTTCAGAAACAGATTATTTATTTCAGGGGAATGTTTCATATTTCTTTATGGAATATTTGTGTTTTTATTAACACGTCAATGCTGGTGAAAATCACAAAAAAAAACTGCTTTAGAGATACACAGGTCAAAGGTTTGTGCCTTAACAATGCCTCAACATGTTGTCTTTTTGTAAAGCTTTAACCTGCCCATGCAATGTATCTTCTCTGTTCTCTTCTCTATATCTTCTGTTGGATGAGCTGTACTGGAATGTAATTTCCCCTCTGGGGGACAAATAAAGTGATTCTGATAGTATATTCTAAGATGGGAACAGCACTCAAACTTCATTTTCTCTGACGAGGTGTGTAAAACATGGTTTCATGAATATATTTTGAAACAAAATAATTTTTTTTTAGACATTTTAAAATATCTTTAGCAACCTATATTAGTAATTCGCAAAGCTAGTAAGATTAGCATAGCTAAACCAGCAGTGTCCATATATATTCCAAAGAATGAAGATTCTTGCCCTATAGTTCTGGGCCTGTGTTCACAAAGAATCCTAAGACTTAAAAGTTGCTCCTCGTGACATAATTTTAGGAAACTTCATAAAAAATTTTGGAATTTAAGATTTTTCTTAGAATTTTATCTCAGAAAGATAAGTTATTCATAAAGCATATTAGGTCTTAATGCCTGGTTCACATAGCAAGATTTTAAAATTGTTGAGCGATTTTTCAAAACCTGAGTGACCCTACACATGACAATAAAAATCTTAGCTATAACAGGTTTGGCATCAAGCTGACAGGAGAAACGCATCACTCACGAACCGATTTAACTAACCAACTTTCAGATGTTAGACGGGAAATCTCGTAAAACTTCTCGAGACCAAACGGGAGTTCAAAGTAAACAAACTTGGCCGACTGGGAAGAAGCAATGGCGATAGTTTGTGGACTGTTTTTAACAGAGAAAATACAATACAAAGATGTCTACAGTGTTCCCTGGACTTTCTGGTGCTCCATGGCAGTTGTTTTGTCTTCTGTGTATTTTGATTCCCCTCCGTTTTTCCATCACCTCGCTTTCTGATTGGCTGCACGTCACATCCATCAGGCTGTACGTCACATCCAACAGGCTGTGTTCTTGTTTGTCCTCGGGGAACACCACTCACACTGCGATTCCGGGCCAAGACAATCCAACATGTGGAATATTTCAGATTTTAGATCAGAGAGGTCCTGACGTCCTTCCGAGTGTACCAGATCAATCTTAACACATGGCAAGAATATCTCTTAAGATTATCTTAAGAGTCATCACGATAATTGGGGCATCCTTAAGATTGTCGGAAGGGCAAAATCAGGACAAAAATCGGCATCAAAATGTTGCAGTGTGAACGAGGCATAACAGAGCTAATGTGACAAAAATGTTTGGAGTAGTGAGGAGGGACTTTAGTGAGTCTAAGAGTGTCTTAACCAGGGAAGATTCTGGAAAGGAAAATGAATAGAGCTGTGCCAACAGAAGGCACTGCTCTTCTGTCGTGTTTGGTTTTTTCACGCCCTTTACTTCCTCGTTTTGAGTTGGTCGTTTCGCCAGATCGAACAACTTTATACTAGCAGGCAATCACAGCTGACAACTGGGCATCCACATTAATGTCAAATAGATGACGTAGTAAAATGATGAGCATGGCGAGAAGCTATGATAAATAATGATGGGGATGTAAATGGGGCGCAATCAAATATGTTGATGCCATGTGGCAATTATTTTAAATATGTGTTTTTTTCAACATCATGACACCCTTCTTTTAATCCAGTCTAAATTGTATGATTGGTTAATTTCTATCAACTGATTACTGGGGTCGTATTTGTAGGGTTTTAAAATAATTTTTTACGTCTTTTGATTTGTGTATCAACTAATCACAGTTGATCACTAATCACAGGAGACAGCGTCACACCTAGCAACGGGGTCAACTACACCTCCTCACGAAGTCAGGAATTTCTGTCGACTCTTGGCTCAGAGTTGCTCTCAGCAGCTGACTGAATCTTTCTTAAACTAGGACTCCTTGGCAGGCATTTTTAGGCTAAGGTAGGAGCTCTCTGAGAGGACTCTAAGAATCTTTGGGATTACGGGCTCTGGTTGCTAAGAAACTGCCAATATTTCCGAAATCCTAGGAATTTGAACGCTGAAACGGATAAGAAAAGGAACTCTGCTGTACCCAATCCGCCGTAATGTTAAATTCTGAAAATTTCACTCTTACAGCTTGAGTAAGAAATGAATGTAAGAAATGCCCAGAAATGTCTCAATATGTTGTAGATAGTGGTTTTCTTTTTCTTGTGCTTCCTCTGACTTTATTTTGAACAAACTTACTGATATTAAAAGTGGCTTTATGTTTTCTTTCTTAATTAACAACCTCCACATTGATGAGTGTTGTTGTCAGGTAGCGCTTGGGATTAATTTGTAGGTCTTACTGACCTGTTAGTCACCAGCCAGGGCCGATTCCAAACAGTTACTTTATTGTTCAATAACTTCAACATCACTGATGAAATTCTTTTGTCCTCCTGCAGGATCTCGTTAGAAAAGGGATTCCCCACCACTTTCGAGCAATTGTGTGGCAGCTGTTGTGTAATGCCCAGAATATGCCCATCAAAGATCAGTACTCAGAACTTCTTAAGATGACGTCGCCGTGCGAGAAGCTCATACGTAGAGACATTGCTCGCACTTATCCTGAACACGAGTTCTTCAAGGAGAAGGACAGCCTGGGCCAAGAAGTGCTCTTCAATGTCATGAAGGTACACCTCCTTTTGACTCCAACAGTAGTTTGAAGCACAAAAAAAGCTATTCAAAGAATATCTGATAAATCTCAGTTATCTTTTTTCCCCTTAGGCCTATTCTCTGGTGGATCGTGAGGTTGGCTACTGTCAAGGAAGTGCATTCATTGTCGGTTTGCTCCTCATGCAGGTAATAACGCTACCCAAAATATCATTGGAATAACTCTGCAGTTCACCTATCAGCAAAGATTCCCCAGATGTCAATTAATTTGCCTTATTTGTTGTAGATGCCAGAAGAGGAGGCCTTCTGTGTGTTTGTGAAGCTCATGCAGGACTACAGGTTACGAGAGCTCTTCAAACCCAGCATGGCCGAGCTGGGACTTTGCATGTATCAGTTTGAGAGCATGATCCAGGTAGACGCATTGTCTAGAATTAAAGAGAGAACACTCTGGCAAAATCTGTATGGATTTAATGATTTTTCCATTTTGTGAATTTCCAGGAGCAACTCCCAGAGCTGCATATGCATTTCCAGGCTCAGAGCTTCCACACCTCCATGTATGCCTCATCCTGGTTCCTCACCATCTTCCTCACCTCCTATCCCTTGCCTGTAGCCACAAGGATTTTTGATATCTTTATGTGTGAGGTCAGTTAAAAGGAGCAACTACTCACTTTTAATAAGAAATGGTTTTGACTCAGTGGTCCCAGTTTATTAATGTTATTCAGTTTACTGGGCCTTCATTGTACTTTTATGTTTGTATGTTTGAGAAAATCATTCTCACTGGACTTTGACTTTTCTTGCTTTAGACTCAAGTTTTTGAAAGAGTTTTAAGACAACTTCATAGAAAAAACATGTTAAGTAAGGTTAACATTAAAAGAAAAGTAATGCGTTGGCACCACCTGCTGGAGAACTCAAAAATGACCAGTTGACAGCTCTGATTCCAGCTGATCTGTCTTCAGGGTTTGGAGATTGTTTTCCGTGTGGGGTTGGCCATCCTTCAGATGAACCAGGCTGAACTCATCCAGCTTGACATGGAGGGAATGTTACAGGTATATGGTGTCATTCTTTACTCAGGCGGCTCAGGTTTCATTTGCATTTTGCACTTTGTTTCCAGGAAGGAAGCTCCGCCACACCCAGTTAATTGATACATGTGTCCAAAGTGTGGGTATGGCAGCTGTGGGTGGAAAGCTGGGAAGTTAAACACCAGTGTACCAAACAACAGGTTGCAGTTATCCTTCCTCTGTTTCTTTTTTTCCATTTCAGCACTTCCAAAAGGTCATCCCACATCAGTTTGACAGTGGACCAGATAAGGTCATCCAGGCTGCCTATCAAGTTAAATACAACGCCAAGAAAATGAAGAAGTAAGCCCTGCTGTCTTCTCTTAAACTGTACTGGTCTTCTTTTCTGATCCGATTAGAATATGAACGGCTATTTATTTATTTCATGAAACATTTGTTTACTGATCTCTCTTATTAAAGAAATGTCCAGTGCTGTATTGCCTCAATAGACCAGTCTACATGATAGATAAGGATATATTTTATTTTATTTTCCAGGTTAGAGAAGGAATACACTACAATCAAAACAAAGGAGATGGAAGAACAGGTGGAGATAAAGGTGTGTGTGTGTGTATTTTTAATGCACAGTGGAACCTCTGAACACAGATGCATGTGAATATAATTTTTTCCAAATGCATGACTGCTGCAATTTGAAATTTTCCTCTGAACAGGCATGTGTACGATGTCGTTACCAAACAATCCAGGGTGAGATCCAGACCACCTCGCTTCTTTCACAACCCTGGCTTGTCAAATGTTGTTAAATTCAAGAATTGTTCTAACCTTATTATTTTCAGACAGTTGTTATGATGCATAACCATGGCAACAAGGTATTGTTTTTACAATTGGGAACAGCTGATTACCATCTCAAAAGCTCAATTAATACCTGACCTATGGCCCCCAAATCCCAGAGAAGTTGAAAATGAGGCTTCATTGATGTAGAGCAGGACCAAAGGGCAGAGCAAGAAGGAGGGAGTTCAAACCATCTCCTCCATTGATCATACTGAGCAAGGATTTTATCCAGTGTCTCTGCCTGGCTTTCTAACCATACAACCAGACAGCAGAGATTTAAATATAGTCCCTTTTAGGATTCCACGGTTGTTTTTGTGATATATATATATATATATATATATATATATATATATATATATATATATATATATATATATATATATATATATATATATTGCAATCAAAATCACTGATTTTTCTGGTACAACTTTAGACATATTTGCAAGGAATTTAGCAACATTTTTTCCCTCATTAAACCCCTTCTAAAGTTGACATATAGAAGAAAAAAGATAAGAAAATAAAAAGCAAACAGATTGAACACTAATGTTTTTATTCTTTAAAGAACTTAGCTCAATTTTTGTTACTCGCTGTATCGAGGTATAACTTGACATCAAGTAAGGCTAAGGCAGCGGTGTAGTAGAAGTAAGAAATACTGCCACCTCTAGGTGGGAGTTAGCAGTACCTTAAACCCAGTGTTTTTGCAAATTTGCAATAAATTCACAATCATCTATTAGCACAAAAAAATGCAGGAATCTATTGATTTTGCCTGAATTTCCATGATCGGCGAATTGCAAAAAACTGGAGACTGTAAAGAGGAATGGCAAAAGCAAATGAGGTGGATTAGCAGTGCTTGCCAAAAACTCATGATGATGTCCAGGACAGGTAACTGTAAAGTATTGCCTCTGCTGCCCAGATATTTAGCTGATAGCATGTCATGACAGTCATACGTCTTATGACTGTCCAGGATGAGATCCAGAGATCCTGTCTTACAGCAACAGTGTTTTCAGTCAGAGGCCTCTTCAGATGCACTACCAGACTTACTGCTACTGGAGATCCTTCCTGCCCACAGCATCACCATCCACAGCAACTCTCAGAAAATGAGAGTTACGACAACATTTGATTTCCCTTTGGATTGAATCAAATATTTTTAAATTTGAATTGTGTCTGTTGCATCCACGCTCTTTCTCCTCTGTTTTCCGTACTTTCTCTGTGTCTGCCACAAAGCGACCAACTGCAGCCATGATCACTCCCAGCCATCAGAAAAGTGTGTGCAGTTTTCAAAAAAATACACTTCTTTTGTCCACATCATAGCTTAAACAAAGCCATCTCATCTAGCATAACTCTGTGCGGTTATAATCATATGGGATTTCTCCTGAAGTGCATGCACAAGCTTCTATTCAGATGTTATGGAAAGCCAGTGATACCAAGAAGCCAAATGGATATAATGACCAAAATAACAATCTTTCCCCTTTTAAAGCGTGCTATTATCATATTGGAGAGATAATGTAACCAGGTGGAGAGCCTAAATTAGCACACACAGGAATGTGAACTCAGCTAATTTGGGGAAAACACTTGACTTGCAGTTTTATTTTAAGGTGTCAGTCGTCTGCTGTTTGTCCACAATGAACTGAAGTTTGGTGAGGATATATCAACTGGTTATGTTATCAAAATCAGTTGACCAAGTTATTCATACTCCTTAAACCTTACCACATTTTGTCATATTACAGTAAATTTTTGTGCATTTTGTTGGAAGTTAAAGTGATAGACCAAGGGTGTTAAAAGTGGTTCCCGGGGCCATTTGCGGCCCCTGGACTGATTTTCTGCTTTCCTTCTATTTTCATGGTAAAGAAGACCACATCTACTCATTGACTTGTACTCTAAAGTACAAGTCAACCAAATCTGCTTTTAACTACGTTATTAAAACTTGGCTGAATACAGCAAGTGTTTTCACATGAAAACTGACTCAGATCCTGTTTTTATTGCTGAGAATAGATGAAATATTTTTTTCAGTTTGCTTCAATCGAGCCCAGAATAATAAGGAAACTAGATGCCTTTCATTTTACAAGGAAAAAACCATTTGATGTTTTGGCTCTACGATCCCGTTCCTACAAAAAATTCTGATTACTTCATTTGTTTAATTAAAATAGTTCATGTTTAGTAGGTTAAAAAAAATCACAACATTTTAGGTTATTTTAATTTTTTTAAAATGTTTTTGTTTTTGGCCCATGAGAACTTTTGAGCTGACAATTTTGGCCCACGTGATTAAAGGTTTGGACACTCCTTTGATAGACTGATACAAAGTAGTACTTAATTGTGAAGTGTAAGGAAAATAATAAGGCTTATCATTGATTTTCAGTTGGGTTTAGGTCTGAACTTTGACTGGACCATATTGGGACGTGAATCTGCTTTGATCTAAATTAATCCATTGGATCTCTGGCTGTATGTCTTTGGTTGGTCTCCTGCTCGAAGGTGACAAGGACCAGTCCATTGAATACACTGAAACGTTTGGTTGTAATGTGATGAAATTGTAATTATAAAGGGGAGTGAATAGCTTTGTACAATACTGTATTATATTTCAAAACTAATGGAGACTGTTTTGTTTTATGGGCTTTAGGAGCTGCAGATGTAGAAATTATGCAAAACAAAGGACAAATCCACCAAAATTATGCTGCCACTGTTGCAAAATATCCAGTGTTTTTCATTTCAGCAGTCAGGTGTCTGTTGTTGTGGCTAACAAGTGTATCCGCTGTGTTTCCATCTGATGTGTTTTGTACACTGTTTTTCAGAGATTACGGACGGAGAACAGGCTCCTGAAACAGAGGATAGACACACTGGAAAAAGTGAGTATATCACGGTGCTTCGTCTCCAGACAAAACACACACACTTCTCCTTTCTCATCAGTTTAGCCTTAATCCATCCAGCTTCGTTTGTTCATACGTCATGCATCCCTCCTAATGATGGAGCTTTTCCTTGCACTAACTTGCCTAAGACATACAGGAAGTTGCCTGCTTTTACGGTAGCTTGTTGAGTTGAACAGTGGATTTGCTGATATGTAAAATCAGGTCAGAAAACATTGAATTTCATCTTCAAGTCGTCATGGTAACAGTCTCTAAAGCTTAGTTTTTTTCTGTAAAGAAAAAACCTTGAACTGGAGAGACTGTATATGGCTCATGTGGAATGTGAATGACGCTGCTTAGTGCTGAAGGTGGCTCAAAGCACTGCATGCCAGGTTATCAGCGTATTGTCTGAATGGGCTCTAATGCTGCACCATGCATGAGGGCTGGTGTGGATAACAGGAGTGTCTCCTGGGCTGCTGCTTCAGCAGCGACCTACACTGAGCTCTGGATGAGGTGTTTGATGTGCAACACTGGGCTTTTGACTTTTTTTACTTGTCACTAACTGAAACCATTAAAAAACTTGGATGAGACGCTTCTGCTCACTTAAACCTACCTGTACCTGCTTACTGTAGTTTTTGTAGCATTCTTCCCTTTCGGCTTTAACAACATCTAAAACTTTTGTTTGCAGAACCACTTATTTCTTTCTTTGTCACCAGCTTAGTTCCACTTTTTTCCACCATACCTGCATGCAATGTTCCTTTTCTACCCTTATGTTTGAACCTTATCGTTTAGTTATTAAACAATGGAGGGAAAATGAACATTGCATTTCTTCTTTGAAGCAATCAATTGTTCTTTTGTGTGCTTTAACTGTCCTTTGGATTGTCTCTCTCTGCTGTCTCTGTTGATATTTCTGTTTTGTAGGAAAGTGCTTCCTTGGCAGATAGATTGATTCAGGTATATTCCTTATTTTTCTATCAATCTTAATCCTTCCTTTGTCTTTCCCTCTTTCTGTTTTGCATTGCATGCTTACTTTAGCTAAATTCTAGACTGATCAGAATCTGATGAACTCTAATGAATAAAGAACTATATCACATCGCAACTGATAACATTGTTTATTCAGTGCATGAAACTCCACATTATAGCATGTTGGACAAAAAACAATCACAGCTGAGGACAGCTAAGGGTTAATATAAATCACAGTTGCGAGTATTCAAACAAGCATGAGAACCCATTCCCACTTCTTGTCTGATTTGCCCACCCATTCCGCCTTTTCGTTTCACTTCTTGTCGTGCTCATTCCACTCCTCCTCGGTTGCTTATGTCCAAAGGGACAAGTGACTCGAGCCCAAGAGGCAGAGGAAAACTACCTGGTCAAGCGGGAGCTGGCCACAGTCAAACAGCAGTGCGAGGAGGCCACTGCTCAGCTGGAGCAGGCCAAGAAAACCATCAGGCAGCTTCAGCAGCAGCAGCAGCCACAAGCGGTAAGGAGGGGGACAGATAAACCTCGCTGGCAGGATGCAGTGGCGAACGATCCATAGCATTAGGTGTAGCATGCAGCTCAGATCTGGTAGAGAAGTGTGGCTTTAAGTTTGCAGCCATCTTTTTTTTTTTTTTCTTTAAAGATGAATGTGGTTTCAGAACAAATAAAGGTTTATATAACAGAATTTTTAGCATGTCCACCAGTCCATAAAAGGTTCAAGAGAATTTTATACATATTTTTCTTCTGCTCACACTTATCATTCATCAATAAGATCTGTAAAAGAACACAAAGTATATATTTATTTATGTTTGGTTGGAGTTTTTCTTCCTGATAATGTTTCTAAATTCAACTTGTCTATTACTGTAATTTCCGGACTACTGAGCGCAAAAAATCATACGTATATAGGCTGCACTTGCCTAAAAGCTACAGAGATGTCAACGTTGTAACATGAGATATTTACACAGAAAAATTTTGTTTAACTTTTAATGAAATATGTACCGGTAACATACCCAAATACATGCCTGTAACATGGCTACTTAAAAAAAACAAAACAAAAAACAGTAGCCTACCAGGAAAAGTCATTGATTGCTATCTTCATCTTCCTCCTGCGCTTTAAAACCGCTAAAGTCGTCTTCTTCAGTTTTGGAATTGAACAGTCTCAGAGTTACTTTGTCACACACTTCCTCAATTTCTCTTTCGTTGTCACTCACAATGTCACGTTCGTCTCGAGGCAAATCTCGAGCTTGTGCTGTCCTGTTCATCATGCAGTAGTCGAGCCTTTCGAAACCTGCGGGCAAAAAGCCATGTATTAACCGCGTCGCAGCGTTCAAAACGTGAAAAAAGTAGCGGCTTATAGTCCAGAAATTACGGGAAACCTAATACGTCGATGCTCAGACACCTTAATTCGACTGATAGAGTTGCCGCTTTACCCAAAGAAAGCATCTTTATGCAAAATTAGCATACAATTCTATGCAAAAGTATTTCACACCTTTTAAACTTTGTCACAATTTGTCACATTACAACCATGAACTTCAATAAATTTTGGGGGGTTTATGTGACTGACCAAGACAAAGTGACCTAAGCAAAATGCATTGTTTTTTGGTTTTTGCAAATAAAAATCCCATTTCTATTTAGCCCCCCAGTATTCTGATATCCCTAAATAAAATTCACTGCAGTCAGTTGCCTTCAGAATTTGCCGAATTAGCTTGCAGAGTTCCCTTGTGTGTAATTTCATCTTGGTATACACCCACTGAGAAACATGGTGATGCTGTGGGGATGCTTTTTTTCCACCCAATACAGGGAATCTGCTCGGAGTCAAAATATTGACTCTGAATTGATTTTTATTTGTAAAACACTTAAAAGCAATGTTTCTTTTTCCTTTCACTTCACAAGTGTGTGAGTCTTTGCATTGGTCTGCCTCATAAAATCCCCCCAAAGGGGTTTTCTTTTCTCACCTTGCTCATTGGTTTTAGACCGTGATCTGTTTTGCCAAGCATGAAGTCAGATGGGTACACAAAGGTCTACACATTTCTGTCACCATTTACTGTCTGTGTTTATGAATGTGCAAGCAGCTGTCTCTGTTGCTGGGAGAGTTCACACATAGCCCCCTCCCCATCCCCTGCCCCGCTCAGAATCCTCTCTGTGCATATCTGTTGGGCTAACATTGTTAATTATTCATGTTTGGATTGCACATGATAATGTGATGGCATTACACTGTTTTACATAATTTGCTGCCTTGTTTAACAATGAATGGACATGAATTAATAATGTGACCTGAAAGGCAAAACGCTGAAGAGACATTGAGAGTATAGAGGTGGATTAAACTGACACCGTTTAATAGACTGGGTTTATTTTTGCGGCTGGGGGTGCATGACGATATTTCATATGTAGGTATGAATGTCTAGCAGCGACCCGTCGCTTTTTGTTCTGACTGTTGTCCTGTGTTGGTTGCAGAAGGGACCCCCTCGGTTCTCAGAGGAGTCCATTCTGCAGCTGGAGAAAGAGCTTGTCCAGGCTCGGCTGAAGGAGGCAGAGTCCCAGTGTGCGCTCAAAGAAATGCAAGACAAGATCCTGGATATGGAGAAGGTACGTTGTTGCTGGTGCACACATTCTTATTTATGACACAACTCGCTAACCCTTGTTTCTTTTGTGTGTTCACCTACCTTTTCTTTAGAGGAACTCATCACTACCAGATGACACTAACGTGGCACGACTCCAAGAAGAGCTGATCGGGGTAAAGCTGAGGGAAGCAGAGGCTCTAACTGGATTGAAGGAGCTGAGGCAACAAGTCAGAGATCTGGAAGAACACTGGCAGGTGAGCAGCTCTGTAGCAGCCTGCTGTACAGCTGGGCAAAATCAAACCAGGGTTTGACAATGTCCAGAATTC
Source organism: Anableps anableps (assembly GCA_014839685.1). Lineage (NCBI taxonomy): Eukaryota > Metazoa > Chordata > Actinopteri > Cyprinodontiformes > Anablepidae > Anableps > Anableps anableps. The sequence goes on from CM026070.1 coordinate 4,758,970, forward strand.
AAATAGCTGCAAATTTACCATGTGATTGATGTATAGAAATGTAAGCTGTGTTACTCAGCTGAATGTGCTAAGGATTTTCCAGGTCTGGATAATTATAATGTAGTTTTAGAAAAATGTGATATTTCTAGACTTTATTCCCAATAATATCTACCTACCTACATACAGTGGCGCCCCCAGAAAATCTTTACAGTGGCCAGGCCAGGAAAAATTTTAGGGGGCACAGCTTAAAAAAATTGTAAATACATTTTTATTTTATTTATAATTTTATACATTTATTTATTGGGTTTTACATTTATGTCTCGATTGAAGAAGATGACTATGGATGCCTTTCTATGACCTGAACATGATTCTCTGGGGGGGCCAGTAGGGTTGGCCAACATTTTTCAAGCCCCCCTGGCCTACCCTTGGGGGTGCATCTATCTAGCTATTCATCCATCCTTCCTTCCTCCTTTCCATCCTTCCTCCCTCGCTCCCCTCCCATGCTTGCTCCATCCTCTTTCAAAACATAAACTCTGCAGATGTGTCTGGAAAAAAATGTAATGAACTTTTCTTTTTATGACTTAAAAAAAATGTGAACAAAAATGAGCAAAGAACTCTGGAAACATCTGGAGAAGTAGTGCATTTTGTCTTGAAACCCTGTGTGGTGTTGCTAAAAAAAGACTGATGTGACCTGTCCCTTCAGCGCCACCTGGCACGCACTGCTAGTCGCTGGAAAGACAGCCCCAAAAAGAACACGCTGAGTGAGCTGCAGGATGAGCTGATGAGCGTGAGGCTGCGAGAAGCTGAGGTCCAGGCAGAGCTAAGAGAAACTCGACAGAGACTGCTGGAGATGGAGACTCAGGTCAGAGCTCTCATATTTCTGTACTCAAACTTTTTATCCTCTCCTTTATCCGGACTTCTCTTTGTGCTCTCTTTTATTTACTGTAATCTAAATTAAGGATAATAACTAAAAGCTACCCTGTTATGGGACATTTCAAAACCCACTGCTTGTAATGCTGTACCATCACCTCAAGAGGGCAACAATTTACTTCTTCATTGAACTTCAAATGAAGCACCTGGATTTTTGCAAGCCAGAATTACTTGAATGCTTCTTTGAGCTAAAACCGTACGCTGTACGTTTATTTGTAACATGTTTTTTTTATGCTTGCTTCTCCAGAATCAGATTCACAGTAACCAGCTGCGACGGGCTGAACAGGAGAGCCGCTGTCTCCAGGACCGTGTGCAGACACTGACGACCCAAAACAAGGATCTGCATGTGCAGCTGCAAGAGATCAAGCGGAGGCAAGCTGAGATTGAATGCAAGGTACAAACTATCTGCTGTTAAACTGCAACTTTTAGTGCTGCCTCTGCACGGGCTAGTCACCACAGCTCAGTTGTGGTGTAAACTGTGAAGTTTGACTCGTGAACTAGGAAAAAAAAAATACTGTTTGAGGTGACATGTTAAACTGAAGAGGGGGGTTTTTTTTTTTTTTTTTTTTTTTTTTTTTTTTTTTTTTTTTTTTTTTGCAGAGTAAGGAAGAGGTGATGGCTGTGAGGTTGAGGGAAGCTGACAACATCGCTGCTATGGCTGAGCTCCAGCAACAGATCTCTGAGCTGGAGATTCAGGTGAAGTCCCAGCTCTGCATCAAGCATTGGATTTCCTCAACTCCTTCACAAACCGCATCACACATATCTCATCATTCTCAGCCACAGAGGGAAATTTCTCTTATCGTAAAATATATGGTTGTGAAAGCAAATTTGAAGTCTTATTTTAATTCAAAAAAGGAAGTGAAGTTAAGCATATAGTTGTTTCTTAATATGACAGAGCTTTGATGCTGTGGTTTTTAGAGTTATTCTTTGATTTGAAATATTCACAGATCTGATTAGGGAGGGTTTAGTGGTAGAATTGTACATTAATCTGAAAATTTAGCCTATGTGTTGTTTGCTTTTCGTTGCCATAGATACACATTTAACAAACCATATCTGATAAGCTTTCACCTAGTTTCAGCAGCAATGTGTGAAGAGGACTATTTACCACGCAATAAATAAAAAAAAATTTCAAACCCTTTGAAGTTTTTCAGATTTAGTCACAGCATAACCACAAACTTTAATGTATTTTATAGGAAATTTCTTTGACAGACCAAAATAAATTACTGTCTAACTACATAGAGGAGGGAACAGATTCATGGTTTTTAAAATCTTTTACAAATAAAGGTCTGAAAAGTGGGATACAGTCGTAGTCAATATTTTGTACTACCTAATTAGTAAACTAAGTCCATCTGAGTATACCTTAATCAACCAGCCAAAGTTAAAACCTGCATCCAAATGACAATCTGTGACATTCACAGACATTATCCATCCAGTCTGAAGGAACCTGATTTTATTTTGGAAAGAATAATGGGTAAACATTTTCTAGATGTATTATAGAGTTACTGCTGGGGAAGCACAATATATTGGCACTAAAATTGGTATCGGCTGATATTAGTTATTCTTTAACATTGGTATTGGTCCAAAAAGTAAAGCTGTGACAATATTAACAACCAATATTTATTTCCATCTTGTTGCTGTTTGTTTCTGGAGGGGGAGGGGAGGAAGTTGGTCATGTGCTATTTGTTTGGTCATGTGACTGATTATTCTGGTGATGCATGATTGTGGGGAGTTTAACAGAAGCAGAGAAGTAGTGGTGAAATCAGCGGTATGGTTGTTAGGGTTTTTTTCAAGGTGTTGAAAGGGCAGAGAAATATGCATATAATATCGGTAAATATCGGTTTTTGGCGATAACAGCAGTATTAATGTCGATATTGGCCAAAGTTTTCATATCTGTACATCCCTGTTTACTACTTAATGTTGCTCTATCACATAAAATCTTAATAAAACATATTAAAGTTTGACTGTAACATGTCAAAATGTCAACGTTAAAGGATATGAATACTTTTTCAAGACTGCGTAAACATGTCTTAAAATGCTATTCGATTTCAGCACAATTAGAATTTTTTTTCACACTGTTCTTTGAGCAGTTTATGAGTTATGTGTTTATTAAATATGAAGCTTGTTAAAATCTACAATACTTAAGATTAAAGCACATTTAACTAAAGTGAAAACACCTGACCAAACTGTGTCCACTATAAACAAACGTCAAAAAGCGGGTGAGAAGGACCTGGTATTTATCCCCAAACAAGTGTGAGATGCTACACAACAAAACTGACCACAACAAACACCTCAACACACATCCGTTCTGATGATCACTCCATCTAGTAGCTGTGAACAGGGATGGTGATCTAAAATCCAAGCCTATTTAAGCTTAAACGTGTTTGTGTGCTCAACATTTTACAATCCACAACATTTTTGTTGCATGATTTTTGGGGAGTGTGACAGCAAATTATGTGTAAACAAGTTTTAGAGAGAGGAAGTTAGTTGTTTTCTGTGTTCTTAAAATACACTGAGCTGTGTATATTTCTGTAGCGGCTTTCTGCTCTGACTTCCCCACCATCAGGCCTTCAAGGGCTCAGCTATAGAACATCCTCTCAAGTCTTACAGCATTATATGTGCAAGGAGTTTGATTTAAATTCTATGTAGTTTTTATGATCTGTGAAGCTAGGTCTGCATTTTACTTGATATGGCCTTATTGGGAGTTCTTTGCAAACAGAAAGGATACATGATATTTTTTCCCCAAGTTCACGAAAAGGTTCTTTTTGGTTAGTCACAAATGAGTAAGTGTCTGTCGCTGTTTTTCTTGGCATTTAGCCCACATGTAGCCTTATTATGTGTTTGAAATTGTGAAAGATTTCAGTAATTTGACAACCTTGTTAAACTTGAGTCAACACTAATCAGTGGAAATAATCTTCTCTGTTGAGAATCAATCAATTTAATTCCAGAAGATGAGTCTGTTGTAAAGAAATGGTGCTTTTCTTCCTGTTAGTATTGATCAGAGGCATGTTTGTGACCTTTTTGAGTATTAGGTAGCTCTGCTTTCTGGTATGAAGGTATACCAAAATTCAAAAACTGTTTAAACTGCTGTTGTTGCGCATTGCCAATCAGCCGACTGAAAGACCATGATTCCCTCGCTTAAAGGTCAATCAATGCAGGGTTTTCTATTGCCGGTACTGATATTTAAAATTCAGGGTTGCTGATTGCTGGAAAATAAGACTGATGCTGTTTCTTATGTTTACCTATACAGTGGGTTTTTCTCAGCTTAAATATTTCTAATGGTGCCTTTGACTTAAAATTACACGCCATATATTTGTAACAACATAAGTAATCCACAGTTGCAAAGAAATCAAATCAAATTAGTCCACAAATGAAGTTCAAGTCAAAACTTGGCACAGAGAATAAGTATCAAACACTCAAGAATCGATTTAATAGTAACTTTTTAAAAAGCCTTTGTTCGTAATGACAACTTCATGATATCTATTGTAAGGTCAGACTAGTCACATGCCTTGATCAGGTGTGACTTCCACATAAACTGTCGACAAAGCTCGAAGGTTTTGTTCTCTTCTACACACTGACCTTTAGTTCTTTCCATAAATTTTCAGCTGGGTAAAAGTCGCTTGAGAGTTTTACTTTATTTCTCTTGAACCATTTAAGGGTTTCCTTGCGTGTCTGGAAAATACACTCTCACTTCGTCTTCATAGTCTTATTAAGACCATATCTCCATTCATCAGACAACTCATACAATGATTTTCCCATCTGCAAACTTCACTTTGGTCATGGTGTTTGTGGGGTGATGTACAGAATCATTCTTCCTCAAAACATGGTGCGTATATTGACATCCAAAGAGTTTAGCTTTGGCCTAATTGGACCACATTATGTTTTTCCAGTGTATAATGTTTTTACAAATTACTTAACTGTTTGGGGTTTTTTTTCTAGCAGTGGAGTCTTGTGCAGTAACCGTGCTTAGAGCTTTACTTGTTGTTTTCATAGAAAAAATGCGACATTCTATTGCCAGGTCTTTCTGAAGGTCTCTCTGTGTGCTCCGTGGTTCTTGAACAATTTTTCTGATTATTTTTTTTGACTCCTCTGTTAAAAATCTTACAAGGGGCACCCAGCTGTGTCTGGTTAGGGGACCTTGCTGCCACTTGCCATATCCCACATGGCTAATGAAAGTTCTCAGTTTAGCTGCAGTCCGCCACAGTGGTGAATCAGTGCTTATAACTAACAAGAAACCACTAGATTAAAGGTAATATTATTAAAAGCAGAATTAGGATTAGTTTGCTTGCTGTCTGCTGCTCTTGTCTGCTGTCCTGCCAAATCAAAGTCATGTTTTTATGATTTTAAGTGATTTCAGGAGCTGGTTTCTAATGGTGCTCAGGTAAAGAAGTAATCCCAATGACTGAATTGAAATGATTTTTTTAAGTGCCTCAAGACGATATTTATTGTGAATTGGTGCTGTATAAATAAAACTGAATTGAATTAAAAAAGTAATTACATTTCTGTTTATGGAAGGAAAAACAAAGAATTAAAAACTGTGCCCTTTGGCTTCACCCTTTGGCTTCTCAGACCTTTATAAATAACCATGTCGGTATCTAAGTGATGTTTCAGTGCAGTTTTTAGGGCTAAGTCCCATTTAAATGATCACTCACTCATGGGAGTACATTTTTTCCTAATGGATAGTTTTTCACTTTTTCAGATACTTGGAGATGAATCTAGTGATGGAGGCATTTAAGATGGCTTCTGTTTTTATTTTTATTTTACTCCCCATCTTTTATAAGATAACCTACCATGTCACAGTCAGTCACAGTTTTGTAGTGTTTTGTGTTGCAGACATGAATCTAGTTTTGGTTTCAGTTCTGTTCTTTGTGACCACAGTAACTTTATCTATTCACCTCCCTTTCTTCTAAATTGTTCGTCCATTTTGCTCTTTGACAAGCTTGAAGCTTGTGATAAGTTGTTTTTCTGAATCTGCAGTGAAACCCTCTTACGTCATTGCTGCTCTGAGGAGTACTGCAGCAGTAATGCGGTCAGACAATTCTTCCTGTTGCTCCTGTGCAACATATGCTGGTTGTTTTTTGTGAAAATTGTATTTAAATATTTTTGGTGACTTTTTCCCTATTATTTATGGCACACCTTAATGAATTATATTTGTACTGGGAGTCAGTTTTTTGCTTTTTATAAATATTTCAATTCTCAAGGTCATCAAAGAAATTTTAATAAAAGGGAAAAATAGCCTGAGTAAATGCAAAATGCAGTTTTAATCTCATTAAAGGAAAAAAAAAAGTTACTTGATGTAGCCTGGGCATATGTGCAAAGATAATATCCCCCTCACAACTAAAACCTGGTTTTGCCACTTTTAACTTTTAACAACTGATGTCAAGTGTTGCAATACCTGGGAATGAATCTTTTACGTTGTTGGGAAGAGGCTGAGGCCCTTTTCCATGCAGAAATGTTTTCATTCAGCCAAATTGGAGGGTTTTCACCCATGAACATCTTATTCAAATTAAAATTTGGACTTTTTTTGCTTTAGCCATTCAGAATTGGACTTTCTGTTGTGCTTCAGAACATTGTCCTGTTGCACAACTCAAGTGTGGATGAGCTTAAGGTCATGAAGTGATGGCCAGACATTGTCCTTCCAGATTTTTTTCTACTACAGTGCAGCAAATGAACCCCGGTCCATCACACTTCCACCACCATATTTGATTGTTGGGATAAGGTTCTTTCAGGTCTTTTACCCAACTTTATATTTTCAGTGAAGTCAGTTTTATTTGTATAGCACATTTCAGCAACAAGACAGTTCAAAGTGTTTTACATGATAAAAACATAACAATATAATGGATTATGAAACAAGCAACAAACATTACATAACATCAAACAAACATCATTAAAATCAAGAATATCATCATCAAATATACATCAACTATATTGATCAATGTTCCAGCTGTTTTTAATCAAAGGCAACTCTATAAACAGGTGGGTTTTTAGCCTTGATTGAAAGGAACTCAGAGTTTCGGCTGTTTTGCAGTTTTCTGGAGGTTTGTTCCAGATTAATGAAGCATAAAAACCGAATGCTGCTCCTCCATGTTTGGTTCTGGGGATGCAGAATAGACTTAAACCAGGCAGTAAGTCAGCGGTATCGAAGTGATTTCTTCATTTTACAGCTCTGACAGTGATCAGACTTGGATGTGGTTTGTAAAATTGATTTAAAGTTTTCCAAAAATGTGGTTAATCACAATTAATTCATGATCTTACATAAAAGTCCAAGTTTGTTTCAGTTGCTTTTTTAAATAAATGTTATAAATACATTTTAATAAATCCTCATTTTAAAACATCATTTCGTATTTACTCAGGTTATTTTTGAGTACTTTTGAAATCTGTTTGACAAAAACTGACTGAAGCAAAAACAGAAGAAACCCTAAAGGTTGCAGATAGTTTTTCACATCTTTGAAAAGTTTTTTTCAAATTATTGGTCCACAAATTGTTTTAGCATTTCAGCTAACATGCTACCTAACATTTATTTCAGGCTAACTTTCCACTAAGAGCTAGACTGGGGGGGGGTAGTTTTAAAATATCCATTGCTTTAACAGTTTCAAACCACTTTATGTGATAAGCTAAGGTGAAAACAGTTCTGACTAAGAAGAGTTTTTTTAAAAAGCCAGGTGTACATGCATGCTTGTGCTTAGCTGTTTTTATCATTTAAACTAGAAATGCAAGCTATTTATAAGTATGACTTCGACAAAAGAAGTCCTCCCCCTCCTCTCTTTCTCAGGCACACACAATCACACCGTGTGGTCTGAGGTTTGGTTACCAAGTGATAGAGCACAAACACCCAACACAGAAAACTCACTCCCGCCCTCATACTTTGCAGAATCTACGTAATGAACTCTTAGCGGAGTGTGTCAATAACATGAAGAAGCCTTTTAACTTTATTTACACCTCGGTCCTTCTCTATTTTATAAACAGAAACTAGAAATCAGATGATACTTGTTGGTGTCGTGGTTTTTTTCCCTCTGCACTGAGCAGGGATTTAAATCAGTGTGGCAGTTTTGGCTTCTTGGTCTGTGGTTTGGTTACCTGCTTTTTAACTTGTGAAGGGGTTAATGGTTTTAATCTAAAGGGAATTTTTAAAAAAAAAGTTTGCTTCCTTGTCAGGCTAGGTTTTGCTCATTGGTGACTGTTTCCAGCTCAGTTTTCATGTGAAGGATCAGGTTATAATCAGAGAGGGTTCCAGAGCAGCAGCAGATCATGTTTATCCACTGCAGAAGCGAATCCAAAGAGACGGCAAATTGCGACGATGGAAAATATAGTTAGTGAAACTTGGACGTCACAAAAGGTTTAAAGTTGTACATCATCTCTCTGACAGTCATGGCCTCTGCACGCCACAGCCTCACTGTCTTCTGGTCTGATAGGAAGTGGTTTCTCATCTTGAAGCAGAGACTCTACCAAAGGTGGCATGCATGGTTTATTTTGAGGTTTCTATAACATGCTCAGAGATTTGTGCAAAATGGGTTTAGACATTTTGCTAATGTGCCAAATGCATCTACATCAATCCTGCTGTTATTATTGTTTTCTTGGACTGAGAATCAAGGACTGAAAGTTCACTCTCAGCAAAACCAAGAGTGATGCATTTCAGCACCACAACTGTGAATTTTCACACATTCCTTCTAAATGTCTTTTTTGCACATTCAAAATAAGCTAAACATCATCACTGCAACAGTGGAAGAAAAGTGTCAGAATATCCACAGTGGGCTGATGGGAAATACTCAAATGAAATTTGAAAGGATTTCAGAAGAAATTCTAAGTTGTGATTTACTTATTTGATATATATTTCTGTCTTCGCTCAGGATGTGATGTTGACAGGACATTTAGTTCAGTCCAGGGCCTCCCGGGTTGCAAACCAATCAAAATGAAGTGTATATATTTTCTGTTGTTGTTTTAAACTGGAGTCTTGAAGTGGAAGGACACAAGGAAGGTGTTTTTCGGAGGGGCTTAGAGACCTCCCAGGCTCTGCCCGACACCTGCTGATGCACACAGCTGAACAGGAGGAAGTCTTATTAACTGCCTGCCGTTTTCGTTGCAGTGTTTTGGAGCTGCTAGACCTCAAAAACAACTGATTCTTGGAAAAAAACTCACTTGTTTAGACAAAAAAAAGCCTACTGGGACCCGCAAACCTAAGCCCTACCTCACCGCAGGAGCCGAAAATCCTATCTGTATTTTGGGGTGTTGGCCTGCTTAAGCACCCCACCTCTCTCCTATTTCAGCTCAGAGCTACAGTCTGCCATGACTGTGTACCCCACTCAGCTTGCTTCTAAAACTAAAAGTGGATTGAATGTTGAGGTTGAAACGGATTATGTGTTTGCACTCATTGGCTGCAGGTGTTTTAGTGAGGAAGGTAAACATCACATGCGCTGTTTAACTGTTGGGCTGAAAATCGGCCTCATCCCCAGGGCCTCAGGAGGAAATCAAGCTCAAATGTCACCGTTTGCCGTTTTCCCTGGACATCTGTGACTTTGGTTACCCGCCACACAAGCCTGCACTTTATGCTTCAGAATGTTACATTTATGGCAGGACATATGCCCTGTTTGCTTAGTAGTTCAGAACCATTACCATAACAAAATAAGCATGCAGAATTTCCCTATGCTCTGTGCCAGTCAGGCCCCGTGTAGAGACTGTTTTGACCCAGAATACTTCACTTTGATCAATACTTAGTGTAAAATCTCATCTCTCAACAGAAAGAAGAAGGAAAGGTCCAAGGGCAGCTGAACCACACCGACTCCAGCCAGTATATCAGAGACCTCAAAGACCAGATATCTGAGCTGAAACAAGAGGTAAGACTGTTTATTATAAGTGCCACATCCAACACTAATCAAGTGGTTTTAGCTAGGATGCCATCATGGTTGTGGTAATAATCAGGTGGGGTGTTGAAGCAGCTCTTTGATGTAGCATTTCACGTTTCTTTACATTTTTCTTTGAGCCTTACAGGTTGGTAGAAGTGTTAACTACACCCAGAGACTTCCTGTGCGGGATCCAAACTGCACACCTCTCGCAGACTCAGTCACAAACGTGCCCCGAACATTTACATGTTTACTCTGGAGCACTAGAACTTATCACAGCAGGAAAAGGACATAACAGAATGTTACAGTTCCTTAAAGTGCCTTACAAAAGTATTCATACCTCTTGAACTTTTTCAAATTCCCTCAGAATCCCTAAAGTGTGTTGTTGGGATGTTTGCGACAGGCCCAAGGAAAATGGTGCATAATTCTGAAGTGAAATTAAAACAATACAGGATTTGGCTTTCATTTGTATTCAATCCCCTTTTGCAGGTATATTTTAGAAGCATCTTTCACTCTACAGCTGAGAGTCGGAACCACACCTTAGGCTGTTTACACAAGACTACTGTCTGGAAAATGCCAGTATTTTCGGATGTTGATTGGAGAAAAGTCCCATGTTCAGATGACTGCCGAGACACCTTGAATCCACTGTAGTTGTCATGCCAGCTTACTATTTGGCGCTGTGATTTTTAGCATGCGCCTTTGACCCTTAGCTTCCACCTATTTAGAAAACAGTAACCCGTCTCCGATGAACCAAGTGCTTATGCAACACGTGTGTGTGTATATATATGTGTGTGTGTGTATATATATATATATATATATATATATATATATATATATATATATATATATATATATATATATATGTATGTATGTATGTATGTATGTGTGTATTCCTGTTAAACTGAACAGCCCATGCATGGTTAGAACAAACCCTGCAGCCAAGCAATCTATACGCTTTCACATCTGCGGAGTACTTCACACCTCCGCAGGGGGATGTTCCAGATAAATTTCCCTCTGAAACCTGATTTCAAAAAGTGCTGTGCCAGAGCCCCCAATCAAAGGAGATGTGTAAACGAGCGGCTGGATTTCACTGATAACCGGCTCCATGTAAACAGGGCCTAACTCGACTCTAAATTCTACTAACGTTTTTGCGCCATCTTCTTTGCAGAGTAGCTCAAGTTCAGTCATATCGCCTAGAGAACATCCATGAGCATCCGTTTTCAAGTCTTAGCACTTATTCTCAATTGGGTTCAGGTCTGGGCTTTGACTGGGCCATTCTAACTCATGAATATGTTATGATGTAAACCATTCCATGGTATCTCTGGCTGGATGTTTAGGGTTGTTCCCTTCTCTCTCCCAGCCTCGAACATGTTTTCTTCCAGACTTGCCCTTTACTTAGCTCCAACTGTCTTCCCAAGATGCTCTTATCTGACCAGAGCTCCTTCTTCTATATGTTTGCTGTGTCCCACATGACTTGTGGAAGACTGGAAGGTGCACTTCTTATGGCATTCTTTCAAAAATGACTTTCTGTTTGTCACTCTCCATCTGTGTAATGCACAACTAATAGCTGTCCTGTGGACAAATTAATCCCACCTGTGTTGTAGATCTCAACAACTTCTCCAGAGTTACCATAGACTTCTTGGCTGCTTCTCTGATTAATGCCAGCCTGTCACTTTTGGTGGGCGCCCATGTTTTGATTAGATATTTATGAATCAGGTGACTTCTGAAGGCAATTGGTTTTATTTATGGGTGTCAGAATAAAGAGGGGTGAACACAAATGCACACCACACCTTTCAGATTCTTATTTGTGAAACTTTTGTGACAACCATGCAGTATTTTTCTTCCACTTCAGTCATGTACTGCTGTATGCTGGGCATTATGTTAAAACCCAGTGAACTACACTGAGGTTTGGGTTGCAACATATAAAAGTGAAAAACTGTAGGTGTATAATTAGCTGTGAATTGTACATTTGCATAAAGACGTCACTGCTAATGAGTTAATCTTCCATCTGAAAATGAATGCTTTCTTTTAATCTCACTATATCTGTAGTCTGGCTTTATTCTCTGTTCAGTCTTGTGTTTCTTCTAGACTGAGGTAACTGTCTGAGAAAACGAGTCATTTCCCTTCTTACCTTCGCCTTGCATTATTTGATTCCTAGCAGTGACCTGACAGAAATCCTGTTAACCTTTGCGTCTGCAGTGAACAAACCTGAAAGTACAGCATCTCAAGAACATGCCCCATCACTTTAATTTTAATTTAAACCTGCATCTTAATTCTGGAAATTTTGACTGCAGTCAACCACATCACAACTTCCTCTCTGCGCTACAGCAGGTGCTGTTAACGTAGGCTTGTTTTCTGTGCTGCATATCACTTACAATGCTCTGAACTGGTCTCTGAATGCATTTTTTCCTACATGTCTGTCGGTTGCATGTCAGGCTGACCAAGGTGAGTGGTTTCAGATGCGTCATGTGACTCAGTGTGTAAAACCCGTGCTGCCCCTCACCTCATTGGCTCGGTTTGAAGCTGTTTAGTGTTGAAGTTGGAGACAGTCCAAAATGCTTCTGCAGCTCAGAATATCTGGGATTTAATAGTTTATCTGATGAAAACCATGAAGCATAAACTCTGCTTTATGGCTTAATGAAATGATCTATTATGTATTTTTCTATATTTCACGTGTGAATAAAACGCATAAATATTATTTAATATATTTATATTTCCAAGAAAGCAGCCACTTCAGTAAACTTATAAAACAAAGCATCTCGGACCATCTCCCATGCAGCCATTTGTCTAACATTAACAAAATTATGCATTAGTGTTGAATATATTGTCTTCTAGCAGAACTCACCCAGCTTGTCACTCATTAGACGCATTACTGTGTGTTATTGTTTCGGGACTTCCTATGTTTTAGATCTATACTATAGTCTAAATTTGTCGAGTAAAATCATGGAAAAACATAAGTTAGTTCTTTGTATATACATTTAGGGTCAGAATTATTAGCCCTCCTGATGAAATTATTTAAAAATCTCAGTATTTCTATGGAAATGACCATAATAAAAACTGTTCATACTTGTATTGCTTCCAAAAGAACAAAGACAAAATCTCCACCTAGTTGAACTCATAGATTTTATTAATGTGCTGAGTTGTAACAAGAAAAATGAAGAATGACAAGCCCAAACTTATTAGCCCTCCTATGTTTTCTTTGCTTCCAAGACAAATCTGACCACACCAAACCTGAGTAATCAATCAATGCTGATTGATTACTCAGGTAATCACCGAAGTGTTTTTGCAGTGTTGCAAAAACACTTCGGACATTGCCGACGTAAATTAATATTGTCTGACAAAATCCTAAAATCGTCAGATAGTCAACCTGCTCTTGACATTAAAAATGGTATTGCAGCACAAATGTGCACAACAGAAATGCAGCAAGCAGGACTTACAAGATTTGTTTTTCGGAGTCTGTGCTCTGTTCCACCCCCGTCATATGAAATGAAATGACTTCAGACTTATATAACGCTTTTCAGAACCCTCAACGACGCTTTACAATGAAATCAAGTCATTCCCATTCACACACACATTCACACACTTGTGATGGCAAGCTACTGGACTGTAGCCACAGCTGCCCTGGGGCAGTCTGACAGAAGCAAGGCTGCCATATCGTGCCATCGGCCCTTGTGTCCTATGGGAGCAATTCATCATCACCCGCGTTGCTTTGTTTACAAATTATAGTCTGCTTGAAAAAAAAAAAAAAAAAAAAAAAAGACACAATGTGAAAGAAAACTGCACCAAGCGAAAAAAATAAAGTCGACTTTTGGTCTGGACCAAATAAGCAGACAAAAGGACTTTTCTGGTGTGAATACACCCTAAATCCTATTGAGAATGTGTGGCGGATGCTTCAGGTCAATGTTCATGTTTGAAGACCACACAGTCTAGATGAGCTGGAATGATTTGCCATGGAACAGTGGGCTGGTATACCTCAGGAGACATGTTCCAACCTAGCGAAGAACTACAGTGAGAGGCTCTTTTCACCATTAAATTTCAGTAAGGCTAATAATTTTAGCCTTGTCATTTTTCAGTTTCTCTTTCTTTTGGAAGTAACACAAGTATGAACCATTTTTATGATGGTCATTTCCATGGAAATATTAGGAGTTTGTGTAATCTCATCTGGAGGGCTAACAATTCTGACCTTAACTGTGTGATGGAGAATTACATGTTCATGTCCCGTGTGTTGGACACCCAGATTATGATGTCCCATTGTTCCATATATACTGTCAAGTAAATAAACCTATAGCCTCCTTCAGTGGTTTTAGCTTTTTAGGACAGGATACAATATCTGGTCTTGATGGGTAACACAGTTATTTTCAGTTTATCTTAAGTATATAAAAACTCGATGTATTCCACACCGTCATTATTAAAATGGAAAAGCTTTATGAAAAAACTGAGGCTACGTTCACACTTCAAACAAAAGTGGCCCAAATTTGGCCTATATGCAACTCAAACCTAATTTTTTATTTTTCTGTCTGTCCAATTTCATGTATGGTCATAAATTACGTACATATTTCGTTATTTAAAACCACCTCAGTCTGAATGGTCACGTCACATTTCATCCCACTTACTCCATTGAGTGTGACCAACTTGCAATGAGGAAGAAGGCAGCAGCAAGATCAAATGTAGAAAATGAACAAAACAAACATGGCAGAGCTTGTGACTGCTGCTCTATTTAGTAATTAGACTCTCACACCGTTGGTTGGAGCAGCGCCTCTTTATTTACACTTTGTGCAATCTGTGCTCAAAGCCTCTACCCAAGTAACTTCCTGTTATAAAGGTTGTTCTTCAAAATAAAAGTCTAACCAGGAAGAGATCTACAAACGTTGCAGCAGACACCACTGATGGAGCTAGTCATCATTTTGTCAGGTCTGACTTCAGAATTGATGCACATATGCATCCAAATCTACTATCACCAAGAGCGGTAACATCACTTCTTCTATGCATATGGCTCACTTTGGGGATGTAGACTGCTCTGGAGTCTGATGGGGGTTGCTTTTAATCTCTAATGTGAACACCCACACAAAAACTCAGATCCCAGTAAAAAACATGGATTTGATCAAGTGAAGCGTAATCTTAGCCACAGTGAATCTTTGCCGCTTTCACTGGTGTTGAAAGGTAAAGTAGCAGCCAGTGGCTGCTAATTTAAGCACTTAATTACCTCGTCATCAGAAACTGTGACCATTTCTTAATAAGCAGAAGTCTTGCATGGCTAATTGTTTAGTTTCACTGTAATTGTTAAAAAAATGCAAAAAAACAATGATATATAAATTAATAAAGTGTGTGTTTGATCCATATTCAAGTGTTTTCACTGTGTAGATTTAGGAAAATCAACAATAAAGTCATACTTTTGCTCCACAATCTTGGTTTTAAAAATCACTGAACTGATTTGTCGCATAATCAGAACACACTGGCCAAAGAATGAGTGAAATAAATCATTAAAACCTCCAAAGTGATCCTGTATTCATCCTGAAGAGCGGATGTGAACACTGTACTGATTTCCTGTGAAGTCAGATCAGAACTCAGTCTGAATTGGTTCTCTTAGTTTGGAGTACAGAACTGATTCACGTCATCATTTCTCTTTTTTTTTTTAATGTTTTATCCATCAAGTTATTCAACATCACCATGTCTGTCAGTATTGGTTGGTTTTAAATGTTGGTTGAGTCAATCTTTGCCATACACCTGCAGCGTTAAACCCATTAACAGTCACTGTTCCTTCTACAGATTTGCTGCTTGAAAGGACAGAAGGGTTTGCTCAGCCAGCCCACCTTTGATGGGATCCACATCGTCAATCACTATATGGGGGTCAGTGAGTCTTATCATTCATCCGATGACGACGGAGCCAAGGACCCCAACCTCCAGAAGCTCCAGCCGAGGAGCGGCGGACGCATCAAGCTGCACCCCAAGCTGGAGGACACGGACAGTGACGAGGAGGACGGGGAAGCCCTGCGGCTCTCCGTGCCTCAGAGCAAGTCCACCACCGTGTGAGGAGAGCGGACACGGAGGAGAGGATGTTTTAACAGCCATTTCAGAGGAGAGGCCTGGATCCGGAGTTCTGAATTTCAAAAAGCAAATCCATTTCATATCTTGAGAATCATACTTACCACTTTTTTTGAGCTTTGTGTTTTGTTTTGTTTTGTTTTTTTTTATTTTGTTTGGTTTTTTTCTGGGCACCACTGACAAAGCTGAGGTCAATCTGGACCTCAGGAGAGAATCAAGGTGGAGTGTATCAAACTACCAGGACCCACTGGGGGGGGGGGGGAGGATGACACCTTCCTGTAGGTACAATACAGAAAGAGAGACTGTGCAATAGAACATTTTATCCTATATTCCACACTTCATCCCACATGGTTTTATATTTTTAAAGGATTTTATAAACAACTACATCGACGCTGTTGCTACCGTTACTTCCATCATGCAGGGGCAGAATTGTACCCGTGTTGCGTGTGAGTGTGTATGTATATAAAAAAATATATAGTTTGGATGGTGTTGGTCAGAGCCTGGTATCAAAGCTGCTTCTATCAGCCAGCACTGACCAAATGCTTGGGCCTTCGCTGTTGTCGCATCCTGCACCACTTGGTCAGCGTGGCGTCTGCAAATGTGTAGATATGTAAATGTGTTTATTTTTTCCTTATTCGTTTTTGAACTTGAAAACATGTTTAATAATGCATATCTGATGTTTAGATATGTTGTACAAATAATAAAGAAGGGACGTAAGTTTTATTTATATTATATATATATATATATATATATATATATATATATATATATATATATATATATATATATATATATATATATATATATATGATTTAAGAAAAAAAAATGTCAGAGGGCGATTCAGTCATCTTGCATCATTTAACCCCTCATCTTGTTACATTCTAAGAAGGAAACCAGTGCAGAAGGGGTCAGATTATTTCTCTGAAAGCATGCTTGACTGCATGTGCTGCAGCTGCAGATGAGTCAAATCTGGCATGTTTGATGTAACAGGTTTGCACAGAAATGGACGACAGAGGAGATGAAGTCAAATCTGCAATCTGGAGTCGTTTCAGGAGCTGCCAGGTTCTCCCAAAGCGAGCGGCTGAATGTGTGCACCAAACACTAACTTCACCTGGGCAGGGGTGGGAGGGGATGCAGCCCTCAAATCCAGGAATTGGATCAGATCCCAACTTTGGGTCTGTGATGAACATAATCTCCCTTCGATTACTTGTTTTTAATGGGAGAGGAACACCTCATGGCACTTTGCAGTGTAAGAACACATGGCAACACTATGAAGCACTCTGGAGTACTACATAAGATTGTTGTACTGATTAGAGAAAGTAATGATTTGATAATAAAATGTTTGATAAACTCTGTTCTCTGTGTGTTTTAATGGTTGCAGCAGATATAAGACTTCAGCTGACTGATAACGCATTCGGGTTTTTTTTTCTGAATCTCAAAGCGTCTTTTCCTCTCAAGATTTTCGCTAAGATTTTCTGCTTTCAGGAAGTGATTTGTCGCGGTTTCCAGAGCTGAGCCTCAGCTTCTAATTTTTTCATGCACAAAACCACATTTTAAGAGCAACTCTCCTCAGGCACCGAGACATAACCCAGGTCAGTAGTGTTATTATTATTACTCCTATTAATAAATCGTTTTGAAGATGCGATTTTTTTTTTGGCTGAAATGAGGGTTCGATCGTGGCCGAAGTGTCCCTGCTGTCCATTTCATTTATAAGTTTGAAGAGAAAACGAGGGTAAATCATGCGTTCATCCAGATAGAAAAGAGTGTGTCTGCGCGCTTTCGGATTTATGACATGTTAAATTAATTTTACATGAATTCAAGTTTGAATTTAGATCTAAAAGTTGAAAGAGAAATCAATCTGCCGAATGAGTTGTTGCAGTTCTTGTCCTGACGTTTACAAAACGCATTAAAATCGCAGACTGCACAGTGTGGGAGGACATGAATCATTTGGCGCTTTCTCATATTTAAGAGGTTTGAAAGCTGAATTTAAGTAAGGATGGGGGAAAGATCTGAAAGTGGGCATAAATCACAACGGAAAATAATTTAGTAGGGGGACAAATGTTTAAAAACGTGGAAATTTGCGGTATTTAAAATGATTCTTATATGCATATAAACTATAGTGTTTATGTGGATTTTATTGCAGTTAGGCCTGTTTTATTTCCTTCTTGGGATGGCATGACTGTATTTTCTAAACCAAACCGTCCGTTCTCCAAACGGGACGGGGGGAGGAGGTTAGATCGTTGGATCAGCATATGCATGAAAGTAAATCGAACAAGAACAAGTTTCGGCAAAACAAACAAAAACAAAAAAGGACGGAAAAGAGGAAATGAAGAGATGGAGATTCAGGACCACGTCCTGTGGTGGTGCCACAGATATCAGCAACCATCTCTGTCTTTTTTGGTTTGTCTGTTTGTGGGGGGAGGGGGGTGTCAAATTGAAAATTAAAGTTTCAGCATGGTAATATCCTGTATCTCAATCAGAAGCATGTTTTAATATGGGTAAGTATGGCTCATGACCAGGGCTTCATTCCCTCAGAGGGCTGCACAAGTTTAAAAAAAAAAAAAAAATCAGTTGTGCCTCCAGCATTGGTTACTTCCAAGAGTAAGGACTGTAAAAAAAAAAAAAAAAAATTAAAAAATAAAAATATGACCTCAAATGACTAGACTAAAATAGCTAAGGTTGCCATTGGGTTTAGAATAGGATAGAAATAGCATTTATTGTTCCACAGAGGGGAAATGCAGGTCCAACAGCAGCATCGGCTATATAGGTTCACATATAAAGTTCCAAAAGTGTTAAATATGTATAGCCTATATAAATATATATAAATATAAAACAAGATTAATACTGTACTCATTATAACTTAAAATCCTGTGCAGGTATTAGAAATAGAAATGTACTCATGATCCAAGGGATGTGCAACTGAGTAGGATGACATTTTAAAAATGTACATAATATACATGTGCACTGAACATTAAAAAAGACAACAGACTATTTGCAATACAGTATATCAGGGCAGAAAAGCAGATGTGCAATAACAGCAGATATGTTATTTAAAAGTGAGGAAAAACAGAGGAAACTGTGCAAGTGCCAGCAAAATTTATGGATTATTTTACTGTTTCACAATTTCACTCTGGACATGTTCAGAATATAAAGTGGCTATGTCGAAGTGAATCACTCTACATAGATTCTCTGAACAGTTTATTAACAAAATATTGTATTTGTGAAAACACACACGAAAAAGGTTCTGTTCAGTTTTGCAGTTTGTTATTGGATGGAATGGAATTACGATACACCGACCCCAGACTGTTTAAAACTCTGCTCTGGTTTGTGGAAGCTTTATTCTGCTTGTGAGGGAAATACTAATAACTATGTGACGCAGAATAGAGTGCCATTTTTTCAGGAAGAGGCACAGACCTAGAAGTATAACCCCTGAAATTCTCTTTTGGATTTTTGTTTTGGTGAGCCATCCAGAGACGATTAGCTGCCCCTATCTTGGCACCTCTTACAAGTGTCTGCTGTTCTCCTATCGGGGCCCTGCTGCTGCTGCGTCCTATCTAAACCGACAAGGTGTCCGGGTTGCTCTAATTGTTGCAAATTGATTTCCTGTCCCTCATTTTGTAGGTAAGATTTGATCACGGCAAGACAGGATACATCAATAAAATTCTTTCTTTCTGAAAACAATTTAAACATTCAGCAACGATCTTATCTTGTGATCCACCTGATCTTCCTGAAAGCAAATCGCTTCTTCCACTATCACCTTCGGAAGGCCTGCGCCTTACAGTCTGGCTCACCGATGATTTGTTCATCTGTGCGTCATGATCTAAGTCCGGCGCAAACAGAAGACAAACAGAAGTGGTGCAACTTGAAACTGCGTGAACACAGTGAACGGTCCGCTGCGTAATAACAGACAGCTGATCAGCAGAGCGGCGCTATGGCGCTCTCCACACGGCATGACTAAGGTTTCTGAAATCGTCTCGCAGACTCTGTGTAATGTACATCAGTTATAATGGAGAAAAGAGAGATTTTCCCCCACCTCTTTATTTCACCGCTATGTTCTAAGTGGAGCTCTGTACACCCTGGGGTGCGCCTCCGCGTTTCCTCTGGCCCTGCCTCCATCTTTCTCTCCTTCTCTGATTAAGTGAGTGAGAGGAGAGGTTGATAAAGATGGCATCGCTCCTCTTCACGGATGGACCGATCCTTGAGGAATCCGCAACATCCGGAACTTGGAAGAACCTGAAAAGGTGGGAAAATGTTAGAACTTTTAATTCTAGTCATCATCTGCTCATTCAAGACTGCTTCTCATCATGAAAGCGGGACAGAGGTGAAACACTCAAGCTGCCGAGGAAAACCCTGAGATGAGTGGAAAAAACAGAAGAGTCGTGACAAGAAGCTGCCCCCGCTGAGGCTTTCTGCTCTCTACCTGCCGGCGCTCAGCAGGCGGGTAGGAAGGGACAGATACTCCCCCCCCCCCCAGCCTCGCTGACACCTGTCCGAACCGACACCTGGCAGACGGGGTGGACGCTGCGCGCATGCTCTGTTGTCATGTGGAAATCTCTTAAAACGCTCGGGATGTCAGTTGTTGAGATCAAATCTGTAAACAGGACACCACCCATCAGGTCTCCTCTTGCTCGGCAGTTGGATCCCCGTCATTAACCAGTGCGCTGTCTTCTCCCCCCCACTCCCACCCCTGAACAAAGATGCCCCGCTCCTTCCTGGTGAAGAGTAAGAAGGCGCACAGCTACCACCAACCGCGGACTTTGGAAGATGATTGCAGCAGGTTGGATACGATACTGGAGCACATATGCTCAGGTACGAAACTACAGATCACTGGATCATATTGTAATTATAGTCAAATTGTGCTGTTAATTTTAAATCAGGATCTGCGTGAAGGATTGTATTGGTATTAACAGGACTGACTTCATTGTATATTTTTTCCTTTAATTGGATTTGACATTTGTCCATGAATTGGAGAAAAAAAAATGAAGAATTCTGAAAAAAGTGATAAATTAAGCAACGATTTGAGAATATTGGCATTTTAGTAAAAGAACTTACAAAAATATTATTTAATCCATAGTAATCAATGTTATTGAGAGAATAATAAAAACTTATTAGAAATTCTTCTTGTTAAAGCCGCTGTTAAACCTTTCTATTTACATGGGATATTTCCAGAATGTAACCTAAAGCGAGCTTCAGCTTTATGTTAAAAATGGCCTTCATTGAGTAAAATACTGCCTGTCTTACCGCTGCACCCCCACCTCAGACGCAGATAAGCTCCCGGAGGAGGACGCCGACTTTTCGGCGGACAGGTACGGCCTCTCTCCGGCCTCTCACCCGGGCGACGCTGCGGACTACTCCCCCAGGTCTCCATTGAGCTGCGCCGACAGTTTGTGCGCTCGCTCCGCGGACTATGAGGACTTCTGGCGGCCTCCGTCCCCATCCGCGTCGCCTGGTACTGACACAAGCCCAACACACACGCAAGTTTGGATTTCTTCCCATATTAGGACTTTGTGTTCACTTCCATTCATTATAGTAACCACATTAATGCCTAACCCAGATATATTCCCAGACCCTAACCATTACTAGTATATTCCTCGACCTAACCTAACCTTCACCAAAACCTAATTTACACCTTACCTCTAAACTCAACCCCTGACCCTAAACAAGGAGGTCCACCATATTAGGACCAGGCTCTGGTCCCCATAAGGCCCATTAGTCTTCAGAAGGTTAGTAAATATGAGAAATGGTCCTTAACAGGGTAGCTAAACAAGTTCACACACACAGAATTAATTGTTGTTCTACAAAGAAAACCAGTGAAAAGGTTCTGCAGACACCTTTAAATAGAAGCTCACACACACCTTAAGATCCAACATGACCTGCTGTCTAAGGCGAAATTTTGGAAAAATCTTATGAAAACATTGTGAGTAGGCTTATCGACGTTAATGCATAATAAAAAATGAAGGCATATTTTCCTTTACTGATTTACCATAAATCACATTTAATTTCCAGCTGATATTCCTGCTTCCCAGCAGCGGAGTTCTCTTATTGTTGTAGCTCTCTGAGGCCCTGTAGGGCTCCCGTCCAGTCATGTTACTGGTTTCATTAAAACTTCCTCTGTTACCTCCCCAGTTGACTCTGAAAAATCGCTGTCTCCTCTGGTGGATGAAGCCCAGACCTTCACCGTTCCTTTCCGGCCATATGCCTGGAGCAGCTACCCGGGGCCGGAGCTGGAGCTGGAGGTGGAGGGGCAGAGGCCCGTGGCGCAGCGGAGCCTCCATCCCGGCCTGGAGGCGGACACACGGCCAGCGGTGATGGCGCTCTACGCGGACAGGAGCTGCCACCCGGCCGTGTTTGCAGAGCGGGCTCTGGTAGAGGAGCCTTACGGAGACTACAGCAGGCACGCAGCCGCACTGCTGTTCCCTGAGGCGGGCCTGCACGGGAAGACGCCTGACGGGAAGGCCCGGCCCGACCTGCTTTGCCCAAGCCTCCTTCTGAACGGGGCGTACAAGTGTGTCAAGTGCGGCAAGGTCGGGATCGCACTAAGTGCATCTAGAGTAAATCATAATCATCTCTTTTATTGTCTTCATCATCTTCATTTCTGCTGATCAGGTGTTTTCCACTCCGCACGGTCTAGAGGTCCACGTCCGCAGATCGCACAGCGGCACACGGCCTTTTGCCTGTGAGATTTGCGGCAAAACGTTCGGCCACGCTGTGAGCCTGGAGCAGCACAAAGCCGTGCACTCTCAGGTATAACCTCAGTGAAACCACATCCTGCAGCTTCTACTTTTTTCAGTCAGGGTGGATGCACACACTGAGGAAAAAAGAAAAACGCCAATCACATTAATATCGATTTTTTTTTTTTTTTTTTTTTTTTTTTTTTTGCGCCCCTTTCAGGAGAGAAGCTTCGACTGCAAAATTTGCGGCAAAAGCTTTAAGCGCTCCTCCACGCTGTCCACGCATCTGCTCATCCACTCGGACACGCGGCCCTACCCGTGTCAGTACTGCGGGAAGAGATTCCACCAGAAGTCCGATATGAAGAAACACACCTTCATCCACACAGGTGAGTTACACCAAAGTGCGTCAAAACTTCCAGTAGCGCCTCAGGACTTTTAAGCTTGCTGAGGTCCTCCTCAGTCTAAGAGCTTTAATAGTTCCAGTTATTTGTTTATTTATTTATTTATTATTTTTCTCACAACATGTCATTTTTTAAAACTACTGCATACAGCTTTGGTTTTGTTGCGCAATCCCTAGATAATTGGAAGCCCCCCATCATTCCAACCCCTGGTAAAATTTCTGTAGACTTTCCTACAAACCACTTTTAAGTGAAATAAATAAGTCTAAGTCATCTGTTTTTTTTTTTTTTTTTTTTTGTTTGTATGTTTTTCTTATTCTCCAGGCGAGAAGCCGCACAAATGCCAGGTTTGCGGGAAAGCGTTCAGCCAGAGCTCCAACCTGATCACGCACAGCAGGAAGCACACCGGATACAAACCGTTCGGCTGCGACCTGTGCGGGAAAGGCTTCCAGAGGAAGGTGGACCTGAGGAGACACAAAGAGACGCAACACGGACTGAAATGAGACAGAAAACAGCTGCGAGTCGCTGGAAGCTGCTTTCTGATCTTCCGCCTTTCTTTCTGGAAACAAAGGAGACCAATCTGGACCAAACCAGAGGAGGAAAACAATTTTTTTTTTTTTTTTTTTTTTTTTATGGATCGAGAGTCACTTTGTTTTATTTTAAATCTTAAAAATCACCAGAAAGACCATTTGAGTCCCATCGACTTGTTTTTTTTTTTAATATTATTATTATAATTTGTATTATTTATGGCTGCGGTGAAAAGACAGGAGCAACACTAATGACAGCATCCTTCCGCGCAATTCTTTTTAAACAGTCCCTCCTAAAAAAAAAAAAAAAGAAATAAAAATAAAAGGCCAGAGATAAGCTGTTGACTGTGGAGGAAAATGATAAGCATGATTTAAATAACTATGTTAAACGGACAATAAAAGCACCTGATAAAAATCTGCTCTTTCTGCAAAGACTGGAGGTGTTGTGGTTTTCAGCTGGCAGAGATGAGGGCAAAACAGGCTGCTCTCTCTCTCTCTCTCTCTCTCTCTCTCTCTCTCTCTCTCTCTCTCTCTCTCTCTCTCTCTCTCACACACACACATCGTGGTGTCAGAAGAAATGTAGATTTTAATGATATAAACATAAATCCATTCAGGGATTATTATTTTTGTTAATTTAAGATAAATTGATTTAACTAATGAAAATAATATATATATATATATATATATATATATATATATATATATATATATATATATATATATAGAGAGAGAGAGAGAGAGAGAGAGAGAGAGAGAGAGAGAGAGAGAGTTTGTGTGCTTCAGTCCTAGCTATAATCCAATACATTACTATTATATATTCTGTTAACTGTCCAGATTCATTATGAAGTCCTGATATGATCCATCTTAAAAACAAATGTGCAATCTTGATGAGGTCTGATTAAAGCGTTGCACCATCTCACTGCTGTGATTGTGATTGCCCAGAGGCTCCTGTTTGTTTTGACCACTGCAGCCGTCTGTTTGCACCTTCAACAACCCGAGCAGATCTAACCATTAACTAAATACCTTGTGCCCTCATTGCTGTTTTTTTTCTTTCTTGGGGGGGTTGGGGAGGCTTGGCAGAGGTGGGATTGTTTCCATAAAGCACACTCCAGATTTTATCAGGCAAAATTGAAAGATTCAACAGCAAAACAAACAGATGATTGCCATGATGTGTCTGTTGGAGGTAAAATACTTAGTAAAAAGTGGTAACATCCTGCATGGCTGACTGATACCAGTTCAAGTCAGAGGTTCACACACACAGCCATCAGTGGTGTAAATGTAATATTAATCTGGAGCTTTTACTGATACGTTTGAATCATGATTGTGAATTTGGGATCATTGTTCTGTGGGAAAACTGTCAAAGTTTCAACTGTCTGATTCAACCTGTCATCCTAAGGTCAAAGGAAATATGTCAGGTTGTTTAGGAACAACCCAGGAAGCAAAAAGATAGGAGTGGGCCGTGATGGTGGAACACCAGTCACAGCAAAGTGAGTTTTACATCACAGACCAGGAGTAAACGTGTCGACACCTTCTTTAGAATTATTTTGTTAAATCCCAGGACAGAATTTGGGCAAAGTTTAAAGGTGTCTACAAAATACTTAAACAATAAATTAACACGATAAACAGAAACAACAGAAAAACAAAACAAATCTGTGTGCATTTTATCTAAAACAAAGTGCAAAAAAGTATAATTTGAGAGCTAATCAAAACAACATATTTTCTGAGCTGAGAAACTATAATGCAAAAAAAAAAAAAAAAAAAAATTCAAAAGGGAATCTGGAACTAAAGTATGCATCTTACCACGCTAGCATTGATCCAATTACAGACATCGATCTGCCCACCTCTACTACCAACTGTCAAGCATGGAGCTGGCTGTATCATGGTGAGGGACTTCTTTGGATCAGTGGTCCTTGCTCCTTGCAAAAACTTGATGAAATAATGAAGACTATGTCCAAATTCTTCAACTTCACCTCAAAAAGAGGTCAAGATATCTGAAGTTTAGACAAAAACAAACACTCCTTCAATGTGATTTTGGAAGGGATGAAGTGGGCTAACATAAAGCTTTCTGAACGGCCACAAACTTAACTGTCCTGTGCTTAAAAATCAGGTTTTTGGCAGAGAACCTACCAATTTAAATGACAGAAAGAGTGGCCAATAATCCAGCCAGAATTATGCCACTTATGAGCCTGGTATGCTGAGAGAAAATCAAAGATAAACTCAATTTTTTTTCTCCCAGGTTTTGTTTTTAAACTTCCATCATCAATGCACCCTGGAAATAGAAATGATCTAATGCATGGTCCATTAAAAGCTCCTAATTAATATAACATTCATCCCAGTGAGAGGTGGATGAACACCTCAAACTGCATGAAATAAAGAAAAGCCAAGAGAGAGGCAAGGTCTTCCTTCCTCAACATTGATTGAAATCAGTGACTCACAAGGATTTCTTTTTTTAACACCTCACTTACCCCCTAAATCCAGGCCTGCGAAAATACTGAATATTTTAACAGCCGAGTCGAGGCGACCGGAGGAGGACAGGACAAGTCAGCCTCATTTGGAGCAGGATTTACTGGAGCTTGGAGCACAATCCTGGTCACATCATTATTGATCATCTTGGAATAGGAGGGAACTTTCAGTTTTGTGTTTCAGCTAGAAAAAGGACAAACATGGTGGTGAGACTCCTTGGTGTTCTGAAGGGGAGTTTCCAGATTTGCCATTAAGTGCTTTTAGCACTCTGAGGGTGGATCAAGCCACCGACTGACCACACATGCTTAAAAATAAGTAAGCCATGACATGTCACTGGCAGGAAGAGCTGGTTGCCTTGCTGAGGCATGGACTTCCTCTCATTACTCTGCTTAACCACTGTTATGTGCAAAGCCAAGCATTTCTGTTTTCTCCTTCTAAGGATGGAGATCCTCCAGTGAAATCTCAGAGAAAACCCTTGTCAAACAAAACTCCTTAAACAAGCCATTAGGCTGACCAGATTTCCTCCAAGGGCAGCGGTGTTTTTTTTTCTTTCCTTAAGCACAACCCCTCCCCAACCGCCCCGAGGCATATCAAATATGAATCAAATACGTCCGGATCGATAGGAGAGGCCGAGTAATCAGAACACAGCAGTCTGAGGGGTTCACAATGAGGCCCTGCGTCTGCTCGCCTATGAATGCATCCTGTTGAGAAACACACCTCATCCGTGCACACAATCACACATGCATAGCAGCTTTGCATAGAGAGCAATGAGTGAATTAACTCCTCCTGACAGGCACAGTTGTGCAATTAGAAAGATCAGGGTCAGGGTTCTGGTGGTTTTGGATGATCTATTATTAATCTGGAATTAAACATGACTGATAAAAGAGAGCTTTTTAGAGACCCACTTTGTTGTTGGAGTACACACACCCACACACACATCTATATCTATATATATATATATATATATATATATATATATATATATATAGATAGATAGATAGATAGATAGATAGATAGATAGATATAGATATCTATCTATCTATCTATCTCTCTCTCTCTCTCTCTCTCTCTCTCTCTCTCTATATATATATATATATATATATATATATATATATATATATATATACAAGTTAAGTCTTCAGCTTGTTTTAAGTATTTTTATGTTTTGGTTAAATTGTAGCGGTTGCTTGGAGTGGACGAGATACCGTATTTCCCAGGGTGCTTAACGACATGTTATTGTATCCTGTGTTGCACCATAAGTAAGACGGAAGAGTGTTACTTTGAGTTGGTTCTAGTTCTGGTGTCAGGATGTTGCAATTTGCAATGGTTAGTAAAAAATGTCTGCTTTTTGCATTTAATCGCTGACTGAAGTAAGTGTTTTAGAGCAAAGTTCAGCATAATAATTAATTAGCTATATAGGACGATGATGGCAACAGAGGAGGTAGGGGTTCGATCCGCAATATGGGGTCACAGGCATGGTAGTCATGCTCATACTCATGCTGCAAAAATAACTAAGCCATGACGTGTAACATTTCATTAAAAAAATCAGTAAACGTCAGTTACTTTATACATGCAAGCTGAATCGAGAATTTAAACTCTGCAAACTTAAAATAAGTAGTTTAACCTGAAAATCTGAGCGAAATCTTTACAGCCCTTTTGCTATTCAGGTCTAGTGTCTGCAATGAGATGTGTGCTTGTTCAGAAAGGTGAGGACAGTTTTATTGTATTTATGTGAAATGTTTGGCTTAAATTACAGTATTAAGCTAAAACGACTTACAATTCAAGATTAATGAGCTATCAGAACCTAAAAAGCAATGTTGAGACAACTTGTCTCTTGTTACATTATTTTGATGAACTTTAATTTCTGAGTTAAAACAAAAACAATGTTCTAATTGACTTTACTTGCATTTTTAAAGTAACTGGTGAGCTTTCATTTTCAATTTAAATCATCTTCAAATATTTTGCAGTGTGGGTATCAAATGATGTGGGTCAATATCAGCTGGTGTTAAATTCGTATTTTAAAACATCTATATATATATATATATATATATATATATATATATATATATATATATATATATATATATATATATATATATAGCATTATAAGACTGTCTTGCTGAGGGGTGGGTGATGGAATTGGGCTCCACACAGTATTGGGTCTGTTCAAGGAGGAAGTAAGGGAGAAATTCCTTCATTAGACAGTCAGAACCAGAAGAACAGTTCAGACTGTATGCATGGGGAAATCACGTCACTATGTAAAGTGATTCAAGCAGAATATGTATAATATTCAGTGTCTTACAACAGGCGAATCTCCACAGAAACTAGGAAAATAAAGAAGAAATACCAGGTGATGTCTTGAAGATGATTTCCTCATCATCATTTGGGACATAAGCTCAAACTTCATTCCATTTGAAAAGTCAAAAGCTTTTGACTTTTCAAATGGAATCTATGTTAAAATCTGTCAAAAGTCACTCATCCACCATAATGGTTACTATCACCAGCTTGATTCTTGTGCCTCTTGTGATGTCATCAATCAAACAAAGCAGATTTAAAAGTTTTTGGTTTTGGTGCGCTTTTTAATAACTTCACTCCCCTGAAAACCCCCTTGCTTCATTCCCCCACCTGTTTTAATTCTCATTATGTATTTGTTACTGAAAACTTTAAAAATAAAAGTGGATTGGACTGATATTGAACAAAAAATATTAAACATCTTCCAGGTTAAAATAAATAAATTAATAAATTAAATACACACACACAGGGCAGCAAAAATAATCATGATAAATACATGTTTGATTTAAAAAAGGTTACTCCCAGACAGCTGACGGGTGTTGATGTGAGTGTTAATATCTTGAAAACACTTGATGTGATTGATGTTGTACTCATTGTGAGGTGAGACAGAGAGAGTAAATGTGATTATTTCCTCTGAGCGTGAACACGCCGGCTGTGTGTACTGTAATAACAACTCTGTATTTGCTCTCATGCTCTGTTCAGCAGATTTCACACAGGTCTGACAGGCTCCAGATTGAGATAACCTGACAGAGGTGCAGGATTACTGACGGCTGGCTTTAGAGCAGAAGCACTGATTAATGACACCAAAGAAAGAAAGACAACTGAACTGTTTTTACACCCTCTGTTTATGTTTTATAACTGGGAAAAAGTTGCTGCATCAAACAGACTTCTCTGTTCCCCTGCCAATAGCAATCCCTCACCCACACACTCCCTATCCCCCCACCCCCAGCAGGTTGGTTGGTTGACACGCCAACCAAGCAGCGACACAAGAGGAGAAGCCGGGACGCTCATATAGGACACAGCAGCTCTTTTGTTGCACGGCCTTATTCATTATTCACCTGATCTGAAAAACAGACTGCAAACCAACTGCACAGCTGTCATCAAGCAACAAGGCGCAGACACAAATTATTCATGATGCAGCAAAGAAACGGCAGCAGGATGAGAGAGAGGAAAATAATAACAAGAGACATGAGCGAGGCGGCTGACAGGAGGAACGCGTGAGAGAGGACAGTCCACCTCTTTGGGTTCTCCTCCTGGAATTTTTTTTTGTTGTTGTAGTTTAAATTGGCACATAAAATAAAATCATCCCACCAGAAAATCTGAGAAAACGGTTCTCAAACAAGAATCCTAACTGCAGGAAGATAGAGAGAGCTATTTGTTGCACAGGCCTTGTAAAAATCTGTATTCTCATTGAACTTTTCCCCATTTTATGACATTACAACCACAGACTTTAATGCTTTTTATTGGTGTTTTATGCAGCACTTAACACAAAGTAGGATATCATTGTCAAGTGAAAGGAAATGTATTGTTTTTTATTATTTGACCTTTATTTCACCAGGTAAGTTGATCGAGAACAAATTCTCATTTTCAACAATGACCTGTTCAGAAAAACATCAAAGCATCATACAACAGAATATCATACAGCAGAAAACAGAAGAATATCATAAAGCAAAGAAAACAATAAAAATAAAAACACAATTATATTCATACTGACTAGACGTAGTATATACACATGATAAGCCAACAGTTTAAAAGAGCACATGGGGAAAACATTCTACAAATATAAGTCTAGTTTTATTTGTTTTAATCTAATTTGCAGCAGTTTAGTTTTAATACACATTAGCACCCATTTAATATTTCCTTCCACTTCACAATTACACTAAATGTATTGTTGGTCAGTCGCATAAATTTTCAATAAACTACTCTGAAGTTAATTGTCGGAACAGCATGTACTGTCATATTAACTTAGAATAGGCAAATATCTCACTTTCTGGATGTGCTTGTTGACAAAAATGACAAAACCCCCCCAAAACTTTCAGGGCTTTGTGATGGACATTCAAAAACATTGACTTTGTTGCCCTTAAGCCACTTTGTCACTAATTTAGTGATATGTTTTGGGTCATTGTCATTTTGGAAGACCCATTTGTGGTCACACTTTAACTTCCCGTGGATGTATTGAGATGCTGGTTCAATACTTCAACATATTCCACTATTTTGTCAAGTTCACCAGTCTCTCCCTCGTACTTCACAGTTAGGATGAGGTTCTCTTGCTTGCAAGCTTCCCCCTTTTCCCTCCAAACATAACATGCTTTTGGAGCAATTGCTTCTTCCTCTCTGAGTGGCCTTTCAGTCTATTTGGGTATTGGACTCATCTCTCAGTGGATAATGACAGTCTCCAACCAGCTTCAGCCAGCATCTTCACAAGTTCTACTGCTTTTGTTCAGGGGTTGATTCACACATTTCTAAGCTGCCCCGGTGCTTGTGTGTTACGAGTCATTTGCTTCCTGTTCTCTTAACCCACAGATTGTTGCTCACACTGAACTGAACACAGAACTCACATTCTGCTGGTAATCTCTTCCTGTTGAAAAGGAGTCATTCCTTTTCACCACATGCTAGAGATTGCTGAAAAGTCAACTACTTAAAACCTTTTTCTAGTTGACATTAAATAATCAATTAAATTTGACATTATTGTAGTGCAATTCCAGCTATGAATATTAACTTGATCAGTGCAGCTTATGTATTGCATGGCTTTGAGAGGTTTTGCAAGACTAATCTAATGCGACAGGAACCTAAGAGACTTGAGCAAGACTCTGTTGATTCCCAGTACATGACAGAAAAAGGAAGAAAAAGAAAATATGACGATATTATTTCTTTGATGGAGTGCTCGTTTAGACTGCCCCCTTTTGCATGAGTCTTATCATGAGTTCTATTCTTTGCTACCAGTGTTAGTCCCCCAAAAATGTCAAAATATGTTGACTGGTGGCTTTACTGAAACATATTAGTGTGAGGATATCACCACACATTGACAGCGACCAATAAGAGGGTGTGTGGAAGGTGTGGACGGTGTTATTTTCAGTTTCTAGTCCTGCTTAGAACCAAATGTCTCAGGGTGTTTGGGTGGTGGGGGCCAAACGGGAGCTGACATCTTTCTCTGGCCGTCTTCTCTGAAAGCTTTCCATTAGCCAGGCTGTATGTTCGGAGGGTCCGGAGGCCCTGAACAGCGTGAGTTCTGTTGGGGGGTTGGAAGGGGTGGACTATAGGTCTGAGGAAAGGGGGCAGGGGGAGTCCAGGAGGTTGTCCTCTCATTTAAAGATGTGTTTAGCCGCTTCATTTAGCATCACATATCACTGCACTATTTGGATGTGAGCTGTCACTCAGGAACCAAAAAGACTATTGCACTACTGTGGCTCAGTCGTAGACACCCCCACCCCCCACTCAGGGCCGATTGTCCATTCAGTCCCTGCACAGAAACAACATGTCGTCACTGCTCTGCCTTTATCTCGCTGGCCTGGTTTTGTCTTCTCTCTGAGCCCATGTCTAATAACACATGAATCCTGTAGGTGACAGTAAAAGGTTCTTCAGGTTCAAAAGCTCCATAACAGGAGCTTCTTGAATCATTTGGGGGGAAAGATGACACATGAGAAGAAATCCTGCAGAGAAAAGTGACAACTATGAGAGCTGTGCAGCCTTTTAGCAAGCTGATGATGTTCTTGTTCACTCAGAGAATGAGCAGCATTTGAGGTGAGGAGAGGAGCAGAATGCTAGAGGCATTGTATTACCGTGTGTTTGATAAGGCTGAAACGTTCTGTTAGAGCTAAGATCTTGATTCTAAATTCTGATTAAATTAGAAAATAACTTGTTTCTAATGCATGTCGTCTTCACTGTGTAGGTAGCCACAGCAGCTTACAGTCAAAAAGCAAAGTAAGAAACGGAAAAATGGAGGTACGGCTCATCTCAAATCAAAAGTATGTTTTAAAATGTTTAAGCATTTAGAGAGAACTTGGATATTTAATAAAACATCTACATGGGAAAACAAAATTAAATTATAATGCTACAAAGTGTTTTTAAAAAGTGATTTAAAAATAGATTAACATATTTAAATTTTTAATTTAAATCATTTTTGACATCGTCTTTTAGACAAGCTATTTTAATTTATTTGTTAACATATAATATTCTTTTTTAAATGATTTTCAACCAGCTGACTGAGTTTAGAGATGACAAAACACAACAAGGCTACTGTAGCAATACATTCCAGAGAGGGTGACCCTTTAAATCCGTTTAGAATAGAAAAGACAATGATTTCTGAGGGAAAATGGCAAGAGTTCCTGACACACAATAGAGGAGACGTTGCTTGAGAATCTCCAGCTTCAATTCAGTTCAATTCAATTCAATTCAATTCAATTTTATCTTGAGGCACTTTACAAAAAAAGTCATTTCAGTTCAATCATACATTCATTCCAATTAATCCAAGTTATCAAACAGTGCATTAAGTTCAGTTTATCATTTAAATTAGTTTGAAAAGTTTTCTAAGGAAACCCAGCAGATTGTATCGACTCATTGACTTGCAGCATTCATTCCTCCTGGACGAGCATATAGCAACAGAAAACAACTGCTTGCATTGTGTCGTTGTCTCTACAGTAATCCCTCATACCAAGCATGCATGTGGAGACAGTCTAGAGGAAAAAACTTCCCTTTAACAGGAAGAAACCTCCAGCAGAATCAGAACCAGGCTCAGTATGAGCGACCAGCAGATACATAAAAAAGAAACAGAAGAACTGATTGAGGAGTTCTTTTTATGTTAATGAAAAGTAAAAAGTTAATAGGAGGAGAAGGTCCTCATTTAACTGTTGGCAGCATTTCAGTCGATGCCCTCCTCCAGGAAGGTATCACAGCCAAACAGAATATCAGGTCAGGTGTAGCCTCTATGGAGAGAAAAATAAAACTCAGAGAAAACATAGACTGTTGAAATAACATTAAATAATGCAAGTAGAAGAAGACTAGTAGAAGAAGAAAGTGAGGAAAAGTGGTCAGTTTGTCCTCCAGCAGCCTAAGCCTATGGCAGCATAACTAGAGAGATAGCTCAGGATAACCTAGAATGAGGCACGAAAGAGGCAGAGCCAGGTTCTAGACAATAGTATTACTGTTTAAGTTTAGCAAGTTCTTTTTGATAAGGTGTGAAAGTGATGGAAATCGGCCCTCTTACGTTATCTTATGTTATTTTCTTTGTCTACATAATCATGTGGGATAAACTAGTGGAAACAGAATCATGAATTGGAAACCTGTCAACAGGTGTTGATATGAAGGTGGACACACCTGCAGCAGGAATTTTCTTTATTCATAGGTGCATTTCCAATTTAGAAAGCCACTGAAAACATTTAATTTAATTGCATTTACAAAAGGCAAATGTGGGCCCACTGAACAATTTCTGCATGAATTTCTGCATCAGTGGTGTCACCTGCACAGAACAAATCCCATGTTCAGACTCATTCAGTAAATTAGAATATTATTGAAAAGTTCATTCATTTCAGTATTTCCATCACCAAGTGAAACACATTGTCTAGATTAATTAGACTAAGACTGATGTTTTAACACCTTTATTTCTATTAATTATGATGATTTTCTGCTTACAGTTAATGAAAACATGACATTAAAAATTAGAATATTACATCAGACCAATACAAAGCTATTTTTAAAAACAGAAATGTGGGCTTAATGAAAATTATGTTTAATACCAGCTTCAAAGTTATTATTTTCAAAAGGTTCTTTTAAACTGGCTCAATGTTTATATATATATATTCTAATTTATTGAATATGACTGTATGTAGGAGATTGAATTGAATTATAGAAATAAATCAGCTTTGGACGGAGATCTGATTTATAAAGATGCATTCTTTATGAAGGAATAAAGGATTTGTTTATAAATTTTAGTGTAATGATTTTACTTTCTGACCAAAAATAGTTTTTTAAAAAGCAAGCCTGAACATTGGTTTCTTTTGTATACGATATTCTTTTAATACGAAATGAATAAAAGAAATCCGTACCTTGAAGTGGTCAAGTTGGGATCTGAGAGTGAAAGAGGAAATGTGTCCATATCTTCATGTATGTAACACTTCATTTGACTTTCCACCATTTTCACTTCTGATTTACAATGAGGTTGTGACCTAACTTTGATTTTAATATGAACCCATGTCAAAAACAGCACAATATCACACTATACTAGACTCCGGACAAAAACCATGAGCCAGTATTGTGTAGTCAAAATGTCTATGTAGGAACATGAGCTATGACACAGGAAAGTTTACTGCTCCTGTCAAAATAACACAAAAAACCTCTTTCTGCCTATATTATCTATGCAAAACGGACTAAAGATTTGTGAGTACTGCACTGTGAGATATAACTCAGTGAAGGAGTCCTAACCAGGTCTGATTGTAGTTATGAATCTTTCTAAAAAATTCATAAGATCCATTTCACAAATGACCAAGCCAAGCATGTGCCCGTATCTAAACGGCAGAGAGCGAGAGATCTATAAGAGGAGCCCACAACTGGGGGAAACGGTACAAAACGGCAAAGATTTATTCTCAGTCATGATCAAATATTTATGCTGAGGCATTCAAGTAAAGTTACTTTTTGTGTTCTGATTTAATGAGTGATTTGAGCAGTGGCAGTGCTGAGAGGCACTGCCACTGATGTTGGCTCCGCTGAAGCCTGCTGTAATGCCCATCCAGGGGTCGGTGTGGTCATGTGTCAGACTGCAGAAGGATCAAAGCACTGTGGGGACCAGAGCATGGAGGAGTGGACAGTAAGTACCTCTGTCGCCCCAGAGGTCTGAACTGGACTGGACCTTGGCTGGGGAGGAGGAGGAGGAGGAAGAAGAAGAGAGATTACACGATTTTTTCGAACCTGCCCCCCAAAAAAACTCCTGTATGTAGGTTATTATCTTCTGTTGCAATGTGTGTGAGATTACGTGAATGAAGCTCATATAACTCAAGCTATTACAGCTCTGCAGCTAAAAAGGACAACAACCCCC
The DNA here is from genome assembly GCA_014839685.1 of Anableps anableps. Taxonomy (NCBI): domain Eukaryota; kingdom Metazoa; phylum Chordata; class Actinopteri; order Cyprinodontiformes; family Anablepidae; genus Anableps; species Anableps anableps. The sequence continues at coordinate 4,794,133 of CM026070.1, forward strand.
CTTTATCTGACTTCAGGTACAAAACTATGGAGCGCCGTTTCATTCAAAATTAAATAAATAAATACTGTTATTAATACATTATTAATAAATATTCCATGAAATAAGTAAAAGTCCCCATGAAATAAAACAAAAATAAATATTTAAAAAATATATTTTTACCTAATTTGTTTATTTTTTATTGATTTATTTATTTGATTGTTTGTTCATTTCATAATGGTGTTTTATTTTGTGACACTTTTATTTTGTAAAGCTACTTTATGTATTTTATGGACTTTTATTTTTTTACCCAGTTTTTATTTCAGGCTCTTTTATTTCATATTTAAATGAGGGGGCGGGGCTTTCCCTGTGGAGTGGGGGGTGCCGATAGTCAGAGTGCAGTGAGCAGAGAGACCCCCAACTTCAGCGCAACTGCATGAGGGTGAAACAAGTGAGCCATGAGGCTTGAACTGACGTCCCAGGACAATGAAAGAGGTGGAATATCTTTGGAGTACTAATGGAACCTGTCTTCGATCAATCAAAAGCTCTTCACAACCCGCTCAAATCAACACAACCCAGTCGAGGCAATGACTACCCCGGAAGAACCATGCGTTTCAAAACAAGAGCACATGAGTAAAGCTTAACTCCCCCGCTTACAAGGGAAAGCAAGGCCTGTCATGGCAACACGGGGGACACAAATTCTGTCAGGGATAACAACCTTGGCATGACACCGGTACATCAGTGCAAGACCTTACAGCTCACAGCCTCGCATATTCAACCCTCATGCAGATGCACTGACGTCAGGGGTCTCTCAGCTCGCAGCACTCTGACCAGAGCCGCTCCACAGAGGAAGCTCCGCCCCCTCATTTGAATATAAGAACATAAAATGAAAGAGCCTGAAATAAAAATGGAGCTAAAAAATAAAAGTCCGTGAAATACGTAAAGTAGCTTTACAAAATAAAAGTGTCACAAAATAAAACACCATTATGACATGAATCAACAATGAAATAAATAAATAAATCTTGAAATAAATTAACAACATCATGAATAAATAAATCATGAAATAAATAAATAAATCTTGAAATAAATAAATAAGGTAAACATTTCTTTTGTTTTATTTTATGGGGACATTTATTTATATCATGGAATATTTATTAATAATTTATTACTAACAGCATTTATTTATTTAATTATGAATGAAACGGCTCTCCATACAAAAGTAAACAAATCATTCATGATATGATTCAGGTCGTTGATAGAACAAGCAATTTAAAAGAAAGTGGCAAAAGAGGAACGGAATAAATGAGTGACAAGCTACTTAAAACATAATAATAATAATAATAATAATAATAATAATAATAATAATAATCAGCATTTCCACAGGAGAAGTCTTGAGTTAAAATCAGTCATTAAGCACATGGTTCTGCAGAAGCAGCAGAGTTCAAGGCCGTTCGCTAAGATGAAAGGAGATGCCTTTAAAACATGAAGCCAACCCAGTTTCTCTTGTTCTTTATATCAAGTTCCAATAAGTTGCCAATCACTCTATTAGAGCCAAGCCAGTCAACAACAGGCCTGCGTCTCATTGGACTGATCCAAAATGACAAAGCCACAGTGAAAGGAAATGGATCCTGGCAGTGCAGTGACTCCCCCATTCTCCCTCTGGCATCCCCTGAAACTTTAATAAGCTCCAGTAGAATCTGATCTGGCCTCCTTTACTCTGGATTTGACCAACACTCTGAACCGCCTACATGCTCTTAAACTCACCTAATCACGTCTAGATAAACATGAGGAAAACACAGCGTCACCGTTGCAGAGAAAGCAGGTTATCAAACTTGCCAAAGGACTATCTAGTATTTACTGACCAAGCAGGAAAATAGTAAAGGAAGAGAGCAGATCAGATGGTCTGACAGCAAGCTGTGAGTGGGCAGAAAGTGCCAGGAGACATCTGTGGCAGGTGACATAGAAATCCTAACACTTGAGCGAACACTTAAATGGATAAAAGGAGTCTGAAAAAAAAAGCTAAAAGCCTCCATCAGTTTCAACAAGACATTGGTACCCAAAACACAGTGTGTCAGCATCTTTAAACACCAGGAAGAAGAGGGGATGACTAAATCATTTTGACAGCCTGTTCACATGTAACATCTCCGATTCATCTACCTTGGGGAGTTGCTGGGCAGTTCCCCCCCGCGCTGTTGGGGTGGGAGCCAAGCCCCCGTGTGTCATAGCGGAGTGAGCCAGGACATCCTCTGCTTATTGATCAGATTATGACAGGGTGACAGTCTCTACAGCCTGCAGATACAGCTGGCAAGAAGCAGTTACCTGTGTCTACCGAGGTGTCTGCTCTGCGCGTATTGATTGGGAACAACTTGACATTGGGAAGTAAATTCCGATTTACAAAAGGTTGAGCAGGCAAGCCATGGAGTCTGCATGTTAGCCATAGGGAGCATGGATCTATGGGAGCAGATCCACCGCAGCTCCAGTGGCGTCCAGCCAGGGCCTTTATGTCACCTTGGGAGCTTTCACCTCAAAGTACACCAATAGATAAAGCAGCTTTGCAGCATGTTGAAAGATGTGAAAAGAACTGGGCTACATTACCTCAGCTGCCTTTGCTAGAGTACAAACAGATGTTCACTAAACACACTCAGGCTGCACCGGAACGGCCCCTCCCTGCGACTGGTTACCAAGGGGGCAAAGCTTTTACAAAAAGGGGGCCAGGGTCAAAGTTCTCCCTGGTGAGACCTCCACCTCCATTAGCTCTTAGTCCAGTGGGGTACCTTTCCCTTCATTAGGATATTCACCCTCTTGACTCAACTACCACCTTGGCCCCATTGGTGTGAGAAAGAAAAGGCCAGATGAGGAAAATGCTAATTCTAATCCTGACCTTTAGGGACTGAAACTTGTACTGTTTGTCACCCAGTAATGTAACCAGATAACAGTTTTAGCTTTTCAGAGCTGAATGTGTTACAGTGCAGAAACACAAACTCTTACCAAGTATTTTTGTCCAGTTTCTTGTGAAAATATCTTGAATACCCTTGAAACTAACTTACAAGTAACTTTTCAGCACAATATGGTAGCTTGTTTAAAGTCTATAATCCCTTAATATTGATTTTTCAAAAAGTACTAATTCCACTGGCAGATTATTTTACTAATAACATGGGAAAAATGTCTTGTTATGAGTGAAATAATCTTTTTTAAAAATCAATATTAAGGAATCATTTCCTTAAAACAAGCTCCTATATCTTGCTGAAAAGTTACTTGTAAGTTAGTTTTGTCTCATTTCAAGTGTACCGAGATATTTACACTAAAAACTAATCCAAAATTACATGGTAAGATTTTGTGTTTTTGCAAGTTACATAACTGCAGAAGTACAGAAATAACCTCAACTGTGTTAATCAGAAATCTATGCTATAAATCCAACAAGTGAGCACCACAACACAACAAATATGAATGTTTAAAAATCATTCACCGAAAAGTTTTTAGAATCCTCTAAACTTTCCACATTTTTCCATGTTTCAACCTCATACTTTGATATTTATTACATAAACTGTATAAAAACGTGCATAACATTTATTTTCTTGTTGTTTGACATTGAATCAAACTTAACCTTGTGTTACACAGTCAGAACAAAATTACTTCTGTTTTCTAAATTCCAAAATAATGAGAACAAAATGTTGTTATTGCGTTGTTCAGATTCAGAAGTTTACAGTAACATCTGAGTAAACTGGATTCTGCCTTCCAATCAAGCTCATTTGTCAGATTGAAAGTAACTTTTGAAAATAACCTTTAAGCAGGTGTTAAACACACTTTTCCTTTAGTCCAAATTTTTGTATTAAATTTTCTTTTTATTGTTCTGATACTAGTCTTAAGTGTCATGTTTCCATTAGCTGTAAAGAGAAAATCCTCATAGTTACCAGAAATAAAGGCTTTAAAGCATCAGTCTATCTGGAATTAATCTATATAATGCGTTTCAATGATATTCTAATTTGTCTAGATGTGCATACACTAAGATGACTATGCCTTTCAATAAATGAGTACTTTACTGACATTGATTGAAAAGTCACTCAGAAAGAAAGAGGTTATTGCTCCAAAAGCAACATGAAAGCAAGGTTACAGTTTCCAAATACTCTCAGGAACAAAGACCTTAACATTTGGAGATAGGTGCTGTGGTCTGATTAAAGAAAAACTGAAACGTTTGGCTATTATTACTACATTTGGAGGAATAAAAGGAGGAGGCCTGAGAACACCAAGTTAAAGTTTAGAAGAAATGGCTCTTCCAAATGACAGTGACTAAACATACTGCCAAAGTGGTTACAAAGTGGCTTAAGGACAACAAAGCCTGATCTCAGTCTCATGTATGAGTGAGGCGGCCTCCAAACCTGACTCACTTCCACTGGTTCTGTCAGGAGGAATGGGCCAGAACTCCAGCAACGTACTGTGAGAAGCTTGTGGAAGGACACCAAAAAGGTTTGACCCAAGTCATCCAGTTTAAAGGCAGCGCTACCAAATACTGAGGACATGTTTGCTAACTTCTGGGGGGGGAACGGTAATTCTTGGATTTTCCAAATAATGTCAGACAATGAGATAGAATGGTTATGTGTCTTTTATATACAGTGTATGTAAACACCTGGTTTCAGCTGTACATTTTACATGATAGACTAACACAAAATAGCACATAGTTGTTAGGTGGAAGGAAAATAGTATGTGATTTTCCACATTTTTTGCAAAAAAAAAAAAAAAAAAAAAAAAAAAAAAAAAAAAAAAATCTGAAAAGTGTGGCAGGCATTTATAGTTAGCCTACGCTGATACTCCTAAATAAAATCCAGTGAAACCAACTGCCTTCAGAAGCCACCACGATGGTAAATAGAATTCTGTGTGTAATTTAATCTCAGTCCAGCTTTTCTGTGAAGCCCTCAGAGGTTTGTTAGAGAACTTTAGTGAACAGGATCGTGAAGGATCAGTCAAGTAGGAATGGAACCCATCAGAGAAGCAGCTGCAAAGAAGACCATTGGGATTCATAAGGGCCAGTGGAGACATACAACTCAGTTGGCAGAATTTGTGGAAAGCAAGCTATCAATCACAAATCTGTCCTTCACAGAAAAGTGACATGCAGTTTACCCCACGGGCTAAAATACAGAAACACAGAGGGAAGGTAATTTCATGTATCATGTAGAACAGCTGCATTTACTTTATCTCATTGATTTAGATCTATGGTACGGTCCTTCATGACACTGGAGTTAGGAAGGAGCTGTGAGGAGAGGGCTGAGAGACATTGTTTTTAATTAATTTAAAGCAAAGCAGAAGAGGGGAGGGTAACAACTTCTTAGCATTAAATAGTAAAGTAGAAATCACAAAGGCAATCTGGACTGTTTAAAATATAGTCTAAAAATCAAATTCATCTTCACTGCACAGAAAGCAGCAGCGTTCCTCCAGCAGGGCCCATGGGAGAGGCCCCTGAACACAGCAGCTTCTCCTGACAAGCACGGCAGGGCTGGGAGAGGTTCTGGGCTGACAGCAGAGCTTGCAGCAGTCTGCGGCGGTCTCCAGAGGAAGCCAACTGGATAAATAGTTCACTTAAAACCTTTTGCTTTCTAAGAGGTCACCAAGGAAATACTGCATGGAGAGGGGAAAATGGAGCAGCGCTCTCACAGGACTGCTGCCTGTTTGTATACCAGACTAGTCCATAAATACTGCAACAGTTTGCTACCAGCTGAAACGATCCAGTCAATCATTCACATCTCTGTGACCTAAGAACAAAAACACAAACATAAACTCAGGCACTTTCTAATTTTTTTTCCTAATTTTTTGGAAGAATTTTTTTTAGACCTACATTGTGCATAACATTTCAGTTTACTTACTCTCTTGATATAAGAATACCAGAACTACACTGGATTACAACAAAACACCTCATGTTCACTGAGTGTATTTTACACGTAAACATTTTCTGATATGAAATTGTGTCTTATTCATCGACGTATAACAAACAGGCCGCATTAGGTCTGTCTGTGACTTTTCCTAACATGCTTGAAAATATGGAAATTCACTATTCATTTTAATAATGCTGAAAAATTCATGTAATTCAACCAAAGAACTGAGGAAAGGGCTTTTTGAGACTTTGTAAAACATTATCACACACAAGAGTTTTGCATTAGGTGCACATGATGGGAACATTACTCAGCATTTTTAAGTTTGAGGAGGTCTGGATCTTAGATATTTGGTTTGGTGCGCTGATGGTTGAAGTGAGACTTTTTTTTTTGTTGCAAACAAGGAAGGTACAAAACAGAACGAAATAGAACATGGATAATTATGAACACAAATACAACATCCAAGGGCATCACAGAAAATACAGCAAGTAGTTTACAATGTCAAAACCAAATTGGTGTTCGAGGGTTGCAGTTTTTTTCATTTTATAATAGCTTTAACATTTGAACTTAAGTTTAAGGATTCTACATAGATATTAATAGAAGACAAAATCTAGTAATTAGACTTTTGTTGTAAATTCTTGGAGGCATGAATGTAATGTTTACCATACATAATAAAAAAGTTAAACAACATATAAGGATTCTGTAACAGGGTCATATTTCACCATTCCAAGTAAAACATTCTTATCTGTTAAAGTAATATTCAAATTCTTTCAATGAAAAAAAAGGTCATATCTCTCCAGAGTATTTTGGTATAACAACAAAGATTTTCTTGTTGATTTTCGCAGAAAGTGAACACAGGGTCCAAATCGCGTCTATATCTTTTTATTAAAAATGCTTTAACTGAATAGCAATTGTGAATCATTTTGAAGGAAATTTCTCTCACTTTATTATTTATAAGGTATTTCCAAAAATGTTGGACCAATAAAATATACAGGATGGTGAAAAAAACCTGTCTCTTAAAAGAATATTTCTTAATGTTTTGTTAGCTATTTTCTTGCTTATAAATGTGGCTGAAGTGAGACTGAGCATAGTGAGATCCAAATAGCTGTAAGCAGTGGCGGTTTCTGATGTGGCCTTTATGGGCAGTTGCCCAGGGCGGCATTAGAGGGCCGGGACGTCTGAGAACTAGAAAATAAAATATATCTTATCTGTCCTTTGTGGCCTAAACAAGTTTGCCACTGCTTCCATGGATCATGGAGTGGAGTAAGTTTCTCTTGCTTGTTGCTGAGTACTGGGGGAAAATTCTGATTTTAACTGGTTGAGGGGCAGCAGAAGGAGGGGCTTGCCCAGGGCACCATTTATGCAAGAACCACCAATGACTGTAAGTAAGAAAATGTAACAACTAATGAGTCTGGTAAGAGATTTAAACAGATTGCAAAAGAGTTTGTATCAGTTTCCTGCATGGAAAACAGTCTACAAGAGAAGAACATGAAAACAATCACCAACATCCCGAGGTCTGGCCGTTCAAGCAAGCTTGCCTTTAGAGCAGATCCCAAGATGCTTAAAGACGTCTCCAAAAAAATCAGAAAATGTAATCTAGGGGCCCACAATAGGCTCCTGCTGTTGTTAAGAAAGTGACTGCACAGGTTGAACTTTCATGGGAGGGGCGCAATTAGGAAACCATTGCTTTCTAAAAAGCAAGAAGCCCAGAGAGAAGTTTGCCAGACAAAACTTAGACAAAGACCAGGACTTCTAGAATGTTATTTGAACAGAAAAGTAAAAAACTAAATTATTTGGACACCAAAATAGAGGACATGTTTGACATAAATCAAATACAGAATTCCAGGAAAAAAACCTCACATCAACTTGTGTAGCATGGAGGTGGAAGTGTCATGGTTTGGGAATGCTTTTCTGAATTTATCATTACTCCAGAGGAAACCCTCAAACATCTCAAACTTTCTTCAGACCAATGTCTGCTACAAGAAGGGCATGAAATGATGGCAGACACAGCAGTTAACACTAGCACTAACACTTGGAGGGTAGGGTGTCCAAACTTTTTTCCACAACTAAAAATCTATTTTTGTTTATATTTTTTGTTCATTGAATAAAACCATGTTACTTTCTGTTGTTTAAGTGTAATATCTGAACAGATCTCAATAACTGGCTATTTTAAGAGTTGTCCTGATTTTTTCCAATGACTATAGGTAACAGGCTACAGTTATGAACAACATTTTATTCTGGTGGCACTGGGTTGTTATTATTGTTTTCAAAATTAAGCAAACTATAGTTATCAGGATTCTAAATTAATATAATGTATTTCTTTTAGTTTAACTGAAAAGATTTTCTGAATTCAAACAAAACAATATGTCATGAAATGTTCTGTCCTTAATCTCTTTGTTAATAAAGTTAATTCAATTCCTCAGATTTATTTAATATCAGCTTCCTTAGGTATAGCCAAATATTGAAGCTGGGACTGAGTCAGGAACAATTTTGTTAGATCTATATAGTCTATATTGTTATATTTTTTGTTACAGAAGATAGAAGTATGAAAAAACAGTATGTAAAAAATGAGCATAAGAAGATTTAAAGTAATAAAATAAAATGCATCATATATATATTAAAAACAGGACCTTACTAAATGAATTATTAAATAATCAAAAAATATATTGACAATAATCACTCATTTTTTATGCTACCTTTCAGCAGATAAACAGTGCCCTCCTGAGTTGGAAAGGGATCAATGCTGTAAATCTCCCTGTAGATGTTTACATAGTGAAAAATACCTATTGGAATAACAGAATTACAAATCCAATTTTTGTTGCCATGACAAAAAGATCTTTTTGTATATCTTTCTGCAACCCTAACAAGCTTTCTGTGGCGTTCTCTTCTTATTAAATTAAATAGTATTTGGACAAATGGACAAATCATTAAGTAATAATTGTGATTTAGTGCAGTAAAAGTACATGCTCCAATACATGCTCGTGTCAGATGCTGTTCATTTGAGTACGGTATGTCCTGCTCCAAGGAGCCGTGTCAAAACAAAATCTCATCATCCTGCAATTAGGAACAACAAAATGCTGGACAAACATGGAGTGAGAGGCAGTGTGTGTTCTATTTGCTCAGTGGCTTTTGTCCAAAGCTTTCATCAAATGGCAATACAGAGAGCAAACCTGAACGGCAGATGTCGGCTAAATCCGACCGTTCAAACACGCTTCTCCACCTATTCATCCCAAATCAGGACTAAGCTGCTCCTTTGCTTATGCTGTCATGATGGAGCAGGAAGTCAGTGATTATTCTTCTGTTACAGTTAATCCAGAAAGTATTCACAGCGCTTCTCTTATTCCACAGTTTGTTATGTTACAGCCTTATTCCAAATTCTATTAAATTAATCTCTTTCCTCAAAATTCTACACACAAATATCCCATTATGACAATGTGGAAAAAAGTTATTGAGTGTTTTGCAAATTTATTAAAAATAGAAAACCAAGAAATCACATTTACATAAGTATTCACAGCCTTTGCTTAATACTTTGTTGATCCACCTTTGGCAGCGATTCCAGCCTACAGTCTCTTTTTGAATATGATGCCTCCAGCTCAGCTCACCTGTCTTTAGACAGTTTGACCCATTCTTCTCTGCAGTTCTTCTCCAGCTCCACCAGGTTGGATGGGAGACGTCTGTCGGCCGTTTTCAAATCTCTCCAGAGATGTTCAGTCTGGACTCTGACTTGGCCTCTCCAGGACATTCACAGAGTAGTTCTGAAGCCATTCCTTTGAGATCTTGGTCATGTGCTTTGGGTCGTTGTCACGCTGAGAAATGAACCGTCGCCTCAGTCTGAGGTCAACAGCGCTCTGGAGCAGGTTTTCATCCAGGACGTCTCTGTACATTGCTGCACTCATCTTTCCCTCTATCCTGACTAGTCTGCCAGTTCCTGCTGCTGAAAAACATCCCCATGGCATGACAATACCACCTCCATGCTTCATGGCGACCGTGGACTTGCAACAAACACACCCTGGAACCTTCTATATGCTGATGATGTTGCCCTGGTGATGCATGGTGCCTGGTTTTCTCCAAACATGACGCCTGGCATTCACACCAAAATGTTCAATCTTTGTCTCATCAGACCAGAGAATTTTGTTTCTCATGGTCTGAGAGTCCTTCAGGGGCCTTTTGTCAAACTCCAGACAGGTTGCCATGTGCCTTTTATGAAGGAGTGGGTTTCGTCTGGCAGCTTTCCCATACGGCTCTGTTTCGTGGATTGCTGCAGAGATGGTTGTCCTTCTGGAAGGTTCTCCTCTCTCCACAGAGAAATGCTGGAGCTCTTCCTCTTCCTCTGAGCATGCACAAGCCATAACTGGCTTGTGGCGGCCAAGCGTTCATAGCGACGTCGCTTTTTGATCCTTCGATGTCGGCTCTTCCTATCATTGTGAAGCAGAATTCACCAAGCGTTGGATTGTTCACCCACTAATAGGGATCGTGAGCTGGGCTTAGACCGTCGTGAGACAGGTTAGTTTTACCCTACTGATAATGTAGGGTAAACTCATTTTAGATGGCCGGCCAGCTTTAGGAAGAGTCCTGGTGGTTCCAAATTTCTTCCATTGACCAATGATGGAGGCCACGGAGCTCATTAGGACCTTCAAAGCAGCAGGAATTTTTCTGGATCCTTCCCCAGATTTGTGCCTCAAGACAATATGTACTTTAGAAACTCATTTTCCTGCAATTACAATTACAACTGGAAGTCTTTTAAGGTATGTCTCAAACAGCTTTGCTCATCTAGAGACGGAGATTTATGCCCATTGTATACTTTGTAAAACAGCTCAATCTCAGTCAGATTGGATTGAAGGCATTTGCGAACATCAGTTTTCAAGTCTTGCCCAAAATTCTTGATGTTCATGCGTCAGTTTGACTATTCATCTCCATAAATACGCATTGACCTAAACCATTCCATTGCAGCTTTGGCCATATGTTTAGGGTCATGTTCCTTCTGGAAAGTGAACCTCTGCCCAAGTCTCAAGTCTTCTGCAGCCTCTAACAGGTTTACCTCTAGGAATTACCTGTATTCATCCATATTCCTATCAACTCTGACTAGCTTTCCTGCCCCTATTGAAGGAAACATCCCCATACCATGGTGCTCCCACCACTCTGTCGGCCATGTCTTTGTAGGTTTGCAGTCGTACCATACTGTTTCCCTCTTCAGATGATGGACTGAACAGATGTCTTCATGATGCTGTTCACTAAAGTTCTCAAACAAACCTGAGGTCTTCATGTAAGTGTTGGATTCATATTGTGATTAAGTTACTCATTGCTGTACTCAACTTACTAATTATATTACTTTTGAACGCAGGTGCTGCACTGCATTTTATTTACTGGAATCAGAGTTAAAGGGTTGAGTACAAATGAATTTCATAGTTAAAACTTTGAACATCACCTGTTATTTTCTCTCCACCTCAGCGTTAAGAGAATTCCAATGCTTCCTAAGAAGCACTTGTTTTTTCCTGTGGTTATTTTTTAGATCTTTTCTTTCATATTTTGCCACACTGTTACAAAAACACATGCAAAAGGTCAAGTACAGGTAGCATCATGTCTGGGCTGATATTTGTCGCTGAGGATTGGTTTGGTATGATCTCATGTCACATTGACAAGTTTCCAAAAACAGAAGCAGACACGGCATTTATTGAAATGAACTAAAAAACTCGTATATACACATTTGCAAGGCTATATATTTGCACATCATCTTAAAAAAATGTAAATGTCAACTAACTTCTATTTCAGGCTCAGAATATGGAGATGAACATGAAGTGCCACATCCCCACCTACACAACAGGAAACTACCTAAACACTTCTGTGAATACACTTTAGAACATAATTTGCTGGTTTAAACACATGATCACTTCATTTATTTTAAAGTTTAGAAATATTACAGGGACAGTTCCTCCCTTATCTATTTTCTATCTATTTGACTGAGTGTTAGTCAACTCAATGCTTCCAGACAGCGCTACGTCTTTCTGCGTCCTGCTTTAATCCTATTAGCTGTAAAGCACAAAGGGAGATAAGAGGTTTATGTTTTGGTTCCTCACAGACTGAATCTTTTTCTCTCCCTTGAGACACCAGGGAAGCTATATATTTGATCATTTAGATACCACAACAAGACGTACTACATCTGCTGTGGATATATTGATAACAGGATTGGCTGTGAGGTGCTGAGGAAACACTGATGATGAATGAAGATAAAGTGTATGAGATCATCCAGAGATGGGTAAGTCCACCATATTCTCCCACGACAACACAATTGAGCTGAGGTAATCATACTTCTATCTACAATGCATCGGCTTATAATATCATGGAGAGGTGATTTCACTAAATTACCAAAAGTAACAAAAACTGACACAACCTTGTTTATATAATTTCTTGTCTCCATCTTATTGACTCACTATTAAAAATATTAAGGTAAAGTCTGTTCTTTATAAATATACTACAGCACTAAGCAGAATTTGTTGGTATTTTTTGTCACACCCACATGTTCCAGAACATGAAAGAAATGTTAATAGTAAGACAAAAATACCATGTGAGAATACAAAATGCAGTTTTCAATTTGTTCTTACCCATTCTTCTTTGCAGAACTGATTTTGATTCAGTCACACATGACGGGATGGTTGAGTATGAACAGCTTGTTTAAGGTCAGACCACCATCTCAATAGGATTTAAGTCTGAACTTTGACATTAAAATCAAACATGACAGTCAAATATGGTGGTAGTAGGGTGATGCTCTGGGGGTGCTTTCCTTCTTTAGGACCTGAATGACTTGGCTTAACTCATGAAGCCATGAATTCTGCTTTCTAGCGGAAAATCCTGAGGGAGAATGTCCAACCATCATTTTATGGAAAATGATTAGAAGCACAATAATCTGTCCTGGAGAGCATTAAGAACAAATGGTGTCCCAGAAGAATATGGGAACTGTACCAAGACCAAGGCATAACCAGTACGAACATCACCTCCTTTTGATATCATGGGTATCCATCAGGGGTCTGCCCTCTTGCCCCTGTTGCTCATCTTATGTAAGGACACGGTAACCGTAGACTTGCAAGGGACACACCCTGGACCCTTCTCAATGCTGATGATGTTGCACTTGAAGATAAAACAGAAACATGGCACAACCGATTGAAAGAAAACAGCCTGAAATTGAACAGCACCTAGACAGAACAAATTGACCACAACGATGTAAACACTTAGTCATTGTAAAAACGTGATGGCAGTTGCTGCAGCCAAGGTTGGCACAACCAGTTATTAGGTTTGGGGATTGTTGTATGGCTTTTTTCCTGTAATACATTTAAAACATTAAAATTGCCTTTTATTTCTACTCAGGTTATCTTTAATGATAAAATGTGTTTTTAGCAAATATTAGAGCAAATCTCTATGGGGAAAATACTTTCTCATAGAACTGTAGACAACAGTAATCATTATAAGCAATATCTATTTATTTAGCGCGACACTCCAGAAGAAGATCTGAAGCCAGAGGACTACCAGCAGTTCAAGGATATTGGAGTGGCCTGTCTCAGTGGGGGTGACAGCAAACAACTACTGAAATTTGTCCAGGATGAGAAAAACCAGGTGACCTCACAGCCTACAGACATGAAGTGATGGCAGATTGCCTGTTAATCTGTCAAACAGCACTAAAAGCACATCCAGCTATGTTAAACACTAAGATGCAGCAGTTACTTGGTGCCTGCTGACCTTTTGACCTGAAGGTGTGGAGGAAAACAAGTAGATATTCCGTTAGATTTCTCGCTCCACTGCTAACACCCATCAGCACGGTGCTCCTCTAAGTGCCCTTGGTTGTCCCATCTCTCCACACTACATGTAGTTGTGTGTAGCCTACTGTAAGAAACACTTCTTACTATCTTCTGCTTTGTAGCCTAACTGTATTGAAGAGCTGAAATGATTGAATATGTAATATGAGAAGGTTTATGAACAGCCTTTGCTTGAGATGCAGGGTGAGGTTTTTGGCCACAAAAAGCAGTAGCATCCATATATTTCTCCACTGATTTTTTTAATTGCAGCTGTAAATTGTGGCATACATGCTATTAGTTATGGTATTTGTGTGCTTCACAAGAACACACAATCCTCACTGTGAAACATGATAGCAGCACCATCATGCTGTGGGGAGTATTTTCTTTAGCAAGTCAGAGTTGATGAGACTCCAGGGCTGGAATAACATGGTTTAGATCACAGCATATTCATGAGTAGAATAAATGTGACTGAGGTAAAGAATTATGGGTAAATTTCAGTTTCTAGATGTGCAATCCTGGTAGAGACATAAAGGACTCCAAAACACTTTTTGCACTTACAGTAGCTCTAGAAATGATTGACTTTGGGGGGCTAAAAATAAATCTCTGATCAGATTTGTTTTTATAAATGTAAAAACCGTGTATGATTTTCCTTCAAGTAGATATCAGTACAAGTAAAATTTGACTGTGTTAGGGCCAAACTATACTAATAGAATGTACTTTGTTATGCAGGGACACCACTGTGGTAAATAAAGGTGTCATTTTACAACAAGCTGAAGGTGCGCTTTTTCACTCACCCACAGGGAATTGTGAAGTCCATGGGCTGTGGTCTCTTGGCACCTCTTGTAGATGAACTAGTTAGAAATGAGAAGAGTCATGACCACTGCCAGGCTGCCATCTCACAACTGATCAAGGTAGGTACCAGAAGCTACCAACCTCCTACATTTTCTAAAAAAGCTGAGGTTTTAGAAAATGTTAAAAAACAAGGGAACATATTAGTTGGACCGACTTTTAGGGGGCCAGAACTGCATAAGGAACGGCTTCCGATGTCTCCAAATTGAAAGGTGATAAAATCCTTTGACATCAGGAAAAAAAAAACTATTTACTCATATTTACATTCAGATTTCATAACGTTTGCATTTTATTACACTTTCAAGTTGCTTGGTAACTGCCGATACTATTTTTTAAAATAAATCTACAACAGGAATCTGCGTGTGCTCAAGATAAAGACAGGTTTTTGGTTGTAGTGCTTGTTCTGTTTTTCAAAATAAACTGCAATAGATACACAGACTACAAGCTACAAATTTCTTTATGAAAAAAATTAAAAAACCATCTTAATATCAATAACTTATATGATAAGTTGTCATTGTTCTCATACTAACCCTCATCTAAGCTCCATGCCTTTTACCCTGTATCGTGTGTCTCATTATGGTAGTTGACAAAAAGTTTCAGTCAGCGATTAAAATCCCTGTTTCTTAACCTAAACCTCATGAAGAAGCAGACAGTGGACAGAATAAAAACAGGCATTTTGATTTCACTTCTCTAAACAAACAACAATAAGCCAGGTTGTGAAGCAGAATTCTTTCAGGGGTCTGCAGAAAAAAGGCTGAATGTCCGGCGATGAGTTCCTTCCCACAGCATGTTTGCTGTCCTTTCATACTTGGCCTTATTGTTTTGTCACAGTGTAATGAAACGCTAATTATTTTTCCACACCATAGTGTGGAGCACATTAATGACAACTAGTTTCTCAAGGAAAATGTTGCTACAGGAAAAGATGGCCGTTCAAATTTAAAAAGGTGGTAAAATGAAGTCAAAGACCTAAAGATTAATAGACTTTCTAAGGCCTAAAATTAAAAATATTGAACATAAGACTTTTTAAAAACCTGCAGAAATCCTATTTGTGTCAAGGCCAGCACAACTTATTCATCTGTGACTAACTTATGGGCACTACAGACACTAGCCTTTGTACCGTTCATTGAAAACATCCTTTATGGCGTTTTCCCTTTACTTTGGCTTCTACCGTAGAACCTAGTGTCTGTTTCACCTGAAACTGTCTCTGTCTCAGTGGAGTTGACCAATAAAGACACTGACAACCATTTGCTTTGAACCTGTGTCAGTTAATTAAAAAAAAAAACAACTAAACAACAAAAAATAAAAACTGACATACTTGGGTTCTGTTGCAGTTCAGGAAACTTGCTCTGTTTTGTAGATGTGCAGCTCCAGAACCCTCCTGGAGAGCTTCCTTGAATTAATTGAACACATGGATCCAGGTGCCATTTCTGAAACCATTCTAGCTGTTCTTCCTCATCTTCAAACAGGTACATAAAGCTACTTTGTTAGTCTTTACACATCGCATTCACCATTAACAGAGCAGTGAAGATTGCCACTAGTAAAACGTTCTGTTAAGGTAGAAATCATTAGATGCATGCAGTCTTTGGAAATATGTAAGGTTAATCTACAATCAAACATTGAAACAAAGTATTACAAAACATGGTATTTAGCTCCCCCTACAGCTAATAAGTTAAGATCAATGTTAAAAAAAAAAAAAAAAAAAAAAAGATTCAGTTAAGTTAAATACGTAAAAAACTTTGTTTTTTTTAAGTTCTGCTTCAGCTGGATGAGAACCAAGCAGCCTGTGTGGGTTTGGCTCTGTCAGCCCTTCAGAAGCAGCTGTCCCGGCTGCCTGTACCTTACACCCAGCAGCAGGAGGAGGCTGATGAGCACGGTCTGTGTCGCTGCTGCATCGCCTTGGCTATGTTCACTAAGCCTTTTATTGATGGGGTGAAGAAGAAGGATGAAAACTGTAACTCCACTGCAGAAGATGACGAGCTGAAGGCTGAGATTCTGAAGTTGTATGCTTCTGTTCCAGTGCTTTCTTGTGCACACACCTAAGTAACAAACTGCATACTTTACTGGTAGAGCCTTGTGTAAAAGATAGTTTTAAAATTTTCATAAATATTGTTACTTTTTTTTCTGGACTTTGTCCATTTTGATTTTCTCAAAAGTGCAATTTGGTAGAAAATAACCACCCTTTTTATTACAGACCTTATTTTTGTAGTTGACAATACCAGAACAAACGACCTGATGAACGTTTTTGTTTTCCAAACAGCTGCATGAGGAGTTTAAAAGAACCTTTGCTTGAAGCTGGACTGAACCCAGACAGAAAATCGACTTTGTGGCTCTTTGCAGAAGAGATAATGGTAATAAACCAAAGACTATTTATCAAGGAATATCTCATTTTTATTTGCCCAGATTTCTTTATGTGCATTGCAGGTCATTCTGCCTGCAATCAAAGAGTCTCTTTCAGGGCTTCTATTCTTCAGTTGTCTGAGAAAATTCACCACTATGGATACCAGCCTATCCATGGAGTCAATCGCATGTTTGGCCTATCTGCTTTTTGTCCAGCTTATAGCCATGGACACATTTCCAGCAGTGTTCAGGTGAGAGAAGAAGTCAATTCGCCCCATTGTATATGTTTATTCACTTTTAGAGCATAAATTTATTAAACAACTTGCACTCTTCCATCTGTTTTAGTCCTATATTTATTCTTCAGTGCAACATGGAACACATCAGTCTACTCCTCAGTAGGTATGTTATCAGCAAAAGTAAATGCTAACTTTTTTTTGCTTTTAAAACACAAAAAAATAAAGATGTTACCTAAAGGTCTGTTTTGTGTTTTTGACAGCAAAAAGGAATCACATTTGCTTAAAGGACTGGTATGACCACAGCCTCAGTTAGAAAAGAAATCACCAAAATTCCACTAGAAAAGAAGGTATTATGCTGATTTTTATTTTTTCATTGTGTGCCTTAGGCACTGTTTGCTAAAAGCTTGGAGAAGGTGGAAGACAACAGCCTTCCAGTAGGTCTACTGGATCTGAAAAGCTTCTATAGTGCACCACAGGTAAGCTACACCACAAAGCTGTCATGTTTGGTGTTGAATGGAAGACCCAAGTGCAGAGAAATGTACAGGGTGAGGAGTGTCTTTAATAAGAGCTAACAAAAAAAAACCTAACAATGAACAACTGCTGGAGGCCTCAGATCATGGAGGACCAGAAAACAGACAAAGCAATGGAATGCAATGGACAATCACAGATGATCATGCAAAGTTGATGGAGAAACCAGCAGAGAACAATGTGAATAACCAGGCTGAAATACTCTAGTACAGGGGTCTTCAAATCCAGGCCCCGAGGTCCGGTGTCCTGCAACATTTAGATGCATCCCTGCTCCAACACACCTGAATGACCACCTCAGTATGCAGTCAAATTCTCCAGGGTCCTGCTAATGACCTCATTATTTGACTCAGGTGTGTTGAAGAAGGGATACATCTAAAAGTTGCAGAAGACCAGCCCTCAAGGACTGGATTTGAAAACCCCTGTTCTTAGCCTGGTGTATCCATATCAACTATTGGGCCTGTCTGTATTAAAGAAAATCCACAATAAATTCAAACTTAAGGACATCAACCTTGTTTTTAAAAATAATTTCAGCTGTTTGTTGCATCTACCTGACACCTTGAACCTTAAAAGAACGGTTCAAATGTGTTAGTGAAAGGCCAAAACTAATATTACATTTGTGCTATGGATGCATGTGCTCTAAGATCAAGTCTCAGATTTCTTACCTGACTCAGTGCTAAATACTGATTAGTTCATTAAAGTACTAGATTTTAATATTCATATAGACACTGAAAATTATAGCCTAAATGTAGCCTTTAATGCTATCTTACATTCAACTGGCTACGTTCAAAACACCTACACATTTCTGTGTTCATACTCTTGATCTTGTGCTGACATGACTTTGCATGTGAACAAATACCAGCATTTCCTCTGTCCTGTCTGACCATTCTTAATAACCTTTGCGTTTTATCTGAGTACACTGGCCCTGAGACAAAATTTCTGCAACAACTTTTAAAGAATCTGTTCCATTGTTCATTTCCTCAGTGCCACCAAAAAACACAGCAGAGGGGATCAACCTGATTTCTACCCCCTAGCACATTGATTGTCTTGTTAATAACTTGAAAAGTGTAACATTAGAAAATGGCTCCTGGTAAAAGAAGAGTTGTGTACTTTAATGTAGATCTCAAGAATGTTGGAGAGAAAATGGTACTCTACAAATTTAGAGGAGTCCTATGTCATCTGGAAAAATAGTTAACCAAACTTCACCAAACTAGAGCAGCATATTTCTCATCATTACTAGAGGAGAACAAATATAATCCTAGATTTATTTTTAGTATAATACTCAGACAGAGTCATAGCTCTGTTGAGTCATCTGTTCCCTTGTATGTTAGACCCAATCCCAACCAAGGTTTTTAAGGAAGCGTTCTCTTTGATTACTGCCTCCAATTTAGATATGATTAACTTATCCTGAGTAAATTGAAATGTACTACGGGGTTTTAATGTAGCTGTGATTAAACCTTTACTTAGGAAACCTTCTGTCGATCAGAAAACTCAGTAAATTACAGACCTATATCTAATCTTCTGTTTTTATCTAAAATTCTTGAAAAAATTTTGATAATCTGCTGTGTGAACATTTGCACTGTAATAACCAGTTTGAAGAGTTTCAGTCAGGTGTCAGAACTCTTCATTGCACTGCAACAGCACTGGTGAAAGTCACTAATGATATTGTTATGGCCTCAGATGATGAACTTGTGCCTGTCCTTCTCCTGGTGCTGAATTTGATACAGTTGATCACAATATTGAATGCATCAAATAATAAGCTTGGGCAAGATAGAAGTGGTCATCTTTGGACAAGATAATTTGAAAAACAAACTCCTAAATCAGTCACTTACTCTGGATGGCACTGACTTTCAGAGCAATATATAGAACCTTTGGTGTCATCTTTGACTAGGACACGTCATATAAATTCCATGCTAAACAGGCTTCTAAAACCTCCTCTTTTCACCTCAGCAATACTGCCAAAATTTAAAATATCCTATCCCAGAGATGTAGAAAAAAAATAAAAAAAATAGTCCATGCATTTGTTATGCCAGGGCTGAACTATTGTAATTCTTCACTTTTGGAAAGCCCAAAAATTCAGTATGAAATCTTCTGCTTTAGAGGTCTCATGAGAATTTTGCCAATTTTAGCTTCTTTATTAACTTGTAGTTAAATTAGGACAAGAATTTAAAATTCTCCTTCTGTCTTTAAATCTGTCTATATTATTACAGACAGATTCAAAGACAATATTATATTATTATTTGATTTGGCTATGTATTGCTATTTATAAATTGGATTTGTTGGTATTGTAAAGAGTCTTGGGACAATATTTGCTATGAATTAGCAATATATAAATAAACTGAATTGAATGGAATTATATAAACTTCTAACTCATAAGGTTCGGTTGAAACATTATGAAAATAAAATTTTTTTAAGTGTCAAGCATTGTATCTCAACTAACTAGCATATTGAAAAATATGGTTATCAAAAATGTCAATTTGACTTTAAAGTAACATAATAAGTATAAGTAATAAGTGAATAAGTAAGTACAACTTCTTTCAAATTCTTTTATTTTAAGATTTGTACTATTTGCTTTATTTGGAAAAAAGGGACCAATTTCCAACCATGTCTTTATATAAAGTATTTATTAATAGATGACTACCATTAAAATGTTCATTACATTTGGACCAAAAATGCAAAAACCAAATGTGAAAAAGTAAGTACACAGTATGAGTCTGTTTTGCTGTATGACCTTAGAGTGTGAACGGTGTCTCATTTCTTCTCCTTTTTCACTGTGAAAAATTCTTTATAACAGAAATCTCCAAAGAACAGAGACTGAATACTCTTAAGTTTGTTTTAATTTGGAAATGAAGATAAATATCTGACCTATACACATAACGCACCAGTCAATTATGTTTCCTCAATATTTATCTATTACAAATTAGAATGCAGAGACAAATATACTATACAAAATAATGCCAGTACTGTGTCTATACATTCATGTTTATATTCACATTCCTCCTAAAATGTTTTTAAAATATTATTTAAAAATCACAGGTGGGCTGTAATATAGTTAATCTGACATAAGAATGGCAGGACATAAATGTTTACAATGTCTCCCTCTGCTGGACTAAATCAGAATTGTTTTTGTATGCATATGAGCATATTAATGACCCCCCCCCCCAATAACAGACCACAGGGGTAGCATGCTAATTCACAGAACGGTGTAATGAGAAGTGTCAGATCTATTTGTGTTTTCATGATTCAGTCGCGAAATTGATATCAAAGTCAGTTTTCCACAACTGTGGTTTTGCTCGGAGCTGGAAAACCTGGGTTGACTAAAAAAAATTGAGGACCAGCTTTGTAGTTCCAGTAAGTTTCAGTGTTGCTGTTGGTTCTGCCTGAACTCTTGAAGAACCCCTGTGTATACGGAACCATGTTGCCCTTAGGACCTGCAGCTGTAAAATAAGCCCGACTCATCGGCCCTCCACTGTCATAATTGGTTTTCACCCATCATAATTCTGATAATCATGGTCAAACATCTCTTTTCTCCCAAAGTAAAATCAGATCCAGTCGTTTCAAACTTCAACAGAGCCCACGTCTCCAGCAAGCCATCATTTCTCAATAGCTGAGGGTCCAGACCCTCTGTATGAAGCAAAGCGCAGAACAAGGCACTGGGTTTCACCAGGCTAGTCACATGGTTCTTTGCAAACCTGAGCTGGCTACCATGCACTTTGTATCTTTTCTTTTAGCAACAGTGTAAAACTATTCTTAGTGCATGTTTGTCTAATAATCTGTGATAAATATTTACATGTCATATAAACTCTAATATAAGACATGCATAGTATTTTAATGGTTCACCCTTTAAAGGGACTTGCATTCCTTGGATGGATGTTGATTGTCCTGATTGTTCTTTTCACTTAGTCAAACTAGCTGTAAAATAAAAGACTTCAAGTTGTTAGGGAAGAGTGTTTATTACCCCTCCCAGCCAAAAGGGAAGCAACAGTTTCTTTTCTTACCATTTTAAATTCAATTAGCTTTTCTCTGTTTAAATAAAAGCCCATGATGGTCTGGGGTGACTTTGCTTCTTCATGACCTGGATCACTTGCTGTAAGTGACGGAATCATATGCTCTCTACCAGAAAATCCTGAAGGAGAAAATCTGGCAGTCAGCTGGTGGCCTTAAGCTCAACAACACTTGGGTTTTGCAGCAGGGCAATGATCTGAAGTACACCAAGAAGTCCCCCTCTGAATGGCTCAAAAAAAAAAAAAAAAAAAGAAGAAAAAAAAAAAAAAGAAAGAAGAATGGACCAAATTACTCCTGAGGAATGTAAAGGGAAAAGCAGAGGATGTCAGAAACAGGACGAATGTGTCTCATAGCACTGTTGCTTCTACTTTGGCTCTTAGGAATAGCCAAAGCAGTAAGAGTGGATCTGTTGTTTTACACACTGATTTTTAGCATCTTGGTTCTGTTGTTTAAGAAAACTTGATCTATGATATTACTCACTATAGTTGTGTTTGCCTAATTTAAACGGGAGAACAGATTTACTTACAAGACTACGTTACTAAAAAAAGAGGTTCAATAATCTAAATCTCCTGTTCTGAAATTTGCAGAACCTGCGACAAATTCTTACTGACTGTCCCATTCAACATTTGGCAAGTACTTAATCATGTGTAGAAAGAACAAATCTCAGATCAATGTGAAGAGCAATATTTTGGTGATTTTTTAAAATAGTTTGATGTTTCTCCAGAGAGAATCAGGACTGAAGGTGTTCCAGCTTTTCATAAACAAATTAGATGCCGAAGCGAAGCACAAGTTCTTCAGGTGAGCATTTAAGTGAAAAAAAAAATCTAGAGGTTAATGCATATTTTGCATTTGTAGATAAATAAATGCATATTTTACACTTGATGAATACCTCAGACAGTTATTGTTTTTCACATATAATGTTTATTCTAAATAAACACCATTTATTATCAATCCCCTCTTTTGCAGGTGCTTGTTAAAAACAAGTCATCATGCTGGTGTTGAAAGCTACATAGTGAACAATATCAGGAAACAAATTCAATTGTCTATAAAGGTGAGAATAAGGTAGCTTTTTGTCACTTACTAAAGTTGCATTGTTATTGTTGTAGGAATATTTTAACGACTTTATGGAACAACATTTAATTCAGAGTTGGATAATTAAATATCACAGAGATTGAGTGTTAATAAGCCATGGTAGAAAGAAGGAAGTCTCAGAACATACAATACTTGATCAGCTAAATACAGAGAAATAACACACTGCTACATTCTAAAACTGGCAGACTAAAGCAACCCCAGATCATAACTCCGGCCTCACATGATGTCAGTTCACCCAGCACGCTTCTCATTCTGATGTGGACACTATGAGAACAAACTGCAACATTAAAAAAAAAGAGATTTAACCAACCCAGCTTTATGGGGTGGTCAAATTTGTCCATATTAACCTAAAATGAGTTTAATGTGACAAAAAAGAGAACATTCTGGGGTTCATACTGTAGAACACAGTCCAAGTAAGTGAAATTTTATATTTAAAATCTTTTTGTATTTTCAACACAGTCGCAGTTAAAGATCTAAACTGATTAACATCTTCATGACCGATATTAGCTTTGATCTGATAACTCTGTATGAATGAGATTAATCTGTAATAACTCTTCAGCAGGGTAATGCCAATAAGTGGTTCTTGGGAACAGAGCTTCTGCCACTGCTTGAACTGGTGCTCAGCTTACCACAAGCTGCAGAGACAGATTTACTTACCAATATGGACAAGTGAGTCATATGCTCCTTTCTTATTCCCAAACACAAGCCAGTGACTGAACTCACTGAAACCTTCTGGCCCAACCAGAACCCAAATATTCAAGCAATTACAGCTAAACAATCCATGCGCTGCTATTCATTCTGGCCTTTGCCATATGTCCAAAAGTTAGAGGTGGGCGGATCGATCCTAAATATCAATAATATCGATACCAAGTCGTATCAGTATCGGATTGATACTAGCATGGTAAGATCAGAACTTTAGTCTCAGATTCCCTCTTGAAGTTTTATTTTATTTTTGTATTGTAGTTTCTCAACTCTACCTCAAAAAAGATTTTGATTTGCTCCCACATCATTTTTGACAAATTTGTTTTGTTTTTCCTATGTTTCTGTTTGTCATTTAATATGTTCTTAAAGTATTTTGTAGACACCTATAAACTTTGTCCATATTCTGTCCTAGGATTTAACAAAATAATTCAAAGAAAAAAAAAAACAAAAACACAAAAACACCTAAAGGTCAGAACTTTGATGACATATCAAACTGAAATAATAAAAAGTATCAGTATTGGAACTGGTGATGCTGACCTTGGATTTACTTGGCATTGAGTCGCTGCCAAAATGTGCAGTATCACACAGCTCTATCTGAAAGGCGACTGATAACTAGGGATTCACGATATAGCTGCATTAACATCGGTATCATCTGATGATGGCCATTTTTTTAACCTATTGGTGTCTGTTCGATAAATAAAACTGGGCCGATATGAATAGCCAATGGTTTTTTCCCCCATTTTGTTGCCATTTGTGTACATGTTTCTGAAGGAGGGGAAAGGGTCGGCCATGTGGTGTTTGTTTGGCGATGTGACAGTGGTAATGATGCAGTACAGGATTGTGGGATGTTTTACCTGAAGCAGAGCAGCAATGTCAGCAGTGTGGTCATTTTTCGCGGTATCAAAAGGGTAGGGAAATATATCTAATATCAGCAAATATCGGTTATCGGGCATAACAGCTATATTAATGTCGAATACTGATTTTGGCCCAAATCAGTGCACCCCTACTGACAACCAAAAGAAAGCCTATAGATTCAACTAAATAATCATCTAAGGTTATGCTACTTTGGATGTTCTGTCTTTGTTCAGAATAATGGAGAGTCTGAATCTTCTGCGTTATCTGCTTATGGGAGACAAAGAACTGAGCAGCAAGGTAAGTCAGTTTAATTTAGCAATTTCCTCTTCTGGTCTGCCTGGTAAAAAGCTGCTGACTTTTGTCAACTTTTAGGCAGATCTATGGGAGGAGCTGTGCAGGATCAAAGATGAATACCTAAAAATGCTGAGAGTGTGTATCAGCATGTCGAGAGCATATTACTCTGCTGAGATCAAAGCGCTGAAGGAGGATCAAAAGCTAAAAGCAAAAGGTGCCAATTAGGTGCTAAACTATGAAACAACACAGAAACAGTTTGACTTCATATTTTAATTCTATAAAATAAATGTTTGTCTTGCAGAAGCCAAAGAGCATGCTAGGTCTACCAGACTGTTACAAACCGTAACAGTAAAGCATGACAAAGTCACCCATATGTCGCCAGAGGTCCAGTACCAGGTATAGATTTTTGTCTTTTGTCTATTGACTGTTTTGGAGAATGCACAGTAAACACACTGATGGTTCTCTGGTGTCTTAGGTGCTGCAGAGTGCATTGGTGACGTTTGACTTGATGGAAAGTCTTATAGTCCGAATAGATGAGATAACAGCAGAAAAGCTGGGGAAACTACACTGAGACAGCTCTTTCACAGCACTGGGAAGTTTTTTTTATTTCTGCCTGTCTGGCTAAAAGAAAGAATGCTGTGGTACAAAGTATGGATTTTAGTTTTGCTGAAATTATATTCAGAAGTGCAGATGAAAATAAAGCAGTTTGCATCAGTTGTTGCTAAATACGCTAAATACAGGTTTGTATAGTCAGCAGGGAATGTGTATTAACTTGTGTCATGCTAAATAAAGCAAACTGGATCACCTGATGGGCTTTATAAAATGTCTTTTAGCATTTCCCAGACAGGACTGGTCTCAATGATGTGAGCCCGGGCCAGAGACATCCGCTCTCTGATTTTATCAGCGTGCGGCTTACTGGTGGCCTGCAGACAATTAAATGCCGTGAGTGAGCAACAGCATAAGTCACTTGTTTTCCTGAGTAACCAGTTACCTTGGCGATTGTCAGCATTCCATTAGCTATTTGTGCACCATTTCGTACAGGAAGAATCTTCAGATTGCTGCCAAAAAATCTGAAAATGACAAGGATTCCTTTTTTCTTTACTCATGGGGCATAACATCTCAGAATGGAAATGTAAAGAAAAAATTATCTTAAAGTTAATCTGGGATTCTAAGAAGGGGAAAGTTGATGAGCAGGTAAAGATGGGAAGCGTTTACATGACATACCTGTGCTGAATCAGAGTCAAAACCTGCAGTTCTTTTTTCCCATTAAAGGGAGTATAGAGAAGTAAAAAGCAGTTCCTGTGGACTTGCACGAATTTTTCTATGCGTTCAGTTAATCCTGATTCTTCCAAAGGCTTTGGGAGGTCCTGAGGATCAACCAGCAGGAATGCAATACCTAGGCATTAAAAGCACAGGTTACACATTTCAAGCTTAGATTTACACCCCCCCAGAAGATCTCTATTTACATTAAGCAGATTTTCACCCCGACATGTAGATAAGCCCAAAAATATTCATACCCCTTGCAGATTTAGATTTAAAATAATTTTAAGCAAGAAGTTTGTTACTGATAATAAATGAAACCAGAATAAAAAAAATGTATAGGGAGAATCCTTTTTGAAAAAAATCCCCCAAACATTTTATTTAAAATAATTTTGGACTTAAGTGTACATTGCAGATACTGTAGTTTAAGCAGCACCTTACAAAAGTTCTTGCTTACTGCATCGTACATGCTTGCTGCATCCCCTACATCGCGGTGTCCAACGTGTGGCCCGGGAGATATTAACTGTCCCCAACTGCAGCATAAGAATGATACAAATTTGATGGTTGATGCAGATGGAGACTTTTTATTTCTAATTTGGGCAAAATTATTACAAATGAAAGTCTTAAAAGAACTTCAAAGTAAATAGGATCTCATCCCTCCAATGACTTTTTCTCAAAAGCAGACTTTGGTGCATCCAAATCTGCTTTTAATTTATGGATTATACTTGGCTAAATATTTTTCAACCGAGCCTAAATGAATTGGATCTCTTTGTTTTGACAAGGGTAACGTGCAGAACCCATTTCAAGTTTGGGATTTTCAATGATTTCCAACAAAAAAACTCAGACTACTTAATTTGTTTAATTACTGCATGCTTAGTCTGTTGTTATGCAGGTAATAAGACACGATGGTCTACTAATAAAGTTGATTCTTAGCACTTCAAGTGTTGCAGGAATTTTCACCATAGCACATATTTGACCCTCTCCAAGCACCTTGGGAGTTGGTCAAGTTATGCCAGAAACATTTTGAATTTCTGCATTTTGCAAAAAAAAAAAAACAAAACAAAACAAAAAAAAAAAACAACACTTAGGTTTTTTTTTTATTACTATTATTATTACAACAGATAATTTTAGCAATATTTACAATAAAAATACAAGTTTGACCTCAAACCACTTTTATTAGCAATGAATACCTATATCAAATTACAGTTTGAACTGTAGGAAGTTCCTGTAAAGCTTTACTCAAAAGAGACACTGAAAAGAGAAGTACGGTAGCCCTCCACTTTCC
Organism: Anableps anableps; assembly: GCA_014839685.1. Lineage (NCBI taxonomy): Eukaryota > Metazoa > Chordata > Actinopteri > Cyprinodontiformes > Anablepidae > Anableps > Anableps anableps. Next base: position 4,821,194 of record CM026070.1, read on the forward strand.
TGCAGCTGGTCTCAAAGTCCTGGTCATCAAAGCTCTCACAAACTGCACCATCACGATGATGTTCAAAGCTATTGATTTTGTTATATATATATAGTCATATTCAATAAATTACAATATAGGTCCCAATGAGTCTCGTTTGTCAAAATAAAAGTTCCCTTTTAAAATAACATTTAAGGAGATATTAAACATACTTTTCATTAAGCCCGCATTTTTGTTTTTAAAAATTGTTTTTTTTTTTATTGGTCTGATGTAATATTCTAATTTTAAATGTCATTCTTTTTGTTAGCTGTAAGTGGAAAATTATAATTAACAGAAATAAAAGGCTTTCAAACATCCATCTGTGTATCATTAATCTATATATTTTTCACTTAGTAATAAAGTTCTTGAATGAAATGGGCTTTTCAACAATATTCTAATATGTTGAATGAGTCTGTAACCTATAAGCACACTTCTTCACAGCTGTATCCCTGACCTGTCTGGCGTTTTGGGTCTTTATGATGAAATTTATTCACTAATGTTCTCTAAGAACCCCACTGAGACCTTCAGTTGTATTTAACCTGGGATTGAAATAGCAGGCAGGTGGACTTGATTTACTAATTAGGTGACTACTGAAGACAATTGGCTGGACTGGATTTCATTTATGAGTATTAGAGTAAAAGGGGCAAAATACAAATACAACATTTTTATATTTATTGTTTTAAATAAATAAAAAAAGTCTAAATTATGCACAATTTTCCTTTTTTTACTTTATGTTCAACTATGAAATTAAATACAATGAAGTACCTGGCAGTAACATAAACAAACAAAAAGTTTTGGAGAGCCGAGCCTATCGGAGACGTGACGTTTCAAATAGAAACAATATGGTGGACTCTGGGTACACAATGAAAATCAGACGAGTGGAAAACCGATCATTAGTGTACCTGAAAGAGGGAAAATGAAGGCTCCTGCTTCAACGCTGTCAGAAAACCTTATTCTGTGGAGCTGTGCACTGAGCGTCCTGCAGGTGTCATGGTTCTGTCGAAACATGTAGCAAGAAATATTTGAGACAACTCTACTTACTGACCACGTTAGCAACGAAAGTGGAAATTTCACACCTGGTGTTAGCTTAGGTTAGCTACAGAGCTTGTTAATTCCAAGAATTTATTCATATTTTTCTCTCAAGAAGAAGAAAAAAAATATTAAACTGTTCTCACTACCTGAAGGGATGAGCTAATTATAATTGTCGTTTTCCACTGAGCAGTTTCACTGGGTGTAGCCATTTCTGACAAAGCTGGGTTTAATAACGCGGTTCAGCAAACAACGGTGACGAAACTGCCTGTATGGCAGGTCGCTTAAACATTTAATCGAAAATCACATCCATCTCTACTTTAGACGTCATTGATTAATTTTTCCTCGCAAAAATCGTCTCATTAGTAAAAGTGGAAATTAAACATATCAAAAAGTATATTTCTACTAGAACAAATTATGCTTAAAGGATTCAGTTAATTATGTCAAAATCTCTAAAAAGTTTAGGTCATTTTAACATTTATTAGGCACACTAGCAAATCAGTTCTCGTAAAAATGATCATCTCAGATATCCAGAATGCCATTCTTTCTATCCAGAATCAACATTTCAACTGTTACAACCGTCATTCTTAATAGACATTTCCTATTCCTGTAATTCCCATTCCTTTGCAGCTACATTCATCCATATTCTTCCTGTCTAGAAAGAACATTGTAAATTGCTGAAACTGAACTACGAGGAGAAACTCGTCTAACGTTAGATTTAAAACAACCAGCTGGTATAACAAAATCTGGTTGGCGCTTGTTTTGTAGTGTTAGCACGTAACCGCTAGATGCCGCTATGGCTTCATGTAAAACCTTACCTTTAATGACGTTTCTTTTGGTCTATTTTGTCAACCCTGTTGAATTTAATAGCGTGAAGTATCCGCTTGTTTAAATTTATATGTTTGAAAAAACATTTACTGCTCCTTTTATACACACACAAATTTGGATTTCTTCCCATATTAGGACTTTGTGTTCACTTCCATTCATTATAGTAACCACATTTATGGCTAACCCAGATATATTCCCAGACCCTAACCATTACTAGTATATTCCTCGACCTAACCTAACCTTCACCAAAACCTAATTTACACCTTACCTCTAAACTCAACCCCTGACCCTAAACAAGGAGGTCCACCATATTAGGACCAGGCTCTGGTCCCCATAAGGCCCATCAGTCTTCAGAAGGTTAGTAAATATGAGAAATGGCCCTTAACAGGGTAACTAAACAAGTTCACACACACACAAATGGTCAGATCACCCCAGCAGGAATTAATTAAGCTCAGGAGCTATGTACCTTTGGGTCACATTATAACGATAATTTACACCGTCAGGTTCTAAATTATGTCTGCTTTTCTTGAAAAGACTAAAAGTGAAGTGTATAAACTATAAAAAGAAAAACAAACAAAAAAAGCAAAATAAAGTTGACCTAAAATCAGACTACATATCTGTCCCTTTGAAATAAATGTTGTAGTAACACACATATGACCACCTCCCTCAATTTTTTTCCAGAAACACAAACCTTTATTTTACACTTAACAGGAGCCAAAAGGCTAATATTATTTTTTTCTTTAAGAAACGTCAGTAAACCATATTATAAGACTGCAAAGAAAGAACGTCTTAAAGAAAAGACACCATTTCTTTTTGAGCCTTTGTCTTTTGCAGTTTTTAAAGAGACACCAACTGAACAGTCCAATCTACAAAAATATTTGCATGCATACCAGCTTGCTTGTGTCAGCAAATAGTCTTTTAAGGGTGGAATGAGAAATGCGAACGGAAGTGCTGTAAAGTCCACAGATCTGCACAGTCCAGAAAATGATGTCAGAAGAAAGACATGACGTCACAAATAGAATAAATAAAACGAGTCAACAAATCGGTTTAAATATCAGGGGTCAACTGTCCAGCAGGCTCTCCTCTGTGTCGTCAGTGATGTGTTTCCAGCTCCACGATGGTCCACTCTCCCTGTGGGGATGCAGCATCTTCTGGAGAGAAGCTGGTCACTGTGATGCTGGTGGAGGAGTCCTCCATGGGTGAGATGAGCTCTGCCCATCGCTTGAAAGTCTCCTTCTCCGGTGACAGAAAAGCCTGCCCATCCAGGCAGTCCCGGGACAAGGACAGTGTCTGCTTGATGAGGTACTGAGCCAAGTTGAGCTCCTCAGGCACCGGGTTTATCACCCCCAGGTTGGACTCGTGCTCTGAGAGGAGCTGCCTCAGTAAGCTCCAGTCTCGCTCGGCAAAGTCGCTGCCTTTCTCCATGTCCCCTTTCTGTTTCTCGCCGTCCACCTGTTGTTTAACATCTCTGTCCTTATCCGAACAGCGCTCAAACACTTCCCCAACATCCATCTCAAAAATGGGAGAGAGGACTTTGGATGGTCGGTGGTCATGTTTGCAGGTTTGATCCAGTCTGTCAAGACCATTGTCCCCTAAAAACAATTGACAATACTGCAAAATGACAAACTGAAACACTCCTCCACAGTTCTTACACTTCACAGATGACTTATTGCAAGCTAAAGAGAAACACAGATAACAGATTCTACCCTTAATGCAGCTGTTTCCCTTTCAAACATGACGTCACATAAGGAGAACTCAGTGTTGCAGCAGCAGAATTAGATAAAAAGCAACACTATTGCTGTAAACCACAATGTACCACTTAATTCAGATCTGTATCTGAAAGGGTAGACAGTCACTTTAAAGGTAATGTACAAAGGAATGTATTTCTGAATGCATCTCTTTATCCAGCTCGTAAAGCAAAAGAAGTCATGCATTGCCAGCACCAGTGAACTTTGCATTTTTCTGAGAGTCAACACTGATATGTTCTGAGGTTTGTGCACAGGTCTATTAACAGGCAGGGCTAAAGAACAAATACTGTCACAAAAATGCAACTGCAAGCTGAAGACAAAAATGTCATGCTGCCATGTTTTTTTTTTTTTTAACATGTCTTCTTATTTTGAACATTCACATTATGGCAAATGGTTTTACCAACTCACTATCTGATGCTGAAAACAAAAAATTTCACTTTTTGAACCTCTGTTAGGGTGCCACAGGAGCATTTTTGGGGAATATGACTGGGAATAAAATCAGAGACATGGCAGAACTAGAACAGCTGCTCTAGACACACAATTACGTACTTTAAACTGGCTACTCACGTAAAAATTAAATCTACTCAACAGCAAAACACTTTCCATAAACAATAGACTTCTATGTCTCTACACACATCTACAGGGTATGACTAGAGATAATGTACAAAAAAAGACAGATAAAAGGATGGCACAAGTGAAATACAAACTAAAGTGATAACATCATGCATATGTGCCATGCAAAATAATAATTAAAAAAACAAACTACAAGGCAAAAAAAACCAAAAAAAAAAAACCTCAGGAATGGGTATTTTCCTTAACAGAAAAAGGGATAGCAATAAGATGCAAAGCAAAATTTTCCAAAAAAAAATTGTTTTGTGAGAAGCAGTGGCAATATGATGTCTTTTTTTTTCTTTCATACAATCATTTTTAGACAGTGGGATTTTTGGGTTTAGAAGCCAGTGTCACAAAAATCCGTTGTACAGTTATAAAGGTGCTACATACAGTATTTTAAAATAAACAAATCATGCTAATGTTTTATTTTTGGGTGTTGCTATAGAAACTGTAAACAAAATTCATACCAACAAGCCAGACTTTGGTCAGTGTTTCACCCTATGAACCTGGGGTCCTATGGTTTGATGATGCAGAAAAAAGTGGACGGAATTGCATAATTGAAAGTAAAACAATAAAACACCCTGCAAGATTTGGAATATTGTAGAATTTGGTCATTTGAGGATTTTATTTAATGAATTTGGGTTTTCCTAATAATCAATCTGCTCATTATATTGATGTTCCCAGTAAAAGAGAAGGAAAAGAGAAAACTGTATAGATTGAAAAACTTGTTATTCTGGTCCAGATGTGAGGAAATGAGGAATTTTTGAGACCATCAAGTCATTTCACATCTTTAAAGTGTGCATCACTTTTAATATCCTCCTGTTCTGCATCAACTACATGTCTAGAAATAAAATTTTGTGGTAAGATATATATATATTACCCAAATTGATGAAAAAGTAGAGCAAGCCATCAGTTACACCTTCCGTTTAAATCGCCCTACATACCTTGGTGAATGATTCTTCATCAGCTCAGACTTCATAGTGTTGCATATCGTTTAGTATTGTTATTATTGTGCATTTTCTGCGCTATTTGAGTAGCGGTAGCGTAAACGCAGCAGCATATGCGTTATACATATTGTGCAAGAGCTGCTGTATTCAAGTTCTGTGACAGCTTGGCTTACATGGTGATCAAATTGTCAAATTTGTAGCACAGTGATGTCAGAGCATTTTTTTTTGATGCGTTTACTGAATACAATCAGACATTTTTAGACAAAAATTATAAAGTTCCACATTTCAGGTTAATTGTGTTCTGAAAATGTACTATTTACGACCGTATTTTGTTTTTCAGTTGCATTTTACCTTACTATAAAAAGTATTTTATGAACAGAGTCGTGTGTAGTTCATTTCATATTATGAACAAATGGCAAATGAGGGAATGTAGTTAAACTGATTCATAGCCAGTGCAGTTTATGAGGTCACAGAGGTATGAACAAAAAGAGAGAAAGTTGGGATTCTATTAGTGTTGATATTTCAAAATGCTGTAAGGAGCACCATAAGCTACGACAAACGATCTATGGCTCAAAAAGCCAGATTCTTCCTCTGTTTAACAGGAATGACAGAGATAATATTTTTATCTTTATGTACATCAAAGTGCATTGGTTGAGCTATGTCACAAGGCAGCATGTTTTTTTTAAATAAATGCAATTCTTCTATCGGTGCTGTTAAGTTTCAGTCATTTACCACTGCCTAAATGCTTTTGATTAAACTCTTTTAAAATGTGCAAATTTGGTTAATTGCTTTTATGACACTAAAAATCCAGCTTTAAATGGATATTGATGTGGTTCTACAATGGATGGATGTGGATGACAGCAAGATTTGAGCAATGAAAATATGATGTGCATGTATGATTTGGAATTTGTAATGGTTACTTCACTATTAAGCTCATTTATATCCTTTTCAATACTAGATAAAGATATATGCTGAAAGAAAGTCTGGGAATCGGAGCTAAGGAGAATTAATCTTGCAAGGATAAATTTGGTGATGGGGAACTTCGATGGTCTGGATTTGGGGTCTAAGATGGGGCCGTAGATCATACATTACCTGCTGGAGATTGTGCAGCTTGCACAGCAGAGCCCCCTGTCAGTTGAGGTTCATTTAAGTCTAGATGTAAATCTGCTTTCTTGCTCTCTGAGTGATTGGGGAGACCCTTGTTAATCCCTCCATTGTACTGTTCAGTGTGGCGCAGATCCAGGTGGCATGGGCGCTCCTGGGGAGGCAGGTCCCTGGTGTCAGAGTCCGGAACTTTATCCAATATGACATGATTGCTCTCTTCTTGGGTCGGTTCCTGGATTTCTGTGAGGAACACCGACTCCTCTTTTTTGCCTTTGTTGAGCTTCACAGCTGTGGTTTTGGGATGGAGAGCCAGGTTGTTCTGTTTGTCCCCTGTCCTAGAGTCACACTCGAAAACATCGCAGGGAGTCAAAGCTTCATCTGTTTGCTGAGGTGGCGTTTGGACACCTCCTTCCTCTGAACCTAGCTCCTCGCACTCGTCCACAGAGAGCAGAACCGACCGGCGGAAGTTAGAGGTGGACTGGTAGTCCGGCTGCTCGTTCTCCTGGTCTGGACAGTCATCATCGAAAGCCAGGTTAACGATGCCCTGAAAGTGTGGGGAGGGTTCTGTTGTTGGCAGCGAACCATCACCTGGAATCACTTCGACTTCTGACCTCTCATCTTCTGTTTCCTCCTCTTCTTCATCATCATCTTCTTCCTCTTCCTCAGAATAGTTGGGCACACCTTTCACACTCTCTTTAGTCCCGACCTCTGTGTGCTCTGCTGGAACCTCCTCTCTTTGCGACCAAGAATGTGGACGTTGTCGAACTCCCTCCTCTTCACTTGTGGTCTCAGCCTCTCTGCCACGCAAACGCACCTCCACCCTCAAGGAGGCGCCGCCTTCGTACATCTTCAACTCTTCTGGGGTGCTCGTGTCACTACTGCTGCGACCCAAGAAGTCGGAACAGCGCATGGTTCCGCACTTGGACACCCCTCTGTCGTTGGAGCAGTCGTCGTCTTGTGACCCTCCGGCGTCGTAGTCCTCAGAGCGGGGCTTGATGTCGTCAGACGAAGTGGTGTGCGTGCTGCCGCTCTCAGATTCTGGGCTGATTTGATGATTGATTCCGCTCCAGGAGTCCTCTATGGGGGTGTCAGTACTTCCCATGCTGCCAGGGGTGTCAGCTGGGCATTCGGTGTCTTTTGGGGAATTCAGCGATCTAAACCCATGCTCTCCTCCACCGTTTATGTTAGTAGCGATTACACCGCCTTGAAATGGCTTCGTTTTACTTTTGTCCATCTGTTCACAAGCATCTGTTTCAGCAAAGTGGACGTGATGGACTTTGTTAGATGTTGGTGTAACACTGGTCTCATCTTGGGGACTTGTATGGATTTCTGGCTCTGTTTCAGTCTTTTGCAGAACATGATCAGCGCTTGCTTCTGAAGGTAGGGACTCCCCTCCACCCTGTCCTGCTGCTGGATGTAAACTTTGTGCTGCAGAAGACACAAGTTGCACAATATCTTCACGCTTCACAGCATCACCGGAGTCTTCAGTTGGACTTAGCTCTGTTTTTTTACCATTCACTGCTTCTACTTTCTTACTTTCTGATATCTTGGATGGAGCAGGAATGGATGTTTTAGAGATTTTTGGTGAAGCTTTTTCAGCTGATGAGTCAGGGGCACTTTTTGGCTTTGATCCAGACTTGGTAGCTGAGGAGACCTTGGCTGTTTTGACATTAGATTTAGCCGCGACTCCGTCCACTGATGCAGGTTTTGCAGTCTTCCTTTTAGTATCACTGGTGACTTTATTGATGCCTGAGGATTTGAGCCCATCCTTGCTATCTTCCTTCCTGGGAGAGGCTTGCTTTTTCATAACGGTTCCAAGCTTGGAGACTAAACCAAGGAAGAAAATATACTCAAAACATGAATTCACTTTTAAACTATTTTGACAGACAGCTAAATTAAAGAAGCTTGAAAAACTCACCATGATGGTCTGATGTGATTTTTCCTTTGGTGTCTGGTTTTGCCGCTGTGGCAGACTTCTCTGCTATACCAGCTCTGGATTTAGCTGCATCTTTCAGACTTGATTTATTGGTTGGGCTGGTAAAACAGATAAATAAGAAGCCAATGGAATGATTTCACAACAATACACTATATAAAAAAAAAACCCATTCGGTTCAAATCAAAGTACTTTCACTCCAGCTTTTATTTTATTCATGAGAGCAGCTGAAGAGAAAGTAAATTATGAATATTTATTGCTACTGGGTGGCAACAGTGTTTGTTTTCCCCTCCATTGTTTATCAAGGGTAACTCTTTGAGTCATGAGCTAATTATTAATTAAAAACTGTTCCTACTAAGACCAAGCATGCATACATTCTCTTTCAGTACATGGTTGTATGGCTTTCCATGTCAGGATGTAATGAAAAAATTATCACCAGCAGGCCTTAAAATTGAGGAAATATGTTGGTTTGCCAAGGTATTCATACCCCTCTACATTTTTTTTTACATATTGCCATGAATACAAATGTACAACACACCTTTCAGATTTCTATTTATCCATTATCTAAAGAAAATAAATGTTCTTTTTAGGGCCGGAACTTTAAAAGCGTTAATCGCAATGAATTAATTACATAGATTTTATCATGCTAAAAATTTTAATTTTTTTTTCTTTACATACAAAGGTTCCGAGTGGAACCTTGGTATGCCTGTAAATCTGACGCAGAACCGACATCAGCGATGGACAACAAACCCGCTTCTCTTGGTCCACTGGGGTTTCATTTTTGCTTCAGAAAATGATCTGATGGGACGCTGGAAAAGACTACTGTTGTGTGCAATTGTCCAAAAAGGAGTCGGCCTATCACCGAAGATACTCAAGCCTAAAATAGCATCTCAATCCAAAACACGTTGCAGCAACACAGACGTCCCCAACGCTAATGTCAGCGTCCACAGTCCACATTTCTACAGAAGGATTTTTTTCAACGAAATTCTATGAATGATCAGAGGTTCCTGAAACACTTGAAAGTTGAATAGGTATATTAGCACTTTGCACCAATCTGATGGTTGAATAACCTAAATAACAGATTAAAAACAATTAATATCTTTGTTGTTGAGCTCATATGTCTATTTATTCAGTAATTTAGCAGCAAAAAGGGTTTTTGAATAAAGACAATCGCTTGTTTTGTCAATATATAGTTTTCAGTTAAAATGCAATTAATTGCAAATAATTAATTACAAACCCAGAAATTAACTTGATTGAAAATTTGAATCGATCCCACAGCTACTTATTTTGCTTCCAATTCATAATTATGTGCTACTTTGTGTTGATCTGTCTAGCACATGAAATCCCAAATAAAAAAATATGTAAGTGTGTTTCTAACATGAAAAATGTAAAAAAAAGTTTATAGAGTATTACAACACAGCATATTGCAACATGTCAATAATTACCTAAAAAGCTAGTGCAGAAACAAACCTTGTGTAAAAAAAAAAAAAAAAAAAAACTCTTAGTAACAGGAATCAAAATAATTCTGCACCTAACAAAACCGTACCCCAAGAGGCTGAGAGCTCTTCCTTCCCTCTACTCTTAAGGTGGATTCATGATACCTAACAAAAACAATCCACATAGTGATAAGCACAACACTGAAGTTGCCCAAAGTCTTCCTCACACATAATTTGCATTAAATAACAACACATGTCAAATAATGAGAATAAAAACATTGATTTTCCCCAAGTTTCCAAGAGTTGCTTTTGTGGACATAATTTCCTGAATGTTATTTTGTTTTACTGCTCGAATAAACCTCATTCAGACAATCGACAAAACTATTTTAAAAATTCAAGAATTACATTAGGCATTGCAGATAAAGAAGCAGTATAATACTAATTTGAAACAAATAAATATCTAATTCTTATTGATAAAATAAATAGAGTATCGAATAAGCGTTTCTCTTTTCAGGAAACGTGCAGTAAACAGTAACATTTTCAGCCCAGATTTTAAGAAGCCACCATTTTCTGCTGGTATCAGGTTTTCAGGTAGTTGTTTCCAGAGCTGAGGAGCAGAGAAACTAAATGCTGTCAGCCCTTGTTAAGTTCTGGTTGTGGAAACAGTAACAGTAAACATGTCTCTGATGAATTCATCTCAGAGTTGCTTGTTGGGGTTGAACCATCTAGACCTCTAAAAACATCAAAGTATAATAAATTTCTTTTACTGTAGCAAGAAATTTATTTCACTTTATTTTGGTCCATCCTGTTTCAGTGCACTTCTGGGGCATGATTCCAATGCAACTTTGCGGCGTAATTTGATGCACTGTGGCGGCCCTGATTGGCCCATGGAATCTGTAACAAGAGCCTAGTAGGTAGCGAGAAGCAAATTGCGATTTCCATGGTCAAACTTTAAAATCCAAACTTTTTTATCAGTTGTGGTGGAAGAGTGCAAACAGCGTCGACTGGATGGGGCAACCCGAAACGAACAAATATACCAACAGATCTCGGAGAAACTGGCCGCCTAAGGGTACGTGCGCAAAATGAAATCATCGGAGTGTCGACCACAGCTCCTGAAGGATTACGGCCCGCTCACAACCCTGCCCACGTTCACACACACATACTGAGGAACCCACTACCAATAGAGACACACACAACTTGGCTAGAACTGAACCAGACATTAAGCGACTAGAGTGAGACTTGACAATGGAGAAGAGGCTTCAGTTTCACTGAGCTGACTATGAGCGCAGTATGTGGCTTATTTTATCCAACACTTAGGATTGGTTCAAACTGGGTCATGTGACAAGACAATGATCCCAAATACAACAGCAAATTAAGCAGCTGATTGACAAGAACATAGAATGTGGCAATGGCTCGATAAAACTCACACAGTCAGTCAAAAAGCATTAGCACATTCTTAGGTAAGCTATGCATTATTCAACACCTACAAACCTTATTGAACTAAAGCCAGAGATTTTTTAAAGACTGGGCCAAAATCCCTCCACAGCATTATGAAAAATAATGTTAAAGTTAAAGATGTGGAAGCTGGGTTCAGCTTCGGTTCGAAGCAACCAAAACGTGTGCTGCTCCACATTTTCAACATACTGCTACTGCAATTCTGACCTACTTATTCATCAATGAAACGATGGTTAGTGTAAAATGTTTTTGTTTCTCAGATGTATCAACCCAAGAACCAGATATGTTAAGCCCTGAAAGACAGTGCACTTAACTTTTGCATATTCTAGTGCAGGATGTTTCTTTTAAGCTTTTAGGTTTTCAGCCATCTACAGGCAAAGCAGCCTTCACTGTTTTCTGAATGACTGCCCAGTGATGCTAAATTTGAAATGGATATTTTTAGCATCTTTGAAGAGGAAACAAGAGGCTTGTCACAGCACGCTACACAGCTGCCTTTTTCCTCCTGAGAACAACTTGACTTGAACACACACACACACACACACACACACACACACACACACACACACACACACACACAAAACACTCCACACTGATTTAGTTTGAGTCATGTTGCTCCATTGTCATTTTGTACTTGTGCAGCTTTGGTCTGTTCTTACCTAATATTTCCTTGTGCCAGCACATGGTTCTTACCAACTATGAGTCAGTTCCTACCTGCCTTGCATACGTTTCATATCTGCTTTAACAACTGACAATTTTATACGTTTTTTTTTTTTAATTCTACTTGTAGTCAACAATAATAAACTGTAGTTTAATAAAAATAAATAATATTCTTGCAGGAGGAGGTCATTTGGTGCTTTTCAAGAATCCTACTAATGTTTCATGTAAAACTCCAGACTTTTCAGAGTTCTCAGTCCTTTATGTTCATTTTAAAATATGAAATAGTAAGGTTCTTTATGAATATATGGCAAAAATCTATACAGGAGCCAGGCTTTAAGTATGGAACTTGCAAAAATAGATAGATGAAAGAACGAAAGAAAGGACAAAGAAAGACAGGACAAAAAGAAGAATGAAAGGAAGAAAAAAAGGAAGGAAGAAAGAATGACAAAAGAAAGAAAGGACAAAAAGATGAAAGGAAGGACAAAAGAAAGAAAGGACAAAAAGATGAAAGAAAGAAGGGATGAAAGAAAGACGAAAGGACAAAAGAATCCACATTGAAATCTAATTTACTGACTGAAAGAATCCTATAATGTGGTTCAATCAGGGGTCATAATGGCTCATAAGAAGCTCGTGGTCTGAACAGGGATCTGAACCGCAGTCAATAATCATACAGTGTGATATTAACTCTAGATTTTAGCACTGTTATAATTGTTTATCTTTAATTTATCAAAACTCTCTGAAACTATAAAAGACATGGGTATGAAATTGCTTGTTTCCAGGCATGAAATGAAAGTAAGCTGAACCCAATAAATCTCACCTGCTGGTCCTTGCTGTCTCGGACCTCTGTGGCTGTTTGGTCAGAGGGGACTTGTTCACCGCTTTGGCCTGTTGCTTGGGCTTTGCACCTATAAAGCAGGAGATGAAACACATGAATAACTGTTAGAAATGCATTTTGCATCAAACAATCTCCTTAAAGAAAACAAAAAAAATCAGAGTTACATGTTAGGATAATGTAGTGTTCTGGGTATATGGCTACTCTTATGTCCTTTAGGTATTTTAAGAATGGAATCCAGGTACTAATGCAAGAAAAAAAAATTATGTCTATCTGTTTTGATCTCCATTTGCAAAGATGAATAAAAACAATAATTTATTTCTCTGTTAAAACATATGTTAAACATATGTATCCACTAAACCAGACTGGTCAGCTGTTAGATCAAACAGCTTTTTTTTTCCAAAGTGAAACAGCTGAATGAACATCCTTCCACGCTGGTGATTGTATATTTGTACCAGCAGGACTGGACAGGACAAACAGACAGGCAAGTATCTGTTGATCCTCTGGCTCCAGCTAACTCATTAGAAGAGCTCAGAGGTCTAACACACCACCCTGTGTGACAGCTGTGAAAGGCTGCAACCTCTGCTGCCACCAGCAGACTGACAAAGAGAGCTGGATGTTGCTTCGTTTCCTGACAAATCAGGATTCATACATGAAATAAGCCCTTCTTCCAAAGCTCCCTCCAAGGCACAGCACAATATTGATCCCACTAATTAAACCGTTGTTCCTTTCTAATTTCAGCTACAGTTTTATCTCTGGAGGTGACTCAATGACGCTTCAGCTTGGCTGCTATGGAGCCACCGGAGGATAATGAATGTCAGTGATGCTGATGAAATGTAAAGAAGTCAATAACAGAGTGTAAACCTGGAACGGAGTGGCTGTCGTTGTGCAGACTGCTGGCACAGTTTTCTGGCGAGGTAGTGGCTGATGTGGATGAAGCACCGGGATGTGCTTGGGTAGAGACAGCGCCAGCGGACTTGTCAGTCTTTCCCGCAGAGCCTTTCTGCGCCTTTGTTACTGCCGCCTGGGTTGTGGATGCGCAGCTGGGAGGTGAGGTTTTAGGCCTTGCACCTGGGTTTGGCTTCTTTTCTTGCTCTTTCGGCCCATGGGAGCTTCTCGGGCCGTTTGCACTGGCCACATCCCGCTTTGCCCCAGCAGCTGTCGTGCCGTTGACAACCGGTGCGCCAGCTGAAGCCGCCTTTGACTTTGTCGCTACACTCCTGTCTCCGGGTTTCTTCACGTTCTTTGCTTTAGAGTTTTGGTTTTCTCCTGGTTTGTTTGCTGTACTCAGACCATCGGATTTCATGGCTGATGCAGCACTGCGAAGATCTGGATTTTTGTTTTGAGACGACCGGTTTGTTCTGTGAACTGGAGAACTCTCAGGCTGAGATGTGGGGCATTTTACAGCCTTTGACTGCAGGATAAAAATAAACAAGAGTCATGTAACTGTATTACTGTACTAGGTCAATCAGCAGGGTAAAAAAAATCAACAGCAAAGAGATAGTGGATAAAATTAGACCATTGATGCTGTCTGTGATCTCTGAGATCTACTCTGTGTAGTTTTCCATTTTGGCACACTGAACTTAACTGTCTACATGAACTGAGGAACATTACCTGCTTTTAGTCACTTGTTTCTAATGTTTTAGCGATCTTGACAACACATCAGTTACATGCTATAAATCTGGTTTGAGGGAGCCTGTTGCTCATTTTCTATTTCTAGCTTTTACTATGGGAGCATACTGAACAGACTGACATAGATGCCACAGACCTCCATGGATCGCCCTGAGCTAAACCTGACCTTTAAGTTTATATCATCAGTTTTGGTTAAAATTCCTGCAATAAAAAAAAAAATTAGAGATGCACCAAAAAAACAACTCCCATACGTGGTACTAAATCGGATACGTATCTGATAGTTTTCAAAGCACAGTCTGAAGTCTGAACGGTCATGTCACGTTTCATTCGACTTTTATGTCACTGACAAGAGATATGCATCATAATTCTGCACCAGAAGAAGTCGGATGCAGTAAAGCCGGACTTGGTAAATCTGGACGTAACAATGACTGAAAATTATAATTATGAACTTATGAAAGAAGTCCGTGTCAGTGAAGCGCATCACATCACGATACCACTACTCCTCGTCCGACTATGCATCCAGACTTCTTTACAGAAGCTGCAGTCAATATTCCACAAAAGGCCACTGCTATTAGCTGTGCTTTATTTTTATTAACTTCCTTTATTTTGTTATGATCTTGTGACGATACTGTCGGGTTTGAATAACTTTAAAATCGATCCATAGACGGCGGCATCCATTATTACTTCCATAAACAGTGCGCTGCTATTTGACATCTACATTCTTCTTCTGTGGATCTGGGTGGGTTTATGGTCAAACTGTTCACACAGAAGTGGTCGCATCATTCAGTAGTATAAATGATCACTCAAGAAAAATTGTTTTTTTTTTTTTAGCAAAAATCGGAATTGAGCAATAAGACCTGCTGCGTAAACGTAGCCTAAATCAGCCAGTGAATGCACCATACTTAAGTCTTGTTAACAACAACAACAACAACACTCTTTGGTATAAAAGTTGTTATGGGGAAAGAAGACGCAATGAGTTACTTTCAGTACCATTTGGCTGTTTGTTCAGGCTGCTACTCTTAAACAGGGCCTGAGATTTCAGCAAATAACAGGAAGGTGAATGTATTACAGCAAAGTTGTTCTGTTTTATCCTCCTGAAAAATCCAATTTGATTTGCCTTGGAACATGTTTGATCCAAAATGTTAGCAGTATTGTAAATTTCAACGCTAAGGGAAGGAACAAACAGAGACTGATATTTCCAGTTAATATTCGTTACTAAATACAGTTTAAACATCATCTCTTTAATCATTTGCTTTAAAATATTTGTTACTACAGAGCTGTGTAACACCTACTGATCCCTCACACAAACAGTGTAACGTTGCCTCTAGTAAAATTCTAGGTTTTTCTGATGTTAAGTCAGCTGTTGTTATTATAAAGGATTTTTTTAAGCAAAATCGATTTTTTTGAGCTTTATATCATGTTACAATGCTATTCCCTCATAAAACACACACTGCTTTGACTCATTCATGCATGTTTGAGGAATCATTGAATCTCCCATGACAGCCATTCAGGGGTGCCTTAACGCCTGCTCATACAATGCGCCACCTATTTACCCAAAGCTCCACCTTGGAGGTGGAGTCTCCAGCCAAGCTCCCTCCCCTGTGTCTCTCCCTCACAGCTCCACCAGACTAGTGGCTGCAGCAGTTAGCAAACATCTGGTAGAACTGTGTGTCTGCTGAGCTTTTCATACAAAATACAATACTCCTAAGAACGGTTATAAACAGAATCATGGAGAAGCATTGTTGTGATGACGTGGTGAGGCGTTTTGGAAAGAGTAGGAGGTTCTTAAAGAGACAGAGGTCGATTTCAAGGCGTCAGTTATTTCTGATATATTTAGGATTTTCATAACTGAAGGTAACAGTTACCTGATTGTGCTACAAAATGCCACTATGTGCCTGGAAACACATACTCCCCACTTTAAAAGGATCTAGGAAAAAAATGAACCATCAGCTGTTTATGGCACACCTTTACATTTTGAGGTGTGCAAAAACAAGGAAAAAAAATGTTAGTGAGCATTCAGCTGTTGTGCCCAGGAATAAATAAGATGTGCTGTAACTCTGGGTTTAATTTCTACAGATACCTATGCCCCCACAACATTAAGAGTTTCACTGTAGTAATACAGAGAAAGAAAGATTTGGTCTGTTTTTGAGAAAAAAAAAAAAAAAAAAAAAATCTTGTTTTATTTTACTATAAACATTTTATTATAAAGAAATTTTCCATTTAAGCAAAAAGCAGAAGAACATGTTTCTTGTTTCTGATCCAAGCATAACTACCTAACAAATGAATGATTATTACCTGTGAGCTAGTGAATACTGGCTTTTTACCAAGTCTTCGATTGTCTCCTTTATCAATAGCCTCTGTCAGAAACAAGGTGAAAAAAAAAAAAATCACCAATGAACAAATGAGGTTTGTTTGTTTTTTTTTTTTTACCAATAAAACAACTTATTCCAATATGACATTATTCTATTCACAAAATTAATTTTACATAAGAAAACAAATGATGTTAATGATCTTCCACTTACATCTGGTACATTCTCTGATAAGCAAAGCCTCATATTTATCCTTTTTCATGCAGATGTTAGAATCTAAACACACAGCTAAGAATTGTAGGAATACTGGGCATATACTGATACCAGTCATATCAATTATTCATGCAGCCCATTTCCAAATATTATTAGATCAACATAAACGAAGCGGGTTGGTAATTGCATTTGTGAAAGCTTTTAAATGTATGCAGAGCCACAACAACAGCAGGCTAAGCTTCATCCTGTTAAAAACAAGCATGGCGCATCTGGTGCATTTACCATGTTGATGTGCATTCATAAGCCAGGGAGCTTCAGACACACTGCCATCATGTCTCATAAAAGCTCTGGCTGGATATTAAATGGGTTAGTAGCGAGCGGGCTGCTGTAATGTAAGAAGCTAAGCATTGTTAACAGAGAGGACTTTGGAGGATTTTTATTTAAAGCAGAGCCACCGTTTTAGCATGAGACAAGAAATAAAAAAAACCGTGCAGATTTCTTACATACACAGAGCACTTGTTTTTGCCTGTATTTAAGACAGAATTTCAGCCTTTACCTGCTAATATCCTCTCTTTGTGTTTGGGTGAAAGTGCCTCCCATCCCTGCGTGTGGCGAACCGCATAAGAGGTCTGAAGCAGGAAGGTCCAGAGCCGCCTGCGTAGCGTGCCGATCTCCTGCCTGAACGGCTGGCGGTAATACAGAGGAGACAGGCAGAAGAATGGAAGGGCTACAGCACGGGCGAATCAGCAGCTGCTTCAAGAATGTTTCACCATGGCAACAAATACCCTCGCCTCCTCCCTTTTCTCTCTCTCTCTATCTGCCCCTCCTTCTCTTGCCCTCTGCCTCTGTGGCTGAATTCACTTGAGCTCTCTTAAACAGAATCTGTGATCTCATGAGCCGATGTCCATTCTCCTCTTTTCACACCTAGTTATAAGGATGGAGCTGAAGGACAAACAGGAGCTAACACTGCTCTCTGTTGTCCTGCATCTTACCAACAACACACTACCTGCAACAGATTAGTGAGGCTGCTGGCGTACGTCACAGCGTCCCTCAGCCTAATCCATCCCGCTCTACTGTACAGGGCTCACAAGGGTTATATGCTGTGAGTCGTGCAGCCAGGTCACTTTGCCATGGGAGCCATCTCACAAGCTCAGCTCTCATCTTAACATTGCTCTTCAGACGGTTTCTCTTGCTGGTTAAGGGAAAACGGAGCACCTAAAACTCAATTTGAGGCTGCATTTTGTCGTTGAATTCTGAAGACCAAGAATAAAATCATGTATAATCCCTTCTGTTGGTAGACTTTATCAGCCTGCCTTTGGGACTGTTGCTGATTGGTATGGCAGTACAATACAACTGCATTATGCTGCTTTGGGAATTTGTTGGATTTCTTACAATTAGCAACATGATTTATCTATCATCTTGTTTCTGCAGCAGACAGTGACACATGAAGTGCCATTAGAGATTTAGCTGCTGAGAATAAACTTCCTAATGTGGATTTTAGTTCAAGAACTTTCCTGAAGCTGAAATAAAACTAGAGGCGCACCAATAAATCGGCCCCGATTTCCCCAATTTTGGGAGATTGGCGATCGGCCAATACTTCCACGTGAAAGTATCTACCTCCACAAAAGTCTGAAAATCAGCCACGGTCTCCTTTTCGCTCGGCCATGAGAGAGGACTGACTGACAGACCCGCCCACCAGGCCATGTCTGCACGTGTGCGGTTAACAATAGTCACCCCACTGTTGCCAACCTAGCGACTTTGGCGCTATTTTTAGCGACTTTTCATACAAAATAATCTGTGTCAGCAGGTCAGGCTTTTTAAAGATCAGTGATCAGTCAAAAAAATTTAAAATGGTGCACCCCTAAAAACAACTAAATTCACAAAATTCCAACCCATCCTAAACACTGCAGAGAGGTTCCTAGTGAAAAGCAGCAGGTCCACAGCATCACAGATCCTCTACCTTTCTTAAAGGTCAGTATAAAGCGCTTTTTGATATATTCATCCTTAGCTTCATCCCAAATCCACCTTGATTGTTTGTAGCTGAAGAGCACAACCTTTGTCTCATCTGACCAAAGTTCAGATCCAGGTAAAGTCCCAGAGTTCAATAGTAGTTTCTTAATGGTTGTTATGGAAACCTGGTGTCCCCAGGAGAACACAGTGAAATTTCTGGTTTGCTCAGGAATGATGTTAGTGCTAGGTGTGAATGGAGTTATTGAATCAACCTGATTCAGGCAACGGGACTGTGATCCCAGACAAAAGGAAAAATTTACAACAGAACGGATGAAATAAAACAGACTTAAGACAGTGGTGTCCAAATTGGGGCTGCACAGAAGGCAGTTTTTTGGATGATCATCGAGCTTTAAAAAGCCTGACCTGCCGATTCCAATTTTAGCCGATGCCAATTTTTTTTTGTCTGAAAAGTTTCTAAATATAGCAACAAAGCTGCTAAGCTGGCAACAGTAGGATAACTATTGTTAACCATGCACCTGCAGCCGTGACCTGGTGGGGGTGTCTCTCAGTCAGCGCTCTCTCATGGCAGAGCAAAAGGGAACAGTGGCTGATTTTCAGACCTCTGCGGCGGTAAATAAGATCGGTGGATAAGATCGGCTTCGCATTGAAATACTGGCTGATCGCTGATCTCCCAAAATTAAGGAAATCGGGGCTAATTTATTGTTGCACCCTTAGTCCAAACTTTTTGCCACATGGGCCAAAATCATTGGGTGGAAAGTACTCATGGGCAGCAAAAATGTTTTTATGACAAACAAATAAGAAAATTATTAATTTCTTTTACCTCCTCAACAATAAACTAAGCATGCAATATCTTAATGAAATAAATAAAGAAGTAATTTTTTTTGTAGAAAAAAGATCTGTAAATCATTGTCGATCCAAAAAATTAAACATTTTGTAGGTTTGCCTATCTAAAAGAAAACTATGCAGTTTCCAAATATTTATTTTCATGGACTAGAAAACAAAATTTGTCTATTCTCAGCATCAACAACATGATTTGGGCCATTCTTTTTTTAAAAACGTTTGCTGTAGTTAGCCAAGTTTAATAAATCAATTAAATGCAGAATTCGGTTCCCTTCTGGTCTGGGACAAATACAAACTATTCTTGAATTGAGGTCAGGGGCCAAACAAAATCTGTCCAAGGGATGGAAGTGGCCCCTGGAAGTGGCCACAATTTGGAGACCCCTTACTTAAGGTGTTTGAATGGCAAACTTTCAAAACCACTGCAGGATCACACACAATCATGGTTTTAAAGGGGTCATCCCAACAAATTTCATTTTTCTTGGGGGGTATAATATGATCTGTTGTGCACTGATGAGGCCATGTGAATGACAAGAGTTGGTATCAAAAGCCCTGCTCATAGGCGGTCAGCTTTGTTTCTTTGCTCAAAAGTGGACGAGTCAGAACAGTTTATCTTTCTATGTAATTTATTTTCTCCAATTAGAGAACACCATCAAGCAAACAGCCCTCCCCTTCCCTCCGCCCCCCATCTGATACACCAGCAACTTTAAGGGCTAAGTCGTGCTAGCATGTCTGGCTACTCCACTCAAAAAGAGTGGAGTAACCAGGCTAAAAGGCTGCTATAAAATGGAGCCGTTATGTCCGAGGTGCTCAAAAATGGCTGGAAGTCTCCACTTAGTCCCGAAGGATGAGAGAATCAGAGAAGACTGGCTGAAGTTCATTTATGGGGAAGTACCACGCAGTTATAACCACAATTTGAGACGATGTTCAGCGTATTTTACTGAAGTTTCCCAAATATGGTTGTAGCCAATCAGAGTGAAGTCAACCAGGTAGAGCCACACATCATTACCGTACCCAACCCTTTTACTGAGGAGGGAAATCTGGCCTGCCAAAACACCCCTTACAAAAAGGTGGCATTATTATTATTTTTTTTTTATGAAATTCTTTGGGGAATTGATATATGCAGCAATATCAACTACATGAAATAGGTACAGTTATGTCACCACCCCTTTAACTATAGAAACTGTTGTAAAAGCTAGGTCCAACAAAGAATGTTGATTGGTTTACCTCCTCTTGTTTTTGACGGTCCAGGTGAAAATCCCCATCAGAGCCATCTTCACAAAGAGAGTGAACAGCAGTGAAAAGATCACAGCAGTTGTCCACAGCTACACCCTCCCTGACAGCCAAGCACAGCTTCTTCAACAGCGTCGGCTCTCTAGTAAACTCCTCCCTCTGTAAATCAGTGACACACCAAGAGAGGAAAAAGTGCAAAAGTATTCACATCCCTTACGATTATTTTCTTGAGGAATATTCAAATGTGAACCCTTAAAGAAAGTATGTGCTCTTTATATAAATATATATTTTTAGATTTTTTTTAGTGAGTGAAGCATCTTTTTTTTTAACATGACCTTTTTGAGAAAATGAAAGCAAGCTTATTATAATAGGGTCTCTTCTTTACTACTAATACGTTGGTCAGATTCTGTAGCGAAAGAAAGAACACAGGAGCCTTAACTGTTGGTTTAGAAAATGATAAAACATAATTTTATAATTGCCAGTTTATAATTATAAATTTGGTACCTTTGATATAACAAAATGGCTTTTGGTAATTCTTTTTTGTTACATGTACACATTTTGACTCTTGCCGTATTACATTTGATTTTTAAAATCTAATTTCAGAGTAGCAATTTGTTTTTGCTACAAACCCAGAAAAACATATTGATTTATATTTCATAAGGAGGTGCTCGCCCAAGGCAGCATTCATGCAAGAACCACCATTTGACCCTTTCATCCAGTCTCACTGAGGATGAGCCATTTTGTGGAGGGAAGGTTGCACAAGAGTCAGTCTCTAGATGTTCAAAGCTGGCAGAAACCCAACCCAAAAGAATTGCAGCTTTAACTGCAGCACAAGGTGGTCGTACAAAGCATTCACACAGGGGATGGGTTTGTCAAAAAAGTAAAACCATGTATCTTTTTTTTTTTTTTAAATACCACTTCAAAATTATCTGCTGTTGTTGTGCTGGTCTGTAATATAACATACTATTTAAATACATTTAAAGCTGTGGATGTATCTTGACAAAATGTTAAAAAGTTCAAAAGGTATGAATACATCAGCAAAGCACATGAGGACGTTACCCTGCGGAGGTCCTGGAAGGCCTGAGTGTGGATCACCCTGGGGAGGTGATGGACTATAAAGTGCAGGCTCTCTTCCTGGAGCTCCACGGCCATGGATCTCACATGCTGGGCCCACTTCACTTCCGGGAGACTGCCAATCAGCTGCTCGGTGCCACAGAGCAACGTCACAGCATTCCGCACAGTCTGAGGGAAAACATCTATCAGCTATAGAAAAACTCTAAAAACAACAACAACAACAACAACAAAAGTGAATGAACACCATCAGATAAAAAAGTTATTTATTCCTGAACAATGCCTGCTGATCAGCGAAGGGAATCCCCTCATAGTGAAAGAGCTCTAATCCTGCTCTGAATGTCAGCACTTGCCAAGACCGAACCACAGTGGGTCAGTCTTGATTCGCCAACTAAAGATTCAGCTGCCAATTACAAGTGTGGATCAATCTTCATTTGTCAGAATCCAAGTCCTAAATTACCCCGATGCTAATAACAGCGAATTGGATAAAGCTCATCATCTAATTAGATCGTGCTGCTTTTTCCTTCCTGCTGAAATACACAAGTGCTCTGTTTGGTGATATTTGGGCTTGAAAAGAGCACAGCAGATGACTGTGGGAGGAATCCACTCACCATAGTGTCTGTTACAGCAGTTATACAGGCTCGCTGAAGCTCGGGGGACAGGAGGGAGAAGTTCCTCTCACACCAGGCTTTCACAAAATGTTCAGCTACCCACCTGAAAAGGCACAGTGTAGAGTTGAGTTAAGGTAAGGAATTAAATTGTATTCCCAAAGTTGACCGAGCAGCAACTGCAGGCTCTACATTGTACATGTAGTTATGCTGATGTGGTTTAATTTCTGATTACATTTTTTACTTCATAAATATGCACTACTTTGAGTTTATCACATAAACTGATAATATGCACTGATGTTTGTGGATGTAGTTTGAAAGAGTGGAAAAAAAGTTTGAGTATAAAGATTTAAGGAAGGCAAAGTAAAAAGGTGGATTCACACGATGAAAAAGAGAAGAAGTAGATTCTAAAGCATATACATAAATTAGATGGCAGATTACGTTCGAATTCTGTTAAAATATGTTAAAGCCAGATTAGAAAAAAAAAATCTTCAAATTTAGGCCAATTAAATTTAGACAAGCTGTGTTTCTCATTAAAGCAGATTGTCCCTGAACCTCATCCTCGTCTCTTGGTCGCTTAATAAGAGAAGCATGAACCCAAAGCCTTGTTACCTAGCAACAAGATAGTGGCGAAAAAGGTCTAAAAGAAGTCAATCAGCAGCAACCAATGGCAAGAATGGTAGCATATTGTGATTTATTTTTTCAACTATGTCCAGTAATTAATAAATAGCTGTCATTTTTCCAAATTTTTCAATATAACACAAAATCATGTGGGAATATCAGCATTCAATGTGTGGTATGTGCTAGTATTAGCATAATTAACAGCTGCTGTAGAGAAACAAGACGACCTACTTGGTGCTGAATGCAAACTCACCTCCTACAGAGCATGTGGAGGTTTTGGAGCCCTAAGGTGTGTGTGAGCGACAAGCACTCTAGAACCGTTCTCTGAACCCCATCAACTGGCTGCTGAAAAATGGAAAAAAGTGATCATGTTTGTAGGGCTAAATATCTGAAAAAGAAATCATTAGAAATCAGTAAAAACCAAAATCAACTTTGCCCTACATGTTAAATCATGATTTAATTGTGATCAACTACATTCTAAGGTTCAATTTCACAAGTCAGATTCAAGCTTAAAGAGAACCTGTCTGAGAACATGAAGTAGGCCAAAAGGTCTGAAGATGAGAAACATTATCCACACATAGAAAAAACATGGAACAACAATGATCCTTCCCAGGACCAGCCGGCCAACCAAAATCACCGCCACCACCAATAGAAGCATAAATTCTGAGCTCTGCAGAGAAATCCTCAAATAAATGTTTGGCCATTACTTTACTTTAAGCTCAAGCATACTTGGGGCATGCCACCAAGTCAACTTCTTTAAAAAAAAAAAAAAAAAAAAAGGTTTTGAAGTCGTCTAGTCAAAGTTCACAACTAATGAAAGTTTATTTGGTGATCTAAACCCTAAAATGTATTTTAAAAAAACATAAAAACAGAAGAAATCTATAAGTGGATGTGTAACCAACATATTTATTAAGTAATGTAGTAAAATATAACAGAGACGCACTATAAACTGAATCACAATCCTTATTGCAGGTGAAGAGCTGCTGGTATGTAAGATTTCATAGGTATTATGCCAACAATATATTTGACCAGTTGGATGGACTTTTACTGTCCCTTATATCAACACCTGGTCGAGATGACCGAGGTGACAGAGACGCTAAAGCTCAGGAAGACAGAGGAGAAACGGAGAAGAAAAAAGAAGATGGGTCAATCACAGATGATAATGTCAATATTCAACAACAATTTAGTAATTTGATGTTTGCAAATAAATAAAATACTGTGAGAATTTTCTACATTTAGTTCAAAGTTAAAGTAAGAACCCTGAATGTTTTTAGTAACACACAGTTGCTTCTCTGGGGGAGCTAACCTTGGGGAAGAAGCGGCAGTAGTCTCGGGTAAAAATCATCTCCACCAAGTCTTTGAGCCCCTCCAGACCCAACATGTCTGCAGCTAGGGTCACCTGACTGTGTGGTAGAGAGATTACATTCAGGTCAGCCAGTTTTCCTACCATGTGCAGTGATTTCTGAATCCAGTACTCAGCCACACAGTACCTGGCGTTGGCTCCGCTGGGCAAATCCATGATAGCTCCATACATAAACTGGAGCAAGATTTCCATCTCATCTGGTCCCAAGCTGAAAAGGTTAACATAAGTATAAATTTAATAAGCTGCAAAACCCTTTGTTCAATCACCTTTTGATTCAAATTCAGTGTTATGTCTTCTATAGTTCACTCCTACTATTTTAATTTCATCAATAAAACTGTCCCAATTGGATTTTTAAGACATAGTTTGTAGAGAGATTACAAAGGTATTAGTCAGGAGAAGGGAACAAACAGTTCCACATCATTTTTTTACACACCATGGAAAAATAAAGACAGTCATCAATAATTCCAGAAAACATGGGATAACAGAGACGTTACAAAATAGTGCAACAAAAACTGTTTGGGTCTTCAAAATGATTGAAAAACACGACAGAAACTGGTCAGGAAGGCTGCAAAGAAAGTGCCAGCGCCATCCAAGCAGCAACAGGCAACAATTTCCTGTATTCTCCATATATTTAAGCTAAGCAGCACGGTGGTCTCCAGGTACTCCGTCTGACACTGAACATTCTCCCTAAAAAAAATAAAAAAACAAACAAACAACAAAAAAAAAAAAAACCGTTCAGAGCGCAACATGGTGGTGGCAGGATCATGCTGCGGGGGTTACTTTTCTTCAAATGGAACGAGGGTTTTTTAATTAACGTGAATGACTTCAAAACATGAAACATAAAGTTTTGAAACAGCCGAGTCAGAGTTCAGAACTGAATCTGACGGAAATCTGTGGGGTTACCCGAAGAAGGCCGTGGAAGAGAGATGCCCTCTAAGTCTGATAGATTTGCAGAACTTCTGCAAGGCAGAGTGGGAAAATATTTCAAAGTCAGTACGCGGCATGCTGATAGACTCCGACCAAAGCAGACTAAATGCTGAAATTGAATGAAAAGATGCTTCAACAAGACCTTGTTAAAGGTTTTGCACTTTTGCAAACAGGTTGTTGCACCTTTTTAAATAATTTAATAAGATTTGTTTGTTTATAAGTTGAATAATACAGAAAAAGTGTGATTGTATGTAAAAAAAAACAAAAACAAAAAACAACTTGATTTTACATTACAAAAAGCTCTCTGTTAAGAGCTGCTTAAATGTAGCCCTGACTCCTGCAAACAAAATCATATAATACATGTGACTGCAGCCTGAGGGTGAACACAAAGGGTGAACACAAAGGGTTCCTCTGCGCATCAACACAACCGCTCTCCAATATGACAGCCGTGTCTTCCTCTGTTACCCTCAGATCAGCAATGCGCGGCTAGATGACACTTTTCGTCCTGGATGTGAAAAAAAAAACTGTCTTTGCTTTGCTGAAAGAAAAAGTGTGGAGGCAGAGATGGTGTGGGTGTTATCAGTGGCTCCTCAGCATCCAGTGAAGGTTGGACAGTTATGAATCTCAAAAGAGAAACGTTGCAGCCTCTGTTGGTAGAATCCAAACACCATCAAAGATCCCACTAGAAGAAGATATTTGTGCTTGGGGATGCAAGTTTAAACACTGAGATCTGAGGTGAGGCGATGTCTTACCCGTGCAGAGTGATGCATTGTCTGGAACTCTCCATCCAACTCCCACTGAGCATAGCACGGAAGTACTGAGATCGTGCACATAGGATCGCCCTAGAAACCCAATAAAGCAGGAAGCTGCATGACAAATCTATCTATTTTTTCAATTTACATCCAATTTGCTTATATTGTGATGCTCAGAATGGTTTATTTGTGTTCTATAGCTCATTTTACTTATGTTTTATTTAATATGGTTTAAATCTCGAGTTTCTCATGAGCAAAATGAACAAGATTCATCAGCAAGATGGTGTTTTAAACTTTTTGCATATGTACTCCTAATTTCCTATACCATCATATCTTCCTTGTGCTGCTTTAGTAAAGGGGTAAAATATCTATTAAGATGCAACTATATGAATAAACTTTAGTGGAGGGACGGAGGGAACTTTAGCTCATCCGAGTCTTGTGTCACATTCTGCTGCCATGGAGATCACAGCGGCAGAGCAACCGTCTCCATGGTTACGAGTTCCAACTTCTACCTTTGACTGACTGAATGACCACCCACTGCTGGGGCACGTCCACATGAGGCATCAACACATGCTGAACCTCTAGTGTTGTGCATATTACATAAAGTATAACGTACACAGTCAACATAAGGCTTCAACATAACACCATATTGTGAAGGTTTCTGAGCTATATGTGTATGATAGCTCTTAATACAGCGCCAGCTAATCCTCACTTATTGATACCTTGCACTTTTAAGAGAAAATCTGCAATATAACTGCAGTTACACCTCCTACACTCAATCATGGATAGTCTCACCTGTTAGGCCCATTTGGAATATAACATTCTGTGTGTGGTTGTGCAAATATGTCAAAATTGATGAGTCTTCTTGTTTGTTCACATTTATCATAACATCCCAAATACTGTACCTTGCAAAAGCATTCATAACCGTTGATTTTTTTTTAATGTTTTGTGCTGTTAATAAACACTACCTGCAAAGGGATTTTATGTGATAAAGTAACTGAATATTTTTATTTTACAAATAAATCTCTGAAAGTGTTTGATGAAGGAGCACAAACACCTGTCCATGTAGCCCCTACATCCAGGTTTCCATTTACGAAAAATGTTTTAGTTTGTATGGAGTTTTTTCCATAGTCAGACCTGCTATCGAAAGGTTTAATTAAAACATGTCCATGTGTTAAAATGGCCCATTCAAAGTCCGGACTTAAAATGAATTAGGAATCTGAGGCGAAATTTGGAAACGGATGGTAGTAGAAGATACTCAGCTTAAGCTATACTGCAGTAGAAAAGGTTGAAGTCAATGTTAGTCAACCAGGCTAGTGATTGCCCACATGCTATCCTCATTTGAGCTAACTGTAGCATTTTTGCTAATTTTAGCTTATACGCTGTTGTTTGCATACTAAAAGGAGTACGTTACTGGGGGTCAGCATGCTATATGCTACTGACAGCATTTAAGCTAACCGTAGCATTTTAGCTAATTCTGGACATTTTCATGACATGCAACAAAGACAGACACAAACTATCTGTTGTTTTAAGCTGTTTAGGCTTTGCTCAAACTTGAGGGCCACAGAACCAAATTCAAGGATCAGAAACCATATGGGTCCGAATACGCACACTGTGACAGGCCCCTTTAAATGTATTCAGAAATGTTCTAGTTTCCCTTACACTTCACAATTATGCACTAATTCAAATAATTGAGGGTTGTGGATTTCATGTGAAACGATGTGAAAAGTCATGTGTTGCTCGTGAACCAAACGGCTCTAGAGCCAGTTCTTTAAAGAGAATAACTGAAGCCAGAGACAGAACTTCGCTTTTTTTCACCCATCTTTTTTCTGTTGAACCAATCTGGGATCCAAAAGAGCTCTTTTAGTCAGCCAAGCTGAGTTAAGTTAGCCATAAGACTTCACATGAATGGAATAGATTCAGGGGGTGTAAATACTTTTTCAAGGAACTGTAGGTTAGTAGATGGCTACCACAAGCAGCTCTACCTGTGGCAGGAGAAGACCTGCTCAGCCACTTGGATGGTGATGTCGCACTGTTCTCCTCTTTTATACAGATCGAGCAGGTCAGCACTGAGGCCCGAGGCTGGCTCAAGAACAACAGCACCTGGAGAGAAGCAGAGACTGACTATGAGGAAGGACCAAAACATCTTAAGTGAACTTCAATCTGCACTGGATACATATGTGGCTGATAAAAGTATGTAAACTAAAAGAATAATGACAAGGCAGGGCCGAAATCTGAGGCCATCTAAAGCAGGAACTTGCTGTAATTAGCTGGAACAGCAACAAAGGCCGAAATGGGATTAGCTCTTAAGTAGATTATGACTAAGAAAACATAATGTGAGGAAAGTGGAAAGAGGTGGGCAGCTTAGTGGTCACATCACCCAGAATAAGCCCTCCACATGTAGATCTGTTTACCTGAGTCAGAGGAACTATGAGGATCTGCTCGGTCTGTAGCACTGCTCTCTTCGTCCCGGTTTGCTTCAGCTCTCTGCATGCTCTGCTCTGCTGTGTACACTTGCCTGTGGGTAAGACTCTGAAAATTAATTAAAATGGGACCTTTTGTGTGTTTCTCAGCTACAGTATCATCTGATACACACCGACTTCTTTCACCACAGAACTGAGCAGTATTTTCTGCTTATGACCAGAGACGTTTATCTGGATCTGAAACATAAGCTTCCTGAAAAACAATGTATATTCTCCCAGTTTACATTGTATACTATCCTGTACACATGGGAACCGAAGGCCAGTGTTGTATTCATTACTGTAGTTGGCTAATATATGTATTCCTAAAATTGCATTTAACTGGCAACAAAAGGTACAGTCCTCTTTAGCACCAGGAGGAACATAGCTCCTCAGGCAGCAAAGGGTGGCCTGCCTCCTTGAGGTTGGAAATGACTCACTGCCCCTGGTGGAGAAAACTAAGCATTACATCTCCTGTTCTCCCAGATTTGAGTTCCTGCTCCTCTGCATTAAAGGAAGTCAGCTGATGTGGGTTGGAGATCAGGTTAGTAGGATTTCAGGGCACCTTTTCAGGGAGAGTTTTCACAAATGGGCCACTGTGAGAAGAACTCCAGGATGACCTGCGACTCAGTGGAGAGATATTACAGTGCATGTAAAAAGCTTTTATACACCCATTAATAGTATTAAAATCATAGTAATGAGATTGAAAGAAACATATGAACCACATTTTATTTCAGGATGGACCAAGTATTCAACAACCAACCTTAATGATACTTCAGAACAAGAACTGGATGAAAATGTTTGAATGTAGGGTTAAAAATACACTCTCCTAAGCCTGTCACGATAAGCAATAAATCAATCACGACAAATTAAAATGAGCTCAGTAATTTCCATTTGAACAGCAATCATTTGAGATGCTCCCCTTTAAAATCAATGAAAATCTGGTGTTTTTAAAAATGCTGCAAACACCTGGCACCCTGTACAAAGTAGTTAGTTTGATTTTTTTTAAACTGGTACTTTTGGCTGTTTTTCCTCTCTCAGCATCAAAAAATTTTGAAATGCAATTTTGCTTACAGAGACTTCATAATCTATTTCAGTTATTATTGTTGTTGTTTTGGTTGTTTAATTTGTTTTGGATATTTAAAATGTTTTCCAGTTCCAGTGTTAAGAAATGAAAGTCTTTTGATCTTTGAGAGGGTATATTTCCATTAATATGCCATTATTATGATATTAGTTGAAAATAGTTTGAAAGTGACAATATTATCATTTATCGCAATCATTTCTGGGACAATTTATCGGCCAGCAAAATTTGTTGTCGTTCCAGGCCTACACACTCCCACTAACATTTAAAGAAATGTCCAGAAGGAAGCGGCAGAGAAGCCATCAAGAAGCCTCTGGCATGATTCTGGCTGGATATGCATCCACTCTTATTATCACTAAAGGCAGAGTTTAGTTCATTTAGCTCAGAAGCATAATGCAGACAGTCTCAACAGGTCTCAGGTCAGGGTCACTGTTCATCTGCTTTAACCGTTCCAACATTAGTTTGAAGGTGTGTTTGGGATCCTGTTGGAACATCCTGTTGTATCCAACTGTAAATCATCTCGCAGCAGGTTGAGGTGAAACTGAAGAATGTAGATGGAGTCGATTTATGAATTCATCTAAACAACTCACAAAAATCATTGTTAAAGCTTATTTTTATCATCATTACTATAGAGATTTTAAATGACGCCGCTTTTAGAGCAGTCGAGTCAATTTTCCTTTTATAACACAATTTTGGAAGTATTTCTGGTATTTACTAAAGTTCATAATATACATACATAACGAGATATTGCTAATCTATTCCAACCTACCAGTGTAAAGAGGGAGTACTAAGCAACTTCTACAAGACACCCACTGGAACTTTCGCACTAAAAGAAAGGCAGCTGCAGATCTGAGGCTTTATGTGATGGTGTTCTGTGAACAAGATCTTCTTCAGAGCCGAATGAAACTTTACTAAACCAGGAAATAAAACAGACCTCAGAGTCTACCTGAGAAAATCCTTCAGTGCAGGCAGATCATAACCTGGCAGATGGATGATGATGGGATCTTTATGCGTCTGTCCTTGTAGGATATGAGGAGCTCTTGCCAGCAACACGGCTCTGTGAGCTCGGACTGAACCCGAACCTGCATACAGAGAAACATCTGCCTCAAGTTCCTCCTGCAGCAACCTGGAGACACAGAACAATTATTTTTCAGGCACCTGCCTCAAACTTTAAAACCATAGCACCAAATATGCATAGATTAAAACCAATAATAAATAAAAATAAAACAGGCCTCCTGTACATTTTCTTAGAGTTCCATATAGGGGCGCACCGATTGCAGTTTTTTGGCGGATCACCTATCTTTTAAAAGCCTGATTCCAATTTTGACCGATACCAATTTTTTTTTTTTTTCGGTGCACACCTAATTCCATCACTTGCCAGACTCAAATATCCAGAATGGCCAGTCTGTTTAACCCATTTAAAATCTAAATACAAACCTTCCCTATGAAATCACAGCATAGTGGTCTGACTTTAAATATGGAACCAGGAAAGGTTCTGGGAAGGAACTGGAATAAAACCCAGAAATAAAAATACTTTTCTATACTTTGTTTTGTTTATTCAGTGCTTATCCAGACCTGGAAAATATTTGAATCAAATTCCCAAACTGTTCACGACTGCACAGGAACTCTGATAGAATCCTGTCCAGAGCTTTAAACGTATATCTGATGGCCTGTTTTCCCACTTCAGGACTTTGGAACACATGAGTCCTGAGGCGGTCCACTTCTTCTTTACCATCATCATATCTCATCCTGCCTCAATGACTGATCTGGGTGACCCAGAAAACAGTCCGCGTGAGGCCAAGTGTGCACTGATAGATCAAATGCTGGTGTCACATTTGTTCTATAACTCCAATCACAGTGAAGAAAAAACTGACACGCCACTCGTGTTAAAAGAGGATTCCCATCCCAGAAACGCTCGTATCAAAGTGACTGATTCATTAATTACAAGCCTGCAGCATTACTCAGTCAGTTCTCAAAAATATTACAATAGGCCTTTGCTCAAAGGTTACATAACCTCACAATAAGAAATTTTCAGTTGCAGTATTCACTGACTTGAAGAAAACGTTTGATACCATTAATCAGAACATATTACTATACTCAAAAAATGGAAAGATATGGAATTCGGGCAGTGTGTTAAACTGGTTAAAGTTATATCGAAACTGTTGACAGCTTGTACAAATAGGTAATCATACATCATCCTTGTTAGCAATAACTTGTGGGATACCCCAAGGATCAGTATTAGGCCCAAAACTGTAATGTATTTAAACAACATTTATAGAGTGTCAAATCTGGGTGCACCAAATGATTGACCGCGATTTCCTTGATGTTGGGAGATCGGCGACTGGCCGATGCATGTGAAACCAATCTTATCTGCCTCCACAAAGGTCTGAAAATAAGCTACTAAACTTTTCATTTATATTTGAGAGAATTACCTCATGTGCAGTTAAAACAAGTTTGTATTGTTTCACAGATGTTCCTCAATGTTTTTCAATAAAATACAATAGGAACATTTAAGATTTATTGTGATCTTACAACAATGTCAGTTTAAAAAAAAAAAAAAATTGGTGTCAGTCAAAATCGGAATCAGCAAGTCAAGCTTTTTAAAGATCGGGGATTAGCCAGCAGAAAACTGCAATTGGTGAACCCCAAGTGTCGAACATGGTAAAATATGGATTATTTGCTGATGACACAAGTATGTTTTGTACAGAGTAGAATCTTCAGCAGCTTTTGGAGGTGCTGACCTCAGAAATGAAAAAATTAAAACACTGTCATATTTAAATAAAACTAAATCTATGTTATTTAGATATCATAATATTACCATAATACAACAGCAAAAGTAATAATTGATAATATTGAAGTGGACAGGGTATTTAAAATATAGTTTCTTGGAGTGATACTGGACCATAAAATCGATTGAAAGACATTGGAGTATTGGGTAAAACATGTTAAATAGGCTCGGCTCCTTCTGTATTCATCTCTAATATTACCATACCTGAGGTACAGTGTGGAAGTGGTACTTTGTTTTGTTTTCTTGTTTTGTATTTCACTATTTACATTTGTGTTGGAAATAGACTCAAACATTCAATTAACCTTTTGTTCTGAGAACAACAAAGAACAAACCTTCATTTTCAGACTCTTTTTCAACTTTTTAAGGTGAGATATAGCAAAACATTCTAAACTGATAATATCCATAACAAAGCAACATTTCCAATTGTTTGTTGTTTACAAGCTAAAATGAACACTTTTAGAATTCAACTTTTTAAAGCATGAAAAGGCCTATTTATAGAAGAAATTCTCTATAAAACATTTCTGTGGCTATCCTCTTCATATTGCTTCACTTTAAGAGTCAGGTTCAAAGGAGACATCTTTAAAGATGAAGCATGCAAAGTTCAAGTGACTTACAGTGTGTTGAAAAGCTGGTTATGTCTCTTTAACTTTTTCACATTTTGTCACATTACAACCACAAATTTCTTTGTATTTTATTGGGATTTCAAGTGAGACAACACAAAGTGCTGCAACAATCATGAAGCGGGAGGAAAACATTACGGGACTTTCCCAAGGCCTGTGCAGTTACAGGTCAGTGATGTTGGAATGAATATTACCTGTTGAGGTCTGCAGACAAAGCAGATGATAAACATCTCCTCAGCTGCTCTTTGTATTTGCGATCTTTGGCTTGGAATTCTCTTGCAGCTTCAGTGTTGATCATGGCTTAAGAAATCCTCTAAAAGATAAACAGATAAGACAGCGCACTTCGTGATTTGAGACGAGGATCAAGTTGCAAATAATGGTCTGACAATCTGAACGACTGGGGAAAAACAGTCACTCATAAACCATGAAGTATTGCATCACGAATGAGCTATATTATCTTATCTTTTTTATCTTATCATTATCTTATTGAGGGCATCTGTAATAGAATTAATCTGTATATAACTACTTTAGCATGGATATTTCAGTAGGTTGTTTTATCTGTAGCAACATCATGTTTCGCCGAACTGACCGGAGAGGCGCTGTTTCTCAAATTAGTGGTAACGAGAGGTAGACCATACAATAATCAAATTTATTTTACAGTGATAATGAGATCATATTCACCTCAAATTTCTAACGTAAATAATGGCGTAAATTATTTAAAACTAGCGACCGCTTACTTCAAGAAGAAAAGAAACCATTGGCGTTAACCACCCATCAGTTATTCATACACAAGTTTTATCAATAACGTTAAAAAAACGTGTCCGAATAAAACCAACCAAACCACACAAACATACCTGAACTGTCAGAGAGTGCCTGTTCTGTCTCCGTTAGCTTCCGTCTGTTCTTCACCAAAAACAATGAGCATCTCTTCGTTTCAAAGCTAGTATGCTAGCGCTAGCTAAGACGAGCTACCGTTAACGGTTTACGTGATTAAACGTGAACTTCAAGTGCCTCATGACAAAACAGACCAACACAAATAATATTCCGTCTTTTTTCGTTTTGCAGCATTTGTATATAATTCACGTAGCAACATTACAGGGGTTCTGACCCACTGACCGATGTTGTTGACATCACTGCTGCACGCTGCTCTCCGCCCACGGGACACGGTTTGACGAAAAACCAAGGAGCGGACGAGTCAGGAAGCTCTCTGACATGCGCAGTGCAAGTACACGGACTGTCCGCTTTTAGGATGACGCCTTCATGTATCCTCGATATTCTCAGTTATAAACAGCCAATTTGTTGCGTTCATAAGTTATCTCATAAAATGAAGGATTAGATTTGATTCTACACTTGACAGTTTTGAAAAGTGAAAGAAAAAAAAACGCAGATGAATGCATGCACATAGGCTACATGCATACATAAACATACATAAAAGTATTCATGTAGGCATATGCATCTGCATGCAAATAGATATGCATGCATATAAACATTAATATATACAACGGGCACTGAGGTTACAAAATCAGAAATGCCTGCTATCTTTCTTTTTAAGACAACGATACAAACTAAAAATAAAAATCGCATGGATGTGTGGATTGGCCATACTGCATCAAAATCTTACAGTTTGTGAAAAATTAAATGGAAACTGATTACCTTTCACTTTCACAGCTGCAGTTTTCAACTGTTTTCTAATTCACATAATTTTTAAAATGTGTGTCTTGTGTGTTTCTATTTCTCCGTAACTTTGCTGCTGCTATTCCGGGAATTTCTGCGGAAAGAGACAAAAAAAAGGATTATTCCATTTGTATCTATCAATTTTACAATTTTTTCTTTGTAAGAAGCGAAGTTTAAAAAAACAAATCAAAACAAAAAAAACCCTTTTCTTTTGTCAATCAATTTCAAGTTTCCTGACTGTCCCTGAAAGGGCTCAAGCGTGTAGATGACGTCATTGTCTCTTCCTGCAATTATTGCTCTTGTCCAAGGTTGTCAATGCAACTTTAAATGTGTAAATTAGCACGAGTGCCTGGTGCAATGATTTCAACATCTGTTTTGTTATAATTGCAGACAGAGATCAACAAGATAAAAGAGTGAAATATGAATTTATTGACAAAGCAATTTGTTTAAAGGGAAACAGATATGTTTATTAATTTCAATCAATAGTGCAGGTGTATAGTTCAGAAATATGAAATAAATAAACAGAAAAAAAACTGGTTAAAACTGGTCCAGATTACATCCTTAGGTAGATCAGCAACGTGTGTGCAACTGTGCTGACACCCCTTTGAAACCTGTTTTTCAGAAACTCAGCATCAGAAAAAAAATTGAATATGACTCTACATCAGCATTTCTCTTTGGCACAGAGCAAAGTTATAAATATCAACTATCCAGATGTTCGTTCTACAGAAAAGCTTCAAACTGCTGCGTCACTCGACTCTGATAAATTTAGTAAAGCATCCTCTGCTATTTCAGCTGTTTTTCATCTCCTCTGTGTAAAAGCTTACAATGACCGCTGGTGAGACAGCTACAAGCACAGAAACAGAGCATGAGATTCTGTTTACAGCTTCAAACACTTGACAAAAATAGTCACCCAAAAATAGGCTGAAAATGTAAAGAAGCATTGTAGTCTGACAGACACTTGTTCAGTTTATTTAGAAAATCAAACAGTATCGACCTGGCTCAGTGAGTTTCAAAATGCAGTGTGTAGGAAGAGATACAAAATAGTACAATAGGCAACCATCACTAACATTTCTATACAGGAAGATCAAGTTAACATTCTCTATATTTGAGCAAAGATCTGAGAGAAAAAAAAAGTTACAAAAAAGAAACCTCCTTTTTGACAAACACTACCTGATAAACAAAGCCCTGGGATGTGTGACTCCCAGAGAACTGTGCCCAAATTACAGCTGAGCGACACGAGCACAGGGACAACGAGACGTCCCGACGCCTCAGGATGTCTTCACACCGCGACAGCTTCAAAGTTAAAAGGCACCACACAATACAGGTCACAAAGAAAAAAAAGATTTTGCCACACATTTGTGATGCTGTAACGGACAAACTTTAAGGCGGATGTCACTGTCATGCACTGCAAAAACACAAAATCTTACAGAGCATTTTTGGTCTAGTTTCTAGTGCAAATATCTTGAATACAGCTGAAATGAGACAAAGCTAACTTACAAGTAACTTTTCAGCACAATATAGGCGCTTCTTGAAGTCAATAATTCCTTAATATTGATGAAAAAGTGCTATGTATAAGTGAAATAATTTACCAGTGGGACATTTTAACTTGTAATATGGGAAAAATGTCCTGTCCCAATGGCAGATTATTTCACTTATAACTAGTACTTTTTCATCAATATTGAGGAATTAAACAAGCTCCTATGTCTTCATGAAAACTTATTTGTAAGTTAGTTTGTCTTAGTTCAAGAGTACTAAGATATTTGCACAAGAAACTAGACCAAAAATACTTGGCACCATTTTGCGTTTTTGCAGTGTGTGCAAAGAATATCCAAAAACATGTGTCCTCTTCGGTGAGGTGTGCTTTGATTCTCTCCTTCATCGCTGACCTTTTTTTTTTTTTTTTTTTTAAAAAAACCTAAAATGTGAAAAAATTTAAAGAATGATTGCATCATCACTATGTTGCTTGGTATCACAGGCATATTCAAGGCTTCTGGGAGAGTGGAACGGTGGGGAGAAGAGGAGGGAGAGACGGTGCAGAAGGGGTGGAAGCTTCGCTGTGGGTTTAGTTCCTGTAGCTTTTGCGTCCCTCTCCCTCCTTCAGGAAGGTCCATATGAGGGTGTTGACGATATCGGGCTGGTCCTGCTGCAGCCAGTGGCTGGCCCCGGAAATGATGTTGAGACGGAAGTGATTCCTGATGTAGAGGCGGCAAGCCTCGGCCATCTCCTGCTCCAGGAACGCGTCCCGTTCCCCCCACAGCAGCAGCACCGGGGACCTGACATGTTTGTGGTTCAGAGGGAGGGAGCTGATGACAAAGAGGAATAAGTTACACACTAGCTGGGATTTGAAAGAGAAAAAAAATAGAAAGTACCTCACAAAAATATTCACACTTCTTGAACATTGTCACATTTTCTCACATTAAGCCTGCAAACTTCAGGGTATTTAATTGAAATAAGTAGGTAACAAACCAACACACAGCGGTGTGTAATTGTGAAGTGGAAGGCAAAGACACAAATTCTTCAAAATTGTTTTCAAAATAAAAATCAAAAAAGCGTAAGGTACTTTTATATTGAGCCTCCCTAAATCAAACCATCGTAGAGTCACCTTTTGGGAGATTCTGAGTTTAATTTAGGTCAGGATTTTAACTTTAGCTACATCCATTTTTCAGTCAACTCTCACCAAATTCCCTGTCCCTGCTCAAGAAAAACATCCCACATCATAATGCTGCTACCACCATGTATCACCTCGGGATTTTGTGTTTAAGGTATTTTCTTGCCTCATGTCGGCCAGAAGGTTAAATCTTGGTCTGATCTGATCAGATCATCTTTGCTGTGGTCCTTGTACGGCATGTGGCAAACTGCTGGAGATCTGGCGCGGAAACAACAGCGGGAAACAAAGGAGATGATCACTGGCTGGTGGGGGTCACACAGCACCCATAAACGTGCAAGAGAGAGTAGATTAAATTAGAATCCATTGGAGTTCAGATCTCTGACCATCTCAACTGAAACAGGCCCATCAGATCCTGCACTTTCTGAGGAAACTATTGAAATGCACTGGTTTCCTGATCGAGCAGATTATATTATCTGGATCTGCACCAGAGTGATAGAGAAATCCCACACAGTAGCACAATGTGTTTTCAGATACATCTGTAGAGGGCTAATCAATACATATAAAATGGATGGATGAATAATGGATGAACATATATTGATATTTACATCCCTGGTGGTCCAGTAGATTCCAACTGAGCTTTTCTTTTATATAAGCAGATAAAAGCTATTCTGAGGAAGCTCATTGCTTGAGAAGGGAGCAGATGGCTTGCCCAGTCATGCATGCAGAGTTCATGTGAAAAAAAAATACAGTACATGCCCTTCAATATTCTTCCCTGTTCCTTCTTTCTACAGAGTACAGAGTTTTTCAAAGAAAGCTGTAGGATAATGCATATTTTTAGTAAAACTGTGTCAATGATGTTAATATTTTTAGATACCAGACAGTTCTGACACCACTTTGTCCAAAACCCAAACAACGCTCCAAATAACCTACAGGGCTAATGAAAATCTAACAGTGAATAGTATGTCACGGTGAAGGCGTACCTCCTGCGGTGGGTTTTAATTAAGGAATGACTGTACAACTGCTTCTTCCAAACTGGACATACCTGTACTTGTTAATCGCAAAGTATTTTAAAGGCATTTTTATCCTTTGAACTGTTGTACATTTGGTGACAAAACAAGCAAAAACTATAATGTATTTTATTGAAATTTTACATGATGGGCCAACACAAAGTAGGGCATTATTGTGAAGTGGAAAAAATATTACATAGCTCCCCAGAACCAGAACCAAACATAGATCTGGAACAAACTTCCGGAAAACTGCAAAACAGGCGAAACTCTGAGTTCCTTTAAATCAAGGCTAAAACCCCACCTGTTTAGAGATGCCTTTGATTAAAAACTGGAACATTGATCAATATATCTGATGTATGATCTGCTTGATGATTTTGATGATGGCATTTGACAAAATGTAATGTTTATTACTTATTTCACAGTTGGTTACAGTATTATGTTTTTATCATGTAAAGCACTTTGAACTGCCTTGTTGCTGAAATCCATCCATCCATCCATCCATCCATCCATCCATCCATCCATCCATCCATCCATCCATCCATCACGTTTATCCTTGCAGGGTCGCGAGGGGGCTGTTGCCTATCTCCAGCGGTCATCGGGCGAGAGGCGGGGTACACTCTAAACAGGTTGCCAGTCCATCGCAGGGCAACACAGAGACAGAAAGGACAAACATCCATGCACACACACACACTCACACCTAAGGAGAATTTAGAGAGACCAATTAACCTAACAGGCATGTTTTTGGACTGTGGGAGGAAGCCAGAGTACCCGGAGAGAACCCACGCATGCACAGGGAGAACATGGAAACTCCATGCAGAAAGATCTCAGGACCTTCTTGCTGCAATGCAACAGTTCTACCAACTGCTCTACTGTGCAGCCCATTGTTGGTGAAATGTGCTATACAAATAAACTTGACTTGATAGATTTGCATCTAAAAAAATCAATAAAATAAAAACCTGAAAAGAGTGGTGTGCATTTGTATTGGCCTCTCTTTACTCACTACTCTGCTAAATCTGGCCAAATCAGATTTTTTCAGGGTCAAATGACTAGTTCAGACTTTTTAGAACAAGTGTGAATGCTCAGATCTGGCCCATATTGGATTTCTTCAAGTCAGATTTGATCCACATCTATATGTGGTCCTGAATCTGACTCATATCCAATCTGTACGAATGGGATCCCAGTGGGAACAACCAAAGCAGTATTGATCCGACTTTGACGTCACTTTCCATCGACGTTTGTCATAACTGTGCACCGCCAGGAAATGTTAACAGCTGCAACAGTTCTGCACAGTTTAGGGACAGCAAGATGTTAAACTTAATAATATATGAGGTGATGTTATACAAAAGCAACTTTCTTCCATGTTTTCTGGACCAAACCGTGCTGTGCGTGACGTCATTGTTATTGTTGTTATTGTTGTTATTGTTGTCAATCTGGAGCAGTTCGTACTGGAGTCAGATATAGACCTTATTTTAAGAGTAATGTGAACGACAAGGCAAAAAAAGCTGATTTCAGAAACAATCGGATTTGAGGATCAAGCTCTGCGGTGGGAACGTAGCCTTAGAGACAGGCAAAGAGAACATTAATCAGCAGCAAGAGACCCTTGGTCACACTGGAGGAGCTGCAGAGACCCCCAATTCAGCTGGGAGAAACAGTTCACTGGACATCTATAAGTTAGGCACTTTTTAAATCTGGCCTTTACAGGAGAGTGGCAAGAAGAAAGGCATTGCTAAAAGAAATCACAAGAGCACTCTGGTCAGATAAGACCAAATTGGAACTTTTTGGCCTACCTGCAAAATGCTGAATGAGATGAAAAACGTATACTGCACATCACCCTGAACACACCATCTCCACTGTGAAAAATGGAAGATGATGGAGCTAAATACAGGTCAGACCTCCAAGAAAATCTGTCAGAGCTTGGAAAAGAGGTTTGTCTTCCTGGACAACGACGACCCAGAACATACGTCCACAGTTACAATTGTCCCCAGGAATGAATATTTTGACAAGGTATTGTACAGCTGATGTTGACAAAGCACTAATTAGGTTAAACCTTTTAAAAATGACAATTAGTCCTGACCCTTTTAAAAATTAATTGCAAACATAAATATGGCTTAAGGATGTGAAAGTTTTTATCTCACAATCCTTCTCCCAGCATTTTAAAGATTTGTTAGTTTGGTTATATAAAGCAATAAAGCATCAGGTGACATTTTGACGACAGAACCGGGTCATGATGGCCCTATTTTCACTTGAAAACCCTCCTGCCATTGTGTATGTGGGGCAGGTGAGGACCGCTGGAAGGCCAGTGAGTTACCCCAGATGCTTTCAGACCCATAGAAGTCTTTACATCCTCTGTTTGAAACAACAGAATTCAACAGCATAAAAATAATTTCTCCAATTCTGTCTCTTTTCAAAAAGGACATATTTTACAGGCGTGAAACACAGAATATATCTACTGTGTATGGATCTGAGTCAGTCCCCCACCTGAAGACATTTCTGTAATAGTTGAGGGCTCCTGTTAGTGCTCCGGGCTGTGAGAGTGCATACAAATAGGCTTCCAAGTCCTCCGCAGTGAGCCACCGGCCTTTCCTCCCGATCCCCGTGCTTCGACTGGTGAACAAAGCTTTCAGGGCCTGTGGGAGAGACAGCAGCAGACTGTTGGATGAGTCTGACACTGGAGCCGTTTGATCAACAGAAAATTTACAGAAGGACCCCTGACGTTCTTGTAACATGAGACGGAGACGCTACGTTGCAGGTACAACAGCTCTGATGACCTTCAGCTGCAGTTCGGACATTTCATGCTGTGCTTCTAAATCTGAAATCTCAGACAAAACATATGGCGTCACTCTTAAAGCTGATTAGCAAAACTGCTGCCAAAACCACAGTGATCTCTAAAATTTGAGAAAAAAACTACTTTTTTTTTTTTTTTTTGGTTGTGAAGATGGATACAGTGAAAATGCTGTTTTTAAAATGATGATTTCATTTATTAAGCAAAAAAAAAAAAAAAAAAAAAAAAAAAAAAAAGCTATTTAAACCTACCTCACCCAATTTGAAAGCATAATCATACAATGCTGCTTTGCTGCTTCAACATCGGGACAGGTTGCTGTAAATGATGGAACCATGAATCTGGTTCTCTACCTGAACATCCTGAAGGAGAATGTCCAGCCATCAGTTAACCCTTAAGCTCAAACACTCTTGAGTTATGCAGCAGGATGATGATCTGAAGAACAACGGCAAGTCCACCTCTGAATGGCTAAAATTACGGTTGTGCAGTGTCCTAGTCAAAGGCAGAACTTAAATCTGCTGAAGAGGTTTTCCTGCATGATCAGTTGATCTTCAATGAGGCTGAATTAAAACAATTCTTGCAAGAAGAGCGAGCCAAATTACCTCCCAAACGACAAAAAAGCAAAAACAGAAGAAATGTCGTCAGGACCAGCCTCAGATTTTTTTTTTTTTAAAATTACAAGAATAAAGTCATAATGTCATGAGAATAAAGTCATAATGTCATGAGAATAAAGTCATAATATCAGTAGAATAAAGACGCAATATTACCAGAAGAAAGACATAAAATGACTTGAAAAAAGTCATTTTAATGAGAGCAACGCTTTTTTTTATGCTTATGTGTTAAAAGATTAAGTATGTCTTTATTTGTAAAACTGATGCCGAAGTATAACTTCACAAGCTATACAACATTCCTCATAATTAATTTTAATTTTTATTTGTAGGAGTTATAAAATTACTACTTCATTCCGCTAATATTACAATTTTATTCTGGTAATATTATGATATTTATTCCCATATTCTTATGACTTTTTTTCTCATATTATTAACTTTATTCTTATAATATGACTTTTTTTTGTCATACGACTTTATTCTTGTGTTATTAGGACTTTTTTTCTCGTGATATGAGTTTGTTCTGGTATTATTATAACTTTATTCTCATAATATTATGACTTTTTTTGTCATACAACTTTATTCTTGTATCAGTACGACATTTTTTTTTGGAATTATGTTAACTTTATTGTTGTACAACTTTTTTTTTCGCAATAATCTGACTTTATTCCCGTAATATCACAAGTTTATTCTTGTATTACTTCGACTTCATTGCTGTATGACTTTTTTCTTCCAATATTATGACTATTCCCATAATGTTTAATAAGGAGACATGGGGGTACCAGCTTTCTCTCATATTCCCACCCAGAAAAGAAGACTATGGAGCTTCAGCCTAAACAATAAGGAGCTCCATTTGTGCAAAATAATTAAAATCCAAACTGTCAGCAAATCTAAAATGATCTCTGGTCATTTATAAATCAGGGAAAAAGGAATCAGCCCAAGTAAATGTGGGCTCGATTGTATCGTATGTGATTATTTGTAGATTGTTCACAGGAGGGTATGAGTACTAATGACACGGAAGGAAGCATTGAAAAACAAACACTGCAACAATGTGCGACATTCGCCATTGAGTGCCCACATGCCGACGTGCATGCATACAAGCATGACCTTGAAAAGCATGTAAGCCCACCTTGAAGTCGTTGATGGAGAGCATCAGCTCTGGGAAGCGGGGCAACTGGAAGAAAAAGAAGTGGCTGGATTTCAGCAGCTGGCTGGGGTGACGCAGAGCGTAGTCTGGAGAAAAGAAAAAATAGAGCGAAAGAGACATTTCTTTTTTGGTTTTAATTAACGGGAAGTTTGCACACACTGCGAGGTGGTGGATGGGATTTGACTTTGCCACCCTGTCTTCTGCAGTTAAACCTGCTGTTCTGGCTTTGTGCGTGCCTCGCTGTAATTAGCTCCTCATCATCCTGCCCCAAAGGCAGAAGAAGATGTGCCAGCTGGATGCAGACACGCAACTGAGGTAATAATGCCTCCTAATTAATGATCATAATTCCTGTGATATTCCAAGAGCCAGACTGGAGCTTTTCTAATTAGCGTGAAGAAAATTGGTTTTCCCTTAAAACATGAAGAGGGATGTATGGGGAGGTGCTCGTGGTGAGCTCATACCTGTGAACACAGAAGGATGGGGGCAGTTTAGGACAATCAGTTTGGTCACCATCTCAGGGTAGTGTATGGCAAACAGCCACGCTATCGTTCCACCCCAGTCGTGGCCCACAAGGCAGCACCTGTTGTACCCTTTGAAGGAAAGCAAACACACACACACACACACACACACACACACACACACACACACACACACACACACACACACACACACACATTTTTCTTTTCATTAAAACTAAATCACATGGATATAGTTCTGAGATTAAATACTCACCCTATACAGATTTATAGTTTTTGCTTTAATGTCACACTTAAACTTTTCAGCTCAAACAATTTTCAATATGAGACACAGATAACCTCAATAAACACCAAATGCATCATTCAAAGGATTTTATAAATTATTATTTATTTATCAAGAGAAAACGCACTCAGCCACACCTGTTTTTCGTGTAACAGGATAATGATCTGAAGCAGAGCATGGAGTTAGCCTCTGGATGTCTCAACACCATAAAAACAAAATAAAGAGTTTGGAGTGGCCTAGTCAAAGCTTGAAACCAGAAGTTTACATACACTGTAAAAAAAAAAAAAAAAAAAAAAAAAGGAACATACCCCCTTTTTTTTCACTGTCTGACGTTAAATCAGAACAAACTTCTCTTCAAAATTATCTCTATTTGTTAAATGTCACAATAAAGAGAGACAGAATGTATAAGAGATTTATTCATTTATGTCTTCAAAATCAAAGGTTTACATACAGAATTACTGCTCTCTCTTTCGACCAAGTGTGTTCAAAATAGAGCCTGGAGGCCTTTGGCAGCCCCTGGACTGATTTTTGTGGCCCCTCAACCACAATTCAAGAATAAATCAAAATCTACTTACAAAAATGTTAGCTGCAACTGAAAGTGATCATCTTTTCCAAGCTTTCTGCTTTCTTTCTGTTGTCATGGTAACTAAGACCACATCTACTCATTGACTTATACTCTAAAGTACACCTTGGTGCAGTCACATCTGCTTTTAGTTGCTGGATTAAAACTTGGCT
Source organism: Anableps anableps (assembly GCA_014839685.1). Lineage (NCBI taxonomy): Eukaryota > Metazoa > Chordata > Actinopteri > Cyprinodontiformes > Anablepidae > Anableps > Anableps anableps. The sequence goes on from CM026070.1 coordinate 4,865,595, forward strand.
GAATACAGCAAGTGTTTTCAAATGAAGACTGACCTGGATCCTGTTTTTGTTGCTGAGAACAGATGAAATATTTCTCAGTTTTCATCAATCGAGGCCAAAATAAGCAAACTGGCCGCCTTTCATTTAACAAGGAAAACGTGCAAAAACAATCTGAAGTTTTGGATCTATGATCACATTCCGACAAAAAAAAAAATCTAATTGCTTTTTTTGTTTAATTAAATTAGTTCATGTTTAGTTTATTGTTGAGTAGGTAAAAAAAATCCCAACATTTTTGATTATTTTAGTTTTTGAATATGATATTTTCTTGGCTTGCAAGTACTTTTGAGCTGACGATTTTGGCCCACGTGACAAAAAGTTTGGACACCCCTGCTTTAGAAAATGAACGAAAGCTCAGATGAGGATGTCATAACTTTGGAAACTGGTTCCCTCATTGTTTAAAGAGATAGTAGTAATTCTGTATGTAAACCTCCGATTCTGAAGACATAACAAATAAGTCTGGCATAATGTTTCTCTCTTTATTGTGGCATTTAGCAAAAAGAAATAAATTTGATAATTCTAACTGAGCAAGAGAAGAACAAGAGAAGTTTGATCTGATTTAACTTCAGAGAGAGAGAAAAAAGATGTGTGTCTTTTTATGTGGGGGTATGTAAACTTCTGGTTTCAAGTGTAGTTTCAAAACTAGAAGAAATTTATAATGGAACAAACGCTTTTTCACAGAACAGCATTGGAAAGTGAAGGTCATAGTTTGCAGGTTAAATCTCCTACCCTAAAAGAACCTTTACTCTCTTCTAATTCATGTTTTTAATGACTGACAGCCTAAGCAGACCATGACAAAAGGATCAGTATGATCCCATAACTGTTCCAATCCCCACAGAGTAATCCCCAGTACAACCTGTCATAGACCCATTTTCACCTATTTATATGATTTAACCACCCATCAACACCGAGCTCACACATGCTTCACAGCAACTCAGCAAAGTCTCAACGCTGCTTCAGACAAATCACCAGCTGCTCATTCCCATTTAATGGAGAGAGCGCCTACTGCTTTGACTATCACCTTCTGTCACATTACAACCACAAAGCTTAATGTATTTTATTGGGATTTTATGAGACAGACCAACACAAATTAATAGTAGTAAATAACAATAAAGTAGAAGGAAAACAATACATTGAGTTCTACAGATAAAAAAATCTGTGTGCATTTGTATTCATAAACTTCCTGACAAAATCTACTTTATGTACCTTTTCTATTTAAAAGCCTATGGGGAAAAGTAAACCAATAATGTCTAAGACCATATTTAAAAAGAATAATGATGACTTGGAGTCAGGAAATGTGGAGGAAGCTGAAAACACATGTGAAGCTAACAAGGATGTAGCCATGGAGGCTATCCCAGCTAGCATGAAGGCTAATGCATGCCAACATAAAGACTGGACACACAGACCTGAAGCTTGCTTCCTCCGAACAGATCAAAAAGGATCTGAAAGAAGAATTGACTCTTCAAAAGACGGAACTAAAAAGAAGCTGGATGAATTTGGGATGGAACTACAACAGACAGAGGCAAGGATGGATGATTTGGACACATGAGTGTGCGAAGCTGAGGAATGGAATGCCACTATGAAGCCCATCATCCTCTACCCTCAGTGTGAGTCAAAAAACTAACACTACACATCATCTTGAACACACCATGGTAAAACACGGTGGTGGAAGCATCATGCTGTAGTGATAATTTTCTTCAGGTGGTCAGTGTTGAAAGAAATATGGATAAAGTCCTGAGAAAAAGTTTCACCTTCCAGCAGGATAATGACCCTAAACATACAGCCATAGCAACGACGGCATGGTTTAAATCAGAGCATACTCATGTGTCAGAAAGCCTGAGGTGCGACTTGAAAACTTTGTTTTAACTGAAAACCATGGTTCAATCCCTTATGCACTATTGTGTTTTGATTCATCAGATAACATCCCCCCCCCAAGAAAATACATTCCATTCCACATGAAAGAATGTGGAAAAAGTTCAAGTAGTGTGAATACTTTTACAACTCCCTAATGTTAAAAGACGTGAATTTTTCACAGTGGGTGTGGGTGATGCGTATGTAAAGGTTTCTGTAGTCTAGCTGCTGAGCAGATTACAGCAGGTATTGTCCAACCAGAGTCAGCTTTTCGCCGCTAAAGTGACCAACAAGCATGATTTGCACAGCAGGATGAATTATTGAGTGCTTCGCTCCTGACAGCCTGTGAAAGTAAGTGACAGTGACAGCAAGAACAATGCGGGAAGCTATTCCTACAGCCATCACTGGCTTTACTAAAACAGTGCTTTCTTTAATGTTTTACAAGGAATGTGCTTCAAAGATGCTGGAGAATATCACCAAGGGCTGAACTGTTCACTGGACTCAGATTAGAGAGAATACACTAGGCTAATAATGTCTGGGCCATCTTCAGCTACTTGACTGCTGCTGGCCTATCTGCAAATAGGATACCAACTGACCAGTACCAACCAGTAGCAGAGACTGATCCAGGTTTTGCAATACTGAGTTCCTTCTGGCTCTCTGGGGAGTTACTCAGTTTCTTTGGGGGGTTTTTCTTTCATACTATCAGAGAAATGCTGTGGTAAGGTAACAGCTGAGTGACAGTCAGTAAGGACACATCACTTATGAATGAGCCTCTCACCAAAACAGCCGAGGAGGCAGCATTCAGAGAGCTACAGTCATAATAAAAACATTGTATCCCATCTTTCAGTTCTGGGGGGGGCGGGGGTGTTGTATCAGGAAATACTCAAATGATCTGACAAATGAAATCTAACTTTAAGTTTACAAAAACACTCAACATTTTCTTTACTTCTTTACTGTCATTTAATGATGAAAAGCTGCATCTGGATTTGGCTGTGATGTCCACTCGTAGAACGATTGACAGCTGTCTTAAACGGGCAGTATTATGTATTTTACAGGCACATAGTGCCATTTTATAGCACAATCAAGTAATTATTTCACCTTCATTTGTTGTTAAAATGCTGTATACAAACATAACTGAAAAGAAATTTGACGACTTGAAAATAGCCCTCTGTCTCTTTAAGAAGCTCCTGCTCATTCCGACACTGCCTTCAACCTGTGATCACAACAATGTTTATCCATTACGCTGTTTACAACCGTTCTTTGGAGCGTTGGACAAAGAGGTAGTTTGTATGATAAGCTCAGCAGAAGCGCAGTTCCACCAGGTGTTTGCTAATTGCTGCTGCCGCTAGCAGCAAGCGTTTAGGCACCCCCGAATGGCTGCCACGGGAGATTAAAGGATTTCTCAGACATGCATGAAAGAATCAAAGCAGCAATTCAGGTATGTTTTTGATGAGGGAATAACATTATAATATGATGAAAAGCTCAAAAAAAGTCAATTTTACATAATACCACCCCTTTAAATGTTCTTCACTTTAAATAATTTTCCTCGCTATCGAATGATGGGCTTGAAATTCTTTGGAAGTATTAGAGGTTTTATAATTCTTCTCAGATTGATGTACAGCAGCAGTTGCTTCTCTAAGGTCATTGCCGGTGTCTTTCCCCTGTGACATCATGCATACCCCAGATCAGCAGAATCTCAGAACTGCTTTTATAGAGGTGGTCACACCTACTCAGGATGAGTTTATTAAGTGCATTTGTTTAGCATCCGCCGGCTGCTACTTTCTCTGTTCCATTGTGGTGTCATCTTTGTTCAATAAATGATTACAGTGCGCAGGGCCGGATTTGGAAGGATAAGGGCCCCTGAACTAGAGACAGTTTTGGTGCCCTATCCAAAAAAAATTTAAAAATAAGCATTTTACTCATTCAAATTATGGTACATTAATAGGCAGGCACAAACATCAGCAGGTTTAAAACATCTCATGTGAGATGGCTCCATGTTGGTCCCAAAAACATGTACTATGAGTTTAGAATTTTGAAATATTTGAGTATTGTATATATTAATAAAAATGTAACAATAATAAAAAAACAATTCCTATGGCCTATGAGTTTTATATAAGGTACAATGTTTGTAAGACTTGCATTCATTACAAAAACATTCTAAATTTTTGGGGCCCTGGGCTACTGCCCCAGTAAGCGCTTTCTAAAGTCCAGCCCAGACAGTATGGGATCTGTTGTTTATTGTTGCACACTTAAGTTTTCAATTTTAAATCATGTAGAACCAGGTGAAGATTCGAGGATCTTATGCACTGAAAGGTAAAACCGATGGGGTACTTTGTTTTTATGATGACTTTAACTACTTTTTATTTCCTAAAGCAGATATTTGCACTGTTTGTCTCATGTTAAAGGAAAAAAATAAAAATAAAATTAATGTCACTGGTTATTAACCACAGCCTAATTAGAATACACACAATGTCACAGCTGCTCCATTTTAAGTTTAATCGGCTTACTCTGTATATTAAAAATTAAATATTGCCACAAGCATGGACTACAACTAAAGAACCAATAAATGAACATAGCAGCACAATGTTGTTGTCGCTACTAAACCACTGTGGCCTTCAGCCTCTGTAATCAGCTTTATTTTTAGCTGCCTGCGACTGATTTGAAGGAGAAAACTTTAATCAACTCCCTGCAACCTAAACGCCCATTAGCCTTAAAGATGGTGGACAAATTGGGAGAATCCTTCTTGAAGCAGCCCTTCTGTAGTGCAGTGTAGCAAAGGTGTGTGTGCTTGCTAATGAATCTCATAAAATGAAACAATATGTCAGGGCTGGACATTGATGTACAGCTTGTGCCTCTTTAACTGGTTAAATAGTTGCTATAATCGGTTTATTGCTTTGAAATAAAACAAGACAAGCCACATGAGGGGACATCTGATGTGCTGAAAATACAGACAATTTGATGGTAACGAACAAGTAACGCGAACCACAGGAAAATCAGAAGGTGACCATTCAAATTAGATCAGTGTTCTTGTAGCTGCTGCAAAAGCAGCCGCTTTACACATTTGGTGACAGCTGTGAACCTGACTCTTCAACGACACTTCAAAGCTGGATATAAATAGAACCTTAAAAAAAAAGGAGTTAGAATAGGAGAACTGTGTTAGCTTGAAGAGTAAAAGGCATAAAGAAACAACTATTCTGGTCGGATAATTGTCAGATGATGGTGGTGTGCGAGGACAGCCTCAAGCTTGCTCCCTGCTAGTGTTAGGATGGAGTCAGCAGGCTGACTCACAGGAAGTTTGTCATGCTGTGCTGCAGGCCTGAGGGCTGTCCAAAGATTAGGGACTGATAAACAAGTTTATTTTTGACCTGAGACACAGTCACAACACCGTCCAGCCCTGTGGCTCATTTAAAGATTACAGGCACGTGCTTCTTACCCAGGTACTCCACGATGTCTTTCACGTCGGTGACCAGGTAATCGAGCTGGTAGCTCTCAGTGGAGAGCGGCAGGTCGGATTCGCCGTAGCCGCGCATGTCGATGGCCACCACGCGGAACTCACTCTTGAACTCCCGCAGCTGGTAGCGCCAGGAGAACCTGAGGAACACAGATGTACAGTCAGCAGCAACATTTTGATTCTGTCAGGGTTTCTACACAGTCTACACCAGTGGTCTGCAACCTGCCTTTTGGTATATCTGTACACTGCTTGCTCTCAGCTCAGAAAGATGAGACAAGAGCTGAACTTTTATTCAAATTCAAATATACTTTATTGATCCCAAGGGAATTTAAATGTTGTAGCCCATTTGATTAAAGAGTTATTATAGATGGTGATGGCTGTGGGCAGGAAAAATCTCCTGTAGCAGTCTGTTTTACAACAAATTTGAAGAAGCCTCTGACTGAAGACACTCTGTTTTTCTGTTTTTCAATGACAGTCAATGTGAAAATGTATGTGGTGCCAAACCAACACCCTGAACATACCATTCTCACTGTAAAATACGGTGGTGGCTGCATCATGCTGTTATGAAGCTGATATGAAGATAGAAAGAGCTAAGCACAGGGCAGTCCTGGAAGAAACCTGCTAGGGGCTGCAGAAGACTTGAGACAGGGGCAGGGTACACCTTCCAGAAGGATAACAACCCTAAACATACAGTCAGAGATACAATGGAATGGTTTAGATCAGGGGTGTCCAAAGTGTGGCCTCGGGGCCATTTGTGGCCCTGGAATGATTTTGTGTGGCCCCTGAGTACAATTCAAAAATAATACGAATTTAGCTCCCAGCACAGGTGGTTGATGCAGATGGAAGCTTTTTATTTTTAATTGTGGCAGAAAGATTACAGACAAATTGAAATCTTACTAAAATACAGTATTCATCTTTAAATAACCACACTTTTGCAAGGAGCAAATCTATCCAGTTCCAAACACAGAGTGACCTAAATCCTGCTTTTATTGCTCTGAACAGACTCAATTTTTGCTATTTTTTCAATAAACATCTGGCAAATATTTCTTTTAACAGGGCAAATCTGCAAAACCCTTCTTAAGTTTTGGCTCTACAATAGTCTACACATCTCTTTGCAACAAAAAAAAATCTGATTACTTCATTTGTTTAATTAAACTATTACGTTACCAAGTTGGTAAAACAAACAAACAAACAAAAAATGTCACAATATAAGCTGTTATTAAAAATATGACATTTTAATATGCCTCAAGTCCTTTTGACTTGACGATTTTGGCCCATGTAACAAAAAGTTTAGACACCCCTGGTTTAGATTAAAGCATATTCATTGGTAAGAATGGTCCAGTCAAAGTTCAGACCTGCAGTACACATGAAATGATTGATTTGGGAGGGCTGAATACAAGTACATGGGACACTTTTTGATTATAAATCCTTTTCCTGCCACCTCACTGCTGTGCAGTACTTCGTGTTGATTTGTGGTAAAATGTTAAAAATGTTCAAGGGTTATGAATATTATTGTAAGGCGCTGTATATACTGCTCTGTTTTTCTAAAAGAAAATGAACAGATTTCAAAAAGGACGAGCTACATCTTTCTGACCACCTTCAGGTCAGTTCATCATTCCAATCAGGAAAATGGAGAGTGAAGCAGAAACAGCTCCTGTCTACTGTTAAATTAATCCCTTTCCGGCCCTCAGTCTACATAACATGCTACAGATATGGACAGGCTTACAGCTCTTTGGCCCCAGTCCAGGACACAACGCTCAACATCGTTTTTTTCCCATTTCAGGATAAGGAGATATTGAAAGCTGTGGACCCCCCCCCCCATGCCAAACATAAACCATGTTTGTGAAGAAGGCTGGCATGAATTTCTGCTGAAATCAGAATGCAGATATTTAACAGTGCTGCAGCAACCTTACAGTGAAGAAATGTTACAGTCAATACATGTTGTATGCAAAGCACAGAGCAACTGCATAAATATATTCTTAATGTTTGCAGCTGGGTCCAGAGTGGTGCTCTTACTATCCCACCTACCAGAACTCGGGGAAGCCGTGCAAAAACAGCATGAGGGGCTTTCCTCTCTCCCCAGCAGCGACATAGTGGAACCGAAGGCCAGATTCCTGCAGGAAAGACGCACAAATAAAACCTGGGCAGACAACCTTCCCAACAGCCACAAAATACCAACTCAGCACTTCCTGATTTACAGCAGCTCGAGTGTAAAACTGAGAATCAGCTAATGTTAAAGCTTTGAACACACACACCTCATAATGAAATAAAGCATGTCACCTGCAGTAAACGTGTTTCTTCATATTTCATGGAAAAGATCAATAGGACTTTGACATAGGATAGATGCCAATACACAACACAAAAAAAATCATGACCGTGATAAATCTGTAAGCAGCTCCTTATGGTTGCATCCTGTCTTTGCATTTACCTCTCAACCGTGTTGCATGGGTTACCCTTAATCACTTTACATCCACTTTAACCTATGCCTTTGATTATTCCATGATGCTTGTTGTCAGTTGCAGGAGAAAGAGTGGTCACTAACCAATCAGAAGTTCCACTTTTTGATCATCTGTGTCCCTGATCCACCTGTCAATGCCTCTTTGAGTGAAAAAGGGAATGTCTGTAGTTGCCATATCAAACTGTATGATTTATGGTCTTAAAACATAACTTTAAAAAAATATGATACATGCTGAGATCTGTCTACACCTAGTTGGGACCAAAACAGAACGTTTTAGCCTACCTAATGCTATGAGAGGCAACAAACTAACACTTTTTACATCACTCTGAACACACCACTCTCACTGTTAAACACTGTTTCAAAATTTTGTTCAGAATTCAAGGGAAGACAGATGGAGCTAAATACAGGGCAATTCTGGAAAAAAGTATTTAAGAGGGTGACAAAGACTTGAGTCTAAGTAAGAAGTTCACCTTCCAGCTGGATGATGACCCTAAACCAGTGGCGCAAAAAGTGGGTATAAACTATATGCAATGCATAGGGGCGCTGCGCTAAAGGTTCCGCCAAAACGATGGCGGAAAATCATTCCTTGTCCCGAACTGTTTTCATGTGAATCGTGTTGTTGTCTGATGACAGGGAGCTAAAGATGGACAGGCCGAAAAGAAAGCTCTCGGGGGCAGAGAACAAATATGCTGTGGGGATGAAAAAAAAGCTTTTCAAAGTGGTTGACAGACAGCAGGTAAATTATTTCAGTCTATTAAAAGGAGGCTTGCAAATATTCAGGTTAGCTTAAGTTTCAAGTAAAATGACAGGTCATTGTTGTCTTGTAACTCTGTGCTGTAGTTACAGGTGTATAGGGCTGCTAAGTGTTGGCATTCAGCTCAGAAAGTGGTAGCTGCGCCCCTGCCCTAAACATACAGCCAGTACTGTGACAGAAGGGTTTAGAACAATTGAAAATTGCTGTTCACAAATCGTCACTACCTTAACGGGCATATTACATAAAGTCCCTGCAAAATACATTATCATATGAGGTTGTAAGGTGACAAAACAAAGGATAATCCGAGGGGTGAGAATACTTTTGAAAGGTATTGCATAAATGCAGCTCAAACATTTGAACTAGATTCAACTGTTTGCAAAAAAACAACAACAACAACAAAAAACAAAACAAAACAAAACAAAACAAAACAAAACAAAGCAGGTTGAGGAACATGATATACACTATCTCTGCTGCAGCGCTTCTACATCAAAAACAAACCTCCAGACAATGATCTCTGCACGAGCAAAACTAACATGGGATGCTGGTCACGGAACACCACGGACGGGAAAATCATGTTTATGAACCATAGCAGTGTCGTTAACATCAAACTGGAGCCTTACCCTTACCTCAATGCACTTTTGTGCAATAACCAGTAGTTTCATTTTACTGCTCTCTGCATTTTGTATTTTTCACTTGAATGTAGTCTGTAAACTACAGATCAGTGTTTTATTTTAAAAACATCAAAGACATGAAGCACTTCTTTGGGTAGAACTGCTCAACGGATTATCAACAAAGTCCCCGATCAGCGAGTTAAAACACCGTCAGTAAACACCGTCTGCAGCTGAATCCCGAGTTCCTCTTGTACTTGTGGGGGGGAATGTGAAAACTCTCCTACTCACAGTATGTTTTTGTGGAAGAAGGATTTAATGACCAACATACTAAATTACATAATCGTTTAACACATCCTGTAGGTTGGTGGTTGGAGGCAGGCTGCAGCTCCGCTGCGAGCAGAGAAGTGAGGCGGAGGAGCTGTTCTTTCAGCACCACCACCTGAGCTCCGCCAAATCAACAGCACAACAACAGACGCTTCACGATTTGGCTCAACAGAACCAGGCCCTGTCCGGCTCGTCACGACGCGACGCGGCGAAAAAAAGAAAGCAAGAAAAAAAAAAAAAAAAAAAAAAAAAAAAAAAAGATGTGGGAGCACACGTGAACACACGCGCGAGGGACTCAAACACAATGAGTTCCAGCCCATGCGCGAGACAACGCGCGTGTCTTACCTTGATCCTAACATAACAATGAGTTCCCAAGGACGTGTCATTCAGACAAGCCGGGGGAGTTTCACGGATCCCCCACTGGAAGGTTGTTGTCGGCCTCAGCACGATGTTCCAGCAAAGTTTCAGCAGGGCTGCGGTGGTGCAGAGGGCACAATAACCGTAGATTAACGACCAGTACCCCCAAACTCTGATTTTCAGCGCAAGTCTGATTAGAAATAACAGCAAGTTGTTAAGGACTCTCGCCATTTTCGCATTGCCGCAAGAAATCAATCCAGGTCGCTTTGCCTATTGATTTCCTTCCTTTAAACTGCCGCTGGTGTTAAACCACAGCTCCGGGGGAGGGGTTGGGGGGGGCCGTTGTCTCGCTACCAGCTCATACGCACGACTGTCTGAAGGGAGGGTCCCGACAAACGGCTGAATGGGACGGTTGCACGAGCATCACGTCAGATGTCACGCTTGCGTGTGACAGCGGCGGTGGTTTAGCGGGGCACGGTGCTGACCGAGACGACGGACCGAATGTCAACCGATAGCCCGTTCGTGGCGGAGTGTTCTGGAGTTTTCTTTGTTTTCATCACAGCTGAGAAAAGAAGGCGCTGTTTTAGGGTAGAGAGAAAGTCCAGAAAAAAATAAAAATCACTGCAAAACGCGATGGCGTCACCTCGCTGCTATGGTAACAACGCCGCAATGACAACACAGCCTGCGTGCTTGGAATACAATCAGCTACTCTGAATTTATCAAGTTATTTTCCAAATACCTCACCAGGTGGTTTCATATATAAGCTATGAAATAATGATATAGGTTGTAATATTCTATTTGCAATAATGACAGTTATTATAATTATAATTATAATTATTAATAGCACCAGTCTCATGGCCCTGTGATCCAAGTCTTTTGTACAATAATGGGCTGCTCTCAGTGGTCAGTGAATTCCAGTGTAGTACCATGATAGAATGCCACATGGCACACAGGTCAGCTTCAGATAAAGACGAGTGTGTGGAATTGGTTTCCATGGTTGAGCACTAGCATCCAAGCAGTGTTCTTTGGAGTGTTGGACAGGTCTGCTTACAAAGCAGGTCCATAAAGACAAGGATGAGCATGTCTGAGGAACTTGAAAGGCCTGCAAAGAATCCTAACTTCAACCAGATAAAACTTTGTGAATTATAGTAAAGACTAGGAGCCAGATCTTGTCATCCACCATCAGTGTGTTACCTCACAAATGGGCTCTTGAAAAAGAATAACATTCTCATAAACACACTCCGAAACCTTGGGAAAAGCCTTCCCACAACAGATGAAACTGTTAGTTTCATACGTGGCCTGACATCATATTAGACCCTGTGGATTAAAAATGGAATGTCCTGCAAGTTCAAAAATGAAGACTTTTAAAAATAGTATTAAAAGACATAATACAGATGATCTTGTTTTTACTGGGCTCTAAAATTATTTAAAATTCTAATCTCTAAGTATATAAAAAGAAAAGGACTCCACACAGTTTTATTCAGCAAAGATTAGGGCAAAATGGAAACGCTTTGTGTGAGAGAAACAATCTCAACTTTGCTTAAACCTAAATTTGCCAGGATTATGAGTAACTCGGGCTTAATTGTAAATACCCAGTAAAAAGTATTTCTTTAGAGCGTGTACCAGACCAAACAGCAGACATTTACACTTAGGAGTCATTTCCATGTAAAGTTCCAGTTTGAGATACAGGATTCAGTCCAACGAGTTGTAGTTCATGTTTTTGTCAGTGGATCCAATATAAAACTAGAGAACGCTTAAAGAATGGAGGAGTTCGGAGTCCAAGAAAGAACTTGGCAGAAGTGGAGCAGAATGTAAATTAATGATCAGACTCAATCATTGGCCAAAGAAGACTCATTAGTGAAAAATAGCTTTATTTTGTTAATTAAAAGAAAACCTTTTTAAACATATACAAACAGCTTGGAAGATGTGCTACTATTGTTCCCAACTGCAGAACAGTCAAAACTGTATGTATGACCAAACAATGCAGTGCATGTACAGTTAACATTGTAATAATAGCCCAGCAAAAAGGACCTTTGATAGTAAATCCTTAAGCTGGGAATCTTTTGAACCCTATTCCATTATTCTACATATTACTGTAAAGCAGGAATGTATGATGCATGTGACTGAAACAAACCAGCGCTCTGACTCAACTTTGCATTTCTGAGGGGAAAAACAAACAAACAAAAAAACAAACAAACAAACAAAAAAAACAAAAACAAACTTCCTGTAACAATCTACTGAAGGGAATGGATTAAATCCAAGAACTAACAGAACATAGCATTTCTGACAAAAACGCAGGAAACTGTAGAATGATGAATAAGAACGCCGGAAATGCGAGTTCAAATAATGACAGTGCAATAAATCAGTGCAAATATCAAATGCTGACAGAAGGTTCCGTTTGCATTTTACCTTTTACACATCTCCCACCTATAGTTTAACCTTTTAGGATCTGCAACTAATTTCAGGTTGTTTCTTGCCTCAAGTCAGAGAGAACATCTCACAATGTTAAATCTCAGGACAACAGAAGAGCTTTAAGTTAGAAGTTTAGTTTAGAGTTTCCTTATTTAGTCCAGGTCAAGTTCAAATGAGGTCATGATCTCCCGCTGCATGGTCATGTCAATACAAGACATCTATACGAAGAGAAAACGCAAAAATAAGAACAGTTAAAACAGCATTAATGCCAAACAGCAGAAGGGAAAATGTTCCAGAGTGAGAAACAGCAAAGTGTACTAACAGCCTCACGCCTGCGACGTTCCTGCTCTTTCCTGCGGGCCATCTCTCGATCTTTATCCACAGAAAACGGTTGGCTTTGGGCCTTTGTTTCACTTTGAGACCTCAGCTGCTCGACACGTCTGGGAGTGTCCAATCCAGCCTCCGGGCAGATGCTCTCCAGCAAATCAGGATCCTCTTTAATCTTCTCAGGAGGTTGATCTGTTTTACACAAGCCTGGAAGGCTGAACAAGAGAAGGTCTGAATCACAGGAACACCAAGAACTGAAAGCATTTACCTAAATTCATTTAAATGTGGAACACATAAAACAGAGTTTGTGTACACCTGCTCTTTTCAGCGGGCTCCATCATGCCGTTTACATCCGATGCCTTCTTCTTCTGGGCTTTTTCCCGTTCCTCCTTTTCCATGGCGGCCTTACGGAACATCTGGAAGCTCTCTTTAGAGGCCTTGATAGCAGCTGGAGTGACCGACTGCCTCACTAGTTTTGCCCAAGACTCAGCATTTTTCAAGAAAATGTCCTGATGAAGAAGAGTGACCGAATTCATCTGAAGTGATCTTTAAAATATAGATTTTATTTGCATCCATGTTGATTTCTGCTGTAAAGCCATCCTATCCATTTCTCAGCAATAGAAAGTTAAAAAAAAAACAAACAAAAAAAAAAAAAAAAACCCAAAAAAAAAAAAAAACCAGAAGGAATAAAGTGAAACATTTCCAACCTTTTTAGGAATTTGGGATTTTTCCTCTTCAGCAGATTTACATGTGGTCTGGCTGAGAGGCGGATCGTTCGCCTGACTCTCAGGAAAATCCTCAGGGTTTTGGAAATCTGTCAAATAAACTTAAAAAAAACAACAAAAAAAAACAAACAAAAAGGTTTGTTAAATAACTCACTAAACTGAAAATGAAGTGAGATCAGACAATCAAGGAACTTACTGCCACCCATCTCTTCTTTGAACAGCAATGGACTATCTGTGAGAGGGGACAGCACCGGGCCCTGATAAAGGAGACATTCAGGTTTTATACAGAAGGATCCTGATGCTGAACACCCGAGCTGATCTATTCAGAAACAACTCTTCCTAATCTTCACACCTGGACATTTTTACTCCAGCGAGTTCCCTACCTCCAGAAAGACCTTGATCGTAATGACAGCATCAAACCATGAACACAGAAGAACACTATAAAGACTGCACTTTACATAGCTAGAGTTGAGGCCATGGTTTAATTCTGATTCAGCATTCAATGCAAAAATGTAATTATAATGGAACTGGACATTATTGGATAGTCATTCTACAGTTAAAACCAGAAGTTTACATACACCTAATGTAAAGACACGTGTATGTTTTTTAGATGAGAAAGTCAGAAGAAAACAGCCAAGATATCAGGAAGAGAACTGTGGAGCTCCAGTCTGGTTCATCCATGGGAGCAATTTCCAGATGCTTGAAGGTCCACGTTCATCTGTTCAAACAGTTACACGCAAATATAGACATGATGGGAATTGTCCAACCATTATACCACTCAGGAAGGAGATGGGTTCTGTGTTGTAGAGATAAATGTGTTTTGGCCCCCCAAAAATTCCATAGAACTTCAGAAACCTCAGAAATGATTTCTAAATAAAAGGTTTAGTAACAACCTGGAGCTGCTAAGTTTTCCATTTTACCTCAAATCTGGCAGCAGCCCAGTCTGGCAGCACTCCAGGAGAAGCCATGGGGGATAAAAGCGCAGACAAATCTGCCAATGGTAAATTACATCATTCCTACAAACTTTAGAAAAAATGTTTACTTGAAAATACAAGACAGAAATCAGCCCTAAAGCCAGAACCGACCAATCAGGAAATTCCTCCTAAAACTTGAGAAGCTAAAGAAAGCTTTACCTTGAGGGGAGATGGGCAGCTCATCATAGAAGTGGCCTGGAATTTGCTGAGTTGGATCAGTTTTAGTTTCTGGAAGTGTGGACTTCAGGGGCTGTGAAGGATGACGAGTTCTCATCGAGGCCTTCGTAGCATGTCTGATCTCCGATACCCGCTTATTGCTGAGATTGTGCGTCACCTTTAATTTGAGGATAAACATTCACCACTGCTGCATTCTAGAATGGATGAATGAAAATGTGTCAAAATGTGTCGTGTTTTTACCTTTTGGTGCACTTTTTCACAGGGATCTTTAGACTTTTTCTTTAGTTTTGGCACTGCAAAAAACCCCCACAAACATCAAGCTTTACAGTCTGTTAGGTTAAACATGGGATTGAGAGTGAAGGTCAGCCTTGAGGCTGAACAACAACGTTTTCTATGCTGATATTTGTTACCCAGGATAAGCAGCTGTACATTCCACCCTGCTAGAGTCACATAAGATGGCAGCTCGTTACATCTCTGTTACATAGCAGGTTTTTTATTTTATTTAGATTTTTCTTCCCTATTCTTCCCAATCACAACAGCCCAACGAATCGCCATATCAAAAGCTTAAATAAAACCCAAACAGTAACCTCAAATCCCTGATTAGCTAAAAGAAGAGGCATTATGGTTGCAGAGCAGCAGCAAAGCAAACGCTTTAAACTTCAGTTTCTTCCATCAAGCATAATGAGAAATGCAGGATATCTTGCAAATAATATGCACAGCCTTGAAACTAGGGGTGGGCATTTATCATACAATTAATCATTTATTGTGATTTTTTTTTAAAATCATAAGAATTTTGGCTTATCGTCATCTCGATAAATTTCAATTATTGAGGTTAAATAAATTAAAAAAAAAAATTATTATTGTAAATGTTATTTTTTACAATTTTCTCCACTATTTTTCCAAGAGAGCATCAATAAAAATCAGTAAATTCAAAAATATAATTAAATGCTGTTACTGTGTGCAAATTAGTGATCTAAATCTCACTTCCTTAAGAAAGTGGCCTGAAGAAACCTGTTTCAAATACGAATGTTTTCCAAGTATTTGTGTTTGTGGTGCTATGAATGCAGTGCCATGCAGTCACAGCCACAATTACCTAAAAAAAAAAAAAAAAAAAAAAAAAAAAAAAAAAAAAATAGTAAACTGTTTTTTTTTTTTTTTTTAAAATCAAAAAATTATAATCGTTTTCACAATAGTACCATAAAATATTGTGATATCGCCCACCCCTACTTGAAATGCTAATAAACACTCAGCCAGAGTACGAGGAATACAACATGTGACATGGGATTCTCATCACAATGTCTCTCTGCCGAGTTTCGGAACAACATGAGCAAACTGATTTGAAAGGAGCGGCAAATGCAACGGAGGTGGATTAGCCGTGCTCAGAAACAACAAATGATTGTTTCCGAGACATGCCACTGTGAAACATCTCTGCAGCACAGAACTATTAGCTAGAAGTTTCCATCCATATCATCTACCGACAGAGTTCATTAGTGATGCCTTTGCAACGGTTTAGATTCAGCAATCAGCTGAGCTACACAACACTAATGCATTTGTGGCCAGAGCTGTTGATTTTAACCATCTCTCTCTCTTCTACATTTCTATTGTTTCAACATATCAACCGTTACAGGGAAATGAAACGGATTACTTTCAGTGACCTAAATAAAAACAGATCAAAAATGGTCAAAAAGCTACAGGCAGGATTAAGTTCTTGTCCAGAGAAAACGGCAGAGATGAGCATAAGCAAACAGGATTTCACACCTTTGCAGCCACAGAAACACCGTAGCTCACAGACTCGACTCTTTGGTAGGGCTGCAGGATATTGGAGAAAACATTCATTTGCCATACATTTGTTGGATCTTGCAGTATGCCATTAATTCAACACACATTTCCCTCACTAAAATAAAAATCAGATAAGGGCAGCAAGATTTCAGGCCATAATAAATTATTGGCATGCATACAGTGAAATCACTGCACTTGATATAGAATAGACCAACCACCAAATATTCCACCCAAGAACACCTTTGGAAAAGCAGTTGATGTAATCTGCAGCTCTTTTCTCATTAATCATAAAAAGTACCGGTGGTCATAGCAGTGGTAGCATCGTGGTCAACAATGTTCTAAATGTAACAATTAAAAAAAAAAAAAAAACTACATTAATATGACATTCATGCGAATGTTTGTATGTAAACTTTCTGACCCAAATATATGAGATTCACCACTTCCTACATTAAAACATGAGCGTTGGATCAGTGTCCATGTTCAGAGATTAAAGGTGTAACTCAACTTTGACTTTTGCTTTTCCAAATAAAACAGTAAACACAGCTTTTGTTGGTGTTTTAGTTGTTTTGCAGGTGTCGTGCTGAGCTTCATACAGTAGGGAAAGTATTTGATAAACTGATTTTACAAGTCTTCTCCACTTACAAAGAAGGGAGAGGCCTAGAAATTTTGTACGTACACCTCAACTCAGAGACATAATCTAAAAAAAAAAATATTTAAATAACCAATTTTTAAACAAACAATTAATTAGCATTTTATTACAAGAAATAGAATAGGTTGACACCTACCAACCAGCAGGAACTCTGGATCACAGTCCTGTTAGTTTTCCCTATCCTCCACTCATTACCTGTATTAACTGCACCTGTTTGAAGTCGTTACCTGTATAAGACACCTGTCCACACAGAATCGACCACACTCCAACGAGGCCATCAAGACCAAAGAGCTCTCTCAAGACACCATGGACAACATTCTCCTGACAATGACCTGCATTGACCTGACAATGACCTGCACAAGCTGGGATGGGTTGCAGGCCAACAGCTTAGTGAGAAGATTAGAAAATGAAGGAAACTCAAGATGACCATCGAGCTCCCTCAGACTGGGGCTCTATGCAAGCTCTGGAAACGTAGAGAAAGATGAGAGGTCAGCCCAGAGCTACCCACCTGGTTGTCGGCAATGACCTGAAGCTGAGCTGGAACCATAGTCTAAATGGTTACCATAGGAACACACTATGCTGTTGTGGATAGAAAGGTCCTCCTGCTCAAGCCAGCACATATCCAGGCCTGTCTGAAGTTCGCCAGTGACCATCTGGATGATCCAGAGGAGGCATGAGGGAATGTCATGAGGTAAGGTGAGACTGAAATAGAACTTCCTTCTCCAAACATTCCCCGTGTTTGGAGGAGGAAGGAGTAGTACAATCCCAAGAACCGTGAAGCATGGGTTATGGAACGCTCATGCTTTAGGGGTGCTTTTCTGCAAAGGGGACGACTGACCTGTATTGATAAGAGGATGAGTGGGGCCATGTATCACCAGCTTTTGGGAAACAACCTCTTTCCCTTAGAAAGTTTCTAGACCTAAACCTAAAAAGTCTTTGGAAGGAGATGAAAGTGCCAAGTAACAGTCCAGAAACCTGAAAGATCTGGAGAAGATGTGTATGGAAGAGTGGGCCAAAATTCCTGCAGCAGGAACTGGAAACTTTGACAAAAACTACAGGAAAAGACTGGTGTCTGGATCTTTAAACAAAGTGTTTATTTTAAATTACATCTAATTCTCATGTAATAAAATGCTAAATATTTAAAACTCGTACAATGTGGTGGCTTTTTTTTTTTTTTTTTTTAGACTGTCTCACAGTTGAGGTATCTGATGAAAATTATAGACCTCATCTCTTTTTAAGAGGGGAAACTTGAAAAATTTGTATCAAATACATATTTTCCCCAATGTAGTACTTGTCCAATGCTGTGGGCAAACAATGCATTACTCCCACCTTGTGGTAGAGTTGTATTGCTGCTATTACTAAGACAATCAAAAATAAAGCCTTCTATAATCTAGCAAGATAATGTGCTGTCACTGTTCAACAAAAAACAGCAGTCAACTCACTAACTTATAGCTAAGTCATTTATATCCTTAAACTGGTTAAAGTTGAGTGACAAACACCAAAAATGGAAAAAAACCTAAAATCTGATAATTACGATCGTAAAAAGGAGGGGAAAAAACAAACAAACAAACAAAAAAAAAAACTAGAAAAAGTTAAATGAAAAGAATTTTCATAAAAAAAAACTTATACTAAAAAAATTTAAAAAACAAGGCAAAAAAGTAAGTTTCCAAACATCTTGTGAGGGGAGGCAAGCTGAAAATAATTGAACATGCAGTGCAGCTCAAACACTCAAAAGTAGAGTATACAGTGAGGGGGAAGCTGTGGAGAGAAGCCAACCTGAATCCGAGTCACTGCCATCACTAGAGCTTGAGCTGCTAGCGCTGCTGCTGCCAGAACTGAACGATGAGCTGCTGCTTTTGCTGAAGGGTGACTGGCGGCTGTGATTAGCAGAGACCTCAACTTAAACAGATTACAAAAAGTATTTTTAAAAACCTCAATTCTTCAAATTAGGAAGCACATAAAACATGTTGAGCTGATCCACTCCTACCCAATGACTTTTGTTTCTTCATGTGCTTGTTGTTATTGCTGATAATTAATCTTTTTCCACCTTCCTTTGTTTTTTCGGTCTTCACTCCTTTGGGAATCAATGACTTTTTTTCTAATGCACAAAACACATAAAAGTCTTCAAACAGCCACTAAGCTGTGGAGCAAATTAATTAAGTATATTCAGCTGCTAGGTGCTGATGGAGTAAAGCTTGAGCATTAGAGGAGGTGAGGTACACTTACTGTTTCTGCTGTTGTTGCATTTACTGAGACTGGCTGCCACAAACTGCTGCAAGGCTCTGAGAGTGGAAGTTTTGAGCTTATCAAAGTCAACTTCCACCTCCCCAGATTCAGCCGTTTCTAAACACGTCTCCCTGCTCTTGATGAGGTTCAGCATCTCGATCAGTTTTTTACTGGGCAGCTTGTTAATGTCTGTTTTTAACTGCATCTTCTCCTGGTCACTCGGTGGTATCGATCCAAGCTCACTGCATTTTGCTGGGACTTCGGTGTTGTGGGGATTGCCTCCATGCCTGCAAACACAAAACACCATTGCAGGTTATCTTGAGCTAGTGTTGGCTGTAGGGTTGAAAACAAACTAAAATAAGTGAGATTTTTTTGTTTCGCTTACAGAGAAGTGCTTTTGCATTTCGAAATCATTTGTACTATGGTGTTGTACTTCGCAGAAACGCTCTTTAGTCGAGAAAGGCCCTTTTCATTGGTTCGTTTTTCCTTTTTCAGCTTCTCTTTCTTCTTAGGTTTCATCAGAGGATCTTTGGTGAGTCTTTTCAACTGATCGCTGACAGCTTTCAACTGCCAACATACCCAGAAAATGAAGAAAAGCAGGTGAAAATGTATTGCAATTGTGCTTGTGTGATGCCAACCTTCTCTTCCAGATGAGCCAGCTGCATGGCAACCTCATCTGATGACCTCTCCGACTCAGAGGAGTCGTTGCTCGGAGAACTCTCAGAGGTTGAGGGACTTCCAGCTCTGTTCGACTGCCTGTTTTCGGCACACTGGAGAGAGATGGAACACCCTTCTGGCTTTTGGGGAATGTTCATGTAGCGGGCTTCAAAAACCTCCTGTTGAAATAATAAAAATAAACTGCACAAACAGAGAATGTGTGTGGCCGATCATTTCTTTTTGGTAAACCTTCTTGGCAGTAAATCTTACACTGTTAGGAAGCGTCTGTATGTCCCCTTAAAGCTGCAGTATGTAACTTTTATGAAAAATGTTTTTCACATATTCGTCAAAATTATCATTATGCCATGACAGTATAATATAAGAAAGATAATCTGTGAAAAAACAAACAAAAAACAAGCTCCTCTGCCTTCTCCCAGTACTAACTGCAGAAATACATTATTTCAGTCAGAAACAAGCAATCGGGGCCAGAAGGAGGGTTTAACGCTGTCAATCATCCTTGTGTACCTCGCATGTGTGAGCATCCTCCCCGCTCACACACTCCCTCTTGCTCTCTGCTGAGCTACAGCTGGTTCACCACAACATAGCCAGCCATGAATGCTAAGGCTAGTTAGCATGGCCACCCATGACGGCAGATAAACAGTTTTCCTGGAATGGTAAGTTGTGTCCTCACCATTAGCACATTTAGCAGCGCGAACACAAGGTTGACTGACTGATCGGGAGCAGCGTATTTCTTTAGACAGCAATAGTAACTCAGGGAGGAGGTGAAGGAGCTCGATCTTTTTGCAGATTTTCTGTCTCATACCATACTGTCACGACATGTCAGTTTTAACAAATATGCAAAAAACATATTTTGTGAACGTTACATACTGCAACTTTAAACTGTGTCAAACTTTGCTGCTCAACCCATGAATGCATTTTCTTACTGAGGCAAGTACTTGGGTTGCACACATGAAGGAAGACTTTGCAAATCTTTTCTGCCAAGACCAAACAATGTCAGGGTACGTCACATAAGCAGTAATGCACCAATACTGAAATGCAGTTCTCTGATTGGATCTAATTTTTTTTTAAAATTATAATAGTAAAATAAATAAATAATTCAGTAATTGGAAAAACTAGCTTACTCCTGCTGTTTAACACAGTTCCAAAACATCACTGTTTAGGAAAACTTAAAAACTGCCTCTACCCAGCAATTCAGAAATGCAACTACAACTATATGCTTTTTACATCTACATGCACTTGGCTGGCATGCACTCAAGCACCTCTAACTCACCTGGCACAATAAATTACCCCACAACTCTAACTTTTACATATTCACCATTAAAAATGGTGAATGCCTGTAATATTTGGCTGTGGTTCTTATAAACACTAGATACTGTGCCGTGGTAAAACAACTTAACAAGTGACAACTGAAAAGCAACTCATTGTCTAAATAATAATTTCCGACCTATAGTGTGTTGGTCAGCAACACTGATGAAGCATTTCTAGCTTTAACAATTTGTGCAATTGCCAAAAAAAAAAGCACCTAATACAGCATGCCAACTAAAGTGATTTTCACATTTTCCTCACATTAAAACCACAAAATAGAATTGTACTGGAATTCTAAGTGACAGAGCAACTGAAACTAGCACATTATTGTGAAACAGAAGAAAATGCATGGTTCCCAAGACAAGAATTTGGTAAGTGCGAGACAAACTGTATTCAGACTCCCAAAATCAATAATGTCTTCTACAAAAACTTCAATAAAATTTACTCAAATTTAAATTCTTCATATTTTGTTAAAAAACAACAAAGGGTTTAAATCTGAGGGTCACACCTTAAATTAGCTAGAAGGAAATGCACACCTGCAATTTTTTAGCCATGTAGACCACATCATGCGACGGTGGATTGTATCTATAGCAGTTTGAAAACATTAGTCGCACATCAGCGCCGAACTCCTTGGCATCTCCATACTCTTGCTGATCCATTTTTTTCTAGAGAGAAAACATGTGTCAGAACAAACTGACTTTTTAAATGTGTTACATTATATGCTTTAAAAAGGGGCAGTAATATGTAAAATCAAGTTTTTTTTTTTAGCTTTACATCATGTTATAATGTTATTCCCTCATCAAAAACATACCTGGAGCGTTAATTTGATTCTTTCATGCATGTTTGAGAAATCCTTTAATCTTCCTTGACAACCATTCAGTTGTGCAAAATGTCCAGATGGACCTACCTACCACCACCTTTGAAACCCAGCTCCTCCTTAGAGCTGCAGTTTCCAAGTTTCCGCCTCACAGAGCACCCCTCTCTCACTCAGCCCCTTCAGACTAGCCAGCATCAATTAGCAAACACCTGGTGGAACTGCGCACCTATTGAGCTCACTATCCTAACTACTTCTCAGTGCAACGCTGGTAAAAACGTTGTTAAAGGGTGAGCTGTTGTGATGACTTCCTGAAGGTGGAGTTTCAGAAAGAGCAGGACTTTCTTAAAGAGACAGAGGCCCAATTTCAAGGTGTTAAATTAGGAAGTCAAATTTCTTTTAAGTCATATTTGATATATACAGCATTTTTGTAATTATGAAAGGTGATACAGCTACTTGATTGTGCTATAAAATGATTCTATCTGCCTGGAAAACACATAATACTGCCCCTTTAAATATTCTGACGTCTCAGTAGTTTTACCTTGATGCTGCTCAGGTCCATAGGCTGTTTGATGATGTCGTGGTAGTCATGCAGACCCAAAGCCACTGCATCCACCGGCGTATAAAAGGGCCAGGCATAGGCATAGTGTCGTTTTGAGAGCATCTCTTTCAGGATATTGTTGCAGTACCTGAGCTGTTCAGACATTCTGACCCTCTTGTCCTCAAAATCAGGTAAATCCTTCTTAGGAGGCTTGATGGGCCTTCCGTTGCTTGTTCTGAAGAACAATGTAGAAGGCACGGAGGGTTCCTCATCGAGGGACACCTCACTGTTTGTGAAAACAGAGGTGGTGGATGTTGCAGAGTCAGCTTTCCTCTTCAAGTTTTTTTTAATCTGCATATTGAGATAGCAGAGGGGGCAGAGTATTGTTCACTGAAGCACACAAACACATTCAGGATTAATTTCTCATAACCAAACCTTACTGTTGTGTGTGTTTTTGCAGAGAGTTGATTGAATGGGTTGATCTGAGCCACATCAGGAGGAATGACTGTTACCATCTGCTGGAGAACAACGTCTGATACACCAGATTTCTTTACTGCATCTGCTTCCAGGAAAGGAAATTAAAAACATGCTCATGGACTGGGAAGAACTGGATATGTTAAACAAGTCATTGCAATTACTGTAAGAGTTTGTTATGGAGATAAACAGTACTGTATTTTTGGGCTGAAATGATTAATTGGATTAATCGTGATGAATCGATTATTGAAATAATCGTCAACTAATTTGCTAATCGATTAATCATTAACTGGAGTATAAAGAGTTAACAGATGGCCATATGCTGAAAGAACATGATCAGAACAGATATCTCTATCTATCTATCTATCTATCTATCTATCTATATAAATAAAAAATCCAGACCTTCTCAAGTGCATAGTTTTAGTTTCACCTGAATCAAACTTAAAAACAAACAAACAAAAAAAACAAAACTCCTATTAGGCACCTATTAAAACCCAGTTATTAATTAGATATTATAATTAATCAACAGACCAGTCTTATTGGTATTGATGTTAAGTCTAGCAGAAAGGGCTGAGCTTTTCATATCTTGATATTAGAAATATTCTTTTTTAGCTGCAGATGCATCCTTTGCGACAAATGATCAAGTGTTCTCTAAAAGAATGCTGTGTTGTTGCATTTTAGGTAAGAAAATGCTTATTTTTAAATTTAAAAAAGTAATTGTTTATTTTCATCTTTAAATGCATTTCTAATATTGTATTTAAAAAAAAACAAACAAAAAAAAAAAAAAACGCTCAAGTAATTAAATGAAAAACCTGCATAATGTGCCAATTTTTATCTGATTGATTATCAAAATAATTCATAGATTAATTAATTACTAAAATAATAATTATTGCAGCCCTAGTTTATTTTTGAATGTGCAAACAAACAATTTACACATAATATCCCATTTCTGAGTCACCTGTATTGTTTTTTTTCACTTTCACTGGTTCAAGCGCAGAGACTGTAGCGACCACCTCCTCCTTTGGCATTTGTGACAGTTTCTGCAAAAAGGCCTTTTCCAAGCTTTGTGCCATAAAAACAATATCATCTCCAGGCTGTGGAGTAAAAAACAAACAAACAAAAAAAACAAAACAACAACACAAAGAGGAATGGTTACCGGGTTTAGCCATAGAGCTACAGAAATTCTGGTTTCCATTGTTCTCTGTCTATCTAGCCAACTCCAAAAGAGCAATATTGATTCCAGTCAGAACAAACATGTTTGTAAAAGATTGCTTTCAATCTAAATCTGAGGTACGAAATATTTTGGACGGAGCACATCACTACATATTTGAAAGATTCAGTTAAGGTGCAGGAAAAACAAATATACAAGTATGTTCTTACCTTGTTGTACATGTAGCAGTTGGTGAACATAGCGTTGAAGTCTTTTATACACTCATTTGCTTCCCAATAATATCTGTTCTCTAGTCGCTTCTTGATGGTGCTCAGATCCATAGGATATGTAATAATTTTATAATAATCCTAAAGACAAAAAAAAAAAAAAAAAAAAAAAGCCCACAATTTAATAACATTTTGGTTCTTTATTGAAGTCAACCAATGGATTACAGTACGTTGCAAACCCATTCAAAGCCCAAATGTCACATTACAACCAGAATGCTGAATGGACTTTAAGACGATTTTATGTGAAAGACTAACAAGTAGCACTGAACTGTGAAGTGAAAGGAAAAATAACCTCTGATTTTACATTTTTTACTCCAATAAAATAAATAAAGTTCTGAAAATCCCTTGCAACCATTTGCATCCAGAATCATCCTGATTAGTAAATAAAAGGCCTTGTACACACGGAGAAGAACAAGGCAAATTTCTGTAAACAATGAAAAAAAAAAAATTTGCGTCCACACAACAGGATGCAGTACCACAGAAAATGCTGAAGTAGGTATGCAAGGCCAATCAGTGGTGCTGAAACACCACTATAGGATGACACCAAACACCATCATGTTGGTCATTTGTGAGAGAGAGGCACATGCGGGATAGGGAGGGAGAGAGAGAGGCACATGCGGGATAGGGAGGGAGAGAGAGAGGCACATGCGGGATAGGGAGGGAGAGAGAGAGGCACATGCGGGATAGGGAGGGAGAGAGAGAGGCACATGCGGGATAGGGAGGGAGGGAGGGAGGGAGAGAGAGAGGCACATGCGGGATAGGGATGTACATACATACGTATGCATGTACGTATGGATGTACGTATGGATGTACGGACGTACAGACAGACAGACAGACATAGATAGAGAGATATGGTGCAACAATGGCGTCGTTTAAGAAAAAAAAAGAACAGCACACGACTCACATGGTCACATGGAAACATGAAACTGCCGTTTTGAAATTTATCAACTCTGGAACCCGGTTTAAAAAATTTACTAACTAAATGACTCCTGAAGAAACTTTGTTGCACTGGATTTTCTTCAAAGGAATGAATTTACAAAATGCCTGAACACACATGTACACCCTAATTCACTGATTTTTCTTTTTTTTTTTTTCTTTGGTCCCTTTCCTCTCACTTCATAAATATTGTGCTGGTCCATAACATAAACTCCTAAAGTAAAAAAATCTGAGCTGATAAAAGAACAAAATATTTAAAAAGCTTATGGAATTTGAATTCTTTCACAAGGTGCTGTAACAGTAAAACAGTGCATGACAACTGAAGCACTTACTGGAAGACACAAAGTTACTGCATCAACAGGCTCACGAAAAGGCCATGAATACTGATGCTTCCACAGCGCTTTCATTGCCACCTTCTCCAGATACAGCAGCTGATTAGTTAGGCGCCCAGGCCTCCTGTGATTTATGACCTCTGGTGGAGGTGGATTTCCACTCATGGAGGGGCAGGCTTTCACATCAGCCATCCTGTTCTGTTTAAAAATGTCGATGGGACGAGGGTGTGGGAGGATGAACAGCCTGAGGAACGCTCTGCTGCAACGACCAGCTCATCACACACTTTCCTGGTAAAGAAACAGAAGCACAGTTCTCAGTGCTTGAATCAATCAACCACAGATAAATAAAATTTAAAAAGAGCAAATATAAAAGTGAACACAAACCAGAAAGCTTTATAAAACTGACATTTGCAACATTTACCTATGAAAAAAAAAAAAATCTTAACAGGGAGACTAATAAATTCAACATTTTTTAAAAATAAAAACATTATTGTTATTATTCACAGAGAGAATCAGGACATACAGAAATAATTTTCATCTATGCTGGCATTAATAAATAACAGTTTCTTAAAAGAACTCAATTAAAATTTCATGTGTTTCTATTAAATAATAAAGTCCAACATTTATGAAATAGACCAAGGTAAAGGGTTATTCTGTTTCAGTATGAAAATAAATAACCTGAACTCTGAAATGTTAAGTAAACAGTTTTGAAATAGAAAACAAACAAAAAAAACCAAACAAAAAAACCCAAAAATTATTCACTGAAATCTATAATGGTTTTATATTCAGGCAGAAAAAACAAAACACTCTTCTTCAGCTGTGTGATGCCGCCACCTACTGTACATATCTGAATTTATAACTTAGATGTTGACTCAGCAGAGGTAAAAGGCTCTTATAAAGGACTCACTTATACCAAAACTTAATGTTTATTCCCATATTTGTTTAACCACCATTTGTGACAATTTCTTCATCGAATACATTTTGAGAAACAATTGATAAGTGAATAACTAAAACATGTACAACTCAAACTGTCAATGAAATGTTACCAGTCTAGATGTATGCAACATACTGCCAGTACAGTTAAACCTTACCCATTAAGTTTAAATGGGTAATCCACCATGAACTACACCTAAACCAAGATTTCTAACAGCACCCCTGATTAAAGTCATTTCAGTAGATGGAAATCTGCAATGTTTACCACCTACAATCGCACAAATCTAGACTTTGCATCACTAAGCTATAAAATTAAAAAGAATTGTTCAATAGTTCTCTATTCATCAGTGTTCAATCGAAAACAGTTAAAAGTGTTATTTAGTAACTAATGTGATAGTCCTGTGTCTTGCTGCCACGCTGACCTCATTTCATGAAGCTGACAAAAGAGTTGTTCTACAAGGAAAGAAATTACCAAAAATAGCATACTCCCATTGAAAAAAAATAAATGTGCAACTGAGTAGGGCAATTTTAAAAATTACAAAATGCATGTTTTATTGTGCATAAAAAAACCCTGACAGACTATTTACAATATATGAAAAGTAGTAATGTTACTCATTAGAAGTAATTTTCAGGTCACAATGTAAATTAACGTTGTTCCTCTCCAATTAAGACCACTAGAAAATCTTTTACACCCACTTAATATGCTGGCCAATCACAGAAGCTCATTCAATGAAAGAACTCAGGCTGCATGCAGAGCATGTCCCTGTCCTGCAGAAAGTATTTCCCACATGTGGCATTAAAACTGTGCACAACTGCATCCCAAAATAAATAAATAAATAAAAATAAAAATAAATAAATAAAAAATAAAAATAAAAATAGATTATTGTGAATTTTTTAATATATTTTTTGTTATTCATTTCAGAAAGTGAAACTCATATTTAACATGGATTCATTACACATGGAGTTAAATGTTTCAAGCCTTTATTTCTTACTTCTTGTGGCTTAGAGATAAAAACCCAAAATTCAGTGTCTCAGAGATTAGAATGTTATGCAATAATTATTGAAAAAAAACATCTATATGCACTGTTCATTTGTATGCACTCAAAACTTGGTCAGGCCTCCTTTTGCATGAATTACTACATCGATGCAGTGCGGCATGGAGGAGATCAGCCTTCAGGTCATCTATAATGCTGGGTCTGGTGTCTTATCTTCCTCTGGACAATAATACATAGATTCTACATGGGGTTCTGCTCAGGCCAGTTTGCTGGTCAACCAACCACAGTAACACCATAGTTCCTGAACCAGCTTTTGGTACCTTTAGCAGTGTGGGCAGGTGCCAAGACCTGCTGAAAAATGAAATCAGCATCTCCATAAAGCTTGTCACCAGAAAGAAGCATGAAGTGCTCTAAAAGTTCCTCGCAGAAGGCTGTCTTGACTGTGGACTTCAGAAAACACAGCAGCAGATGGCATGGCAACCCAACTCTGCAAGTAGTGGAGCTTGATGTGCTGATTCCAGCATCAGCCCAGTCCTTGTGGAGCTTCCCCCAAACCCTTGAAAGGACTTCCTTGACAATCCTCTGAAGGCTGCAGCTCTCCCTGCTGCTGGTGCACCTTTTCCTACCACACTTTTCCTTCCACTGAACTTTCCATTATGCTTGAATGCAGCACTCTAAAACAACAACCTTCTTTAGCTATGACCTTTCGTAGCTTTCCCTCCTTGTGGAGGGTCCCAAAGACTGTCTTATGGACATCTGTCCAGTTTTCCCCATGATTGTGTAGCCTACTGACCAAAACAGAGAGAGCATTTATAGAGGCTCAGGAAACCTTTGCAGGTGTTCTCAGTTAATTAGAAGAAAAGGGTGTGGCACCATGAGTTTTGAATAATTAACTTTTTCACAATATTTTCATTTTGTAACACTCAATTTGGGGTTTTCATAATCTGAAAGCCATAATCATCAAAATTACAACTAAATGAAGGCTTGAATTGTTTCATTCTGTGAATAATGAATACATATATTTCAAGTTCTAAAACTAATATATATATATATATATATATATATATATATATATATATATATATATATATATATATATATATATATATATAAATAATGCTGAACTTTTTCTTGATATTCAAATATTTTGAGATACACCTGTAACCATTTCCTGACCACAGCGATAACAGACAACACTTGAGTTAATGTCATGTTTTGTACAGTGCTGCTACCATAAAGGTTTATTCACCGATTGAAGTACCCTTCTCGAATATTCATTCTTTAGACATACAGCAATTATATGACAAATATATTTCTAAAGTTTCACATGTACCTAAACTCAGAACAAGAACATAATTTTCTTCTGGGAAAATGAACAACAAAGGCGCAGCTACAGCATGAATTATTGCGATCAATTTGGGTGGATTTTGCCTTTATTTAGCAACTGAGTACAACGCTTAACGTGTTTGCATTTATACCGTGTTAGATTATACAAAATGGAGGATGTTGCATTGCGTTACCGCCTGCTTGCGTTGCACCTAACGTTAGCAGCCAGGGCCGTGAACATGACTGCAGTTCCGTTTCTGAAAATAACAGTACGTTTTGAACTAGAGACTCGAGCAAGACTTTGCTTTAAGAACCTTTTCAACGTCTAAAGCAAGAGCAACCTATTGGCTTAAACATTTTTACAACTTTATTTTCCCTTTTCAAGTTACCACAACGTTGGGGGGAAAACCCCCGAAAGACAAGTTTTGCCGACACCTAGCATCGCTAACGTTGCTAACGTTTTGCTACCGTCCTCACTTTTCTACATAAGCCAGTTTAACTAAAAGCTTCTTTTAAAATATATCAGCTTGCACATATGTCTTTTTCTTGGTTATGAAATAATCACCGCCATACTAATAAGCGTTTTCGCATTTAAAACATTCAATTTAGTCGTCCATATCCACGCTACATACCTAAATAACCTCCGAAATCTGTCGGGCTCCCGAGTTCAGTTCTTCAGTGGCAGGCGTCTCTATAGCAACCATCTCACATTTATAACCCCCTGCTAAAGCCTCCACAATTGATTGGTCTTTGCGTTATAGCGAGCACGCGCAATATCGTTTTTCACATTATTAAATACGAATAATAAAAACAATTTAAGAAGTTTCCGGAAAAAAAATAAGAAAAGTAAATAGTTATGCTTAGGAGAAAAAATGGCAACTTCCTCTCACTGCAGGAGCCTTCTCCCTTCTGAACCTCTGGTTGGTTGGAGGACAGACTGAGCGCTAAAGCTCACCCAAACAGAACAGAAACACTATGCTTTTAAATGCCAAGCAGCTAACAGCGGCCTTGAGCCGCAATAGCACCAGCATGACAAAGTTGGTGGGGATAGTAGCTTCAGCAGAGAGAAAAAAAAAAAAAAAAAAAAAAATCGGTAAAACATAAACTGTAAATTTAACACCATTTGTAATGACAAATTAGCCCTACATTAGCCGCCCTGTTCGAACAATTGATTATCGCATCTCCTAAGTCAACAATCGCTACATAACTAAGTTTCCCATTTGCAATGTAATGTCTAGAGGTTAACCCTTCATCCATCATTTTGGATTTTTATTGCCTAAAATAGTCTATCTTGCGAAAATTACCAAATTCTTTGGAATTAGAGGATTGCTTTCAGTAACAGTCGAGTGTGAATCGGCCATGCTTTTTTATGACCAAGCTTTTGTTTCGATAACCATATTGATTTACAATTAGTGCAGTTTGTCAAGAAAAAGTAGCCTACATAAGAACTGAAGACAGCGTCTCCCAGTTCATTATTATCATCATAACGTTTAATACAACATTTACTTTGGATTGGAAAACATTTTATTCTAGGAGGCTGTTTTATAAAGGTAAAGTTGACTATTTCCAAGATAAAAGAAGAAATGAGTTTGAGCAAGTCTGTCAGAACTGCCTGGTTTAATAGCTTTCATGGATGTCCACCCAAGCTACAGAGGAACATCCTAATCAAGCCAGGTTTAAGCAATACTGCTAAGTGCAGACTCTTGGTTTTTTCAAAAGACCAGTAAATCAATCACAGCTTAACTCATTCGGACACAGTAAACTGTTTCTAAGCTTTTGAACCCCATATGTTAGAGGGGAAAGAAGGCAGCAATACTGAAAGGGTAAATAAATAAATAAATATGAAATTTTCTATTTTAATTTACATTGTAATGGACTTTTTAGGACCCAAAGTAGCTACTAATAAATAATGCTAATCAAAATAGCAAGCAAATTAAGTCTCTTAAACAACTATATGTGTTTATATAGTCATCATGACTGTATTGGATTATTGTGGGCCTCTATCATTCCAAATAAAGGTTTATTTAGTGAGCTATTTACAGTGCTGGAGTCCAATGGTTCCTGACCCTGGTTTTCAGGGCCCACTGTACTGCATGTTACACATTTCCTTGCTCCAGTTCAGCTGATTCAAATGATTGCATTACCTCCTCAGCATGGCATCAAGTCATGAAGAACCCTGTTAATCACCCATTCATTTAAGACAGGTGTTGGGCAGCAACATGTGGGAAACGCCCCCAAAGCTGGTGATTTTAATCACACCTCACTCTCTGCTACACTGCCAACGTTTCAACAGTTTGTCAGCTGCTCTGCCAGAGAAAACAAGACATTAGATTTGTTTAACACAAATGTCAAGGACTCATATATTTCCAAAGCTAAACCTTCTCTGCGTAAATCAGATCACAACCTTGTTTTTTTCTGCTCAAAATATAAACCCCTTATCCAGAGGCTACCTGTAACAAAAAGGACTGTGAGAAAGTGGTCACAGGAAGCCGAAGAAGCCCTACAGGGTTGTTTTGATGCTACTGATTGGATTTCTCTTTGCAAGCTATATGGAGAGGACATTAATGCCATGACTGAGTGTGTGACCAACTATATAAACTTCTTTGTGGACAACACCATCCCCACCAGAACAGTGAAATGCTTCCCTAATAACAAACCCTGGATCACCAGTGATCTAAAAGAACTGTTAAAGAGCAAAAAAAGGCCTTTAGGGAGTGAGACAGAGAGTTATTGAGGAGTATACAGAAGCAGTGCAAAGTCAGGATTAGAGACAGCAAAGAGGTATATAGGAATAATCTAGAGAGTAAACTGGAGAGGAACAATATCAGAGATGTATGGTCAGGGATGAAGAAGATCACAGGCTTCACACAAATTTTTTTTTTCAAATTTTGAGTAACAAATTTATGCATTTTGCATGTTTAGTTTGGTGAATTGTGTAATTTCTAATGTAATTTGTGCAGGACAATGGTATGCTTTTTATAAGTCATCATTCCTGCATAATGAGGCAAAAATAACCTGAAGGCAATGTTCGTTTTTATTTTTTGGCCACAAGATGGAGCCAGAAGCAAAATGATGTACTTAGAAATAACTTGGAGTGCAGTGGAATGTCATTCGTGGACATAATCTTTTCCTCTCCCTTTCATAACACAAATATTTGCTGTTTGACAATGTTCATTGTAAAATGACATGTTGCTGCTCAATTATATCGCAAACACAATAAAATTCATGAGAACCCATGAACTCACTGATGCACTATGGGAGATGGATAAGTTTAGATTTTTAAAACATGATCTTTTTCAACTCTTACAATCAAAGACTAGATTTGGGTCTGTTCAGAAAGGGAAAGTGTCACAGTGGCATGCAGAACAAACTTTGGAGTACTGGCAGTAAATATGGCTGCATGTGTGTGTCGATGTGTGTGTGTGTGTGTGTGTGTGTGTGTGTGTGTGTGTGTGTGTGTGTGTGTGTGTGTGTTTGACAATAACAGGAAGCTTGTTCAGATGGGAGGAGGTCATAAAGGAAGGCTCAGCCCCCTGATGTTCCAGAAGTGAGGAGTAGCAATGGCTATTTTAAAAATGGATGAATTACAACTCCTCGATAAACAAGCAGACATATCAACTGTTTATGATTGTGAATTGCTCACTTCGTTTTATTTCATTGTGTTCTTGCTGTTTAAGCATCTTAATTATAAATAATTGATGCAATAATATGTCTAAGACAAAAATATCTACGCTAAATCAGTTTCACAGTGGGTATTCTAAAGTCACTTTGTGAAGGAGCGTTCACACTGAAATATTACTTTTTCGTCAAATTTTGAAAATTGTGACTAGTTTGATTCTAATAACTTATCTGGTCTTGTTGAGGCAACATGTTAAAAAGAGACCTACTTCTTATACCACAGTTCTGATACAGTTAGTCTGCCCTTGGTGAGATCATTTCTAGATAATTTGAATTTCACATTAAAGTGTGGGTCTTTGCCTCGCTCTATATGATTCATAAGAGAGCAACATGATCCACATGTTTGCATTTTAAGGCTTTGATTCTCCATTGCTTTTAGCCAGTCTATCATGAGGGCTGACCTACAGTCTATATTTCTGAGGAATTTCCTGGAACTATAATGAAACATAGAAGGTTATACAATACACAGCATGTATACTCTACATAATATTACCCCTTGACCTGCCTCACATATTGACATATCAAAGCCTCAAACTTCAATGTACGTCACTGGAAATTTAATACAACATCCAAAGAAAGAAAGCCACATTCTATTTGGAGTGGAAGAAGGTGATCTGGTCAGATGAGACCAAAATGTAACTTTAGGACCTTAATGCTAAATTATGTATAAAGGAAAAATAACACTGCATATGCACCTGAAGACCCTTACCTCACCTTACAACATTTTTATGTTTCAAAACTCTCAAACATGGTGGTAGTGGCACCATGCTGAGGGAATGCTTTTTGTCAGCAGGAGCAGGGAAAACTGGTCATAGTTTATGAGAAACTGGACTGAGCTAAATCCAGAGCTATTTTAGAAGGAAACCTGTCTAAGTGTCATGAGTAAAGTGCAAGTTGGATCCAGAACTCGGACCACAAACTTGGAATAGTTTATTTGGGTTTTATTAACAATGATAAGAATGTGCAAGGTGACTTGTTGCTTCTCCTTGGCATCGATCTTCAAATGAACCTCTATGAAACAGATCGGTAAGTAACCGGGACGACAAACAAGAAGTAATGTGGAAACAGGAAGAGAAGGATTAACTGACAGAGGTGTTTTTCCTGGAGATCTTCATAGGAGACCTGGGCCTCTGCAAATTTTAATCCTCAGAGATGCAACTGGTTACCAGGGATTGTTTCACCTGCAGGACGGTATAAAAGGGGACACTCTATATGCTGGAAATCAAAAAGAATTACATCACATAGTGAGAAAACTCTGGCAGTGGGGTAGGTTGATGTAAGCACCCAGATCCTCTTCACAGGGCTAACGATGGAGGAGTCAGGTGCTACAGGGGTCCACAATTCAAAACTCAATATTCAGGGAAAGAGTCCAGGTCAGCAACTGGGTAGTAGGAGAAGGCAGAACAGATCCAGAGTCCATAAGGATAATCAGGGTCCAGGTACATGAAGAGAGGTTCAGAGCCAAAATCAGAGTAACTCATAGTGTTGGCAGGCAGCAGGTAGAGGCGATGGTCAGAAGGCAGAAAATAGGTCATGTACATGATCAGGAACAAGTACAAACATAGATGTCAAAACCTGAGTTGTTTTGGGATTTGATTTTTTTATTCTAGTTTTGAGTGTTGTTATCCTGTGTTTTTTAGTTTTCATTTTGATTAGATCAGCCTTGTTTTGGTTTTACTTTAGTTCAATCTTTTCTTAGTTATTCTTGTTGAATCATGTTTATTTATTCCTTGTGTCCAGTTATTCTTTGTTCTGTTAGATTCATTTTCCTGGTTCTCATGTTGCTCTCCCTCACCCCTTGCTGCATTTCTCTCTCTATTTCTCCTCAGTCTCCTTTCTGCTCTTTCCCTTCACACCTGCAACCAGTTAGTCAATCAGCCCCAGTCTATTGTTTCACCATTCACATTCGCAATATTTAAATTCTTCCCCTGCTCTCACTCCTTGCTGGTTCCTCCTATTACCTACCTGATTCTTGCCTGTCGTACCCTGCTGTTTTCACTCCTGGATTCTTTTGTTTTTGTTTTGGTCTGGCTCATTGCATTCCCTGTGGTTTTTGTTCATCATATTAATTAAACACTTAAATCTACTCATCGCCTCTGCATTTAAGTCCAGCTACACCACAACAAAATCATGACAGTGGAACACAATTTTAGATTTTAGAGTTAGATTACACAAAGGGAGAGCCTGTTTGCTATTTTTTAGTGGTAGATTTTAGATAAGGGTGTCAGAGCAAAGGGGACAAATCCACACAACTTGCCAAATTTTAATTTCTAAAAAAAAAAAAAACATTGAACCCTGCATTATCATTCTTCTGCGTCGCTATTATGCACAACTTTGTATTGATCTATGAAATAAAATCCTCACAAAATACAGTGAGGTTTGTGGTTGGTTCTAATGTAACAAAATGTGAACAAGGTCAACACAATGAATACATTCTCAAGTCAATGTGTCAAGTTTAGACCATGTGAAAACATCAGTGTGTTGATGGGAAGATGTTGAGGTACTGCACTGGATTGCTGCTGGTTATTGGACCTCAAATCTTGATTTCTTTTTTCAGGAATCTGAAAGCTATGCACACATTTGGGCCCAGAGTTGACTTTGTCAGGAGGATAAATGACAACAACATTGAGATCATGCACTTACATCCAAGTATCTGCTCTTAATCAACGTCTGTTATTAACTATGACCTAACCTGTTTGGTTATTAATGTGCCCCATATGGAGTTGGTGAAAGTTTGAAAACAAGTGAAGATGTTTGGATTGTTCAAAGAGCACATGTTGTGTTTTTTAAAAAAAGAATTAAGATGAGACGTACCAGTTTAATGGTGCTCAGATGTGTGAACGGCAAAGATTTACTGCACAATAGTGATTTTTACAACAACACCAGTGCTGTACAGCGATAAAAAGTCCTCTCATCTTTCTTACTGTTTATAGGTGTCTGAAATCAAAGGAAGAACATGGAAGACTGATTTGCTTGGTATTGTCCAACTCTTGGTGAGAGCCAGCTGGAGAACAATGTTGACTTTGGATTTTTTTGTTGCCCCCATGTGATTGAAAAGTGAGAGGAAGTAAGTTGCTTTTTTTGACCCTCTTTCACCATCTGGCTGCACAAGTCAGCCAGTGTCCAGAAACAATTTCTTCCTAAGGCAGATATGGACCTCGAACAAATCTAAATGGATTCGTGCAGTGATCCAGACAGAGTCTGTTCACCGTTTAAAACAAAAACTTTAAAAGAAAGAGACATGTCTTTGTGACTTTTTCTATGTTGCTACAGATGTCAAAAATAAACCTTTTTTGATCTTTTATTCAAAAAAACTTTACATTTTGCTGTGGATAGTAGGCTCTATTTTTCTTCTAAATCTTAGAACTTTGCCGTTTCTTTTATTCTTTATAACATTTGTAGTCGTCCACCAATCTCTGAGAGTAGTTTAACAAAATGTTGAAACATTCATCTACAGTCGTTCAGCAGTGAGATATCTGAGGATTTTCTTTCTATAATAAGCAACGTTTTTGGTGCCGATCTAAAGATCATTGTTCTGTTGAAATAACCCCCCTCTGATTCAGATTTAACTCTCAGACTGATGACCTCCAGGTCTCTCTAAGCACTTTTTAATGTAGTGCAGAATTCACTGTTTAATTCCCAGCATTTTTTTGGCACAGACTCCAGACCTTGGAATTTTACCACTGTAGTGACTCTGGATGGGGTTACCGTAATCAACTATAACCCCGCTGTGAAAGATCTAACTATTAACCTTTCCCTTTCCCTGTACAGAAAGGATATCTACAGTCTGTTCAAGTTCTAGTGGAATGTGTCAGAAAAACTTGTGCCCAGGGTGCATCCTGGTGAGATGGTCAAAATATTTTAACACAGTGGTTCCCCACCCTGGTCCTCAAGCCCCCCATGTCCTGCATGTTTTAGGTGTTTCCTTGCTGCCACACACCTGACTTAGATAACTGGTGATTGACAAGGGGGCCTGGGGACCAGGGTTGGGAACCACTGCTTTAACAAACTTGAGATGCAATTTACGAGTCTAACTACCCTATAGGTTAAAGTATTTTGAGTTGACTGTCTCTGAGATTGTGTTCCCTCAGTCATGATGCACATGTAAATTGAGAGCTTCACTTTTTGATTCAGCAGTTCCTTAGCAGTTTTGTACAAGACACTATTGCCTGCCTCTGAGTGGTACAGCACAGGTCAGTGCGGTTCAGTGTGCTGTTTGTCTGTTTTCATTGTAAAAACAGCCCATACGATCGACCTGGACCACACCATTCTAGGACTCTCTTCAGTTGTAGGTCCATAGGACAATGGTACAGCTAGGGTGGAGCTACTGGCGACACACAACACAGTCTATTGATTGAGGGAAAGAAAAACGTTGCTGCCTGACGAGCACAAGACTTGTGTGTCGTGTTTGTCATCGCATTATATGACTCAACATTAAGTGTATGGGTTTAACCCTACCTGCCCAGTGAGAGTACAAATGGCAGTGGAAATGCTCTTCTGAATATGCCAGACCATAAAACAGCATATTGGACCACACCAACCCATGACATACTGCTCAGTGGAAACGGGACATAAGATACTTTGACTACTCTGCTTGGGTAAGGAACTGAGGTCCAAGCCAGAAGGAGCACTCGAACCCTTTTCCAGTTGAAAACCTTGTCCTAGGATTTAGAGAAACAGTCTCTCATCCCGGTTGCTTCACACCTAGCTGTAAACACCTCTAACGTATTCTGCAGATCATGGCTTGAAGATGCCCACAGAACCACATCATCTGCAAAAAAGCAAAAAAAAAAAAAAGAAAAAGGGAATCTGAGGCTCCCAAACCAGACAGCCTCCTTTTCACGAGTATGCTCCACCCAACGAACACCAGAAGCAGGACTGATGACAAGGCACAGTCCAGGTTCCACTGGGGGGAAGCTTGACTTTGTTTGGGCAGTGTGCACGTAGCCGGATGTTGATGATGCTGTTTTCAAAAAAAAAAAAAACAAAAAAATAAAAAACATAATCCAATTTCTTTTCTGTTTTTCTTGGTGCTATGCTTAGACTGAAATAAATGTTGTTGTTGATTCATAAAACTTTTAATTACTCCATCATAACTTAAAGACCTCATAGTTTGCTTACACCCTCTCAACTGGATTAAGACTTCATCATGATCTCCACAATCTATCCAAACATACCCTAACATGCATTATTAGAACTGTTCTAAATCTGGACAACTTGCAATCTGTTCTGGGTGTACCCCACCTCCAACCCAGTGACTTCTGACGATAGGCATAAAAGTCATTTTTATATGCTCCAGAAGACTTAAGCAAGATCCTGCAAAGATTGTCCACATTTTGGTAGATTTTTCACACCATATTGGGGTCTTTATCCACAGGAAAAGGCCATTTGGTCCTGAGTTTGAATCCTGTCTGGGGCTGTTTTTGATGGAGTTTGTATGTTTTCCCTTTACACACATGCTCTCTCAGTCTTTCTGAGTGTTCTTCCATTTACAGTACCTTTACAATTCATAAAATAGATCTTCATTTGTTTGATCTGAAACATTTAGATGTGACAAACAGGCAAAAACAGAAGAAATTTGTCAGGGGGCAAATTGTTTAGTGGTACTGTAAGTAGTGTGTGTCTCTATGTTCCTCTTTGATGGACTGGAGACCTGTTCAGGGTGTACCTTGTTCATAGTGTGGATGGATGGATGTGTTTGTCAGATTGAGTTGAAAGCAAATATTATGGAATAGAAGGTAACATAAAGGAACAGTTTCAAATGGAATAGAACTAAACATATGATTGGTTGGTATTTCATAAGGTAGCACTTGGTATTTGTGCTCAAAGCTGCATTAGAATTGACACAGAAGATGGTACCCATACACCAGAAAATGTTAAATTCTCCTATTTGATGCCCTGCTGCATGCTTTGTTCTTCATCTCAGCTGTTTTCACAGTCCCAACATTGTGTAAATAAACAAGATGGAACAGTTTAGCAGAAACTTGTATATGGATGACATGTAAAATGATGTGATCCTTGGAGCATTTTTCCTTGTCAGCTTTTCAAATCTGCAAATCAACGTGCTTCTGTGTGTTTTCCACAGCAAAAGCTTCCTTCCCTCTTGTCACAGGTGCCATCTCATTAGTGGTGACTTGCTTCCTTGACATTAACATTGTACCCAGTTGTACAGCAGTCAATATCACACATATCAAAGCAACGCAGCATTTGTTCAGGAAAGAAAATGGAATAAATTCCAAAAAAAAAATAGATATAATGTTAAACTGTGATGTGTTCCTACTCTTAGCGGTTCAGCTGTGCTTATTAAAGAGGTTTATCATAGCTTGTAATATGTTTGATATTATTGTCTGTGAATAGTTATCTACAACAGTTTTTAACATGGTTGATGGGATGAATAATACAAAGCACAGTAAA
The DNA here is from genome assembly GCA_014839685.1 of Anableps anableps. NCBI lineage: Eukaryota > Metazoa > Chordata > Actinopteri > Cyprinodontiformes > Anablepidae > Anableps > Anableps anableps. The sequence goes on from CM026070.1 coordinate 4,904,569, forward strand.
AAGCATTTTCCCTCCTTGATTTTCTTCTGTTTTTGCTTTTTCATCTGTCAGGCAAAGTAAACCTAACTATATACAAAATGCAGTTTTTAAAAAAGATGGATTAATCTTTGATGCAGTGATTTTGGTAGGGAAGGTTCACCACTTTTACAAGTTTTCTCCATTTATGGATTAATGCATCTCATTGTGGTTAATTGGACTCCCATTTTCTTAGAAAAAGCTGTTTGACCCATTCCAGACTGATAGATGCAACGACTTTGTTTTCCATCTGTTCTAGGATTTCATTAGATCATGCTGCTTTTTGAGATCCTTCAGCCTACTTTATGCTGTTAGATAGGTTGTATTCAAGTGATTTCTTGATAGCTCAGCTACTAATCGAGTATGTATGTCAAGTAAAATTGAACTGAAGACAATATCAAATTGTAATTGAACTGTATCAAATTATGAATTAACAGTGATCAATAAATGATTTAACAAGAGGGTGATTACTTTTTCAGTGAGTGCCTGGTTGGTTTTGATAGCTTTTTTCTGTTAATGAATAAAATAATCTAAAACCTCACTTTGTATTTACTAACGCTATCCTCTGTCTGAAGTTAAAATTTACTTGATGATTTGAAACATTTAGGTGGTAAAGAAGCTAAAACAGAAAAAATTTCTAAGAGGTCAAACATTTTTTCACAGCACTGTATGAAGGGAAACTGTTTCTTGGAAGTTTCAGTGACTTCTGTGAACAAATAACATTAACATTTAGTTCAAAGAGTTGTAAAGAATGAAGAACAGAATGAAGATTTTAAGAGTAATGCTGTCCTACAGGAATTAATAAGGAGCAAGTGAGAGAGTCTGGATAGGATGCAAAAGGACCAATCAAGAATGATCAAAAATGATCAATTTTAATATCTGTTTTTTATTGCATTTTTTCTTTTCTGCAAAACAATATAATTTTTTAAACAGTGTAGTTGCAGAAAATCACATTTTTAATCTATAAAATTCCTTTGTTTTGCGGTGTCATGACTAGAATGTTTAGGTTTCACCACATATTTCTTGTTTCATTTCCTCGTTGCAGCAACAGTCAGCTGCTGTGATCAACTATGAACAGCAATCGCTCCACAGTTAACATGGATGCATTATTTAAGCCCAGTCACATGTCTGTGACCAAAAATTAGGACAAGGACTATGAAATGAATCTGGTTTAAGTGTGGCATTTACATTCTGGTAGCATTAACTAAAACAGTATTTTACATGTGAATATATAAAACATTGTTTTCCTACTGCTAATACTGTGGCAAAGCCAACAAGCAGCCGATCCTCAACAGCTGAAAACAGCATGGGAGAAATTTCCTGTGTTAGTATACGGTGTCTGTCTGTCTGTCTATTATGAAAATGTTATAGAAATACATATCTGAAGAGTTCGATATGCAATGATATTCAGCCTGAACACAAATCTGGCCTTTATGGAAGAGTGGAGACTGGGGAGATTCATCTTCCAAACACAACAGCCTAAACAAACCATCTCCACTTTGACACATGGTGGGGGTGGCAGCATACTGTGGGATGTATATGTGTATTTTATTTTGCCAAAAGTATTTAATCATTGCTACTAAACTGACCACTGTCAACTGTTGGGGGTTTAATAAGAATATGGATTAAGAATTGGATGTCACTCCAGTTTATATGAGTTTATGAGATTTGCTAATGTGAGCATTGTCACTAGTAGCAGTCTTAATTAGTCAGCCATCTTCATAACCCGGTGGAAGTGCGCCTGTATACAGATGCACATCACTGAGCCCCCATGCAAGAGACTGACCTACATTGTTGCTTTGCAGGATGTTTGAGGTTTTGCATGGTATTGCACATACGCCTGTGACAAATCAACCACATGTCAAATTTGGAACAAATTGATGACATCTTTGAGTAAAGTGGTCCCCCTGTCTGTTCTTTAGAGCTATTCATCTGAAGGGACCGCGCGCTGTGCTCTGAGACTCTCTCCTCTCGCGCGCAGCTCTCCTCCTTCCTCAGGCCCCGCCTCTCCATGAAAGCCTCCGCAGTAAAACAGATAGACGCTCGTGAACTTAAAAAGTTTTAGTGCGGCGCGTTTGTCCGCATTGTTGTGAGGCGACAACTTTGCAAACAGTCGTTTTCCTCCATTAAAGCTACCACTCTTACCGCATAGCCGAGAGAGAAGAAGGACTTTCATTTTTTTTTTACATCAAGCGGAGCGACTTCCACCAAGTTTTTCAGGGCATTCTGTGAAGACTCTTCATGGTACGTTCGATCTTCTTTTAAAGCTAACGGTTTGACTTTTTTTTTACTTTAATTTTTTTTCTTCCTGGAACGCATTGTTGATCTAAACAATATCTCAACACCCTCCGTCCGTTAGTGGTGTATTAGAACCCGTTTTTAGCTTGTTGCGGGAACTTATATCCAGCTGAACATCTGTCTCATGCGTCCGTTGACATGCAGCTCTTCCTTCTCTCCCTCTTTTAAGTTCATATCCTGAAGCGCTTCTAGCTTATTATATTTAAACGCTTTTTCTTACACCCAGTTTTCTTCAGTGTTTATTCCTAAGAACAAAAACAAACCTAAACACAGATAAAGAGAATGTTTAGCGAGTGTGATATTGTCTTCAGATAGCTCGAGGAGGTAGTGAGCTGAGTGTGCTGTCAGGCCGGCAGTCCACGCGTTGTTGTGGGTCCCAGCGTGACTGACAGAACATGCAGTGCAACATTTGGGATAAGCACTTCTAATCGGTCGATTGCAAGTCCGTAAACAAGCGGGCACTGTCTGATAAGTTTGAGCAGCGGATGCTCCTGATTTGGATTTAGGAGATCTGTTAAAATAGAAACAAAAAAAGTAATCTGTTGTTAAAGAGACTTTTGTATTTATTTATTACTATAAAATGTACACTGGCAATTAAAAAAGCTGTTTGAGTAATAAAGTATTAATTTCACTGCAGGATATCACAAAATACAAAGCAAAAGAAAGAAAAAACAAAAACTCTGCCTTTGTTGCTTTGTACGTATTTGGGTTGATGACGTCACAAGAGACGCAATAATCCAACTGAGATTTAAAAATTAGGAAAGTTAGTTGGATTTTGTAAAGGGTCATAAGAACTCATAAATTTAATCTTTTTTATATGCCCATTTATTTCACTCTAGGTCTTTAAATGCATTTATGTCTTTGTAGATTTTTTATGTATTTTTTTTTTTAAAGAAAGAAAGGTTCATTTGTTTCATAATTTGTAGTTTGAGCTGAGGAATTAAAGTGTTGTGACAAAACCTTTGCTGCGAGGAAGCAATTAGTTCTGTCGAAAGATATTATTTGCCAGACATTCAGGCTTCCCTTCATACCTGCAAAAGAATTCTGCTTCTAAAACTGGCAAAAAAAAAAAAAAAAAACCCAAACAAAACTGTTTGTAGCAAATTAAAATCAAAACATTGTCATTATCTTATCCACTATGATGCTGTATATTTCAGTATAATATTCAGTTCATATAGTATAATAATTAGATAAAATTCATTGTCAATAACCTTTAAGCTTGCAATACCGAGGCAGTATTCATGAAAAAAACATCAGTCAGTCGGACATTACCAATGAAAAATGTACATTGGTGGACATGTTGACCAGCCTGCCTCTCCTCTAACCTTGAAAATATATTGCTATTACATTTTTTTTTAAAACCCAAAATGGATTTTTTCCCCCAATGATACATAAGAGATTGTCACTGATTAGCTGGCTGCTATAACGCATTTTTTTAAGCATTTTTGATTAATCTTGGTACTCGAAGCATTAAGGACACTAATTGGCTATTTCAAACCCGAAGTCAGCGTAATTTCTTAGTATTCTGGAATATTTTTCAGATATTTGCTGATGTGGAATGATAATATAAATATACAACTGACTCATATTGCATATTTTCTTATACTTTAAATCTGTCTTAAACTTTTACATTTTAATGTTTTTAAAAAGTTTTAAAAAGTCTTTACTGGACTTACTAAAATGTGCAGAAACCCTGCAATGTTCCTCTGAAATTATTGACTTATTTGGCTGATAGGTGTTTGTGTCAGTTTTTGAACATTTTTCCGAAATAAGATGGCTACCGCAGCAGCTACTTTTCCACTTGTGACTCCACTTTTTCTAGAGCAACACAGATTTAACAAGCTGATATTATGTTGGTAATCAGTCAAGCTATCTGTTAGGTTGCTAGGTTGCTAGCCTGCAGTTGGTTGCTTTACAGACATGCCACTCATACCTTGCTAACTGTTTGAAAAACAGAGTTATCCTAATAAGAGTGGCTTCTCCATTCCAGATCACCAAATTCTTCTTTCTTTCAAATGAGGTGACAGTGTACCAGCCTTCATTCAGCCAGCTGACCTGCAGTTTGCAGCAACAGCGGGAGGGGGGGTCAGAGAACTTTATAAGGACTTTAAACCATCAGAATTGTGAAGGAAACTTTCACTGGTTTTGAAACCATGACTTATGGATATCATGATAACCAATAAGTGCCTTCATGCTTAGTCATTAATGTGCGATAAAAGTTAGCATCAGGTTCTTACTATCGGGGATGTATGATCATCAATTCTAAAATGCAGTTTAGAGCTGTTTGGGTGGTGTTGTCAGGAATATACTATTTCAGAGGACTGGTAATCGCCATAATATTACTGAATAAGAGCTGAATTATCTGTTAGTTTTGATATTACTGTAGTGCATTTGCATTCTCATTAATCCATGGTGTTTATTTGTAATTGAGGAACATAAAGTGAAAACTTTCTGCATGTCTTTCTAAGCATTTCTTAGCTGAAGCGACATGCTCACGGCGGAAGACGGGCACAATCAGTTGAAATGTTCTGCTTGGATGACTTTGTCTAGTAGTGGGTGGTTTACAGACTTTTTAGTTTTTTTTTTTTTTTTTTATCAGTACTTTTTCGATCGAGGTATGAAATCTGAATTGACATCTGTGTAATCTGGTGTTGTCTGTCTCTCTGTGTACATGCCTGGCTCCGTCTTTCAGTCTTTATCGGACAGCAGCAAGCTGAGCTGCAGACTCCTGTACAACTTCTCCTCATGGTTGTCAGGTTTTGGGCATACCTTCTCCAAAACCCCTAATTGTAATCAATGCAGCGATGGGTTCTGTGGCTAAATTCTGATTCTGAAGATTGCTCTTTCACATTTTGCAGGGGCCTACATTCACTGTGTTGTTTTGCATGCTAAGGAAGACCAGAATAGATGTTGTTGAAGATACCAGCTCTGTCTAACAATGCTGCTTGTTACTTGTCACTGTTTGCCACATTATAGTGCTGCCTGATTACAGTAAATAAGCCTCACTTTATTGTCTGGTTTGTTTTTATTTTGTATGAGCTTTTCATGTAGTAAAAACATAGCACAGAGAAGTTAGAAAAGAAACAACCAGATGTGTATTTCTTAGAATTTTTGTACTATGTATTAAATATTTGGTGTTTTTTCTCGCTCTATCTTTACAGAACTAGTATTATTTGAGTAAATGAGGATGACTTTATCACTTGTGCATGCAGGATTAAGATTATGTAAGGTAAAAAAAGCACACCTCTACAAAATCAGTTGTTCATTGTGACAAGTATAAAAGTGGGGATTTGGGACTTAGTCTTGAGCACACAGATATGTGAGCAGTTGAAAGAGGAAGAAATCAGTTAGGATTCATGTTGTTTATCTTAACTTCTCCACAGTTCATTAGTCACCTTGTTATATCATGCAGTGTTGGCCTACGACAAAAATATATGCTGTATGTTACAGAATAAGGAATGACATATCAGCAGTTGGTGGTAAAATATAAAATATATAGTATTTTATTTTAGAAGCAAGGTTATGTGACATACTTAAAAGCAGTCAGTAGTGGTACCTTTAAAATGTATCGTTTTCACATCTTTTATAGCAGACTTTTTGTCATTTCTCACTTGTTTCTCAACATCCATATTTGCTTTAAAGAAGCTCCTCATGGTTAAAGTGGTCAATATACAAAGGGAAAAAGAAACAGTCTTGGATTTGGAAAAGAAAAGATGCAGTCTGGATACCCCAGGGAAGGTGTGGAAGGTGCAGTTGTGGATAATGTCTTTCACTGTGATTCGTTGAAGTCTTAAAGCCTTAAAAATGGTTCTGTAACCATTTCCAGACTGATAGATTGACTTTGTTTCTCATCTGCTCTGGAATTACTTTAAATCAGGGGATGATGTGTTGCTTTTTGAGATCTTCTAGCCTACTTCATGTTGGTTTTGATTCTGCAGGTCTAGCAGTAATCAGGCCTGGGCTTGGCAAGTGAAATTGCACTCAATTTCTAAGTAATGTGTGGTTCCGGGGGAGGGGGGGTCAGATTTTTGTTTTACCTTAATAAATCTTTTTTTGACATTAGAAGTTCTTTCGAAACATATAAATCCAACAAAGCAAAGCAGAAAAAAATCTGTAAGGAGGCAAATACTTCTTTTTTTATATCCATGAAGCAGTTAGAGGCCCGGCTTCTGACATTCTGCTGTTTAATCCTCTTGTTAAGATACCTGAAAAAGTGACTGAAGTTTTATGCAGCTTGTATAAGGAAAAGGAAAAACAAAATAAATGCATCTTTTGACGAAAATTAATGTATAAGGAAAAGGGAAAACAAAATATATATATTTCTGCTTTTATTTTTAATTATGTCAGTTTTGGTCCTCCATACTTCGGTCCTTTCCACACTGCTGGTCAGCTGGCCAACAGAAGGCTACTGCACACTTCTTTCCTTACACCATCAGTTCAGCTGATTGGAAATATTTCAGGTTGCAAAAAAGCAAAAAGAGCATGACCTGTCACTGTCATGTCTGTTAAGCATGTAGATCGACTAATATCTAGCTGAAGAAGTTATTATGAATAGCAAAATATGCACGATTGCTTGAAAACTACTACTGAATTAGGCAGATGTTTTGTCTCAGTCTTTGCATCAAAATCAAAATAACAATAATCAAATTTTAAAGATAACTTTATGAGTATTAATCAATATAATATTTTCCAAGCAGTGGGAATAACTGTTCGCACCCATTCTATCATACAATGAGAATTTCATTGTACCCACTAGCTGCAGGCGACCATAGAGCAAACTTGTTTCAGATTAGTAGTTTAGTCTTACAGATGCAACACATAATACAGACAGTCACGGCTCTCCTAAGATATCCCTCTGTGATTACCATAACAACATCTCTGCTCTATTCCTGGCAAAACAACATGCACAGGATGCAGTCAAGATGATAGGTGGAAGTCAGGGTTTTAACACTGAAGCCACCACAACTATGTAGTTTGGTTGTAGCAGTGTTTGGTACCTCCTTCAAGACTATCCATGTTCTGATGTGCTTTCCAGATATTCTTTGTGTGTTGCCACAAGAAGATCAACATCTGGGCAAAAAGCTTTTGGAGGAAAACTTCTACATTTATCTCACACCAGGTTTAAAAAAGTCTGTGCAAATCTTTTAATTTAACAGTGTAAAGCAGGACAAGCTTTGCTCTAATCTGAAATGCCGCAGAAGAGAAGAACACAACAGCAATTTGCCTTTGATTTGGTCTTTGCTTCCCAAAAAGTATTGCAACACAGCATAACTGTGTTTAGTTAGTAAGGAGGTGAATGTCAAGGAGGAGCATAAATCAAACAGAGGGGCACTAATCCTCCCTGATGAGCTAGAAGTGTAATATTTGTCAAGATCTCCCAACAAGACTTCCTAGCCCATGCAGCTGGCACACAGTGAAAGGCCCTTTTGTCCTGTGAACGCTGCTTGCACTGCAAAGTGATGCATCTAAGCACTTTGTGCATCACTTCCCATGAACACTGTATGGTTCACTGCGATGCACATATGTGCACATGTGCCTGCTCTTTGTGGCTTTCATTCTGGTCAAAGGCACTGCCTTTAAACTGTGAACAAGTGGGCTTCCTGTTACAGTACCTTGCACACATGGATTTTACATTGACATGGGTACAGTTACAGTCTGGTTGTCAGGAAGAAAATAGGTAGCACCTAAAGTAGTAGGTTATATGACTTTCTAACTGGACCGCATGTTTCTTGAGAAATGTTTTGGTTGTGGGTGCACAATATATAGAGTGTGTAGGAGTCTTAATTGGTTAGTCACTGTAGGATTTCTTAAAAATTAAACAAATGTTTATGTTTTGGGTTTTTTTTTTTTTTTTTTTTGAGAAGTTTTAGGATACAGGGTTAAAATGATTAATCAGATTAATCATGATGAGTCGATTATTGAAATAATCGTCAGCTAATTTAGTAATGGATTAATTGTTAACTGGAGTAAACAGGCTCAGAAAAAGCCATTTACTCAAAGAACAACAAAATCAGAGGAGTAATTTTGCCAAAACTGTACAAAAATATATACATTTTGCATTTTGATTAAAAAAAACCCCCAAAAAAACCCCCAAAAAACTTTTTTTCTGTAAATATTTTCTATCCAGAACTGCTGAAGTGGCATCGTTTTAGCTTCACCGGTTCAAATTCTGTAAAAAAAAAAAAAAAATCTCCTATTAAGCACCTTTTGCTGTCCAATTGTTAATCTTTTAATCCAAAAATATAATCAACAGACCAGTCCTACACTATATTGATGTTAAGTCAAGCAGAAAGGGCTGAGCTTTTCACGTCGATGTTAAATGTATGGTTTTTAGCTGCAGATGCTTCCTTTGCTCCAAACGATCGAGTGTTCACTAAAGAAATGCTGTGTTATTGCATTTTAGGCAATAAAATGTTTATTTCCTTATTTAAAAAGGGAACTGAATTGTTTGTTTATTTGCATCTTTTAATGTAATTCTAATATTGAATAAAAAAGTGGTTAAATGAAAAATCTGCAGAATGTGCCAATTTTGTATCTGATTAGATTAATTGATTACTAAACTAAAATAATCTGTGTTGCAGTCCAATTCGGATGCACAAAGTTTATTGCAAAAATGTGCCGTTTCAGTTTATATTACTATTTATTATAGTAGTTTGCTATGTTATATTACATCTCAGATGTTAGTTTGCGGGTTTGATCCTTGTATTTGTACTTAGAAAAATAGGATTTTGTGATGCTTGTAAAATATACTGTACTTTTTGTGTGTGATTATATGAGACTACTTACTATAAGACCCCACTGGCAAGTCTCTGTGTTCCCTGATGCTGTAAATGAAAGTGTGTTTATAATCTGTGGCATATTGCAGACCGTTTAACACCCTCCAATTAAGTCACTCCTGCACTTTTTACACACTCTGACCTTCAACAGAGTTGTTTGCAGCATGGCCCTTTGAAGTGTGTGTTACCCCCAATTAACCCCCGAAATTAATCCCCTGGTCTGCAAACTGACTGCTCCTCTTGTCTCATCTGATCACTCCCATGGCGAAGACAAAGCATTGCCCAGTCACCTCGCTGTTTGTTCATGCTCAGGTTTGACTTTCTTCCCCAGCTGACAGCTTTTTTTTTGTTCACTTTGCAGCTGGAGCTGGAAGGTGGCTTCCTGTAGACCCATTTACGGGGAAGAAAATCTTTGCGAAAAACAGAAAGAATTTCAACTCACCCACTTGCATCACACCAGAGGCTGCAGGAAAAAACAAAATGGCTCAAAGATCCCGCATTCCTTTGATACTTCTTGCATTATGTTGCCTGACATCAGCAGGTGAGTTTGCTCAAAAGATCCTAGTAAACATATGAAACTGGTTGTTGCATATGCCATGCATGACAGGCATGTGTTTACAGAATTTCTACACATTTTTCATTTCAATATTCCATAACTCTCCAGACTCTAATTTCTATTTTTTTCATGCTCTTTGGAGATTTAAGTGCAAAGTATTACTCTTGAACCTTCCTGAATAAGCTTATTATTTATAGGTCCCACAAATAATGTAACAGCACAATGATGAAATTGGTTAACAATATGTGGCACAGAGTTATTTCATTGCTTTTGTAGCATCTGGACTAACGTGGATGAGATCTGAGTTGTCAAATAAGCAATGGAAGATGTTAGACTAAATAGGGATTCTTCAAAGAACAGTTTGTGAACTTTGGTACCTTTTATTATGTTTGCAAAAAATCTCAAAATTAGCATTTTTAGTACTTTGTTTGGCATATTAGATCCATTATTAGATCCATTAGATAAGCTGTCTAGAGCCCAAACTTGGTAAATCCCAAGGTGTTCCCAGCCAGCCAAGAAACATAGTCCCTTCAGCATGTCCTGGGTCTCCTCCTGGTGGGACATGTTGAAATGTACATTGACCGGTAAATCGAGAGCTTCACATTTTACCCCTCCTTGGTCTGCCACCTTACCGTGGTAGAGGGGTTTGAGTGTCCCAGTGGCCCCAGGAGCTCTTTTGTCAGGGGCTTTATACCCCTGGTAGGGTCACCCAAGGCAAACAGGTTCTAGGTGAGAAATCAGACAAAGCACAGCCCAAAAGACCCCTTATGATGAGTTCAACCTTTGGAAACAGTGTTCCCTCGCCTGGACGCGGGTCACCGGGGCCCCGGAGCCCCGGAGCCAGGCCTGGAGGTGGGGGACGCTGGCCCCAAAGAGGAAACGTCGGTCCCCCTTCTGATGGGCTTACCACCTGTGGGAGGGGTCAAAGTGGTTGGGTGCATTGTGGTATGGGTGGAGGCCGAAGGCGGAGACCTTGGCGGTCTGATCCAGAAGCTGGCTCTTGGGACGTGGAATGAGTCTCTAATATAAATAAGTATAAAATGCAATGCATTTAATTAGCATTGTTAGACCTTTGTCTTTAAGGAAATGGAAAAACAAGCATTTTTCTATTTTCTTATCCAGACCTGGAGAAAGATAAAATAAAATTCCATACTTTTCCAGACTTTTTAGATTGCAAAGGATCCTTGTGTTTACATCCAGACAGAAAATGTAGTGAACCACAACCACTGATACTAATTGAAAGATGAAGTCATTCTGTTGTAAAGTGTCATTATGGAATAAATGGACCATGGAGAAATACACTGTTCTGAAATACAAGCTGTATTTGTGAAAATAAACTGATAGAATTTAATAAAAAGGCCTCAGGAACAGTTTCTGTTATGACAGCCATGAAGCTGTCATATAGCAACAGTGTCTTCAGTCAGAGCCTTCTTCAGATTAGTTGCAAGACTGACTGCTACTGGCAATCCTTCCTGCCCCACAGCATCACCATCCACAACAACTCTGAAGATACTTGAATGATATGAGTTATGACATTTAATTTCCCTTTAGGATGAATGAAGTATTTTTGAACTGAATTGAATTGATCTATTATTTATTCATGTAGATACTTATTTGATAATGTTCTGTCTATTTATTTGATTTTGAGCATTTTGGAGTTCCATATTGCTCTGCTGTGGTGCCTGGCAATCACAATTTAGGCTATGATGTGGGGTTTTCCACTTTTATCTCCCAGCATGCCTTTCTTGACAGTACATGTTGGAGTAAGTAGGATTAATACTCAGGAAAGTGCTGACAAACTCAATCTCAGAATGAAAAGACCCAGCAGGCCTCAGCAGGTGTACTTGTCAGATTGAGTGGAATGATGCCATCATGCTACCAATTATGCAGAAGCAGAAAAGCAAACAAAGCAAAGAGAGAACATTAGAAACGTTGACATGCTGTGTCAAATTAGCTTTGGATGACATCATTAGATGCCCCAAACCATACTACTAATCTTAACTAATTTACCAAACTATCATTCATTGTATTGCTAAATGTGTATGCTTGTATTTTCTCCAATATTCTCAGAAATATAAGTAATTCTTCTAAGAGTTGTTGAGAATGTCAGCCAACTGTCTTGTCAAAAATTCAGAAGTCATTTTTCACTTTCATGTTCAAACCAGGTCTGCTTTAGTGAAACATACCTTTCTTACAGTTACAAAAGTAGTTTAAAGCAGCCAAAGTCATTTTATCCCTAAAAGCAAAAAACAAAAATTGTATAAATTGCAAACTAATTGGATAAATTGGATAAATTACAAACTGTTTTTGATTTTAGGTTTTATTTTGTTGCTACTCAGCACTCGTGCAATGTTTTTGCATGGTTACCCTGTTTGTAGCTTACAGTTGCATGGCATGATGCTTTGATGTTATTTTAGCACATCCCAAACAACTCAAAAATTGACACTGGATTCCAGTTGAAGGTTCTAACTAAATCCACTTTAAATGTCATTTTTTTTGCTCTGTCTCTAACCCTCTGTATTTGTGGGGGTTAGAGACCACAAACGGCAAATAGCTGAAATCTGCGAATGTTTGAGGTCCCTTCAAAAACAGCTATAACCGCTTATTTTATTGGTTCAAACACCAAATACTCCTTAATATGCATTAATATGTACAGTGGAAACCGTCTTGGCACTACTGAAAAAGCTAACATTTACAGTCCTCCTTATCTCTGCTTTTCTGGGTAGGGCCAATCAGCAACAAGGAAAATAAATGGTGCTTCTGGATTGGTTGCTTTGCAAACACTAGGAAATAACATGTCAAGTTCTATTATGTTCTGTATCTATTTGTTTTATCTTGTACAGCACTTTGGTCAATGCAAGGCATTGTTGAAAGGTACTATATAAATAAAGTTGTTTATTATTATTATTATTATTATTATTATTATTATAAGTAGGATTGTGCCTAGGTAGCCTCTCAAGCTGGATTTTCTTTCAAATATTTGAGAAATGCTCTATGAAAAATCTGTGAATAGGGATAATAATTTGGAGCTTGGTCCCATAGAAAAACCTGCAAATAGGTGAATCCACAAATGCTGAACTGTGAAAAGGCGGGGGTCCACTGTACCTCTAAAGTAGGTGGGTATTTAGCTTGGTTAGACGTCCTTGTAGCAAATCTTCCATGGACTGCTTATTTTACAGACGGACATGCTATGTTTTGGATCTTACTGCCAACATTAGTCCAACAAGGTGCCGGACTAATGTGGGTGGATGGTGTTCCTCTGGTGGTGTTCCTCTGATATCACCACTCCAGATTTTATAGCAACCAGAAATACTTTAAAATGACTTCTTATTTTTTTGAAAAAGGCAGATATTTATAATTCTCTTCTTTCAACTAGCTAACAAAAAAAATAAGCAACAACAGGTTGGAAAATAGAGTGCTTCTCTTCTACTTAAAATGGAAGACAGCGTTAGCCAGTGCAGCACTTTCTCTAGCATCTCATGAGCAGGAATTCAAACTGCAGAGACCGTATGATGAAACATTTTGGCACTATACCTTGAAATTGGATCAGAGCCACTGCCTAACATCTTTGTTTTGATGAAACAGAGATTGTTTTTAGAGCTAGCAACTAGTCAGAGCGAAGCTAAGACCAAAGTCTTAGTGATACTTGAGAGTGGATTACTAAATCCTTCATCAAATTTTCATCAGATAATTGTTTACATAAAACTCTTTGGTTGTTTACAATATAGATCAAGTTGGTCTGTGGTTTGAAGCAATGACTTTCCAATGTGGAGCACACACTCAAACCAAAATAGTTGCTTGAGCAACTATCCAATAGACAAATAAGTCAATGCATAAATCAATAAAGAGGGACTTCATTTCAGCCACTCTAACATTTTTGCCCATTTTACACAACAAACCTGAAGTATCCCTTCATTTGAACTGACTCCTAGGTAGCTAGATGATGTAAAATACTGTCTGGTTATATTGTAATGCAAAGAGAAAAGTCAGGGCAAGACCACAGCTATTAGGATTGTCCACCAATAACATCTGCACCAATTTTCCTGCCTCCAGAGGTTAGTTGGAAGACCTCGCTTCACATCGGTTGTGGAGACTGTGGTTGTATCTTTCATGGATAGTCGAGAGTGGAGTTTGTAATAACCCTCCATGCAAGCTGCAAGCTCTGGATAGCAACAGTGGTTTTCTTTGCTTTGCTTGGTAACCTGACCAATTTATCAGTCTGGCATTCAGGTCCACATTTTGATGAAAAATCTGTGAAAATAGTTATGCTCATGTTGCAAAGTAACTTTAGACAGAAGTATGTCCATTTCACAAAGATGGGTTTCATATTGCAACATGATATTATTTTGCTTTGGCCGAGCAGGGATAGTTACCAAAAAGAATTCTCCCAAAAACAAAGTAAATAAACTGTGGTTTGCGTTTTTCATACTTTCAGTCTGTTTGCCGCCAAAGGTTGTTATTTAAAAGCTCCTCTCCGTTCTCTGGGGATTTGAGCGGCACTCGGCGGAGCTGACTTTTGCTCTAATGAAAACAAAAGCAGTGTAGTCAGTTTGTGTTGTGGGTAGAGAAAACATCATCTATCCCACAATGCCAGGATCTAGAACACAATGAAGTCCCGTATGAAGTTTTCCTCTAAATTCTTCCTCATACCACAAGAAGCATTGTTATACTCTGTCACGAGGGACAGATATTTACAGTCAGACAACTAAGTGCCCTTTCCTCCAATGTGTACTGGCAGCAAGCATACTTGCACTTATGATTTACTGACAAAGTTTCAGATGCTCTTCTTTAACACCAATTAGGTTACCAGACCAGACAGATGCTTTTCATTTCAGCTAAGTAGCTATATTCTTTCTTTCTTTCTTTCTTTCTTTCTTTCTTTCTTTCTTTCTTTCTTTCTTTAAATGATTGAACACAGTCACATCAGACTCAGCCTCTCATCTTTGTATATATCTATTATGTTGCTGCATCTGTGTAAACACTCAGATCTGCCTTTAAACTAGTCAGAAGAGCTCTTACGTATTGTTTAGATTACCCTGTAATGAATCTGCTATTAGTGAAATGTAACCCGGGATCCAAGCCTCCCAAAGCTCCAAAATCTCACTCAGAGTGCACCTTGACGTCTATGTTTCAGTTGCTTTTTGCCTTCTTTATATTTTTTCTTTCCATATAATCATTACCATTTTGTGGTTGCCTCTCCCCAGATTGCTAGTACCACCATTTTGGGAGGGGATGTGTAAAAACATTTGTGCTGACTTTGTGTTTTGCAAGGAAATGAAGTCTTTCAGGAGCCATGCCATGTATTACAAAGGCTTGCAAAAGTATTCAAACCTTTTGAATGTGGTCAAATTTTTTAACATTACAACTAAGAACTTCAATGCATCGTATCAGGATTTTATGTATCACACCGGCACAAATCATTTCATAACTGTGAAGTGGAAAGAATGCTTCTGAAAAATGTTGCGTATTAAAAATCTAAAAAGTGCGGCATGCATTTGTATTTCCCCCTTTTTTATTCTTTTGAAAATTTTATTCCAGGAGTGCACTGTATTTAGCCCCATCCATCTTCCTATCATTCTGAGCAGCTTCCCTCTCCCTGGTGAAGATAAGCCTCTCCACTACATGATGCTGCCATCACCATGTTTCATATTAGGCGTGATGTCTTAGTTAGTTACTGTTAGTTGTCTACACACATAGTATTTTGCTTGTAATCCAAAAAGTAAAATTTAGCATCTGACTGGAGTGCCACTCTTTAGATGTTTATAGGTAAAAATCATCATTTTGGTAGCATAAAGCATAAAAAACACATGCATGCTCAGATTTTAGCCCACATGCTTTACTTTCAGCTTTACAGTAAAGTAAACAAGTTCCTTCTGTCTGGATTTTTGTATATTATTGGCAGACACAAGTCACTGCAATGCCAGAAGTGGTTGTAACTCCCCCCCTTCCACCACAGTTGAGCAAAAGGTTTGTCTCTGTATCCACAATGCTTTCTTAGGGCCAGCGAGAGTCAGCACTGCCAGAATGTATTGTGCAACCACTGTAATCTGAGAGTTGGCGTAGTCAGGGGGAAGAGGAGAGAGGCAGGCGCAGGCGTGGGGCGTCTGGTCCTGATCGACACACTCCACACACGGACAGCGTGCCAAACCGACAAAGTCCATTCCAGCACGCTAAACCAGATGTTGCTGTGTGATTCATGCTGAGGAACCGGAGCGCTGCAGTGAAGAGGCCGTGCTTCTAGGCATAGTGGTCGGGATGTTTACATAGCAACGGGAGTCCTGACTGTGTCTAATTACAGGTCTGCTCTGCCCCCATGGTGAGGCCTGTATCTTAACAGTACCATCCTGGAGGAGGATTCATTCTGGCCCTGTCTGATCAGAGCTGCTCCTTTAGCTTTACGTTCCCAACTTTAATTAACAGCAAAGTGTGAAGTGAAGGAGAGATGACTTATTGTATTTTCTTTACTCACACATTCCTCTGACTGCAGAAACACATCAACGCGAGGAGAGGAAACTGCACACGCATTCCTCCAAATAGATATGTCATGTCTGCCATATCTTGTCAGCGTCCCGTTAAGAGGATGCTTACGCAAATCCGAAGGAGTAAACTGAATCCCACCCTCCTTCCCCTTTCTCTGTCTCGCTCTTTTTCTCCATGGTTCCAGTAAGCCGATGTGTAAATAATTTTGGTCGGAGCCAGTAATAGGAGACATCTGGGGTGATAGTGTGCTTTCCATTGTGTTCATCAGCCCTGTGGAAAAATAGTGAGTCCTGAGGCTGTAGAGTAAGAGTTGTAGAGTTACATGTGCAGTGACTTCATACAAGAAAGAGAGGGGAAAAGAAAATGAATAATAAAAAATAAATACTTTACTTGTTTAGATAACCTTGAAAAAAAAGGTGTTTACAGCATCACTTTATGGCTTTTATTATCAGCTGTAGTTTCAGCTTTCTGCATGACTTTGAAAGTCTTTCTTGGAGGTGTGAGCTGAAGGCCTCCAGGTGGTATCTTTCATCAAACTAGGCCCCCTCCTGGGGCCTCACCTTCCCCACTCCATTTCCACCAGACCAGTCTTGCTGAAAGACCAGATCCAAGTTTTTGGAACGGTTGTGTGGAAAACCACAATGTCTGTCCAATAAATGACAGTGTGTCCTCATTAGATGTCCTTCGATAACAAAATATATGCTTGGAAAAACAGCACTGTCTTTTTCCGTTTGTGCTCCAGAATTTGATTTTGGATGTAAAAGTAGAAAGAGGGGGATTTAGACGAAATAAAACAACTCCTAGCTGCTGTTAATAGTCTGTAGAAATTTATCAGACATGGTTAGAAAATAGCCAGATCCTCTTATTTATAGGTATAGTTTAGATTTTTTGAAGGAAGGCTCTGAGAAGTTATTGTCATTTATAGTTCCTTTACCTGTTTTAGAAAGTTGTCCTCATCATCAATTCGTTGAAAAATGAAGAGGAAGGAAAGGTAAGTCTATAAGAGGGTGTTTTCACACCTAATAGTCCGGTAGACTCGATGTGATTGGGGACCAAAATTGTAACATTTCTTAAATTTTCAGTTGGTGCGGTTCACTTTCACACTGCACTTCGTCAAACAAACCAAATCCTTCTACACACCTGTTCCCCTTTCGACTGTGGTGGCACTGCATTAAGAACCACTGAAGGAAATGACACAAAAACCTCTGAAGACACTGAGTGCAACTTCCTTCTTCATGAAATATAAACAAAAATGGAGTGGCGTCAGATTTTAGTGGTTGTAGGATTTCTCTTTTGTCATTGGTAAAAGATCAAGAGCCATTTCTCCCGCAAGTGCGAGACTCACGTGTTTGTTTTGGTTGTATTTACCCAGAATGCTCTGTGTTATAGTCTGCTTCCTGCTTTTGATGTGGTCCACTTGGCATTCACATATGCATTCAAACTGCATCAGAGTTCACTTCAACCGAATTGAGACCTGGGTTTTTAGGTGGACCAGAGTTCACTTTTTTGGTCACATCAGAGTTCGATTGCGCATTCACACCTCCCAAAATGAACTGGACTTTCAAGGCAAATGAATAGAGTTTGATTGAAGTGAACTCATAAGAGCTGGTGTGAATGCACCCTAAAACAGCTTAAACATAAATGTCCAGACCCATAAGATCCAACGCCATATTAGTAGATACTAACCATTTACATCTTCTCAAGTGAACAGTTAGATGCTGGTTTCTCATCAAAAAAAAAAAAAAAGACTATATATATATATATGTATTATAGATGTTGTTGCACAACCAGACAGCCTGACACATAATCCAAAAATTTACCCCACTCTTGGAGTGCTTGGAGCAGATTGATGATTTGCTAATGATCAGACAGATGTCATCATGTGTTGGACTTTGTATTTTTAATCTGAAATGTACTTTAAGTATCTGCTGTTTTGTTCAGGTTTTGAGTTGTAGACTCAAGTTACTGAGTTTGTTTTTCATCGATCTTGCTTCCTGTTTATTTTGGTAGTCGGGTTCCTTTTTTGCACAACTGTCCATTTACCCTCCTGTTGCCCTATTACTCCTGTTTCTGAGTTTCTTTGTCACATTTTTGGTTTGTATTTTGAGTCATGCATGTGCTGGTATACAGTACTATGTGTTAGCCATTGAGTCCCATCAGATTCTCAGTATTTTATTCTAGTTCTTACTCATCAGTCATCTAATCCCAATCCCATTAATCACGTCCCCTATGTGTATTTATTCCCCCCGCTTGCTTCATTTTCATTTCTAATTTCTACTCTTGCATATCTCTGAACCTAGTTTTGTCTTCGTTTCTCTTGCTTCATAGATTTAGGACTCGGCCATTGTTTCAGTCCATTAATCAACCACAGACATTGAAAGCAAATATATGAAGCTGGCATCCTCGACCTATATAACTTTGGCATTGAAACAGAAACTTTGTTCTATTGAGAAAGCGGTAACAAACTCAACGATGATCTCTTGTGGAAGTGTAGATGGTTAATATACTCAAGTATAGTGTGGCCACGTTATCAACATGATCAGTTTCAGTTGTTAGAAACTGCTACAACACTGAGAACTACAAACTTACAACAATACGACATCTGCTGATTAACGGTAAGGATACTGTTACCTTTAATAACATCATTTTAAAAAAATCTAGCTATTCCTTTGTGGTTTTCTTTGTGAGATAATGCATATTATCTCTTTTTGTTTTGTTTTGTTTATTGGTCAGAAAAACTCTTTGGGGTTATTTACTGTCTGATGTCTGTTCTGACGCGCCTGTTATTCATCACAGTTTGCATTTGTTAACTGTCCAGTTAAGAGGTCCTCCCAACTCCTCTGTACGTGTTAATACATGAATGCAGAATGGGATTTGACAAGTCATTATTCTTCTTTTCCCTCCCTTTCATTGAGGAAGCACAGTGGAATGACGCCTCTTCCAATTTGTGTGTGAAAGTGGCATCTGCCTTGGCCCTTTTCACCTCTGGCTCTGTCACGCTGGCCTTCCTCACTGGCACAGAGACTCAGCATTGTTTCAGTTTTTGCTCTCTGTTTATGGCAGCCTATGCTTTTTTTTCTTTAGAAGGAAGAGATTGTCAGTTTGCTTGCGTGATTAAAACAAAGAAAGTATGTCTATACCTAGAAGCACCATCACTGTGATCCAAACCAGCACACTTTCATCCAACTTTGTTGCTCAACGTCTGTTGAGACATGAGGCAGTGGATAAACACTTGAATACAAGCCTGAAAGATTTGAGTAAAACCAGATTAGGAAAATAATACTTAACTGGGACCTTTCTAACTAGTAACTTCTCTACAGTTTATGAAACTTTTTTCAGAGCCCAACTTCTAAATGTAATATTTAGCTGAGATGCACCAGTCAGACATTTATGGTCAGTTTTTAGTCTTCATTTTTAAAAACAGCTGGTATTGACTTTCCAGTAAAGATTTTGGGTTAGCTCAATGTCTCTTTAAAAACAATAATGATCAGTTTTTTGAAGTATTTTTTCAAGCCTTCCTGTTGTGAGTCATTAGTTGTGTTAGAAGCACATTTGACATCATACTGTGTGGGAGATAAAAGTTTCTTTACCTCAGTTTTACTATCCTTAGCATCTAACGTAAGTGATAACTGATCACCCCTTCAGTTTTTTGTGGTTCTGGTTGTTTCTTGCCTGACTTTTTGGGTACAAAATGGTGCCACCTAGTGCAAGTCATTTCATACCAGCCATGTGTCAGTTCATATAAACCATGATGATCTTTCATACTTGCTTTGGCAGTTGATGACTTACAGGAGTTTTATGTATTCTACTGTAAAGAAACATGGTTTTATGACCCCAGTGAGTAATATGTACCAGCAGAAGTTATTGTAGCTTTAGCATGGGTCATAATGTCTCATATTTTAAGAAGTGTCAACTTGCTAATAAGAACTAAAATAAACGGGAATGGAGTCAAATGCAAATGTTTAGATGGCAATATCAATTGTATTAAATTATGTGTAAAACTTTAACATTTTATGACTTTAGAGGCCTTTATTTGAAAGTAATCTGACAGGAAAGGGGCAGAGAGAGGGGGGGGAATAGACATGCGGCAAAGGTACCATGGACAGGACTTGAACTCAGGGCAGCCGCGTTGAGGTCCGTAGCCTCTGCATATGGGGTGCCTGCTCTAACCACTTGCCACGCAACATCCCTCATTTTATGACTATTTATCTTCAGACAGCAGTCTGCCTTTGATTAATAATAACTTGAACATCATAAAGTGTAGTCTGTCTTTGAATCTGTCACCATTTTTCCTTAGTTTGCCACTGCAATGAAATGTTTTTGCTTGTTTGTTGTTTTATTTTTCTTCTAATCATGTAAAGCTATTTGAATTGCCTTGTTGCTGAAAATGTGCTGTCCACATAAAATTGCCTTGTCTTCCATAATTCATGAAAAAGTATAATGACACTGAAAAATAAATTAATATACAATGTTTGAAGTGCATGAGTAGAAGATGTTTGACAGGACAAAATGAAAATGGGTTGGTGCAAAATGTGCTGTACACATTTTTTCAAGAGGCAAATTGACAGGGAACCAGATGAAAGAGAGCACCTTTACTGTTTTGGGTTCAGCATTCTCAATACCTGCTGAAGTCAGTTTTTCTCATTTTCAATTTGACAAAGCATTATGTAAATGGGTACAAACTGACTTCTTGAGGCAGATGATTCTTTTTTTTACCCTAAAAAGTTTCGTAGACGATGACCAAACTCTAAGATATGAAGGGCAGAAAAAGCAAAAAGCCTGATAGCCGACTCAATAAAGGGTTATATGCCTCCATTGAAAACACTGTTTCCTTTATAGCTTCTTAAATTTATTGTACTTCCTCACTGATACTAAAAATACCTAACTCTTCTTCTTGCAGTAACAACTTCCACACTGAAGAGTGTTGTTGGCGTGACCTGCTACTGTTTATATATGATACATTTATTGATAGGAACAATATTGTGTTTTTGACTTTCCAACTAACTGGTCATAGCTCATGGCAGCTCAAGCTAAAAAATTTTCAGTTCTGACCAACAGATCTTTTTTTTTTTAAACCAGTAAATATGTTGGTGGATTCTTGATACTATATTTTGAGCAGGCCAGATAATCCAATAGAAATGAAACAGGGCTGATACCAAGCGGGATAAAACAAATTGCCCTGGGGAACACCTCCCTGCTTCCCCTACTGGTTTAAATCCTAAAGTTAATACTATGAGGCTCCTGCTGAACCCCCTCCAAGCTGCTGTCAAAGACAGTGGCTTTTTCAGACCTTTATGACTGATGAGAGAGATGTCCTTCGAGCAGCTCTAAACCTTCCTGTGTATTGCCAAGCACAGGCTGTCATGCTTAGGTACTTTTACTTCCAAAATGTGTTGGATTAACTGAGAGCAGTTGCACTTGACTTCTGGTGTCTCACTTTTCATGCAGTTGTCTGGTTTAGATAATGTCTCCCAGCTCAAATATATTAATGCTGTGACACCACTGTTGCTATGCCAGCATTTCTCATTCCTGCTGGTTTTTGTTTTCCTGTAAAGTTCATTAATCTGTAATCTATATAATGGCTCATTATGGTGTTTAACCGTTTTCTCCTCCTTTAAATGGCTTCTTGTGCCGGCAACAATTTTTTAGTCTTGACATTATAGGTCGAGACAGCACATGTCAGCACTGATCAGTAACGACATATGAAGGTAACACAGCTAGTAAAGTCTTTAGTCATACGCACACAGGCCTGTTCTCAGCCAGCTGTCTCACTTTCCACAGTGGCTCCTGTGTTCCTGTGGGAATTGGCCTTGTCATCCATCTCTTCAAAGCCCTCTGATTTATGTCTGTATTTAGCAGCAGAGAGGAATGCAGCACTTTCTATCTTCCCTGCCTGCCTGTGGCTACATATGCTCTATGTAATTGGTCATGTAGTTTTTTTTTTTTTTTCATAACAACGCTGATGGTTTACCAACAGGTGCCCATAACATTTGTCAGGGCTAATTCACAGGGAGCCTCTTTACTGTCAGTACCAATAAAATGTGTTACGTTCCACTCATTCTCTAGAATTTAGGGCTGGCCAATTCATTACAAAGCAAAGCTACTGTATATACAGAATTATATCACAATAGTAGCATGTGCTACTGTCAGTACCTCCAGCATGTTGTGATGTGTTTTTGTGATTATTGCAGCCTAAAATGACTGCTTTTGCGGCACCTTTGCCAAAAGTTGCACCTTTTTCTAAGACAGGATTTTAACATAGTTAATATTTAAAGTCCAAATAACATTTTCAAGTACCTTCTTGAAATAGCACCCTTAATACAAATAAAATCATGTCCTGAGGAGCTGTTAAAGTGCAGAAGAAGAATTCTATCTCGGCCGTTTAAGTTACCATGAACTGTATACACATTATAAGCAAATCTTACAGAACATCTCAAAATAATTTTTCCAAAAACAAAATGGCAAATGTTACAGATGCTTTCATCTTGCAGGTTCAACTTTCAAGAGACGTTGTGAAACAGGAAGTTAAATTAGAAGAGGGCGAAGTGGATTGGTCAAAATTCAGCCAAGTCGCAGTGATTGGTTAGAAAAGAAGGAAATACAGAAATGTTAAGGTGATTGGTCAGTTTTGTGGAGAAGTTGTGATGACTGGTGAAAACTGGAAGTCTGTGCAAAATTAGCGAACGATTAGTGAATTTGCATTAATAGTTGTGGTTGCAGCATCCTGGAGGGACTGTATTATGATGCTACTGTCAGCGACAAGAAGACTATAATGTCCCCCGCCATGTTTTTTTTTCTCTAATATCAAGGTCAAAAAAGTGCCTTGAGGTTAATGTAAAGAGACCAAATTCTCAATTAAATTTTATTCTTGTGTTTTTGCACTGGGATGTTGGTGTGTGTTCACCTTATTCATAGAGATGTTACTATAGAATTGATTGTGTTAGCAACTTCCCTTCAACAGTGGTAAAGTAAAGTTTTTGTAATTTGTGTATTAGGTAGGCATTAGCATTTATCTTATCGTTTATCATTATAGTGAAAAATACTCTTATCATGGTAAGAATTTGGATTTATCATAACAAATTCCAATGAATGACGTTTTCTTTTTGTTTTTGTTTTTTAAAAAAACAACTGATTTTGGAGTTTTCATTGGCTGTAGAGGCCACTGAGGAATACAACACTGCCCCTACCAAACCAGCTGCTGCCTACTGCCAATCACCTGGCTGAAGACGTAGGACTACACTTTTCTTCTGTTTACAAGAAAGACAAATTCAGCTCCTTAGAAATATTTATGGTGGGGAAAAACCACAGGCATACAGGGGAAACTTGAGGAGCCCCATGTATCTGTCTTTTTACAGTTGTAAACTAGAGTTGGCAAGCTAGGAACTTCATCTCTGACCAGGAGTCGACTGGATCCTCTACCAGAGCAGATAGCTCCGCGAATTTAGCAATCTAGTATCAGCTTTGTTTTACTTGTTTTATTTCATATAAGCAGAAGGGCAAAAAGGGAAAAATTCTGCAATCAGTACTTGAAAAGTACTACTAAATGTATTGTTTATTCTATATTTTTGCTTAAGTGTATTTCATAGAAGAACAATAACTAAATATTATAGATAACATTATTGTAACTGGAACAATCCATGTTATTTTAGCAACAGTAGAAATAATTTCTTGTCCGCAATTAGATCATATTATATACTGTTGTTCTAAGTTTTTGTGCAAATTCTGTGAAACTAGGGTATTTATACACTGAACAAAAATATCGCCGAAATCCCTGCTAATTGCATGCTCCCTCAAAACTTGCACCATCTGTGGCATTGTGCTGTGTGATAAAACAGCATATTTCAGAGTATTTTCAGAGCCTAAGGCACACCTATGCAATAATCATAATGTCTAAACAGCATCTTGATATGCCACACCTGCAGGGTGGGATGGATTATCTCTGCAAAGGAGGAGTGCTCACTATCACAGATTTAGACAGATTTATGAACAATATTTGAGAGACATGGTTATTTTGTGTATATAGAAAATGTTTTAGATGTTTGAGTTCAGCTCATGAAAAATTGGAGCAAAAACAAAAGTGTGGCAGGAATGTTTTTGTTCAATGTACTTACCTTGAGAATCTTTATGTACCCCTCATGCTTTGTCATACTGAGAATCTTGAAAAGTTGTCTGCATGTGCATATTGCTTGGCTGTTTTTAAATGCAAAACACATAATCTCTCTGGACTTGACTTAAGCTTTTAAATGTTTCTTTTTCTGCCCCATTCTTATGCTTTTCTCCATAAAATAACAAAGATTCTTCTTATTTTATTTTGAATTTAATTTCTATGTTGTCTGTAGTTTTTTACACATTCACAGGAGTGTAATTTATTATCTGAGCACCTGTTAACATACTCTGTGAGTGAAAGAGGCTTTGTCTGGATATCCAGTCTTATGTCACATCTCCTTCAGACAGTCAGAACAATCTGTAGAATTTCCTCTCAGTAAACTGTCTCGTCAGTTTTATGCCAACTGACAGGATTATGCAGACGACTTCACCAAATAGGAGCCTTTGACTGATATTACATTACAGACAGAGTTTGTTGGATATTTGACTTCAGATTTCACACTTTGATCTGGGAGTTTACGACTTTCCTAATGGAGTGTCTGCTTGACCCCCTTCCCTCCTCCCTTCATTCCATTCCAGCTTCCTTCTCTTACGCCTTTGGTTTTATAGTCCAGAGATAAATCCTTTTCATAGGCACGCTGGTGAACTGAACTTACACTACCCTTATGAAAGGCTTTAGTTACTTCCTGTCGTAGTGGCTCAAAGTTCAGGGGTGAGTGGGCTGTGCTAATGTCAACACTGCAGAGCTGAAGTCCAAAGCCCCCTAGGAAAACAGAAGAGGGTCGAATATTATGTCCTTCTTTCTGGTTTGCATGGTCCATGGGAATGGTGTCCTGCAGCAAAAACGAAAGAGATCAGAGGATTTACTTAAGACAGTACCTGTTGAGTAACTTTTTATTTGTTCCATTATCTTAATATTGGATAAACATTGTTTATTAAAAATGTTCAGGCTTACTTATTGTTTGATTCTCTGTTGTTGTTTAGAGGAAAATAAAGCCAAATTAACTTCAGAAATACTGGGAAGTAGTTATATCTGCATGTACACACACAAGGGAAAAGTTCTGTTTGTTTGTCTTCGGAAATGGCTTTGTGGGAATATCAGCCTTGTCCCTAACTGGCACACAGACTGACATCACTTCCTGTACCCTTTTCTTGGCTCAGTGTCACAGTGTTGAAGAAAATAAAGTGTATTTCCTGGAAGCAGAGGCGTGTATCTCTGATAGAGCAGTGTAAGTGTACAGTGGAGCGGAAATTTCTGCTTTTGTATTCTGATGCACATTTCTCATTTGACTGTTTTATGTCTTTAATATGAACATGTGCTGACAAAGAATTTATTCCAAAGTTGAAAATTGACCAAATTTTCAGAATACATTTTGCTGCATGAAGGCTTTCTAATGGATTCTGAACCAGTTTAATAACAGATGCAACAAACTGTTGTTTTTTGCAAATACGCCATGGAACAAAGTGATCAAAGCAATAGGTCAGTAGATAATATGTAAATTCAACTAATGAGAGGAGATGACATGATATTAGCTTTGTGAGAGCAAGATAAGACTAAAATTTTGTAATATTTTTGTAAAAATTTTAGGCCCGTTTTTTTCTAAGGTGATCTTCATGCCAACAAACATGGAAACTTCTCCCTGTTTGAAATATAGCAAGGCTTTCATAAATTTCAAAGTGTGTATTTATATACCTGGTGGCTCAGAATTATACAGTTAAGGTTTGATGTGTCTACGTATTTTAAATTTTGAACTGATGATGATGAAATGCAATCCAGGCTAAAGAAAAAAAAAAAAAAAGAAAAAAGAATTAATTCCTTCGTTTTCTGGCAATAGCAAGGTCCAAAACTGATGCCAACTTTGGCATTATTAGCAGGGAGTTGCTAACCTGCAAGCTGCAGGATTCTGACATTTTGTTCACAAATCCTTTATGGCTTCTCTTCCAATCTTTCTCTTTCCAAAATGCTTCCAAAAAACATTGGAGAACTCCTGGGGCCTTTCTAAATACTAATGCAACCGAGCATTTTCTGTTTTTATTAATCGACTCTACGAACAGAAAACCAACTCAAGAACTACTTCTGTTTTTACCGCTAAATGAGACTGAAAACATATGCAGCAGGGCGTCAAGCTTTAAAGCATACACCTTTACCTTACTGGAACTGAAAATTGATAATTCTGGGTCTTTTTCACTTAGTAATAGCATTCACCCGCAAGATTTTTGGTTGTAGCATGAGCTGGTAGCATGTAGTTCTGGTACATCCCATATGGCATTGTTAAATTTAGACATTAGTGAATAGCCCCTTATCCCAAGATTGATGATCTCTATAAACAGGTATGCAAGAAAACCATTCATTGATCTCCTAAAATGCCATTATAAGTTATTTATGTTTACACAAAACACAAGCAGACTTGTCAGTGTTTTCTCTGTATTTTATGCAATGAATCTTCATCTCAAAACTTGGCATCCTGGGCGTTCAGCGCTAGAGACATACTTATTTGGCACATTGTAACAGTTTGAACAGGCATACAGCTGGCACCCCATGTATCGTTGTGGATACATTTAGCAATACAGTAGACCCCCGGTATTTGTGGGGGTGGAACCACAGCCACCCGCAAATAACTAAAATCTTCAAATACTTAAGACTGCCACTAAACTGAATGCCTGTTTTAGTAGTTCAAACCCCAAATATTCCTTAATGTGCATTAATACGCACAGTGAAAACTGTCTTAGCATTACAGCAGAAGCTAACATCTACAGACTTCTTTTTTTTGTTGCTTTTTTTTAGGGAGGTACAGCCAATCAGGGCCAAGGAAAATATATGGTGCTCCTGGATTGGCTGCTTTGCAACTGCCAGCCAATAGTGTGTCAAGCAGCATTGTGCCTAGGTGTTTCAGTTTCCCAATCTGCATTTTCTTTCAAATATTTTAGAAATATGCTACGAAAAAATCTGCAAACCTGTGAATTTATGAATAATACACAAATAATTTGGAGCCACGTTCCACAGAAAAATCCACAAAAAAGTGAATCTGCGATTTCTGAACCGCGACTAGCAGGGTGTCCACTGTAGAGTATTTCTGAGACCTCTACCTCTTTAACAAAGTTAGTACTTGCCTCCAAAAGCTTGCAGGGACTATGGTACTAAATATATTTTACATGAACACAACAAAATACATGGCAAAGCATTTTTGATAGAGCTTTATGGTGTCTAAGTGTGCCATGTGTTGCCTACAAAGTGTATCTGTTTGGTTATGACAGTTATATGACAGCAAATGCTTAATGTATCAATTTTGAGACAAAAAACCAGCAGTAAACAGGAGACATAAAAATGTTTTGTTGTATTAGAAGCATCCAATAAACAGTTACGCCTTTAGTTTTAAATCAGGGAAATACAGCAGAGTGTGGCAGAGGAAAAAAATGCAGCGTCCTGCTGCAGTAAGAGTGGAGCTGAGCTGCTTCTTTTGGAAAACTTGGGTTGATTTTATCCAGGTTGTCACAATAAGGGGTTATGAAATATTAGCAAAATCTCATCAATTATTGCAGTTGAGTTAAAAAAGAGAGAACAATTATAAGATTATCTTATTTTGTTAGCATTTTAGTTTAGTTTTTCTTTGTAACTTTTGTTTAAAAAAAAACACCTCTGGGGCGGGCACTGATTGGAAGAAGGTCAGTCTTTTGAGTTTTTGGCCAGTCGAGGCTGACCACGCTGAAAATATTCAGTCTAGTCACCAGCTGATTTCTCATTTTGTCTCTTGAAAGGATTTTTTTCCTGCCACTGAAATCCGGTAAAAGGAAATGTGAGGAGCTTGTATGACAATAAAAGCAGAACTTTGAATCAGTTTTAGTTTATAACTCAGTGAAAGTTTGTGGAATGACGGATGCATTTGAAGTGAATATCTGAATGTTATTACTGTTTAAATCATAGATGAGGTTAGAGTCCAAATTCATCCTGCCAAGGACTGTGAAAAGTTTCTGGTGACATCACTGCCTGGATTTCATACAGTTCAAATATATCAAAAGTGTTTGCTGGGACAGTCTGTCTCTCTCTCTAATATGAATTTACTATTGTCACTTCCTGTCCTACCTCTAACACTATAACAGACTGGCTCAACTACGTTTAAGCAGAGTAGAAGAATAAAAAGATAACAATTAATGTCCTTCTACAAAAAAAAAAACAATAAAGCCTGCAGTGATCTTAGGAGATAAATTCAAGATTTCTGTTAGGGTCATGTTTTGGGTACTTGATACTAGACACCCCCCCCTTCCCACAAGCAAAGCCAAAATTGAACAAATAAACTCTTAACTGGGGTGGTTAGAAGTGCAGGTCAAGGTGAACGTCAGTCACTGGTTCTCAGTCTTTCATGTCCATGTGTTTAACACATTGTGAACAATCAGTCATCCTGCAGAAAGTCCTGCTGCTGAACCCTGGAGAATCTGACCACAACTGAAAAGAGTGTTATGTTCGCCAAAATGAAGGACTAAGTAGGGTGACAGCTTCAGATGTTACAATGGATATCTAACACCTAATAGTGTAAATGTCTGTTTTAATTTCAGCTGCTTTGACCTAACTACAATAGATATGTTCAAAATGCAAAGACGATGTGATCACAAACAGAAGCAGACAGGGCAGCCACAAACTTTAAACACAATGACTATAAAATTGATATGAGGAAGATTGAATTCACAATGACCACAATCACCAAAATGGAGTAATCGAACAGAACACAGTGCTGCTCAGGCCAATGAGGGCTCTTGTGTTGAAAATTGTTGATGAACAAGGATGTTTTCAAACTTAAACTTTCAATACAACACTTTAAATGGGAAGATAAAGTGAGATGAAGAGTTAGAGTATAAAAAGTTATAGCTTTTCATTTACTGAATAAAGAACACTGTCAGTTTAAAACATTCCTATAGGTGAAAAGATCCTGTCTAAGTCCAAAGTGGGCTTTTTTGCTGAGCTGGTGTTACGAGTTGCATCTCACTCTTTTATGGTGTTGATACACAAACCTCAGCAGAGCAGTTTCTGAATATTCCACGTCACTTTCTTTCAATAAGTATGGAATCAAAGACACAAGGAGAACCACCCTGCTTTTTGAAGAACACGTTGGAGGTACCATCATGCTGTGGAAATGCTGAATCCCTCTTAAGATATCAAAGAATAGGGGAATCAGATTAACAGAGCTACTTGGGGTGATGAAGCTAAGTCTTTTTTTTGCTTTACAAAAAAAAGCAAATCTTTTTACTGGTTCTTTACATTAAATAAAGGTTCTAGGGACAAACATGTCAACACCTCCACACACCAACCATTGAGTCATACTAGAAGGATGAGGTAGCTGTTTTCCAGAGTTATTCTTTGTGGTGTTGCTCTGAACACAGATAACAAGAAATGGAAAAAGGACAGCAATTTGAACATCACACATATTTTGTAGATGCTGTGCATTCTCTGTTGCCACAAGTTTAAGGTGACTGATTTTTGAATCAAGAGGGAAGCTTTGACCAAACATTATACTGAACTCTGCAGAAAGATGGTTTTCCTGTATATTAAGACTGAGAATCAAGTCAAGTCACAGTAGCTTTGTTTCTGTACCCACTGACTACCAGAGAGAATAAGCGAAGCGGTGAAAATTTCTAAGTGCTTTTAACTTCTCAGCCTCAGAACTAAAACCACAAATTCTTGTTTCACTATTACACGTGGTTTTTACACCAGTGACTGTCACTGAGAGCTGCCTTTCTCGATGCCTGACCGAAATGAAGCGTGTCAGTTTTAAGCTATTAAGCAACTTATTTTAATGTTCAAAGCAACCTCCTGTTAGGCTTTTTAAGGCCATTGAAACTCCAGTTAACTGCAGCAGTCTGGATAGCAGCCATGTTTTGCTGGATTCCATAAACTAAACAAACTAATCTATTTCTGATCCTTTGTTTGTTTCTTCCATTTAACAGTGGCTGTCAAGAATTAAAAACTGAACTATTTCAGATCTTTCCCTTGATAATAATGCGTTTAAAGCTTAAGCAGCTGATTTCAATGTGTCACAGAATTGACTTAGAGCTTCAAAGGGCTTTTACTTTGACAAAATGTTAAATGTACAGACTTTAATTTGGCACAAATAAGAAACATATATTCATTGAGATTAACTCATTGAGATCTTTGGATTACATACTGCTAAAAAAACAAAGGGAACCCCTAAACAATACAATGTAACGCCAAATCACTCACACCTTTGTGGAATCAATGTCACCAGTTAGGTAGTAACACTTATTGTGAATCAATTTCACCTCCTGCTGTGCAAATGAAACATACAACAGGTGGAAATGAATGGGAATTAGCAAGATAACCCCTATAAAAGAGTGATTCTGCAGGTGGTGACCACAGATCATTTCTCTGTTCTCATCCTGTCTGGTTGAACTTTTCATTTTGTCAGCGCTGTCACGCATAGAGGCATCATGAGGTGTTTTTACAGCCCACTGAAGTTGCTCAAGTAGTGCAGCTAATCCAAGACGGAACATCAATGCGAGCGGTGGCAAGAAGATTTGCTGTGTCTCTCAGCACAGTGTCCAGAGCATGGAATAGGTACCAGGAGATAGGCCAGCACACCAGGAGACATGGAGGGGCTGAAGGAGGGCTACAACCCAGTAGCAGTACCGCTACCTCATTCTTTGTGCAAGGAGGAACAGGAGGTCCACTGCCAGGTCACCACAAAATGACCTCCAGCAGGAAACTAATGTACATGTTTCAACTCAAACTGTCAGAAACAGACTCCATGAGGGTGGTATGAGGGCAGAACGTCCACACCCCCCTGTGCTTACAGCCCAACACCATGCAGGACGACTGGCATTTGCTAAGAAACACCAAAATAGGCAGATTCGCCATTGGCAGCCTGTGCTCTTCACGGATGAAAGCAGGTTCACAATGAGCACATGTGACAGACGTGACAGAGTCTGGAGACACCATGGAGAATATTATGCTGCCTGCAACATCCTTCAGCATGACCGGTTTGGTGGTGGGTCAGTCATGGTGTGGGGAGGCATTTCTTTGGATGGCCGCACAGCCCTCCGTGTGCTAGCCAAAGGTGCCCTGACTGCCAGAAGGTAACGGGATGAGATCCTCAGACCCATTGTGAGATCATAAGCTGGTGCAGTGGGCCCTGGATTCCTTCTGATCCATGACAATGCTTGGCCTCATGTGGCTGAAGTGTCAGCAGTTCCTGTATGATGAGGGCATTGATGTTATGGACTGGCCTGCATGTTCCCCAGACCTGAATCCAATTGAGTACATCAGGGACATCATGTTTTGGTCAATCCACCAACGCCACGTCATAGTCTGTTCAGGAGCTAACTGATGCTCTAATCCAGGTCTGGGAAGAGATCCCTCAGCAGAACATCCGCTGTCTCATCAGGAGTGTGCCCCAGCATTGTCGGGAGGTTATACAGGCACGTGGAGGCCACACACACTGCTGAGCCTCATTTAGACTTGTCTTGAGGAATATTCACTGACGCTGAATCAGCCTGTCATATTATTTTCCACTTTCATATTGAGTATGAATCCAAATCTAGATCTCCATGGTGTCATAATTTTGATTTACATTGATGATTTTTGTGTTATTTTCTTCTCAATTAATTCCACTGTGTTAATAAAGTTTTTCAATGAGAATATTTAATTAACTGAGATCTCGGATGTGTTATTTCAGTGTTCCTTTTAATTTTGTGAGCAGTGTATATATGCCCTATTTACAGACTTAAAACTTTTTAAAAACATACAATAGTTTAAGTTAA
Source organism: Anableps anableps (assembly GCA_014839685.1). Lineage (NCBI taxonomy): Eukaryota > Metazoa > Chordata > Actinopteri > Cyprinodontiformes > Anablepidae > Anableps > Anableps anableps. The sequence goes on from CM026070.1 coordinate 4,936,567, forward strand.
ACAGATTTGGAATACAACTTTGTTTAATTTAAATGGGTTTTGACACTGACTTATCTGGTTGTCTCTCAAAGGTTCACTTTTGATTAATATTATGAGCAATTAAATGTCAATATCCGAATTTAAAAGCATGTATGGCCATTGTTGTGCGTCCTCTTTATAGTACCTTGACTTCTTGTGGCCTGACTTGGACACACTCAGTGATGAAAGAAAAAGAAAAATGACTGAAAATGAGGACAGAAGTGGGGGAGAAACAGATTAGGTGATGGCAGAGATACAGCTGTGGCAGAACCAACAGATGCTAGCATTATTTCCTGTGTCCTCAGGTTTTAGTCAAATAGAAATGACATATGTAATAGAAACAGAACCAAGGATTTTAACTTAAGTTCAGGCTTTTCGAAGAGGTTAAGGCAGTTAAGACCTTACCTCCTGTAGAGATCTCTCATAGCAACTTCTTTGAGTATAAATCAGATTAGTTGGTCCCAGAGACAAGAAGGGCTAGAAGTAGGCTTTATATATGAAGCATACAGTAGTGAAGCCTTTCCCCTTCCCCAACTGCTACTGAGCACTTCTATTTAGCTTGCTGAAAGAAGACGGGTACACATTTGCTTTGTTTACAAGAAATGCAAGTTTGGCTGAAAGAAATAAGTCAGCTTTTCAAGAATATGCTCAATCATGGTATGAAACTTAAGGAGTGCCACACTTTACTATTGTGAATGTGTTGAAACTGCTGTTGACAGGCTATAAGCTCAACTAAGTGACCATCTTAAATCATCCTGTTATTCCAGTTTTAGTATATGAAGAACAGAAAGGCAAAAAGGTATAGCATTCTGCACAGAAAGTACTTGAAAGCTGCTTTTAGATTTTTCAGGTTTTTATTTAAAGGTTTTCTATATGTCAATCAAAATAACGATTAAAAAAATGATATAGATAATATTTTTACCATAGTAATCGGAATATTATTAGGGGTGCACCGATTGCAGTTTTCTGGCTGATTACCAATCTTTAAAAAGACTGATCTACCAATTCCGATTTTGGCCAATACTAATTTTTTTGTCTGAAAAGTTGCTAAAAATAGCGACAAAGTTGCTAAGTTGGCAACAGTGGGTTGACTATTGTTGACCGCCCACGTGCAGACGTGACCTGGTGGGCGGGTCTGTCAGTCAGCCCTCTCCCACGGCAAAAGGGGACAGTGGGTGATATTTAGACCTTAGATAAGATCAGTACATAAGATTGGTTTCACATGTAAGTATCGCCGATTGCCAATCTCCCAAAAAGTAAGGAAATCAGGGCCAATTTATTGGTGCACCCTAATTATTATAGTCACAGTAAGAATAATGTTTTATTTTTGTTTATACATTTTTGTTTAAAAGCTTGAAACAGGGGATTTTCCACAGGTTTCCATAATAAGAAAATCTAATACCAAACCTAGGCTTTGCCAGGTTCAAAGCAGATTTTGACCATCTTAAAACCACAGCATCACTCCAGTCTCAAAAATGTTCTAGCGGTTTTTGTGAGCAATACTCTATGAACCTTAACTGTTGTCACAGTTGTTTTGGATGGTTATGAGCAAATGGTAATTTACACAGGAAATGAGGGTTGGAGGTTGTGCGCCACAAATGATCTTCCTGTATGAAACACAAACTGGGCACAAAGTACATTTCTGATCAAAGTAACTATCTGAAATTAAAAGCAGTGAAGTGTAAAACTCTATAAAATAATGCTAAATGAAGTTCCTGAGACATTTTTCAGATTGGAGGATTTTAAAATATTAGAAATTCGCTTTGGTCTTGGTTCCTCTCAGACTAGTTTAAATATCCGGGACTAACAAAAATCAAGGTGCCATGAGAATTATCCACTGTTTTCAACTCTTTAACAGAAACTTACTTTAAAACTCCTAAACTCTCTAACTGTACTTGGCATAAACAGTGCAATCTTCTTCTTTTTTTTCATATATCTTTTGTTCTGTTGTATTTCTAAACAATTAAAAAATCAGATCATTGTCCATCTAGTGCTGTAATCTCTTGGAAGTCTCTCAGGAGGAGGTGCATTTTTTTGTTTGTCTGGCGGTTGTTTGTTATTCTCCGTGTGAGCAGGGGGAAAAAGTGAGTCGAAGTGCCCTCGGATGTGTTTGTGGGAGTGAGACGTGATGACATGTTCAGGGAGGGAGTCGGTTGCGCTCCTTTGGGAGGAAGAGAGTATAGGGGTCAAAAGCAGAGGGTGGAAATACTGATCCACTGCAGGTTTTTGCCATTAGGCCTTCTGTTTTTATCGCCTTGCAGGATCCTACTTTGTTTTAATCAGTTTTAATGTGATATTTAACCTCCTAATAAGCTTCTGTCTCCCTGTATTTGGATTAACATTGAGACGGCATAAAATTCAGCTTGAGATTGCTTTTCCCTCATCAGACAAGTATGGGAACACTAAAACGTGCCTGCTTTTCTCACAACAAAAGCAGGGGAACTCTGCCATGTGTGATCTGCAGCTTTATGCTGATCTAACATAGACTTATTGGAGAGCACAGAAAGAGAAAACAATGGCTGTGTGTTCGAGGTTGAAAAAGAAGCTGACACTTCCCCAGAGCTTTAGCCCTCTGCTGAGGCACCATGTTTTCAGTCAGGGAAAATTTACAATTGCCATCGAACTGTCTTGCGCTCAAACTTTAATTGTTTCCACATGTTCCATCAGATTGCTGCTGGCAAGCTTTGTGGGTTTAATGTGATTCATTTGAGATGTTTGCAGGCCCCGACTGGTACAAGGCTGTGGGATGAACTGAGAGGTGAAAACCTGACCTTATTATAGCCACATTTTAATACAACTGGGCTATGTGCTGCTTTGCTTGAGCCACTGTTAGTTGTTTTGCACCACGCTGCCTTTAGGTGACAAATTAAAGACCCTGGCTTTGAGTAAGTAGGTTGTACAGATGGCAGATAGAAAGGAAGTGCACAGTGTGGTATGCTCTCATTCTTCAGTGTAGCTTGTAACCAACCTGAAAACCTTGTTGATAAAAGGGAGTTTCATGTATACTAAAAGCTGACGTAAACCATAATTAAAACATAATCCTGTCCTTGTTTAGCTTACTCCTCTCTGTATATTGATATGTGCCTCAGTTATAAATTTAACTCCTTTGGTAATCCTGAACGATATCCCTCTTTATCTTGTATTTTTAATTTCTCATCTCATTCGTACATTTGTTTTAACATAATTAAAGCTGTGGAATGTAACTTTTTCAAAAATGTTTTTTTTTTTTTTTTGTCATATTTGTTGAAACTGTCACCATGTTGTGACAGTATGGGTATGAGACAGATAATCTGTAAAAAGATAGAGCTCCTCCACCTCCTCCCTGCGCTACTGTTGCCGTTTAAAGAAATGCACCGCTCCCAACCTAAAACAACCAATCAGAGCCAGGAGGAAGGTATTAGCGCTGTCAATCAACCTCGTGTAGTTGCTGCTGAAAGTGCTAATGGTGAAGAAACAACTTACCATTCCAGGAAACTGTTTATCCATCGTGGCCATGCTAACTAGCCTTAGCATTAGCGGCTATCTTGTTATGATCCAGCTGTAACTTAGTAAAGAGCAAGGGAGAGTGTGTGAGTGGTGCGTACATGAGGGTGATTGACCCTCCTCCTGGCTCTGATTGGTTGTTTCTGACGGTGGTGAATTTCTGCAGTTACTACTGGGAGCATTAGGAGAAGACAGAGGAGGTTGATTATTTTCACAGATTATCTGTTTTATATTATACTGTCACCACATAATGATAAATTTAACAGATATGTGAAAAACATGTTTTTCATAAAAGTTACATACTGCAGCTTTAAGGTGCCTTGCCTATTTTGACCAATGCAACCACAAACTTCACTGTATTTTACTGGGATTTTCATCCATATTTGAATCAAATCTGATCAGCCTCCATGTACCTTATGAAGAAAAGCATCACCACAGGATGATGTTGCTACCACCATGTCTCACTGTAGGCATAGACATGATATGTTCAGGGTGATGAGCAATGCCAGTTTTCTGCCACACATAGTAGTTAAGCTGTTGTCTTGTCTTGCACCTCAAACTTTTCAGATTTCTGTGTAAAAAAAAAAAAAAATATTGTGTTGGTTTCTCACCTAAAATCCTAATAAAAGACATTAAAGTTTGTGATTATAATATGACAAAATTCAGGGTGTGTGAATACTTTTCTAAAGCAGTTTTTTATTGCTTAATTTCAGACTGTCCTACTTGAAATCAATTAAAAAAAATTACAAATATATATTCCCATAATATCTATGTGATGTATGTTTTCTTTTTTTTTTTCTTGAAGGACCTTTGTCTCGCAGTCCATGTGAGCTTCTGCCGGTCGGGAGAGGACACCCGGTGCAAGCCATCCTGAAGAGCTTCACTGCCATGTCAGGCTGTGCAAGCAGGGGCACCATGAGCCTGCCTCAGGAGGTGCACGTCATTAACCTGAAAGGACATGCTGCAGAGGGCCCAGTCAGCGCTCCAGCAAGAGTGAGTCATTCACACTGAAAAGATGAACCTAAATAACATTGCTTCTTAATAAAGAGAAAAGTCTGAGAATATCTTTTCCTAAAGACTAAGGTTCAGGTTTTGACTCTTGACTGTTTAGTTTACAAACCCACTTGATCTGAATTAGCTCTGGCTCCTCCTCACTCTAATGTCTGAAAAAGCTCATCCTCTCATGAGCAATTTGTGAGAGAATCCACACACTGTGCATTTTGACTTACTGATGTGACCTTTTAACGCATAACAGTATGATTCACACAGTTTCACCAACTAAAATGACCTATCTAAACCTGATCACATCAGTTTTCACTATGTCAACCTAAATCCTTTTTAAATAGTGAGAAAAGGAGTCATTTAAATGTCGAGTATTTTTCAACCACTATGTGTTGTTCCCAGATCTCCTTAGTGTACCTTTTCACACTGCCATCACATCTCCTGATATAGTGAAACCGCTCCTTGTCTTTAGGGTTTATACAACAGATCCTGTGGCTGGACTGTGAATCATCAGTCATACTTTGAACATGAATCATGTGTGAAGAACTCTCACGTCTGGATTTTTAACTGTCACCACAGTGTGTTGTGTAGCATGTGTTGACTTGCAGTTTTGTGCTGCTGAGTGCTTGGTGCTAAGGTGGAATACAGAAAACAGCTAATAGATATCTGCAGGAGCAGAACAGTTTCTGGCTTTAGTTTCTGCACTCCTGATGTGTTTTAGAACATAGTGATAATACCTATTTGTTAAACCATATTGCATACAGACGATAATTACAAATGATTATTAATTATCTTAGTTGAGAGATAGACCTTTTATTTTCTTTGCATTATGTGATGATGTATCTGAAACCTTTATATCATGACAGTCAGACCTTTAAACTGTGAATATTCCTTTAGAGTCGACAAAAATAATTTTTTGCATGTTTCTATGCTGTAGTGTAGAACACTAAAAATCACTTTCAATCTTTCAAAAGCTAATCTCAGCAAATTCATCCAATTTATGAGAGAAGTCAAATTTTCCCTTCCTCATAACGTCTACTGTTCACTCTGACGGGTTTGATTTCAGCTTCAGTCTCGACAGATCTGAGGAGTTTATTCCAATATTTCAACATTCTGATCTTTGATCCACTTTAAAGGGGCGGTACTATGTATTTTCCAGACACATAGTGCCATTTTATAGCACAAACAAGTACCTATGTTACCTTCAGTTATAAAAATGCTGCATATATCAAACATAACTTAAATTAAATTGGACTTCGCAATTTGATGCCTTGAAATTGGGCCTCTGTCTCTTTAAGAAGCTCCTGCTCTTTCCAACACTCTACCTCCAAGGAGGAGTTTTGTGGAAATAGAAGCCGCTTTGTGAGAGCAAGTGTTTAGGAACCCCCGAATGGCTAATGATTTTTAAAGAACCTAAACAATCAAACTGGGGACTCATTGGGAAAAATTATTTTCACCCATCTCCTACAGTCAATCTATGTACTTTCTACAGAATTTCAATCTGCCCTTTATTTTTGTCTGGGATTGGAGATGCTTTTTTGGCTGAGTGCCTTCTTATCATATATATATGATATATTGTTTGCCTCACTGTATGTGCAGAAGTACTGACACCCCTTGGATCCAGTGCTCTGCAACCTAATTCTATAGCACATTCCTCAGGAGGAGACAGTCCTGCAGCTAGCTGGATCTTCTTGACTGCAACTTCATCTCTCACCTTAAAGTTCATGATGATCCCTGCATGTGATTCAACTATAATGCAAAGCAAATCCCTCCTATTCTTTGGCTGCAACCATTGCTAACATAATAAGGCAATGATTTGAAGAAGATCTATCATATCTACAAATCTGATGTGCTGATGTGTTTGAGTGAATTTAGCTTGACTCTTTCACAGATGCAATATGCTTGAAGCTACCTTAAACTCAAGCTTAAGCTAATAAATTTCCAGATTGATATTATGTGCCTTTTAGTTCAGTATTCAGATTTTTGTGCACATTCTCTATTAGTAACCAAGAACCCAACGAATCATAGAGCCAAAGAGAAATTCTGCTTCCTTTGTGATATGATTGACATTTACCTCCCACTTTTCTAATGGAGCTACTGATCAACATGCTACATCTAGTTTTTCTATTACAGAAGGCAAGCACAATCTCATCTTAGTTCACTTTCTACAAACAGCTTCAAAGGAATGTTGCCTTTAGTCAGGTTTACTCAGGCATGCTGTAATATTTATGAGGTATCACCAGAAATACATTCTGTCTCCCTTCAGATGAGATAAGCTCACCTGTGTGCTTCTTGAAGACGAAAAAAAAAAAAGCAATAAATATAACCACTTCCTGAACCCGACCCAGAATCACAGAATGGTATTGCTTTACAGTTAGAGCTTAGTTTTTGCCTCTTAAATAATTTTTATGTTACCTGAGACTATTACCTCTACCCGATGTAGCTATTTTAAAAAAAAAAATTAACCCTCAAAACTCTGCAAGTTGCCTCAGAATTAAAGGTGATCATTTTTGCCAGGGAGCTTCATAATTTCTTTTCGCTAATGTACAGAAGGTTTTCCTTCAGTGACCTCAGTAAGTTGTATGAGATATTTAGCTTTGGAGTCATCTTCTCATATCTGTATAATCAGCATTTCCCCATGGTCGGCATGGAGGGGCCATGAATGCAGATGACTCTCCATCCTTGGCTGCAGAAGATCTGATTAGCTGACCATGCTGAAACTCACCATGGTCCTCAAGATCTTTGCTTTTGATTAGATAAGACCTTGTGAAGGACAATCAGTGCCTCTACCCACTCTGGTCCACCTGAACTGTGACTTGTTTGGACACAGGCACCTCCTCCTCTAGCCTTCAGCAGGAATGTGCTGGAAATAAGGTCCAGGTCCAGGTCGACCGTCACCAGCATAATCTGCTCCTGGTCTTTCATGACAGGAAGAAGAGGTTGTCCAATAGATTAAAAGAATTATGGGTAAATAAAGAGAGATAAGGAGATCTCAAATCACCTTGACCACATTCACTTAAAAGACCTCAGCAAAACATTCACTTTGTTCTCCATTATTTATCCTTGACAGCTTGAAGTAAACAGTTTGTCCTGCAGTCATAAGATTACATTGTGAAAGAGTTTCTCCCGAACCTTAAAGCTGACAATGTTTAGATTAGTTGGGTTCCAAATAATAACTTTATTATCTATCATTAGTCCAATCAAGCACTAACCTTCTGTCCCACACCGGAGCCTTTAGGACAGGGGTCTGCAACCTGAGGCTCCGGAGCTGCAAGTGGCTCTCTCAACCATCAGTAATGGCTCCCAATACTTTTGCCTTAAAAAATGAACTCGAACCAGCTAATATTTTTAAGTATAACTAATAGCAAATGCTGGTTTTTAGTAGTTGTTCCTCTTTTGTCATGGAATAATTGCATTGAATTTCCACAACAGAAGATGCTTTTTAGATAGATTTTTTTTGTCGTTATGTTTGAAACTATGTGGGTTGTTTTAAAATTTTTTCCAGAAATAACATCCCACAGAAGAAAATTTATCTGTCCAATTTTTTTTATTTACAAGCATTTACATTTTTCTTTATTGTTTATTATATTTTCTTTATATGGTTATCTTACAATCCATTCCAGGTTCTAAGATCCAGTTTGTCACACAATCCAGCCTATCTACAGTTATTGCTAGAGCATCGATAGTGAACCGATCAGAGATTTTATGGCAGATTTTCAAATACCGATGTTGTGAAAATTAAACAGTTACCAAATATGTTTTTTTCTGGTCTATAGATACATTGTAAATTGAACTCCCTCAACCTTTATAATAAAATAAATTAAAAAAAAAAAATTCCTGGAAAAAAAGGTCCAGGTTATCAGATAGAGATATCTGTAGAAATTAAACACACCGAGAAAGAATCCTGACACACCCTACTATTTTAAACTCAGTCAATTTTTTTTGTTGTTTTTGGAACACCTGAAAAGTTTCCCCATATCACAGGATATTTGCTTTTTTTTTCTACAAGATCATTTCAAGCTAACTAACAGCTGCATTAAACTTTATAATTAGGAGGAAAAGGGCTCTGATTGGCTGTTAGCTTGTTAAGCTATTTATTTAATTGTTGCTGTACAGAAGCCTTGAGCTTCCTCTCCTTTCTCCCTTTTTTTTACTTTGAACAAATTTCATCTAATGCTGAGGTGTGATAAGTCTACTCCTTTAGCAGCCCTTTGCTTATTTTCTAACCTGGTCAATGTGCAGTTGAAGAAGTTTCTTTCTGAGCTCTCCTCCTCACCTCTGGGAGAGGAAGTGGCGTCTTGGCCGCAGAGCAGACTATATTTGTGTGTTTTGAATGAAGGCCTGCAGCACAGGAGGTGCCTGTGGCTGAGCATTGGCTGTCTACAACAAGGCGCTCCTGGAGAACACAAACTGCCCCTCTGACTCATAGCAAGTGTCTGCAGAGCCGAGTCTCGACAAGATATGGGAGCAAATCAGCATTTTCACACTGTATGCATGAGCTAATAAGGACAAGGGAGAATGCATGGTGAATTTCAGACACACACGACTCCACACACATCCTGCTGTTGCAGTGTGTGAGGCCTGCTTTGTGTCTTTTTCACATCCACGTGTGAAAGTCATGGCTTGTCTTTACATTCTCTAAAGACGTGCGAGCAGTGAATGATTTCCTGTGTGCACCAGTGAAGGTATTCTGTAGTCTGAACTGTTATCCACAGTTGAACCTGTCAACATTCTGGCTCCAGGCCCGTCTTTACACCAACACTGCATCAGAAGGTGCAACACAATAACTCACTAGTCACTGTGCATACCTCGTGGTCTGGGATAAGCTTACATTCACAAGGTTTGCAGTGACTGCAATAAGAGCCAGAGAATGAAAATGTATCATAATATTTTGAAAGGTGTTGGAGTGATCTCCTCGGCTTACTTTGTTAAATCAGCTGAGATGAATGGATAGTGGTCTGCACAAGTAGTGCAGTACTAGAAGCTCTAACTGTTAGCAACTGCTTTATCAAATGTCCCTGTTATTTATTGTTACTGTTGATTGACGTCAGTGTGTTACATTCATATCGACATTTCATTTCTCTTAAGTGATCAAGTTAATGTAATGCTTAAGAGCAGTGGCATGCAGTTCATTTTCCTTAGGGCCTTATAAGCAACTATGATTGTCTGAAATTTATTCTTTATAATAATAAGACCAATAATAAGACTAAGTTTTGATTTCTGTTACCTTCTTCTTCTCCTTTGATATTTTGTTCATTGGGGCAGCTCTTTTGCAATTCGTCTTCTTCAGGTTTTCATTTAATCACATTGTAGAGCGGATTCTTAAGTGTGTAGATGGAATATGCTGAAATTCTAAAAATAATCTGCTGATGATTACTCTTTTTTTGTTATAATCAGGAGCCAAAAGCAAAATTAAGGAATTTATTTCAGTAATTGCACATCCCTACCCCATATAGAGTTCTGTATTCTGGGATTTCAACCTGGAGAGACTCACACGGAGAGAAAGTAGCAAGTAGCAAGTTTTATTTAACATGAATAAGTAAAAGTTCTTTGGTGCTCGGACCCCGGCAGAAGACGTGGATGCTGGGAATTACTATAAGCTATAAGCCATTGCTATATGAACATCCCAGGACTAGGATTAGAGATGTTTTCCCCCCGGGGCCCAGACATTGGTGGGGGAGGCTGAAGAGAGGAGGAAAGCTTGAAGGAGTCGAGAGGATGAGGGTGGAGGAGCAGATGGAGCCATGGATGGAGGGCCTTATAAAAGGGGGACTAGCACGATGATTGGCTACGGTGAGGCGTGGAATGATGTGCTGCAGCTGAGGCGCATGGCGTGAAGGACAGACGATGCAGGTGAGGCTGAAGAGAGTCTTCCAGACTGAATTTACGCCTAGGCTTCATTTAATCTAGGGCGTCACGACATATCATGAATATATCGTCAATAGGGATGGGAACTGAGAAGATGCGACGCCATCTTGGATATTTTCTAAATCAAAATGTGGAGTGTGTACAATATGTCATCACACAAATACATGTTACTGGAACCGACAAGCAGAATCATTAAGCTGGCAGGTTAACAATACTGAGAATCGGTTCTTGTAGAGAACCGGTTCTCGATTCCTATCCTTAGTCATCACAATATCAGGGTGTTCAATACTAATTTTACAATGAACTGTTTGCAGTGCAGTAATTATTGGCTAATATATTCCAAATATTATGAATATGTATTTTTCATGCTGAAGTAATATTTAGCCAGTTGGACAGAGTCTTACAGCAGCCGTAATTTTATCTCAGTCAGCGCGTTAATTTTTGCCTGGCTGTGATATGAATTGGTTGCTTTGTTTTCCTTATAATATTTATCTTAACACATGAAGCACATTTTATTGACTGCATTCTAATAGTTTGTAAAAAATTTCCCCCATAACATAAATGTCATTTGTGCTGGAACAAATATTGTAACAAGTTGAGCTGAGTGAATCATCATCAGTACAAACAGAGGATTCTGTCATGTTATTGCAGTGTCACTGCTACAGTATTTATGTAAATATGTTCGGCTCGTGCTGTATTATTAAGTAGTAGTTTTAAACGTTTGATTTTTTTCCCTCTCTTAAACTCTTGATTTCTAATATGTGCATCTTCTAAATAGCAGGCTTCTTGTTTCATACTCTCTTAAGTCTGTTTTCATGATGTTCTGAGCTCACAAGCATGTCTAGACATTTTTTGAAATCTTTTCCTTGTGTTATTAGCATCTGTCTGAAATAAGACGTGATGTTTTCTTCCGGTTCAGTGGCTCTGAACAGAGTAACAGAAACCCCTTTCCTCTCTTTTACGCATGTAGGCCCCTGAAGAGAGTGGGATGGACTAGATTCGAAAGCATTTTCTATAAATAGGCCAAGCAAGGTTAGTGCGAAAGCTGTAGTGCTTGGATGAAACGCAGGGCTTCACTAAACTGTGGTTTCCTAAAAAGAAGTAAGACTCGCTTTCACAGTTTCAGAGAATGACAATGAGTTTTACTTTAAAACTGAGATTCAGTCAGAGCGGCCTGTAGTGGAAGGTAGACTTACTGCTCATATTTCATCTGAGCTTTAATCCTTCAGGGATGTTGTACTCATATTTTTGTAGATTGACCTAAAGAAATAAGAACAGTCGCCTCATTCTCATTCTTCTGCTCTGGATTCAAGATCCAGGCATTGAGTTTTTAACATTTTTCCACATGCATTTACTATTGTGCGACGAGCTGCAAATGTGTATTAGCTTGGCGCAAAAATAAAGCATTTCAAAACATAATCCCAAGAGGGTGAGTTTGGGGGTGATAAACAAAAAGGCTGCTGATATCTTAAATCGTTCCTCTTTCTCTAATCAGTACAACAGACATCAAATGCGGCTGAAGACCCTGATCAGGGTGAGGCAGAGCAGATGATTGCTTTATCAGCAGGAATTCACAGATATCATAGACTGTGTAAGTGACTGGCTGGGGGAACTCACAAGGCACAAACAAGTGTTGAGAACAGACCTAAGATGAGCTCACACACTAAACAAAAACACACACATTCGCCAGCAAAAGTTTGCTCTCAGGCCCGCTCTCGGCGGTTCCGTAACTACGCTTTACAACTAAGGTCAGGAGGTTGCCACATCGTGTTCCCTTTAGGCAGCTGTGCTCTTGCCAGATTTCGTTTAAGCCTTCTAGGTTTTTGTGGCAATAAAAGTGTAAACTGGAATATGTTAGTAGCGCAAACCGACATAGTCACTTTGGTTGAAACTGGTGCATAGTTTCAGCTTCAGTTGATGCAAATTTGATCAGCTGCAGAAAAGTCTCAAGGGTCAAGAACTGGTGCAGTCAACTGTGTGGACCCTCAGATATAACAGTTTGGCAACATTGCACACACTATGTATGTTTTGAAAAAAACACATTAAAACATTGAAATGAAAATGGTAGGTAGAACAGCATGAAAGCTCACCATTATCCACACCTCCAAAATGCTCCATTAAATACAAGGACTGCAGGCTCATTATATGTCCATTTATGGGCAGCTTAAGGATGAGAACCACATGCACATCAGCAGAGGCCCAATCAATTCACACATGCACACGTGGAATCCAAGATTTGGCGCTTGCATCTTCTGCTCTGAATTAGCCTGGTTAATGTAGGAATCAGTAACTCTTTAAATCACCCTAAGAAATAAATGTATTGGTTTTAATATTACATAATACATTTTGATTTAAATCCATGCAAAAAACATACTTTTATGCATGATTTTAAAATGTACAGCGACTTTTTCATATTTTACCACTGCCAAGCTTAGCTAGGCAGTAGTGAAGCTTTTAACATCTCACTGAGCTTTGTTCAGCACAACAGCTGAAAATGGAAAGAGCACGACACAGCTGCAAACTTACCTTAACTACCTAAACAGACAGGCTAAGGAAGGAAAGTTGGTCAGAGTTGATGGGAAGATAGATGGAGCTAAATGCAGGTCAATCTTGAAAGAAAATCGGTTCACCTTCCAGGAGGACAATGACCCAAAGCATACAGCCAGAGCTGCACTGGAATGGTTCAGATCAAAGGATGTTCATGTGGTAGAATTCCCCAGTCAAAGTCCAGATCTAAATTCAATTGGGAATCATTGGCAAAACCATCTTCCTGAACATAACCTGATTTGCAAAAAAAAAACTTGGGCAAAACATTCAGTTTTTAGATGTGCAAAGGTAACAGAGATGTTCATCAACAGAGCAGAAGCTCTAATTGCTTTGAAAGGGGGTTCTAGACAAGTATTGACTCTGCAGTGGGGACTCAATACAAATACTTGCAATGAGCCATGTAAGACTTTTCCTCCCATTTCACAATTAGGCACCTAATAAAATACATTAAAGTTTGTGGTTTAAAAGGGAACTAGATCCCTTTAAGGGGTTTGAATACTTTTGGAAGGAACCGTAGATCTGTTCTGATCTTTTTAAAGGCTTTTATCCAAACGTCCCATCTGACTTTGACGTCTTTTGGGCTTTTTCTTCTCCTTTGGTTTTCTCTGGTGTCTGGCATTGAGCAGAGTGCAGACTGATAAGCATCATAGTTCATGGGGAAAGGCTCCAGGTAGCATCCCTATCACGCTGAAAAATGTGGGTTGGACTGATAAGAGCAATTGGTTCGCCTTCCTTCCATCACTGAGCTCCTCGGCTACAGGTCCAGGTCCCTCCTTTCTCCCTTTGTGTAACTGCAGTGATCCAGAAAGAACCAAGATCTAGACAGACAAGATACACCCTCATATACAAACACACATCAGATAACAGAATAGATTGGTCCTTGGCAGGTCGAAGCTGTTTGTTTTTAAGTTAACCTTAGCTGTACTTCTATGTTATATTGTTCTAAGAGCTTTTTGTTGTGATTTTAGTTATCTGCGTGTTTACCGATTCCTTCAAGCGAGCTCCTAATGTTCATGTTTTGGGACGCCTTGTGCTTTCATTCTTTCTTGAGCTGATAATTGTTTCCTGGGAGGGAGAGTGTTTTTCCAGATTAGCCTTACTTTTTGCCTAATTATAGGATGTTTTGGGTTTTCTTCTGAATCGCTGAGGCTCATCAGCCACTTAATTACCTCTGTCAATAAAGGAAACTCCCTTTTCCTGCGAAGCACTCTGACGTTGAGCTCGTCCTGCAGGTCGACTGTCGTTTACGCTGCAGGGCCCAATGTTCGACTTAAGAGGATATCACATGACCATGCTGATGCACACCCTTAACGAAACGCTCTTTAAAGGTAGTGTAATTTACTCACCTCAGAAGATCATAAAGTAAGAACCACATGCTCAGGACAGGAGAAACAAATCACCGACAACAATTACAGCACATGACCATCAGAGGGATTTAAAAGCACCCAGAGGGATTTAAAAGCAAACAAATAAAATAAAATTAATTTAAAAAAATAAAAGCACCCATGTGGGTTTGTTTTACAATGAAGAGACGTCTATGAGTAATTTTTTCGTGTTCGTTGTTTAGAGTCAACATTCTCTGGTTTGGTTATTTTTCCTCTTGTATTACTCCATTGTTTACACATGCTGCCACCACCAAGAGTGTGCTTCTTGATCGGCCCTGCCTGCACTGCTCCAGCTGTCGTCCCCTGTGTGAAGTTTAATTTCAGTAATGGGATATGCCTGGACAAACAAAAGTCACAAATCAGTGACTGCTGGCAGACACACCCCAGCACCCTTTCAGTCCCACTCCCAGCCTCCTTGACTCCAAACATGGTTGATCCTTGCAGATGTCACAAGAGGTGCTTCCATGTTTTTCACGCCTCTTCTTTCCACTCCCATCTTGACATGAGGAGGTTTCCTGCCAAACCCACAAGCTATAGCGGGCCTCATGATGGGAGATCTGTGGGCAGAGATGTGAACAGTAGCAGCTGCTGCTGAGTCCTCAACAATCACTTGCAAACTAGTGCTGCTTTGGATTGAGGGACTTATCCTCTATCTGCCATAGATGTTTACAAGTCATTTATTCCTTGTGGAGATCAAATCTCAAGTCTCTAATGATGGAAATTAACATTTTCACATCGAATGCGTGCAGAGAGCAATGCCCTGCTCTCTGCCAAAAATGCACAAGTTTTCATTTATTAATTTTTCCTAAATCTAAATCTAATTTAAAACATGAACATTTAATATCTTTCTCTGAAAATTCAACTCAACTTGCAAAAAAATGGACTGGAATTGTGCTGACCATATTTTCTGGACTATAAATCGTTCCTGGCTATGAGTTGCATTTATTTATAAACGTTGGTTGTGGGGGGGGGGGGGGCTCATCCATGTTGATGAAAGGTTCCGGTGTCACGTTGTACTCAATTGCCTGCTTTTTAACAAACTCACGGAAACTGCCAGCTTAGGTTTGGAAGCCTGCTGGTGGCTTCTGACGCACTGATGTCTGTGCTCTAAATCTCGGGGGTCTGGAATGGTTCTGCTCTGTCCGGGTTCTGACGATCTGTGCTACCTTGTCAGATTTTCCTACCGTAGCTGGCGAAGTGCGGAGCGGAGACGCCTGCAGAGAGGCAGTTGCAGCAAGAAAGCCCACCTGCAAAGTCATATATTCACCTCCTTGGCAACTAGCCAGCTAGCAACAAGCCTCACAGCGTGTTATTTAAGCACCCAACTGCGGAGCTGTTCCTCCAGCTCTGGTCATCTTCCTTTAGCTTTCTTCATGGCTGCTGACAGTAATTTTTGATCTTTGGTTAATGTCCGTCAGTATGAATTAACATGTCATGAAGAGGAAAAAACATATATAAGTCGCACTGGACTATAAGTCACAGGACCAGTCAAACTATGAAAAAAACGTTGACTATTAGTCCGGAAAATACAGTAATTATTTAAAAAATTATTCATGTATTATATTTACCCAACAAAAATATAGATATGCATTTATGTTGAAAGGAAACTTGATCAAATAGGTTATTTTTAATGAGTCAAACAGGAAATGCCTTTAATATAAAGAACCAAAAGGGTCTTGGTTTATGATGCTAGTTTCACAGCAAGAAAATTAGATGTTGAGATTGAGGTAAGTTTGGTCAAAAGTGTCTTTGCACTCATTATTATAAAACTACAACAACCATAAACAGGTTGTTATGAACCATTAATAGCCCGTGGTCTTTGATTGCCCCAGGTTAATAAATCAAACATACCTTTAACTGGAGAATCTGCTGTCAGAGCAGCGGTCAGTGGCTTACTTTCTGTAAATCTTTGCTTAATGGCTACATTAAATAAAAACAGACAAACTTGGAAGCTGCTGTTAACTTCTTTTACTGGCATTAATCATTAGTATTCACCGCTGTAACTCAGAGGGGACAACATTAATCATATACTGGCTTACTTTCACCTCTGATTAGATCTTTATCACTTTAAATGAAATAAAGACTACCCACAGGACTCAGTTCCATATATGAGGCTTTTGTATTTGCCACTCCAGCGCAACTAAATACTAAGTAGCAGTCTCAAGTCACCAGTCCTGCTGTCTGCCTCATCTCTCCGATTTACCACAAAAAGGGAAAGTCATTATCCCAAATGGTCCCAATTTTCACCCATTTTGATCCTCATTGCCTCCCTGCACCTCCCCTTCTCAGAGCTCTGTTTGTGTGTGTGTGTGTGTGTGTGTGTGTGTGTGTGTGTGTGCGTGTGCGCAGGTGACTCACATCTTCTGGAAATGTTTCTGTCTGGGTTTAAAATTCCTCCTTTTTTACAAGTCTCCCCCTCGCTCTCATTCTTCTTTTACCCCCCCGTCTTCCATCTCTCAAAGCCGGGACCTCAAAGCCAAGCCAGGTATGATTATATCTTGGTTGTTGTTATTCTCAGAGGAACAACACTTTTTCCAGTGTCTGGAGTAAAGACGGCGTGAAGAACAGGAGGGGAGGAGAGGGGAGCAGAGGGGGGATGTCTGGAGGAAAGACGTGTCTGTGATCTATTTATTTAGATCCGCATCCAGATTGCCTCATAGATAAGTGTTCAATAATTTCTTCCATTTTCTTGTCTCAAAGTGACGTGTGAATGATTCTTGCAGCATCACGGAATTAAATGATCTGGTTTGTGTTCCTCTCCTCCAGGGGTAACATCTTTGGGCTTTGATGCTTCTGCTTTCTCTCTTCACTCTGCCGCTCTCCCATACTCAATGACTTTATCAGGGACAGATTTTGTAAATGCAGCAGCGGTTTTAGTTATAATGGAAAAAAGAACTACCTTTCCAAAGTAGAAAATATCTGAGCCTGATGTTCAGCCAGAATCCTGAGTGATTACAAGAAAATATTAAATTCTTATTTTTCCTCATTAATGTAATTGCTTTAACTGAAAACTGAAAAAATGACTCAAAGCTTAATAAAAATCCCCATAAACCCCCCCCCATCCTCATTAGCTGATTGAAAAGAACTTGAGCATTGCCTAACATTTAGTATGAAACAGCCTGGCTTTATGTTTCACGACTTAACAGTGTATACATTTTTAAATTATTTTCCAATATTTATTGATATTTGAATGTTCCTTCATAACATGATTACAGTTTTACATTCCAATGGTACAAAAAATTGCTGTTAAATCCATTATCACAATTATATGTATGAAGATGAATCTAGAAGCTTGCAAAAAATTTGTTTACCTCCTGAAATGTTCCACTTTGTGACATTACAACCACAACGTTCTGCACTTTATTGGAATCTTAGAACAGCACAAACTAGCACATAATTGTGGAGTGTATTGTTTTTAGAAATAAATAAAGGGTGACATCCACTTTTATTGAGCCCTGATGACTTTATATAACTTCTCAGTCTCAAGACGTGTTCAACAGCTAACGCGTTTTCTTTCAGGATTTTCCAGTGTTTATCTACATCTATCCTCCCATCAACTCTGATCAGTAACCCATGACTTTCTTCTTGCAACTTACGTACACCTAACTGTTGTCTCGGGAACAGATTCTCCCACCTGAGCTGTGGCTTAGCTCTTCGTTAGGTTTCCATTTTGTGATGATGTATTTTTAAGTGCTCAACAGATGTCCAGAGCTTTTGATATTGTTTTTCCACCTCCAGTAACTTTGATTTAAGCTTCTCCACATCTTTCTCTCTGACCTCCTGTGTTCCTTGGTCTTTATGATTCTGTTTGTTCACAAATCTTCTCTAACAACATCTGAGGTCTTTACAGATGTGCTGAGTTTATACTGAGATTAAATAACATACATGTAAACCTTGTTTACTAGATGAGTTATGAAGGCAAATGTTTGCCCTGGATTTTATTCAGGGATATCAGAGTAAAGGGGGGTGAACAGAAATGGATGCCACCATTTACTGAATTTTATTTGTAAAAAAAAAAAAAAAAAAAAAAAAAAAAAAAAAAAAAAAGCAAACACAATTCGTCTTTGTTATCCCTCCACTTCACAATTGGGCACCACTTTGTGTTGGTCTATCACTTTAAAATCCTAATGAAATATTAAGGTGATATAAGGTGAAAAAGTTTTATGTGCTTGGTAATATATTCATTGCTATTACAGCCCTCATGGTTTGTAAGTTGACCATTCTGCATTGGTTGAGCTAAATGATATGTTTGTTTACATATAGTGCAAAATCAGCAGCATAGGAATTAGGCCAGGACGATAAATCAATTTTATCAGTTAATCGAATTTTTGGTTTTTGAAGATTTAATTTTTGGAAAATCTGGATTTTTTTTCACCAATGCTTTCCTCGTGTTTCTAGTTTAGGGTGATGTCAGCGCTCCCAGGGTGGCCATCTTGTTTGACAAGTGTATTTTACAGTTTCTATGTATTTGGATGCAAACGACAGTCCATTTTGAAGAAAGAACCACACGGATTAAGCTTCTCACATTAGAGCTCAATAACTCTAGAAGCTTTTTTGATTAAAATTTCTTTTTTCTCACAATTTTAATTCAAATTCAAATTCAAAAATACTTTATTGATCTCAAAGGAAAATAAAATGTTGATGTAACGCATTTAATTAAGGAGTTATAGAGTTATTATAGATTGTGATGGCTGTGTTTGTGTGTGTAAGACATTCTTCTTGGAAAATTGCATCTTTATTCTACTTATATTATGACTTTATTCTCGTAATTAAACAAAAATTCTTGTCGCCTGGCCCTAATACTTCATCGTACAACTCACAGAAGGGATGATTAAAATAAAAGCTATTTTTTTGGAAATATTTTCTGTCATTTGCAATTTCTTTTTTAGAAAAGAAAGCAAAATAAAAAAAAACTGATTAAAATCGGAAGTCGGGTCAGGTATGAAAAAAGAACCTCCTTTAGGTAAATCACACCACTTTATAAGTCAAGCCGAAACAAGTGGAACTGATTCAGATTGTATACCCCCACTAAAGAGAAACTAGTGTAATAATAGACATAAGTCATGCTGCAAAGTTTATTATTTCTCCTCTTTGCTGTGATCCACCCATAGTGAATTTTTCTGTCAGATTTTGCTCCAAAAACAGAGAAAGAAAAACAGTGTCAAGTAAATAACATGTCATTTGTAAAATTTTAATGTAATTAAAGCAGATCTGTTACTCTGTTTTAATATGTGGCTTAACGTGTCTTCATACTAATCATTGAAACCACAAGTGTTAAACTTATTTTCATTTCGGGCAACATCGAGATCACGGATGTCCTCAAAGGGTTGCTTGTGGCAGAATGTATTAATAAAACTACCATTTAACAAACTATTAACGCATTATTCCTTTCTCTCCATTTGATGAATACTTCTTGAAATGAAGTAATATTTAACATCTTTTCACATTGTAATTTAGCACAGTAAAAATAAAACTGATTTGATTTGACTGATAAAATAATATTTAAGCACACAACTGTTATCTTGCAGTTTATGTGGCCCTCTAGAGTCTTGAGGGTCACATAAATAGTTATGACGGGTCAGATTTGAGTTTGACACATGTGATTTAAATGATTATGTCAGTCATCCTTAACAATTAAAGTGCAGCAAAATTTAGTTTTTGGATTAGTGTTGATTATTTCTAAAATATCAGATAACTTTATTTTTCTATAAATAGTCTCCATGAAAGGTTGTGTTTTCATAAGAAGTGAGATCAATATTTTTGTTAGCTGTAACTGATTAAATTACTTCAGGGGTTGTTAAGTCCCTTAACATGGGCTGGGTTAGTGATTTACTGGCTTTTTCTGCTGACACACAGGATGGAGCTAATTGGATTAATGTGAGTAAAAGGAGCCTTTTAAGACGAAGAGTGTGACTGTCAGCTCACTAAATCTTTCAGTGAGTTCCTGAAAGAGCCTGAGAGAAAGTAAACTTTGGAGGTGCGAAGCCCACAAATTAGAGTCTAGTTTTAAAGTTCAGAAAGTTAACTGAACAAAATGGCAGAGCTGTGTCTTGGAGGAGTTTGGGTTCAGTGAACTTCCATTCCAAGAACAAGCTGAGTTAATTTAGTCCAAATGATCCAGGCAAACTTCACACCAGCAAGAAGGAAATAAAATAAGGCCCCAAAACATGCAAGTTTGTTTTTGCCTTCATTCTAGCAGTGAAAATCTCTTTGAATGGTATTCTAAGAACCAAAGACATAGTTGCATGCTGTAGAGACGACAACAGAGACCAGTCGCTTACTATGCTTTCTGCCTTTAACAAAGACTCCACTGTGTGAAAGTTCAGATCCCCCTGAGGATGCATATCAGAGCAAAGCAAGAGCCTTTTAGGGAGAACACAGCCTGCTGTCTTTTTTCAGTTTATCAGTAAAGTACAGAAACAGCCCCAAAAGCCTGATAAAGAAGAGTAATCTACAACACAACACATCTACATTTACACAGCGATAGTCCTTTTGTTTGGCCTATTTCTTGTTAAAGAGAAGCAAACAGGAGAAAATCCAAGGTTTGACATTGATGTCTCTATTTGTATTTGAAAAGAGATCATGATGTGCATTAGGAGTTCCTCTGTTACGAAAAGGTACCCGTTGCTGTCTTCCTTGTGTGTTCTCATGAGAACCCTCTCCCTTTCTTATTTCCTCCTTTTACTAGGTTGAGCTGCATCTCAAGCCCATCCAGTCCATGCGCCAGCACCAGAAGCCTTTGGTCTTTGTGCTAAACTCCCCCCAACCTGTGACATGGAATGTCAAGGCAGAGAACCTGGCCCTGCGCATCCAACATACCTTTCATGTGAGTCCAGCATCACTGAAAGCCTTTAAATCCCTCTTCCATAAGCTTTGGATTCATTTCCTCACTATCTTCCCTTCTCAGTAGCCTATGTCTATGACTGAAATATTTTTATGCATTGCAAATCCTCAGAGGATCCTTGCCTGTGATGTAAAAATGACAGACATATTCAGTGCAGCAAGTTACAGAACTGAGAAAAACTACTTTGTCTTACAAGTGATCTTTTTTATTGTTTTTTTTTTTTTTTTTTTGTCACAGTTAAATATTTCAGATCACCAAACAATTTTTTTCAACAGACATAGATAACCTGAATATATGCAAAATTTCTGTTTTCATAGTTGTATTTATTAAGTCAAAAACCAAACAACCTGCCGGTTGTGCCACCAGAGACAATCAGTCTTCACATCTCTGTGGAGGAATATTTGCCCACTTCTTTGTGGATGAACTGCTTTAATTCAACCACAACAAATGGTCTACGATCGTCAATGACCTGTTTAACGTAATGCTGCAGCATCTCAATTTGATTTAAGTACAGGTTTTGACTGGCCACTCCAAATGTTCACTTTGTTTTCTTGAGCCATTCAAAGGTGGATCATTATCCTGCTGCATAGCCCAAGTGTGCATAACATTAAGGTCACAAACTGATGGCCAGACAGGGTTTTCTAATAGAGAGCTGGAGTCATGGTTTCATCAGTTACAGCAATTTATCCAGGTGCTAATACAGCAAAGCAGCCCCAAACCATCACGTTACCACTGTCATGTGTGAGTGTCAGTGTAATGTTGTTTTTCAAAAATACAGAACAAGACACACGCCTTGCTAAAGTTTTATGTTTGTGTCGTCAGTCCACATAATAATTTTCTAAAACTTTCAGGGATCAAGATGATTTTTGGGTAACATGAAGCAGGCCTTTGGGTTGATTTTAGTCAGCAGTGGTTTTGGCCTTGGATCTCTCCTATTGATGCCATTTTTGTCTAGTCTCGCCGTCTTGTTGTTGAATCCTGAACACTGACTGAGGCAAATGAAACCTGCAGTGCTTTAGCTGCTGCTTCTGTTACCATCCTGGATGAGCTAATATGGTAAGTGGTAAATGACTTGTACTTGTATAGCGCTTTATCAAGTCCAGAGGACCCCAAAGTACTTCACACTACATTCAGTCATTCACCATTCATGCACACACTCACATGCTAATGGTGGTAAGCTACTGGATTGTAGCCACAGCAGCCCTGGGGAAGTCTTGAAGTAATTTTGGTTCATCAGTCATTCCTGGGAAGTTTCACCACTGTTCAGTGTTTTCTCCGTTTGTGGATAATGGCCTTTACTGTCCAAAAACCTGAGAAATGGCTTTGTACCTGCATTTTGTCTTCATTCAGGTACACAATGATCTGAAACATTTGAATGTCATAAAAAAAGCACACATAAAATCTTCACTTTATTTTATAGGACTAAGTGGTGTCTGTTTCTTGCCATATTTAAGTTATTTATTTTGTAACAACTTTTATTTATTATTATTATTATTATTATTATTATTATTATTATTATTATTATTATTATTATAGTGTCTAAATGTTTCTGTTGAGGAAGATGAAAATGCATCAGTCATCAGTCTCTTTTTCCAGCCTTCTCTAAGGTTGTTCATTTGTGGTGCAAGCAGATTGTGAAATGCTCATAGAAAAACATTAAAGAAGGTCATCTTTTTCACACAGTAAGGCTTTTTATATTTTATATGAAGGATTGTAAAACACACCACTGCAATAATTTTAATAACAAGAATTAGATACACATGCTTGACTTTATTGTGGAGGGTCTCAATTATTCATACAGCCTTAAATATTTACGTGCTCACCTGAATCCTTTGTTAGGTGCTGCTGAAGGTTCTACAAAAGTCAACAACTGATTACATTCTCACTGGTAAACATGCATGTCTGCAGCAGCTAGTTTCTCTTCGCCAGCATGAAAGCAATTTATTTGACAGCACTTGCATTGACCACCTCTCAGAACAATTGGACAGTCCAAGAAATCCGGTGAAAATCCTAGAAGAAAAGTTGTAGATTTTAAAGGGGCAGTATTATGTAAAATTGACTTTTTTGAGCTTACATCATGTTATGATGTTATTCCCTCATAAAAAACATACCTGGAATGTTGCTTTGATTCTTTCATGCATGTTTTACAAAACTTTAATCTTTAAACTTTTAATCTCCCGTGGCAGCCATTCAGCTGTGCAAAATGCCTGGATGGATACAGCTCCACCTTTGAGGTGCAGCTCAGTTTCCAAGGTTCTGCTTCATAGAACATCCCTCCCCCATCCTCCCCTCAGCTCCTTCAGACTAGACAGCAGCAATTAGCAAACACCTAATTGGAACTGTGCATCTACGGAGCTTATTATACAAGCTATTACTCAGTGAAACACTGATAAAATCATTGTTAAAGGGTTATTAGAGAAGCGCTGTTATCATGACTTCCTGAAAGCGGAGTGTTGGAAAGAGCAGGACTTTCTTAAAGAGACAGAGGCCCAATTTCAAAACGTTAAATTACGAAGTCAAATATATTTTAAGTCATATTTGATATAGTATTTTTGTGACAACGGAAGGTAACATAGTTACTTGATTGTGCTCTAAAATGGCACTATGTGCCTGGAAAATACATAATACTGGCCCTTTAAATAGCAGTGGATTCAGATCATCGGTTCAAACAGCTTTACATAAATACAAGTTCTTTTGATGTGTCACCATGTTGCCAGGGTCTATAAAAAGACCCAAACTGCTACCCTCAGCAATAATCCAGGACTCACCACAGCTCCAGCTTGCCATGAACCGTGAAATACTTGGAGATCAGTGTCCCTACTGCTAAAGAGACGTGACTTTTGTATTACCATGGAAATGGTTACGACCAAGATGAAAGCACCAGAACCAAAATCAATGCTTTCTAACTGGACTGAAATTTCCAACAACCCACATGGCAAACCAAACTAATTTCTAGAGAGAAAAAAAAGTTGAGAGGTTTGGTTAGAATGAGAAGCTGGATGTTTGGAGGCATCAAGGTAAGCTGTTAGAACCCCACCACACTGTACCGACTGCCAGGCATGGTGTTGGTAGCATCATTCTGAGGGGCTGTTTTGCTGCCACTGGTACTGATGCAGGATTACCTTCAAATTATTGACTTCACATCATTGGCTAGATAGCCAAAACCTTTTGGGTGATTGGTTGTTCCATTTCCAGTGATCCTAAACACACATCAGAACTGGTTTAGCGATAAACAAACCAGACTAACATTAAGCTTCTGGAATGATCTCCTCAAGCTACCAACCTCAACGCCTTTAAAATTTGTGGGTTATGCTTGTATCCTAGGTCTGTTCCAGGAATCAAATCAGTTTAAATGAGCTCCAACACTTCTGCCAAGTAGAATGGTCAAATATTCAGCCAGAATTATACCTGACTGGTGCTGATGGCTATGAAAAGCATGTGGTTGACGTGCATCTTGCTTAAAGACAGTTGCATGTTGTGTAATTAAGAACAAATAAATTATTAAAATCCCAAAACGAATATGACAAGCATTCTCACGATGAGAGGATGTAAACATCTTGCTGTAAATGTTCAAGGATTCCACTCTTGTTTTGTAGAAGTTGGTTAGTCTTTTTTTGCCCCTTTCTTGTTTGTTTTCTGTAGTAACATAGATGGATGGGGGTTATTGTTAGAATCAGGGTACAAATGGTTGAGGAAAATAAGAATATTTAGTGAGGGATATCTTGGTTTAGCTGGAACCGGGTCCCTGAGGGAGCCAGCAATATTTAGCAAAGGTACCAGGGGGCCTCTTTGGGAAACTTAATAAAAAATGGCCTAAAAATGGACTTCTTTAGTGCTCTTGTTGAAAGCCTGTGTATCACACGATATGAATTGCCGCAGAATGCAAACCAGAAGCCTCGGCCAAGCCCTCATTATGTTATATGAAAACCTTTTTTTTTCTTCTCCCTTTTTGCCTTCCTGTGGTCTAAAGGCATTTCTGTGTTTTGGCCTTCCCAGAAGCAATCGTATCGTTTTCAATTGCATCTTAACACCACAGCATTGTGGAGGAATGCAGCATCAGGTACACAAATGATTTCCACATGTGCTCAAGTGTTTCCTGCTTACTTCTCAAATGCAAAACATCCTGCCGTAAAAGCCAATGCGACATGAGCGAAATATGTACTGGCTGGAGATATGGTGCGGTATGCATCTCATCTATAAATGCATTCATTATATTAAGAACTGTGTTCCACCCACATTTTTTATGTGTCCCAGCCTATTTGACATTTAGAGGAGAGTATTAATAAGCCTCCACTAGACCTTATGAAACTTCTTTCCGCTTGCATGACTGGGGCTTTCATCGTTCACTAATATTACTAATATTCACCTCCACATTAAAGTGCTTCCTGCACAATAAAGTGTCTGTGTAGTAGCTACAGTGTTTTTTTTTAAACTGCATTTCATCTAAATTAAGCTATCTTTTAATAACATCCTTCAAAGTAATATTCGAAACAATATGGATGATAACTTTAAAGGCCGAGTGTCAGATGCTTCTTTTACAAATGAATCTGTTCTGTAATGTAAATATTCTCATGTCTAAAAGAATGATGCATTTAATGCAGATGGATGTACGTTTGGCCTGTGAGATTGTGGAGAGCAGCAGGCCAGTGTCAAAGTGAATGCCTCCACTTGTCAGTTGTGGCAAACAGCTGAGACCCGTCATTAAAACATGCAGTCCAGGTGGAGCTGTTGCTGTGTGTCGAACTGTGTTGAGCATCATTCCTCAGCAAAGTAATCAGTCTTCACTTCTGCTTCAACTGCTAGGGGAAAAAAGCCTTTAGGTGAACCACATACTTTAATATATTTTATTCAGATTTTATGTGATAGAGCAACACAAAGTAGTGCACACCACACTTTTCAGATTTTTATTTTTAATATATTTTAAAAACCACATATTTTCCTTCCACTTCACTATCATGCGGTACCTTGTGTTGGTTGGTCCCAGAAGATCCCAGTAAACTACACTGACGTTTGTGGTTGCAATGTGACTAAATGTGAAAAGTTTCATGTGGTATGAATAATGCTACAATGCACTCTACGTCTCTGTGTTGTAGAAATATGCATCAGTCTTACGTGACAATCAAAAGTATATCTACATAGTGAAAACTGAAATCAGCTTTCACTTTTAGTGTTTTCGGCTGGTATTTGTCAGATGCACAAAAGTGGGTCTTTAAGTGTGGAAACCTAACAGTGGAGAGGGAGGACCCTGCAGTTAGACAAAGCTTAGCTAATGGTTTTACTGAGCCCCATGGGCCCCCACTGAATTAGGTGTTAACTATTTTCTGTTTGAGTGACAGCTCGGAGTCCCCTGGTAGTAGAAGCTGTCGGTTTCTTGTTCACCCACCTGACTTGTTTACTGCAATATAACCCAGAGGAGTCCCAGGCAGTGATCTGCTTCTCTGCTTCTTTCCACTGTGACACCTCCTTAACATGCCACAAATGTGGAACACCTTGCAACACATTGTTGACAGAACAATCGCTGGTCTGCACTTTACTGGTGATTTTTTTAAACACAAGGCCACTGAAATATGCTTTGTTTCTCAGTTACGCTCCTTAAGCTCCTTATCTCACATCAAACTCAAAGTTCATTGAGTTGAGTTGAGCATCTTTAATTAGGGAAAGTTACAGTAAAACTATTAAAACCTAAAAAAGTGAAGTCAAACATTTTAGAAGCACTTCCAATGCTCTAAATTAAACACCGTATTTTATTATGTTCTTTATTTATCTTCTTTGATTGCCATGTTACACTGCCTTGCAAAAGTATTCATACCCCTTGAGCTTTTTTTTTTTTTTTTTTTTTTTTTTTTTTTTTTTTTTTTTTTTTTTTAAACTAATGAAAACCAAGTCAGTCACAACCTTTAGCATCCTCTCAAATTTTTTCCCATTCTTCTTCGCAAAATATTAATAATAGGTCTTGCCACAGATTCTCAGCTGGAGTTAGGTCTGGACTTAACCTTTGCCATTCTAATACAAGAATAGACTCCATATAAACCATGGATATCAAACTCCAGTCCTCATGGACTGGCGACCCTGGTCCAACACACCGGAATCAAATGGCTGAACTGCTTCCTCAGCATGGAGTTAAGTTCTGCAGAGACTACTGCAAATCATCTGATTATCTTATATAGATGTGTTGAAGCTGCAGCATATCTACAGGTTACAGGACAGCCTTGGGGTGTTTACACTCTTTGGGGACCAAAATTGCAGCACTTGTTGCATTTTCTGCTGGTACAGTTCACTTTCACACTGCACCGTGTTAAATGAACCAAACCCTTCAAAACACCTGTTTTCCCCCTCACCTGTGGTGGCGCTGCACCAAGAAACACTGAAGGAAACGACACAAAAACCACTGAGCACAACTTCCTTCTTCATGAAATGTAAACAAAAATGGAGTGGCGTCAGATTTTAGCGGTCTTAGAATTTCTTTTTATCGTTGGTAAAAGACCACGAGCAATTTCTCCCTTTAGCACTAGGCACATATGTCTGTTTTGGTTGGATTTACCCAGAATGCCCTACGCTATTGTTCACTTCCTGCTTTTGGAGCAGTCTCCTGTCTGCTTGGCATTCACATTTACATGTGAATTGCGCCAGAGTTCACTTCAACCAGACTGAGACCCAGGGTTTTAGGCAGATCAGAGTTCACGTTTCTGGTCCACATCCGAGTTCATCTCCAAACAAACCGGACTTTCCAGGCAAACGAACTAGAGTTTGATTAAAGCGGGACTAAACAGGGCTGGTGTGAATGAATCCTTAAAGCCCTTGAAGACTGGAGTTTGACACACATGATCTAAACCGATCTGTTGTCATTTTGGGGCTCAGAGGTGAACCTCTCTGCTAGTCTCAATCTTTTTGCATCCTCAAACAGGATTTCATCATGTTGGACATGATGAAATCCTGTCCAACATGATGGAGAAGGGGCTCTGGTCTGATGAGACCAAAAACTAACACTACACATCAGCCTTAAAACAACTTCCCATGGTGAAACAAGGTGATAGCAGCATCATGCTGTGGGGACGTTTTTCATCAGCGGCAACGCTGAAGCTGATCAGAGCTGATGATGGTACGAGTTCCTTTGCAAGGTTTTGTAGCTGTAGAAGGAGAACAGGGAAAAGGAAAGAAGAGCTAAGTTTGAGCTTTATGACTCATACCTTAACCCAGCAGTTAGCTTCTATTACTCCACCTTATATAAAGAGAGCAGAACGCATGATCACATCTGCCAGCCCTTGTTTCCTGGTCTGAGTTCTCTGGGGCTCAGCGGACTTAATTGGCTGCCTGAAAAAGGTTCATAGATGTTGAGCACATTGTTGCTGTTGGCCACTGGACTCTGCCAGCTTTTAAAATGCCAAAAGTCAGACTTTTGTTGTAAAACATGCTCTTTGCAGTGCTTTTTGTTAATCAGCAGCAGCCAGGAATCATCCTGGTTATGGAATGACACGAAATATGAAGACTGAATAACAGCCAGATTTAATTTTATCAAGGGAGACCAGGATCTGAAGGGGGACACATGTGCAGAGTGTGCTCTGTTGACTTTGTGGTCAAATGTATATATTTCTTTTGGAGGGTTTGGTTTGGGGGGAGGGAGATGGGGGGCTCGCTTGCATCTTTGAAAGGCTTAATCTGAAGCAAAAGTTTTATGCCTCTTGATGGAACAACACCGTAAATTTTGGTCGTTGGCTTATGTGTTGGCCATTGTTTGTTTGCCAAGATTCTCCTTTTTACTCCTGTGTTTCTTTCATTAGCTGAAAGCTTGTAGTTTGAGCTCTCACATGAGCATTTCCCTGTAATTGTTAATGGAAACCATGGGTATTTACTACTGGGTTTGATTCAGAGATGGGGACGTCAAAAGAACGTTCCAGAGTGGTGCTGAGACATATGGTGTTGTTTTCTCCACCACAGGGCCCCTCTAGTTTTCAAAAAACAGTGAGCAGCGCCATTAGCTTCCCATATCTCATCAAGAGAAAGAAGACGAAATCAGCCACAAAAAGGCCTTCATCACATTATTACCACCAGAGAGTTTCATCTATCAGGCCTTTCTGCACATTCCACCACCCTCTTCTGTTTGCAACACCTCATGTTTTCAGCTTTTTTTGCCTTTTCCCAGACTCAGGGTGTTGCTCAGTGAAGTCTTCCAGCACTCGGATAATTGATCTCAAACATTTGGTATGCACTTCTCCTTTTTGATGTACATGTGGCTACATTATGTTGAGCCTTATAGGCAGAGTTGGAAGGATATATCTATATCTATATATATATATATATATATATATATATATATATATATATATATATATATATATATATATATATATATATATATACACTCTTACATGTTTTCAACCTGAGAGGACAGGCAGTGTCAGCAGATTGATTGATTTTTTCTTATTTTAAATTTTGCTGAGGAAAATGAAGTATTACTGTTTTATAATGAGTGGAATAGACAACAATAGTTAAAAGTTGGTCTTCTCTTGTAATTTAAAGATTTTACATTTTAGGACACAATAGATAAATTGTCTTACACTTGGTTATGTTCATAATTTGACAAAAATAACTTAAAAATTGTGTGCAGTCTTGTCAGCTAGCCTCTGGCTTATTGCTCTCCTGGAGGTATTTGTTGAAGTACATCTTTTTAAAATTCTTGTAAAGTATTCCCATCAGATCATAAGAGCAGGGATGACTGTCCCTTTGCAGTAGCAAGACCCACTCTCTGGAACAATTTACTGCTACTGTTCAAAACCGCTCAAATCTAGGCTGACTTTAAAAAACTGCTGAAATTCCACATTTTTTCAATTTCTAATGGAGTTTTGACATTTTAAAGTAATCTGGTAACTTTTTTATTTTGGAATACTTACTTTAACTTTGTTTTCATCTATTTTTTTTGATATATCTTATTTCTCTTTTGTCTTATTGGTTTTGTGATGTTTCTTGTTTGGCACTTTGATCCAACTTGCATGGTTTTAAATGTGTTTTCTAAATAAACTGACATTGACATCAGGTTGAGGTTTATTTTGCAACTCTTGTTCAGTGATTCTGTTTGTAATTTGCCTCCAGACCTGTTGTAGGGATTAAATGGCTTTTTGCCTTAAGCAGCTTGATAAGCATCTGCTTTAAAGCTAAGTAAACCAGCTTACGGTATCATCTTTTCTTGGCATCAACATTCAAACAAAAGCTGAATGCTGGGACTGCAGAGTGTAATTAGTTTGTAATATTTCATAAAGGCCACTCATCAATTTTTGTTGAAATTGACTGATGTAAAAACCACCATGTGCTATAAATGGGTGGAGGAGTTTGTCCTGATTTACTGAGTTTGGTTTTTTTCCAATGTGCTGCTATGTTTTGTGGCCATACATCTCTACCTTGGTCTCATCTGTCTAAAGGACAATGTTCCAGGAGTCTTGTAGTTCTTTCAGATGTTTTACAAACCAAACTGGTACTGCTGTTCTGTTTTCAGAGAAGAGATATTCTGACAACTGTTCAAGTCAGACCTGTTCAGCTTTTATTTGTGTGTGTATACATGATCACCGAAGCCTTGTAAAGTCTGAGATAGAGTTTGTAGACTTTCCTGGAGCTTCTTTCATCATTTCACAGTTTGACCTTAAGGTCAACTTATTGAGAAATCTGCTTCTTGAAAAACAAGTGCTGAATGCTTAGAAATTATGAGATAATGAATAATCTGTGTCATTACTGTAGAATTCACTTGGGATACTTTGGAATATGTTTGTAACCAAAGGAGGATGTACTACCTTTTACTATGAAAGTATAAGGCTTTTTGCCTTATACTTGCTAGTTCAGTTGTCGTTGCCTGCAAGCAATGCTACAGTTATGAATGCTTGAGTCTCAGTCCCCATTCTGATTCTCTTTACAGCCTTGGGAGGATTGAAGAATTCCTCTCAGTTTAGGGTAGCCTGCAGATTTTGTGTACTGCATCATTCCTTAAAAAAAAAAAAAGGAATAGCTTTGGAGGAATAGCTATAGATTGCTTAATATGGCTTGAGCTCAGTTTCATGTGCGGAAGTTCTGCTTTTTAGGAAAATGCAGCTTCAGAAGAAGGATGTCTTTACATGAGAATTTTTCAGCAAGCTGTGTTAAGTATGTTGCAAACGTGGATCCATATACTCCAAAAAAGCAATAGTTGGATTTTAATAAGGCAATTTACTTCATGAGTACACAATCAACAGACGTAAAACTGCGCCACTGACTTGCAGCTTAATCTGCAAGACCCGAACTCTTGTATTTACAGGCATTATTGTCCACATATGTGGAAGCTGGGTCCCGGGAGGTTAAATAAATAATATGCTATGTAGTCTGCTTATATTTATGAATTCTATTTAAGCCAGTGGCAGAAATTGCTTTTTGGTTTTCCAGCTCCATTTCGTCTGTCAGCTAAGTCAAGATGGAATGCGAGTGGAGAAAGTTAGTTAAAGCCCAGAGTGGGTCCCTCGCTTCCCCACCTCAGATTCCTGAGGTTTTCAGCACTCTGGAAGGCCTGGAGCTAATTTGACTTTCAGGCTTCCCCCCTGTAATTCTCTGCGACTAATTATGGTCGTATTCCCGCAATTAAACTGATAAACTCTGCTGAGCTTGGCAAGAATAGTGAAGAAACTCCACCCCTGCTCCTCAACAGCTCGGGGCTCCACCCCTTTGCTATTCGTAATCTGTGTAACTTCTTGCTGTAGTAAAGTCACTAAAAATAAAGTCAAAGAGAATTCAGCGACAGTCTGTGTGCAGGATTTACAGCCTCTGGTGACAATGCCAGAAACACGGAGAGGAACGTCCAGAGGTCAGACAGATGTTGCCCACGAGGATTTAAAAAAAACCCCATCTGCTTGATTTAAACACCACAAAGACTTATTGCTATATTATTATTAAACTTGATGACCATTAAGGGGTAACCTTGTTGCGTTGCTATAAAAAAGGTACTTGGAGTGAAATGCATTTAATGTTTTAATTGGGACTGCCTGTCTGAGTACATACACACAGACTGGTTACACTGGAAGAAAGAAAAATAAGCACGGAAATAAAGTGAGATAGACTGTCTACACCATACTCTTGGAATCATTTGGTTGTTAGGTAGCCTTCCAGCACATGGAAATGTTTATCTCTGTGCAGTAAAGCACATGCTTGAGCCGCATTATATGCCAAAGGTGGTCCTTTCTAAATGTGTTCTGGCCAGTCTTACTCTTCCTGCTTTTGTTTTTCATTTTTCAAGTCAGACTGGAGCAGTTTTACCTGCAACACAGGTCTGTGTGTGGGTCTGTGTTCTCCTGCTGGTCTTTTCTGTCTAACAGTTTATTTGCTGTTAAGTATTTTCGTGCTCCCCAACCCCTTGTGGCTATTTTGAAATGCACCTACGACATTCTGCAATGGTGTAAACAGTGAAAACCAGACACCACACTGTGTACAGGGACGAGTGCGAAAAACAGCCAGAGCATATTTGTGGAAGCTTTTCCACAATAGCTTGGGTATATGGAAGTATTGGTTTCAGTCATATTTAAAGAGGTGG
This sequence comes from Anableps anableps, assembly GCA_014839685.1. Classification (NCBI taxonomy): domain Eukaryota; kingdom Metazoa; phylum Chordata; class Actinopteri; order Cyprinodontiformes; family Anablepidae; genus Anableps; species Anableps anableps. The sequence goes on from CM026070.1 coordinate 4,969,253, forward strand.
TTTAATTTCAGGAAGCCTGTCAGCATTTTCTTCACCCTTTCAGTCCCAAATGTCTCAGATTAAAATAAAATTAAAACAGCCTTATTGAGTTGATCTACTAACTTCAATTAACAATATTACTTCTTAAAGATAACTGTAGCATTTTTTTTTTGTAAATGCTTCATGTGGGACATGAGTTCTGTTGTTTAAGCTGAAGACAGACGTACATACACCTGCTTTTGTCTCCTAACACTCCTCTCTTTTCTCCTCCTTCAGGTATCAATGGGCTCAGAGGTCCGCTTTAAGCAGGCAAACTTCTCCCTCAATACTCGGATCCAGGAGGTGACCCTTCCCCAAGGCAACGAGCACCTCCTCAACTGGGCCCAGAAGATGTACAGGGCAGTCACCTCTTTCTCTGAGCTCAGGATGACTCAAGCCATCTACATCAAAGTTGGAGAAGGTGCGCACCAGATTCACTAAACTCCCAAACATAGCTTTGGGCCCCCAAGCAGCCCCTTGACCCCACTGCCCTTTAGCTTGCGTAACTTTTCTCTGCTTTTGTGTTGTAGCCCAGCCTAGAGGTTTACTTTCACTGCACTTGAGAAAAGAACTGTCTTCCCTCAAAAGAAATTCACCACTTCACACTGTTTTATTGCCTGTTTGTGGTTTTTCTTAGTTTGGCCTATTTACACTGTTCAGAATTATTAGACTCACAAGAAATTGAGGGTTGGATTTGGTAAAACTATAACAACTTTAAAATTAATAACTGATTACACTGGTTCTTATGTTTCTGAAGGAAATTCATTGCAAATATAATAGCATTTATACAAAAGAAACAACTTTTGGCTGTGTATCTTCACATGTAAAATAGAAATTTGTAAAAATATGCATAGGTATTGGGGTATTTGGGTATGCATGAATATCTTAAAAGATTTATTGAAAAATCATGTAAACAGATGAGGAAATGCTTTCTATATCATTATAATTGTAGAAAACCATCAAATGTATTTTATTTCTAGTTATGTCGTGAATGGCAATTACCTATTAATAGCAGGAGCAGAGGTGACATCAAATCACTTGTGTGGGAGAGCAGTTCCTATAAGACAACAGTTTGTGATTGTAAAACAGAAAAAAAATGATTGCAGAGTTCACACCAGTTTTAACTGTTAGCATCTTATATTGGGGGTTAGCACAGTTAGCTCAGCTAGCATTAATAAAATGGCAGTCTTTGTTTATATGTTCTAGAGATTGTTGAGTTTTACCTCTGAGATTTAAAAAAAGACTGAAAGTCTTTCCAATTTCAGCGTGGTCCATAACAGACAGAGGCTGAAAGCTCAAAAGGATAAACAGAGCAACATTGCTATACTTGGTTCAGTTTTCCTGTTATCTGCTGGAAGTCTTGCTCTCTCTGACCCTCTCACAGCCTAAACAAATCATGGACATGTCCTAATAAAAATCACAGTTTCCCTTTCAATGCTTCTCATAACTCATGTGCTTTTCCTTAATTAATTAGCCGCTTAGTGATACTGAAAATTGCTAACTGACTATTCTTCACACACTAACCACATCCACAGGAAGAAGTGTTGTTCTTACTGCATCCTGGTTGCACTCACATGTGGCGCATTAAAAGATGAAAAAAAATACTGAATATTACATTTTCCAACTGGCTGGTCACCAAATTAGAGCCAATCAAGATAATCTGATATCATTTCTTTTCCTTTCTTTCTTTCTTTCTTTCTTTCTTTCTTTCTTTCTTTACTTTGAACAATTAAAAATTTAAGCAAAAACAAATCCAAGAAACAAAACGTGCAAAAACATAACATTTCCAATAAAATATTCTACAAAACAAAAGGTGTTTGAAAAGGGAGCAGGAAAAAGCAATGGCTTATCCAGTCCTGTTCCTAAGTTTACATACAAATTCTCAATCAAAATAGTAATTCTTTTTTTCCCCCAAAATAGTAATTCAATATACATAAAAACACATATATGCATATATGTATATATAAGTGCATACCACACAGATATGCATGCATAGCTACATATACCAACACATACATCAGTGTACATGGATATATAAATTTACTCCCATACCTTCTACAGTTCAGAGTTACATACACACAGATTAGCATAAATTAACAGTTGAAATAGCATGTCTCATTCATTTGTATACACATTTATTTACATGATGTACATCATGTACTTAATGCATGTCATATAAAGTCAATCTTGAAGAGAAACTAAAATCTAAAAGAAGATTGAGAGAGAGAGAGAGAGAGAGAGAGAGAGAGAGAGAGAGAGAGAGAGAGAGAGAGAGAGAGAGAGAGAGAGAGAGAGAGAGAGAAAAGGGAGCAGGATGTACTGAAGGTGGAATTGTTTCAGACCCTGGGGTCAACCATCGAAAGCAACAGGCAGTACACAAGAGAGGTGAAGAAGAATGCAGACAGGGTGGGGTGGATGAAGATGTATGTCAAGGGGGATTTGATTATTGAAACTGCTTAAGTTGTTAGAGACAAGGTTAGAGAGGTAAGCCTGAGTTTAGAGATGAGAAGAGGGATAGTGGATACATGGAACAAAGGATGTTGAATAGGAAACTGCTTGAGGGGAGGAAAAGAGACCACAGAGAAGTTTTGTGGGATTACTTGTGATTGACCTTGGCCTTGGCCTGGGTCTCTAAACCCGTTTGAGACCACATTTTCAGTCTTAGGCTTGTCTCAGTCCTGATTGCATTTTTACACAGTCTTGTTTCGGTTTCCAATGTTTTTTTTGACTGCAATTTAGTGTGGATTGCCTGGCTGCATTCAATTACAATCTATAGTTTTTGAAAATTTCGACAATTTTCCAAAGTGCCAAAGATGAGATGGATGAGACAACAATAGGGAGACAAATTGTCCAGTGCAAATATTAAAAAACAGGCAGGAAAAGAGAGTTCTAAGTGAGCTAAGTCCTCCGTCTCCACCTGTTACCTCCACTCACTCTACCTGCAGCTAATGCTAAGTCAGTTAAAGCTAAACTTGATCATTTCCTTAAATTGTCATCAGCTTGTCAGATTTATTAGACAGGTGAACAGGTACACTAGTTCATGGATGTAGTGATGGAGGATATGCTGAGATGTTGGAGGAAAAGAGTGAGATAAAGGTAGCAACTGTGGAGGCCTACAAAGGGAAGAGAAGAAGAGTTTCAGCCTTTCAGCTACTATCACAATTTTTCTTACTTTGCTCCATATGTCGGCATTTATGAAAGGTGTGTTAAATGGGGAAAAATGGGGAAATTTCTTTTCTAAAACATTAAGTCTTCTCATGTCTATGAAAACTGCAGTCTATGTAGTGTTGCAGAATTTTTTGATATGTACAGATTCTGTGGGAGCCTGGCTTTGCTGGAGATGTAATTGTTTATCCTACAGAAAAAGATTTGTGCTATTTATCTAGGGTCTCATATCTTTCTATGCTTTGAAATACGAGGCGGATTTGCAACAGTGTGATGGAGATAATGAAACCTTTCCAAAATTTTAGAAAATACTGTTGTTATCTTTGATTATGAAATGTTGACTTTGTAAAAAAAGAGAGCCCTAAAAAGTTAGGATTTTCCTGTGAAAGGCATACAGACAATAGCAAGAAAAAGGTGCATGCAAGTGATGAAGCGTGAAGGAGTTTGAAGTGAAGAATCGGTAAAGGAGCGTAGCTGAAGAAGCTGTTTCACTGTTCATTTGCTGCTTGTACAGTAAGCAGACATCTAATCGAGGTTTTCAGTTCATCAACTCTCAGACAGAGAATCTTATATTTACTGAAAATCTTTGTATGCGAATGAAGCAAAGCATGCAGGAAATCCTGGCTGCATTACTTCTGCTGATTAGTAAGTCCTCTCTCCTTGTGAGCCTGTGGTGAGCAGAGTGGTCTCTCTGCCTACACGCACTCGCCTTGTATCGTTAGAGGCTGTGGTTTGGCAAACCCCCAGCGGACATGAAGCATACTTCACAAAGAGAGCTGTACATTTCCACTTCTTCACATCTTATGTGGTGTTTATGAGGATGGACAGGTTCTCGCTTGGCATCTCGACTGGGCCCATAGAGAAAGTATTCCTCAGCTCTTAGATGTGACAAAAGACTTCCCCAGAAAAAGGTGCCAGAAGTTATACCAACTAAAGTGAGAGTCATCTCAGTCCAATGACCGGTGTAGGTCATCAAAGGCAAGGTTGATCAAGCCTTGGTGTGTGCCATAGCTAATTGGTTTTAGTTAGGACTGAAAGTTGGTAGAGTTGGGATCTGTTTGTAGTTTTCTAATTTGCTTGCCCATTTTTTGGATCAGAATAGCTTTGTAGTTGTCCCACACAGTAACACAAACAATTCCTCTCTTCTCAGATCCAGTGTTTTCTGACACTTGCAAGATTGACACCAAGTTCCTGTCTTTGAACTACTTGGGCAGCTATGAAGAGCCACAGACGTCAAAGGGTTGTATTGTGTCTGTTCGTGACAGAGAAGTACACATCATTGAGCTGCAAGCCCCAAACTCCAGCAGGTAAGAAGCCAAAGCATCCAGAGCCAAAAGTACATGCTGTCATGATCTATTTTTAAGGACAGGATGCTCTCAGTAATCTCGGTAGAGTTTATTTTGGATGCGAGCAAAGATGACGGCAGAGGGGGCTTAGCTGTTCACACAGTGGGGTTCCTTTGAGGAACATTTTTCAAAACAAGCTCTCAAAGACTAAGCTGCCATAGAATGTTTTCCATATTTGTTGCAGCAGCATTCAGAAAATGCAAAAAAGTGCAAATCTGGGAACGTTTTAGTAGGTGTTCAGTATCTCTCTTTGGTGCTATTTCATCTGTAGTGCACGTCTGCTTATTTTCTAGGAGTTCACCCAGCTTTTTAATTAGTTGGATAGACATAGAAATTATGTGATAACACTATCTTTTGCTTTTTTTTTGTGTAGTGCTTTCCAGGTGGACGTCATTGTGGATCTAAGGCCTCTGAAGGATGATGAATTTGTGTCACGAGATGTCATCTTGGTGCTCAGATGTGCAAAGTCTGTCCACTGGGTTGTCAAAACCCACAATGTGCAAGGGATGCTGGAGGTTGTGGTAAGAAAAAAAAAGGAAAAAAAAGAGAAAACTTGCATTGGCTCACAAGTTGTTACACAGGAAGAAATCTTTACTTTATATACCACTTGAAAAGGAAATTATCACACACATATTATCAAGATGTGTTTTGAGATGGCACCTTGTCCGCATGGCATGACAGGTTTAGAGGAAATGTGATTTTTGCAGCAGTTAAGTTTTACAGCCTTGGTGCTGCTTTGCAACACATTTGAAATTAATCCGAAGCAGTATTAGATTCTGTTGCTTTACAGAGCCTCGCAAAAGTATCCATGCACTTTGAATTTTTTAACATTTTGTCATGTAACAACCACAAACTTCAATGTATTTTATGAGGCTTTTGTGTGTCAGAACAACACAAAGTAGTTTAACTGTAAAATGGAAGCAAAAGGATGATTTTTTTAAAAAAAAGATTTTTATAAATAAAAGCTGAAGGCGTGTTCAGCCTCCCTGAGTCCATAGTTTTTAAAGCCAGTTCTGTGGTGCATTTATAGCTGCCAGTCTTTAAAGTTATGTCTCAAAAGATGTATCAATTTACTTTCAATTGAGTTTATTATGTAGAACCAATTTACAACAAATGTCATCTTAAGGCCCATGCTAGAAAATATATTAATTATATATAGAACTATATAATCCATTCGATTCAATCACACAGAGAGAGTCAAAGTCAATTACATACATTGTAATTTGATCCTGGTTATCTAACAATGCAGTCAAGTCAATTAAACCCAGCCGATAGCTTAAGATCACTCAGATTAGATAAGGACCATCTGAGAATATCAATTTTCAAGAATTGGCACAAATTGGATTTCCATCTGGACTTTGACTTGGCCATTCTAGCACATGCATGTCTTCAATCTAAATTATCCCATTGTAGGTCTGCCTGTATGTTTAGGGCTGTTGTTATCTGGAAGGTAAATATCTGCCCCAATCTAGTCTTTTGCAACCACTAATAGGTTTTCTGATAGGATTGTTCTGTATTTAGCTCCTTCTAGCCCCTTACCAAATCTGACCCAAACCCTGTTTGTAGAGAAAAAGACATCCCACATCATGAAGATGCCACCATATTTCTCTGATGGATGGTGTATCATACAGTGTCAGTGATAAATGCACATATAGCATTACTTTTGTAGGCCAAAAAGTTACATGTTGGTCTTATGGACCCCTTGGCTTTTTTAATTAATGCATGTCTTTAAAAACTTGTCAATTCAGATGGATGGCAGTGTCTTTCAATATTCTTTCCATTGTCATGTGATGGACTAAACAGCTGAACAAAGCTCTGTGAGATGTTTAAAGCTTGAGCTTATTGTTTTATAACCTCACCCTGATTTAAACATCTTCACAGCTTCCTCCCTGAGCTGTCTGCTGGGCTCCTTGGTCTTCAAGGTGCTGTTTGTTCGCTAATGTTCTCTAACAAACCTCTGAGGCCTCACAGAACAGTTGGCTTTTCACTGAGATCAAATCACTTAAACAGGGTATCTGCGCATCCTTAAAAAGTCTTAAATTTATGTATCTAAAATTAAGGCCTTGAAATGTCTTAAATTCATTAAAAATATGTAAGTTGGCCTTAAAAACGTTAATCATAGGTCTTAAATTTTGTTGTGGCAGGGCTATTTACTCTTGTACATTCAGTCTATTTTTCTTTTGGGACTTTTCTGTCAGGCAAACATTTAAGTCACATGCAGAGATCTTCATTACATTTTGTGTCTCGAGGCAGTTGACGCAACCGGTAACTAGCTGCTAATAATCCCTTGCAAGCTAGCTAGCTTTTTTTGCATCTATTATTGGTAAGTGTAATTTATCGGCAGTTGGCTGGACAATGTTCGTCTTCTCCACTGGCTCACTTCTGTTGCCAAGCCGTACAATGCTATGTGCATTCTCAGTAAAAAAGTTTGACATTACTATATGAAATAGGCAATTTTCTTTTGTATATTTGTGTTGTGACAAGGTCTTAAATTTAATTCATAATGGTCTTTAAAAGTCTTAAATTTATGTTGGTGAAACCTGCAGAAAGCCCAATAAAGGTGGACTCTGGTGTAAGGGTATCAGAATACAAATCCAAACTTTTCGGATGTTTCAGATCTTTTTCACAGCCATGAAAACTTTTTGTCATTTTCCTTCCAATACACTGTTATTCAATATGTGGTGTTGATCTGTCACTTAAAATCCCAGGAAAATATGTTTAAGTTTGTTGACGTAATTTCATAAATGTAAAAAAGTTCAAAACTAACTTTGTATGTTACAAACTGCAGCACACAATACTCAGAAGTCGTGTTTTAATTGTGTCCAGCACGAGTATAACAGGTTTATTATTAAATATTTTTGTGCTGTTGAAGTCTCTATGGCAACTTTAAAAATGTGGCACCTATACATAAAGAATAGTGTAACTGTATATCATGTTGATGCACAACTTGCAGTTGGAATTTATCTCTTGTGTAATACAGTGTAAAAAAAACCCGGAAGAACCACATCAATATTATGCATTTCAGAATGTCTCATAAATATGTTGACTATGGTATTCATTCTGTGATGGATTATCTCTGCTTGTCAGTGTGCTACTGTCTTGCATGCACCTCTTGGCTGTCTTCTTCCAGTATTCATTTCAGTGGAGATGAGCTGGTGATTCTGCATTTTCTTAGTGTGTGGTAAAGCTCATATTGTTGCAGCCATGACACCACACTTTTCACAGGCACTTTATGTTTGCACAGCTGTTTAGTGGCTGCTGTACATCAAATCAGTCAGGTTGTCTGTGTAAATCCAGGTCAAACCCTTAGAACTTCATGTGTCAGTGGACGAACAGTCAGCAGAAGGGCAATATAGGATTAACAGCCATGTTTACATAGTGTAAAGTTGTGAATATTGTGTTTTGATTACAATTACTGCAGCAACTCATTGTTGCCACCTAGAGTAAAGTCAGCCATCAGCAGGTGTTGTGTTCAGTTCTTGACATTAGCATGTAGCATAGACCCACAGAACCAAATGGATTGCCATAAATCCCAACTGTTAGCTACTGAAATTGACTTAATTGTTCATTTAAATCAGTAATATAAGAATCAGATATATTGTTACAGTAGGAAACTAGACTTTGAATTGGGGTGGCTTTGGTGAGTATATGCCATATATAGAGAGTATTTAATAGGCATCTGTTACTCACCTCTAACCTTTAAAAAGTTAAGGTCTTAGTACCACTAAAATTGAATTGTTCATATACAGTTTGAATCCTTTTTAATGAAATGCCAGAGGGACCAGAGGTTTCTTCAGCTGTTTGGACCATAGAGTAAGGCAGCGGTGCCCCTCCCCTATCTGTTGCTGTTCAGAACAGCAGTGAAACCCTATCCCAAACCCAAGTAAACCCTCCTGGAGAAGGGATTACTTCTGCATCATTTACAAGGAGGACAAATTTGGCTGTTTGGAAATGTTTCCACTTGTGAAAAACACAAGCAGTCATGATGTGGAAACTGTTTTAAAATTATAGTTGATAAATTATGTGCGGCAGGTCTGTAAAGGAGCAAACTGCAGGCTGGGTATCTGAGCAGATAAATGCAAGAATTTTTTTTCCCCTACATTTTTGCTTTAATTTGTTTGAAATTTAAAATAACCATGAATGGGAGTGGCAAATGATGTGGCATTAGAGCAAATGCTCAATATAAATAGGCTATTTAATTTGACACAGCTATCTGGGGTTGGACTCCGGACCTCACTACCTTTTTGGGTGTATTCCCCTCTTTTCTCACTGTACATTTCCTGCATTTATTAAGAAAAAGTATAAATAAAGGCCACTAGAGCCATATTATCTTTTAAAACCCCCAACTGATTTTAGATTTCAGAACTCCTTTTCAGAAATGAGTTCTGAAATAGATGTTAAATTTGACATTTTTAGCAAGTCCAGTTTAAGACTGGTAGAATCGCATTAAACCAAATCAGTATATTATCCCTCATCAACTGTAAAGCAAACAGCTTACTCCATAACAAGAAATTGTGTTTCTCTTGGATCATTTACCAGAATAGTGTAAAAAAAAAAAAGTAGAAAAAAACCCACATAAATTATACAAATAGATAAAACATAAAATAAATACAATAATATAAGGTGCATAAACCAACAGTTTGAAAAATTTGACATATTGAGGCTGTGTAGCGGTCTAGTAGTTGTGCTTTTGATGTGGTGCCCTTTGCCTGGTGGTAGTGGTTCATGAAGTTCATGGAGAGGGTGAAATGAGTCTCCGATAATGTTCAGAGTCCTGTTCCTACAGCGGTGCTTACAGCTGCCATATTGCAGCTGGAGTACCATGCAGAAATGCAGTATGTCAACACATTCCCCACTATCCACAGCTGCGATTAAATCACATCCTTTGTGACATACTGGTTACAAAGTCCACACCAGTGTCTGTGTTTATGCATGTATAATATTCAAACTGATATTGTTATTTCAGTTATGTGGATGATCAATGTATTGAAATAGTCTTCCTGTAAACCAGCTGGGAATGCCAATATAACCCAAGTTAGATCCCTGAAGACTCCAGCTAAACCGAAGTTAGTTTCCTAATCCTAGTAACAAACTGCTGACACTTTTAATGCGTAATAATGATGTGGTTCTTCCAGCATTTTTACACTGTATTACACAATATTACACAATTTCTTTGGAGGTACACAGGATGCTGCACTTGTGCAATCAGTGTTTTAGAGATGCTCAGCTATGCAAGTCGTTTGATGGCCTAATAAACTAAAAGGCACCAGACTTTCCTTGGTGTTGCCCAAGAGACTTGACTGTGTGGGAAATGACTGTGAGAAAGAATGAATCCTCACACGGTGGGAGAAGGAGGGTAGGAACAAAATTTTTATGAGCAAACTAACATAACTTCTCAGCTCTGATCAGGCTGTTACATGCCCATTACCTCACCTTTATTCACATGATTCACACACGCCACAGAATCAGTGCAGGACTGTACTTGATGAATATCCCAATGATGCCTGTACACTTAGTTTTTTCTTTTATGATCTTTAAAGAACTGACCCGAAGTGAGTTTATTGTAAGAAAAACAAACATTTGATGAAGTGTCTTTTCCACAGGCTTCTGATACAGTGACTGTTAGCTCCCAGATGCAAGAGATGACATTCCCTAGACAGTTTTTGCCAGTAGGATCACAAGCCTTAATCAAGTGGGCAGTAGATAAGGGCTACAGTCCAGTTACGTCTTACACCAGCACCCCTTTGGCAAACCATTTCAACATCCGACTGCAAGAGCAAGGTAACCTGAAGGTCCTAGATATTATAGTCATGCTGAGGAGTTCCTCTATCTGGTGAAAGTTATGAAGCTGTGTGTGTCTTCCAGTTGTACTGTATCATCCGGACACCAGTTTGCCCCCTGAGCTGTTCAACCTGAATCATGTCAGCCCTCTGTCAGAAAAAGGACCTGCGCTGCCACGCTCCAGTCTGCCCTTTCCCTTCCCTGAACACTTGCCCTTCGGTATGCCTAACCTGAACCAGGACGATGAAGAGCCAGTTGAGGAGAGAAGCCCTTTGGATGTTGAACTCAGCGTGCAGTGTGAGGACAAGAGGATGGTCGTCAGCATTGACAAAAACAGCCTAGAAGTGAGTGTACAGGCCTCAAATCAATAGTCACTGGTGTAGCTTAAAAACAGCTTTTTGGTATTATTTTGCATTGCAAAACTTTGTAAAACAGAATGCATTTTGCAAAACAAAAAAAATGTTGATGAATACAATTAAAAATATCTGCACATTGATATATTTTAGTTCAGAAAATTTTCTCAAATGTCTCAAAAAAGACATTGTCTTTCTCACAAGAAAAATTCCTCCCCACTCCCCCATAAGAAAAATAATGAAAATTATATTGCAGTTTTGAAGATAAATCTTTTTTGACCTTTTGTTGTTTTTCTGTCAGGTTTTTGTTCATGCAACACAAACTTGATCTGACAAACGTTGAAAAGAAGGACCAAAATCAATCAAAATGGCGGACACCCAACACAGAATGATGTCTATACTAATTACGGACCTTAATGAATGTCATCTCCACAGTAATTAACAACAAAACTCTGATGAACATCCATGGGATGTTGATGCTTCAAAAGCTCACAGAATCTCCAAATGAGAGTTATTAAAATGATAAACATCAACTGATGATGATAATATGATAACACACCAATCTGCATGTCACATATGTCTCCAGTTGTCTGCTTCAGTGTTTCATCTGCTGTGCAAAAACAATGTAAAAGATAGAGTTTTGGCCATAAAAAAGTGAAATATTAAAGTGTAATGAAGCAAACAGTTTCCACATAGGTTTACACTGAGGCATGCAGTGCTGTAGCAAACATTTGGCGCCGAAACATGGGTACAGCTCAGTCAGTCCACATCACAGAATGGAAACTGGCATGCTCTGTAATTAATTACTGGAGCCAGACCACCTTGTGGGATTTGTTTATTCCTGAGAACTCCATTACACAACGACCACTTTAACTTTTTTATCCTGCTTTTTACTTTTACAATTCTGAAACTGACTTCATAAAGGAATACTATACTTGATCTTTATCCAGTTTTGCTGTGTTTGAATGTTTTCCTAGGCGAAAGGATTTGCTAATGCCAGGCTTACGCTGAAAGACCCAGAATGCAAAGCAAAAGTCAATGCAACCCACTACACTTTGGATACATCTCTGACTGGATGTAAGACCATTGTGTTTCCAATATATGATAGCCCAATGGCCCTTCATATCAACTATGTGAGTATATGTCATGTCTTTTCTTAATCCTAACTTGTTGTAACCCTTATTTTGTTAGAAAATGTCAAACAATAGGGAATGGATATTTCAGTGGCTTGTACTGACTTCACACTAACTTAACACAGTCTTTGTTAGATATTGCTTGTACTGTTGTTTAAACAATTAAAAAAGTTAAAAGCTGTTGCTATCTTACCTGCAGTAGATAACTCTGTTGATGTTTTCATTTAGTATAACTCCTGATCAGTTGGTCTCAGAGAGTAAAGCTAACCACTAGAGTGACAAGGGCCAAAACCAAAGCACAGCTGCAGTGCCTTAACTCAAATTCAACCTCAAAGGTATAATAGCAGTTTGAGCCATTAAGTGAACTTTTAAGCCACTGTCCTATTTGCATTGAGTGGTTATTTACAGAGGAAGTAGAGGTCGGAGGTGGTGCAACAACAATCACTTTCCTATGTGAAACATACTAGGAACAGAACATACAAAGTGTTTCTGTTCAAAGTAACTGGAAGACAGGGTAAAAATAGATAAAATAGTGTTACTCTGATCAGAAACACTATATGTTGTGTTTTTAGTTTCACACAGGAAGATCATCACTGAACCACTTCTATTTCCTCTGTAGAAACTATTGGCTTCTCATTAAATAACCATCCAATGGAAATCGATGCTCATGTAAAGGTTTGTAAAATTGTGTTCACATACAACAGTAGGACGTGTTTGCAGTTTGGTCTTGGCTCCTTCTGGAGTCATTAGTGGCTTTGGCCCCCAGGATCAGGTAAGCTGGATTTACACTAAATGAAACTCTCCAGCAAAGATATGATCTGCTTTTAAATTTTAACATTTAATTCTGAACTATCCGTGGAAGACCAGTTGTTTAAAACTTAGTGCGTGCTCTATAGTCCAATATCATTTGTAGCATGTTCTTGGGGAATTGCCAGGTGGAGTGAACACAGCATGGGTCGACATCTGTTCTCAAGATTTTTGTCTGACTGGCTCAAAATGTCTAAATCTCCTGTGTTATCATCTTATCCTGATGCAGTGCATATCACACACATAAATTCAAATATGTTTTTCACTGATCATTGTGAGTTAATCACAGCAAAGTGTTCAATCCTGAAATATGTGGTATTGTAACTTATGAGCCACAGTTTTTGTTTTTCCTCCATCCAGTTGCTAAAGGAGATGTGAGGGCTTGTCTTTGACAGCATTAGAGCTACATTTTGCATTTGAACTGCTAGATCATATGCTAGCAATGTTCTTCGTTTTCCCAGCAACCAATCTGCTTATACAATTTGGAGATGTATGTGCTTCTCCTTCTTTGGAGCCTGTTTTATTGGGAGCAGAGCACATACTGATCTCTATTTGCTAGGAGCCTTAGTATAGTCGCCTTTTTCTTCATTTGGAGTGCAGGGATTGTTTGTTACAGCTGCTCGGCGAGCACTGCAAAAACATAAACTCTTACCAAGTATTTTTAATCTAGTTTCTAGTACAAATATTTTGAATACAGTTGAAATAAGACAAAACTAACTTACAAGTAACTTTTCAGCACGATAAATTAGCTTTTTTAAAGTCAATAATTCCTTAATATTGATGTAAAAGTACTAGTTATAAGTGAAATAATCTACCAGTGGGACAAAATATTTTAATTTATAATATGGGGGAAAATATCTTGTCCCACTGGCAGATTTTTTTCACTTATAACTTGTACTTTTTCATCAATATTAAGGAATTATTGACTTAAAACCAAGTATTTTTTAGACCAAAAATACTTGGCAAGATTTTGTGTTTTTGCAGTGAGAGCCATGTGATGTGTAGCGGTGATGCCAAAATCTTTAAGCCCAGATATACTGGCACCTTAAAATGAACCATGTGACTTAATAGGGAGCACAATGCTTACTTTGTGCATTTAGTAAAGGGTGTAATAATATATGCAAAAATGTAACTAGATAGATTAGATATCTTTGTATCTAGATTTTGTAGATTTATACTCCCTAAAGTGACTTGATAAGAACTGTTCATGTTGAGACTCCACAACCTGCTCATCTGATCATCTAAACACATGATACAAACAGCTGAACAGGGATAATGGTTCACATTTTAAAGTGCAAAAAAGGAAGGAGAATATGGATTACTTTGAAGTTTGATGTAATTTTGAACTCTTTTTTTTTCTTTCTTTACTCATTGTTCACACTTGACATTCCTCGTTATCATCATTATAAGGGAATGCATTCATTCAGCACATTTGTTCTAACAAGTCAGGATGAATCACTTCCTCTGTGGCCTTTTGAAATCTTTCGTGAGGGGAAATTTGGAACAACACTTTCTTCTGTCTGTTGCAGACTGAAAACCTGGGCGTTTGTCCAAGGTCATCTTTTGTGTCAGTGCATGAACGCTGGGGCCATCTCTGACTTGAGCTCAAAAGCCATTCATTTTCATTGCCTAGGTCCCCACATATCAGAGATAATCAGTTATAGTAACTGCATCTTCTGTTGTGTTGACTTAATTCTTTAACAGCTCCAATGCTGGGTCAGCAAACATTTGGTGCAGACATCAAAACAGCCTCATTTGTGTCACCAACTCTGTCCTCTCATCATCAAATCACATTCTTTTAAAGCAGCATGCTTTATCTGTGACCTCTTTCTCTGAGATACTGTAAATCTGTTTTTAAATAACGGGGCTGCAGGGTATTTCCACAATTCAGGCAGTAATATTAAGCAGACTGCTCTCCAAGGTTCAAATCTTCGCCAGAATTAGGCAACTTTCACACAATGGCGCTTGTAAGCATTTTCTCTGTGGACTGCAGGTGATAGTGACTTCTGATGAGACGCAGGATGATGATGATCTGGTCTCCACGTGGTCCCCCAGATATGGAGAAGAAGATGCAGGGAAGACACAGACGGAAGCAGAAACGCAAACAGCTTCAATAGACGTAAGTAAGAGCGTTCTTCTGTGAGAACTGTACTCCTCAGCAGCTGCAATCAAACTGCCATGTCAAAGTACAGATGAGTGGACAGCTGGAAGAAATTTTATGTCCCAGAGCCTCTTGGTGGCTATAAAACATACTCAGCCAAAGCGGTCGCCCCATCTTTCCATGATATCCATGAATAACCCTTACCTGACGTTTCTATTTTTGAGCTGTCGCCATAAAATTTCAACCAACATATTTTCCTTTATCTCATCTATCCATTTCTATTTTCCTTGCCATTGTTCATATGCTATCTCATACATCTTCCATTGACCCTTACCAGTTTCATTTTCCTTGCTGAATAAAAGCATCCCTACAAACCTGATGCTTCCACTCCTATATTTAACAGTGGGGATGGGGTGTTCAGGTTGAAGCACAGTGTTAGTTTTCTGCCATTCATTCTGTTTTTCATAGGCCAGCGTGTCCCTTGCCTTATGAACTGTCTTAAGGCTTTCTTTCAACAAAGCTTTTTTCATACCACTCCTCCATAAAGGCCAGCATAGTAGGTGGACGGCCTATATTTACTGTCAACTGAATCCCCCACCTGAGCTACTTCTCCACTGCTTTCTCCCTGACTTGCTGTGCTTCTTGGCCTTCATTAAACTGTTCTCTTACAAACATCTGAGGGCTTTACAGAACAACTGTAATTTTACAGAAACTAAATTACACAGAACTCTTTTAGTAATTAGAAGAGTTTAGAAAGCAGTTGGTTGCACTACATTTTATTAAGAGGTATCAGAGTCCAGTGGGGTGATTACACTTTTTAGATTTTTATTTCTAAAAATACAATTGAAAGCCATGGATCATTTTCCTTTCACTTCACAATTATTCACTACTTTGTGTTAAGCTATACCATTAAGTCCCAATAAAATGCATCACTGTTAATAGTTGTAGCATGACTAAACAGTTTGCCAAGGAACTATGTTGCTTTCCAGTTTTGCAAACCACTGTAATACAGAGTCACAATGGTGCAGTTTAACGTCTGGTCCTTGCTGATTGTTATTCTGTGTGTTCTGTTCTTTTCCCAGTTTAACTGCACATACAGAAAAGCCGAGGAAATTCCAGAATCTATACCTAGTGGAGTTCCAGTTCCACCCAGACAGCCGGTTAACAACATAAGTTTTGAGATGGAGCTGTTCAATACTCAGTCTTTCAGCAGTCCTTCACGTCAGGCCTTCTTCACAGTTTATGACCAAAAGGAAGTGTTTGTGCAGGTAATGCATTGCATCCATATATTTCTGTGTTTTTTCTTTTGTAAAAATTGAATCATTTTTGAGAGAAACATGCTGTTTTCCCTCTCTGTTGACACGCTTTGATCTCTTTGAGTGGCATCAACAAGGTGTGATTGTATTTTGTCTGATGGGGCTACAGTGCTCAACTTACTTTGACCACCCCTCATTCGTTTTATCCCCTCTCTGCACATTTTGTTATCCTGCCTGTCTGGCTTAACAAATTTGATTAGAAGCAGCAATTTTGCTCCTCATTTAGGAGATGGCAAAGGCTCGTGGTCTAAAGGTCCTTTGAAAAGATGATTTATGATGCTATCAGCAGGAGACGCTTCACTGACAGAGAGGACAAAGAGTTGTCTGTGTCTGTGCTATGGCTTAACCCTCCTTTTTACAGCTCACACTGTGCTGAGACCTGACCTAAGGCAAAGTCCAGAAAGTCCACACTGGAACTTCAGTAATCACAGAGTAACCTATGTTTTCTATGAGCGCTTCATAACTCACTGTGGAAAAATAATGCAGTTATGGTGAAAACTTTTAGGTTTCATGGCATAAAAATCATAGAAAACTAATATTAGGCAAACGCAACTTCAGAAGAATGACAAAATGTGACATAGTACACTAAGATATTCCACATTCAGCAAAACCTAGGGCAACATACTAAAATACAGAAACAAAAACTGAACAGCAAAAGCAGTGATCCCCTCAATAAATATGGTAGATTTATCAAATTATTGCTGAAGAACATTTCGGTTTTGTGATAATGCAACTCAAAGGAAGAAAGACCTTGGCAATGAAGCTTCAAAAAAATTCCCATCAGTCTGGGGCAGTTGTAACAGGCACAGACAATTGCTGATCTTCACAGGAGATCTACAAATTTTTTTTCCTAAAATTGGAGTGCAATGTTCAGAAAAAAATCACCCTCTACATTTTTGGCTTAACATCAGTGAGCATGTTAAATCATATCTATCATGACAAGAAATAACAGAACTAGTCTGACTTATTTGGAGAGCTGCTGGAAGACATCTTCATTTTACTAAAAGAGAATAAGCATCATTGCTTCATCAGCACAAAAATTGTATGCTAACTGTTAAGCATGGTGGTGGATTGCTAATGATTTGGACTTTGCTTGCAAAAGATCTGAGCACTTTATAATCTTCAGTTCACATTAACAGTTTCATGCCAAGCCAGACATTTCTTCCCATTTCAAAATTATTGATTTTACACATCTGAACTTGCAAGTGAAGAAGTCAGTGAGTTGAAATCTGTCAGTTTGGCTGAGCTTGCACTGAAACCCAAAGGTGCGATGTAATGATGAAGTGCAGTCTGCGTGACCAGTCAGCCACAAACAAAATCATAGTAGTCTATTTTTTTCTGTGGTTCAGTTGATATACAGTCATGTAAAAACATTTGGACACCTCATTAAATACCCAGTTCTTTATTAAGAAACATTCACATATTGATGTCTAATCTCATCTTTTTTTATCTCTGGAAAAGTATGTGATTTAATTGCAATGAAACAATCAAAATAAACCTTGTTTCTCTCATTAAACAAATGATAAACAAAATGTTGTTTTCTAGCTATGTAAAAATTTAGGCCGTCCAAACCACGACACAGTTGGTCCGAGGTTCTTTTCATTGACTCCTGTTTATGCAAAACATATATTCTATACTGATACATAATTCCGTTTTAGTCCAAAGAACATTAGTCCATAAATCCTGGTGTTTGTCAACATTCTCTAAGACATACTATAGTTTTGCCTTTATGTTTTTCTTAGAAAACAGAGACTCCCTCCCTGCACACCTCTGGGGAAATTTAAACTTGTGAAGTTTAATCATGCACGTCCATATCCGTTGTAGCAAGAGCCTGCTACTGGTATCTTGATAACATGTGGGATGACTGTGTCTCTGTGGGTAGACTAGTTGTCTTGCAATTGGAAGGTTGCAGCTTTGATTCCAGCTTTCTCCTGTCTGCTGGGCAAGACACCTAACCACAAGCTGCTTACCAATCTGCAAATGGCTGATTGTAGTGATCGTGTAAAGCACCTTGAGTGGTTAGTATGACTAGTAAAGTGCTATATAACTTCAGTCCATTTACATTTTTGAAGATTTCTTTTAGGATCTCGCATACTGCTTTCAGGGTGAACTGGCTGGGGGGGGCACACCTTCAAAATGCTGAGTTACAAGATTCTCATCATTTCACCTGATGTGATATACCTGTGTGGGTTTTTTTTTTTTTGCCATTTTAAGTGGGTATAGGTGTGGGCACATCCTAATTTATTCCTCACTAGTAATGGAAGTTTCAATTACTTTTTACAGAAAACGTTACAAGGTCTTTTCTTCTCTTTTTTTGTGTTTATTTGTATTACTTAAATCTTTCAGAATTCTTTAAACTTATGTTAAATATCCATTTGTCCAAATATGTTTGTAAAAAAACACAAGCTGCTGTAGTCCTAATGTTTTCAACTTTATCTTCAAATTATAAATTTTACTTTATATAGCTCTAATATTAAAATGTTCCTTTGGAGGATAAACTCACTGATTTTCATCTAAAACTTCAATTACATTTTTTGTAAATGCAAAATAAGAAAACCAACTGGCATTGGACAGACAACATGATAAGCCAATCAGAAGCAGCAATAAATATGAAGCAAATCAAAGCAACATTCCATTCTCACTCAGCTCGGTAAACAGGTACTGTAAACAATTTTATCATCAAGATTATGTCTTGAAGAGGCTTCTGATGACAACAAAAAGTAGATTATATTATTATATTTGTATACTGGGCTCAAAATCTTTTTTTCTTTTTGCTCTAATGTGTTCCAGATCACATCAACATCATCGGACCCGGACATTGGACTCACCATCACCTCATGCTTTATCTCTCCCAACTCCAGCCACACATCCTACTCTGACTACAAGCTTATTCAGACAGTTTGTCCCCAGGACAACACATTAAAATGGACCCAGAATCCTCAGAATCACTTCTCTCTATTTTCTCAAAAGATGGGGGAAACTTTTAGCTTCACCTTCAACTCAAAAAAGCTTAAGATGATATTTGTTTTTCTACTGTGTGAGGTGTCTCTGTGCTCAAGGGGGTCTCAGAGGAACCAGGAACTACCACAGGTATGCATGAAATCTTCTCTACATGACCTTTGTTTCTGCTCATGTTTGACGATTTTAGTTTTGGTGTCACTGTTTGTTTTAGTCTCTCTAGAGCCATGAAGAATTAGCAGTTCATTCATTCATACAATTACTGACTTTTTTACATTAGATCAGCTCAGTTGGAGACATGAATGAAGGCGAAATATGTCAGGTATCAAGGAGCAAAACAAAATAGGCAGTTTTTCTACGACCAATTCTAATTTCTCTTTAAAAACGGAATGGAGATTTGAATCTGTCTTTAGCATCCTGTATTAGCAATTGGTGCAGCTAAAATAAGTAAAATGGCAATCTCTCTTATCCTGTACAATACAAATCCTTGCCTTGCCACCAACTTAACCAAAGGGCAACCCACCTTTCCAAATCCAGCAAACTCAGAAGGATAAAATCTACTTTGCTGCCTTCTTTACATTTGCTGAGTCTTGCTGTCTCTTGCTATTTCACAGCCAGAATGAACATCATAAAAAACGATACATTTCTGTTTTAAATATCGAGAGAAATCAATTTGTCCTTTTCTGCTCTGCTGTGAGAGAGAGCTGACTGACAGACACCCCCACCAGGTCCCATCTGCATGTGCGCAGTTAACAATAGTCGCACCACTGTTGCCAACTTAGCGACTTTGTTGCTATATTTAGCAACTTTTCGGACAAAAAAAGTCGGCGTCGGCCAAAATTGGAAGTGGCAGATCTGGCTTTTTAGAGATTATGATCGGCCAGAAAACTGCTATCAGTGGACCTCTAAAAAATAGCTAACTATGAGTGCTTTCTTCAAAGTAGCAAATTCCAGATTGAGGAGTGTAGTTTGTGTGACTTTGAAGCACTTTTGCATACTACGCATTCACCAATTGGAAGAAGATCAGACCTCTGGATTTCTAAAAAGCTGGATCTCATTCTGGATGATCAAGCTGATAATCTTTCAATTCCAGTCAAAAAATTATTTCTTTGTGCATCTCTCAAAAGAAAAATATTCTGACTAGTTATTTGAATTCATCAGTTTAGATAACTTTCCCTCGTCTACTTATGAATCTTTTTTTTTCTAATGACTTGAATCCAAATATGTTCTAAATTTTGGTTTGTTAATTGTCTTTTATCTTCTGTTTTTGTCTCTACAGTGCCTGGACCCCAGTAACCAATGTTCTTCTCCTCCTGTGGACAAAATCTTTCCGTTGATGAGGAACACAAAGTTGTTGATGAAGCCGATGGCTGTGGTTCCAGAGTTTCAAGGTTAGTGAGATAAAGACACAATTACCGTAGGTGTTGGTGTTACCAGGAAAACAGCTAGAAGGAGACAAACAAATGGTCTAAAGGTGCCATAGAAAGGTTAGATCTGTGCTTGGAGATTAGATCAGGCCATAATATGCTACACATCTGGTTTTCATTAACTCTGGTGTAGGTGTGTGTGACTTACATGTAATTCTGTCTACACACGTGATGGTTGTGCACGTGCCTCAGTTTACACTAATGGCTGTACACAAGTGTGTGCTTTTGGCAGTGCATACATTCTACCACAGAGTTGACTTCAGCAAAGAGGAGTGTTCAAATGCTGAGCTCCAGTTTTGCTGTCCTGGATCAGACCAAGAGGAGGGAAATGTGGAAAAACAGGAGTCATGCGGCACTGAGCACCAGTTGTTTTCACTTAGGTCCTTCTCTGTGGCCTCCCTTTTCCATTAGAAGGGGGAAGAAAGGGGAGTAGTGGTCCTCTCGTTGACTTTGGGAAGCCGGCCAATGCCTGAAGGCCCCTTGGTCACGGCCTGTGAAGTTGGTCATCCATCCACTTGCAGCGTCTTGTGGCCAAGGGAGACAGAAGCTCGCGGGAGGTGGGTTCGTGACTTAACTGCAATTAGATTGTCGTAATTATGACCTAAGCTCAGATGGGCTGATATAATGTGCACACGTTCTCCAGTGCGTTGTTGGGGATTTCTAAATCAGCGTCCCTTCTTCAATTACATGAGAACTTCAGTGAGAATGAGTCATCATTGTTCACTCATGATATGATATCATTTTCATCATTTCCATTAGGCGGAACTATATGTCAACTTGGCAGAGATTGGCCGATTTAGGGTTGTCGTGGATAAAATCAGGTTATTGATTCTGTGAGATGGGCAGCACAGTGGTGCCCTGATCCCTCAGCTGGGTGGTCAGCTGGGTGTACGTATGAATGGTTGCCTCATTGTGTTAACATCCATTTAAAAAACAAATTGGTTGTAAAATATTAAAGCTTCTGAGACTATTACATGTTCTTGATGAACTATGTTGGTGTTTCTGGAACTCTAAAGCAATAATGTAATGGATTTTAGCTTTAAAAAATCCTGAGAGTCAGAGCTGTTAGGGATAATTCGGAGCAGAAATCATTCTAATTATACTTTGAATCATATAACTGGGCAAACATGTAATCAGTTTGAAGTTTGAGATATCATTGACTACATCTGCTTAGTTTGCACTGCTCACTAATATGGAGAGGGATCAGTTTTCTCAGGAATACGGTAAGCAAACAGAAACTCCCTATAAACACTGCAAATGGATTCAGTTTCAAGTGCCATGTTTTCTAATGCAAACAGATCCCGTATGCTGTGATGGCAAACAAAGCCTTGTCTTGGGTTTCCTAATCATAGAGAAGCAGTTTTAGCCAACTGGAGAAACACAATGACCTCAAATCCCTCCAGTCCAAGTTAGAGTTACTGCTTTACAGCATCAGTAAATGACCAGTGCATGGTAGACTGAGGCAGCAAACATATCACACATAACATTGTGACTTTTTTAAAAAAGAAAAACAGCTAAGCCAAAATAAAGGGGTACTGTGTGGAAAAACTAAACACACCCCAGGATTTCACACTTAGAAAAAATGGAGCAATTATTTAAAGAAATCATAGTTTGTGTAACATTATTAGTCTTTCTGAAGAGTTTTGGCCCACTTCTCTCTCCAGCATTGCTACATCTCTTTGACGTGCTATCCTCCACAACTCTTCAATTAAGTTGAATGCTTGATTAGGACAGATCCATTGCAACACTACGTTGTTTTTACCTTTTCCATCATTCTGTTTGTAGATTTGCTGCTGTTTTTGGAATCATTGTCCATCCGGACCAAGGGTCAATTGTTGGTCACATGGATTTAGATTAGATTTAAGAAAACTTTCCTATTTAAAGGACCTTCTTAACTGTCATGTGTCTAGGCTCAGCTCTCTACCACCATGCTTTACGATTATTATTAGATTTTTGTGTTAGTTGGCTGATATTTTTTTTTTTTAAACAAAGCAATACGCATGACAGTGATCAAACATCTTTACTTTGGTTTTGAGCAGATAGTATTAGAACTATTTTGTCAGTCTACGTGAGGCCTGTAAGATTAGAGGTCCATTGCTTTATTGCAGTTATTTTTAGCATTCCCAGAGTCTGACCTTGGGACAAGTTTACGGGATGTCCTCTCCTGGGAATATTGGCGGCTGTTTGAAATGTTTTCCAGTTGCAGATAATGTTTTATTGTGACCACTCCACTTAAAGTCTAATCTGGTTTTGGCTGCTGTATTCAACCCCGAAAAGTCAAATTTCCAACGTTATTGACAGAATTATCGTCACAATATTAATATATAAATGTTAAGACTTAATCTGTGTATCTGTATTTTACAAGTGCTTAAATCCAGAATTAATCCACAGCATGGGTGGTCAGCATAGGAGCAACAGGATTAGGGTGAACATGACAAACAGTGTGAAGCTGTATCATATGCTAATGTTGTATGCAGGACGAATAGTCTCATGGAGCAGTTTTTTCAGTAAGAAGCAGTGACCTGTGAAATTCAGCTGTGTCTAACCTGGAAATGTCTGTCAGGAGTCTTGACGATGTGACCTTTGTGGTTTCTGCTCCACTTGAGAAAAGTTCAAAATTGAACCAAAGTAAGCCTTTATGCGGGAAGGCACTCACTCCATGGCAAGCACTCTAACATAAACAAATGACGTTCCCTAAGATATCAGCGCTGTTCCAACGCTAAAACATAGTTCCAAGATGCAAACATATCTGATCATATCTGATTCTGTTAAAGCAGCAAACCTGGCCAGCCGGGAAGGCATCCAGCGTGGTTATCCCCAACAGACATCAGGACACTGTTTGAAAAGCCTTAGTGAGTTCTCAGCTTGATACACTGCTCTGCAGAAGTATTCATGCCCCCTCAACAGTTTCACATGCTATGATTGTCGCTGCACATGTTAAAAGTTAAAGGATAAAGATTCACAGTTTTCAAGTCTTTTGGCAACTTTGGAAAGAGTGCTGTGCTCTGCGTATTCAGTCCCTCTGAGTCAATACTTTTTGAGAACCACCTTTTACTGCAATTACATCTGCAAGTATTTTAGGATATATCTGGGCTTGGCAATGGGTTAAAAATAAAATCTCAGATTTTTTTCATACCAGATCCGATTTTTATCAGTTTTTTTCTCGCTTTCTTTTCTTAAAAAGAAATTACGAATTAAAGGACATAATGTGAAAAACAGGGTTTTTTTCAATCATCCCTTTTGTGAGTTAACCTGAATTCAAAGTCCAAATAAGTAGAAGCTGTAAAACATCTTGTTTGCTTCTCAAACAAGATGGTAGGCCTTGGGCAGGCTGACATTACACTGAACTATGGAAACCCAAGGACTGTACTGGAGAAAAAAAATGACAGATTTTTCAAAAATTCAATTTTGAAAAACAGAAAACTTGATCAATCGATAAAACTGATTTATCACCCTGTCCTAGGGTATATCTCAATTAGCTCTGCACATCTACATACTAAAATCTCTTCTCATTTGTCTTAGGAAAACAGCTAAAGCTCAGTCACTTTTGATGGAAAGCATTTGAACAAGAATTTTTAAATTTTCCATCAAATTCTTTGTTGAATTTAGGTCTAGACTTTGACTAGGTCATTCTATCACCTCTGAAGCTCTGGCTCTATGTGTAGAGCCATTGTCTTGCTGGAAGGTGAACCTCCACCACAGGCTCAAGTCTTTTGCAGCCTGACCTGAATTTAGCTCCATCCATCTTTCAAAGCTGGCTGCCACCATCTCTGTCCCAAATTTTGCTGGACAAAAGATTGCTCCAGTAATTATTGCAATAAACGATAATATTGTTGTTTTGAGACCATTTTCAAGTAATATATTCCTAATGTCATAGTAACGCAAGTTTGCCCTCTCAAAGACCAATAAATGTTCTTTGTAAAGAACATTTAACACTGGAACTGGATGATATTTTAAATATCCCAAATAAAACACAATCAAAAACAACAAATAAAACAGAAACAAAAATCACACACAGCGAAAACCATAAATATGAGGTATCTGTAAACAAAACTTCCCTTCAAAAAATATTAATCATAAAAATAGTAATTATCAAGCTGATTTTAATTTATCATGCAATTAATTGATTAATTGCTTATTGCGATTGCCTTTGCTGCCACCACCATGTTTTATCGTGGGGATGGTATGTTCAGTTGATGCAGTATGAATTTTCTGCCACACATAGCATTTTGCATGTGGGTCAAAAAGTCAATTTTGGTCTCATCTGACCAGAGCACCTTCTTCCACATGTTTGCTTTGTGTCGAACCTTAAACAGCACTTCTTCTGGCCACTTTCTTCTTGCCATTTTAACATACCAACTAGCTTCATGGAGCTCATGGCTAATAGATGTCCTGTCGATTAATATTTTCCTTGCCCTGCCTTGCCAGTTTAGGTAGAATTAGTTGCAAAGGATTTTATTTAGGGGTGTAAGATAAAGAGGTCGGATAGAAATGCGAGCCACATTTTTATTTGTCAAAATATGTATCATTATTATAAAGTAGTAAAATATAAATCCATTTTCAAGGCACTGAATGCAGAGAGACAAGCTTTGGGTTTTGCCTTCTCCTGTTATGTCATCCTCTGTTTGGTGCCTTCAAGGCTGCAAGCGTTCCCGGCCTCCCTGAGCATTCTTAGCATAACAAGTCGCCTGGGTCAGATAACATGGGAGCAAGTGATGGGCCGGTGAGCCGTCATCTCCTCTGTTATTAAAGTCTTCTCAGATGACCTGTCACCATCCATTATGTGAGCTGAACGCTCCTTCCAGGAATAGCACCCATTGTGAAGGAGTGCTGGCCACCTACCAGGCCTGCCTCTTTTCAGCACACAAGCGCCTTTGTTTTGTTAGTTAAGACATCATTACATCTAATTTCACTTTTGAAAGGCTTCCAGATGGGTTGGAATAAATGGGTGAGCAGAACCCAGTGGAGTCAATAGGTTCATCTGTGGGGACACTCTCAGATTATAGAAGATGTGCTCTCTGAGCATTTTTACTGGTTCAAGTTCCTGGATCACATTCTTCAGTGGATTGCTTACCAGCACAAAGGACTATCAGCAATCTGCTGCTCCTGTGGCATGTGGCTGACACAGTGACTCAGAGCACGTTTCATGTTACATTTCATATCGTCATATTTATAGCTTATACTGTGCAGTTGTATAAATGCAAGTAAGCAGGTTTTAAGTTTTCTCTCTATCAATATGATCTTTTGCAGATAACCCTACACATAAACAGGAAACGGATCGTAATGATGAAGGCAAGAATGAGGGAATTTTATTTTTTCTGTATTTTTTTTTGTGTCAGTGAACATTCAATAAATAAACTTTTCATGTTTCATGTTTCAGCTGAGATGTTTCTCCTGACTACCACCACAGTGGTGGGGATTGCCTTCGCTGCCTTTATTATTGGGGCTCTGCTGACTGGGGCCCTGTGGTTCATCTACGCACACACAGGTAGGTCCCTCACCTACCGCTCCACTGCCCCGACCCACCTCCCTGCTTTAATGAAAAGATAAGATGCAGAGGAATGTCTCAGAGCCTCTGTGCCAGCAGCATGCCGTTGTGATTACCAAACATCCTGGAGCTGATAGAGGGCGCCTCACAATAACATATTGACTCCTTTACTGTAAATATATCCTGTTGGTCAGCAGCAACAGCTCTCCTCTTTCCTCCCTTTCAATGTTTCGGGGGCCACGGGTGGTCAGCAAATATCCACAGCACAATGGCTGGAGACGAGCTGGAAATTCCCCTCAATGGGTTTAGTGGGCGCTCACAGGAAAAGACACACAATCTGTCTATTAGATGCCAAGACCTTCCCCATCATCCCCAGCCCGCTGACCTCAGCCGACCCGGAGAGGAAGAGTGCTCCCAGCAGCCCACTGGGTTCATCGACACACAGAGCTCTCCTGTTCCACCAGTGTTTGAGCGGTGATCCTCTGTCCCACTGATCTGGAGGAATATGGTTCTCCAGAGAGTTCTTCAGGAACATTGTTAGAATATTTGCAGCAGTGCAAGTTTAAATCTGCGCTGTTGGACAGTGTAAAATGTCTGCATTAATAGGCCAGATCCGAACCACTATCAGAGGGATTATAGTTGAAGAACTCTCCGAGTCATCATACTCTTTCACATTTCTCAGGGTTTACCGAGCAGGATTTGTTGCTGTATTAACGATTGTCTGTAACAAGCTGGGGCCCTTATCGTTCTCCAAATATTTTCCTTGGCTTTTGTATAGAAAGACATTTCATTTCTGGTTTATATATTTCCAAGTGAGCGACCAACAAAAGAACACAACAGGTCTCCCTGCTTTTCCAGAGGTAGCAGATGCTTTATAAAGAGACACAAAGAGAGCAGGTTTAAAGATAGACGATATATATGCATGGCCAAGACTCAGAGTAAAAGGCACGTTTCTGTTGATGTTATGAAAATAGGCCTTAGGCCACTTTTGGATGGGTGTGTTTACCGTATCGGCTAAAAATGACCTTATATGGCAGCATTTGTAGTTAACACCAAGTACGTGGATCCCCTAAACAACAACCAAAAATATGTTCTGACTGTATTTTGAACCAGTGTTCAGAGTGATGAAGCATGAAAACACTTTGGGTTCATTCCAGCAGCCTTCTTTACATGTCTTTTTTCCGTTTTATTTACTGAAAGTCATCAAGGTCATATCATTTATGAATAAGAGGGGTTGTAGTGTTTTTCCATCTCCTGCCTCTGTGCCGCAAATAAAAGTGTAACTGCTTTAAAAAGCCACATACCATTATAATATCTGGACGTTTACATACACTGAATAAAAGACACATACACATTTTTCCTCACTGTCTAAAGGCAAAACAAACTTCTGTTGTTTAATATCAGTTAGAATTACCAAAATGATTTCTGTTTGCTACATGCCAAGATGTTAAGTCAACAGAAATCAGCCAAGATATCAGGAAGAGAATGATGGAGCTGCACAAGTCTGGTTCATCCTTGGGAACAATTTCCAGTTACTTGAAGGTGCTGCATTCAATTGTTCGAACAATTATATGCAAGTATAGACATGATGGGAATGTCCAACCATCGTACTGCTCAGGAAGGAGTCGGGTTCTGGTCTGAAATATGCAAATCAACCCCAGAACAAAAACCAAAGAAGTTGTGTAGATGCTGGCTGGAGCTGGTGAGGTAGTGTCATTACCCACAGTAAACGTGTCCTGTACCGACATGGGCTGAAAGGTCTCTCAGCGAGGAGGAAATCTTGACTCCAAAAAGAAACATAAAAAGCCAGACAACAGTTTGCAAATGCACACAGAGACAAAGATCTTCATTTTTGGAGACATGTCCTGTGGTCTGATGAAACTAAAATGGAACTGTTTGACCAAAATGACCATCATTACATTTGAAGGAAAAAAGGGAATACTGGGAACACCATCCTATCTGTGAGCTGTAGCGCAGCAGAGAGCAAGGGAAGAGTGTGACCAGTGTGTACACAAGTGGGATTGACAATTGTAAGAGATTCCTTTTGGCTCTGATTGGTTGTTTCTGACTGGGAGCAGATGGCAGTAAGACCACTAAGAGGGGGCAGAGGAGCTTGATTTTTTTCACAGATTATCTGTCTCATATTATACTGTCAACACATAGTGACAGTTTGAACAAATATGTAAAACAATTCCATTTTTATAAAAGTTACCTACTGCAGCTTTAAACCTCTTACCTTCTGGATTTTAGCCTGCATGGAGGCCAGGAATTTTCTCATCCTTATAGATATAAATTCTGCATCTAAAGAGCGAAGGCCAAATGTCCTTGAGTAGACATCTGTTGTAAGCACTGCACCTAGGGTTTTAATGCACACACAAAGTGTTTTTGTAACGAAAACAATCTGCCTTTATCTCTCCCATCTATAGAAAGAATACTGGACTTGGGTTAGGGTTTCCTCCTAAAGATGAGGTGAATTTCTTTGTTTTTGCGGGGCTCTGGTCCTGTGAGCAAAGTCTGTTGGCAGCTCGCCCTCTCCTGCTAATCATTAGCAGAGCGGTGGGGCCTAAAATTAGGAGCGGGGTTCATAGATCACCCATGGATACATGAAGCTGTCATATATGAAGGCACTCGCTAAAACAAAGCCAGTTCTGACAAAGTTTTGAACAACACAGAAAATAGGCATGCTCCTCCTAACTGCAGTGATATTTGGTTCCAGGACTCAAATGAAACACAGACGAGACTTTCTTTCGAAAGCTCTTCAACGTCTGATGGAGATGTCTTTAGTAAACAGATAAAGTAAGTCGTTTAAGCTTTGGAGTGAGATAGTTTATAATAGGAAATGCTTTTTTAGACAAAGAATAATTAACCAGATGCTTGGACTCCAGTAACCGGGTCCTGTGTTGTTTCTCCTGCTTTATGCTGAATAAAGGCGTATTAGTTCCAGATAACTAAAGCTGCAAAGTCATATGAAGAGCAAAACATTTCTTTCAAAATCTCTTAAAGGATGTGACCATTTGGCTCTGGGCCCTTTCAGGGGACATCTTTTGGGACATTCTGCTTCTCATCTTGGACATAACAAAAGCTGAGCAGATGGAGCTCAGGGTTCTGCTTGGATTTAATTCTTTGTTCTCTATGTATTTTCTTTTGCCTGAGTAACAATTTTTTGATCTTGAAGGACAATGAAAAAAGGAAAATTGTAACTATGGAAAATGCCAAACAATAATCCTCCTAAAACAATTTGTAGTTTTAGCCATATCACTTTGTCATGTTTTTGGCTGATTTTAAATCCAGTCCATTTTGGTCTAATCTCCTTCTCCCTGTGCCCTCCCCTCCCTCTCCTGCTCCGTACCCAGGTGGGAGCGCTAGAAAGCAGCCCATTCAGAAGCCGCAACCCGTCTCCGAGAACAGCAGCGCAGCTCACAGCATAGGCAGCACGCAAAGCACGCCGTGCTCCAGCAGCAGCACGGCGTAGCTCAGGACGCCGCCCAGCACGAGGCAAACGGATCAGCTGCAGCACCTTCACAGAAACTGGTTCGTTGGTCTTCTAAAGTGTGATCCAGAAAACAAAAACACAGCATTAGTGCACCGACAAATGTGCTGTGATGATACTGAGACACATCTCAGCACAATCATTTTAGATGTTTTTTTTTTTTTTTCAAATCCAAATGCTGCTCTTCTGATCACAGTTCAGCCTGTTTTGTTTCGTCCTTAAATGGTTCGATTTCAGTCGCTTTGCTCCATCAGTGAGCAAACAGTGAGGCTGCAAAGGTTAGAAAGTGATATGTTGATGGCTGGACCGTAAACACATTACTTTAACACATGCAACCTAGAAAGTAGCAAAGGAGCAACACAACCACTATTAGAATGAGGACAAAGTGCAGTATGAATTTATCTGTCATCATCCTGACAAAGAGACAATGGAGGTGTTGAATGTAGAAGAACAAGCACCAACAAATGTGAAAGAACAATGTGAAAGATCTGCAGGTAGAACTCCATATTTTAGAATTCTTTTAAAATTTTTCCTTTTTTATGGGTTAAAGTGTAAACAATAAATAACACAGTACATTAGAGCAGTTTAAAATGGCCTCATTTTCAGAGTTAAAACATGCTAATTTGCTGAAGTTAAAGGAAAAGACTGAAACTTGTTTTGTGTCTGCGTGTGACTAGCCTGGCTTCACAGTGTAGCTGGAAACAGTTCGATACGTGTAGGTCGGAAGAAATATTTTCTGGGGCTCCCACTGACAGAAATACATAGTTAACTCAATCAAGTCAATCACATGCCTTTTAATATGATCCTAGGTGTTAGCTCACTGCACCTAGTTGCTGGATTGCAGCAATAACTTCCTCTTTACTTTCTAAATTAGTGATCTTAAAAACACCAACTGACATCAGCTCCAATGCTAAGTTCAAATGATTGTCTACAGTTTAAATTCCTTCCTTTAAATTCCTTTGAAAATGTTTTAAACTTAGTATTTCACATTACATCTAACATTGAGTCCAGAATCAGTCTGTGGATCTGGTTGATCTGTGAGCCATCACTGACGTTTGCATCACTATCCTTCAGACATAGGAGTGGTCTCAGTCTTCTTCTCAGCTGTCTCTTTTTTATTTCCTGAAGTGTTGTTATACAGTGCTGGTCAGAAGTTTTCATACACTTATTAGAAGGAATTTCCTGTTCTTCTTTGATAAGAAGAACAGGAAGTTATTTGTTAAAGTATCAAATAACTTCAGTTGTGAACTTCATACAGTAAAGTGTCAAATGCCACTAATCCTGGGAATCTTTTTTTATTAACAACCTGCTGGGATAATTCTGGGTGGATATTCGAGCATGCATGTTATATAAATCAGTCCATTCTGGAAAAAGAAGGGTTCAAATCAATTAATAAAAGCCCCAACTTAAGATGACTATAATGGAAATGATGACTGTATGGAAACTTTTGCTCCAAGCTGTTGATTTGTAGATTCATGTGAATATTGTAAATAGGCAAATGTGTTTCAAGGTAGCATGTGTGCAACATACTCTTTTCTGCTTTATCTGTGCCAGTTCCTTTTTTTCCTGAGGAATCTCATCCACAGTGTTGATTGACTGTCAGCATTAACGACAGCCATATTTAAAGAATATACCAGCAATCACATGTGTTAGCTGAGGTCTTGCTCTCTGTTCTTTTAGAATGCAGCACATTGTCACAAGAATGGAAAGGGTCTCATGATAAAATGGAGTCGAGCTCTCTGTAAGCTCTGTTTGTCGCCTTTATCAGACAAAACATGAGGCTTTTTTTTTATCATTTGAAGACACCAGACGTTCAGTGTTTGGAGTTCCTTATCCCACTTGGGTTTGTGTAAATCTTGGCACTCAGTGTGTTGTATAAGCTGTAGCCAAAGTTCTTTGTTTTCACATATATTTTCTACAACACCACAACCTCCCCACCGCCTTACAAGAATCTGAATGTTTGCTGTGTGTGTGTGTGAGTATCAGACCTTGAGTAGGGGGACAAACGGGGGTCTTGAGCAGGTTAGGCGAAGAGATGTTTCCCTGAAGCAGCAACAAAAACAGGACACAATGCTTTTTATCTCAAGGTTTTTCCTTTTCTTCTCTTTTTCTCATCTAAACTTGTGTACAGCTTTCTACAGAGGCAATAAATAAATATATT
The DNA here is from genome assembly GCA_014839685.1 of Anableps anableps. Lineage (NCBI taxonomy): Eukaryota > Metazoa > Chordata > Actinopteri > Cyprinodontiformes > Anablepidae > Anableps > Anableps anableps. The sequence continues at coordinate 5,000,797 of CM026070.1, forward strand.
TGTGTATAAGATTATATTTTGGAATGTATTTACGAGAGAATTTTATTTGTCATCTGTGTATGAAAGAACTGTGAATTGTGGATTTGCTCATATAGCATACGGTTTGGGAAATTCTTTGTAGAACATACATAACAGTATTGTGCCTTGTTGAATAAAATGCAATTTAGTAAAAAATTATATTTTTAAGTTGTCACTAGGAGCCGTCTTTTATAAACAAATTTCAAATTTGTAGAAACATATTTCACGTTTGTTTTTCTGTGTGAAACTTTAGGAATGTGTGCGTGCATTGCTGATGTTATACACCCCACCCAGCTGTTTAAAACTAAGACTGTTCATTGAATGTGACTCATAATTCAAAATTTATTAAGCTATACTTTTTTTTAGAAAGACCTTCATATAAAAGAATATAAGCTGAAACTTTTAGATGGTCCATAATATCCTGACCTCTTTGGGGATCTCCCTCTAAAGTAGGACATAATGAAACACGAAACCAGCTCTGGTTCCATGTGCTGCAGCCACGTTAAAACTTAGGGTTTCTGAACTTTGTGTCATACATAGTTTATATGAAATGATGCAGCATCACATTAAACCACAGCTCCCATCACCATTAATGGCACAGTTGGTAAAGATGAGCAAAAAGTTTTAAATTGATCCTTATCTTTGCAGTAGCATAATGCTAAAAGTGAAAACTTTTACTGAATATAAGTATGAAGATCCCCACACAGCACATCTGCAGTATCGAAATGGCTTTCAGTTCAATTCAAAAATACTTTTTTTTATACCTAAGGGAAAGTAAATGGTGTCGTAAATCAATTCGTCCAAGGATCCAAAATGAGTCTTTCCTGCTATTTTCCAGAAACAATCTGCAGTGGCAGTCAGTCTTGCAATCTAAAGAGGCCTCTGACTGAAGACTGTTGCTGTAAGACAGTCTCATGACTGTTCCTGGCATGCTAGCAGCTCAGTTTCTGGGAAACAGTGACGATATTCCACTGTGACAGTGGCACTGCTATTCCTCCTCATTTGCTTTTGCTGCTTCTTTTTAAATCTCATTCTGGCTTCATGATTAGAAACCCTGGTAGAGAGACGCTGGAGTTGGAAGTGAAAGTTTGAACTTCCTCCTTCTCTCTCTGCTCTAAATGAAGCCTCCTTTTCAACTCCTCTGAGAGTTGGGTCATTAGTTCAAGTATTATTTGAACTTTTGAGATGCTATCATGTTTTCTCATTTTTAAGTCATCAGATTTATACCCCAGGGAAACAGGGAGTCATGGATGAAATAAAACAAGTTTAAAACAAGTTTAAAACAAGTTTAAAAAAGTAAAGCATAAATAACCAAAAATCTTCAGTTACATTTACTTTATATAACATTTATTAAGGGTACCAATAATTGTATCCATTTCTTTATGAAAGAAATTTTTCTTCAATGTGGGATTTTTATATTAAATCGAAGGTTGAATTTTTTAAAAAAAGAAATTTTACAATGTAATGTTATGCTGCAGCATTCATTTTAATGCTTTTAACACATCTTTACCAACATGTATGTAGGACACGGTAAATAGCTGACAGTAATTAGAGCACAACACCATGGATCTATTGATTGTATTTGTTTTAATGTGATCTGACTACCTCATGTGTTTCTTTGAATGTGGAGCTTGTATGCCTGTATGTATGGAAGTGCTATAGATTAAACAGCCATTTATGATTTGGAGCTCAATCGTGATTTTACCACACTTGATCATTTTAAGTGAATCTGAAAGTCAAACATTATTGCTATAAGTTTTCTTTGTGAGCCTTTGTATGTTTAAGCTGGCTGTTTATTTTCTTTGTGTTCTTCATAAAACCTTTTATATGCTGTAAATATGCATGGCCCTTGTACACCCATTATGACCAATAAATATTTTACAATAATTCCAATGAGAGTCATGTCTGTTTGGTGATTTCATACGTTGATGCTTGGAGGACACACACTCTCCTAGTGTATATGGAGGTAGTTTAGCTGCTAGGATGAAGTGTTAGGCTTGGCTCTGGGGTTATGAAGTCATGACTCGTCCCTGGTGAGCTCATAACATGATACAGACCATGAGGGTTGGAGGGGGGCTTAGATGTAAGTAGGGGGTTCCGTACTGGCATTTTTCTCTCTGACTACCCCTCCTTGGAGACTGTATAAGCAGCGTGCCTTGGCGTGAACCAGCCCTGGGCAAATGTCCCACTGCCTCCTGACCCATCGTGAGCACTTGTGATATCACATATTTTCTTCTGTTTTCCATAAGGAGCTTGTCCAACTTATGAGTAATATTTAAAATTTTTCAACAAATGGTCACAGACCTCATCGTTCCCTTAAATGTGATGTCATTATTTTCATTTCCAGCTTCTACCCCCCCCTTGGGTATCTGAGCCAGAAATTTGTTGTTCTACTGCTAATGCATTTAGTCACTGATTGTACGAACCCAAGACAATAATGTATGACAAACACAGGATCAAATTTAAAAGACTAAGAAGATTCCCAACACTGACATCATGGAGGTCACCTGGTTTAGGTTTGCCCTCAGGTCTAAAACCTGATTATGTCAATGAAGTAAAGTAAATTGTTTTTTATACTTGTTGTGCAGCAATAGAAATGGATGAGATTGAATTAGCTTCCTGAGCACCTACTTTCCCCAACCTTTAAAAAAAACCTTAAATGCAGATGGAAGTTCAGGAGCTCTACTCCCATCCTAGTATTGGAATCTATAGCAGATGTATCTTTTTTCAAGGTTTTCTGGGTTTTATAGGAAAGCAAATTCTTCTTGTACACTACAAAAACACAAACTCTTACCAAGTATTTTTGGTCTAGTTTCTAGTGCAAATATCTTAGTACACTGGAAATAAAACAAAACTAACTTACAAGTGACTTTTCAGCACAATTTAGGAGATTGTTTTAAGTCAATAATTCCTTAATGTTGATGAAAAAGTATTAGTTCAACTGGTAGATTATTTCATTTATAACAAGACATTTTTCCCATGTTACAAGTAAAATATTCTGCCAGTTGAACTTGTACTTTTTTGTCAATATTAAGGAACTTGTAAGTTAGTACACTTGAAATAAAACAAAACTAAAATGTTTGCACTAGAAACTAGACCAAATATACTTGGTAAGATTTTATGTTTCGAATTGTAACAGTGTCTTGGAAAAGTATTCATACTTTGTTACATTTTGTCACATTACAACCAGAAAGCTTTGTATATTTTTTTTTCACATTTATGCCCTGAAATTTATTCTCAAATTTTGCTTGCCTGAAATGGCTTTAGGACAGGATTTGAGTGGGTCATTTTAATACATTAATATACTTTGATTTAAATCAGTGGTGTTCAAAGTCAGTCCTCAACCCTTGGTATCCTGCATGTTTTAGTTCTTTCCCTGGTTTATCACACCTGAATCGAATGATGGTTCAGTAGCAGAACTTTGACATGCTGAGGAAGAAGGTGGACCATTTCAGTCAGCTGTATTGGAGCAGAGACACATCTAAAACTGGAAGGACCCTGGCCCTTGAGGACTGGAGCTGGACATCCATGCTCTAAACCATTCTTTTGTGGCTCTGTCGGTATGTTTGGTGTCACCACCATGTTTCACTGTGGAGATGGTGCATTCAGGATGATGGTCAGTGTTTATTCAGAAACCACACTTAGCGTTTGGCATGTAGGCCAAAAAGTTCAGAGCAGAGTTCCATCTTCTGCATATTTGCTTATGGTAAACCTCAAACTGGACTTAAGGCGTTTTAGTAAGTTAAGGTGAGTAGTAGAAGGAAGAATGATCTCCATGACTCTAAGGCTTCCCCAAAAGTTAATTGTTATACCAGTCAGTTGTCTTGTTCTCCATACAGCCAGTACTGAGCAGAATGTATTCTTTTCAGTCAAATTAAGTCCAAGTTATATTTTCAACAGTTCTGTGCTGTGTCAGTGTAAACATCTGCTAGCCTTGGCATCCACTGCTTGGTTCTTGTACTTCTACTGTAGATATGTGGGTGAGAAGAAACAACCCCAAATTGAGTGATTTAGTTAGGCTTTAATCTTCTCTAGAACCAATGACAGTGGGCGCTGAGTCAGATTCCAATCCCATCAGTGTGAGCAGCATGTTATTCAGTAGAACTGTTGCTAATACAAAACACATTGATGCGGCATTGCCTTGGCTAAGCTTGGGTAATGACCTCAACATGGGCCCCATGGTGCTAAAGGCCTGTGGTTATGTCCAGTAAGGAGTCCACCCATAAGCTTGTATCATGACTCAGTTATATCTAATAAAATGGAAGCTTAATGTTACATTATTAGATCCAGAGCACTGCAACTCTGAGATGAATGTTTTAACAATTACTGCAAATATAACATATATCCCATAATAGCTTCAGTTAAGTTCACGTTATGCAAACTCCAAATGTGTACTGGTGACTACTTGCTCACCTCAGCATGACAAAAGCTTGGTGCAGATCCAGCTGATGGCAACCTGACTTTCTTTCTTTCAATTCAGCTAATTGTTTTTTTAACCACTCTGGTGAACTTATTGACTATGTATAGAGATAAGTATGAAGAATTTAAATAGTCTAACTATAGGAAACGTAGGTGGATCAAAGATGATTTGAAAAAAACTTGACACAAACCAGAACTAGATGTTCTATAAAATGTGTTCCCTTCCTTGTTGTAGACCTTTTTTTAAGATATGTCAAGACAACAGTGTGACCAAGGCTTTAGAAAGACATTAAGATGTGTTTTCTCACTAATGGATGATATTAGCGATCATTTCTCACTAAATATCAGCCACAACAGTCAGGGGCTGTTATTCTATCATTGTAGTAGGAGCTGCAGTAATTTCAGCATTCCCCAAAAAACAATGATTCAGGTTGAGGCTGAACATATGACCACATTTAGTAGGAGGAATTCCCACAGTGCTGTCATTAAACGGAGATGGCCAGACGTCTACATTGCTGTGATCTCAAAACAGATTTGAGTTTTTCAGTACGTTTCAGGTTGAACTTACTGAGCATTAAAAGTGCATATCAGGTCCAGTGAGCACAGTGGTCCTGATGGGGGGTGGATTTATTTTACAGTTGTGATGAAACTAAAGGCCCCTGGCCCCTGATGTTTTTGTGTGCAAACTTTAACCTCACATCACAGCTCGCTGTTATACTGCACAAAAATATAACTAGTTTCATATTGCTGCCAGAATCTATAAAGCAGGTCTGATTTTGCTGAGCTGCAAATTCTGTTTTGATTGTGGCACATGGGTACTGCATGTGCGTAATAATACATGTGTTTCTTTATAGATTTGAGGCCCTCATGCTTTCTGCTGGAAAACTCTGGAAGGATTCCAGCTGGAAGAAAGGAAAAAAAAAAAAAAAAAAAAAAAAAAAAAAAAAAAAAAAAAAAAAAAAAAAACCCCTCTACAGCCTCATATGGCCCTCCTTATAATGAAACAGCTCAGTCACAATTAACGTCATACCCCAAACACCTCCCAGTCAGTTCACATCAGCATCTTTTTGTTCTTGGCTGTCTTTTTTAAGTGCAAGATAGACCTCTTTATGTAAGATGAGCATACGTGATGGCATATTTATACACAAAAGTACAAATTTCTTCTATTTTGGCTTTTTAGTCACATTAAAATGACTTCAAACAAAATACTATATCAGACAAAAAAATAACCTGAGTAAATACAAAATGCATATTTAATTTATTACTGTATGGTTATGCAATATTATTTCATAGTCCCCCTGTGGGGTGGGGTTACTTTTTAACATAAATGAAGACTGGTTTAGATATATTTTTTTCCCGTAATAAATGAAATCATCTTTTGAAAATTGCTTTTTTTATTTACTCAGGTTGTCTTTTATTGATGTGAAGCACTG